>OX424472.1:12206124-13627254 GCA_949152455.1 Lithophane leautieri | reverse complement strand
TCCCCAGTTATCGCGTCTGTCGCCGCGGTTATCCCGGTTGTCACGGTTATCACGGTTGTCACGGTTATCCCGACGTTCAGGGCGATCAGGGCGGTCATTACGATCGAATCGGTTTTCCCGCTTGGGCCTGTTGCCCCAGTCATCAGATCCTTTCTCCGTACGGTCATCGTGTTGACTGTACTTGTTCTCCCTGCAACCAGGAATAAGATTGTATGACAAGGAAATATTGCTTTGAATTAAGTTATTGCATGTTAAATATTATAAAAGAAACAAAGCATTAAAATTAGTTAATTAACTGTAAAAAAAAACGCTAATATTACTTTTATACATGATTTATTAAACATTAATGTGCTGACCACACCAGGCATCTAAAGTGTAACAAAACCTGAAGAATTAGCTGTGACACGTTACAATTATTACGATGGAATAACGAAGACAGTACAAAGTGTGCTGAAATAAAAACATACAACACTGTAAGACATCACTGTGCAATGGAATGTTATAAACAAGAGCAGACAGTGCAACGTATTGAGAACGCTCGATACGAATGTGCGGCGCAAACCAAGCGTGACAAGCAAATAGGGCGAAACAACGAGGACGGCGCTGATTCAACTATTAATGCTTTACTTATAATTGCTTGGCATCGCGCAATCTAACGTGCTGCAATGATCGTCGGTAGAAATAATAAACTATTGACTCAGCTCCACTTAATCGAAGAAGGACGCAGAATCAGCAGGCATGTTTAGTCAATAAAATCTACCAAGTACTTAATTAAAATTAAATCGCAAATCAAAATGAAAACATGGGTTAATAAGAAATACGGACACAAACAATGAACAATCATTAAAGCATTAATGTTGATGAACGAGTAAGCGCAACAGCCGTTGTCAACAGGTGTGTGATGTGTCGTGTTACATACACCTGTTACACCACAGTACCGTTTGAGTCGATCCTGTATCGAAGCACCCTTGGCTTGGGCGTTTTGTGCGTCGAGAGAGGCGGCTTCCGCGGCCTGCCTTAGCCTTTTCCCGACCCCACTGGAGTCTTTCTTCCAACCTGGTTTTTGTCCGGGTTTATCGTGCAGATGTTCCGACCTAGGCTTTCTTCTGTCGAATCATTGCAACTGTTTTATCAAACAGCCTAATTCGTAGTTAACGCATTGCATCGGGGTAAGTGGCGCGCTGAATTTTTTACTAACTTAAATTTTTTGTTTGGTAGTTACGTGTGAATTGTAAATGGGCAATTAATTATCCTATCGGAAATAAGTCTACACTTCCGGATCGAATTTTAAGTGTTTGGTAAATCATATTTGCAAATGAAAGTAAACTGAATAATTTTATTGTTGGGTGTTACATACCTCTCTCTTGGGTTATTCTCCCTATCTCTTGGGGTGTATTCTCGTTCTCTGGGATTGTTCTCCCTGTCTCTGTTTTGCCTGTGCGGGGGAGACTGGAATGTTGGTTGCGCAGGAGGCGATTCCCAATCGTCATCGCCCACAGACGTCGGCGCCGAGTTCTCACGAGGTTTCGGGGGACCTCCACGTCTTTCATTGTAAGGAGGACTGTTCAAAATGACATGTTATTAATATTACGTTTCCATTAGTACTAGAAAAAAAATAAGAAAGTAATCTACCGTAAACGGAAATTCATTACTGTGTAGGAAATATAAATGTGATATAGACCAATAGCACGGTTTTTCCTTATTCGAACTAAAATATCGTGATAATCTTAAATAATATGACACTTTAATACTACATTATGGAACAATTAAAAGAACTCCAACTGAATACACGTTTAAAATGCGCGTACAGAGCCGTTTAGCACGACTGATCACTTTTTCTATTGGCAATATCTCTTGAAACATACATATTAATGTATATTATGGTCGCCTGCGCTGTGTGTTAGTAACTTAAGTTTATATTATGCATACTTTGAATTTTCGCGGCGCGCATTATGAGTCAAATTTCATTCCATTGAAGTTCTGCTACTTGTGTACTATACAAAGACATTGTATTGGGACCAAAATCATAACGGGGCTCGCATAGACGCTTATGGATGGAACAAATCTGAGATACAAATTATTATCAACGACAATGCTAACTCATGAAACATGCATTTTTTTTAAATTGAATTTGTCTATTAGTAAAGCTTATAGATGACGCATAGGCGGCATACGTTCTATCGATCGATTTTCCGCCATTACTTTCATGAGTTTCGAATAAAAATAGAACTAGATTATAATCAACCTTCAACAAGGTAAATTAAATTGTTATTTCATGCAGTGAGTATAAAAATAGTATGCAGGGCTCACCGTTCACCTCTCTCCGGCCTACCGCCAAACTTCTCGCTATGTCTGCCGGGCCCAGACCTATCGAAACCTTCCCTGTTGTCTCTGCACACAGAAAATATAACCACACGTTACAAAAGACACTTCTCACACATAACAACATTCTTTAAGAACACACGAACTAATAAATCATAATTTTAATCACTAAATAACGGATTACCTATACATTTCTGTAGCTAGACTCGCCGCAACTAAACTTATGGGTTCAAAGAACCGACATGAAGGTCAAACCGTCCATGAATCCTGACTCATGCTCTGTTATTACTTTTTTGTTAGAAAATAAAAACTAAACTATTACGTATATTGTGTGAGATTGCATAGACTCGATGGCAGTAGTTACTCGATGTTCTTATCTCGATTCTAGAGCTGTCATTTTTGGATTCTGTCAAATGTATTAGGTACAGAGAATAGCGACATAGCAGCTACTAGATCTGACCTAAATTATGATGAGTTACAAAACTTTATTGGTTTTTACAGGTTGTCAGCGTTTCAGACGATTTCTGATTGGGATGTCACTCTCTTCGTGATTTCATAGATTTATTATGACCGACTCCTATAATTTACGGACCGTTATTGGTTAAAATAAAGACACTTGTATCTTTACCAATAGTGAAGCAAAGTTCTCATAGCTTTGCATAGTAGATTATGTATATAGAAGTAGCTATCACAGGTAAAATTAGTTTACGAATCTATTTATATGCCCAGTTTGGCAATAAAAAAACTACCATTTTGGTAATAAAACGATTTGTTTTTGTTTATAGGAACCGAGCAATAAAGGACTTCAGAAAACTCCGCTTTTCTTCGAAACACAGCTATGACGTATTCAATGTGAAAAGTGGGGTATACGGTCCCCACTTTTCAGTCTTTTTTGAAGAATTGAAGCAGTAAACTGATTTAAGATTATAAAACGCAGCATTACATTTTCGTAGGTCTCATTGCATCAAATAATAAACAGTTGATATATGAAACAGGAAGAGTTATTATTGTAAACATACACCTCTTATCAAGCGATTGCGGATTATTGTGATTATCTGCTCAAACGAAAAATAACACTAGCAAACGCAACTCAATTTTAGTTTAGTCGCATGCTCTTCCTGTCACTTCAATGAGCATTAAAGCAACAGAAATCCTCTTAAGTAAATTATCTTCATATTGTCATGTTTCGTCTCGTCAAAACACAATGCAAGACTATAGTTGTAAATAAACCGTTTTAAACCAAAACTCACGGGTCAAAAACCGTTTTAAACAAATTTAAAACGATTTTCAAACCTCTGATTCTGGTTAAAAACTGTAAATAAACCGTTTCAAACCAAAATCTGTGGTTTAAAAACCGTTTTAAACAAATATAAAGCGGTTTTCATACCACGGATCCCGTTTTAAAACGGTTTATTTACAATTATTATACGCAAGACACAACAGAAATGTCATTATGTCTATAATTACAGCTGTCAACCGAAGATTAGAAGAATATACATTAAAATAATGGAGTAAAGAGAGAGTAGATTGTGCTGAATTTCTGAAAGTTATCATAATGGCATCTAACGAAACGGCTGAAAGCCACATCAGATACTCGTAAGTACTTAAAGTGGTCACTTAAAACAGTTACACCGATAATCGATATAATGCTAGCAGAGAATTGATTTTTAACCGACTTCAAAAAAAGGAGATTATCAATACGTCTGTATTTTTTTTTTCATGTTTTTTCCTCACAACTTTCGACTGGGTGAACCGATATTGATGATTCTTTTTTATTTGAAAGCTGGTGCTTCCCGTGTGGTCCCATATAAATTTATTAACTTTGCTTACGTAGTTTTTGAGTGCTTCAATAATTACGTATTTTTCCCACTTAGTCTATATAGATGATATCTTATTTGACTCCGTCACTGTTATTTACATAGCAGGTAGTGGTATTCGAATTTGAATGGGGTAGGTACCACAACTAAAGAATTAAAAATAAAAACTTATTACAAAAAAGGGTATAAGGCTAGGTACTAGCTCTATCAATCATCGTAGACAAACTACAGGTACAGTTCCGTTCAAACTTAATGGTGGCTCGGAAGTTAGCTACTCGCTGCGCAGTACCCCACCCCTCACCCCCGCTGGCACATGAAATTGTTACTGCACTGCGACTCGCTTCATGTTTCGAACTGTTTGTGGATTCAAAAAAAAATGAATAAGTCCTGTTGGAGTCCTGGACTTGTAACGTTACTTAAAATAGAGGTACGATAACGTTACGTAATAGCGTTATGTATAGTTCCAGTAACCATTTATGAATTAATTTCTCGGCAAACCTCGTGCAATCTGGCGCAATATCGCGGGCGCTACCCTTGTCGCGCCCGCGATATCGCGCCTGTTTGTGGGAGCCTCTATATCGAAAATATATCGGAACTAAATTTTCAACTATTCATTTAGTTATGATCTGGGTAGAACGGTAGAAATTATCGTTACTGGAACTATACATAACGGTATTTTAACGTAATTTCATAACTTTTCAAGTCCCTGCCTGTGTTCCTCATTAAAAGTTGCAATCCTCATCAGTTGCAATCCGTTTAGACATTCTTAGTCTGTTGAGTCTACTTTCAGATCGACTATAGTACAATTGGTATAGAAATGGCAACGACAACAGACAGTGAAACGAAACGACCCATGAAAGCAACGCATTTAAATTTGTAATTTCATACTTCGTGTTAGCAATAAACAAATAATTTGATAGCTTTTTGTACCTGTCTGAAAGTGGCAGGCACAACTTTCCAAAAATGCTTGATACTATAGTACATTACTGTCGCGGCCAGCAATAAGGGGATTGATGGACTCACGTATGTGTGCCTCGGCTTCGCCTCGGCCCACATTTTCACGATCGTCCATCAATTCCTGATTGCGTCCAAGGCTTGTATAGTACTTTTCTCAAATAATGCGCGGAAATTCAAACTGAATAAAGTAAATTAAAATTCCAGAATCAATGACGAACAACTATAATTTTTCAAGCGCCAATATGTTCATTTGTTTCTTCTTTGTTCTATTTGCAAGCCAATTCTAAATTTAAATAAAATCTTTGATAAGTTACCTCCTTGGTTCCGTGTGTTGAAGTAAAAAGTTCGTTCCATTTTTAAATTACACGACAGACATGAGTTTTCATAGTAATTTATTTGGCCGCTAAACACGCCAGATATGGATTTTCATAGTAACTTTGCTGGCCGCATCGTCACTTGTTTTTGACCAGTACAGCAATTTCCATTTATCTCGAAGAAGGTTGTCAAAATAATGTTCGAATTTCCAAGCATGTTTGAGAAAAGTTCTTTTCTTAATAAAGTAATAATTGTTTTCGATAACATTGCAAACAGAAGCCAATAGGAATCATGATTCTCAAAGTTTTACCAACAATATGACGGTTGTAAGTAGTTGTTCTTATTTGTGTTCGGGACTGAGATAAAATGAATTTATCATTTGCTATCCAGTTCGATGAGGCGAAATGACGACAGTGAAACAAAGAAAAAGTAACAACGCACGCATTCGGTCCAGATTACTCTCAATCATTCGAGCGATATACGTGAAAACGCAATCACAACTTTTCCTTTTTATTAAAACAATGATTGTATAATTACTTTAATTATAATTCATAGCATTGCTATATCATTAAGCCGTCAAAACTTAAAGACTGATTACGTCCGCTTAATATAATGACCGGATCACATGAATTATGTGTAGTCTTTTCGATCCAGAATATTGTAAACTCAGACCAAATAAAAAAAACCATTTTAAACATTTATTTTTAGAATAAGCTTATTGTTTTCGTCGAAAATCTAGTGCAATGCGTATATTTTTACTGTGCAAACGTTTCCAAAAATAGTTTGTTGCGTAGAAAAGTACTGAGTTTTATACAAATTAGTTCAGCTGCAGACGACGCAGCGATACGATAAGCATTTAAATAGATTAGGGGGTAATAATATAATCGGAGGGTACTGAATGTAAACATAGGTACCGGTGGGTGGAAGACTATAAACTTGGCGATCTGCAGAACAGTCATATTTGTTGTAAGTGTGGACAGGCAGGGGCAAAGACAGTCGACCACCTTTTTTTTGTTTGGGTAATTATCAAATAAATTCTCCCGCTCTGGGAGGAGCGGAAGGGTGTGTCAGACTCTTACTGATTAAAACCCACCTGTGTTCCTTCAGTTGGCTGTATGTTGCCAGAGGCCACGGTATCCCTTTCGGACTTTCCCGCGACCCCGGTTGACATCGGCCCTAGCGGATCCCTTCTGTTGTACTGACATCTCTTTGCGGCGCGCGTGGAATACAACGTGCCGTCGAGCCGGGCCTGGTCTTTATTGGACGGCGAGCTACCCATTGCTCACAGTCCACAAGCCCGCGCTTACGGTTGACAGTCGGCCATCTCGGCTTTGAATAGTGATAACTGGTTTGTGCTTTACGCGGATGAAAGTATCCGCGGAAAAATGAATCAGTCCCTCATATTACCATTTTATCCATAAAGCAAATTCAATAATTTACTTTATGGACATCAAAATGGTAATTAATGGACTGGAGATTATTCAATCTCGAAGACTGTCTGCGAAGATTCCAATTATTACGCGAATAATATGTCGAACCACGGTTTAATACCGATCATACAAAAGTAGGATATGCATATTTTTCGCTAGCTATTATTTTATATTGAAACTATACGTATCGCAATGACGGTATATTTGATACTCGATTCATTATCATGTTTTTTAGATAACAATAAATCTACGAGAATTTTTACTCAATATAGCACTTATGTTCCATTTCTGTACAAGATTATAATTAACGGGAGTCCATCAGGTGAAATACTTCTTATAGCGCAATACTCCTAGTGTGTACATTAAATCAATAAAAACTCGTTTAGTGGTTTTATTACAGTTATAAAGAATACCGTACGTTTTAAATAATGTTATTACCCGATCAATCGTTACGACGATCGATAAAGTCAATCGAGTGGAAATCACTTGGTATATGTAGAGCTGATATTAAGTAATATGAGCATAAAATACTTGCCAGGAACATCAGTCCTTTAGAAGAGTTTTATGAGTGTAAACTTGCCATTTTGCCAATTCTTAGTTTCTTGTATCAAACAAAATATTGAAGAGTAAGCAACACTGAAAACTAGTAATCCTTACTTCCTTACTAATATTATAAATGCGAAAGTAACGCTGTCTGTTGCGCTTTCATGCCAAAACTACTGAACCGATTTAAATGAAATTTGGTACACAGATAGTCTAGAGCCTGAGAAAGGACATAGGCTACTTTTTATCGAAAAACCACGCGGGCGAAGTCTCGGGCGGAAGCTAGTAATATTTAAACAAGGTTTGCGACTGTACTTTTAAAATTCCGCTGACGGTGTAGTCAACCGTACGCCAGTAGTAGCACATGCATTATGAAAATCACAGCTACTAAAAAGAAATAAAGGCCCTTCCAAAATAAAATTCTAACCATGGAAGTGCAGTTTACCTGTGAAAACAAACAATACTCATCATCTGCCTAGCCTTTTGTCAACTATGTTGGCGTCGGGTTCCAGTCTAACCGGATGCAGTATAATACCAGTATTCTACATGGAGCGACTGCCTATCTGACCAAACAATACTAAAAGGACGCACCTGCCGCGGAAACTGCCGCCTCTTTGAGGTAACTCTTCATTATTAGCTTCGCGTGGTGGCCTCCACTCGTCCTTGAAGCTCTTCTCGCGTCTGAAACTCTTCTTCTTTCCGTCATCAGAAACGCTTTCGGGAGAACTGAAGGACTCCGGCGCATCTTTGCGGACGGGCGTAGTTGCTTTGATCTGGACAGAAATGTTGGTGATGATTGTAGATTTATATGGAAGAGCATGTCATTAAAATATCCTATTTATTATTTGAATTCTTATAAGGATAAGTAACATCCTTACATATTATTAAACAAAGTCCTACGCCGCGTCTGTCTGTCGTCCTGTACGCGATAACTCAAAAACTACTGCACCGATTTTCATTCATCACAGTAAGGTTTTTTTTTTTTTTTATCTGGATTTTGTTTAGGGGCTTTTATCAAAGATATGTCAGCCCCATCGTACCCTTTTAAATTAATTGGCTTACTTATTAAGTATTTAATAATATTACTTAATAGCTAATGAATTAGAGTTATTCGTTGAGGACAATAATTAAATGGCACAACTTTTTAATAACCTCCGAAGATGGTAGAGATAAGATGGATTGAATTATGCCTACATCAAATTTATTTATTTTACAATCATTCACGAATAACTCACGTTCTACTCGGTTCCGTAGTAAGGTTTTAGTATATAATAACCGACATCCATGCGGGTGAAGCCGCGGGCATCCGCTAGTATTACATAAAAAGGCGACAAAGTGATAAAAAAATTAAGCCCCACGTCATTGTGTTGCGGTAAACATGTCGCTGACAACATGTAATACTGCCGTGTTGCTAGCCACATTTCCAAGTTTTATGTTTTTGGGCACCAAAAGTGGCGGCATAGTTGCGATACCTAAACAATATTTAGAAACTGTTTCTCATTTTCTTTATGACGGGGCTTTACCTAAACTAGTTAAAGTCAAAGTCAAATAATTTATTTCAAATAGGCACATAAAAGGCACTTTTGAACGTCAATGAAAAACAAAGAAATTGAATTGATTCTAGTTGCCCATTCCAAAAGGTAGCTTTCGTATGGAGAAGAATGGGCAAGAAACTCCACCGTTACTCTTTTTAAAAATGTTTTACAATATTTTGTATACATGAATTATATCATTATATGTGAAGACGATGCACCTACGATAAGATTACTGTACCACAAAACTATATCGTAGTAAACTATATATATAACTATAGTAAACTATATCGTATCAATTTGTTTATCTTTTTCCGATTATAAAAAATAAAATCAGAGAATTCAATCAAAGTTATTTTTAGAAAACAAGTTATTTCAATATAAGTCTAATAGGAATCCTATTATATCAACTGGTCTTACTTGGATAATCTGAGTCTCCATTGATAACTAATTATGCAAATAAGTTTCTATTGTGTTATGTTATGACTAATGATAACAGTTTCTCTATTATGTCTTTGAAGTAGCTTGATACTGCTGATACAATAAATATCTTTCTGTTAATATGTACAGCAACATGGCAAGAATTATGGTCAGCAGATAAAGAGCTTTTTAGCAAAGTAAGCACTCCGTATATGTACCCAGGATTTTGTAATATCTATATACATTTTTAAAAGAGTGTCCTTGGAGTTTCTTGCCCGTTGTTCTCCATAGAGATCTACGAATTTGAATGGGCAACTAGCTTCAACTTTTTGACTAACTGACCGACTCTTTGACAATTCAAAAGTGCCTGTAAATGGTATAATTGAAATAAATGCTTTGAGTTTGAGTTTTTTGTGTTAAAAACTTGCGTAAATTATAAGATTGGTTTACTACAACTATTTATTTGGTAAGTCAGAAAGTTGCAATGTGGATGAGCAGACTCTACACATTGTAGAAAACGTTGTTAACTAAACAAATTGATCAGAATGGGACACTTTTGAAATGGTTCATACATGAATGCTGTTGGTTTCTCATACTAAACATTAAAATGACTCCAAATAGATATTTCTTACTTTGCATACTATGTTTGCCAAAAGTATTGTATTGTACACAGAACAGTTTTTATCCCTTAGTCTGAAGTAAAATATTTGAATTTGAATTTATCTGTTCTGTGTATTGTATAATATATACCAGGGTGGTGTCCGCAAATCCATGTCTAAGTGTGTAATTTGGGTACAAAAGTATCTTCAACATTACGAATTTACCTCTGGCATGCAGACACACACCTTTGACGAGATAAATAAACTTCAAGAAACAACTTATATATAATTTTGGCTCCTACCCTCTTTTTATCAAAAATGCTTTAACGTTGGTTTATATCTATTGCTAAAAATGTTTAAATAATAAACATAGACGAAGTATTAATACTAAGGGGGGTTTATGTTTAACTCATTACTCACCTCATGGGAGCTTCTAGGTTGTGATAGCTGGGTCATCTTCCTGGCTACGTCCAGTGGTGGGGAGACAGTCTCGTCAATCAGAGACACAACCATGGTAGTGGACAGTATGCCTACTATATGAGCAGTCAGGGTCTTCTCTAATGCTAACATCTCCAACTGGTTTGATGTTTTAGTTTCAACAGGCTTGTTCTCATACCCCTAAGAAAAATGGACAATTCTTTCATCATTTTGATTATGAATTTAATATGACAAGTGTGAAAGAGATAAATTTTTCTGCTTTAACATAAAGTAAAGTCAAATCCAGAAAAGAAAAGAGTATTTTCAGCATAGAAATATGTTTGGCTAAGTGGGAAAGGTTACATACTAGAATTTTAGTAACAACTCACCTTCAAAGCGCATTTCATAGCCTGAGCGGGGAGTTTTATCAGTTCTGGAGTAATGGTCCTCAGATCTGACACCTCAACCTCTTGCTCATTACCATAGTCCACATAAACTACAACCACTTTGTTTCTTCTGGTGTCTCTGACCCTCGCTCTGTACCAGTTGCTGTCGTCAGGAAAGCGCGCACAACACGCCGCGCCCACCGGCAAGTCTCCCGGAGAGGAGCTGTTCTCACAGTGCTCGCGCACTGCGTCCATCACAGCATTCAACTCATCAATGTGGTCAGACAATTGCACAAAGAACTTGATGCAGCTATCCACATAAGACACAAGCACTGAATGCCGTGAACCCAAAGGAAGCATTTCAATCCATTTAAACTGCAGCTTGTCTTTCATGTTAGCCATCAACAAGTCAAGTACATTCTTATTGTCCAAGGAAAGCTCTCCATACTGTATCAATGGTGGCCCCTCAGGGGCCACTACTTTCAGAACCATCACCTTCCCATTGACTAGCTGTTTGAAGGCTTCATTCAAATGTGGTCCCTTCTCCAATTTCTTCACTCCAGATAAACAGAATCTCATAGCAAAGACATTTGGCTTTACAAACTCTTCAGGTATATCAAAAATGTCATAGTATGATACCATTTCTGTGTCACCAAAGTCGACAAAGAATAACTTACATTGAGATCCAGAGAGATTCATCACAATAGCTCTGCATATGATGCGGTCACCAGACATCCTGCCCAGGCACACTGTGCCAATCATCGGTGGTTCAGTCAGACTGCTGTGAGGTCTCTTGTTAATGTCATCCATCATATCCTGTAGTTTCTTAGCATCAGTCACAAGCTGCACTGCAAATAATTCTGGACCTTCCTCAGCATATGACACAAAAACTTTGTGTTGAGAGTTGGCTTCCAACAGTCTGCTTTTATAAGTAGAGGACTTCTTGGGAGAAGTAGGTTTGGCAGCTATCATTAGAGCAGGGGGTGGTGTCGCGACATTCACCATTGAGCTTGCCGGATCATGCTGAGGTTGACGTACTGGAGCTCTTAGATTCACTGGATTCCTAGAAGCCTTGTTGACTATCAACCGTTGACTTATCAAGGATGGAGCCTGTATACTGCCATTAAAAGGTAAAGATACATTTTGCTGAATGCGCATAGCTGATGCAGGGTTAGATGGAAAGTTTTGATTCATTAAAAATGGAACATGTTCCGGGTAACTTGAAGATTCACTTACAAAACTGGGCTGCCAGTTCTGAATTTGCTGGTTTTCACCTGATAGCTGATGTAGTAGCCCCTCTTGCTTGGCTAGAGGTATAGCTACGCCAAAACGGATGTTTACAATATGTGCAGACAGATCGGTGCCTTTGAATTGAATCGAAATTATAGGTAATGTCCGAGTTTGAGCATCAAATGTCGCCGGATATTCTGCGTAGCAAAGTAGACTCTGAAGTTTTAATAAAAGTGGCTCCTCCCATCGTCCGGCCGGATTCATAACTCCAGAGAGGTAATAATCAGTTGCTTGACCACGTAGCTTCAAGAATAGTGGGTCGTAGTTTTCGAAGAAACGTATAGCGCTCAGAGAAATTATATCTTTGTTTCCGTAGTCGATAAAATGTACACCAACCAAGCCGGTAGCCAAACTATTCGTGTTTATAACTTTAGCTCGGTAATACGTTCCATCTTTGTATTTGGCGGCACAAATGACACCTTCGTGAATAGCCGCCGGTGACACAGCTCCTATACCTTTTTCAAGATTTTCTCGGGCAGTATCAAATAGGCTTTCTATCATTAATGAAGCCTGATGATCGACCTGCCCACTTATTTTAAGAAAATGGCCTTCGCCGTCTACATGGGTCACAAAAAGACGAAAACCCCGAAGAGATTCGGGAGGCATACCCATTTTTGAAAATTCTAGCTTTATTGGTACCAACCAAAGTACGACTCACACAACTTATTAGAAACAGGATTATCAAACTTAAGTATATAGCATCGCACTTTCGCTAAACTTATTTATAAAAAAACAACACAGCCAGCTTTCTTTTCCGTTAACGTTACGTTTTCAATAAACATGGCGCTTTGTCCGCCGCCTTTCAACTTCATCAACCATTTTGAAAATAGAGATGTTACTTGAAAATAGTAGGAAAAAAAAGTATTTAGTCGATTTACTTCCTTTGAAATGTCAAGTAGTAACCTCATCTATCGCTAACACACAGATTAAGTTGACCCAACTCCAAGATGGTAAACAGCACCCTGCATGTCCCAATAAATCCGATAATGATAGATGATATAATAAGCCGCGCCTGCCGATATACCTTGGCAGGTCTGAACATAGGCACATAAAACAGACATCAGTAGTGCATGAAGCCATAGACCCAACTCCCACTTACCAGCCAGCACAACAGGTGCGCGCGCTCCGCTGTAGTAGCAGACGTGTCAACAAAGTTGTTCTGTAGGTATGCACTACTCTGCAGGTGAGGCCCATCAAAATTAATCAGAATGTGGCTGATTAATTTCCCAGTACCGTGGACCGAGGATATGAAGTTGTTTATTCTGTAGGTTACCGGAATCACTTTTACACGTAAAAATAAGCTAGATGAGGTCGGCGTTTCCTATCGAGAAGAAATGCCGAAACAAACTCAGAGATCGCAGTCTCTTAGGTCAGGTCATATCATTTAGATTAGAGTCTGAAATGGTCTTTTGAGGAAAGAACCACACAGATTTGAGTGGATTTGTCCAGTCAATGCAAGCATTTGTAAGTAATGGTGGAGCTCGACTCAGTACATAGGGAACTCAACGACTCGACGAACAATGTCAATACCAAAAAAAAGACATTTGCGTAGGCCATTAGTACTCAAACTGTCAGAACATCGTAAAAACTAACTGAGAACGAAAAAATATATAAAAATAATCAAAAAGACATCCACACTCCACACACATTCACAATAATTTATTACTTGGCGCTGCTTGTCACGGAAAAATGTAACAGCATGATAAATTCGGTACATTAAGTTTAAATTCTGTGTTTTGCCGCAAGCACAGACAAGTTGGACACGCTTTACAAATTAATCATGTCATTTTGTAATATTCAACAATGTCAATGTGTAGCGAGCAGTTCAATCCCAAGATTTATCGAAATAATAAATATCGCCTAAAAATATCGATTTAACGGACAAAAATATCGATATGACGATGTTTTTTGCAAGTCTACCTACTGTCTCGTACTATTTAGTCTGTGCCAACTGCCAAATCTCCACTTGTGTCAGTCTGTCCTTCTCTAAGTAGTCTGTGGTCTGTCCACAGACAAAGTACATTTTTTTAAAGGAGTCTGTCACTGTTACTCTCTCCATTTCACAAAATACCTGTGACAAATACTTAACTAGGCGATTTTGTTGTTTTTGTGTAAAATTGAAATTCTCTGAAAACATTTCATTTCTAGAGAACAGTAGAATGTACTTTTATTGAAGTGAGATAAACAAGATTAAATTGTCTTTTAACAAAATGATTGAGACTTGTTCGAAAAAATGCATGTTATTCGGAACCGTCTGTTTAGGAGTGTAAGTTTTTAATTTGTTACTGTTTTTATTCAGTCATCGCAAATCTATTGTTTAAATAAATTTTAAGTCACCGTTTCGAATCTTACAATGTAATGTCCAAGCTTTGTTTATTTGTGCCACATTTTTATTGTTGTGCTTCTCCTTGTCGCCTATTACTTGGGAATAGATAGGCAGAATGTTTTTCACTCCCAATGGTGTCACTATGACTGGTTTTTCAACTTTACAGGTTGACGATAGTGGTGCTAATATTAGAGTCTCATTTAGCAGACTCAATGTCTGGCAGTTACAGAATGAAGAATAAGACATTTCCAACTGAGAACAACTCAACCTGCTGGATAACTCAACCATACTCTATTATAAGTGAATGTCATCCTTGTTCAGGTAAGTTGTATTCTTTCTCTTGCCCTCTTTTTAATATTACACTGGCTGGATGATGGTCATTGATGAACTCATGGGAATTCAGAACTACTTCATTTTGTTACTTTGACAGTTTATGTTAATAAATTATTGCATTGCATGATATGACTGAATTTAACCCTGCAGCGGACCAGATTCCTTGTATGGTAGGATAATAACTTTAAAATGATGGTTTCTGTTTCAGACTTTGAAATACGAAGTAAGAGCATAGGTGTTTGCATCCACACAAGTTTCAAAGAAATACTAAAATGTCAAAATGGTGAAACTGTTACGAGGAGGTGTGTGAAATAGCATTTTATTTTATTATAAATTTAGTCAATCAGAACTGAATTTTAGTATGAAGGGTCAAGATGTATTACTTTCTTAGGAAATACATTATTTTATGCGACTCTTACTATAATTTAATGTTATCTTTTTCAGTTGTGATCGTGTGGCCTATTTAGATGAGAGAGCTTATTGGAAGTTCACAATATGGTCATTTGCAATTGGAGCAGCTTCTTCAACTGCAGTCATGTTAAGATTACGAGTTCTCAACTACCAAGCGAAACGAAGAGCTAGACAAGTTCTAAGCAATGGAGCTATTTAATTAATCGAAATTTTTGTAATCAACATTGATTACCAATATCTTGTAAATATTGTTAACACATCTGAAGTTGGTAGCCTCATCGGCCTATTATTGTCCTTATCTACTAGCTTTCTAAGCCTAGTCAGACATGTAATAGTACTGGTAGCAATTGGCTAAGAAAGAACTGATGTTAGCCTAAAGACTGTTCATTGTTTGCCAAAAGTTAGATAGGAAATTATATTAATTTCAATGCAATTATCATCAAGAAGGACAATAATTAACCACTACACTGTTTCAGCATTTTATAACTTATGATTTTGTAGCATAAAATAATCATTGTAAAAATGTTAAAATAAATATTTATTATTCAAAGAGTAATTTCAACAGTTCACTTATAACTTTCACATTAACACTATTACCTAACAACCGATAACATTGCTTCATAGATATATTTGTAGGCAAACTATAACTCTTAGGAAAAGACATCAACATTAAAACTTCTTTAGGAGTAAAATACCTTAACTTCAATTCCTTGAATGATTCAACAAAGTCAACACTACCAACTTCATTTAAATTAGCTTTCTCATAACATATTTGTACTGTTTCTGGACTTTTATCAGTGAATACAGATCCAGTGCCTTCAATATAATGAGTGTAAGCTTTAGTTATGCAGCAAGATCTTTTTGAGTTTCTGTAGCAGATATCCAGTACATTTGCACATCTCAGTTTTTTATCTGGTACTAAGAATTTATCAGAAACATCATCTTCAATTATGGACAGTAATGTGTCTGGGACACCAAAATCTTTTGGTAGACATGTAATCTGCAAAAAGAAAATAAACTTTTTGTAAAAGGATAATAACTTTTTCTTCTCTATATTATCTTTCTTAATTCTTCTGTGAGTTTGTCAACAGACTCCTCCTAAATGGCTGGACCAATTTGAATGTTATTTGTATATTCGAGTGGGTCCCTAGATGGTTTGAAAATACAATTGAACCTGGTAGATGGCGTCGTGATTGCGGTTTCATGAAAAACTGATTTTCTGAACAATTGACATAAAAATGAAATGCTGTTCGTTTGTATCCCTCAAGTACAGCTGGGCTGATTTGGTTATTTTTTTGTTTTAATATGCTTGTTCATTATATTCTGAATCAAGTTCTTATGGAATGAAAATTTGAAAAAATTCTGGAAAACTGAATGGGTATTTGCCATTTTCTATGGGAATTTTGTATGAATTATTGAAAGGACAGGATAACATCTGTCGGGACAGCTAGTAATTATATAAACACTAGGTGCGCCCCGCGGTTTCATCCTCGTAAGTCTCGATCCCGTGGGAATATCGGGATAAAAAGTATCCTATGTGTAAATCCAGGTTATAAACTATCTGTTTGCTAAATTTCATCCAAATCCATTCAGCCGTTTTTTGCATGATTGAGTAACAAACATCCAAACACAAACTTTCACATTTATAATATTATATATAGTATGGTATTATAAACTTACAATTTCATCCCTTCTTTTGAAAGGCCAAGTCAAGTTCTTTCTCCTTGCTGTACAGTAATACCTAAGTCTAGAATTAGGCACACCGACAGTTGATGGACAAAGTAGGAACTCTTGGTAAATAAAGTTGCATTCTTCTAACTTCTCTATAAATATATTCCTAACAGTGGAGCTTTCAAAACCTTTAACATTTTCCATAAGAATATAATCTACATTTTCTAACTGTTTTAATATTCCAATTAAATATAAAAAAGAATTAGTTCTAGGGTCATTGTCATCCAAGTATTTCCCATTTCTTGTAAATGGCTGGCATGGTGGAGACATAAGTATTGTATCAATGTTCAATTTTTTTAATTCTTTAGGAGACAGTTTTTGAATGTTTCTATTCAGTAAGTTAGTTTCTGGAAAATTATGTTTGTAAACTTCATTGGCTACTGTGTTTATGTCCACTGCAGCAACTATTTCTCCTTGTAAACCAGATTCTGAAAATTAATGTAGTGTACAATATTAGGAAAAAATCCTGGTTCCAAATTTAGGGGTAAAATTTTTGTTACGTCCCATCCCAAAATGAAATAATAGTATCATAATTTTTTTATCAGTGACCATCATTGTAGATTGGGAATCACGATCTTGATTAATGGTCACTGACAAAATTTGTGACGCGTTTCTATTTCAATTTGAAGTAGGTAATTAAAAAAGTAGACGTGGTAAACATACCTTTCCATGCACAATGCATGCCCCCGATTCCACTATAAAGTTCTAAAATATTGTGTGACATGGTTAGTAAAAAATTGTACTTTAAAACATTTTAACAATATGCTATTGTATCGATTTTTTATTATTATTGTTTATGAAATCAAAAGGTTAGATCGCAACGCAACGAGCGAACATGAATGATGCACCTGCCACCTGCTGACAATCTGGCATGTGACATTGACAATTTAAAATTTGACACTGACTAGATTGACAAGAGCAATGTGTTGGCCAAATTGCCAACCTTGCCAAACATGTTTCGCTGACACCCGACAGTATTCATCATCATCATAATTTCAGCCCGGAATCACCCACTGCTGGGAAGTCTCTCCGTTTTTCTGCCATATTTCCCAGTTCCCGGCTGCGTGCGGCTCTCAAGCCCGATTTACATTGGTCAAGGACAGTGGCGAGTGGCTGCTGCCTGGACAGTGACTGTTTACACTACAGCGAGTCAAGTGGCTTCTGCATCACGATGGACAAGAAACATCACAAAAGAAAACAGTAGACGCGCTTCGTCCTGTTGCCGGCTACTAATACACTGTATTTCTAATTACATCAATTTTTTTTTATTACATTAATCTTTTTACATTTGATAGCCTAATTCTTGAGGAAGGTTGATAACTAATAGAGAAGTTTGGAAGAAAAAGTCATGTTGCAACGACCACAAATAAATTGGGTGATGAAATCATCACCCAATTGGTGACTATGAATCTAATGATTGAAATCTTTTGAGTTGCAAAGATTTCAATCATTAGATTCACCCTCGATAACATTTTCATGACAGCAGCTGTTAAGGGTTGATAGCAAATATGCGTACTTATGGCTCGGCGAGCTTACTCGCCCGTTAGTCATGTTAAGTATGCCGACAGTACTACTTAGTCTGTGACACCGACTTAAAACCACTGAGTTAGTTCGTCGGCGATCCAACAGGTTTGAAATTTTGCTCGTAGCCCGCCTTGACTAGTACGTCTGTCAACGCCGTTAGTGGCGGCCACCGCTCTTATATGAAACCCTAGCTTTAGGGGCGGAGTTCAAACTTCAAACGTACAAACGAGGATACGTCGCAAACGTTTGCTGCAAGTTTCCTTTGGCTTTTTTGAACATATACCGACACTTGATCGAGTCGGAAAATCGGCAACAAGTGCTTGTGTAAGCCCATCACAAGCTAAACGCTATATCTACACATGTCGTATGAATTTGTAACCGTGCGTTTGCACTGGCGAAACATTCAAGACAAAACATGTGTACATCGAATCATACGCGGGAACGTGTAACCGCTGTTTGTTGTTGCTCCACAAAAATATCGTAAAACTGTGCAAAAAGTGTTTAGAAGTGCCTTTAAAAGTGTAATTCGCTTGGACATACTTTGAAATATAAACTTGCAACTATAACTTGGTGTTCTAGTGCGTACTTTAAAAACTCTAGACAAAATTAAATAAAAAAAAAGAATCCAATCTACCGTCAGTCGCGATCAAGTGGTGCGTCGCGATAAAACGCGTAAGCTCCACGTATAGCACGGCGCTTACGACGTTCTTCTCGCGAACTCGCTGTGACCAGCCGTCGCGCGTCGACTCGTCCATCGCGGGCCTTTTTTAGTGTGCACATTTGCTTCGAGAATCGGCGCTATAACTGGGAGGGCCTTTATTAGTGTGCAGAAGTGCAAACTATAATACACAACTGCGGGGGACGACTAAAATATTTTGAGGGCGCTAATAAAGAACATTGTATTTATTCATATTGAAAAACTGTGCGACGCTCCGAGGTCAACTACCGGCACTTGTACGCCCTGTCTCTCTAGAACGACTACGTCGACGTGGTATCGTTCGGCTGTCGCTCGGGTTTACGAACGTCTACGAACGCCCGTGAAGATTAACATCACACAATCTCACAACAATACACAGGTACGGACTTTAACCAGTTGTTAAGCTTTGATTTACAAGCCGTGAATAACAATGCCCAAAGTGCAACGCACTCCACCGAAGACTCCCATACCCGGGCAATCTCTGTCGGTTCCTGATATTGCTTCAGCTTCCAGTAGCAGTGAAGCTAAGAGGAACGTTACCCTTAGAAATAGGCAGCAATGTATCGTTGACTCGCCTGACGACCTGGTGATGGATTCCTCTTCCTCTTGCGCCTGCAGCGAATTAAAGGAGGAACTTATGCAACTATTGAAATCATGGAAGACCGACTATGACCTTAGGTTGTCTACGTGGAAATCTGAGTATGATACAACCCTCTCTACGCTGGTTAAGGATGTTAAAGAACTTAAAAACCTCTGCGCTGGAATTCAAAACTCTACCACTGAGCTTCAAATTAGCATGAGCACAGTTAATAAGAATCTCGAGGGAGTAAAATTCACGGGGTCGGGTCTAGACAAACAACTCGAGGAAATCCCAGAGCTTACCTCTCGTTCTGGCCTAGAAACTACTAAGAGCTCCAGGAGATTACCGCCAAATGTAAGGGAGAATCTTGTAACGATGCCTTCCGTAGGAGTGAAAGCTGTGGATCAGGAAACTTGTCAGCAGAGCGGGCGAGATATACACATACCGACCATTCCAGTGACGGCAGCCATCCGGCAACGGCAAGTGCCTAAGCCTCATGTCCTTTTGCCGGTGTCTACTGTTCCTGCTCTTGCTACTGTGAATGTGTCCATGGGTGACAGGGACTTGAACAGCCGGACGAATGATGAAGGGTGGGTTGAAGTTCGACACAGGCGCTCGCGTCGTTCGCTTGGTAATGTTATGCGGGGGACCGCTGCGCCTGGCACCACTAAGTTAGAGGCTTCTGAACGATGGAGATATTTACACCTTTTCTACGTAAAGCAGGGCACCACTGATAGCCAGGTGCGAGAGCACCTTCTTACCATCTGCGGAACGGATATCTGCACAGTTGAAGTGCTTAAATCCCGTGGCAACTATGCATCTTTTAAGTTGGGGGTGCCCTCGAAACTAGCCGATCAAGTATCTGCGGTTCATAATTGGGCAGAGGATATTTGTGTAAAACCGTGGCGCCACAACTTTCGTGCCCGAAGCAGTGAACAATTATCCCACTAACATTCTTGCCACCAGCCCGCCTAGCCCCAGTAATCGTAACAACTGCTTACGTGTATTATACCAAAATGTCCGTGGCCTCAAAACGAAATTGTCTACGTGGAGATCAAGCTTGCTATTATCAGAGCATGACTTAGTAGCAGTCACAGAAACAAACCTAGATAACTCAGTGGAAGACTCAGAATTAACGGACGGAGACTGGCGTATCCTACGTAGAGATAGAGTGACTCTGGGGGGCGGTGTGTTGCTAGCAGCACGCGATGGTGTTACCATGAGCAGACAATATGACCTAGAAACGGATTGCGGTGAAGACCTGTGGGCGAGAATCCAAATGAATGGCCGAAATATGTATATGTGTATTGTCTACATCAAGCCCTCTGCCACTGACGAAGACTACATGACGTGGTTTTGTAAGGTTGAGAGCATTATTTCAAATTTAAACAGAAGAGTTATGATCTTAGGAGACCTTAACTTAAAAAGTGCGTCTATGAATGTTAACAATTATTACTGTTACTTTTTAAACTTTTGTAATCTGGTAGAGATGAATGAAGTGATGAATGTGCGTGGGAGTAAGTTAGATGTTGTGTTGGTTCAGCAGGGCGCCGAAGTGAACTGCGAGTACGTTGTGGGTTCGGAGCTAGTCCCTATCGATCTGTATCATCCCCCCTTAGATATTGCTGTACAAATGTCAAAACATCAGGTTAGTGACATATTATACCCTAGCAACATTGACCGAAGTAGAGACTGGAACTTCAGTAAAGGAGACTACATACTCTTAAATGATCGAATTCGTGCCGCCCCTTGGCAGGATCTCCTGTGCGGCCGGGATGCCCGCGCGGCTACTAGTCGGCTTTATACCATTTTCTATGACCTCTTCGATTCATGTATCCCAAAAAAAAAGAGGAAAATCTCTGGCAACAGACGATATCCGGTTTGGTTTACAAGAGATTTAATCAACGACACTCAGCGTAAAAACAAATTGCATCACAAATGGAAACTTTCACGCTGTAACCTTATATATGCCCAATTTAGTGCTCTGCGTTCGGATTTGAAAATCAGAACTCAAGAGGCCTATGAATCATACTGTGATACTGTAGAGAACACCATAGGAAGTAATCCACGACAGTTCTGGCACCATATTTCGAGCCTGCGATCGAAGGGTGGTTTCGAGCCTAACGTTGTGCACAACGGTATAGTTTACTCGGGTATCGAAGCTGCGGAAGCGTTCGCTCAGTACTTTTCCAGCGTTTTCTTAACAGATTCTCCTGAGTTAAACCCATATAATCTCAGGCCAACCTACTACTCAGGAAATCATATTCCTATCCCCCTTTTGACCCCACAAGACGTAGTTAAAGGTATTGCTAAACTGAAACCACATAGCTCGATCGGCCCTGACTCCATCCCGGCTTTTATCCTCAAGGGATGCCACAATATCCTGGCAACTCCACTCTGCCATATTTTTAATCTAGCTCTTCAGTCCGGCGTCTATCCTGAGCAATGGAAAATCTCGCGTGTCATTCCCATCCCAAAAACTACGGACAAATCATCTGTGGTGGAACACAGGCCTATTGCTGTACTGCCAACTCTCGCGAAGGTTTTCGAGCACATACTCCACACGTACATCTATAAACGTATAAATGCTTTTCTATCTGATGCCCAGCACGGCTTTCGCCAAGGCCGCTCTGTCAATTCGAATCTGATGACTCACGTTGATTACATTTCTGGGGTTTTGGACAGTGGGGGGCAAGTGGATGTCCTCTATTTCGATTTCCGCAAAGCGTTTGACAGTGTCGACAATGACGTGCTCTTGATGAAATTGGAGGCGTCAGGTTTCTCGTCTGAGTTTCTGAACTTCTTTGCGGACTATCTGCGAGGCCGTAGGCAGTTTGTTAGGCATGGTTGCTATGAGTCTGAACCTTATAATACCCGCTCAGGTGTGAGTCAAGGATCCGTGCTTGGCCCACTGCTTTTCCTTATCATGATCAATGATCTCATAAATAAGGTTAGGTTCGCAAAATGCTTGCTCTACGCCGATGACCTAAAACTAATAGTTAAAATTGATAAGGTCTCGGATTGCATACTCCTACAAAGGGACATTCATGCTATATATGAGTGGAGCATGGTCAATAAACTCTTTTTTAATACGAGTAAGTGTTACGTCATGACGTATAGTCGAAAACGTCAACCACTCCACTATAATTACAAATTGGGTGGTGAAGTAATGAGTCGTGTTACCAAAATAAAGGACCTGGGCGTGACCTTTGACACTGGTCTGACATTTAGAGATCATGTCTCCACTCTCGCGAAGGAATCTTTTAGGCGTTTGGGTTTTGTTTTGAGAAATGCTCGTGATTTTCACAACCCAAATGTGATTAAACTGCTCTACAACACCTTGGTTCGCAGTAAACTTGAAGCTGGAGCCTGTATCTGGCATCCCTACACAGCGACTCAAACATTAACGCTGGAAAAGGTACAGAAAACCTTCCTGAGATTTCTGTATAAAAAGACGTTTCACTTCTTTCCTTTCATGTACCCTACTAATTACCTTCTAGGAGTTTTGGGCTTCAACTCGTTGGAGGTTAGACGAGGCTTTCTACAGCTCACAGTAGCCTGCAAAACTCTTAGAGGCCGCATCGACAGTCCCGAACTCCACGATCTTTTCTGTCGGCTATTTGTTCCCGATAACTACATCGGACATCGCCAAAGCCGTCGGCGCAATCTGTTTGCGCCGCCGTCATCTAAAACTGTCGCCAGAGCTGAGTCCCCTGTGTGTCGTACCTTAAGGATGCTTAACGCCCTCCTGACCACCTACCCTGAATGTGATCTGTTTGCTGATGAATGGAGCAGAATAATGCGTGTATGTCTGATGTTATGTGAGAGTAAGTATGCTAGGTTGTCCTCTATTATATGTTAGTTCTAGAATTTATATGTTTTTTGTTTTTTTTTTTTTTTTGTTACCTATGTTAATTAATGTAATTGGTGTTACCGTTTTAATTAACAATAAATAAATAAATAAAAAAATAAAAAATGTTGAAATCTCTACTTTCTGTCAAAGTTCCATACAATTTTTGACAGGAACTAGAGATTTCAACATGTTTTGTATTGAATGTTTCGCCAGTGCAAACGCACGGTAATGCATTTGGCAAGCATGTGGAAAACGTTAGTTCTCTAAGTAGTGTAGTCTGTGGTGTGGAACTCGCATAAAGAATTTTGACGTATCGGTTGGTTGTGGTTGTTGTCGTTGAACTATTGAAGTGAAGTGATAAGACCTTGATAAGACTATGGTGAATTGGTGATTAAAAAAAAGAAAAATCAGTCATGGCGGATCTAAAGAATGGGAAGGACGTGTCAAACGTCGGCGAGGGTGACTCTGTTTCGAAAGATGTTGTTTATCTTGAAGAAACATTTTACATTCTTTCCAAGAAGAATTCAGTATTTCGTGTTAGACTCACCCCCAAAGGTTTGTCTCTAACAAAAGAAACGGACGGTAATTCAAAAGAGCAGACGATACTGTTGGGCGATATCATCGGTAGTAAATGCATGAGGAGCAAAAGACGACGCCCCGGAGCCGGTTCGTGCGTTTGCAGCTCCTTCGTTGGGAACCACCAGCTCAAAGTTGTGGACGAGAACAGCGGTGATCTCGACGAGAACGATATCAGTGCTTATCTGTACATCTACGCTTATATACTGAAACGAAGCCGCCGTACCCTAAAAAGAGAGAGAACAACAATAACACTGCGCTTCAGATCTTTCGATAAATATGAAGATAATAATAAGGAAGCACAGAAATGGAGATCTACAATAAAGTGTTTGATAGCCTGTCAGCCGATTACGTCCGTGCCGCCGACTAACGATAAGAAGTTGCTTGTGCTTCTAAACCCAAAGTCAGGGCCGGGGAAGGGTAGAGAGCTGTTCCAGTCTAAGGTGGTGCCTATACTGCAAGAAGCTGAGGTGTCTTTCGACCTCCATGTTACTAAATATGCTCAATACGCGCGTGAGTTTGTGCGCACTCGAAATGTTTATGGTTGGCGCGCGATCCTGGCTATCGGTGGTGACGGCGTCCTGTATGAGATCATGAACGGCATGTTCGAGAGACTGGACTGGCAGCAGGCACTGGTGGAAGTGCCACTAGCCATATTACCTTGTGGGTCTGGCAATGGACTGGCTAGAACTGTATGCCATCTGTATAAGTGAGTACATTATTTTTTATTCATCCAAAGAAACGATTATAAGCCCATTTAGTTTAGGGTTCAGAAGTTTACAGGAACACACACCCCAAATTACTATTCTATTTATCTATAAACCATGAAACAAAACCATATCCTATCTATTTGCTTTGTTTTCATTTGCCCTTCATAATTGTATACAGGTATCTTCCACTGAGATTAAGATATTAATATGTTCAGGTAAGTATTTAACTTCCAATAAAAAAAATACATGAATAGTTATGATGATCCAAATCATCAGTACATAATCCTGATCTCTCAACACAACTTGATCATACATACTCTACAGTTTTTCTGATGGGAATCCATATCTATACAAATAATTCTTATTGGCTAAAAAGTATTGTAAGTCATAAATTCTTTACAAATAGGTAGGTATGCACTGGATCCTGTCCTAATCATTATTACTTACCTATGAATTAATGTATTGCAATATTTTCTTAATATACCTATAGTTAATTTTCATTAAGACTATGCAGCTTTCTAGAATAATATTTCTATCTATTAACTTTTGAATTTCCTGGTTCAGATAATGACCATGAAACTATAAAATCAATCATTTTATCAATTTTAGCAACCGCCGGTTTCATTATTATCTGATAATTTATAAACTCACGACTCTTACTGATAGCATTGTTCAAATTCATACTAATACACTAATGATCCAGATGAATGATAAAATAGTGAACCAAGCAGATATCATTGTGTTCATGCATGCGGTGTATTGACCTTGTGTTGGTCTTTATGGCTATACCAATGACCTGAAGGATTCTATTGTTAATTGAGGTATTTGAATGTCAAATATGTTAAGTTTACCATCACAGCATGTTCAGAAATCAATACGGTGAAACATGAACAGTTAACTCATATTTGCTCCCAATACTTACCATAATGAATTGATATTGAACGATTTATTTGGTCAATTTTGATAGCTATTAATGAATGACTCAGTATATTAACAGATGTCTAAGCCTGGATTTTTTTTTATCTTTGATTATTCTGCCTTTTTTTGAGGGCTATTAAAAGATAACATGGCTATTATTGTTGTTTATAATACCAGCCTATTACTGTCCTACTGTAGGGCAAAGATATTGTCTCATTCAAGATGGGTTGGCGATTTCAGACTTATAGGGGTTTATAAACGTTGATTAAAGTTAACCAATGGTTATTGACTGTTTAACCATACATTTTTGATGTTTGAACGTCATTTAACATTAAGCAGCGTTTATAAATAAACCCCCATATTAACTATAAGTCTGGGTTTCCTCACAATGTTTTCCTTCAACTATGTCAGTAATGTGCAAGATAAACACGGTAGTTAGAGAGAGTTATTGGTGTTTATGGCCAGTTAATCAGCAAGTATGATGATGTTATCTGCAAATCTCAAGTGTGAGATGTACTCGCCGTTGATGTCAATGCCACGCCCTTGCCAGTTCAGGGTCTGAAACACATCCTCCTATTCGTTAAGAGAACAATTTCGGGGAAATGAATTCCCCTTGTCTCATACCTCGACCCAGGGGATACTCCTCGCCACACTTCTGGAGTTCTCCCAAAGAAAACGTCAGAGTTGAAGAGCTCCCGAAGCTCTTTCAGTACAAAACTTCCCCCGCATTCAGGAGCACGGTCGAATTTTTCAATACCACATTCTAATTTGTAAAAATAAATTAAATCGTATCATAGTATTTACCTATTTGGAAATCTACAAATCGCATGATAAGAAAATATTAAACTGATTAAAGCTAAATAGTTTTGCAACCTGTCTACAATGGAATTACTAAATTATGAAGCAAGATTATGTGAAATATAGCAACGCAATGCAATCATGAAGTATTTTTTACCCGACTTCAAAAAGGAGGAGGTTCTCAATTCGTCTTTTTTTTGTGTTTGTTATGCCGCCAATTATGAATTGATTTTGATGATTCTTTTTTTGTTTTGTAGGTCATGCTTCAAAGTTGGTCCCATATAAATTTTATTAACTTTGCTTGCGTAGTTTTTGATTTAGGGTCAGTTCAGACCGCGACGTGAAGGGACGCGACGCTGCGCGCACTTTTTAACAATTATCGAACTTATTTTCTTCACGAAAAGTTATAATTCAGTGCTAGGGTTGACACGTGTCAAAGTACGCTGAGATGCGAGGTGCTGCGCAGCGCGTGTACCTTATTATGTAGTAAATAAATTCGATATTGTTTTGGATCATAAAAAAGTGCGCGTGGCGTCGCGTCTCGGTGTGTACTGACTATAGTTGTAATTAAACCGTTTTAAACCAAAATCCGTGGTTTAAAAACCGTTATAAACAGTTTTTAAACCACGGATTTTGGTTTAAAACGGTTTATTTACAACTACAGTACTGACACTTAGCTTCAATATTACGTATTTTTCCCACTTAGTCTATATGGACGATGTTTTAAATTACTCCGTCATTATTTACAAAGCAGGTAGTGGTATTCGAATTGCTCATAATATTTTTTATATATTCTAATAATAATAGCTCTTACCCCGCGGCTTCGCGTGCGTGGTATTATATACTAAAACCTTCCTTCTATCCATTGGTGAAAACAGCATGAAAATCGGTGCAGTTTTTGAGTTTATCGCAAACAGACACACGCGGCAGAGGACTCTGTTTTATAATTATGTATGTAAGGATGCTTGTTGCAAGCGGTAATAAAACTAAGCACTTGCATTGTGTTCTTAAAATAATGGTTTACCTGACATTCTAGATAACTCTCCAAAGTAATAAATTACAATCATAATGTTATTTATTTATGTTTATTTATCTCAATACATACAAAAGGTTGTCTCTATAAAAAAAAATATGTTAAGTACGCCCATAGTTCTCAAGTAGGTACCGACTCTTTAGTTAGTATAAATAATTTTTAACCGACTTCTTCGAAAAGGAGGAGGTTCTCAATTCGTCTGTATGTTTGTTACGCGATTAATCCGGTAGTGGTATTCGATTTTTTTTTGTGTGAGGTAGGTACCAGAACTAAAAAGTGAAAAATAAAACACTAAAAAAAAATTGACCGACTTCAAAAAAAACAAAACAAAAAAGGACTACTTTACTAAAAACCAAAAGACAAAAGTACTTCTTTAATAATAAGAGAAAAATAAAAAAATAACTTTAATTTCGGAAGTCGGTGTCTTTGCTTTTAATTTTAGTTTTTGGCCACCGACTTCCGAAATTAAAGTTATTTTTTTATTTTTTTATTTTTCTCTTATTATTAAAGAAGTACTTTTGTCTTTTGGTTTTTAGTAAAGTAGTCCTTTTTTGTTTTGTTTTTTTTGAAGTCGGTCAATTTTTTTTTTTAAGTTTTATTATTTTTCCATTTTTTGTGTAATATGATTTTTGTAATCACCATGGGTAGACCAACTAAAGGAGCCACCCGCATGAAGAAAAACAGAATTAAAGAGACTAATACTGCTGAAAAAGAACGCCTATCTAAGAATCGCAAACGGAGTGCTATGTCCGGTTCCCAAGAATCACCGTTAGCTTGTCATGCTAGGTTATCTCAGATGAGAAATTACATGCATTCTCATTTGTCACAGGAGTCGCCAAAAAATGATAAGATCTGCCGACTCAATCTTATTCAAAAACGTTTAAGTGGCGAGTCGTCTGTACAGCGCAAGTATCGTTTAGATGTTATACGAAACCGGCTGGCTAATGAGACTCCCGTGCCTTCTCAAGAATATAAGGGTGAACACTATACATTTGCTTACACTGTATAGTTCCCCTCATCATCATATTATAAGGTGACCATAATCAGATCTGTAATGTCACTTACAACCTATATGGTTGCAAAGTTCTTATCAATATAAATGAATTAAGTCCAAACACAAGGTAATTACTGTGAACCGTTGAGGAGTTCCGTTAATCGTCCTTCGTCTTCATCATCAGACCCTTAACGACAGTCACAACCCATCCAAGTGTAAAGTTCTTATCAATACAAATTAATCAAGCCCAAACACAAGATATCTGCTGTAAACCACTGAGGAGTTCCCTCGACCGTCTTTCGTCTTCATCATCAGACCCCTAACGACAGTCACAACCCATCAAAGTGTAAAGTTTTTATCAATACAAATTAGTCACCAGACAGTCGAGGGAACTCCTCAGTGGTTTACAGCAGATATCTTGTGTTTGGGCTTGATTAATTTGTATTGATAAGAACCTTACACTTGGATGGGTTGTGACTGTCGTTAAGGGTCTGATGATGAAGACGAAGGACGATTAACGGAACTCCTCAACGGTTCACAGTAATTACCTTGTGTTTGGACTTAATTCATTTATATTGATAAGAACTTCGCAACCACATAGGTTGTAAGTGACATTACAGATCTGATTATGGTCGCCTTATAATATGATGATGAGGGGAACTATACAGTGTAAGCAAATGTATAGTGTTCACCCATATATTCTTGAGAAGGCACGGGAGTCTCATTAGCCAGCCGGTTTCGTATAACATCTAAACGATACTTGCGCTGTTCAGACGACTCGCCACTTAATCGTTTATGAATAAGATTGAGTCGGCAGATCTTATCATTTGGCGACTCCTGCGACAAATGAGAATGCATATAATTTCTCATCTGAGATAACCCAGCATGAAGAGCTAACGGTGATTCTTGGGAACCGGACATAGCACTCCGTTTGCGATTCTTAGATAGGCGTTCTTTTTCAGCAGTATTAGTCTCTGTAATTCTGTTTTTCTTCATGCGGGCGGCTCCTTTAGTTGGTCTACCCATGGTGATTACAAAAATCATATTACACAAAAAATGGAAAAATAATAAAACTTTAAAAAAAAAAATTGACCGACTTCAAAAAAAACAAAACAAAAAGGACTACTGTACTAAAACCAAACGACAAAAGTACTTCTTTAATAATAAGAGAAAAATAAAAAAATTACTTTAATTTCGGAAGTCGGTGGCCAAAAACTAAAATTAAAAGCAAAGACACCGACTTCCGAAATTAAAGTTATTTTTTTATTTTTCTCTTATTATTAAAGAAGTACTTTTGTCGTTCGGTTTTAGTACAGTAGTCCTTTTTGTTTTGTTTTTTTTGAAGTCGGTAATTTTTTTTTTTATTAGTGTATTTTTTTTTGAAAGAAGTTTTTTTTTGTTTTGTTTTTGAACATTATTTGTACATTGTAGCTTTTTTCTGACAAAGATAGCTGTATTGCAGAAGTCCCAATAAGATACAGGCAGACGTAGAAATCCAACATGACAGTAATTCATACATTGTATGTGCAGCTACTATCAAACTGACTGGACTAATATTTTTACTACTGTATGAGCTATTCTCAAATAGTTTGTGCAGATATGAGAGAATTATATTTGGTTAAACTAAGTATGAATTCTTCTTACAAGTGTTTAACGTTCTATAATTATGTATGTCCACATCCTTGTTAACTAAAATTTTATTTGTTCTAAATTACCATAACGTAGGTTCTTAGAGATTACGGTATAAAACATCTAACAAAATTCACATTGGTTATTACTTTTAAAATGTTATAAAACATTATCTAAAAATATACACAATTGCATATTATTGCACATTAAAGTACTATTTACCTTTAATAAATCTGACGAAATGTTTTAAGAAAATGTCTGCATAAGTTTTCGAAATGCTCAAAATGTGTTCAAATTATTGATAATTTTGAAAGAACAATTGTTATTGGTTGGTTTTTTATTAATTGATCTGTTTTTGTTGACGGTTTATTTTTAGGGTTCCGTAAGCAGTACCCGAAGGGTGCCTAACGGAACCCTATTACTAAACCTCCGCTGTCCGTAGTGTCCGTTCGTCATCTGGCTCCCAGCGGGCTGTATCTCATGAACCATAATAGGTAGACAGTTGAAATTTTCACAGATTGTGTATTTCTATTGCCGCTATAACAACAAATATTAAAAATAATATAAATTTAATAATTATAGAGGGTTCCCATACAAGAAACGTGTTTTTTTTTTTGCGTTTTATGCGCGACCAGTTCGCACGCGAACCCGTATTAAGATAATACGGGACGGAAAGATTCGCGAGCGAGTCGGTAAAAAAAAAATTGTTTACGTATCTAAATTGACACTCGGCTCACTCAGGATATTTTTCCAGTCCATTAATTTATTTTTTGTAGAAATATGCGTTCCGTTGTGCTTGACATGAACCTACCTTTAAAAGCCAGATGTAAAGTAAATTACAAATAGGTAATATAAGCCGAATCGGACAGTGCCATTAAAAAAATCTTCGCCTTCTATCATTTTCCATCTTCAATCCGTCATAAAAAGCAGGTAAGTGCAGTGTGCCGGTAGTTTTGCAGCCTTTAGCCTTTCCTGCTGGAAAAAAAAACTAGTTAATCAGGAATTACTAGTTCTTAACGTGATGCTTTTTCTATTCTTAAAGGTAGACGAGAACTTGTTTTTGTTGACTATAGAACGTAATTTCGTCTTCGACATAGTTATTATAGTTACCTATGAATGATAACCTAGTTTAAGTATATCGTTATCTACCAGTTATTGTTTCTAATTGATTTATGAACAGATGTTCCAAATTACTCAAATCATTTGTTTGTTAACCTTGAACACCTTGCGCTTACAAATTATGATAATTTTCATCGTTAAGACAACTAAGTAATGGATATTATTTTGTGTAGTGTAATTCGTTTCAAGGTGAATAATTTTCTCATTCGTTTGTTTTTTGCGTGGTTTTATTATGAATTTAAGTAGTCTAGCGTTGTGCGCAGTAGCACATTTTAAATTTGAAAACACACAAGACACATCATTGTCCAAAAATAATTTGAAACATGTTAAAAACCACACCATAAGTCAACCAATACCTTCCATCCTTGATGAGGATGACACAAGCCATCTTTGACAATAAATATGTGTGAAACATTCACCTATGTTGATGACTTCTTTGTGAAATGATTAGTCCCGGTTGTCATTTGTAGACCTTTGGCAGACGTTACGAGTAGTCAGAAGCCCGAAAGTCTGACAACCATCCTTACCAAAGGGTACCGTATTACCCTGTAACTGGGTTGTGTAGGTCAGGTAGGCACTCGCCCCATGTAAAATAATACTGATATTCAGCTGCATTCGGTTAGACCCCAACATAGTTGGGAAAAGGCTAGGCAGATGATGAGAACCCAGAATTGTATCAAACAGTTATCCTGCTGGATAAGTGGATATCTCTCTATCAAGTTTTAGCGAATATTATATAATCATCACTTGTTTGTTTCTATAGACCTTGGCAAATTGGCCGTGCTATCAAAGCGCTCACGCAATTATGGCTTATGATTGCAAGCAAAAGGGGGAAATGAAGCGAAGGAAATTGCTTGACGTTGCGCAGTCATGGTCGCCTGCTTGCTACCATTTTGTTTTGCTAGTATTAATACCGTTCCTTTAAAAAATAAACGGTTTTTATTCACTACCGGTTCGATTTCCTTTAAGAGACGAGTTTCTGCAGATCATAATTTGCTTACCCAACAGCGAATATTTATTTATATATTATTATGTCAGACTTGCCTTGAAAACTAGTAGGTATCCAATTTAGCTGTGATTGCGAAAACTAAAACTAGTTAAGAATTTAGATAGAATGAGAGAATTTGGTCGCTTGTGTTAAGGCTCTTACATAAGCGTCGCGCGACAAGTCGCGCCAGTATGTAAGAGCCTTTAGGTTGCTGAGAACGCACTTGGCCTCATGTCTAAGTCGACCTTGAATGGGCATGCATGCATAACAAAACTTGCTGATGATTGATACATTGCCAGCGAAACAATACGCTTAAAGGTATCATGAATCCGAGAATAATATTTAGTTACTACAAAAATTTCACGGTCCGGGGCGCTAGTTGCATTATCTGGAATACGACCTAGAATCTCTTAAAAGACGATTTTTGGCGTGGCGGGCTTGAGTGTACATGTAGATATAGGTTAGACCCCATCCGAGTTATGAGAGTTTCATAATCTGAACATACGTATTGACTAACTCTTATCAGGCAGGTGGGCACAGATTACGTGCATGACAGATATTAAGTTCAACATTGTTTTGCCAAGCATGATGATTATCTTCTATAGTAGTGATAAAAATATTTCTACGCACGTTTTTTCAAATACAAATCTTATCAATTTGGGAATACTTAAAATCATTATTCTCATTACTGTACCTACCCACATAAAATTGTGTATTCGTAAAATCCTGTCTAATTTTCGCAATAATATTGCACGAAGCTATTATCGACAATTTCATTTAAAATTCATGCACTGTATTTATGCGAATTGCATAGATTAGTACTGGCCCTAAGTGTCACAAGGACATATTAATAAGAGTAACAATTATTCTAACGGGTTGCTTGAGACAGGACAGGAACCCCTTAAGTACACTAACCTCTATGACCTTGGCGAGGATAATCGATACGTTAATACCTATTATATATTCGAAAGTAACTCTGTCTGTCTGTCTGTATATTACCTTTTCACGCCTAAACCACTGAACGGATTTCGACGAAATTTGGCAAGGGATAGATGGTATCTTGGTGAAGGACATAGGGTACTTTTTGTTTAAAAAATAATCCTATAGGGGGTGATATATAGGGGATGAAAGTTTGTATAGAAAACCCAGCATTTCTTAAGTATCCCGTTACCGTAGTACGATATCCGACACCCAGGCGGGCGAAACCGCGGCCAAAAGCTAGTAAATAAATAATGTAGTACTGAGTTATACATAATGTAAATTAATGTAAGAGTCGTTCATGCTAAAAATAGGCACAGGATTTCCTGTTTATTTAATGTAAAATCTTAGATTAATTTAAAGTTAGCACAATCATTTTCCACTTTTTCTAATGGTCAAGCGAGTCGGGTCAGCGAAAGTACAATTTATCCGCATAATTGTGGTTCATCTAGCTGAGCTAGAAACTGGCTTAAGAAACTCGGCTTGGCACAAGAACTCGAAATCTTGTTTAAGCGAATGGTCGTAGTTTTATTAAATTCGTTGATTTTGTCTAACATTAATAATTGGGATGTCTAAAAGAAGAAGTAATCAATGGATTAAATTCGCCAATCGCTCATCTCTCTGAAATCGTAGACGTATCGTTTCACCTCGGATGGCTAAATACGCAGTTAAGTCAATGGCAATGTGGACAAAAACGGAACAGGAATCTCGGATGTTTCGTGGATAAGGAAGCCAGTACGTAATGTATTGATAGAGGCCTTCACCTTTACGCGCCTTAATTCTACTCCGTTTTCCACCAGATTAGTTAGAATGGTAGTTTGTGAGATCTACATTCAGATTTCCTGTTCAGCTTGGTTACCTGCATGTTTCGATTATTTAATCATCACGTTCACTCTCGATATTACGCCTCTTATAATTTAAAATACCATATAACCGCATCATGATACGTGCGTCATTGTTAATAGTAAGTACCTAGGTAGGTATAAAGTAAATAACTGTCATCCAAATAGGGTCAGCACCGACTGACTTTATGGAATGTCTCCAACTGTGCTCCTAAAACCAAAATAAATCGGCTTATAGTATTTAGGTACACACGGCTACACATCAAGCTATACATTGGGCTGATCTCGCATTGTATAGGATTTCCGTACAATGCGAGGTCAGCTTATACTGGAAATGTATAGCTTGATGTGAAGCCGTGTATACATTATCATATTAAACTGCAAAAAATAAAGAATAGGGACCCCGCATCATTTTAAACTTTTAAAAAAATCGCCCATACTGAAAATGTCAAGTGTCTACTTATGGTCATGAGTACTCATGAGATACAACCGGCTGACAGACAGACGGCCAGCGGGACCCCTTCTTGCGGAATCCTAAAAACTAACACTACTTCAATACTTATTTGATACAAAGTCGATAAATGAGCAAAGGTCTACGATGTCAATAAAGAATAATGGCTTGAATTGAATTACTCATTCGTTTGTTTTACTAAGAAAGAATTGATGAATAAAGCCGTGAACGTGTAATATAAAATGTTAATTAACTCCTTTGTTAGGACCACACGACTACAAATCAAGCTATACATTTCCAGTTTATGCTGATCTAGCATTTTATAAGATTTCCGTACAATGCAAGGTCAGCTTATACTGGAAATGTATAGCTTGATGTGTAGCCGTGTGTACCGCGTCTGGTAACCTACTTTATAGGTATGAAAAAACTAAAATAAAATATAGGTGAACTCAAACGGCTAAATAATGCGCAGTAAGTAAAAGAAGTATAAATCAAATCAACCAGACAGACGTAATGTTTTAAATAAAGATTTGATAAAGACAAAAACACAATCTACGCAAGACGCAGATTAATAATACATATAAAAATATTATTAAAAAAAGTAGTTACGCAATTTTTGGTAGTGTTATTTATGGGTGCGCCAAAGTTCACCTAAATTTTCAACTCCGATAATTGGAAATCCGAAAATGTTCTTCCTAACATTTTTCATCCTAACAATCACAATTCCTAACTACTCTGTCTCTAATGTTCATAATTCCGAAGCATTCAACTTCATAATCTCAGTAGCAATAAACATCTATTATACTTTTATTTGTTTCCCTATATTTTCTCAACATAACCATCTTTTATACTATTATTCAAAGTCATATCTTTTTTGTTTAGATTTCTTTTTATTCATAATAATCAGTATTACTGATTATTATGAATAAAAAGAAAGCAAAATTAATGTATATAATACTGATTCAGTATTATATACATTAATTTTGCGAACTTTATTTTCACATAACATATATAACGTTTAACAATAATAGTACCATGGTACAAGTAGTTAAATACATGTTGTCTTAAACTCATTTCAATTAAATTAGTTTAATATTAGAGGCTATAGCTTTCAAATAATCACTTTTATTGGTGTATTTTGCTTTTAAATTCAATATATATTTAATTCTATTATATTTGTCATTGTATTTTCTTTTCTTGGCGGCAGGGGGAGCCCCGTTAAGATGTTTTTGGATTTCTGCAGCCTGATGTTGTAATTCTAGAATAATTTTCTTAAATAACAAATAAAATCCTGCGTGGTGCTGATCTACGAACTGTTGAAAACGATTATGCCATGATTCAGCACTATTTTGAGTACGTGGTACGTTTTCCTCGTTTAAAACATACGTGCTCCATAAGCATGGTTCATATTTAGGTGGTGAAGAACTGGTACCCCATATATAATTTTCACCAAACCATTCTGCTATCACTTTTGCTTCGGGAGAGATATTTTGCTGCCATTCGTCAAAATATGTGGGAATTTCTTTTGCTGGTAGGTATGCAAGTGCTAAAATGCATTTGATTTCTGATGAAAACGATTCGCTTGATCCATATAGTTTTTGGAAACCTCGACTTTGCACTTGTCTATATAAAATTTGGCCCAAGTGAAAATAACAACCCTTTAACACTGCGTTTTCAAAATTATACTTGGCACTAAACTGTGACGCCTTTTCGAAATCCATTAATATGTATTTTGGCGATAAAATCAAATTTAATGATTGACAATACTCGATCAAAGATGAGAACAATTTGTCGTATGTGCTTTTGTCTTTATTTGTACACAATGCTATAACTAAAGGAAACGTTTTCGTATTTATACAGCCGTGTATTGTGTAAACTTGCTGAAATAATTTTGGGGCGACTTTAAATGTTCCGTCCATTATTAAATAAGTGGAAGCACATAAAAAAGTAAGAAATTGTTTAGTTGTATATAATACTATTCTCTTTGTTTCATGCCATTTTTCATCAATTAAGATCATATCGTTGTCCAATTGTAGAATATTATAATTTATTTCAAAGTTAATAGTATCAGGTTCTGTAATTTTTTCTTTTTTGTTTCTTTGACGATATATTACTTGTCTCAAGTTCAAGTTTGTTGGCATATTAGCACGTACACTTGAGGAAGTGCTTGCTTCGCACTCACTAATTATATGAATTGGTTTCTTGTTTTTATTAATTAAAGCGTCTTCTTTAATTTTATTTATAGCGGTGTTTACCTGCAAAGATATCCATAGGTTAGGTTAGGTTAGAACTGTGACCAACTACGCGCGAGCCGAGCGAGCGAAGCGAGCGGTGCCGCGGCAGCGGCCGGCGAGCGCTACATCGAAATTGGTCGCGAAATTTTTCTAAGTATTTTTTTCATAGTGCCCCCAAGAAACGAATCGTTGCAAAATCGACTCCACGTAGTCTTGTTTGCCCTACCCCTAGAGTGTTATTTAAAATCGCGAAGGCGCGGAGGGGCGAGGCGGCCCGCGAGCTGAGGAGCAGGTGGTTTTAACGCCCGCCGCCGAGGCTGAGGCTGGCCGGCTATGCCGGCCAGCAAGCCGAAGCTACGGTGGTGAGCGTTAAACACATCTGCGACGAGCAGCTCGCGTGGGATCGCCGGAGCCCCACAGCGCCGGAGCCGTGACAGAAACCATGCCTGCTGCATGTTGCATGCTGCATGCTTGCTTGCATGCTTGCATGCTGCATGCCTGCTGCATGCATGGTCATGATCATTATGCGTAAACAAATTTATGCTTTAGAATTTGATTAAGTTATGCGTACATATAATTAGGATAAACAAAATTATGCCATGTTATATTATGTCTAAAGTTTTTATGCAAATGGATAGGGAACCGTTTTGTAATCACAAGAAATAGTTTAAAAACAAACCTTTTCCTTTAAAGCATCTGGTTCATGATTATGTTCTTGGTGCGGACCTTCCAGCAATTTATACTTATTGACTTCCTTATCGAAAGTAGAGATTAATCTCGCCTTACACTTATACTTTTTGTTGCTTCTTAATTCACACGCCCAATATTGTTTATCCACTGTTATTCGGTTTTTTTCAAATATAAATCCATGTACGTCTAATTTTAATCCTCCGCGACTGGTTTTAAATGATTTTAAATAATTTTCCTCCATATTAATAAAGCATTAACACAAACATGCACGTAATAATGATAATACACCGACATGAACTTAGCAATAGACACAACACAGTACGTTATGTAAAGCATACCCCCCAAATAATAAATAATCAAACCCTCAAATTAAAACTATAAATATCATCTTCTACCCACATATATTTTTTATAACACTTGGTAAATGTTTCTTTCTGAGTATGAGTGAAAATATTATGGTAATTATGTTTAGGGATAAAAGCGTTATGATAAAAAACAGTAGGAGTTTAAATATATTTACATTAATGATATTATTAATTACAATTTTCGGAAACATGAGTGTTATGAACATCGCCGGTAGCACTACAAATAGTATGAATGAAAACTTTAGGATGAAAAATTTTAGGAAGAGTGATCATTCGGATTACAAATCGTTAGGAAGAACAATTTCGGGTAAAGAACTTTAGTTGAGCCAATATGGACCCGTTATTTATGTGTAGTTGCATTTTATTTTTTTTACTATCTAAAATTTTATTGAATTTTAAGAATTAGCTTCGCTTATTATACTAAATTAACTAAAAAACTAAAACTAAAAGGACTAACTAACTATATTTGTTGCATTATTTACGTTGTGAAGCAGATTTTTTTTTCGAATATATAAAGCAATGGTTTAGCAATATCCTTCAAAATAATTCGGATTGTGATTGATTGTGTGTTACGTAGTTAGGGGTGCAGGACATTGAATTGAAATCCACGTGTACGAATCCGTTCCACGTGGGTGCACACCTATTCAATCTTATAAATTATCATAATATATCGGACGTTCACATGGGTCAAAAATAATAATTATTCATTTTGCATAATTATGAGCTTTCCTCCACCAGTACATCTTTTCGTGGCCTGTAGCAAAAAAAATTCATTGGTTTCTGATTACCAAAGATCTCGTCCATATATACAACATATACTTCGAGTTTTAAGGCTAAGCAGTCTGCCGTGGTCTCTGGACTGCGTGCAGTGTGGTACATGCTGCCTTCCACAGTCTCCTTTATTCTCTCTGACCGAGTATCAAATACATCTCCCTTCCAATCGGAAAAGTATCATAATTTCCCAACTATCTGCAGGTAACCGCTTTATGTGTCCAAAAATCGGTCTATGCTCCTGGTAGATTGTGGAAAATGAGCTCCTCTAAATCGAGTCAGCAAATGTCTCGATTGTAGTCTAATTATCAGTTAATCATTAGTAAAAATACGGTGCGTTTTTTTTTTTCTTGTTCGAGAGAGATAATCATGAATTCATGAACAAAAACAGCTTATCTAAATACTATTTTACAATGTGCATGTGCTCGAAAAGAGCGTTTTCAAAGCAGCCAAACGTGCCACTTTTTCGCACTAGTGCTTTTTACTTTTTTTTTTAATTTTTAACTCCGTCGTCTGCCCGACGTTCTTTTTGTTTGAAATCGTACGTGAAAAAGAACTGCGGGCTTTAATTTTTTTTTTTTTTTTACTATGGACGCCTAAGTACTTCCAATCATTATGGAGTTTGTTTCATCGTGATAGATCATTTAGTTTAAAAGTTACACTGGGTTCACATCAGGGAACAATTTTTTTTAAAATACCATTAGAAAATATATTTTTGCCGTCGATAAAATTAAGCATAGATCCCTCCCTCATTTCGATATATGCACATTATAAAGAATCACACTGTATATGATTTTTTTTCAATATATTGTTCTTTATTTCATCAACGCCCCTGCAGTGCAGGCCGCGACAGTAATGTACTATTATGGAACATTGTTTTAGATATTTGACAGGAAGGAAAATCCAGTAATTCGACCGTAAAGTTATTAGTAATTTTGGTTGTTTTGTAGAGGAATATTGTACCTAAATCAAATCACTGAACAACGTTGCATGACTGTGTTTAATGCCGTACGCGGTGAGACGGATCTTGCGACGGGTAAATTGCAATGGTACCTCTTATCGCATTAACCCAAGGCCTCAATAAATTTCATTCTTTTAGTAGTTTTTAACCGACTACTTCAAAAATTAGGAGGTTCTCAATATGTCTGTGTTTTTGTTTTTGTATGTATGTTACGCGATTACTCCGCCAATTACGAATCGATTTTGATGATTATTTTTTTGTTTGGTAGGTCATGCTTGCGAGGTGGTCCCTTATAAATTTTATTAACTTTGCTTCAATAATTACTTATTTTTCCCACTTAGTCTATGTAGACGATATTTTATTTGACTCCGTCACTGTTGTTATTTACATAGCAGGTATAGTGGTATTCGATTTGTGTGGGGTAGATACCATAACTAATAAGAGAAAATATTCTTTTTTTGACAAAAAATAAAAACAACCGACTTCCAAAAAAAAACACAAAAAAAGTGAAAAATAACTTTAATTCGGAAGTGGTGGCAAAAAACGAAAATTGAAAATTTTGTTGAAGATCATTCTTTTAGTAGACTTTTAGTAGCCATTGGTGGTTCTGCTTCTTATCTTTGATCTTTGATCGATTTCCATAATTAAAACTTTAAGGACTATTGTTTATTTATGTTCTAAATAACTAAAGAACTTAGAAAAATATTGAAAAAACACTTCAGCATCAAGAAACACATTACCATTACTATTACAATCTTGTTTTTATGATAAAATAAGTGTGAAATATTTGAATAATTTCAAGATTTACGAGCAATATAACGCATTTACCGGTTTTCGACCTTCCAGCTAGTAGTTTAGTTTCCTTTAACGAATAATGAAAGGATATAACTCATCAAGTAAATAATGTGGGACTGTAATATAACATGCGTCGAATACAGCAAGATAACGCCATGTTTCGAAATTACAACCGGTATTTCATATATTTGCGGAAAATAATGTAATACATACGCACATAAAATCACCATCCCTTCCCATGGGGGAAGGCAGAAACTACAGACCGCCACCTGCTACTATCCTTACATACTCCTTTTGCCTCGTTTACGATCAGGCGTGGGTTTATATATATATATGTATGTATGTAATGTAGTAATTTTTTAGACTTGGCAAAGAACCTGCACTTTGCCCTTTTGGTCTCCAATTCTTCTATCTTACCCGTGCGACGACATATCACTAAATCTGCCTCGTGCGTCATTTTGTAGTCACGTTTGCATAGTTATGAGTTTTTTCTTAATTAACGTTCATTCTTTAAGGTGAAGTGGTCATTGGGAGGTCGAAAACAAGTTTGTTTCTTACAAAGATTTGATTTTACTTTAGGGTTGTAATGTTAAAAGCACATTTTATTCTTTTTCTTAAGCAAATCCTTAAGGTTTATGAGATCACACATTCGGTACCTACTCTTAGTTCATTCATACAATAATTTTCCATTCCAACTTCTATTTTTAAATAGTTCAGCTATCTATTAAGTTACCATTTTTTTGCGCAGGTAGGAACAGCTTGGAAAATTCATACTTTTTACACAATAAATTGTTGCGGTTGATAGGTGATTAAAATAATAATTCAAGTCTTTTATTAAAAAAAGTAAACGGGTATTAAAAACCGGCTAGTGCGAGTCTGGCTTCCCAGTACCACCGAAACGTACACTACCTTTCTTTTATAATTTGCCATGATTGAGGCCCTAGTAACACTATTATGTGAGTACCTACGTACACCAAACCAAAACCGAATAATCACAAGTTCCACTATGGATATTGAATAGTAAGGTTTCATAATCGGATAAACTAATTGTGTGATCTACTAACCTACTTTTCAAGCTGCCTTGCTTCAAATATTAGTCTCTACCAATTATTGGCCATTTAAGTACCTAATACAAACTGTATTCAAGATGCTTTGAAAAGACATTCAATCTTTAAACTTAAGAAAGTCTCGTCCATCGGTTTTGATATTGGTTGTAATGGGATAGTTTACAATTCTACATGTTATAGTCAAACATCGAAATTCCGGCGCTCCTAGGTCTGGCTGGTCAAACCTTATATCTAACAAGAAGTCTTAGTTAAAGTCTAAACCAATAGCGTTTTTCGGCGTTTGACTAACAAAAGGTCTTAATCCTAGGAGAGACCAACTTGGACAAACGCCAAAACTTAATACGATCAAATCAGGGTTTGACCAGTCAGACCTAAATTAGGTACCTACAGGATTGTGTTCGTTTGTTCTCAATGTGAAAAAAACACTGTCTTGTCTTGATTCAAATTAGTAATTTTGAGTCACAAAACATTCGTTCGTTTAAACATGCAGCAAGTGCAGTACAAATCGGCGTTTGATGAATTTGCCTTACTATGAGTTTGCACCAGAAAACATTCAACATGTTTCGATATTGACACGTGATCAAATCTCACAACTTGTTTTGTTGAACTTTACGTTCGCCACTGCACAAAACAAGTGAGTTTTATGACAGATGGCAAGATTTGTTGTTAGCTGCGTTCGCACTGTCAAGAAACACATTTTAATAGACATGTTTTTTGTAGAGTTTTGTCGCGTTTGCGTTCGCACTGTTGTTTGTTTGTGTCCCGAAACTGTCAATGGCTTGTGTATAGTGCAAGGTTCACGTCTTTTTAGAAAAGTCCATAACATATTATTTTGCTTTCGACCGGCTGAGTCCTGAGTGACGGCGCACCGCGTAGGCGGATTGCGGAGCGGATTTTGAAAGTTGATGCGTGCGCGTGTGTCTAGTGGGCGTCCTGAGTGACGGCACTACCGTTGCCATAGCAACGAACCCACAGACATGACATTGTAATAACGTCCTGTCAGAATATTAATCAACGATTCATGCGTGTTTTTGAGTGCATTTTTCCAATATAAAGTGAAACTTGGTGCTTTCGAATGATACTCATTGTTATAGTGTATGTATAACATATTATTTAATGATGATTATATTTTTGATTTTTCGATCTCTTGCTAAACGTTCATACAAAGTTATCGCGGCATATCAACACGGGCTTTGTGACATTTAACGTCACTATCCGCCACTCCGCCGGTATAAATTAAAATACGCGTAAAGATGAGCGAATCTGCCAGTAGACTGCGCCCGCACTCCGGACAAGTTCGAACATCTCGAACATTTGTTTTATCCGTCGTTCATTCCGCCTGCGCGGTGCGCCGTCACTCAGGACACAGCCTAAAGGGTTGGATACCTCCAGGCTTGCCTAAAAAAATATATATCAGTCAACGGCAGTAATTGGGATCTATCTCGGGTTTAGCCGAATGGTGTTGGCCAAACTTAGGATAAACCAGTAATTCCACGAAGAAGCTACATTTTCGAACTTTGACTATAACATATAAGTACACTTCAGTGGTAAAATAACTATTACCACTTACCAGACGAATATTTCATGAAGATTAGAGACCTTTTAAAGAGATTTCGTTTACCCTAACTTATACAAATACTCGTAAGCTCTGTGGATTTAACATTTCCTATCTGGTGTTAATGATCTCGACATATACCTAATAATAATAAGATAAGAATTTATATCGTCTCTGGTAAACAATTGGAAGTGTTTGTAGGCAAAATCATTTTGTCTCTCAGTAATTGAAATATTGTTGAGGCCTTTCTGGGATTAACACAATTCCTCCAAATGAGTGATTATGGAAGGCTTTAATTGAGGTTTAAGCTCATAATTTCTTTATTACTCATATTTAGGTGTTTATTAGGTACCTATTGGCTATGAAGCAAGTATCGACTTTACGACTGCATGTTTATGGGTTTTTTTTAAATATAAAACTGACTAATGTCTGGCTTAAAACAAATGTTATATTTGGGTGTGACCAAACACTAGCCCAAAGCAGCATATCTTAAGTTTCTGGACCATTTCGACCGTCCGAATAACATTTTATTATTTTGTTTCAGTGAACCATACATTCCTCAAAACCTAACCGGGCTTACGATGGGAATAGTGAAGGGTCAAACGGCACCAATGGACGTCGTCAGAATTGAAACCAAAACCAGTGTAAGTACACGTCAGATTTGCAATTTATGCAAGATTGTGGCACACCATGTCTCATCAACGACGTCGACGTACGGGGATATGTTACGAACGACGATAGTCGCTTCGCGGATACAATTAGCCGCATGTTGATACGGCACTGTTGATATTTCCAGTGCCATTATCTTATAAATTAACTTCGCTCAAACTCCAATCCATTCTCAGCATAACCAACGCTAACACGTTCTCTCGACCTTATGACGTAATCAGATTCACTTGTTTTGTTCTTTAATCATCTGAATTAATGAGTTATTTTTTGTTGCAGATTATGTTTTCGTTTTTGTCCGTGGGTTGGGGCCTCCTATCTGACATTGATATCGAAAGCGAGAGATTACGAGCAATCGGAGGCCAAAGGTTCGCTGTTTGGGCACTCGCGAGACTCGTTGGACTGAGGACATATAAAGGTGTAGTGAGTTACGCGAAAATTAAGGATGTGAGCAATCTGCCTAAACCAAAACAACCGCTCACCCTCAGTCATAGCATCAGTCAGGACGGCGCGCTCGACTCCCCTGATGCGGAAGCGTTCATTGATGCGGACGAACATTCTGAAGTGTTCGTCAACGCTATTAACGGGAAACAACACCAAAGGGTGGATTCGTGGTATTCTGTCAACTCACGGAGGAGTGCGTTCTACAGCACTCGCGGTTCAGAGTACCACAGTGTGACGAGTAGCGGCTCTGAAATGCGTTCGCCCGTGCACGCGTGCATGCACGGACCTGCTTCCCACCTGCCCTCGCTTATGTCCCAGTTGCCGATGCACTGGGTTCAGGAACATGGCGAATTTGTCATGGTTCATGTATCCTATCAACCTTACATCGGGGAAGACTTTTTATTCGCTCCGCGATCACAGCTTTCCGATGGAATCATGTGGATGTTGATCATCAAAGCAGGAATTTCTAGATCTCAATTACTATCGTTCCTTCTGGGTGTGGGCCAGGGCACGCACGCCGATATGAATAATGAATACGTAAAAATGGTTCCTGTCAGTGCGTTTAGAATAGTTCCGGAGGGGACCTCGGGGAACCTCACGGTCGACGGCGAAGTTGTCGAATACGGACCCATACAGGCTGAAATATTCCCAAACATTATTAATTTATTAGTGCCAGAAATGAAATAACGTCACATTTAAATAAGTAAGAGGTATTCATAAAATGACTGATATAATTATTTGAACCATAACCGAGCCGATGCATGTGCAATATATGGGAATATGTATTATTATTCCAAGCAAAGGTGGAAAATAATGGTTGTGTGAGAGATGATATCTAAATTATTTAAATACTTACCAAAAGTTATTGATTGCAGAGGCAATTGAGTTGATCATTCCATGAATGTTGTGATTTATGTTTTACAATTTTATTTTAAATTGGTTCAATAACTGAAAATGTGATATAATTTTGTAAGTGAATTACTAAAAGCCTAAATGTTAGCAAATAGCAGCTAGTCGTGGCTTGCACGAATACAATGAATAAGTGCCAAATGTAAGCACTCTAAACTCAATCATTTTAAATTCTAATGAGGAATTGATCATTTACACTACTTACTTGCTCAATTGTAGAGCAATTGTTTGCACTTTTATTCCTACATAGGATATTATTTCAGCAATCGTGTTACTTATAAAACTATTTTAAAATGTATTATCTAATAATATTATAGTATGTAGCTCAAAGCAAATTAAGTATATTAATTACTTTATAATTGCATTTTGATGTTAAAGAGAACATAATTTACGCTCTCTTGAAAACATTATTTAGAATATTTTAGAAAATCTTACTTTTCTGTTCAAAGTAAATTTTCAAACCAAGTTACTAAAGAGAATGCTGTTGCATGAATTTGTTTAATTATCTTTTTGGATGTTCAATTATAATAAACCGTCGACTTTTGATAATTTATTATTATATAACAGCAATAGCTTGCCATACTTATAAAGTTGAAATTATTTAACTTGCCTTGGCGGTGTTTAGGAGCATGGGATGCGGTAACTATGTATAGTTTATTTATTAAAAATGTTACAATGGTTTGGGACTGCTGGTATAACTTAATGTAATTTATTTAGCAGTATTAATTATTATAGCAATTATTTTTTTCTGTGATAAAAACTTTTCTGCCATATTATTTCATTTGAACGTTCCAATGTAACTATGTATACTTTGTAAGAATTAGAATTGTATCTGTATCTATAGCAAAACCCCATATACACAAGAGCAAAAGTTAACTTTATTAAGTCTTTGTGATAATAATCACAGTTTGTATACTTTGAAACAGTTACATTTCTTGGTTTTGTCCATTTTTAAATAAAGATATTATGTACAAAAATAAGCAGTTGTCTAGAGAATTTAGAGATGTTACAGAAGTAAGGTTCGTTGTACATATGTTGTTTGTTTATATGTTTCAAAAGCGATTACAGTCGCCGATCAAGAGAATTAGTTTGGGACACCTGTCAGTTGGACAATGGTGCCGATTCAGTTGTTCACAAACTAAACTAAATTTAAGTTCAGTGCATCTTGTCTTTCTATTTAATTAAGAAAAGGACAGAAGATAAATTTTAGTTTAGTCCTGTCAAATTTATCAGCAACAGCGCCTGACGTAAATTGACGTAATTTTATTATGCAAGTTTTTAATCACGTCTAAACATATAGGGAGTAGTGACAGGCGCTGATTAATTTGACAGGACTAAACTAAAATTTATCTTCTGTCCTTTTCTTAATGAAATAGAAAAAAAAAGATGCACTGAACTTGAATTTAGTTTAGTTTGTGAACAACTGAATCGGCACCTATTTCTATTAAAGTGCGTTTCATCAAATAGTTTCTATGCCATAATGTTGGCTCCCCTGTTGTAGGGAGAGAGTATAAAACCGAAATTACGGTTTGGGAACTATCAGGTGAAACGCACTCTAGGAATGAAATTCACAAAAACCATTCGCCAGCAATGCTAGTATGAAACTGACAGATGTGAAGAACGCATTCTTTCGACGCCGACGGCCGGAGCCGGACTGTAACTATCAGTTTTACAGCATTCTATGACAAATATTACAATTTTATATTATTAAAGATCCGTGTTCATTTGCAAATTTAATAACTGCTTAATACAATGATGGTTTGTTACTGGATTATAAATCTTTGTTTTAATGCATTCCAGTTTTAGGTGTCTTTGGGCTTTTTAATACTTATTAAGTAAGTGTAATAAATAATTCTAGATCTAAAATAAAGTAGCATATTAGCAAATTTTAATGGATAATGTTGTGAATAAAAGTTATATAATTTTCAATTTTATGAAACTGTTGTCAATAAATGATTTCAAAGATGTTGGGAGTTTTTTTATTAATAAAAATTTGATGGAAAAAAAAAACAAGGTAGATGCAATAACTTTATTATAATCTATATTTTTGATAATTAACTAAAATACCCTTATAACTAATGTGACTTAAAGTTATTCCAAATGTAATTAATGAAAAACCAACACGCATTACAAAATCATAAAATAACTGTGATTATAGTTAACTTACATGGCAATTCACATACATAAACTATTCTAAAATAATTATAAACAAATTGCCAAAGAACATTGAAGTTAAAGATTAAGTTTTATCTTATTAATTAATAATTTCTCAGTTCATATGCAGAAAAAATATGTTTAGAATATCTAAACATTCAACTGAGCTCTTAACATTAGACAATTCATAAACAGTCTTCATAAAAATTTGTAATAACTTTATACAATTTATCTCAATTTGAGAGAATCTAGACTGTCAAGTAAGTTTTGTACTTCAGAGTCCACCTGTTCGCGAGTGCTGACACGCTCCAGTCTCTGGCAGACTGATTCTAAGTCTCCAGCATCAGCTTTCTGCATCTTCATATACTTTACCATCATTTCAACCACCATACATATCTCTCCAATCAGTTGTCTGGTCTCCTCATAATTTCCAGCCCCACTTGGACGCATCTGAATGAGTTTCAGTTTGCTCTGTGCCAATTGTATTGGGTTGTGCCCATTCTTATCATGTGAACTCACATCAGTACCTGCATCAAGTAGTTCTATGACCACTGGAATGTGATTGGTGCAAGCAGCCAAGTGCAACGGAGTGTTACCCAATGTATCCTTGATGTTAGGGTTGGCTCCGTGTCTTAGTAAAGTTTTAATGACATCAACGTAGCCACGACATGCAGCCAAATGCAGGGGACTTCTTTTGTGTTCATCTGAGGAATTTGGGTCAGCCCCTGACAACAGCAGTTTCTCAACAAGCTCTGTATTATTAGTGGAGGCGGCAAAGCGCAATTTATGGTTTCTTGATGAACAAATAGTGCCTCCGTACCTGTATTTCAGCCTACAGTGTCTGGCTTTAGTAGAGCACTTGATTTTCCCGACATGGTCATGTGGCTCCGATAAAAACTCGACTGGCATTGGCTGGCCTGCTTGATTTATTGGTATAGCCGGTGGACTGAATTCTAAAATACACTGAGAGTGATCAAATATTGGATTATCGCTGCTCTCATTACTGGTGTCTACTCCAGAGTCGGCCATGGTTCACGAAAGTAAATGTAAATGTAGCAACGAAAACCTTCAACTTGGCTTGTTCGCCACACTATTTTTGATAAACACACTTCGATTAAAATAATTGGTAAGGGAATTGAAGAAAGTTATCTACTCAACTTGTTTATACTTGGCGACGAGCTGTCATTATTATTTCTCTTTCATCTTTCTTTCACTGAACTGGCGAAGTTTCACCCATTTAATTTTTTACTGTTGTAACACTAGAACACAAACAGTCGATCATAGAGGATTATTAGGATTGCTGATGAACTGACCCACTGACCCATCTGTGGACCCATCTGCTGCAGGCGTGTGTCATGTGTAGTGTAATGTAAATGTTACGGTATGTAACGTGTGAGGCGCGGGCGGGACATACACAAGAGGCGGGCGCGGGCGAGGCGACGGCGACTGTGCGGCGCAGGCGTTACGCCGCTCTTTTCATATTTTGCTTGCACTGCGCCCACGCTCCGCCCGCCTGTGTATGTACCGCACCTCGTCGCTCCCATACATTTTGTATGAAATATGCAAGGAGCGGTGCAACGCCCGAGCCGCACCGTCACACAGCCCGCGCCCCTCGCCACTTTTGTATGTCCTGCGCTTCATGTGACGCGAATTCTGCGTGTGGACGGCACTATGAGCATTATATGTAACGCTCGGGCTGGTGCTCGCGCTGATCCATCGGCTGTGCGCGAACACAAAGGCTTGCTCGATTCGCGTTGAGTTTGTTTGCAAGTATGCAGTCCTCATCCAGAGTATTCGCATGATTATTACACGATATAGTACATTATAATACATGTCTGGATCCAGCTTTAGACCAGTTTGCTGAGCGTATTCGCTTCGTAACCAAAAGATTAGTAATTCAGTTGCCAAATTATGCTAAAACCAAGTGCTTGGCAAGCGAACCAAACGAACGAAATCACAGTACTACTTAGTCTGTGGAAATCACCATGAAATCACGAAAGGAACGCATCCTTTTTCATCAATGAATGACAGGTGGCGAGTTGACAGCATATTCGGCCTCGGAAGAGATTTCGAACGTTATTTTTACCAACAATACTGCGTAAATTAAAGATAAAAATATGCAGCAATTAACAGTATTCATGGTAAGTTAATGAATCAGATGTTACGATTTAGGAGTATGTTTTGGTTTGCGATTATGTTCTTAACCTAAAACGTTTTTGCCGATAGGATATTGAAAGTTCACGTTCGTATATTGACGAGCTGTACTCGTCAGATGCTCCGAAGGTTGTGGACGCATTAGTGACGCTGAAGAACTCAGTGATAGGCAGCAACAGACAGAAGAGCTCGGTGATACAACAAGGAGTAGTGCCGCGACTTCTGCAGTTAATGTCTGATGAAACACTGGACCCTAACATAAGACTGGAAGCCACTATTACAATCGGTAATGTTTAGAACTCAAGTCATTGTTTGTTTTGCTTATGACTTAGTATTTGAAAAGTGTCTATCAAGTACATGAAGCTGATCTAAAATTGGGTAAAGTCACAGGATGTCATCACCAAACAGGGGCCTCTTTATAATATTTTTACAAAACACGTTTTATTTGTACCATTTTTTTGACGTCACTTAAATTTATAAAACATTAAAGCTGCATTTTATCATTATCGATTTTATTTTATTTCCATAGTCTTTTAAATATTTATGTTATCAAACCAGGTTCACTTGCAAAAGGCACACCAGAAAATGTAAGTTCACTAGTAGAGCAGGGTACAGCAACAGCCCTTGTGGAGCTCCTTAAGACTGCACCCGTTGGAACAAAGTTGGCAGAAGCAGGGCTATGTGCCCTACGAAGTGTGTTCATGCATCAACCTGCTCCAATAGCCTCCTTACCAGCTGACATGAGGCTACTGACGAGGCTGACACGTAAGTTTCATTCATAAAACATATAGGATTCTTAATCATTTTAAAATGGAATATTATTTTGTTAAATTCTGACCCAATTTCTTTGATAAACATTAATTAAATTATCTAATCGCATATATTTCATTTAAGTAATAGTAACAGTTTTCAATAACATCTAATATCTTTGCTTATTTCTGTAATAGGATGTATAAAAACTATAGTCATTATAGATGTTGTAATATTGCAGATAGATCTATGTTCCCTTGAAGGTTATTTAGGCTTATTACAGCAGTAAAAGTTTCTATGCCACAAAGGTCATTTGCAATACCCCAACCTTGCTTAATCAACAAAATACACAATTTGAGGTGGTATTATGAAATCTTATAGCCAACGTGTAAATGAAATTTTATAGGAAAATCTTTTTTCTAATGTTTGCATGCTTGTTTGCTTCCTCTTCACATATTGCTTTATTAATCTGTGTCCAGGACTATAAAAAAAAACATATGCATGCATAATAAATTGTATTTATTTTAAGGTAGAATGACTTTATGTACAGGGATTGAAATAAGAAAACTTTGTTACAAGGTGTTACATTTTTACATTATGTATGAAGCATAACAAACAGCAGCTTACAGTAATTATGCTAATTATTACATGAGTATGAATGGGTGAAAATGTTATTGTATGTTTTATCGTGCAGTAGTATTATGTGTTTAGTACCATGATGTTTATTGTTTGAATAATTCGAAGTAGGTGTGAAATACATGCGAGTCGTTTCAGGAACCACTAAAGGCTCATTTACACAAGATGATTTTCTTTTAAAGGCTTTTAATTATATATTTGTTTTGATATTACTGTAGTACTCAGTAGGTATTCAAGCTAACTTGTCTTTTTTATATGGACATGCTTCTGAGGCAAAATATTTTTTTTTTTTCTTCTTTGCCAGAAATAGCGCGCGAAGGTTCAGCAACAGCGCGGGCATGTGTGGTCCGGATCCTTTCCATCTGGTGTGGTGGGGCGGGGGAACAAGAGGCGCTGTGTGCGGCCGGCGCGTGCGGCGCGGCCGCTGCGCTGTTAGCGGCCACCCCGCCCGCTGCGCCCGCGCTCCCTGCCTTGGACCTATTGGCCGCAATGTGCTTCGAGAACGCCAATGTATCGCAAATTGCGTTGAATACGAGGTGAGTTCACAGTTCTACTTATTTAAGCCGTATGCACGATGGTATGTCCCATCGGCAAAAATGACGAACTTCCATGTAAACTTTCATCCCCTATTTAACCCCTTAAGCCTGCGACCAATTCAAAAGCGGTCGTTGCGTTAATTTATGTCAATTTTTTTTTGAAAATAGGATTGCGCCCTCTTTCTGCGCGACCACGCGTTCAGGTTCACCCAGCAAAAAGTGACGTATGAACGCGTCGTTAGCGTATTCGCGCGACGAACGTTTTTAAATAGGACGCAACCTTATGGGATTCTTTTTCAAAAAAGCTTCCATAGTCGTAGTGCTCACTGATGTTATGTAAGGAACCTGAAAATGTAATGTTTCTAGACCCGAGGTTTAGGCTGTGCGTGGTTTGTGGGTTCCGTACTACCGTACCTTTAGCTAAAAACGCCGAAAAGAACACGTTTCTTGTATGGTTATTTTATTTTTATTATTTGCTGTTATAACAGCAATAGATATACACAATCTCTGAAAATTTCAACGGTTTACCTATTACAGTTCATGAGATACAGCCCGCTGACAGACAGACTGCTGAGGCTTAGTAATAGGGTTCCGGTTGGCACCCTTCGAGTATGGAACCCTAAAAACCAACAACTGGCTAACTTGTTTTATTAGATTGCGTAAAATTAGGCTTACCAAATAATTGGTTGAAAGAATTTGGCCATGTGAAGTTATTGCTTACTGCTGAGTATGAATAGTAGGTACATTTAGAACTGATTCACAAAGTTTTTATATTATAAACACGGCTGCTGCGTCGCCAGTTCTTGGCTTGAACTTGACTTGACACGCTGCCTAGATAATAATAATAATTAATAATCGAATGATAGTAATTATTAATAATGAATGTATTGTAAAATTAATTAATAATAGAAACATTTCAAAGCATGCCATTGGACGTAAATAATTATTATAATCTAGCATTAAATACATTGTAATGTTTTGCATGTCATATGTCTGACTATGTATTATAAACTTATTAGTGAGTTTGGCCTTAAAAAAATTAAGAACAAGTGTCTGAGGATTAAAATTCGAACTTGATTAACCTTTTCTGTGTTGAATTTAATTTATATTTATTAGCGCGGCATAGTATCGGTATCGTCTCACTATAGCTGAGTAGAGTCCATTTTGTTCTATGATAATAAAATGTGGATTTTTTGGTGAATCAAAATGCCCTATGATTCTTTTTCCCCCCTTTTTTATATGCATTTACATATTATTATTATGATTTTAAGTCTGTTAGCGTATAATATATTATAGATGTAAAAAATACTATGATGAAAGAAATTACCAAATGACATGAATATTATCCTAATTGTGGATTTTATATCTATTTTATGCATTAGATAACATCAATGTCATCCTCAGTAGGTGACATTTTTTTGCGAATAAGTTCATAAACTAATTCTGTATAAAATGTTAGCCTTTAGCTTAGCTTGGCCCACTTGTAAAGCACAGCTGGAAAACTTAATGATTCACTGATTCCTCAGTAGCCAAAGGTTACTTCCTTCGACATCACTATGTACAAACAGTTTCTCGACACGTGTCTATGAGATAAACAGCGATCATCGATGTAGCAGGTGACACTTGTCATGAGACCTTTGAACTTTGTCACAGAGGTCACGACACATTTCTAAACATTATAAAACAATTCTGTCACTGACAAGTGACAACACAAACCGACTGGCCAACCAAGATTTATGCTCTAGCTAGACTTGGTGATACACTAAAAAGCCGGCTGTGAGTCGGACTCGCATACGAAGGGTTCCGTAACATCGTAAGTACAATATTTAGCAAAAAACGCCGAAAATAAGCATGTTTCTTGTATGGGAACTCCCTTTAATTTTTAACTTTATTTTATTTTTATTATTTGTTGTTATAGTGGCAATAGAAATACACAATCTGTGAAAACTTCAACTATTTACCTATTACGATTCATGAGATTACAGCCCGCTGACAGACAGACAGACGCCCGGACAGTGGAGGCTTAGTAATAGGGTTCCTTTCGGCACCCTTCGGGTACGGAATCCTACAAAGGATCTTTTTAAATGGAAAATTGAAGTTTGTATTCTTATTTTGCGATCACATTTCTTATTATACACAATTAAATATTATATTGATTGATTGGCAACATTCATATACCACATAAAAAGCTTTAGCAAAAGGAGTGAAATGTAGACAATTAAAAAAAAAATCCTTTGGATTTAGACAAGAAAACGAGTAGGAACTCATTAGTTTTCATATGGAAATCGATATTTTCCATCAAATAAACATTACCTCAAAGTTGTTTACGTTGTTCGATTAATTAATGTTGATAGTTAATAGTTTTCGCCATTGACACCACATTATTATGATAACACTGCAGTTACTAAGTCGTTGGGTTACCAAATTACGCTGTAACTTTATGTCACTGAATATAATATAATGAGAGGATAAAAGTAAAAGTGATTATAAAATATACCAATAAACGTTCAATCAATTTAGCCTGTTGCAGTCCACTGCTGGACATAGGCCTCTCCTAAGTTGAGCTACAACACTCGGTTTCTGCCTTCCGCATGCAGTGTTTGAAGTGTGTCCCAGCCGACTTTTTAAGGTCGTAGGTCCTCCTGTGGGTCGTCTCACATTACGCTTGCCTATTCACTGTCTCCAGTTAGTTGTATAAACTATTTCAGCATGCTAGCTCTGCAAGTTATGTCGGTATCTCCAGTTTTTGTCCCGATAGTTTCATTCCGGGCCTTATCCTTAAGGGCCTATAATACTACCTCAGCTCAAATTCACTGTTTACATACTACTCGCGTCCTGAGTGAGTGCGAGACGGAGTGGGGTGCTGGTGGCTCCAAACCTCCAATAGTTTAGGTAAACTTTGAAAATAATGGTAATTTATAATAAATAAAAAACATAAGACCTTTTTTATAGTTAGTTCAGTTATTATGCAAAGTTTCATGATCTAATCTAAAGTATTTTTTTAATACCAGCGGTTTATAGTTCGGTTTAGAGGCAACTTTGGATTTCTTTCTATAGAGAAAATGTTATGTTATCTTGTTTTCGTCAAACATGGGACCTAGCATCAATCCTTATCTTTAACGTATATTTATTTCAAAATGAATGCTGCAGTATTTTCAGCTTTTCGGCGTAATTTGAGGTTGGGTAGCTTCTTCCTTTTTCTTCATCTTGGAGTTCGTGAACCAACCCCATAGCCCCACAGTCAAATATAATCCTAATTACCAGAATACCTGCGAAATTTCGCGTTCTTGCACAACGTTTTAATTAGTCGTGATTTTTTATTCTTTTTTTTTATGGCACCTGTTTACATCATAAGCTATCCGAATATCCAAAAAATATTTGGCTTAGGTCTTAAGGTCAGGTTTGAAAATTGATTCGCTGTAACAATGTATAGTAGATATTTGCATTGTACGTTTTTTTTGCATTTTTATTTTGTCATTGGTTTGACTTTGGCAAAGTTCATTGTTAGTTGCCAAGAAAAGGAAGAGATTTGAATAACGATTGGCATAAGTAATAGTACGTAGTAGTATATATGTATATGCACGTATGCAACACACAAATTATGTGATGATTCAGTCTTTATATAGAGAATTATCGCAATATATCAGTAAAGAACAAAACGAAGCCTAATATAAAAATGACTGTAATAATAAACTAGGACACTGGTAACTGGATATTTTAAAATTTTAAAATAAACTAATAACACGACTTCATGGCTCTGAAGAGTAACGTAAAGATAATATTTGCTCGAGATCCGGTCTTTCAATGTATAGTCGACCTCAAAGCAATTCGTCGGAATGTTATTTACGTATGTCATAAAACTTCTAGGGCTATTTTTTTTTGCTTTAAAACCAATGTGAAACTTACATAGTTATAACCTTAGTGAAGTTTCAAATTAAAACTAAATTAGAGGAGTTTTTATGTAAAATGTCAAAGCAATTACGAGGTCAACCACACGTTAAAGATCAAATCCTTACGTGTGATTCGGGTGATCGTGCAAACATGGCGCCCGCCGCGCCGGCGCGGCGGCGACTCTGCTTGCGTGTCTCACGTACTTCTACAATTAAATCACTATGTTCTATATTATTTCTTCCTCACAGGCACGATGATAAGTCAATCCCAGAGCTGTTATCAACCCTCGTGAGTCGCGACAAGCCGCTGCCGGTAGCCATGGGCGCCGCGCGCTGTCTCACATTCATGCACCGCGCGGGAGCGTTACCTGCCGACGACGCGAGGTGAGTACGTGATACTACTGCACCCTAATTCCGTAATACACGATGAATCAGAACTGGAATCGGTTCGAAACAAACGTCTAATCCATTGCTTCATAAGTTCGTAAGTTACGTTGTTGAGCAGATTTTTTTTCGATTGTGAGTCAAATGCTTCTCCTAAGTTATTTTTTCAGGAATTATATACCTGCGCCGCGTCAAACTAGCTGTCAGGGTACACCATTTAGTTTTCAAACATACATACATACATAAACTCACGCCTTCTTCCCATGGGGGTAGGCAGAAACTACAGAACGCTACCTGCTGCGATCCTTACATACTGTAACCCGGTACCTTACAGACCGTGCTAAAGTAAATTTATTAGGTATAAATAGCTAGGGAAAGAACCAATTAAACAATTACCTTCTTACACATTACAAAGTTTATTGTAAATATAACAATAACAAAGGTATACAAAGTTTGTGGCAAGCCACTAAAACATATAGAACTTTCCCAATCTTTACAAGGTATTAACCTCTAACACACCACGTCTCCGTAACAAGGTGTGTTAGGGGAAATACAAGTATGAGACTAAATACAACAAGCTCAGGTCACTTGTGAGGATTCGTGAGATGAACGCTTAAGGAGGAACATACGGTCTGTTCCGGGCCATTTTCCCGCTAGATGGCGCTGAAGTCAGCATGTTTTGGTTTATTTTGTTTTATGTGAAATTGGAGCATTACTAAGTCGTAGGAGTAATCTTTGCGAAAATCAGCCATTACGCTTTATTGAACTTGGTCATAGTAATGCCTCAAAATCTACCCAATTAGACACAAAGACAGAAAATAACATCTACCATTGAATATACAGTCTTTTACGCACACATACGTATTCCCTACGTTTACAAAGATTGAACACTAGATGGCGTGTATTTAAAAAAGTGGGCTGAACTTTTTTGTACGACTATTTTTAGGAAAATAAAAGTTGTATTTATAGGCGAAAACGATTTAATTGATAAATAATTTTGGGAAATAAATAATGTCAACAATATGTACAATAACATATGTATTTAATTTTATTACCTTACACTAATTAAATAACTATCAAAACAAAACTATTTGAAGTGACACAATTATACATAATTTATAACATAACCAAGTATTACAATAATTACAGACATTACAAAAATATGTTAGAAACTTTATATAATTTATAAACAAGAGAACAACAAATCTAATGAAATACAAAATTTTGTATGCGATTATAACCAGGAAGTCGAAACAATATTTTCATAATGTCTAAGCACTTTTATCTACAAAAGTTTTTAGTAAAACAAAAATCTAAAGAGCAGCTTATTGAGTTCAATAAAGTATTATTTCACCTTTTACAGTAAATACAAATAAAAAATAATATACAATGATAATGTTGATTCTAAACAAACTACTACAAAAATACAACTGAACAAAAATCATTTCTTCTTGTCTTGAAACCGCTGCTACACAGCTGCTGCAAAGAAAAATAACTTTACTTAGTATATTTCTTACTTTTGACGAATATTATTTAATAGTCATTTCAAAATGTTATTTACCATCAATCTCCAAAGCTGCTCTAAAATGGACTAGAATTTCCAACAGATATTGATGCTGAAGTACGATTTTTCACTAGAATAACATAATAACTTATTAATTGATACAATTTATGAAGTAAATAAACGAAAGTAATACCTAGTAATAGATACTGGTACATACTTACCATTCAAATCTATACATTTCGCATTTTTCTGAACACGTCTCAAAATTGTTTCTGGCAAAATACAGTTTTTAAAGAAGTCTAATAGCTTCGGTATCATATTGCTGATAAATTCATTATCTCGACAAACTTCTATCACAGTCAAAGGTTCAGTGACTGAAATAAAACATATGAAGTAGCACTTATCCATTTTGCTGACACGCATTTGTCCTTGAACCTGAAATAGATTATAATTATAATATGAGAAAACTAGATACTGAAATAAATTATAAAGTAGACATGCAATAGAATACCATCTGCACTTGGTCGATATACCATCTAGTCGTACTAAGCGCTTCTCTTCCACATTTATTATGCGCACAGCCAAAGTGTGGAACTCTCTGCCAGCATCTCTGTTTCCCTTCCACGTATAACCCGTCAGCCTTCAAAACAAAAGTGAACAGGCATCTTCTGGGCTTGCTCGTTCCATCATAGACCTCATCTATCGCTTTCCATCAGGCGTGTTTGAGGTCAAGAGCAGTCCAATAAAAACATAAAAAAAAATTAATCAACTTACTTGATAGTAATAATCGTGCTTTTTATTTATGACTAAAACATTATTATCCAATTTTAGTGCAAAGTTTTTCTTTTCTAACGCACCTGCATCTAGGCTTTGATTTTTCCTCGCCAATGATGGAAAGTACTTGATCTCAATAACAGCTCTCTCATTTTCAATTATACCTGTAACAAATTGACACAAAATATATAACAATGAAATGAAGCACTTCATGACATTTGATACAAGAAATTCAATCGCCTATCGTGCTCGTAATCTTTGGTCTCTCGCGATTATAACTAGTATTATAATTTTCTACATTTTCCAAATATATAGTAAATAAAATTGAAGCTTTTTATAGAAAACTTACCATCTGGACTGCCAGCTAAACATCCAAATTCTTCATCAATAAAAAGACCTGAAGGCCTGACAATTTTCTTATATTGTTGCATGAACATACTTTTTGCCACATTCTCATTTTGCTGCCCATATAACATGTATTTTGTACAAATATTCTTTTTATATAGAATATCCTTTACATGATTGTGACATGGAGTGGTAATACGGCGTTTGCAAATCTGTAAACATAAAAGATACACAATAACGGTGTCGTTTGTACGCCGGTTTGTTTGTTCGAGTAGACATTGTAGACGTAATCTAAATCTGAAATAAAGAAAAAGAATGTGTTACTATTATACACAGTATTTGAATAAAATCCAATAGTATCGTATTTCACAACCATATAAACAGCACGGAGTCGAAGTCTTGTAAGATAATCTGTCAACTGATGCAGATGCAGAATTCATTATTGTGGCGATTACGTTCAGAACTCTAACACATCCTGAGAAAATAGAATAATAAAATGTATAGCAAAATTTTACTTATCTTTAGATTCCTGGCAGAATATTGGTCGACAATGAATGAGATACTTATTTATTTATTTTTAAACAATAAATCACCTCTATTTGATGTAAGAAACTCAATTATTTGTTTGTTTCTGAACGCACCACACCGTGCCGGCCGCCGGCGAAACTGCGAGGCTCGCGACCAGAGTATAATAATAATAGCGGGACTGACGCGACATCACAAATAAAAATAATGTTTATCTGTCTGTAAAATGCATACAAGGTTTTTTTACAAAACCTGGCAAAACCATATCCCATGACTGCGCCACCCATTCTTCGATTTAGTAATGTCTGTAATTTTGATTTTGTGACTACTTTGGTGGCTTACCAAATTGTAATAATTTAATTTATTGTTGACCAAAAAATATACAAATTGTCAGCATCGACCGGATACGTAGGTAATAACTACTGTGACGAGATTTTAGCGTCTAAAACCCAACTCACGGGCCAACTGGCCGTTTTAATACCGCCGAAATATGGTACTTACTTACTTTTATTTTACAATAAAATTGCATATTTTGAATAATTAATAAAATGATTATACCTAGTATACATTGCATTATTTCTATTCAATTGGTATCAAATACCTACTAGAAATAATGCAATTTGAATCAATGAAAATAGAATCACATTTCATCACGCAACAAATTCCGCGCGCAAATCCTAGTGCATCAAGCGAGAAACTTGAAAATGTATTTTTGTTACATTTCAATCATTACGAAACGAGGGAACGAAGTTTGGCAACGTGTGTCAATGTCGATTAGGTCAAGTACTCAAGGATAGGAAGTACGGCAACGTCGCGTCTACGAGTAATGATATTTTAAATGTTGCCGCACAACAATAATAATTATGTAATAAAATTGTTTACATTGCCGTCTAAGGTCGTGAGTGTTATGGTAATGAAATGTTTCTTTTTTAAATGATAGGTAGAAAATAAAATAGATCAATTATCTTATTATATATTGTTTTATCAGAATTATAATATCGCCAGGACGCCATCTAGCGCTGCAATTTCTAAACTACAACAAACATGGCGCTATATTTTGCTTGTCAAAACGAACCCACACATGTAAAGATATGTCAAATTTTGCCTGGATTTCGCGATCGTTTTTCTCAGTTATTAATGTAAGTTATTTCCTAAAAAGGTCGTTTGCGAACACATTTCATTGTAGAAAAGTGATAAAATGATTCGTTTTTAACAAAGAGTGTCTATTTTTAGCGTAAAGTCAAATCTAAAAATGTATGGGCGGCCGATCGGAACATCAACCTTAACAACTTCTAGCTCAATCGAATAATAAGTGACCTATTATGGTTGTGCTCATAAAAGGAATATAACATTTGGGCAAAGCACCCAGAGACACAACCAAACACATGTAATTTATATCAACTGGTCTTATTACCTAGTTCACTACATGAAAGCCTTAAACACTCTGAAATGACTTTCTGAAAATGGTCACGTGGGTATCACTCTCTCAAAGGATCTGCCACAATAAATTAAATGTTAGTTAGTATAACTTGCAGATGGTAACTCTCACTCACTCAGTTGAGAACTCTCGCTCAATTGACTACTCTACCTCAGTTGACGGAATCAAGTCCCTTGGCATGGAACACAGAGGAAACTCTGTGTTCCCACGAACACGCGGCCTACGGGAACGTCCGGAAGAAAACAATGACGCTAATCGTTACCTGGAGCGGCGATACTATCTCGCACGAGGTACCGGATAGGTAAGGCCTTCCAATGCTAAGGGATGGCCACACTGCCAGCACTCTTTGGATCAAACCTCGTAACTGCCCGGGTCAACCAGCACACTGCCCGCCACTAGTCGGGACTAACTGCTATATCATCAGACCACGGGACGGCACCAGGGCGTCACGTCTTCTTACGTTCGCATCAGTTCAGGCTAACATAAACAGCCAGACAGGTTCGGCTATAATTGATGAATCCCCATCGTCGCGTAGGATCGACCAGGATCGGGGAGAAACCGCCTTCTCATCACACACGCAGGACCAAAGCCCTGACTCCTTTTCATCGACCTTCGAGAAAGATCTAACCACAAACTAAACAGAATTGTTTGACACAAGTGACAGTCCACTTGTGTAATTCTATGATAATATATTCAATTATATTTATCAGACATTGCATGACTACACAATTTGGGTGATTTAATCTGTATGTTAATTAATTTCGAATATTTCATTAACATCATAATAATGGTCAAAACTCAATAACAGCGTTTTGTCTTCGGTATCGAGAAACTATTGAGCTACAAGGTTCTACCGCTAGATGTCGCCTAAGATGTCATTTTGCAACGTCACAATACAAACATATAAACAAATGTGTTTTTGGAAAAATCACTTTGAAACACAAAGAATATAGTTTCATAAAGTATGTCTAGACCAGCTTCAGCGGCGCTGTACATCTGCGGGCTCCCAATGTATCTTATGCGGAGACTCTTGGCAGCATGCATTCGTTCTGATGCCACACAAAATCTTTAGGTAAATTAATGTAATAAAGCTGAAGAGTTTGTTTGGCTGTATCTTTTATTTGAACGCGCTAATCCGTGGAACTACCAATCGGATAACAATCTTTTAATTTTTTTGCTTTTTATGGCTAGCGAACTCGAAGTAATAGTGCGGGCGGGTGATACGATGCGACGCGGTGTATCGGGGGCCGAGGCCGAGTTTTATAAAAATGGGGCTGTTATTTTAGTGTCGAATTTCGAGCGAACGAGGTCGCGGGAAAAAGTTAGAAAACCAGTACAAATTGACAATGAGTAACCATTTAGTCCCAGCATTAATATATTAATAAAGACACGATACTACTGATTAGTAATTCGTTACAATGTTTGATTTATCTCAAAAGTCCAGTTCATAGTTACTTAGTAGAAAAGGCCGTAGGCCACCGCCGTATCCTATGTAAATGAAATATACTCGTAATATGTCTTGTTTAAAGTTCGGAATAGTGCATACCTACATTGGATAGGTCAAATGTTGGGTTATCTATTTAATGCCAAAACACATATGCATTTCATACATTGCCCGGAGATGGTTAATATTTGATTACTTGCTACTTCGTGGTAAATAATCTGATTTAAATATATTTTTTGCCACAACCATTTGGACTTTGCAATGAAGAAAGCGCCTAATTTTTTTTTGTTTTTTTTTTGCCTTTACTTTGGTTACAAAATCCCAAACAAGCCCAAAGTATGTTCAGTAAGTAAAAGACTGTTTTGGAGCTTGCTGCGCTCGCTCTTCCATTCTACATTGGCTTTTTTAATCGACTTCAAAAAGGAGGTGGTTCTCAATTCGTCTGTATGTTTTTTTTTAAATGTTTGTTGCGCGATTACTCCGCCATTTTGAATTGATTTTGATGATTCCTTTTTGTTTGGTAGTTCATGCTTCAGAGGTGGTCCCGTATAAAATTTATTAAATTTGCTTGCGTAGTTTTTGAGTTAGCTTCAATATTACGTATTTTAGCCACGTTTTAAGTTACTCCGTCACTGTTATTTACATAGCAGGTGGTATTCGAACACTCCACGTCGAAATATTAGTATGACAAAAAAAAAAAAAACAACCGACTTCATAAAAAAACACAAAACACTAAAAAATAACTTTAATTTCGGTTAATTATTTCGGCGCCCCCTCAAATCGGGGTGCCCCGAGCGGTCGCACAGCCCCTAACTGGGGTTCTCTGGTACTGTTTAAACCACTATCTTTATATTCTGAGAGCATTCATTTATGATTTATCACTTCACCAACCCGCACATGGACAGCGTATTGGATTACGGCCCACTCTCTCTCAGGCCGGTGTCCCAGCAGTGCGAACGTTATAGGCTGATTATGCGTCAGGCGCGGTCCGAGGGGGGGGGGGGGGGGGGGTCCCCAAAACAATTCCAGCTGTTGAGAGACTGAATGATTTACGTACTTATCAATTAATCATTTCCCTACAAATATTCCTCGGCACCAATGGTGACCCCTCCCAAAATCTTGGGCTGCCACCGCGCCTGTTATGCGAATGCTTTGTATTCCAGAGTGGTGTTCGGAGCCCTCCCGTGCCTGGCCCGACTCTGCACGAAGGACATGCCGGAAGACATCCGCGCGTCGGCGGCCGAGACCTTAGCTTACTTAGCAGAGGTATGCGACAGTTGCCTCACGTAAGGGAACACATTATTCATGAATAGACCTAAACTACACCTTCACATTTACTACATATGTCATTTATCATAAAGTGTCTGCACTCTGGAACTTTTTATAAAGAGGCTTTGATCCAGTTACCTTCCATTTAGATAAGAAATGTCTTGCCTTTGAGCTTTAAAAAAACTGACTTGAGTGATCCAAATATCAAATTTACGGTGTTAAACAAATAGTTTCATTTCATTAACATTGATTCCCGTCATTTATTTAACCTGTAAACCCCGCCTGCTAATGGTTTAAATTAAACTTATTAATATTCTCGCGAAAATATTCGTTCGGTGATCCGTTGCACTGTTGAACACATTTCTGGCATAGTTATTCTATATTGAGCGTTATGTAAATGGTCAATATTGAATTGGCACTAAATTATAACAGTTTAGTTATTTTTCGCGAAACGCCCACGAAGTCAGCAGTCTTTTGTACTGGCGAAATGTTGGTATACGTTCGTTTCTCTTTAAGAAATACAATCACATCTGTATTCTGTTATGTATTTTACCATTCTCCCTACTAATTGCAACCATTTCCAACATTCTAGGTAGACACATCCCTGCAAAGGTTAGCAGCGATCTCGAACCACTTGATGACGTCACTAGCAGAGATCGTCAACTGCCAATCACCGGCCGCCAAGCAAGGCGCGTTCAAATGTTTCGCATCCCTGGGAGCCAATGACGAGGATATACGGAAGAGGATCATTGAGACGCATGGATTGATGGTGCATGTTGTCAATGGAATGAATAACCCTGAGGCTTCGGTGAGAATATTTGTTGAAATGTTAGTGAAGTCTTGAGGGCATACTCAAAGGGCCACGAATTTTTATTATTGCGGTAGATTTTTTTTTTCTAATGTTGCAGTAGCATAACCCTGTGCTGGGCTCGCCACAATTGCGGCGATAAGTCCCCTCTTTGAAGAGTGGCTAGAGAGGCGCCACGGCGTCCTCACCTTCCGCCTGACACAGGTCCTCACCGGACATGGCAGCTTCGGGAGGTTCCTGTGTAGGATTAGGCGGGAGGAAACGCCCGGGTGTCACCACTGTGCGGATCGCCCGGAGGACACGGTGGAGCATACGGTGGAGGTATGCCCTGCTTGGGCGGAGCACCGCCGTGTCCTCGCGGAGGCGATTTGCGGCAATGACCTCTCGCGTCCGGCCCTGGTCCAGGCCATGGTACGGAGCGAGAGGGCATGGGAAGCCGTCACCTCCTTCTGCGAAGTAGTAATGCTCGCGAAGGAGGAGGCGGAACGCGTGAGGGAGAGGCAAAGTTTGCGCCCTCACGCCCCTAACCGCCGCCATTGGAGACGCCCTGGGCGTCGGGAATCCCAGGCGGATTTCCGGCCACCATAGGCGCGGGCTTGCGGACGGCGAGCAACGGGCAGCTCGCCGTCCGATAAGGACCAGGCCCGGGTCGATGGCGCGTCGTGTTCCACGCGCGCCTCAAAGAGATGTCAGCAAAATTGACGGGGTCCAATAGGACCGATGCCTGCCAGGGTTGCGGGAAAGTCAGGAAGGGATACCGGGACCTTGGCAACAGGCAAATGGAGGAACACGGGTGGGTTTTAGTCAGTAAAAGTCTGACACGCCCTTCCGCTCCGCCCAGAGCGGGAGAAGTCATTGGATGATTTCCCACCCTCCAAAAAAAAAAAACCACTCCAGCATGTGGGCTCTACAATCAAAATAAGCTTTTTGTAAAGGCATCTGAAAGACATCCATGTATCGACAAAAAGAAAATCGATTAAACAAACATCGACAAAAATGCAATACTTTTGTTTAAACATTGCACTGATCATAAAAAATTGTTTTTTTTTTAGGTAAGATTAGCAGCTGTGAGATGTCTACACTCTTTGTCAAGATCTGTGCAACAATTACGAACGACATTTCAGGTGAATAATTCAAAATTACCTAACCCGTTCTTCACAACCAAAACTGTGACTTATAACTAATTAAATTAAACAAGGTTCAAAATCGAATGAACCGAATAGACAATACATACCAGAATTATTTTCCAGGACCATGCCGTATGGAAACCTCTCATGCAACTGCTAGGCGACTCGCCCGGAACAGAACTACTCACAGTTGGGTCATCAACGCTGTGCAATTTACTCCTCGAATTCTCACCTGCCAAAGAACCAATGTTGGATCAAGGTTTGTAACACACTTCACTGCCAATCATTGGCGTCAAATCTTTTTCTTCAAGGTGATTAATTGGTGTATTTTTCGTAGGTGCAGTAGAAATGTTATGTAATTTGACGAAGATGCCCGAAGCTGCTTTGAGATTGAATGGAATTTGGGCGCTTATGAATATGGCTTTCCAGGTAAAAAAAAATACTGTATAAAATGATTACCTTATTAAATTAATTATTACTCTTATGTTTTATGACCGTGACTTCCAGAAATAGCGGCGTTTCGTTTATTGATTTAAAATACTTTTTTTGATAATTGTAACCGTATTATTATTCCAGGCTGAACAAAAAGTAAAGCAGCGCATCCTAAGCTGCTTAGGCACGGAACAGATGTTTCGGTTGCTAGGCGACAGTGATACGCGCGTCATCATGAAGACACTAGGGTTACTGCGCAACCTGCTGTCAACCAGGCATCATATAGACGCCATCATGAGCGAGTACTCCTCACAAGTTATGCAGGTTTGTCGCTGAATAATATGTTGGACTCGTCTTTAAAACATTTTTTAGTTTTTTGAACCTCAATCAATCTGCCTAGCCTTTTCCCAACTATGTTGGGGTTGGTTTTTGAACCTTTTAACAGAAATAAATATAAAAAATAAGTAATATTAAAATGGTGTTTTTTTTCTGTTAGTGTGATTTTTTTTTGTTACTTCTTTCGGCGCGTTGAGCGATTTTTGTAAGGGCATAAACTTATGGATTCGCGTTACCGACATGCTCGCTCCGTGATATAGATGGCGCTTTTGGCAAATTCCGAATGAACTTGCTAAACAATGCTATTGCTGTTTGTTAAGTGACGGTCAGATTATTCTTATCGCCCCACTGCAAGCTTGTCATGTAATGAGTGCAGAGTCAACTTATATCATGCTACTATTATTTATAAATGCTATAACATAAACTTCACTGTTTACCATCCCAAAGCTAAAAAAAAGTAAAAATCTGCAGCCACATTTATATAATTATATTCTATTCTTTGTCACCAGGCTGTGATAGTAGTGCTAGAGGGTTCCTACCCTGCAGAGGTGAAAGAACAAGCGTTGTGCATCCTTGGCAACATCGGAGACGGGGAGAAGGCAAAGGATCTCATTATGGCCAACGAAGATGTGCTCAGAAAACTGGTTGACTACCTGGTAAGAATGTGGTTTTTTTTTTATTTGCGTATCTTCTAATCTCCAATACAGCTGGGGATTATAAAGTTTAAGCTCCATTAGGTAAAATTTTATTTGCACCGTCTTCTGTAAGATTTATTCCGTCTACGACAACATTGTGAATAAAAATGTCGAAGAGGTGACATGTGCGTTTGCTGTGGTGGAAAACATGTTTTTGAACGTGGCTTAACTTTCTCATTCCGCGAGTTTATTTGTGTTACGATTTGTCTAATATAAATGTCGAATGGTCAGTTTGAACTTGTAGTCAATCGAAAATTAATCGATCATCGTTTTGTTTGAAGTAAATTGTCGATTTAACGTGATAATAATATAACGTGAAACGACGTGTATTTAAAATCATCAATGAGCAGAGTATACAGAACGATCAGTCAATATGGAATCATTTCTAGTAAACATCTAAGTATTATTTTATGATACTTTAGGGGTATGTGGAACAGGGTGTAAAGTTCACTCATCCTCTATAAAAAAGGGAGTATCCTCCGACCAGACGGGTGTCGTAGCTGGCGGGCAACTGATCTTTATATATTGATCACGTGGTAAACTCTAATTGCTCAATGCAGGATTTTGTGTGACGTCGACGATGTAGATGCCGACACAAGTTTTTCAAAAATAATGGTTGATTTTGGATTTCTTACGCGATCTCAATAATGATCATATCTTACGTCCTATTAGGGAATGAATACACTTATCGACGTGGAATCAACTTCAGCCGGTCAGAAAGAGCTTTATGTTAATGCAATAAAATAGAAAAAGACGTCATTCGCCTCGTTCTGGGTCGGACGACGCAAATCGCACCACGTCAAACTTAGACATAGCACACACTATGCGACATGCGATATGCGATAGCTCTAGTCTACTAGACGCAACTACAGGCTGCGGCCGAAAATTTTCATGTTGCACAACGGCGACGTCTTTCGTAACGACTCGCAGAAACAAACGACAGAATGCGGCTTGTTGCAGCCACTAGAAGCAGGATCACGACGCAGTTTGCGCTGGCACTTAATGCGACAAGTGTGGTGACTCCCTTAATTATTGCAATCGAAAATTAAAATGCGAAGGCCTAAAGGGTATATATGTCGCAGATGGATTGTCGAAACCGCTGTTTTACATAACCGCTAGCTGTTTTACAAAACACCTCCGTTATGTAAAACAATTAACAAAGATCTGCTGGATTGCACTTGTGTTACAACTGCAGTCACAACAAGCGTTTGATGTAGCTTTTAATACCAAATCAGTCGCAGTAACTAAGCTAGGGCACCAATAGGTTTAGTTTAGGTTAGGTTAGAACAGACCAAACGCACGCGAGCCGAGCGAGCGCTACTTCCAAATTTGTCGAAATTACGTGGTTATTTCGAATTTTTAGGACTGACTTTCATAAAACTCTGATAACTGTATTTAAAAAAATTGTCCTTAAAATCACGGTTTTTACTGTTAGTAATTTTCACTCATATTGCTCGTTTTATTTATTTCTGTTTCGGACACCATTATTGTTTTTATGAAACACAGAGCGAAAATCTACAATCTGACGTTTCATTTCTCGCTGTTTTACATATTCTCTAATCGTTGACCCGCTGCATTGATAAATGCGAAACGTTTATGCAATTTTGCGTTTTAAAGATTAGTAATCATGGAAAATCGCTAAACGTCATTCAGCTGTTTTACATGAGCTGTTTTTGAAAACAGCTAGCGGTTATGTAAAACAGCGGATTCGACAATTCATCAGCGACATATATTCTACTTCCCATCCTGCATGGTTGCTTTGCCAAAACACCCGCGTTGACCGACTGTAATGAATAAGATAAACATATAGGTAGGATATGCTTATATTAAGGCCTTTTAGTTAACGAATCTCGCTTTCCGATATACGAAAACTTACACTGCTTTATTTATTTTTCCTTCTAGATTTGGCTAACAAACATGACATGTATTGCAGTAAATTCATAGTACTGGGTGGGCTGAATGACTTTTTAAATAGATTTTAGTCAATGCAAAATACTGTTTGAATGTGAGAAGTGTGATTGTGATTATATAATTTTATTAGCTAGCACCTTAGTCCCGTAGCATTTGGAAAAATGAAGTTCTTGATATAAGAACATAATTATATTTGATCGATAAAGGAAAAGGTCGAAATAGTAAAGATGTGAATGATGATAATGATGCTAAGAGCAAACATTTTATGGATGATCTTGCAAATGTTTTTATCATAGTAGAAGTCCACAAATACCTTTGAGACAGTTCCGAATTTAACAAAGTTCCTTACCCCTGCAATCATAAAACCTATTAATCGAAAATGATGTGATGTTTCTGTTAAAATGACTCAACGTTCATTTTTGCAAGAATGTCGCAGATCATATTGGGATGTTGGCCCTAGGTCCAAGCATCCAAACGGTCCTGGGGACAAACATCGACCGAGTACGTGACGAGAGCGATTCAATGGGCGATTGAAAAGACGACGGAAGGTATGTGCTTATGTAAACAGAGTGAGAGAGTGCGTGGATGAGTGTACCGTGACAACTAAGATGCCAAGCAGAAATCGAGCTTGAACGCGCTCTTGATTGGTATATAGTACACATTTACATTTATTTCCATGCAAAATCAATGTGCAAATGCCCAAACTCCTAAATTACGCGAATATAAAGTTGTGTATGGAGCGAGTGTGAGTTGCTTTTTGTCTGTGATTGTACTACTATGTAAATGTAACATAATTAAGGCCAAGATCTGGCTGCGCAATACTGCGTAAATGTTAATGTCTCATTCGGCGTAAAATGTACGCTTCGAGTCTTCGACGTTTTCGGAGGCTATGACAGACCATGTCGAAAAATTACGCGTCGTAAATTCTTAATGAAATGCAAAGAAAGTCGAAGTTCCGTCGGACTGGTTTTTTTTTGCTCCGCCCGGTTTTATCGCGGTCAAAACGCGACGTCATTTCAACCAGAAATGTTGTTGGTTATTTCAAAACCATGACGGTGGTGAACACGCCAAATATCACTCGCGTAATTTCAGCTGGTGTGTCATAGCAGAAAAGTAAGCCCTCGTAACCACGGGTGATTCGTTTAACGCGGCGATGTTTTTAACGCGGCTAGTTTTATCGCGCACTGGATTTTCAACGCACTGCTTAGAGCCGAGAGTTGTCAAACAATGTATTTTTTGACGTGTTGAATTATCAATGCTCGACTCAACGATGAAAGTTGAAAATCCAGTGCACGATAAAAACCCGTGCTTACCTGGGCTATATTTTTCCTGGGAATGGAACGCGCAACGTATTATTTAGTTGTTGCGACCACGGACGTACTTTTACGTTGTCGTTTCGATGGGCACGCAGGCCCATCCGGAGAGCAAGCTGCAGGAAGCGGCGCTGTTCGTGGCGGGGAACCTGGTGTGGCGCGGCGAGGCGGGCGCCGCCGCTCGGCAAGCGCGGCTGGCCGAGCTGGGCGTGTTGCGCGCGCTCAAGCTGCTGCGCGCAAGGCACGACGCCGCTCATCTGCACGACAAGTGAGTCCACTAGTTATACTCATACTCTAATATAGTTCAACTCTTTAAATCATCGTTCCTCATCTTTAACCATGTGTGCTGCCCCCTAACTTTTTTCTAAAATCACTGCACCCCTCCCAGTTTTTTTACACCTCTGTAACAGGTAAGATTTTTCTTTTGACCATTCATACAGATATAGGAAAACTTATTCTATCGTCTTATGCAGAAAAGCTCATTTTACAGCACCTAAGTATTATAAAATGTTTGGTTTTGGAATCTAGCCTTAACCTTTTCTATTACAATTGTATATACAGTTTAGTTTTTGGTCATTTATTTAAACTAGACTGAGAAACAGCACTTTTCGAACGTCAAAATATTCAATGAAAAGCAATAAATTTAATATTTTTAGTGCATTACATTCCTACACGCCGTTTTCTACAACTATTTGAGCGGGGAGACTATACAGGTTTTTTGAGGCGTGACGCGGATACATGCGGATGGGGAATAAAATTATACAATCACATATTTGTAGTTAAAGTAATAATTTTGTTTCAGAGTGAAGACGGCTCTGGCGCAGTTTAATGACTTCACATAATGCCGCAAGGGCCACAGGCACAAACGTATGAGACGATAGTGTCTGGTTAGGTATAGTAACGCTTGTGATTCAGTCGAATGTCGACAGTGAGTTATCCAGTCATAAACCTTATGATATTACGACGTCTAGATGTAAGTATTTAATTGTACATAAATAAGCTCACAAATTGTTATATCGACGAGGAGTGTTATTGAATTTATTTATTTTTTAATTTATCATGTTAACGTCATCGTTCATTGTCAGTAACTGTATATTTCATAGTGTGTATGTAACATTTTGACGAGTATCTCCCCCAAAGAAATCGATACGCGTTTCCAACGACAGAGGTGCTAGAACCCCTCGCAAAATGGATATTTTTGTGAAACTAGCGAAATGTAGTAAAACTACAATAGTGTAATTTAGTTAGATGTTGATATTACGTGCGTTTTATATGCGTGTGTGTATTGGAATCATGTTTATTGGTGAACTTTGTCCGACTGTGGATTTCATTTTCTTGCTTTGAGTATCAGTATTGATTCTAAGAAGGTTTCAAGCGTTTGGTACGTTTACAATAATCACGTGTACTTTATTGTATACTTACATACACCGCTTTGCAAAAAAAAAAAAACGGGCTCCACCTGTATGACCGCGCGCGGGTTGTGCGCGGACCAAAACCATTGTAGTTAATTAGAAAGTCCTTGAAGAATTAACAGTCATTGGCTTTTTTATGGATAATATTAATATTTTTACTATGTCATTAGCATAAATGACTAGTAATTTCTTATTATCAATAAGAATATCGTTTTTTGGCTACACCCTTTTTCCAGCAACGCTACAATTTTACTAGCTCTTTTAGCTTTTTCTGCCATTACAATCGATACAAAGATATCTGTTTTAAGTCACAATAAGGCTGGATTATGCGACAAACATAAATTATTCTACTAAAAATAACGAGAAGTTAGTTTTAGTTGCCAGGATAACCTTTTAACCGCAAACCCGCAAAAAGTTAGTAAAAGTCACAAACTGAAAAAGGGATTATTATTGTTTTAAACAAAAGTTTCGAATTTGGAATTAACTTTTTTTCATACCCAGAGTCTTTATTAAGTGCCAGTAACATAGTTTGACTATTAAAACCTCTTTAGAAGTAAATGATTACTAATAATGTAAAAAAATCAAAACCGCTCGTTTTTTTTGCAAAGGGGTGTATTTGGAAATGGCTCATATTGGTAAAAATTCGACGTTTATTGATTGAATATTAAATTATTGGTGTTTTTGCTATTGAAGTGTGGTAACACAAACCAATTTTACAATCAGTGTTACCAGTTGATGAAAATATTTTGAATGAATAAATTATAATCTGTAATGTCTTGTGCCTGTACTGTCTTTGAGATTTGTTTGCTAATTTTTGAAGATATAATACTCAAAACTTAGCTAACAAATAATATTTAAATTGATCTTCTTTGGCTGCTATAAACGACTTCGTTTAGAAAATGTTATAGGGAATTTTGAGTGACTAGGCGAAGTAAATCAGACTCAGCTTTTGGGGTAAACATTTTTAGATCGTCCATGACGGTCAATGGGGTAAAAAATATTAATATAAACGTAAATATCCACGGTCGGACTATAACAAAATGAATTGAAAATGGAAGTACGAATCTCCATTCCTTATTGTATCCTAAATAATTGAAGAATTTGTAAATAAATGCCATGAAAACAAAAACAAGACATGAGTTTCGTACTTTCTTTAGAATGAGTCTCATAAGATGGCGGCGGTATAGAGCAAGTAGCTTTTGATAACGCATTCAATGTATGAATGTCTATGTAGGTTAACTAATTCTAATACTTTTACCTTTCGAGTAATTGCTTATGGGCTATATTTTATTAGATAATGTACTTGATGACAACGCGCGCTGTGCAAATGTAATCTTCCATTTCCATAAAACTATATTTTGACGTAATTTGGTTGGGCTTCGAAAAGGTAGTCGGACGAGGAATGATACAGGACTTTGTGTGCAAGAGAATAAACATTTTAAATATCAATTTAATGCTAATTACAACAAAAAAAATATAGATTTGGCATCGGAAATAACTTCAATTTTGATCATTTGGCTGTTCTTTTTGTGATCAACTTTCGATATTCCTTCTCCGCCCTTTTTCAAAGCGAAACCTATCAGTTAGACTGATGTGATATCAACTTACATTAATGTATCTGATGTAAAGGCAATTAATTGTCTTCAAAAACAACTTCGCATATTAATTCGCATCCCATTGATATATCCGATATTGTGAGCGAGTACGCACGGCGTATAAATTGGATACGGGTAGAAAAGGAACTTAGTTATAATAAAAGCTCCAAGTATCGGAAAATTAATATTTATACTAAATGCGAACATCTGTGGCAGGTGCGGTCATAGAATGAAGGAGCGAGATGGCACAAGACTATGGAGTTTTTTTATTTATACAGGGTGTAAAAAGACCCATTATATAGCCGTCAACTACGCATTCTGTACATCAAATTAAGTAACATTGCACAAAAATAAATGCTGTGAAACGACTTTTTGGTTTGAAAAATCGCTGTTTACGGTAGTGCGCAACGTAACGCACGCAAAACATTCTGTTTAAGGGTGCATGCAACGGTTCAGGGTTCGTGGGGGTATTTAAAATTAAGTTATAGCATTTGAAACTTGCTTTCTTTAAATAACGTCTGAGAAAGTTGGAACTTTGACCTTCAATATCTCCGTAACCAGAAGGTTCCCAGGTATGGTCCAGAACAAAAAAATGATCACAATGACGGGAATAACAAGTGACGTTCGGCTTCGTTAAGCGTCTTTTTACACCCGTTATTAAGTTTACAAAATAAAAATTTGTGCAGTGTATGTTATCCTGTAATGCACACTCAATTACATCACACATTAACTAGTATACATGCTCTGAATAAAATCTTAAAATAAATAATTGACATGCTATTATTAACCATTAAAATGACATGAATACAATACAATAAAACCAAGCATTAACTTGATTTTCAAATATTTTTTTCGAATAAACTAAACGTATAATAATTAAGATTTAAAGTGATAAATAAATTTTTGAAATGATGAATCAAATATCCCCATGGGGAGAGTTGCCACCTAAGTTGGTTTCACGCAAAGATTGTCTGAACAGATTGTCTGTATGCGACCGTGGTACCTAGCGCGGTATTAAGAATAGATATTTTTAACTGAAAATCGGTATTTAGTTAAGATGTCATTCAACTTTCTACGATTCATGAGGCTCTGCAATTTAAGGGGAACACGGTCTTAATAAAATTTAAATTGAGTTTTTAGAATCTCCGTCCTACTCGCTCGTTTGACAACCGTGGCTGCCGCGAGTGCTGGCGTTAAGTATACTGTGAATTAATTTGAAAAGTTGACAAAAACGCTGAAAACCATTATGAATAATTAAGTATTTTGAGCAAGCTTTATATAATTTTTTGCTCATTTGACTAAGTTATATTTCGAGCCGTCGATCACGATGGCCTAATTTCGTACATTATTTGGTAAGTATTTTTATTGGTGTAATTATTATTTAAAAATGTTAGCGCTTGTATAAAATGTTTCGTTCGCTTTAATATTCTGACGTAATAGGTGTTTTCACACTTGGTTGCTAGCCAATATATGGCACAGTTGTTGAAACTATTCTTTACAGTTTACTTATCCTATGTATGTGCTACTAAACTATGTAAATGTTCAATGTTTAGATCCCTGTGTATCTCAAACATTTATCTAAATCGTCAAATCTTTAGTAAAATGTACCACAGAATAATGAAGTACTTTTTATTATATCAATGTACCTTATACACGGGGAATGTTAAAATTCAAGTGAACTTCTTTCTTGTGTGCATTGTGTTAAAGTTAAAGTTTTAGGTAACAGGCAGGTCGATTTTTGGTCCTACCATAGTTTGCTTGGTCCAGGCAGAGAGTGCTACAAGGATCTTTTGGCGTCTGAATGACATTGAAAGGGGGGCGTTGTTGGTAAACATTTGTGAAATTATTACAGAAATTGTATTGGGAAAACAAGCTGGCGGCGCACGGTGGGCTGAAAATCGACTTTCATAGACTTAGGGATATCAATTTAAGGGTGTCGCTTTTTTGGTGGGAACTGCTTCTACCAACCATTTCCATGCTCTAATAAGTCGAAAATGTTAAATTAGCTTATAAAGGAATGTCAGTTTTCCTAGCAAAAGCCTTAATGATGGTAAAGTATTTACTGGAACTCATAATCCTAATTACCTACTCACTTTTCAGAATAGGATAATAATTTATGATTTGTATTGTTGAATGCTAGTCCTTAATTAGGCCAGGAAGATAATAGTAGCTAATTAGTACTTAGTTTGTTGACTTGATGAATAAAATGATAATTTTCGAAATAAAAAAAAAATAATATTTTTCTTAATTTAAAAAAAAATCTGCAGCAATCACCGTTATGTGTGGTATGTCAAATAATTACTATTAAGACCCCCTATAAGGATATTACGGTTTGACTTGCAGTTCCAAAGAAAATCGGATTTTTCATGCGAGTTTCACACAAATTTTTCTAAAAAAAAAATATAACTTATTCCTTTATAAGCTAATTTAACATTTTCGACTTATTAGAGCATGGAAATGGTTGGTAATAGCAGTTCCCACCATAAAAAGCGACACCCTTGTATTGATATCCCTAAGTCTATGAAAGTCGACTTTCAGCCCACCGTGCGGCGTTAGTTCCGATTTTGGCGCGCGCCAAAAGATTCTTGTACCGTTGGACAGTCGCACGTAACTTGGCAAGAATCGTAGATGCGCGGATTTCGTTTCCGCTTGTTTTTCTTAATAGACAAGTTCAACAATTAAAATAGAATAATCACATGCAATAAATATGTCGACTTTTTTGTTGCACTGTACAATTGTACATGCGCTAACTTACGCCCAATACGCCAAAACCTTGCCAAGTTACGTGCCGGCGGACTATAAGCCATATTCGTCTCAACAGACTCAAACGCAAACAAGTGTAAAAATGCAATATTCATTTTAAAGTTTAAAAAAAAAAAATACAAATTATGTTCAAATGACTGATAGATTAGGCTAATTCTTTGACGGAAGTATAAGTTTTGATTATTTTAATGAATGAGTCGTTTTCCCATCAATTTCATTTTTGCTCTATTTATTGTAATCTGTAATCTGTCTCTTCTTTTAATGTAATGTAACCAAGATGTTAATTTTCGCTCTTATTTTTGACGTTGCGATTTCTGAAATGTAAAATAATATTATTTATGACAAGTTACGTTTTTCATGTTAATATGAAGATAATGCGAAAACTATTTTTGTTTATTTTCTGTGACCACCAATACCTTTCCCCAGTCGTGATTATGATTGCAAAAATCATATAAATACTTGTTTAAATATAGAATTGTCGATTTTTCGAATAAAAAGGTACAGAATTATCGATAAGGACAGCTGTACAATAACATAGCTAGGTTCTAATCAAATATCGATACTTTTTCGGATCTGTAGTCGTATGCGGCTACCCACAGATAGTTTTTCATGTTATAATATAAATCTTTTTATGGGATTACCTATTCAAATCTTAAACATTTGCCCACTCTAAACACCGACCAGCAAAGTCCTCACAACAACAAAAACTAAATAACTTTTATAATATTCCTATAATAAATTAATAACATACTAACACTCAACAACTCCACACCTTTCTATGCAAATAGAGTATTCTGAAACAATAACCGTTCATATCCATTGACCCTTCTTTTATCTACATCGACCAGGTATTGCCGCCATATTTTTTCCTCTATGTCGATAATGGCGAGGCTGCGGAAGGAGGAAGCGATCGTCACGTAGGTATTATCGGATTCGTCGGGTACCTCACGTAAATAAACAAACGCAGGTAAGTTTATTTAGTTATTTCCGACGGTATTTGTTCTATGATTTCAATGGTTTGTTTATTTTGTCGCGGTAAGGTTTTGTTTGCGGCTAGAGTTTAGCCGAGTAGGTACTTCCAAGAATGTAAATAGGTGTGAGGAACAGGGTGTAAAGTCCCTCATCTCCCTCAATGGAAGGCCTTCCGACATACGGGTGTGGTATCTGGCGGGCTACTGCCCGAAGTGTTAGCCACAAAAAGTTTAATTAGAGATTTCACTGAATTCAGGTTCCCGAGATAAAGTCTGGGCGGAAACGTTTTAGGATTGTGGTTGAAGGATTTGAAAGCGAAAGAGGATTAAGTATGCATTATTAATTACATTGCATTATAGCTTATATTATAAGTTATAGACTTTAGTTAATTAGTTTAGTTTTTTTAGAACTGTCGCTATTTCAAATAATTACATTCCGTTAGTATAAAATGGCGTCTAATAGCGTTACCAGCGTCAGTAATCTTTTTCTGTTGTTTAGGTACAATCCTTTGAGAAGCTATCCATGTTAACATCATAAGTGACTTCAGACCATCAACTAAATTTCCGAGTTGAGCTACACGATTACTGACAAATGCGTGCACTGACTGGAACTATCTCGGACACTAATCTGCATGGTCCTCATATAGCCAGATCAAGAATATGTCTGGGCTTTAACAGAGAACTCTGTTCGGTCTTTCTTCCCAGATCACCTAGTCTGATAGTTAACACCGACCTCATCTAGTTTTAAAACATAATTTATTTTTGAAGTGTAGAAGTGTTTTTTTGAGCCAATTTGCAGTAATAAATATAACTATTATTTACCAAAGGCCATCAAGTAGAAGCCCTCTAGATCTCGAGGCTAGACTCGTAACCTTTAACAATCTCGAGATCTGCATCCACTAGAGAATGGACACGTTTTGTGATCCACCACTATTGTCGAGCTGTGCATATCGAGAGCTCTTCGCATGTCTTGACCTTCGATGAATATCGGAGAACGAAACTAGTGACGTACCTAAGCTCTTTTATCAGATGCAAATAAAAATTTAAGTCGTTTTTGTTTCTTTCTTTGTGAACGCGTTATTTTAAACTACGCAACGGATTTTGATGCGGTTTTCACCATCATTTAGAGAATTTATTCTTGAAGGTTTATGCGTATTAAACTAACATAATATATGTAAATAAGTAATAAAGAAATCTCGATGTTTTGTCAAGTAGGTATAATCTAATTATAGGTACCTACTTACCTACCTAATAGTGTAAAATAATTTTAGCAACAAAGTTTGATAGTTTTTGGTCTTGGTAAGTTGGTTCGTAAATATACATAAATAAAAAATAAAAAATGTAGAGCATTCACCTCTGTTAGTAACCGAACAGCGCGGTGGTAACTTTTACAGAATCATTATAATTATACATAATAGGATGCGAAACTAAACCCCGGGGCGTAATTGAGACTTTCAGCCGAAAAATTGGTCCATGTTCGTAATTGGTTATTAGGACCCATACATCTAATGGCGGTTAAGTGCGGTCTACCAGCTAGCCGTAGGTACTTCAATATTGAATACCTCTCTAGGTAGGTACCTCTATACCTTTTCACTAATCAAACAGCAATTAATCATTTATTGCTTGCTTAACTTCCATAGTAACCGAAGACCTGACATCCTGTTCTTTATGGTTGAAGTTCGTAAGTTCTTAGAGAACTTAAGTAATCAATAATATTAATTTCAATGACTAAGTTGTGACTAAAACGAGTTCAATAACTTCGGGTGGTTCTTGCGGGAAGACGAACATTTTGAACATAACTTTATAGTTGTAGCAAAGTTCACGAACCTATATCTTGAAAATGTGACTGTGAATTAGTTATGTAATAGTCTTCCTATTGACCTGACTACATGAAATTCATTTCATAGTAACAGGTATTGTGATTCGACCAAACTTTTATAAGTATTTAGTTTATGTTTCTGTGAATCAATAAATCTTGATTTTTTTTCGCACAATAACGGTTACACGCCAATTTTATTCCACGGTTAAACGTTATCTGGCTCTGTAAGTAGCAGGTAATATCTACTAATACACAACTTTACACTCTTTCGAGAATACACCCATGCCGTAAATGCAAACAGAGCAATAAATTGTGATTCGCAGAAAAAGGAAAACAAGATGCAATGTTCAATTATGTGATTACCTCTACTTACAACAACTCAACTCATTTCAACTCCGCTTATTATAATGAACATACTTACCTAAGTACTTATGCATAGATTTAGTACATGTTTGCATTGTTACGATTGTCCGAGTCTGTAGAGTACTGTATTATTTTCATTATATTTAATGGTAAAAATCTATTGAATGAATCTAAAAGCAGCATAAATATGGACTAAAGGTGTGCATTGTGCACAAATCTGCCAGTGCAGTGGTCGGTCGACTAGTCCGAGTTTCACCGTAGGTAACTATCTAATGATATCCGATCATCCGGCTACCGGTCCTCAGCTCGCCTTTGCGTCTACTAAGTAAATCCTTTGACCATCTTCTTACTGTTGACTTTGGAGACTGTAGTGTAGCTAGCACTTGATTCGACTTATTTATTTTATCAAAATGCTATTTTCACGTCTAGTTATTCAAACGATTAATTCTAATTTTAAAATAATACCTACACCCTTTTTTAAATCCAAATCTAACTTACTTTTAAAACGCACGTAGTTATTTATCTACAAAATTGCATCCGACCTCGCCGTTTCCTAACCGGAATATTCCCGTGTCTGTTAAACTTACATTGATTTTATGCATTATGACGATGGTGGTACCTTGTTACATTATGTTAACGGCTATAACAGCTGAGATGTAGGTATATGTATAAGTAAGCTTGGTAAGTACATCATTCATGTCCAGCTAATGGTGTGTGCGACTGATAAACGAATATTCATTAGGTAGTGTCGTGTAGTTAATTAGTCAGTAATTGAACGGACATACTTTCCTAAAACCTACAACATTGGCTACAGTTCGATATTCCTTAGCGAAATTATAAAGTAGGTACGAGGTAAATCGCAAAACATTAAAGAAAACAAAATGATTTACAAGGTATTCGGAATATTCGCAGCGTTTTCTCGGCATGGGCAGTGAGACATGGTCGAAAAAGAAATCTGTTTGGCCATAAAAACCTTATGAACAAAGCGCTGTTCATGCTACCTTTCAAATCTATAATAGCAACGTTACCACCACAAAGCATTTTTTTGCCAGAAAGAAAATCCATCTAGCAGAGACAGAACATAATCGTTGTTTTATGCGGTACCACAAAGTAAAGTGATTTTACTCAGGGCGTGAAAACTAAGCTTTATAGTGACGCAGCTCTAGTGCTCGCTAATGGAGTACCGGGTGACTCTAAGCTGACTAACGAATGATGCAGCTAAGTTCAGCTAAGCCGACTGAGTAAATGTGAGCATTATGCTGCTCAGATGAACGGATAATTTATGGCACAGCTTGTAATTGTTTCTTTGAGAAATGGAATTGGAGTATAATTAGATTGGTATCCAATTCCATTTAAAGTTGTAGTGTTTCTGGGTTGTCTAACGTGAATGGTGATTTTTATTACTGGTAGGATTCACAATCTTGGCAGTGCTTAGCATAAACTAATTGTTTTGCAACACATGCTATTTATAAAATAAATGCTACCTACAACAAATCTAATGAGTTATTTAAGTTTTTTTCACTTTTAAATTTAATAAATAAGTACAAAATCTACGATATACGGAGCAGTACCTAATTCAGGCTATTTATACTTAGGAACCTATCTTCTTTGGATTTTAGGGTTTCAATAACGAAAGTTAATAAAGTTATAGTGGGCTGAAGAAAAGTAGATAAATAAAAACTTCTGATTCTTATAATATTGAAATAACGCTGCGAAGTCTATTTTTAAACTCAAACCGAACTTTTCTCAAAGGCTAAAGTTTTCTTAACAGTCAGCTTTTCAGCCGAATATCGATAAAAATAAAACCGGTTTTCTTAACGCGCTCGCCCTAGTTGTGCCAGTCAAACTGACGTCCTTAATAACAAGTCTTTCGTCATAATTTTTACCATAGATTTCCCCACTAATTCTCTCTTTGTTTACAAAATGGCCTGGGCGCATCCCCGATGGGCCATAGCCATTGAATTATCGGCTAACAATATTTTTAACAAGCTGTAATGGTTTAAGTTAGCTAATGCGTTTAACTTTCCTAATGTTCGTTCTCTCTCGCTCTAGTTTTTCCTTTTTTTTTTCACTACGATTGCAAAAAGTTTGTTGTTATATTTTTTTCGATTTATCCAATTAAGAAGCTATGAAAGTTGTTAGTTTTTCCGATAATTGGTTTTCTGTAGAATTTCTCGTCAATAGGGAATTGTTAAAGTGAAGGCTGATCGAGTTCTGAATCTCTTAACCTCGGGATTACATGTGAAAGAGATTACAGAGATTACGTTTTAAGATCTATTCTGTTTTTCCATTTCGTAGATTATTTTTTTCAATTTGGGGTTTGACATTTGCACCTGTCAAATTAAAGTCTGTTATAGTAATCTCGTCTCGTAGACTAATTTGACAGGTGCTAATTTCAAACTGCATCAACGCATGTCTATGACGTAGTGACCTACGTCGTAGCACATGCGTTGATGCATTACTGCTTCGCCGGCTACGGTTTCGTAGCAAATAAGTACTTATAATTTGCTAAGCATCGTGTAATACTTTTTTCTCTAATGACGAAATCTATTTGTTTCACTTCATGAGTTCCTATTTTTTTTAATTTAAAAGACAGCTGGAATAGAATTCGATTATTGACCGTTGGCGGAAGGTAAGTGCAGATAGAAAACACGTAGGATCGTGACCGTATCTCGCTACGTGTACCGCACGTACGTGTGACTGCACCGAAGTATCGTATCGTGTCGTGTCGGACGTTACTCGTCTGGACACGGAACCTCTAGTGGTAGAAATATTTGATGTTGTACTGTTCTTTGTTTATATACGTACCTGCACTTTTAGTAAAGAAAATATGGATGCTTTAAATTTCCTGCTTAATCCGTCGGTTCCCACCGGTACACCATTGTAAAGTATGGTTAAAAATGTCTCTGAGAGATCATGATTTGATTTCTTCTTACTAGAACTGACCATATGGATAGGAAACTGTCATCTCAGACCAAAAATACAAAACCAAGACAAAGCGCTGTCATCTGTGGCGCTGTCAACAATAACGTGAGGGCGGTTTCGTAAACGTGTGTGTACTTAATGAGGTGTAGTTTGGTTGTAAATTTGTGCGTGTGAGCGTGTATGCACAGAGCGGAGGTGTAGTTTTTGGCACGCTCTGTCTTGGTTTTTTATTTGGTCTGTTATCTGATATTCGTAACAGGGCACCAGGTCAGAGTTTGCTGACATAATACCTTCTCCAAATACAGGGTCATTTAAATTGGCTGGCGAAACTTCACAGATCTGATGGGTAGCGATATCTAATCATGGTAAAATCATGAGAAAGTTTCGGTATGTAATCCATCCACGGATCCGCCGCGGCAAGCGTCTAAACCTTGAAGATCGACACGTCCTTTATTACTTAGCTACGAGCCCTCCAAGATCTGGCACAATAATCACTGTGGCTGAATCCACAGCTGTGACGTCACTCCAGTATTTAGCACATAATCCTATGTATCACGCTCGTAAACAAGGTACCGAGGACATAAGAGCCGTTACAGTGAATATTCACCGCAGTAGACAGTATGCAAATGGTTGCAAGCAGTCCGTGACTGCGCATAGCCCTGGTTGTATCTGTATGTACCTGGGACTCTGCCTACCCGCAGATTAATGTGCCGTGAACATAGCCCACGTCCGCAGAATAACGCTGAGTTAGCACGTGCCTACCAGCTATCTGAATTATTGCAACAGTTTTTGTTTTGAGGAAAAATGTTGGTACAATTTGTGAGAGGTTTCGACTTTTGAATTTCAGTTAGTGGTGTTAGCTTTGAATTGGAAATGCGTTGATTGGCTTGTGCCAGTAGTTCGTGTCATATAAATCTATTTCTAATCTGTATTTTTAATCACAATTTGAGGACTCCCGCAACTTACTGAATTATATGCTGCTAATTCCGTAACTTATTTTCGTAATCGATTAAGACTAATCTGTTTCATTTTGACAGTTCAACAACATTCATTGCGTTATTTACGTTATTGAGCAGATTGTTTTTTCGAACTTATGAAGCAATGGATTAGTCATTTGTTTCAAATCGATTCGGGTTGTGTTTGATCGTGTATTACGCATTAGGACAAAGTTTTCAAAACTTGGGCGAATTAACTAAAACGTTGTTTGAAATCGAATCATTTTATTTAGCTTGTTAATAGAAGCTCGACAGCCCGACACAGAAACTGCATTAGCTTGATAATCAATCTGCCTAGCCTTTCCCTAACTATGTTGGGGTCGGTTTCCAGTCTAACCGGATGCAGCTGAATACCAATATTTTACATGGAGCGACTGCCTATCTGACCTCCACAACCCAGTAACTGGGTAATACGATACTCCTTGGTAAGATTGGTTGTCAGACTTTCGTTTCGGGCTTCTGACGACCCGTAACGACTGCCAAAGATCCGCGAATGACAGCCGGGACCAACTGCTTAACGTACTTTCCGAGGCACGGAGGAGTCTCGGTATGTAAAGATGGTCACCCATCCACCGACCAACCCCGGCAAGCGTAGCTTAGCCTGATGGATCGACTCGGTGTGGCTGTTATTACTTAGCCACGAGCTCCTGCATTAGCTTGATACTAGTCTTAAATTCTTTTACGTTGCCTTGCTTGAACCTGGAAAACTAAATCCTAAGAAAACTTATTTTAGCGCAATATTATACACAGCGTCATTACGATAGAATTTAATATATTAGAGAGCTTACCTTTGAAATACGGCCAGCTCCGGTTATTTCAATTTCTTGTGAGAAACTCGCAATCTGAGAGGAAAACGACGTCATTGAGTATGAATATGGCAAAGCATAAGGCAGATCACAGACTTCCTGTGGCGTCGCAGATGGATGGGCAGGAGCATCCGCATAACATCGGTACTTTCCCGTTTGCCAACCGTGGCGAGTGGTGATTGTAGCAAATTCAACCTACACTCTTGAACCCTAATCATAGTGCGGCGGCATCTACATCGCCACATGCAAACTACGCATCACACTGACGTCGCGCAAAATCCTGCATCGCGTAAGCAGAGTTTACCGTGCGACTTGTGTATATACAACATCCCGACATCAATCATTGGCACAGATGAATGAACTACAGATGGTTCACTCCGCATTTTAAGTATGAAGCTACAAGTACGCGGCGGGTTCGCCTTGTAGGGACAATTCAGTGAGCGTAATGGAGTCAGAAGATGCAAGACTTACGCGATAGAAAGAGAGGCAACTCCTAGGTGAATCTGTAGGTAATTAGCGCTGTGCGACCTGCATTGCACTTTATTGTGTCGTAGTAAGAGTCGCTTTTTATTTAAATGATTTTGCGGAGTGATCTATCTGTCGCCGGGCAGTAGCCCACGACACAACACGCGTCTGGTCGGAGGATACCCTTTTCTATGGAGGATGAGTGAACTTTACACCCTGTTCCTCATACCTCTTTAAGAGGTTTTGTTTTCAATACACCGTTTAATTAGAAAATTGTTAAGGAAGGTACCTATACTCCATTTGAAATAAGATTAGACATGTAAACAAACCTTTTTACAGTCCGTTTAACCAATTTTGACTTCTATACCGTAGGTATAAGGATGGCCTTAAAAGCAAAAAAGGTTACACAATACCAACTGTCTACTGCAGCTACCATTTGTCATGCCACTAACGCAATAGAAGTCAAAATCAGTTGAACAGATGGTAAAAAGGGCTTATTTATACGTCTAATCTTATTTCAAATGGAGTTGTGGCGGTACCTACATCGCCACATATGAACTACGCATCAAAGACCTGACGTCACACAAAAACTTGACGTCACATAAATCCTGCATCGCGCAATTAAAGTTTACCGTGCAATGCACATATATATAAGAACCCGACATCAATCGTGGGCAGTTGCCCGCCAGACACAACACCCGTCTGGTCGGAGGATCCTCCCTTTTCTATGGTGGATGAGTGAACTTTACAGCCTGTTCCTCATACCCCTAAATTGGTAAAGGTACCTTCCTTAACAATTTTTTAAATTAACCTATCCATTAGTTTTTCTATTGGTACCTGAATTTTTTAAATGTTTTTAAGGTTAGGACGCTTTTTTTTTGCAATACTTATGAAGTAAGTCCACGTCAAGCGCTCTACAGCTTACTAATACTTCAAAGAGTGTATAAAACATAGGTCACGTCTAGGAAATATGCAGCCGCTACGTGACGCCTACGTAGCACCCACATATTGGGGCGTATGTAGGTACGTACTCGCGACTGATTGCCCTGATAAAATATTTGGTAGCTTATGTGAACGGTATGTGGGTTATGTCCTACAGAAATTTGTTTGCGTTTCGGCATATTTTTAGGGGGATCCTGCCGTTTTGCCGAAAAGATTTTGCCAAATTTTCACTGCCCAAACAAATTTTAGCAACCTTTTTTTATACCAATGTAATATTTGGAATAATTTTAGTACGCACATTTTCATTTGGTCAAATGTTTACTTGGCAGATTGTTACCAAGGATAATGTCATTAAGGCTTTTGGTCTTTAATCAAATGATTTATTACAGCAAACAATATTTAGACAATAAACGTTTAGTCAAATGATTTGTTATGACAAAAAATATAAAGGCAAAAATAAGATTTTTTTGGGAATTGTATAATTAAAAATGCAATTTTATTTTAATATAGGTAATCATTTATTAACGCGAGTACAAAATAGCAAAAGCTAGAAAAAAATATTTATATATTATAAATATATATAAAATATTTATATATATAAAATATTAGGTTATTAATTTTAAAAAAATGGTTAGGTTAGGTTAGGTTAAAACTGTGACCACCTACGCACGAGCCGAGCGAGCGAAGCGAGCGGTGCCGCGGCAGCGGCCGGCGAGTGCCAGAAACGACTAGATTATATAGAAAAAAATATGGAAAAAGATAATTTTGCGTAAAATATGTTATACCAACTGAAATATTTGACTAGATAAAAAATGGTAAAAGTACTAGTTGTTGAACAAGTTATTGTTCAAACGTTCACTTGCCAAACATAGGTTTTCGTAACAATTGTTAGTAAAGAGATTTTTTGGTAAGTAATAATTTGGCAAATGAAATTATGCGAAAATTTGTTTGGGAAGTGATAATTTGGCAATTTCTTTTCGGTAAAACAAGGGAGACCCATTTTTAGGATTGCTTTTGTTATAATCTTTTGGTGAAGAATTGATTGGATTATTTAAGAAACCCCGTAAGAAATCATACAGGCTATCTTACAGGGTTTTTTGTGACTCTTGAGGAATAGTTAAGCGGAATAGGTTACTAAATATATCTACGTCTATTGTATTTTATAATGGATTTCCGCAGAGTCACGCCTGAATCAATTAACTGACTTGGATTATTTATTTTCCTAGTTCCTTCCGTAGTCCGTATAGTAAGCAGTAGTCTAAGTGTAATCATTATTTGTATTTATAGGCCACCAAAGTTAAACAACTTAAATGTTTTTTATGAAAAGTTAGAGATTATTTTGAAGAAGTTATGTACCAAATCTGATAAGAAAATAGTCATGTGTGGGGACTTCAATATAGATACGCTTAAAAGAAATAACTTGACACTAGACTTTGAATACTTTCTATTGGGCTACAATCTTAAATTCGAACTACGTCAGCTCACCAGACTGGCCAGTAATACTTGTTTGGATAATTTTGCATGCAACTCTAAATTAAAATGTAAATCCGAAGTATTGGACTTTGCATTGACGCCGTAGCAGACCTTTGTTAATAATTAAAAGTTCAATAATGCCTAAAACTTTGGCAAATATCACTAACAAAACATTTAATTTATTATATTACTTCATAAAAAATGTAGTCTAGTGCAAAAAAAATTACTACACCTGGTGTACAAATTACTAAGAAAATATCCTTATCAAAAAAAATTAAAAATAAAATTAAATGTTTGGTACTGATATTTGCCAAAGTTTTAGGCATTATTGAACTTTTAATTATTAACAAAGGTCTGCTACGGCGTCAACTATGATAATAACTTAAATTTCAGTACAGTCGCGCCGTAAATCATTTTTAAATTGGTTTCAAATGATTTAATCTGGGATTTTTCATAAAAAAACTAAAACTCTTAACTAATTCAAAAACTACTGAATTTCGGTAGAACATTTGGTGGCTTAATTTGTTGCATTTTAACCCTACTATGACGTCCTGCAAGGAATACGTCGAGTTACCAGTAACCCTGTATAAATGATTTGCCTCGCCACATTGAACATCCTATGGTCTTATTCGCTGACGATAGTACTGCCTTGATTAAATGTATTGACAATAAAACATATGAAAATGACATAAATGATACTTTAATAAACATTATACGCTGGCTTGACCAAAATAATTTAATGATTAATGTAACAAAGACTAATGTAATGCATTTTTATCAACGGATTCTACCAGAAGTCTTACATTTACACTATAATGGACAAAAAGTGGACCAAGTACTAGTTGCAAAATTCCTTGGCATTATGATAGATAGCCAATTAACTTGGAAGCCACAGGCAGAAGAAGTATGCAAAAAACTTAGTGCAGCTGCGTATGTTCTCTTTAACTTGTCAAAAAAAGTCAATATGGCCACAAGGTTAATTGCATATCACGGGTTAGTTGCGTCGATTTTGAGATTCGGCATAATATTTTGGGGAAATTGTAGTCTGAGGGAACAAGTATAGTATTTCCGAGTTTTTAAAAGACAATGTATTGATATAGTTTTATTTTTTATTTATCATTTTATTTTAATATTATTATTTTTTGTGTTTCGTTATTGACATTATGTATAATATTAAATAAATAAATCAGACTTTTGCGTAATAATAATATGTAAATGTTTATCTCTTAATTACTTTGACTCTTGACTGGCTAATTTTGTTTTTATTGTACATTTCGATGACGAGTTTATGACACTATTCTGTGGTATTATTATTATAATTTGATTGAAGTAGTTTTAATTTGTTATGTTAATTGCTTTGAATAATGGACAAAATAAATAAGTATTTGAGGTTTATATCCTATTAATAAAAATAACCTATCTGTTTATATTTGTACGCCGTCAAGGCAAAACATGACTGTGCTATAATTTAATGTAACATCTTGCATGCAATGTGTGTATACTTATGTTTTGAACAAATAAATCTTATCTTATCTTATCTTATCAAGTGTTCAAGGCTCAAAAACGCTGTATAAAGGCTATGTGCAATTTAATAGTAACAGATAGCTGCGTACCTGTATTTAAGTCACTAAAATTACTAACATTATCATCACTTTATATTTTCGAAGTGGCTGTTTTTGTTAAATCGAATATGCATCTCTTTAATAAAGTGTCAGAAAATAGAAACCGGCCAATCAGGAGACAGTATAAAAATTTGCTAATTGTTAGTGGTACCGATACCGCCCTATTAAAGAAAAGTATTATATGTATGGTCCGATCATATTTAACAAAATACCTGATGTAATAAAAAATGAGACATTTCCACTTTTCAAAAAGAAATTGACAGATCTTTTATATAATAAATGTTATTACTCAATTGGCGATTTTCTGACCGATAAGAATTTAAATTGATATTATGACATCTCTGTACTTCTGACTTGTACCAAATCATTTATATTTTAATTTAACTGTATTGACCTCGAACTTGACGAATTTATAATCCCATTTTATTAAAGTAGACATTTTGTATTGTATTTCCTATTTCAATCATGACTTGGTAAACTTGTATTGATCTGACTGAATGTGTTAATAATGTATAAGAAATGAGTCTTTATTATTATAGCCCAAATCTGTTTGCATGCCTTAGTTAAGGTAGTTAGTATAAGGATCAAAATTAAACTTAACATCTAAAACTTGTACCTACTTTCTGTGCAAATAAAGAACTATTCTATTCTATTCTATTCTAAGGCTAGATCAGCTCTTCATTGTGTGTTATCAATGTTATCATGTTGCTTATCATATGGTGATCACGCCAGAACCACTACTATCTACTTTTCCTATCCTATAATGTGCTGGCTTACCACATTTATACAAGAGTGTATAATATATGTATAAGAGAGATTCCCTTAATTTATTTTCTGTGACAAAAAAGCAGAGACAGGTGAACAACTACACAATACACTCAACATTTTCCACTTCAGAACCAAACTAAAAATAATCTATCCATTCTTCAAAAAGTCCTGCTATTTGTTATCTTCTGAACATCCGAAGCAGCTGCGTGTTTTCTTCAACGTTTCACCGTTTGCGGCGGTTCCGATGCAATAAGTCAGCTCGAATAAGAACACTCGAGTCGAGGTGTAATGGTCCATCAACGTGATAAAAGGCATTCGCTACGATTTACCGCGACTAAGGGCCCGATCACATGTACCACAACCACACCACATCGCAGCGACAAAATGTGGGCAAGCAGTGGTTAGATAAGTGGTAATAGTCTCGCTGCGACTTCTTGCAGTTGCGTCGCCGCTAGTAGTTTCGATGTGTTTCCGATATGGCCGGCCTCTAGTGAGCGGTTTCGCTGGTGGTTGCGTTGTGGCTGCGTCGTGGCCTTGATGTGGTCGATATCGCCCACACGGTTGATTTTGCCAGTTATACGTAAACACCATATGCAAAGCAAATTTTTCCACATTCTTGTGGATATAATTTTTAGCTTAGTTTATACACCATCTTGTTTAAGCCTTGGTGGTGAAGTTAAAGGAAGCGCGCAATGGATTGTGATATTAAAATTTGAGACATATTTTTGTGTAAAGGTCGTTGTAAGCTAGCAGGCCCAATATAAATTGGTGCGGACAAAGGCCTCAAAATTGTTGTGACGTCAGTTGAGACTCGAGGCCAAACTGTAGGTCTTTTGTTCGGAAATATTCAGATTGCCGGCTTGAAAGTCTCCAACTTGGTTTAATAAATGAGCTGGTTAGCTTTTTCGGTTACAGTAAAGTATTTTACAGGGGCCCTTTGTGTGTAAAGTAATAAGTACCTAAGGTAGCTATTTTAGGATCATAAAGGCTCGAGTATTCAACCCACTGAGCTACAGTATACACATTCCGGTGTATGGCAACATTACCTACACGTGCAAACTGATGTGTTTCATGCTTCTGCTCGGTATAATGCCTCAGTTCTCATTTACGTAACTTCGAATATTCGAATTTCGCATGTTTCTGTACGTCTAAGTGTCATAGTCAAAGAAAGACCCATTTTAATTGGAACTTTAGAACAGTAGAAATATGAAAAAATTTGGTGAATGGTGGAATTAATTCCCACAAAGACGGGATTTGATTTTTTGGTTCCTTGTTGGTATGTTTTTCCCCGACTACGGCGAAGCAAAGGGGAGGTATAAGATTTTTTGATAAACCTACTAAATGTCTAGAAAAATCAAAATGTGCAAAATTTAGTTTTTTTGGCAGCCATGTTGAAAAAATGAAAAAAACCTTATAAGGTATCAAATTAAAGGAAATCTAGAAACTTTCTTTAGCAGTTTACAGGACTTTCTGTTGTTGTTTTCATTTACTTTTGTTGTGTAAATACCTAAATACTAATGTTTCTGTAAGTGTTTTTAGATTAAATACCCTACAGACACTCTAAATTATATATTTACAAAACCATTTTTCTATAAGTGCTTGACAATGGATGGTAGACAATTGTTAATTAATTGGTGTTGTGCCGTTTTAATTAACTATAAATAAATAGATTACGTAAGTTTAATTACGCTATCGTTCGTGTAATCGAGGATATAAAAAAATTCACACGAAAACTTTTTACTGGAAGTACCTAGTGTGCAATCAGCCGCATATTTACATAATCCATAATCGCTTGAACATCAACGGGAAATAAAGGGTTCCATAATACGCGGCCCAACGGACATTGAACCCGTCATAATCCTTGTACAATACAGATCTACGGGATACGCTTACGTGATATAGGTTTTACGGTCCCCATTGGCTTATGAAGGTGTTAATCTGTCTTTAAATCATAGGGGGATTCGGAATTGTGGGTAGGTTGTGTTTGTAAGCCTTGCTTGCTTTTGAAACTAAATCTTTCGTCTGAGGGTCGGTTCTATGTCCAAAAATGAATTATTGTAATCCTATTGTAGCATTGTGGTAATGCCGCGACTGGCTCATTGGCGATTGAGTAGGTACACAGAATAGTTTCGTACAAGGGGTAAATGTACCGATGCCACTACAATCTTTTGAGGATAATAATTTATTATTTATTATCTCACAACTGCATCTTAATCATCATCTCAGCCGAAACATGATGGACATAGGCCGCTTCCAAGAATCACCACAACGACAATGACCGACCCGCGCTGTCTGCAACCTGCGGGTGATCTCATATGTATTTTTACCCGACTGAGGCGAAGCCAAAAAAGGAGGGCTAATACTGCGGTGTTTGTCAAACTGGTATTACATCGAGATAATTATTACATACATAACATCACGCATGTATTCTCCGAAGGGTTAGGCAGAAGTGTACCTATCGTACACACCTACATTTGGCCAGTTATGATACTGGTAACAGGGGGCTCTCAAGATATTATGTGTTACTTATCATTAAGGGGATGTAGGTGAGGTTATCCCTTTTAACTTTTATGCAACATCCCTATGTATTTTTTTTTGCTCCTCAACAATTTTCGACTCATTTGACATTCTATATTTTTAATTCATTCATTTTAAAATATCAAATGTCAAATTACTCGAAAATGGTTGACGTTGGCATAGGGGTCATCAGGGGTCATTTGGTTGCAAATGACCTGGTGATGATGATATACCCATAAACTTGTATTTCCTGAATCCGTATCGTACTGAGCAACAGCGAACTATTACTAACCCCTCTGCAAACTACGAACACAATGACGCGGACGTGTTAAAAACTTTTAAAATCTTAAACGTAGCTACACGAGGGTTGTACTTAATATCGACAGGCGTAGTGCACTCTTCCACTACAGTTCAGAGTTCCTAGTTATTAGAACTGGGTCACGCTCGCCACCTGCGCACGGGACACGAGAGTGTGTGCACATGTAATGGTGTGTGTGTATGTGTGTGTGCGTGTGATGCGAGATTTGTTTTGCTCTTTATATTATGTTAGTGGGAATAGTGGTAGTATACCTACTATGATTTGTGGTAAAGGTTTTCTCAAACGAAAGGAGCACTCAGATCTGCATCTGCATTTTTTTTTTCTAAAATACAATAGATGCAGATATATTTAGTAACCTATTCCGCTTAACTATTCCTCAAGAGTAAAAAAAACCCTGTAAATCAACACATCTTTGACCTCTCAACAAGGCATCCTCAGGATGACGATTGACCTGTCGCGAACCTGAACACGACGCGACGTGTGTGTATTTTTTCTATCAATATAGTTTTCATTTCAAGAACAATAGCTACTTACCTTCCTAAAAGGTACTTTTAGAAATGTGAAGTCCGAGGTTTATTTGCTGCAGTGGTTTTTGACAGATGATTACTTAGTAGAAGGACGTATTTATAGAAAAATAAAGGTTCACCCTTCAAAAAATTTTAAGCACAGAAAACCGACATTTTCTCCCTTCCTCTAGAATTCTATAGAAGCATTAAGATGAGTGTTGAGAAATCTCTGCAGTGGCGTGTCTGGAACTTTTTCCGTTTATCACTTGCACTTCGAATATAAATGTTGTTCAGGGTTCCCTGGAGGTAGAAATAGATCAATTAAGCAGAAATGTAAGTTGTGTAATAAAGAGTTGAAATTGCTTATAGGTATTATAGGGTGGCTATTTGAATAACAGTGCAACAATAGTGAACCATGTAACAATGTGTAATGTGCGTATTGTATAATTATCATTTGCTTCAAACGGTGAAGGAAAACATCGTGAGGAAACCGGCCATGTCTGAGAGATATTTCTCTGTGAAGCCAAGTCAGAGGCCCATAGGAGGATTTAAAACTCTGACACCTTGTTAGTCACTAACCACACGAAAAAAGAAAAGAAGAATAGTGAACAAGATTCTTTAGGAAAGTACCTACCTACTTCTAAATCTATATAATATATAAAAATAAATTGTTGTTCGTTAGTCTCGCTAAAACTCGAGAACGGCTGGACCGATCTGCATAATTCTTTTTTTTTTGTGTCCGTTATTCTCAAGGGAAGGTTTGTACGTAAGGTAGGTGTAGGTAGGGTAGGTTGGTAGGTATGTATGTATGTAGGTAGATATGTAGGTAGGGTACGTAAGGTAGGTAGGGTACGTAGGGTAGGTAGGGTAGGTAAATAGGGTAGGTAAGTAGGGTAGGTAGGTAGGGTAGGTAGGGTAGGTAGGTAGGGTAGGGTAGGTAAGGTAGGGTACTTAGTGCTACCCGTACGGAGCCGGGGCGGGCAACTAGTGAATAATAAAAATAATCTTTTATTTATACACATTTACTATAAATAACTTAAAAAATAAAATATATCACAGTTGCTTATTTGCCTGAACTAGGTGGACCCTGTGCTTCAGGCTAGGAAGTGCATTTAAACACAACTTCATTCTAAACCACAAATACATTAGTATCAAAGTCTTGTGTATTATATTACGTACTTTTTTTCAGAACACGAGCTAGAAGCCAGAGTGTTTGAGTATCGATGAGGTTACATTATCGAGGCTTGCGGCGCCGCTGCTCGACACTCAGGCAGAGGCGGTAATCTCGTTACAAAGAGAGCGAACAGAATACATTACAGGATATGAGCTAGAAGATGTATTGTTTCAGAATTAGATGAATACTTTTGCTTGTGAGTAGACATACAATACAGTTCAGAACTGTTGAGACAATCTTTGTGGTCTTTCAACACAACACGTGGACAAAATCCTCGATGGGTAATTTAGAAATATTTTAAACACTCTTTCGCTCAATTAGGGAAGAACGAATACACAAATTGAACATAAGTTACTTATATCTTCTCATAGAAAAAAATATTATAGTACATAAGTAGTAACATTAGATTTTCATTACCACACCTTTCGACCACCGCGATACTAATTGTTAGCAAATCAAGTGGATTTGTTAACAAACCGAATCCATAATACGGGTGATTCTGTAAACAGGGTGTAATTTAATTCATGGGCATCCTTTTAAGGGGTTATTGTACTCATCATTATGAACGTCTTTTACTATGGGAGCAACGCCGAAACCGCGGACAAAAAAATCAGTTGTGCTCACCGTGAAAATTTAGGTGAAGTGAGCTTGGAGTGAATTGTCACTACCTTAGCATCAGTAGATAATGATGACAATGACAGCTCACTTCACCTAAGTTTTCACGGTGAGTTGGTTACAGAATAGCAATGCAGATGTTCCCTACATTTATGTTCGCATAGCTCGTCAAAATGTAGGGAACAGCAGATTTTTTTTGTTGCGATTTTACTATTGGTCCTAGAGTGAAAGTTGATAACTCCTAAGAGGATGCCTATGAATTCAATTTCACTCTGTATACCTATGTGTCAGTAGTACGGTCAGTACTCAGCATTACCTGACTCCTATTACAAAGAAGAAGAAGAAAGACTCTGGTTATGCAGCACGCGTAGAAACGGGTTTTGTCGACGGAAGAGTAGACAAAATGACGGATAAACAATCGCAATCTGTCAGTTTGTCTATTCTTCCGTCGACAAAACCCGTTTCTACGGTGGTCATGCTATGCGTGCTGGTCAAAGAGAGCGGTGTAAGAATTTACTAAACTTTAGTTTTAGTTTAATGGGTAGAATGGGAATATGCATGTATTTTTTATATATTTTTTTTCGATAGTGTACATTACCATATAATAATTTAAAAAAATCGACGCCAAAAATAGTTATTTATGCAATTGTTATATAATAATAAGGGGTATTAAAACACGAATGTGGGTTTGATGAGTGTTTTAATACCTATTTACAGTTGCATACAAGACTTTATCTACACCCGTGATATGAATCCTCTATAAAAGGCATGCAATACTAATATCGAACAAAAATGGAGGGATACGACACACATGAATTCGAATTTTTCGAATTCGAATAACTTTTTTTATTATTACTGTGCTTTGTTAGTGAAATGCGCCTGCGTGACAATGTTCTTTTTTTGAAATGTGTTGTATTATGAAATTTAGTACAACATTATAACACCCGTTTAGATGTTATTATGGTTACTATGACACTGGCTGTTTTAATGTTGGCATCAAGCTAACTGTTTCAGAAACTTTTATAGAGGATTTATAGCATGGGTGTAGATAAAGCAATTTAAAGTATTTTTTTTTATTTTTTTATTATCCAATCGACCCGATCTATTTAAACGCCCTCCATTTGGCGCGTTTGGTGTGGTGACGTGACAGTCTTTGACAACAAACAAACAAGTGTCAAGTCAATATCAAAAACTCTTAAAAAACACATTGACATTTTGATTGTTGTCATAGACTGTTATGTCACATCCGCTCTGGCCAATAGCGTCGCTTTTCAAGTATTTGAATTTCCCACAGTTATATAAATGGCACTTTTTTTAAATTAATTTCTCGCTCAAACAGGAAATATTATTCAAAAATATTGATGGAGGCATAATTCTGAATTATATAGTTTATTTAAAAAAAAACTTGACCCTTGTTTGAATCACATGCATATTCCCTATTGCTTGACATTCGGATAAAACAGTAAAGTAAACCAAGCATGAATTAACACTTCAAGCAATTTGCAGAAAACAATAATATTATAAATTAAATATATTGTTATTAAAATTCGATACAGTTAAATGATACAATTACAGAACGGTTGCAAATAATCATAGCCGGCTATATTTCGAACGGATACCGCACAACTTTTGTACCGATTATTCCGTATTTTTTTGTCTCTGCAGTAATTTCAGATTAAATCTGGAATCAACATCGGTTGTTAAGGGAGACTTTTTAAAGAACCTTGGAGGGGTTTCATTGAGACTAAAGCCTAGTAGAATCACCATGTCATTTTAAATTATTTAACGATGGAGTTACCTACATTCTTAATTTTAACTTTCCTCAGTTATGTGCAATTGAAAGGTAAGTTCCCTTTATTTACTAAACTAGTGATTTTGTAAAAGAATTTTATAAAATAATTCTATGGCATTTTTTTCAGAAAAACATAAATTGTCATGTAGGAAAATCCGTGCGTTTGTCGACGGCCACAATGCTCGACGTCTTCTACTTGCTGAAGGGAAAGTCCCAGGACATCCAGCTGCCTCTGAAATGAAGAAAGTGGTACGTATTTAGCATTAATTATATTGTGAGAGTTTTTATCGAATGTAACTTCACTCCTTCATGATTGAGACAATGTATTCTTACCTGTTGTGCTATTCTGTAAAAATCTTACCGTGAAACTTAGGTGAAGTGAGCTTGAAGTGAACTGTCACTGCCTTAGCATCAGTAGGTATCGATGACAATGACAGCTCACTCCACGCTCACTTCACTTTAGTTTTCACGGTGAGATGGTTACAGAATAGCAATGCTATTCACTCCTGTTGGAGGCGAACAAAGTGACTGTTGTTTTATAAAAGTGGCTCTTGCAGATGTAAGATAAGCATAACAAAACCTTAACCCCGGTTTTTCCCCGAAGGGCTACATAGGGGTGTACCTATACCTACCAATTCGTGAGATGTTAAAGACTAGTAAACGATGCTTCCAGGTATGGGACGAGGAGTTACATGAGAAAGCAGCTAAATGGGCAAATAGAAATGAGGCAAATGAAGCCATTTTGCATAGCCACAACCTTGACACCAGTGTCCGTAAGTACTTATTAAGAGTCTGTAATACTTCAAATTGCTAAGCATGATCCTCCGATAGATCGAAATATTCAGCATTAATTTTCAAATAAATGTACGATAAAGTTGAGGTTAATTTTGTTGTTAAAACCTTGATCATTTTCGTCAGAATACAAGTTTCGCCAGATACCATATGTTTTCCATTATAGCGTCTGGAAAGTTCACAACAGGTGAGAATCTATACTGGTACACTACCACGGATCTTAAGTACAAGCTGAACCCAGATAAAGCGCTGCAATATTGGTTTCTGGAACATAAGAACTTCACGTTTGGACCCCTGCAAAAGTTACATTTCTCAGCTGACCACCCAGACATAGGGCATTATACTCAGGTTTGTTTTATATTGTCACTAGCTGATGCCCGCGGCTTCACGTGCGTGGATGTCGGTTATTATATACTATCCATTGGTGAAAACAGCATGAAAATCGGTACAGCAGTTTTTGAGTTTATCGCGTACAGGACGACAGACAGACGCGGCGGAGGACTTAATTTTATAATATGTAAAGATACATACATATACAGGGTTACTGGTAACTCGACGTATTCCTTGCAGGACGTCATAGTAGGGTTAAAATGCAACTAATTAAGCCACCAAATGTTCTACCGAAATTCAGTAGTTTTCGAATTAGTTTAGAGTTTTAGTTTTTGAAGTAATAGCAAAAATTACAAAAAATTAAATGTTTTGTTAGTGATATTTGCCAAAGTTTTAGGCATTATTGAACTTTTAATTATTAACAAAGGTCTGCTACGGCGTCAACTATGATAATAACTTAAATTTCAGTACAGTCGCGCCGTAAATCATTTTTAAATTGGTTTCAAATGATTTAATCTGGGATTTTTCATTAAAAAACTAAAACTCTTAACTAATTCAAAAACTACTGAATTTCGGTAGAACATTTGGTGGCTTAATTTGTTGCATTTTAACCCTACTATGACGTCCTGCAAGGAATACGTCGAGTTACCAGTAACCCTGTATATACACACACCTTCTTGCCATGGAGGTAGACAGAACGCCACCATCAGCGACATCGCCGCCATCATCAACTTTAAACCATGGAAAGCACCGCCACTGGACTGGTATGATCACGTTTGGTGATTACAGTATCAACTACTGCAAAGATTCGATCTTCCTTTGTATTTTCTTATTATTCTTGTTCCTATCCATTTTGTAGATATCGTCAATAATTTTTTGTTTTTGTTTTGTGTGTTGTTTGCCCTGAAACGTACGGTAGTAGTACAGTCGGCCGCACATCAGTGGTAACAAAGCCAGTATAAGTTGGCCTCTTATTTTATAAAAACTCCGTATACTACGTTAGCTCAAGGTATTTATCCGATCCAGGTTGTCCACTCAAATCTGTGTCATCTGTGTGGTTCTTTCCTCAAAAGACCATTTCAGATGCTAATCTACATGGTCCTCATATGGCCTGACCAAGATTATGTCTGGACTTAAAAAGAGACTGTTACCTCTGAGTTTGTTTCGGCCTTTTTTCTCAGAGTAGTCAGATAGGGAACGCCGACCTCATTATATAATAGAATAAACAATTACTCCTATTTATAGAATAAACAATTTCATTTCCCTTGCTGTACTCCCCCAGTCGCCGAGGCCCGTACCCGCCCTGGGGTGCTCTTAGCGTGTAGTAGTTTGTAAGTTTTGTGCCCCGACTGGAGGTCTTAATTTATTGAGGCACCCCACAGGAAAGTCCGGTTAAGCAGCCGCCAACCTCACAAGTTGACCAGCGAGACCAAACAAAAAAAAAAGATTGCTCAAGGAAAAGTGTTACCTTTGACGTGTGGCGTACTGTACGGTACGTGTCATGTGTACCAGAGCAGTGTAGCATATTGTATTTCATAGTAGGTACTAATATTGTTATTTTTCAGATGGTGTGGTCTGATAGCATATACATCGGCTGTGCTATATCGACATCGAAGACTTTGAAAAAAGGATGGAAAAGTTTCTACGTTGTCTGTAACTACGGGCCTCAGTACGTACACCTATTTCTTTCCCGTGTCTGCTCCACCCAAAGATTTAAATCATAGATTCACCATACCGCGTCAAAAGATCGACCTCTGACAATGTCGCAGAGACTTGACTTTATTGACATGGAAACGCCATTAATATCATGGGAATATCTCCTTATCAATTTTTTTTTCACTTGTGCGGCGAAATCTCACTCACTATTTTCATCTTTGGTTCCACCTAGTTCTTATCACGTGCTTCTTAGAGTTATCAAGTGACCTTATTATACCTATGCAGGCCAAAAGCTATACAGAGAAGGCACGAAAAGTGATCACCACGTTTGTTCAAGACGGATCGGTGATTTTAGACGTATATTACCTATACGTCTATATACATACATCCTTTTTTTTTTTTTTTTTTTGAGATTGGGAAATCATCCAATGACTTCTCCCGCTCTGGGCGGAGCGGAAGGGCGTGTCAGACTTTTACTGACTAAAACCCACCCGTGTTCCTTCATTTGCCTGTTGCCAAGGTCCCGGTATCCCTTTCGGACTTTCCCGCAATTCTGGCAGGCATCGGTCCTAGCGGACCCCGCTAATTGTGCTGACATCTCTTTGAGGCGCGCGTGGAACACGACGCGCCATCGACCCGGGCCTGGTCCTTATCGGACGGCGAGCTGCCCGTTGCTCGCCGTCCGCAAGCCCGCGCCTATGGTGGCCGGGAATCCGCCTGGGATTCCCGACGCCCAGGGCGTCTCCAACGGCGGCGGTTAGGGCGTGAGGGCGCAAACTTTGCCTTTCCCTCACGCGTTCCGCCTCCTCCTTCGCGAGCATTACTGCTTCGCAGAAGGAGGTGACGGCTTCCCATGCCCTCTCGCTCCGTACCATGGCCTGGACCAGGGCCGGACGCGAGAGGTCATTGCCGCCAATCGCCATCTGCGAGGACATGGCGGTGCTCCGCCCAAGCAGGGCATACCTCCACCGTATGCTCCATCGTGTCCTCCGGGCGATCCGCACAGTGGTGACACCCGGGCGTTTCCTCCCGCCTAATCCTACACAGGAACCTCCCGAAGCTGCCATGTCCGGTGAGGACCTGTGTCAGGCGGAAGGTGAGGACGCCGTGGCGCCTCTCTAGCCACTCCTCAAAGAGGGGACTTATCGCCGCTATCGTGGCGTGCCCAATATACATATATCCTCACTAATAAATTATAAATACGAATGTGAGTTTGTTTGTTACACTTTCACGGCTTAACGGCTGAATCAATTATGATGAAATTCTGTATGGGGATATTTTAAACCCTGGGGATTACTGGGACATAGGCTACTTTTATCGACATACCACGCGGGCGATGCCGCGGGCGGAAGCGGTCTGAAGTTTATAATTATATAAATGTTTTCAGAGGAAATTACATAGGAGCGAGGCCGTACAAGACGGAAGCTGGTGCCAGTGGCAAACTGTTATGTGATCACAAAAATTGTAGACAGCGTTACGGAAGAAAATGTTAAAATATAAATGAAATGAAACAGGAATTGTACAAATTATTAAGGATTGCGGTTACGAGTGTGTTTAGCAATAAAGGTGAGGTTGTTGGACTTTCAGGCCTACACTAATTTATTTATTTATTAGGTAGCGACTCGCCCTTGCTTCGACCGGTACTATGTTCTTTGTTAGGTTTGATTTCCGCACTTACTCCTTCAAGTGGACCATTGTGCGTGGGCCATGGCGGCCTTAGGTGATTATTCCAACCAGCCCACACAGGAGGAATCCAGAAGCTCAGACCAAATAAAAAACCAAGACAGAGCGCTGTCAACATTGACGTGAGGCTGGTTTCGTAAACATGTTTGCATTTAGTTTGGTGTAGTTTGATTGTAGTGTCATTGTAAATAGTTGTAAACGTGTGTGTGTGAGCGTGCATGCACAGAGCGTTGGTGTAGTTTTAGCATGCTTCACTTTTTTGTTGGCAGCGCTCCGTCTTGGCTTTTTATTTGGTCTGAGTCCAGAAGTTGATTAATTATCCTAGTCTGTTCAGAATATCTGTGAAAGATCTGGGTGACCCGAGAGTTTTATTTCTTATCTGGGTGACGTCTGTACATTCAAAGAGCACGCGCAACGGTTTCCTGAGCCTCCATGCATGCCCTGCACAGAGGACTGTCCTTTATGCCTATTGTGTGGAACTGTTTGTTTAACGAGCAGTATCCCGTGATGGTCCCCGTCATCAGGCGCAGGCCGTTCCTGTCCAGGCGTAATACACGCCTGGTTAGCCTGATATCCAAGGATGGCATAGCTTCTCTGGACTGCCTGCAGCCCGGTGTCGAGATCCATGAGTTCTCCGCTTGTGTGTGGGTGAACTTCTATAGGTTCGCACAATTTTTACGTTTAAACAAAACATATAGAGTTAACTTTATTATATACCTATGAGTTAAATAGTAACGTATTACACACATAAACCTTCCGGAATAAATTCTCTAAATGACGGTGAAAACCGCATCAAAATCTGTTGCGTAGTTTAGTAGAACAACGCGGTCACACAAACAGATATAGAGTATTTACTTACATAAATTCTACCAATATAGGTGACACAACAAGTACATACAGGTAGTTATCGTGACATACTTTGAATCCAATCTGGATGGATAAGATCTCTAGTTAACGAATGGCGTTGTGCCAACAAGAAACTCTTTCACTATGCCAATACTTTTCCATATCTCGATACTTCAAGCTTCATGCCTCCCTATTCCATGTACGAAAGAAAGTAAAATACGAAAACGGATTTTCCTTATTTTCTGAATTCCCGAGTTTAAATAAAAATTCTTAGCTAAAAATATGGAAAAAAAAATATTCTCTAGGAACTAACCTTTCTCCTCGTTATTTATAAAATTAAAACGTTTTTATTATACTTACATACATATTATAAAACAAAGTGCTCCGCCGCGTCTGTCTGTCGTCCTGTACGTGATAAACTCAAAAACTACTGCACCGATTTTTATGCTGTTTTCACCAATGGATAGAGTGGTTCTCGAGTAAGGTTTTAGTATATAAAAACCGACATACACGCGGGTGACTTCGCGGACACCAGCTAGTTATTTATAAAAATTAAAATTTTTTACAAAAAAAAAATGAGACTAAAACAAAGTGACAAATAACTTTAATTTCAGAAGTTGGTCTGTCAAAATGAATATGAAACGGATTGTGATTGATCGTGTGTTACGCAATTAAGGTGCAGTTTTTGTATTTCGAACCATATTCCGACTGAAGTAAAGTTCTAAATACGAAATTGACAACTTATTGTATTTGGAACAGACCAAATAAAAAACCAAAACATAGCGCTGCGAACAATACAGTGAAGCATGCAAAAACTCACTCCGCTCTCACACGCACACATTTACAATTAATACCTACTATAACCAAACTACACCTCAACGCATAGTCAAGTCAGTGCACACAATCATGTTTACGAAAACGGCCTCAAGTCACCGTTGACAGCGCTATATCTTGGTTTTTTATTTGGTTTGAGCCTAGGTCTATAGAAAAATCTTGTTTTGTATAGTTTTGGTTACCTAAGAAAGCGATGAATGGTCACAATAACAGCTGTCCAAATACATGTCAAACACTGGTGAAAATGATAGATTTTCATGACAGCCGTTATAATGACAGAACCAGGGACTTGAAACGTTATGAAATAACGTTAAAATAGCGTTACATATACATCCAATAAGAATAACCATAATTTCTACCGTTCCACCCGGATAGTAACTAAATTAATAGTTGAAGATTTTGTTCCGATAGATTTTCGTTATATTGCCAAGAAATTAGTTCATAAATGGTTACTGGAACTATGCATAACACTATTACGTAACGTTATCGTACCTCTATTTTGAGTAACGTTTCAAGTCCCTGGACAGAACCGCTTTCCTAGGAAACCGAAATTTTTTAAGGCTGTCGATTTTTTATCGGAAGGATAGCTACGGGTCCGTCTACATGGTAAACTTTTAAATTCTCGGTATGAAACTTCTAGGAATCGTTCGGTCGGATGTAGGAAAGGGAAATAAAGTTTCAAAAGTAAGGGTAAGATGATATTCTACCTCCGTGAATGTTTGCGGTCTTACAAGCTTTTAAACACCCCTAGAAATGTATAAAAACCTCCTTTGATTTTCTGAAATTGTGCAACCTGACCTAGAATATGGTTATACTATACTCCATTTGAAATAAGACAACCTTTTTACAGTCTGTTCAACCGATTTTGACTTCTATACCGTAGGCATAGGGATGGCATTAAAAGCAAAAAAGGTTACACAATACCAACAGTCTACTGTAGCTGCCATTTGACATGCCACCAACGCAATAGAAGTCAAAATCGGTTGAACGGACTGTAAAAAAGGCTTATTTAAATGCTCAGACCAACAAAAAAAGAAAGATGGAGCATTACGAACATCAAAAGTGAAGCCACCTTTTTATCTAAGTGTGTGTAAAAAGGGTTGTCATTTGTTAAAGTTTTTCCCTATAATTTGGGGAATAATATTTTGGGTAGGATAATATTGTACGAGTAAGATATTGTTGAGTATGGTATTGTACCTCAATTGTTAGGAAGGATTCCAAACAAAACCATTTTTTTTTATATCGCAAAATAGAATAAAATAACAATTAAGTACAAAGTGCATTTACATACAGCCCTATCGTCAATGGCTACATGAGGCAAGTATGGTAAGTCCTACAAAAAAATTACACGAGTAATGGCAGCTTTTGATTAAAACCTTAGGAAGATAAATGAAGAATTAGGATATACTTGAACAAACGTACAGCCAGAACTTTGCGAAACTGAGTTTTCAGCAATTACGTAGGACGATGGAAATAACATCTAAAAAATTGTATTAGTTAGACTAAGCTGAGAATCTAACTAAAATAAAATAAAAAATACAGTCTCGTGTTTAATTACTGTTTTGATAAAATCTCATTTTTGTTTTTTAATATTTTATATACCTTTTTAGGATATCCGCTTTTGATCATACGGCGAAGTCCATGATTAGTTGAATAAAGGTCATTATTATCAAAATGATCGGAACAAACCAAGCTGGTTTTCGATGGCAGCCATTCTGGATTATTCCGACTATTTCTTATAGCTACTATCCATTTACTTTTATTTTCAATATTACTTGGAAATCTAAAATATTAAATACATAAAAATGTTTATAATTACTCGAACTAAAAAATATCGAACGGGGAAATTTCAAATAATATTATGGCAACCCTCGCACTTTAAATGTCACTGTTTTCGTTCGTTCATTCATTCAGGTTTTTGTTCCAAGTAACCTAAAATTCATAGTTAACTAAATTAAGAAACGATGTTATTTGAAGTACTTACATGTGAAAAGTGATTCCGTGAGACTTTTTATGTGATTTGCTATTGTTTTTACAAGTTTTCACTACACTAGAAGGCATAATTCTATTTTTTTGTTTGAAGTTTACTAGACGATGACTCGTGACGTACTAGGAGCGATGAGCATAATTTTTGTGTAGGTGCGTGCGTGAGTCTGTGTGTTTACTTGCAGGAGCATAGTTTTGTGGCTACACGTTTGATGTACGTAGTGCTCCGTCTTTCTTTTTTTGTTGGTCTGAGTTTAAATGTCTAATCTTATTTCAAATGGAGTATAAATAGGTAATAATGTCGGTAACATTACACAACATCACCTCTGTAATCCCAGAAGGGTACTATAGATGTGTGCACCTAACAATTCGCCAGTTATATTTAAGTCCCATGTAATAGGGGACGAGTCTATTGCCATGAACCGGGCACAAATCCAGACTCCGGGCTGCTACTGAGAAATTCCAAATGGAAAAACCCAGTAACACTTTGCCCGACCCGGGAATCAAACCCAGGACCTCTTGCTCAGTAGTAGCGCTAGTGACCACTGGACCAACGAGGCGACATAAGGTAATAATGTAGTAACTTTAGAATTAAAGTCAAATCTCCTAAATACCTTATTGTATTCCACTTCTCGCCAAGTATTCACAGGCCAGTTAGAACAAGATTAACTACAGAGGTTTAGCTAATTAGATTGGAATTAGCTTCGAGACCTACTACCGAGCTAACTTGTACTGACCACAATCGGATTTTGGGCCAAACGAGCGAAACATACTTCAAAGTATGATTTCACATACAACCTGTGCTAACGACTTCGCTCTTAAGATGGTCAAGAATAAAGATGATATCAAAGATACCCATCAATAATGGTTTTTTTATGAAAGTAAGATGAACTTAGGTGTGGTCTTGCGGACGGTGAGCAATGGGTAGCTCGCCGTCCGTTATGGACCAGGCCCGGGTCGACGGCGCGTTGTGTTTCACGAGCGCCTCAAAGAGATGTCAGCACAACTGACGGGGTCCGCTAGGGCCGATGCCAATTTGAAAACTAAGGTGAAGTGAGCTGTCAATAGTGTCAATCCGTCAGGTGAAATGACAGCTCACTTCACCTATGTTTTTACGGTGAGATTTTTACAGAATAGATCGTCTCATGTTTGAATCAAAGTTATGTTCCAGTATTTTTTGTATATTATTTGAATTATTATGTGAACTTTGTATTTCTGAATCAAAACTGATTTATAAAGAGAAGTATCTAGGAAAGTTCGCTTTTATGCTCCACATTTATGATTTTTTGCCACATGTAGCTTTACTACTCGTTTTGTCAAAGCCATGTGGGGTAAAGCTCAAGGTGAAAGACGGCTTACAAAGCGACTTAGTACCTACTCTCCCGGCTTAGCTCAAAATACCAACGCATACAGTCAGCAAAAGAGATATGTAAGGACAGCTGCTATTTATGTTGTTTGCCACGAGTGACATGGCTCTTCTGAGTGTATCTTAAACGTAAAAAGCTATATAAACAGCATTAAAGGCTCGCCCCCTGTTAACATAGGACTTTAAACACAATTGGTGAAATGTGTGGGTGTACTATAGGTACACCCCTGCCTTCGGGGAGGTAATTCCCGCCGGATAAGGCTGAGGTTAACATAAATGCTTACTGTCTGATCTTGCAAAGATGTTTAAAGTCAAAGTCAAATAATTTATTTCAAATAAGCACATTAAAGGCACTTTAGAACGCCAGAAACAAAGAAATAGAACTGATTCTAGTTGCCCCTTCCAAAAGGTAGTTTTCGTATGGAGAAGAATGGACAAGAAACTCCACCGTTACTTTTTTAATTTAAAAAATGTTTTACAATATTTTGTATACATCAATTATTTAATTAGGACATGCGAAGACGATGCACCTAGAATACTGTACCACAATAGGTAAAAAAAAATAAAAAATGGAGCAATGACAAATAAATTAAATGTGATAGATAAATACGGTTAAAGATATTTATTTACTCAAAAGAATTTACAAAATTCACTTACAGAGTAAACATGGTTAAAAATTAGCGTATTTAACAACAAGCGTAGACAAAGTAGGTACGTATCTTAAAATTAACATTTTTAATAATATCTATACATATAGCACTTCGACTCAAAAAAATAACTCCTAGCACGGCGGGCTGTGCTGGGGCGGCTGCTGCAGGTGCAGAAAACCTCAAACGGCGCAAATATAACAACCTTATTGGTAGCTATATTTTTGAGCCGTTTGGGGTTGAAACACTAGGGCCATGGGGTCCAAGTGCTCATCGAGTATTTCGGGACATCGCCAAGCGGTTGGTCGACTCTTCACGTGACCAGAGGGCTGGCCAATTTCTAGGTCAAAGAATCAGCATTGCCATCCAACGTGGCAATGCTGCCAGCCTTTTGGGCACTTTTCCCACTGACAGCGATGCGGAAGAGTTTTTTGACGCCCTATGAGCCCTTTCTTTATGTATATAATCTGTATTTTGTTATTTTTATTTAGCAAACTCGAATGTATTATATTTTTGGTAGATCTGTAAATAGCTTATAGTGTTAAATTTTTTTTATGTATGTAAAAAATAATTATATATTCGCATCAAACAAAACAAAACATGTCAGTAACAGGTAGTTACCCACAAGAAACATAAGTTTTAAGCAATGAGGGTAAGGTGCAATTCAATAGTTGTTGCGTGTTTACTAAGGCCTATGACACAGTGTAGGGAGATAAGCGATTTTCTTTTTAACGTAGGTATTTTACTGTTGAATTGTAAGTCCACTTTTTTTTTTTTTTTTGGTTTGTATATTATATATTTGTTTTTGTGTATATTACATTATTATATGTATTTTATGTGTATTTTATTATATTAAGTTATTTTAGTTAATTCTTATATCATTTGCAATATTATATTTATTTAAATGGTGCTCACAAATTTACAAACATTGTAAAAGTATTTATTTTGTGTTATTTTTAACCCCCATAGCAGTCTTTAGCTATGTGTACATACACATACCCATTCTTTGCTCACCTTGTCATCACAAAAGACCACAATAAAACATTCATATAGGTAACAACAGAACAAATCCGGAACATGGCTTTTACGGCTCAACTGGAAGAGGAAATGCTTTGAGGGCTTGAAGCGGGTTAATTTAAATAATTTGGGACCGGTAGAGAGCCCGTAGCGGAGAATGGCACATAATTAGGTTTAATAAAAATTATAGGCCCGTTTCTGAGGTTTATTTTATCATGATTTGTTGTAAAAGTTCATGGGGCCGGGAGTTGGTTCGGATTTAAGTGCAAATTATTGTTATCTTGCTCTGGGGCACGTTAAATGCGATCTTTTGTCTTGAGTAAGCGACTTGTGGTTTCAGTGCGTTTTCCTGGCAATTGTGAGGTGTTATTGGATGCGCAATAAACGTGAAAGCTTTCTTATTATGTATATATATGCTAGGTAGAGGTACTGTACGTATGCCATCAACACAATAGAACTCACCTATACAAGATCATAATGGTCAATTTTTATTGTTGTCGTCTGCCTCGAAAGTGTAGTTGTCGTAGGGGACAAAATATTCTCAATAGCTACGTCGTAGAAATTGTGCATTATTATCCAAATAATGAACTACATTCACTGTAATAGTTATCTCCTAAACTACTCTCGAAGATATTATAATATAGCCACCTTTTCTATTATTATTTACACCGCAATCAAGAATAATTTGAATTTACATTTTTTTCTCTCAAAGGCAACAGCATCCCTGCAGTAGCCACAAGGTACAGAGCCAGCCAGTAACCACAAGCCCATTAAAATAAAATTAAATACATTTCGGTAGCGCCTCGTTTGTTCTCTATGAATATTCCATGGCTATTTGTTAACATCCAGTCTCGTTTCAAACACTTTAATCCCAGTCCTTTGCACTTTAATTTAAAGGATTACTAGATTAAAAATGTGTCTAACTTTGGTGACACTTTTCGTTATGCTGCTTGTTAGTTTGCAAAGTTCCGGCTTTTTCAGTTTAGAATTAGAGACACGAAACTATCATATTTCTGGTCAGGCAGATTGATGAATTAATAAAATTGTGTCATAATTTTGCAGTCACTGTGTTAATAAACCAATTATGAAACAAATTAGGCCACGCTTCGTCAAAAAAATAATAACAGTTTTATGGAAACATTTTGAGTAGTCAAAGGAGATTATTCCGCCATGTTGGATTCGGAGATACAGCTTTAATAGTAGGTAAGTGATCCAAACCGCATTAAATTAGTGACGGCATCGGCCGGTGTCTGTCCGCACAGTGGAATCGGGCGGCATCTTAATTTAATAACAGCCTGACCTGACGGTACTGAGAAGAAAATTTTATTAAAAAATGTGTTTCAAGTGGGGATCCCATTTTGTTTATACAACGTGACACTGATCTGCAAATTGCTAAAAATGTAAGAAAATTTGATTTTTGCGGGATATGTCGGCGGGTCTTCCATAAATTAAAAAAAAGAACAACCAAAGTGCGATGTGGGTCTCAAGGTTGCACTAAATAGGAGCCCGACCTAAGCATATTATGTCAGTCAGATATTATACCCATGGAATTGGTATGGTACTATAAAGATTTATTTAATGTTTTTGTTTGTATTCATAGAATTAGTATGTACGCTGATATTCTGTTGGATAACACATACCTCGGGACTAATCGATTGAAGTTCCGTCTGGGTGATTCCGCATCGATAATTTACTCGTAGCTATTCATTTCATATTCATTTTAATAGTACTCATAGCTCATTGACGAATATAGCGATAATTATTAAAGAAAGTTTCACATATTTTATAATTTGTTATCTACAAATAATGCCCTTTATCTTTACCCCTCTTTTTTTTTACCCCGCATAAGTTTTTTTATCAACTCTGGGTTTTTTGTCCATATATTTTAGGGCATTATCTTGTATAAAGTAACTAGCTAATGCTCGCGACTTCGCCCTCGTGGATGTCGGTTATTATATACAAAAACCTTACTCGAGAACCACTCTACCCTTTGGTGAAAACAGCATGAAAATCGGTGCAGTAGTTTTTGAGTTTATCGCGTACAGACGCGGCGGAGGACTTTGTTTTATTTATGTAAGGATATTCGTTATTCGAGTTCAGTTCGACAGTACAGTAATATGACTGAGCTCTTGCGGTCTCTGGTCGGAATTGATTCAATGACTCGTTCGGACATTTCATTTGCGTGCATCCCTCGGTAGCTCTCCACTACACGCTCCTGTAAAGCCATTTACCCTGCTCGAGGAGTCTTGATACTTTGTGCGAGAATATTTTAACTAAACTAGCTGCGCCCCGCGGTTTCACCTGCATAGGTAAGTCTCGATTCCGTCGTAATATCAGGATTAAAAGTACCCTATGTGTTAATCCAGGTTATAAACTATCTGTGCCCCACAAATCCGTCCAGGAGTTTTTGCGTGAAAAAGTAACAAACATCCATTCATCCATTCTTACAAATTTTCACATTTATAATATTTTAAGTAGTAGGATTATTATTTTTTCTCGTATTAACATATTGTATTATAATAGCGATTATGTACACGTTTTGTTGTGTTGCCTTTCATCAATTTCGATACTGAGCTGCAACACCTCTGACGTCATCTGTTCCTTTGAAAGTCGGATTCAGATATTTTCATTCAAATTGGGACGCAGAGCAATATTGTGAAACATTACTTTACATCAATCCTAACTTATTAATATTATAAATATCAAAGTGTGTTTCCTTGTTTGGTTTGTTACGTTTTCACGCTAGAAACGCTGAACGGATTTGGATGGAATTTGGCACATGGGTAGGCCTGGATTAGAACTTAGGATACTTTTTATCCCAAAATTTCCACGGGATCGAGACTTATGCGGGTGAGACCGCGGGGCGCAGCTAGTCAAGAAAAAACCTTGGTCCTTTCAAATAAAAGTTAATCATCTGCCTAGTCTTTCCCAAGCATGTTGGGGTCTGCTATCAGTCTAACCGGATTCAGCTGAATATGTTACATGGAGCACCTGCCTATCTGACCTCCACAATTCATTTACTGGGGAACACGAAGCCGGTTAACAATTTAACATTCAAGTATGAACACCATCCAATCGTGGTACAAATTGCATCTATTTTGGTGATGGCAACGGATTATAGGCTTGGAATCCAGATTGATTATTGGAATTTCCGATCGCTTTATTCAAGTTGACGTCGTCCACTAGCGATGTCAATATTACCCACGGCTTATCCCGATGGAGAGTGACTGCGTAATAAATTTATAGAGAAACACCCTTCGCGAATCTAGCGGAAAATTGGTTAAAAGCAATGCTAATGGGCTAAATAACTTTGTTTGTGTATTCACGTTTCCGAATAAAGGGTTGATGGTGTTTGTTTTGATGATCGAGATATTCGAGTGTTGTTTTAATGTGATGACTAAAGAAGATACTTGACAAAATAGACAATGGCGTCTTAGACAAACATTTTCGGTGAATACTTACGTGTTAATGACAGCCTGAAATCTCATTGTTCTTTAGCAAATACAGATCTCATTGAAACCACAAGCATCTGTCTACTTCAGTCAAGTAGGTGCGTGTATTCGAATTGTGGTGTACGTTAATTTGGCGCGAATCTGGTCAAATCCGTGCTGATGATGTCATGCCTCGTCAAGTGGGCGGTTACAAATAGCTACCTACCATATCCCTTTGATACGTCGCCGCTATTCATTTTATGTTACAAGAGTGTGTCATACATTTAATTTACGCAAATTAGAGACACATCTAGGATCACTAGAGTGAAAATGTATGGTTAATATATATATAAACCTATTTTTTTTTTAACCACTACTGGGAAGATCTTGTCTTGCATCTCATGTGATGGTAAGTGATGGTCAGGCCGAAGGTGGAAGCGAGCTTTACCCGGAATCACCGCAGATGAACTGGCTATCTTACCTGTAACTGCCAAAACACAACAATGTTGTTAACATTGTCGTTATGGCGATTTCATTGATTGAGTGGTAACATTTAAAATTATTTATTGCAGCGCACCCCGCTATTTAGGTATGTTAGTTACTTTGTGTTACTAAGCCGAAAGCACCTACAAAGAAGATCATTTACCGTCCATACATTTTTGGGCTAAATGAGAAAGTGCCAAACAAAAAAAGAGCTATATTCCGAAAAATTACGTTTTTCTCTTCATTTTTTATCACTACAAGCTATTAATTTAATTATATTAATATTAATTATATTAATTAAAACATACTGAAAACAGTATTTTTCAAATCGTAAAACAGCGCAGGAAATTCCCCTACAGATTTGGTCCAATCGTGAAAGTGAAGAGAATAACATGTTCTAATGGAATATATCTGTTTTTTTTATTGGCACTTTCATTATTTAGCCCAAAATGAATGATCTCCTTTACATAAATTGAAAGCTTCAATCACGTTATTGTGGACTAACCTAACACTTTACCATTAGCACTGGACCCATCACAGCAGATAAACGGAATTAGATTCAAACTTGCTGCTGGTTTTTCGTCGAATTCCTAATTGGATTGGCGCTTCAAATTAAATCGGAACTGTCAGGTGAATTGAGTGGTGCGTTAAGGTTTGCATGCACGAGGTGTGTGTAGAACGAGTGGTTTGTTGATGACAGCGTCTCGTCTGACGGGTCTTAATTATATAAACAATTGGACGGATTGCGCTTGACATATGCGGTGTGAGGGATAACACTTATGCGCAACGCAGAGTTTGCTTGCATCTGCGGCGTTTGGCAAAACAATGTGTGTTAGTGTCGCCTATATATTAATTTTAGCTGGCTTTTAGAAACAATTAAAGAGTGTGTTATGACCTCCAAATTAATCATTATGTGTTTCAGACGGCTTTGGGGTCTAAAAAAGGGTTAGAGGGTTTCTAAAAGTGGAAATATTAATCAATTGTCAAACTCATTTCAAGCGAGTTGATTGGCTGTAGTTTTTTCGGAGAAACAATTACATTAGTTAACACGGTTAACATGACAATTTGTTAGTGAAGTTTTTGTATGGATCAACTTTTTAGAAATCGGATGTTAGACGATTCTCGAATTCCCTTTGTCTAAATTAGAAAATAACTTCTCTCGAAAATAATCTTTTGAACCGTAATAGGTACTCGTAGGTAGGTAAATTATAACCGTAATTGTCAGTGTGTTCTACTATGGCCGCTATAAAAAGAAATATAAAAAAAAAATTAAGGGCCTCTTTATTATTTTTATTTTATTACAAGAAACGTGTTTTTTTCGGCGTTTTTTGCTCGATCTTAATAGTGGAACCCTTGGTGTACGACTCGCGTATGGCTGCTTTTTTAATTCCTTATTTTCGTTCACAAACGCTTTCAGCAAAAAATCTGAAACTGTAATCCAAGATCAAGTTACGGTCAACGAAAATGTTTGTACCTATTTTGTTTGTAAACAGCAGTTGTTGACATAAGCCTGGTTTTTTTTCCAGTCTTAAGTGAAGTTGGAATGGACACTAAAAGTGTTGGGCGCCATTGTCCTTTCGTTCTAGGGTTGACAAATGTCCGGTATTACTCGGACATGTTTGTGTTTCACCTTTGTCCGGACGAAAATAAGTGCGTCCAGTTCTGCTGAGGCTGCTAGGCTTTTTTAAGAAGATTTTGTGTAACTTTTTTGACTATTCATGAATTAGAGGACTATGTGGCAAAAGTATTAGCCATACGCAAAAACCCTATTTCAGAAATGTTGTAGGTACATGAATCTATGGCAAACATTATATTTCTTCAGATCTTTTAACCAAGCCGTTACTGAGAAGTAGGATTTTTAAAGTGTCCGTTTTACGGTACTAAACGGGACTAACTAAACAATCATGCAAAAAAGCGCATTCAATTTTACCTCCTTGCTCGATAGATGGCGTAGCACCGTTTTCTAGGGATGGGCCGAAATTCGGTTCACATTCGGTTCAACCGAATTTCGGCAGCTTGAACCGAACTTCGGCATTCGGCCGAAATTCGGTTCAGATGCCGAACATTCGACACAAGAAAAATAATACCTACTTGCACTATTTTGACTGAAATTTAATAGAATTAGAATAGCATTACTGCAAAATAAAATTATAACTTTTACTCACTCATGGTCATTTATTTTAGTTAGGAACATTGTACCTATATGTAAACCTTAAATAAAATCAGTTCTTCTTATTAGTCTTGAAAATCTCTGCCTAATTAATTACACATACAAATTAGACATACTATTACAAAAATGAAATAAGCTTAGTATTCTTCTAACAAACATCTGGATTACAATTCGTAAATTGAATAAAAAAATCACGTTTTTGATTCACAAACTAAACATTCATTAAGATCAAGTATTTTTTATTATAATTAAACAATCAAATTAAACGAACTTTTCTCATTTATCTACTCACTCGTATTTAAAATTTACTAGAGGCAGGTTATGGTGCAAAAACACCAAAGACTCTGCCTTATCTGCCAGAAGTTTGTTACGTGTTTTTATACGTTTCCTGCCTCCGAAAAAGTCGCTCAGAATATGCAGAGCTTCCAGGAGACGATAAATATATTCGAGCCAAATAACTCATGTTGGGGAAATTGTACCGAAGTTCGGCCGAACTTTTCATTTTAACCGAATGTTCGGCCGAGTTCGGATTCGGTTCAAACCACATTCGGCCCATCTCTACCGTTTTCTGAATCGCGCTATGGTTTCGTTACAAGCGTTTCCTGACATATGTCCTTCTATAGGAAGTCGATAATAATTTGTAATTCCTAAGCCCGCGACCCACAAAAACAATATTATTTTTTAAGAGGCCTCTGGAAGTATTCAGAGATTCTCATTCTTTTATACGGTGTACATGTCGCAGCCATATAGTAAAACGCGCACTATTACAAAAAGGAGCGCCCGATTGAAAAACGTCGCTGTTTTGAAATTCGGCTACCTTTCGTTAAGCCGGATCGTGGTAGCGATATCAAATCAAATCAAATGTCATTTATTCAAACTAGGCTGAGAATTAGCACTTTTCGAACGTCAAAATTACATAAGGCAGTCCCCCAAAACGCCCACCCTTCACCACTTCCTAGTGCTTTAGCTGGGAAGAAGAAGTAGCGCAACAAACTCCCCAGCAGCACAGCTGTCTGTTCAGATAGAAACAGTTGATTCTATACAAAAGTATGCAAAATCATTTACATTACGAAACATAAAATATAAATGTAATTACTAGCCATATGTTAGCTAGCACAAGCCAATACACCATGCAAAAAAAAAAACGAGAACTATATGTACTCAAGCAGAAATAAGTAAATGTAAACATAAATTAACTAAATAAAAGCCTCCAGGCACAAAGGGCGTGCCCGCGTACATATAGCTATTTAAAGCTCTAATTGGAAGTTATAATAAATGATAAACTAGGACAATCGATACATTCTACAAAGCGGCGTTTAATGTTTAGCTTTATTGTCAGCAAGAAGCAATGTAGGGTGTCTATAAATTATGAACAACAGATCCAAAATTTACTTTTGAAATCTCAACTATTTTATAAAAATAAAAAAGTAAAGTACAATTTTTTTTTTTTTAAATATTTCTGCTATTAAAATGCTTACAAGCATGAAATAATTTGTTAGAATATGCTAGCAATTATAGATTCTAAATGTTTTTATCTTTATGTTTTAAACTTGTTTTTATCTTTTATTTAAATCATTTATTTATTAATCTTAACATAATAGGAACAATAAAAATGGCACAAAGCGGCGTATCTAAGATGCGCCCGTTTGTATGTGGGCTTCACGTTACTAAGCCGCTTTGACGAACGCGAATTACTCATACAATGCGGCGTACTTTATTTCAGCCGAATTGAAATCCGGCTGAACGAAAGGTATCCGCATTTCAAAACAGCGACGTTTTTCAATTGGGCTCACCTATTTGTAATATGGCATTTTATACGATAAGGCTGCGACATATACAGTTTTAACTAGAGATGGGTTGTAACAGGTTAAACACGATTATCTGTTATCACTGTTACTGTTACAAAAAAATAACAGATCCAAATATCTGTTATTAAATAACAGCCTGTAATTTTTTGTACAGATGATAAATACGTATTTAAATCTCAATTGAATATCTTCTTTTTTTTCTTTTAGTTTAAATTCGAAAATCGCATCTATCTGTTATTTTAAGTAACAGGTATGTTTTATTGTTAGGAACATAGTTATTTTTTCATATCTGTTACGATAAATACGCCTCAATCCTAGTTTTAATAGAACAGACAGTTTACTTACAGGGTGAACTGGTGAAGGAAAAATCGACGCGTAAACTTTCTCTTGCCATGAATTCAACATAATCATTATGATTCTAGACGCTCTATTCGACTGTTTTGAATTTCTGACGATTCTACGTTGGGGACTGTGGGAGAAATCTTGAAGGGAGAAAGACGAAAATGTATGGAACCGTTGTTTTTAGCCGACTACGGCAAAGCCAAAAGGAAGGGTTATGATTTTAGCAGACTATGTATGTATGTTTGTATTTACGTGTGTTCCAAAGTAGCCCCTAAACTGCTGAGCCGATTTGAACTAGGTGAGCTTGCTTTTGGATGGCAAAAAAGTTTATTTACTCTTACCATTTACATTAGTTTTTACAGGTGAACCCAATACAACAATGTAGGTAGTCACAACTTTTACAGTCTAGAGACGTCACCCAAAAACCAATTAAATACCACCACCAACAAACATGAAACGTTTTTATATTTTCGTATTTGGCTGACAGGGTTCGAATTTACTAACTACACATGGAACGACAATCTAAAACAGCACATGGCGCGTTTCGACAAGGAAATCGACTTCTGGATGGACGTGGCTGGAGACCGAAACAAGATCAAGAAAGCAGCCAGCGAGATATACAAGAAACCTGAAACGGACAGCAGCGAGTCCTCGGATGAAGACACAGAAAACAGCAAATTGTAGCATAGCACAGCAAGGAGTTAGAAAAGAGCCGAGAACGAAGCATATCTCCGCCAATGGATTCAACGGTGAAGATTGAACGCAGCCAACTGGCGGCGACGTCGTAAAAAGATGCCCATCCTTAGATAAATATTACCCGTCTCTTCACTAGTCCATTGCTTACTCAAGGATGCATATCCGGTAGGCTCGCAAATCCTTCCTTATCCCGAAGGACTTCCCGAAGGGCTTCTCTACCCGCGCCCCCCGGTCGACTACAGGATATGCAATGGCTGCTGAAACCCCATGAACCATGAGGCTTCAGGGGCTAGTGCAAATCCTGGGGTTCATTCGATTTATCGAGTGTGGTTAAGCCACGCTGGGGTCGGTGCATTTCATTCATTCATTCAACAACATAACAACACAACAAACCTAACAACAACGACAACATGGTAACATTTACTTTAATACACACATACATAAACTCACGCCTTCTTCCCATGGGGGTAGGCAGAAACTACAGAACCACCTGCTATGATCCATACAAACACCTTTTGCTTCGTTTACCTTCTTTGATTTATTACGCTAAATAGCCATAGCCATTTTTAGTGATAACGAGAATATTTTACCAAACCAACTAAACAGCATTTCTTTCAGTAGTTTTTCCCATTCATATAGCTGGCAACCCTAAGAGACAGTAGGGATTTTACAAGGATGCTAGATAGCGTCATTACCCGGTAGTCACTTCTCTTTTTATACCGGAATTAGTGCCTCCACCGCTATAGTGCCAACATTCTACAGCGAAGGCGTTTGGCCTACATTCGGACTAAATGAATATTTATTTTAATTTTACTGCCTTCATTTGGAACTGTGGGAAACAAAGGACGAGTGGCGACTGAGACTTCTGAGGATTCAGGTGGCGTTGGAGGGATACATGTAAGATTATATTACTGCAACTGGGGGAAGAACTGGGGAGGTGTGAACGTTTTTAGGGTTCCGTACCCAAAGGGTAAAACGGGACCCTATCATTAAGACTCCGCTGTCCGTCCGTCTGTCTGCCCGTCTGTTACCAAGCTTTATCTCATGAACCGTAATAGTTAGACAGTTGAAATTTTCACAGATGATGTATTTCTGTTGCCGCTATAACAACAAACACCTAAAAAACAGAATAAAATAAATATTTAAGGGGGCTCCCATGCAACAAACGTGATTTTTTTGCCGTTTATATAAATAATGGTACGCCGGCTAGTTTTTTTTTTAGTAAAAGAGGATTATTCATTCCTTGTTTAGAAAGTCCCTCTTTTCTTTCGAAAGTGAATAGTTGAATTTAGATAAGCGGACATAGTAATAGGCAAAAAAGTCTGTATACTCAGACCAAGTAAAAAACCAAGACTGAGCGCTGTCAATATCGATGTGAGGCCGGTTTCGCAAACATGTGTGCACTTAATGAGGTATAGTTTGATTGTGAATGGTCGTAAATTAGTGCGTGTGAGCGTGTATGCACAGATCGTAGGTGTAATTTTGCCATAATTCACTGTATTGATGGCAGCGCTCTGTCTTGGTTATTTACTTGGTCTGAGGCTGTAAAGAAGTGGGTTACATTCACAGTGGAGAACTTTCTCATGGTAGGTATGGTAATCATCAATTTTACTAAGAATTTCGCCAAAAGTACACAAAGTAACAGTGAACAATAAATGGGTTTTTAAAACACCAAAATTAACAAGGCAAAGTAAAAAAAAAAGGTTTATGTCAGTGTTAGAAAAATCACAATATATCTTACAAATAATATCTTTTACATTTTACTTGGCTCCATCGACATGCATAGCATACCCCACAGTAGGTACATCGTCGCCATTGTTTCCTCCACCTCACAATTGCGGGTAGTCGCGAAATCATTTTTATTATTTGACGTCGCGCGACTCCTGAATACATTTTAATGCATAATGTACGCATTATGCATTGAGATGTGGTTGTTACCGGCTGGCTGTGAATGGATATGAGGATATGTGCAACGACTTCGGTGGAACAGTTATTTATAATAAGTAACGTAAATATTGATGTTTATTATGTTGTGTTGGGTTTTTGAATATATATAGGACTGCTTTGGTTGGATTGGGTTGTGTGGTTTTCGGTGACATAGGCTGCTACTGAGAAATTACACATGATAAAACCCACTAAAACTTTGCCTGACCCCGGAATAGAACCCAGGACCTCATGCTCAGCAGTAGCGCTTCCGATCTTTAGACCGAGGAGACTGTCGAGTCAGGATCTTTGGCTTTTTAGTAGAGAAAATTAATTTCTGCGAAAACAGCTTATCTATTTAGCAAGTGTAGAGCAGTAGAAGCCCACTGGTAATGGCCATGACTTACGAGTTGTAAATTATTTCATCACAGTTGCTCTCAAAACTCATAGAATAAAAAAATTCAAAGACATGTGACATGTAACAATCCACACAAAGCCCGTGCGGTGGATTACGGCCCACTCTCTCTCACCGAGAGGAGGCTTGATTGATTATGCTCAGTGTGGTGATTATGGAACCATTCATTGAAGCAGTTTTGGATGAATCGTGTATCAGAGCTTCAAGCAGTGCTTTAACTGGTACATGCTGACATTATACGGAATGATGGCGACATAGAGCGCGAGCACAGGGCGTCGGCGGTGAGGAGCAATATGCTTGCCCGTAGGTTTGCTCACTGCACGGCAGACGTCAAAGTCGGTTTATTTAAGGCGTTCTGTCAGGCCTTCTACTAGAGCGGCCTGAGGGTGTCATATACGGGCCGAGCCTACAGCGTTGCGGTTGCCGCGGCGTTGTAGTGCGTCTGGAATGTTTGCTGCAGCTCGCACGGATGGCTTTCACGCCATCATGCGTAAGAAAGCGGCTTCCTTAATACAACGCTTGCGTAATACTCGTAACGGTATCCCGAAAATGATTACTGGCAGATCGTCCGGTCTGCCAGCTCAGCCCCGTTCAGAGGCACTGGATAAAATTAAGTCAAGTACTAACAACACTAACATAGCATAAAAGCACAATCTGTTACTAACCACTAACAACTTATGTACTAATTTAGGTCTGAAAAATGAAGATATTTTATTTTTTATTTATTTTTTATCATCATCTGCATCCAGAGGTCCACAAAGCCTGTTTCTCCCCAGCCGGGAATAAGCGTTCTTCCTCTTACATGAAAAAAACTCATGTCAAATTGCCTTTAGCGATCTACTATCGAAAAAGCTGTAACCACCAAACATTTTTATATAATAGCTTATGAGGAAGTCCGAACACGAACAGTTTTCGGTCCGCGCCGACTCGCGCGGCTTAACTAGTTTAACTAGTTTCGCCAACTCTGAGGCTTTCCAATTTGTCCGTACCTATATACCTACCCATTTAGATATAAGTCACAATGTGTATTATCTACGTATTCGAAAGCTACCATTTTAGCAATAGAAAATTTGTTGAACCATCGTCGGTGCCTAGATCTGTATCTACTACGGTGCAATTTGGTACTTAATTCGACAGCATGGTGGCTTTGGAATGTTTTTAGGGATCGATAATTCTGATTACGTTTCAGGAATGAAAGAAATCGTTATTAAAATCTTATTTTAACGAATAAATCATCGATTAAGAATGCTTTTTAAATTATTCATTCAAAACAATATGAGCTTGCTAAAATATTTCGGAATTTTCACAAATTTTTGCAAAAATAGTTTCACAAATTTTTCGGGCGCCAGGCCGAATCCGGTCCCCGGCACCGCGGATCGATGCTAAGATAAAATTTTGAAGGTATTTTCAGTTTTATGCATCATGTGTTTCATGCAGGTTAAAAAATTAAAAAATAAAAGACTTAAATCAGAACTTCATCCATACGATGTTAGTTAATACACACTACTTAAAAACCATATAAAGACCTGGAATTTGGTTTTCCATCAGGAATTTCTCAGTAGCAGCCCGGAGTCTGGACTTGTGCCTGGTTAATGGCTATAGGGGGCCCTATTTCATGGGACGTTAACATAAAACTGGCGGAATGTGGGTGTACTATAGGTAAACCGGTGCCCAACCATTCGGGGAAATAACAAGACGTGATGTTATGTTATGTGTTCATGTTTATTTTCGAGATTATCATCAAAGATGTCACATGAGCAATACGCATCAGTTATACTTGTGTTAGGAGAGTATTTATGTGAACCCACTCGAACTTACTCTTTGAACATGACATAATTATATCATGATAGAGTTCGAAAATAGTTCTTTAGTTGCCGCCTTGACATTTTTCGTGTCATATTTGAGATTTGGCGCCAACGTTTATTAGGCTATCGGCATAATAGCATTATATTTATTCATATACTTAAATAAATACCTAAATCAAATCAATAAATTAAAAAATCTTCACATCATTAGGCGTTTTCACGATGTAGTATCAATCTGCCTAGCCTTTTCCCAACTGTGTTGGGGTCGGCTTCCAGCCTAACCGGATGCAGCTGAATACCAGTATTTTACATGGAGCGACTGCCTATCTGACCTCCACAACCCAGTTACTGGGTAACACGATACCCCTTGGTAAGACTGGTTGTCAGATTTTCGGGCTTCTGACGACCCGTAACGACTGTCAAAGATCCACAAATGACAGCCGGGACCAACGGCTTAACGTGCTTTCCGAGGCACGGAGGAGTTTCGGTATGTAGAGATGGTCACCCATCCACCGACCAACCCCGGCAAGCGTAGCTTAACATGATGGATCGACTCGATGCGGCTGTTATTACTTAGCCACGAGCTCCTTCGTTTTCACGACGTAGTATCTGGTATTATTATTCGGGTTGAGTTGACACGGGCCCAGTTGTTACTGACCCATAATAGGTACCTACCAGGAGCAACCTAAAGGTTAAGTGTTCCACCTCAGGCGACAGTTAGGCGACGAGCCAAGTTTGACAAAAGTAATATAAGTTAGTAAAGGCCAAGCGTTGTTGGTTTATGCTAATAGTTTTTTACACTTGAACTTGACTGCCATTTGCATTTTGTTGGTGGTCGAGACTCGAGTGAAGGACATAGCAGTGTTTATTAAAAGTGTTATCTTCCTATTTGCTTGTTGGAGATAGAAGTCTATTGCAAACATAACGTATGATGATGCAAAGTTACGATATTATTTTTAACTTTTTTCATTTTGAATCGTAAGGCAATCTATCCTTGTGCCTAAAATAACATATTTGTTTCCTACGTATATAATTGTTTTATAAGGCTGTTTATTTGTAGATTAAACTCTATAATAACTTAATTAAGTAGGTACAGAGCAATGTTATCGATTTAGAATTTGTATCTAGCTTAGCCGCTTTGATATTTTCTATTGATAACAGTATTTACTTAAGCCTAAGCCGAATAATCTCAGGCTTAATTAAACTACAAACAGACATACACACACACAGCCAACTGAGGCTGTTTGTATATCCGTGTGTATGCCATAAACCGTTTAACGTACCTATGTAGTTATTTTAGTACACACGGTACAATGAGGCATAATGTTTACAATCGTGGCGTCATATTGTAATGAGAAAATTAATCTTGGTTATAAACAATATATGGTTCAGGCGCAATTTACTATGTAAAGCAAATTATAACGTTGAATATGAACCGGAAAATTGATCAACAAAGTCAACAAAAAATCCTCCTGCATTTCTAAATTCACCTTTCATGAATCTTTCACGAATATTGTCAAAATTGGAGGTGAGTCCATCCTCTTGTTTGGGAGCGCGTGCTTTCAGTCATCATTAATCATTTCAGCCGAAAGAACGTCCACTATTGGATATAAGCCTCCACCAAGCGTCGCCACATCGACCGATGCTACGCTTCTCGATCCAGCTGATTCCTGCAGCCTTCACAAGGTCATAGGACTACCTTGTGGAAGGCCTTCCAAAGTTCCAACGTTGTGCATTACACTACGTGATCGCCACTACCCAACCTTAAAGTCCCATTAGCCTTCCGTTTTGCGAGAAATGTGCTCTCACTGCCGCTTGCAATTTGGCAATTTTTCGGGGTGTGTCGGTTGTCTTGGTTCTCACATCACATAGGGAAACTGCAAGCATAGCCCTCTTCATTGCCCTTTGGAAGACTTTCAGCATTATGAGAAACTACGTTTCAGTGCCACAAGTCGTTTCTGGCGACACTCACTGGTCAAAGACTTTCGTCTTGAGACACTGCGGTATGTGAGAGATAACGTCTCCCTTTCTCACACCTTGCTGCAGAAGGAAGTGCTGAAGTGTCTGTACGAAAACGCACCTAGCTAAAAAGTTTGAGTACGAGTTTAGATTAGAATTCACCTTAACATTGAAATTCACCTAAACGTCCTGCATGCATTTATGTTTTAGGTAGTGGTTCAGTACCATATACAGAATAATATTCAGGGACCAAAATTCAGCTGGTTATGAAAAGTTTCATGTCTCCTTTTGTCTAATAATCCTGGTCTAATGTCTATGGTTGAACAATTTCAAAATTCAACTCTAACAATATCTTATTATATCTTGTCCAGAACTTTATTTTATCAATAGGCTGAATTTGAATTCAAATGTCTATAATAACATTATTCTATATTATTGAAATTTACAAAACGCTATTTTCCACTTTATTACAAACCAGATAAGATTGTTAGTTGTATGCACTTCTGTTCATGGATACAACTCTATACGAACTTTGAACAAAATTTTAATATTACGATTACGTCGACAGAACTTTGTTGTACAATAGGAAGCAATTAATTTTGTCAAGAGTTGAACGTTTGTACCAAAACCCTCTCTGGGTATCTCTGTTACAAGAAAACCTTTCTTTTGTGATAATGTTTTAATTTTCGCTACTTTAACGGAAATTTTTCTGAAAGAACTAATTGCGGGGGAATTTTATGAGAAATTTTCATAATTTTACATGTATTTCGTGAAAGTAGGTTTTATAGCAGTATCATTGCTAGAGGTAAACCGATAAATGTTTTAAACTGTTTCCCAAACATTTTAGGAATGTTTTTTTTTTTGTTAAATAACATTGCTCCGCAGTAAATTATCGATGAAAAACTATTTTTACCAAAAAGTAAAAGCGCTGTGGGCCGAACATTGAAAATTTATGGCTGGGATATACTGAATCGACAGCGTTGCTTTTTATAATACTTTTTTGTCGGAATTATAAATTAATTAAATGGCTTTCTGTCTTATTTATACAGGGTTATTTGTAGAACACCAACATCCTCTTAAGGGGTCATTGTACTCATCATTATGGACAACTTTTACTATCGGAACAAATACGAAATTGCGAAAAAAAAATCAGCTGTTCCCTATATTTTGGACGAGTTATGCGAACATACATGTAGGGAACCGCTGATTTTTTTTTCGCGATTTTTGGTTGTCCCATATTAAAAGTTGTTCATAATTATGAGTACAATGACCCCTTAAGGGGTTGTTGGTGTTTTACCAATAACCCTGTATTCAATTTTACTTGAGGACTGTACCTTGCGCCATATAACCGTGGAATAAAAGTCGTTAACCCCACTTGTCTCGAAACTGATTTCATTTGAAATAAGATCCTTTTTTACAATCCGTTCAACCAATTTTGACTTCTATTGCGTTGGTGGCATGAAAAATGGCAGCTGCAGTAGACAGTTGGTATTGTGCAACCTTTGCTTTGGTATAGAAGTCAAAATCGGTTGAAGGGACTGTACAAAGGTTTGTTTGAATGTCTAATCTTGGAGTATAAATGCAAACCAAAAAAAACATGCCACGTGCACGGGCCAAGGACGACTCGTACCGCAAAACGGTCGAGCGTTTTTTAGTACCATTTTAAAATATTGGCATACATTGGAAGAAGGCGTCAACGACTTTTATTCCAGGGCTATCTGGCGCAAGGTATAGTATTATAATTATCGTAATAAATTTTCTTACGTTTTTCACAATTTGCAGGTCAGTGTCAGGTTGTATCTTGATCAAAATATGATTCGCGACCTTCAGAAATATGTATTTACAGAAGAATCATTAATACATCTCTCTAAGTTAGATTTGTTCCTTGGAACAAAATATTTCTTATGGAAAACTTCTTCTTTGAAAAATTTCGCGGGCTACCATTGAGGAGCCACCTTAAATCGACTAATTATGTTGTCTATTTGTGCTGAATAAAGATTGGTTATAATTAAATAAATAAAAGTTTATTTGTACACAAAACCAAATAAGTACAGGATAGAGTCTTATGATTAGGATGTACAACATTAACACAGTTTAAAGTCGAAACATCTGACTTCTAAACTAGGCAAGAACCTGTATCTTAGGAGCTGAAGTTCCCTAAGATTTCAGTGACATACAACAAATTAAACATAAATCGTCGTACAAGTACTACTACTATGAAAAATTAACCTAACAACTAGCTTAACAACTAAATTATTGACGAAAATAAAGAACTTCTTTTGTTTATTGATTGGTTCTTGAGTTCTTGACTTTACCTTCGGCGTAGCCTTGGTTTCTTTCGTTTTTTGACAGCTTAATGTCAAATACCTACTGGTGTTAATGACCGATTTTCATGTGTCGTTGTGTCATGACGGCCATTTTAATAAGACGGAACCGCTTTCCTAGAAGCCTATCGTATGCAGAAATTGTGATCATGATGTTATTTAACTAAAGTTAACTAGAAAAAAAAAAACAATTTATGTAATAACCTGGCAAAGCATGTTTTGCTGACCTCCCATTTTATTATTATAAATCGTGAGGTCGCTCGGTAACGAAGGTACAAAGCGACCACTGCGCAACCACAGGGCAACCTACTCGCGTGACCACGATGTAAAAAATTCCCGGATGTGCCCGGGCATCCGTCGACCTTCGCCGCTATTCACCGCTTCAAAGGTAGGAAACAAGACAAGCAAAGCGGAAAAGTCGACTAGTGTGGATGATCGATTATGCGACATTGCGATTTGACCGACGACTAACTAAACTGAAATGATTTTTGTATCGATTGACGTCTTTGATTTGCGCCTCATCTTTACAGATATGTTATTAAACCTATTGTATCCATTTCGGGCCTGGAATTCTTCAGAACATTTTATTTTCAAATCTCCTGTTGTATGTGGATAAAAGATATCAAGCCTTTCTGTCCAACTAAATTCAATCGAGATTCAAATCGTATCAACTTCATAAGTTACAATATTTTCCCCAAATTAAATCTCAACTGCAATGCAAAAAACCGTCATAACTTCGTAATATTCTCTAAAAAAAAACGCAAAATCGCGACTCCCTCGTTGTCCTACACACAATTTATGCGCGTACATAGGCAGAGGTAACAAAGCGAGACAACAGATGGTTGCATGAATAAAACAGTGGGGACGGCCCTGAATATTTGAGGTAGTGTGGACTGCGCCGCTGCCCGCCGAACAACAGTCGTATGATCTTACAGGGGATTTTTTTCTGTTCCTCGAAAGTTTGTGTTACAGATATATTTGAGAGTCAAATGGGAGACTAAAAGGGGATATTGGAGTTGCTATGAGCTTGACAACGAAGCTGAAACTGACAAAGGTAACTACTTCTGCGGCAGTATGGAACCTCTGCACGCGTAGTATGACTACTTCTATTTCTTTTCTACTCCGAATAGTGACATTGACACATCTCTTTCCATACAATAGTGAGCGTTCTTTTGTTTATTTCTGACATCGCGCTTTAGAAATATTTTAACAATCTGTCATTTTGTCTTGCGTTTCTTCTTACGGTGGTCGTGCTTCACGTGGGCTCTGCAGGCTGACTTTAAATTTCATTATAGCCTCTTTTCAGGGGTTGAGGGTGCTCATGAGTACCTACTATGAACAATTTTTGTTAAGGAACCTCATTGTATCGAAATATTGTATTAAATGTTGCATGCTGTGATCTACTGTAAGTATTCAATTGTTGATCCTGGCTGAAAATAATTTATTACAAATGTCCAAGAAATAAAGATTTTTTTCTTACTCTTAGCAGTACTAGTAGAAGTAGTAAATCAAATAAAAATCAAATCTAAATATTTTATGTCACATAAACCTACACGGGCACTTAAGAAACGTCAGAAGCTAGGTGCACGGTTCCAATTTCCTATGGAGAAAAGCCGGCAAGAAACTCCACGGATACTCTTTTAAAAATAATTGGCTTTTACAAAATTTTCAAATTACAGTGTTAGTTTAGTAGGCATGGGAGGATAATGTAGGCCTTTCAACAAGTACCAGGTACTTAACAAAATATAAGATGTTCAAAAAATCCATAGTCCACTAAGCCTACAACGTTCTCACATTCACAAAATAGAAAAGAATCTATATAAGAGACAAATAATCAAAAAGTAATAAATAAAATAAAAACCTATTTAAACCAAAAACTGACTGTACTAGTAAATGTACTAGGTACAGCCGAACAAGCTATTTGGTATACAGGCAGATAACTTGCAACTACTTTAAACAATTTTGTGAGTGTTTTCAGTAGTCAACAATCCTTTTACGTCACTCTCCTCAGCCATAAGCTCAAAAAGTTAAACTACACATACAATCAAAACGAATTTTGGCAGCTTAACGGAAAATGAATATATTTTGCCTGTATACCAAATATTTACTAATTTTAGTGGGAAAGAAAAAAGATTTACCTATTAAGTATTAGCAGACGGTATTATAAGGCAGATAGTTAATGTGAAAGCAGCAGGCTTAAACAAACACTATAGGAAGGTCAACGCTACAGAGCTCTAAAATTGATTATTAATTAATTAATTATTAATTAGGATAATTTTGGTAGTATTAATACTACCAAAATTCTAAAATACAAAACTAGGGTAACCCTAAAGTACTGAAGACAATAATAGATGATAGAAAGGGCGCAGTTTCCGATCAAACACATTGTTTATCGTCTGGCGGAGTTCAAATAAAACCGTTTGGGCATCATTATGGGTCGGTGAGTTTAGTCCTTCGTCCAACAAATCGACGCCTCGCCGAAAGTTATCAATTTTGCTTCAGGCACACTTTATTTCGGCTATTGAGAGTAAATATAATTATGTTGATGACAATGGATTTTGGATAGACAAGTATTTAAAGACTGTATTAAGGCTGTGGCACCAAAAGCGAGGTCACTTGGGAGAGTAGATTTCTGTGAAAAATAAACCTAATTATCTTTCTTTCTTTCTAGGTCAAAACAAATTAGTAGTTTTTTTTTTTAATTACCTAAATATAATCACCTGCCTGATCATGTGTTATAAAGTCAGTTAGTTATTGGAAAAAAAAGGAATCATAACATTGCATAAAAGTACAGTTCAATTTGGCGTCTCGGACTACGAGGCGAGTCGCTGCGCAGTAACAAATTCATGTGTCAGCGGGGATGAGGGTGGAGTACTGCGCAGCGAGTAGCTAACTTCCGAGCTGCCATAAGTTTGAATCGAACTGTAACTAATTATTTATAGCATTCATTACTTTCTTACTAATAAGAGAAAATCAACAACTTCCAAGTCAATGCTGACAAATTCCCTAAAAAACTGACTTTACTGTCAAAATTCCATATTACGCTTGAAAAATGCATTAGTGATGCCACTTTGTGGTTACCCCTTTTTTTTTTTTTTTTTTTTTTTGTTTTTTTTTGAGGGTGGGAAATCATCCAATGACTTCTCCCGCTCTGGGCGGAGCGGAAGGGCGTGTCAGACTTTTACTGACTAAAACCCACCCGTGTTCCTTCATTTGCCTGTTGCCAAGGTCCCGGTATCCCTTTCGGACTTTCCCGCAACCCTGGCTTGTGGTTACCCCTGATACTATAATACTTACTTTAGTATACTTTTATGACACTAACGTGTAGATTTTGGTACACATTTGCTGAAAAAAAAAAAAAACTGGAATGTAAATAAACACATAACATCACGCCTGTATTCCCCAAAGGGTTAGGCAGAGGTGTACCTACCTATAACACCGACATTTCACCAGTCATGTTTAAGTCCCATGTAATAGGGGGCGAGCCTACTGCCATCAACCGGACACAAATCCAGACTCCGGAGTGCTACTGAGAAATTCCAGGTAGAAAAACCCAATAACACTTTGCCCGAACCGGGGGTCGAACCCAGGACCCAGGAGGAAGGTAGGATACGTATATATACAAAATAAACCAAACAAGTTATTCACAAAACCTCTGTAACTTTAAAGCTTATGATTTGCGCATCGGTCTAGACACAGTCAACAGTCATAGCAAATATTCGAAGAGACAATACAGACAGTTCCCATCTCTATCGTCTGAAAAAGTTTAATTACTTACGACGGACATGGAGTAAGAAGCACAGAGTGCTAAGATGCACTTTGTTCCCCCCAAAATTGCGTTGCATTTTGTGAGATGAACATCTTTAATTAAGCTTTAAATTATTATTATTTCGCATCCATCTCTGGTCGCATCCGGTCAGACTTGCAGCCGAATCCAATATAGTTGGGAGAAGGCTAAGCAGATCATGATCTCTCAGTACACGATGCTGAATGACTTATGAGCTAAGATACTTCATACAGATTTAAGTAGGCAAATATGGAGCAAAAATTAGATTAATACCACAGTCGGCTTCTAACCATTTCGTCGATAAATAGTTCACTCTTCCACTGTATTATCCGAGTTTCAAGTCACATATTATGTCCTATCTAAAGAAAAAGACGGATAATTTACATTCAAACTCAAACTCGTAGCATTTATTCCAATTAACCAATTACATGCACTTTGGAATTGTCAAGTAGTCGGTCAGTCAGAAAGATGAAACCCATTCCAAAGTGCAGTAGATTCCTATGGAGAAAAACGGGTAAGAAACTCCATGGACACTCTTTTAAACTAAAGATATTGGTTGCATGATTCAGGTTGAAATTATACATACTGTGAGAACGATGCAGAAAGACGTGCACATCACCTTCATTCGTCTACAAAAAGATGATGTTGGTTGATAGAACATTTATAAGCGTTCTTGCACTCCATTTCTTCATACTCTATTGTCTTCTCAGACGCTGCCTAGGAAAGCCGGTAACTGGATGCGGGCAGTAATATTGCATCGCACGTGGACACAGGGGACCCCCAACACAACATCCAAGGGAATATCAGGTTTAAAGCTATTAAAATAACGTCTGGACTTTAGTGTAAATATGCTGCTAGTCTTACGGATAAAATAAGATGGTTTCGGGTGACTTTTGTGAGTTTAATGCTGGGAAGTAGTTGGTAGTTTTATGCTGTTTTTGGGACATATGCAGTCCAAGTGTATTAAATTACATACACACATAACGGCTTAGAGCTAGTTGATGACACATTTTAAGTCCTTGTTAAATGGGAATAGTTACTGTTGTAAAATAAATACTTAAGTAATCATTCAATGATTCAGTCTTCAGATTTTGACGGTATTTATTTCAGTAACATTTATTTATAACTACTATACATATATACATTATGGCATAAGAACTATTTGATGAAACACACTCTATAGAGTTCAAAATGGCGACTGACAGAACATTGCTACCAATCGCGCTCTAGTATTGAAACTAAGCTTGACAAGCAATGATGCCAACATGACGGCAAGGGACAAGTTACAGTGAGCGGTCATGTATAAAAGCCTAAATATATCCGTCTGTCAAGAGTTTATTAACCCCAAAAACAAACAACCTACTAGAAAATAGTAGCCACTATCATGTGGGAGTAATAAAAGGTTTAATTACAGCCTCCGAGTGCACGTGATGCCGGCGCCGGTAAATATTGAAACCCACTTGTGGACACGGGGGAGGCAAGCTCGTAAATATATAAACATCTCTGTTGGGTACACGGCTTTACATTTTTTCGGTTAAATCGTACTGAATTATGTAGTTTGTATATGCGGGGTTTTATGAAGTTAAGGACCTGTGTCACAGGGTTCGCAATGGCAATCCACCAGATGAATTAAACAATCAGAACCGAATTTGTATGAAAATATGCGGTGAATCGAAACTCGTGTGAAAATGGCTCAAAAAGAGGGAAGGGTAGGCCTTAGAGTCATAGTCAATGTTATAAATTATTCAATAAAATTATTATTATTGGGATTGGATAAAGTGGCAGACTCGCATTCGAAGAGTTCCGTATCACCGTACAATATTTAACACTACACTGCTAGACTTGATTGTTCAAAATACAGTACATTATTTTACAATATTATTAGAAACAGATGTTTATCTGCCAAACAAAAACCATAGGGAAATAATAATACCCGCATACGAACGTAATAAAACCATTCTGTGAAGAAAATATACCGACAAAGGATGAACAACGCAGTATGTATGAGTTTGCCAAAGAAAAATAAGTATGTCAATAAATTATCTTATTTGGAGAGACTTTCTTTTGGATCACAGATTTTCTGATAATACTTATGAATTTATGGGAAAAGGCGAGTGTCCTTTGGCTATGCTTGCTTGTAAAAGAGTCAAATAGATAGTTATCTACTATTTTCTCGTAACGTAACGGAAATCTTGAAACTGGTCGTCTTGGGCCAATTGTATGTATTATTTAATTACCAATTCACTTATAAAATTATATCGATCGATCATCAACAAGCTCTTTTGCTCTGAAATTGTAATACATCTTATGGTACAAACATAAATTCACGCCATCTTCCCTGGGGGTAAGCAGAAACAACAGAACGCCACCTGCTACGATCATTACATACTCCTTTCGCTTCGTTAACGTTCATACATCTATCTTATAGCGTAACTTATTTTCGTAACCGATTAACACTAATCTGTTTCATTTTTACTATTCAACAGCGTTCATTACGTTATTTATGAAGCAATGAATTCGACATTTGTTTAAAACCAATTCAGATTGTGATCGTGTACGCAATTAGGATGCTGGTCATATATGCGAGTAGTAAGCACCTTTTTTTTTTTGAGGTTGGGAAATCATCAAATAACTACTCTAGCTCTGGGCGAAGCGGACGGGCGTGTCAGACTTTTACTGACTACAACCCACCCGTGTTCCTTCAGTTGCCTATTGCGAAAGGGCCCCGGTATCTCTTTCGGACTTTCCCGCAACCCTGGTAGGAGTACTAAGCACCTGACCTTTCTGAAATGCAATATTCGGTTTATAGTAACACCAAACATCACGTTCGTTTCAGGAACGTTTCAGGTATTCCTAATTTCTTAATTTATAGATAAGCATACCCTCATCATACTCGATAAAAAAATAAAAAATAAGTATAGATAAGCATAAGCTCGTCATGCACAATACAAAAAGAAAAGATTTAAGTGGTATAAAAGTTTACTGCTTCAAAACAGATAAATCTAATGAAATGAAGAGTACATATTCCGTTTTTTCGCCATTACTTACCTACAAACAGAAGGCAGTCGTGTGTTTTTTACTAGTTAATCTTCAAAGAGGGAAGCACGGAGCACAGATAATAAAATTTGGATCTAGTCCTGCCAGTGTCTGCAAGAAACAATGAGATTACCAGGATTTATTAGCAAGATCGAAAATTGCTTGTCTGACGAAACAAATTAAACTTAATCAGTATTACTTTGTTGTAACCTGGGTAGGTTTGTATGGAGTAGTTTATTATTCTCTTTTTAACCGACTTCAAAAAGGGATAGGTTATCATTCGATATATACGAGTATGTGCAGCGGTATCCTCGCCTTTGTTATCTGATTTGATTATTCATTTAATTTTGTAGATTTTATGTAAATAGTTCTGTGGGATTCTAGTTGTGGGCTTGGGTTTTCTTCGTCTACATGTGTTGCCATTATTTCAAATAGTGATGTTAACCATAAAGTTAAGGAAAGTGAAGTGAAGGAATTATTTCATGTTTCTGGTAAAACTCAAATGACTTTAGGAACTTGGGAAAATCTTTTCTATAGGTTACTATAGGTAATTACAACAAACTGCGACCAGCAAACCTAATCATTAGCATAATGGATATTAAATACATCGCACATTACAGCCGCAACGCTACGCATGTTCATACAAAAAAGTGCGGTGCGGCGCGCCTGTAGTGTGCGTTGGTTCATATAAAATGTACGAAAGCGGTGGGAGGATTTTTTTTTCCAATGCGTTGCGTTGCGGCGAGGCGTGACCCGCCCCGATCAGCGTTAATCTTTATAGTAACTTAGGACAAGTATGGTAATGATGGTATTTACGTATATACATAAACTTCCCGTTTATTACTATTTATTTTAGTCGTATTCGTAGCGAACATTTTTGGTTATCCAGTTACTTGGCATAATTTCGTAATTACAAGACACAAAACTCACACGGTGAAAATATAGAAGGTTGCACAAACATTTTTCTACAGTCTTCCATTTGCAAGCTTTTTAATTAGCCTTAAAATGTTCAAACACTCAGAAGTCCAAACAAATCCTAACAGCAAAAAATAAATAAAGCTGTAAATCCACTGACGCAACGCAACCAACAGCTAAAATCAAAAATAAAACACTTAACAATAAATGCAGAATCCAAGTAAAGCTTCCCATGTACTTTGCATTATGAAGCAAAAAGGTTTGAATATAAAATGTTTTCCTCTCACTGCTTTGGACGACCCATTCGAGCTTTGTCCTGCAATTTGCTGGGACTGTGGCGACCGCTTCTAAGTACGAACATGGCGGCTTGTATCATGGAAACTCGACACGGATGCTTTCAAGGAAGATTAATTTAAGGGAAAATCTATACAAATAAATGAAATTGAAATGTCTCTTTGTAATGTTAAAATAACAGCTTTTTAGAGCATAAGCATGAAAGTAAATAAAACAAAAAACAAAACAAAAACTGTCAGTCTGTTTGTTGCGGCTAATCTCCGAAACGGCTGGATCGATTTTGACGGGACTTTCACTAGCAGATATTTTAGAAATATATTTAGGGTCCACGCGGGCGAAGCCACGGGCAGCAGCTAGTACTGTCATAAATCTTGGATATTCCTATGTTGTTCGGTTTCAGTTTGTATAACTACTAAAGTATAATAACTAAGCTATCGGTATTATTATATTTAGTAAATGAGTTGATTTTATCGGCTCCTCGAGATCTGGAGTTCATTTAGGTACTGATACGTACGTACAAACTACTCAGACAAAATTAAGAAATATTAAAATGTTTTCACATTTTTGTTAACTAAATTGTATCTATTACATCTACGTGCATTACCTAATTTACCTACATTATGTATTATAAACATAAACTTGCCGGTAACATTCTCTATTAATAAGTATAAGCTATCAGCCAAGACTGCCTTGGTACTTGAAGACTAAACCTAGTTATAGAGTTGAGACAGGGGGATAGTTACTGAGCGCCACAGTAATCGATCCCCTCTAATAACTCCCACTCCTGGAGGGGTTATCAGCTGACGCACTGTTTTTCCTTCATTTTCCCTTCAAATTATAACTAACATGTGAGAAATAATTATTTGGAGGCCGTTGTCTTGATTATGTTTCGGTTAGTAGGGTCTGCTTTGAACATTCTGGTTAAGCATTTTAGTGTGTATTTCTCCAATGAAACTGAACGCGATCAGTGCCCTGTTTATCAAACCTTACAAACCTTGTATTACAAGCATTTTCCCTGTAAAAAAATTCATTATTATAAAAAAAACTACACGTGTAAATTACATGTTACAAATGTCATTATTTAGTTCACAACCTACAACTTGTAGAAACTCATAGCAAATCCTGAGAGTGTCCGGCGACTCTCTATTCCGTCTTAGTCAAGTTTACAAGTGTTGTGCTTAGTGCCGCAATCCATTTTTATTAATAAAACACCTCCTGGAATCCTACCCTTCTATTCTGAATCACTTAGTAGTGGTTCAACACGACAGCGCCGAGTTAACATCAACGCAGACAAAGAAATAATCCTGTTATGTGTTGCCATTTTATAAATGAATTCACGGCGACGTAAATGTCAGAAGCGACTTGTTAAAAGATTTTTCTATAGAAGAGGAATAAACTACTGTGTGAGATCAACTAAGTTGTGTGTGTAGGGCAGCCGCACGAGCGGTTTATACAAGTTTTTGTGGCGTTTCATTCTTACACATGTTTTATTTCATCGCTTTTTTTTAATGCAGTTATGTATTTTCTTGTACATATACAGCGTGTAACAAATACTCTGTCCGATCCGTGAGGGTGTTGTTAACAATAATACTGAGAGTCCAATTATATGGGTTATTTTTCACGGGGTTGTTGAAACCGGGTTATAAGATACATGGGGCGCGGGCGGCCGTAGTTTAGCAGGTGTCTACAAGTCATAACATATGAACTCTGTAGAAAGCTTATTTATAATGAAATTGGGGTAATTTAGGTACACACGTACACGCGCACAAGCTATACATTTCCAGTTTATGCTGATCTCGCATTGTATAGGATTTCCGTACAACGAGGTCGCTTATACTGGAAATGTATAGCTTGATGTGTGGTATGTACTTACTAAAAACGTGAATTTCAAATTGCAATAACTTTTTTATTTTCAAAGTAATATATTTCTTTATTTTTTTCTGGTAATGTGTGCACCTTTTGGTTCGGACGGGGTTTTTTTACATGTTGTATACTCATGAAAATGATAAGAGAGCGCATGTTTTTTTTTAAATTCCATGCTGTTCAAGTGCTTCCCCTTTTGGTGGTTTTTTAACCACAACGGGGAAGCCTTCATCTCACCTGATGGTAGGTAAGTAATGATCAGGCCGAAGATGGAAACGAGGTTCACCCGGAATCCTCAACCACGGAGGAACTGGCTATCTTACCTCTAACTGCCGAAACACAAGAATGCTGTTAACATTGTTGATATGGCGACAGATTTAGACAAGATGGTGGTAGCTAGCCAGGCGGACTCAGAACAAGCTCTAACACCACCCAAACCCCGTGTCTAGGTATCAGGCTTCAGAATAATCTTTACATGGATTACTGTGTACATATTATTCTGAATAACACAAGATTATTCTGAACAATATAATAATATTAGTTTTACATTTGTACTTGTTTTTATATGGTTGTATGCCCGCGACTTCGCCCGTTATTATATACAAAAACTTTACTTGAGAACCACTCTATCCATTGGTGGAAACAGCATGAAAATCGGTGTAGTAGTTTTTGAGTTTATAGCGTACAGGTCGACAGAGAGACGCGGCGGAGGACTTTGTTTTATTATATGTAAGGATTTATTAGGGCCGCGTTTGAAGTTCCTTTAGAAATAAAGCATTCAACCCTTTAGACACTGCAGTCTTTTGAAACAAAATTAGTCTCAATTTTGTCCCTAGCAAGACCATCAGTTACGGCGAAGCCGGCAGTAGGTAATTAACCAGTACAATACCGGCTTGGAACAAAACCCATTAATTTCACTAATTCTCTACACTGCTGGCACGATCTAGTGACCTAGTGTGTAGCGACACTTGCGACCATTCCGACATTCGCGACCATTCCGACATTTGTGACCATTCCGATCGTTGCAACGGTCGCCTCACTATGCGGCACTTGGAAAGAGACATTGTTTCTTAATTTAAATGTAATTAGTGTACGTAGTGTCTTTCTAATGAGAATTTGGGTCTGTTTACTGACTCGGCTTTTTAGATACGGAATCTTGAGGGTGTAGGAGCTTTTGTAATTAGATTATTTATTACCAAGGTAAAAACATACAGAAGTAGATTTTAGAGTATAAAGAACTAAGTAGTCTAAATTAAAATGATCTGGTATATGTCAGGCTGATCAAATGTATTTACTTAATAATATTAAGAAATAATAATAATAAAAACTTTCTTGAAAAATTTCTTACAAGGATCCCAAACTTAGCAAACCTGTAACTTCGGCACCAACATGACGGGTTTACTATATAATCAATTATTTAAAAAAATATGACCTTTCATTTCTTCAATCAGAAGCAATAGAATCTTAACATAATTTCACAAAAACACCTTTCATCGCTGTAACATGCCACAAATATGAGACAACGGCATGAGTAGGGTTGGACATGTTGAACTGTTGACGAAATCACTACAATTTGTCACGAAATATCATTTGCAGGGATTAAATAAATCTTGGCTTAATTAACTTTACCCGTTCGCAGTAATGAAACTGTTAATTATGAATAGGGTCATTAGACCGTTTTAATTGGTTTTGTCGTGACTGAAATGGCACCGATGTAACTACTAATAATAGTAGGTAACTTAGTGTTACTGAAATGGGTTATTTCAATTTCCATTTTGATTTAGTGTTCCTGATACTGCAGAAAATGATTTAATTCGTCAAGCACCTACTAATTAGTTCTGGTAAGTTTCGTAGATTCGTCTGGTAGATATTGGAAATATTCAATCGTGTTTCTGTAAACTATTATATTATTACTAGCTGTGCCCCGCGGTTTCACCCGCGTAAGTCTCGATTCCGGGTCGGAAAATAGATTACGACCGATTCTCAGACCTACTGAATATACATATAAAATGTCATAAAAAATCGATAAAGCCGTTTCGGAGGAGTATGGCAACTAACACTGTGACACGAGAATATTAGATATATTAGAAGATGAATGCATTTCCATGAGCCTCACGCTTGTTTTTCAGTCAACCGGTTGATCCCTAGGGCATTGAAAATGGGCTTATGTTTATTATTATAATAGGTAGGTAAGTACGTCATAAAGTAAGTAAAAAAAAAAAGGAAAGAACCAAAAAAATTAAAAACAAAAAGAAATAAGAAAGAAAAAAAAAGTTAAAAGAAAGAAAGAAAGAAAGGTAAGAAAGGAAGGTAGTAGAAAGTAAGTAGTCATTTAGTATCGTGTCAAACATTGTAGGTACTTATAGAGCTTTTATAACTCGCTTTTACATTATATTTGGTATTTCGAACCACAAGTCAACAATTACAGAACAGAACTATCAATTGAAATATAAAGTTAAGATAAACTTTCAAATTGACTATAAACTAACTAAGATGAAATATACATAATAATACCTATATATATAGTTTCTCAGGCTTCCCGTCGTGTTCACATGTTATCAGCACCAATTAAATTGATGTTCCCAAAACACACAAGTCCTAAAATATAAACAAACTAGCGACCCGCCCCTGCTTCGCACGGTTTTTACGAGTTCACGAAACAAAGAGAATTTTTTATTGTAAGTTGTTTACTTACACATAAGTAAACCTTCCGGAACAAATGAAAACCGCATCAAAATCCGTTGTGTTGTTTATAAGGACAACGCGGTCTCACAGACAGACACGAAGAGCGACTTTAATTTATAGCTAGCTGATGCCAGCGGCTTCACCCGCGTGGATGTCGGTAAAATCTTACTCGAGAACCACTCTATCCATTGATTGGTGTAAACAGCATGAAAATCGGTGCAGTAGTTTTTGAGTTTATCGCGTACAGGACGACAGACAGACAGACGCGGCGGAGGACTGTACTTAAAGATATACATGAAAACTATAAACGCAGTGCACAGTGCATTCAGCACTATAGCCACATCTAACCTTCCACCACCACTTACATAATGGAATGTCAAAAAAAACCAACGACAATTCTTATTTATACGTTTTTTTTTCTGCTTTCGTCCTGCAAAGTATCTCGCAGTATTTTCAGTCACGTTCTCAATCACAGGATTGCTTGCGGTCGACTCCGTCCTTATTTATTTCCCACTATATTTTTACTACAATGCAGTGGGGGGTTGGATGTCGTATTTCGTTGTGCACTAGTGTTGCGCCTTGATTTTTATTGTTGTTGTTAGTTTATTGAGATGCGAGCGCTTGTAGGTTCCTTGTTAGTGTTTTGCTTTGACTGGGAATGTTGAACTGCATGCTACACAGTTTTTATTTTTGTGTGTTTTCGTGTTTTTATCTTTTGGCTAACAGCTGTGTTATATGCTTCTCATGCTTGTATATGATATAAATAAGCATATGAAAATAAGATAACAGTGTTTTGTGCTTTTGTTGAATCGTACAGATTGTATAAATAAGTATTAAAATACTTAACACTTTATGTGAATTTTGTCACATAAAAATTAAAATATCTGATGCCAATTTTCCACCAAAAAACATTACCCTCCTTCTGGGACAGTCGGGTAAAAAGTATTCTTTCTAAGCGTCTCCAATGATGTTCTAGAGTTTGCTTTTTAATCTCGTAGACTAATTTGACATTTCAAATGATTGTAGGTTTTTCAATTTGGAGTTTGACATTTGAATCTATCAAAAAAGTCTACGAGATAAAAAAATAGACTTTATAATCAAATTCAAACAGGCAAAGGTCTCGAAACCATTCTGCCTAGCTTTTAACCATTTTTGGAGAGCTGATGTAAGCCTTTTGTAAAGCATAGTTTACACAAGTTTTGCCTACGTACTAAAGAATATTTAAAAAACTCACAACATTAAAAACGTAGGTACACAGCGTTCATAAACATAATAACTTGACCCGTGAGGCGATTGGTCGCATTGACTTTTCTAGTCATGTGATCGCTAGTAGGTACTGGTCTGTCAGTCGCCATTTTGAACTCTATCAGTATTGAAACTAAGGCTGCTAAGTTCAGTGCTACCAATCGTGTCATAGACTACTATATAATTATTATATGAATCGTGTCACGGGTCAAGTTATAATGAACACACTATACTTTTTTAGGGTTCCGTACCCAAAGGGTAAAACGGGATCCTATTAATAAGACTCCGCTGTCTGCTGTCGGTCTGTCCGTATGTCACTAGGCTGTATTTCATGAACCGTGATAGTTAGACAGTTGAAATTTTCACAGATGATGTATTTCTGTTGCCGCTATAACAACAAATACTAAAAGCAGAATAAAATAAATATTTAACGGGGGCTTCCTTACAATAGACATTTTTGTGCCGTTTTTATAGATAATGGTATGGAACCCTTTGTGCGCGAGTCCGACGCACACTTGGCCGGTTTTTTCTACCAAACTTCCCTAGTCAAATCACAGGATCAAAAATTCATATCATTTTATTAAATCCGATGAGTTTTCATTCGTTTCACAACTCATACTATAAGTAAAAACAAAAACAACAGTCATCGGATTGCTCATTAAAAACGCGATGTAATCAGATCTCAAACCGAATGAAATATTCTCGAGAAGGAGATTAAGAAACAGGATCACTTGCCCTAGTAATCTCGCAAGTTTCGCCCGAAGAAAACCGGAGAGTTTCGGTTTAAAATATTCAATACAGGTAAAGTGAGATAGGTTCAGAACACGTTTTCAATTCCCCGTTAACTTTTCCCTGTGGCGTTGGCTGTATTGGTTGGTCTGAACACGACTGTGGCGATGGCAGTTTGTGACTGAATTTCCTGCTGTAGTCGGAAGGCGAAGGGTTAGATGTCGTATTGAGCTCAGAGCAGCCGGTATTGGTCTGTCAGCGTCGCATTGCGGGTGTGAAAACAGCCTTATGACAGCTTCTCATATCGTTTCTCTCCAGCTTGGAGAGACGTCTAAACTTTATGAATCAGTATCACGGATGGACAAATCGGCTAATGGCCGTTATAACAGCAGCCCGTGTATATTGCCAACAGCTCGGCAATATTGCCAACGTTGCCAACGTGCCACCACCAGTTCTGCATTCATTCGCCGTAAGCTGAATATAGATAGTTTGTTTGTTCAGTTTACGTTGTAATGTCGCTTCAGTTAGTAATAATGTGGGTTCAGTTGAAAATTTTCATTTGTTAAAGAATTCATTTCATTTTGGTATTAAATATATTGAACAATGTCCACTACACTAGTAACTAATTGACGCTCGCGGTTTTACTTGGATCTTGGTCCCTTTCTACACGTTACGAGTAATCCTTAATAATATTTTAAATGCGAAAGTAACTCTGTCTGTCTGTCGCGCTTTCACGCCAAAACTACTGAACCGATTTAAATGAAATTTGGTACACAGATAGTCTAGAGCCTGAGAAAGGACATAGGCATAAACTTTTTATCGACATACCATGCGGGCGAAGCCGCGGACGGATCTAGTAGAATATAAAGAACTAGCTCCTGCTCGCGACTTCGTCCGCGTGTTGCTTGTTCCCTCGAGTTAGTTGTAGTAGCTATAGATTTGAACGATTTTAACTCTCATGAATAACAACTATTATGTTTCGTTTAGTAGTTTAAATTAACTAAACCTACTGATGCTGTAGGCAGAAGATAACTTACTTACGAATATAATATTACTAGGACTTCACTTATAAATAATGCCAATAGAATACACATAAACGAAGCCGCGGGCACAGCTAGTAGAATATCCCAATCCCAACTTAATATTATAAATGCGAAAGGGAGTTTGTTTGTTACGCTTTCACGCTTAAACGGCTGTCGGGTGGACCATGACCTGGATTAGGAAAAAGCTACTTTCATCCTGGATCGTAGACGATGCCGCAGGCAATAGCTAGTAATAAAATAAATATGAAAGTTACAAACTTTCTGTTTTGATTGGAAGGTTGGAAGGATGTTTAAATGTTTTGTTACTCAATCACGCAAAAACTGCTGAACGAATTTGGATGTTTGGCACACAGATAGTTTATACCACGCAGACCAAATCACGGGCAGTAATATTATAAATGCGAAAGTAACTGTCTGTTGGCCTGTCTTTCGGTTTTTTCACGCCTTAACGGCTGAATGGATCCGGATAAAAATTGGCACACAGATTGACCCAGGTTAGGAAATAGGATACTTTTTATCCCGCTCGGACCTACACGCGAGCGAAGCCGCGGGAAAAAGCTAGTCTTTAATAAAGGTTCTCATTATGTTATTTAAATTTTTATTTCATTTTTCTTACACATAAATTATATTTTTAAATATTAGAATAAAAAAATATATAAAAACATTTAAAAATATAAAAAATAGTAGCCCACCGGTATCGCGAACAGGGTCCAAGCTACCGGCGGTCAGGGCTCCAGAGATAGGAACCTCCTAACAATGCGAGCCGTGTCCAGGAGTACCGCTTTCTGAATCAAGCCCTTAATCCAGCTGCCCAACGAGAGCCTCCTTAGGTGTTGATCGAGGCTCTTGGCTATTAAGCCATTGGCTGATACGACTATCGGTACAATGACCGCAGAGTCCACATCCCACATGTCGACAACCTCGTGAGCCAAGTCAAGATACTTGATTTGTTTATCTTTCTCAGCCTTCACGAGGTTCCCGTCATTATTTAAATCATTATTAAGTTAAGATTAGGATAAAGTGGGGTATGGATAATTAACTAAGTAACTATACTATGAGGTTTACTGATAGTGACAAGCATTTTGTACGAGCCTTCTCCCAGCATGGCCGCTTTTAATAGTTAATATCCGCTGACCGTCGGGTAATTGGGTCGGCGTGCCAGCTGCAAGCGTAACATCCGTTGCATTTTAATGCCTTGGTTTATTGCTTTGAGCTGCACTTTGATTTTTTATGTAGGTGTGTACCTAGGAATCGTGCATAGATGCGTTTTCGACCACAAACTTCGCATACACTAGGTAATAATAACCAGACTCATATAGAGCTATATGCCGGCGCTGTTCTTTAAAAATCTCACAGTGAAAACTTATGTCAAGTGAGCTTGGAGTGAGCTCTCATTCCACCTGCTGACCTATTCTGTAAAAAGTGAAAACTAAGGTGAAGTGAGCTGTCAATAGTGTCAATCACTATAGTCGGTTTTTTAATCTTGAAGACTAGCCGTTGGTCCCGGCTGTCGTTTGTAGATCTTTGAAAGTTGTTACGGGTCGTCAGAAGCCCGAAAGTCTGACAACCAGTCTTATCAAGAGGTATCGTGCTACCCAGTAACTGGGTTGTGGAGGTCAGATAGGCAGTCGCTTCATGTAAAATAATGGTATTCAGCTGCATCCGGTTAGACTGGCAGCCGACCCCAACAGTGTTGGGAAAAGGCTGGCAGATGATGATGACTAATTTGACAGGTGCAAATGTCAAACTGAAAAAACAAACAGCAATCACTTAAAATGTCAAATTAGTCTACGAGATTAAAAAATGCAGCATTTTTATTCTGTAACCATCTCACCGTGAAAATACATACATCATAGATACAGAATACATCATACTGCTGATGTTATTGACAGCTCACTTCACTTATTGTTGGTGAGTTTTTTGCAGAATACATCATACACATTCAAGACAAAAACAAATAGTTTAACAGGGTGGGAAAATAGAATCTGCAAACCATATTGCAAAGCCAGTCACTCTGCCACTGCACCAATCAAAATTGCGCTTTGACATTTTATTTAATCATGTCAATCAACTCAGCCTATCGCAGTCCACTGCTGGACATAGACCTCTTCCAACTTGCACCACAACACCCTGTCCTCCTCCTTCCGCATCCAGTCTGTCCCAGCCACCTTCTCAAGGTCGTCGTCGGTCCATCTTACTGGGGGGCGTCCCACACTACGCTTGCCTATTCGCGGTCTCCACTCCAGGACTAGTCTGCTCCACCAGTCCCCGGTCCCTCCACAAACATGGCTAGCCTAATGTTACTTCAGTCTGCTTAGTCTGCAAGCTAACTCAAGTTCTTTTCCGGATAATTTAATTTCCTTAAAAACTTAATTAACCCTAAAATACGTACTAACAAAACTTTATAAACACAAGATTAGCTCTGTCGGGTTTATACGGTTTCATTCATAACTGAGTGAGCACAAAGGATCGGTACTTGGGAAGAACGGATGGGTCCTCGTTTATATTACGTGTAATAGATCAACGGTTTAGGGGCCAGTATGTGATCAATGAGTGGGTTAGTGTTGAGGCGATTGGCTCATAAATCACTAGTTATTCACCACTTTTGCGATGGATTTGTAGCAAGCAATATAAAGTATAATAAATAACATCACGCCTTGTTTCCCCGAAGGGCTGGGCAGTGGTGTAGGTATCTATAATACACCCACATTTTGCCTGTTATGTTTAAGTCTTGTGTATTAGTGGGCGAGCCTATTGCCATCAACGGGGCACAGATCCAGACACCGGACTGCTGCTACCTAAGAAATTCCAGATAGAAAAAAAAAATACCCATAATTAATATACACACGCTACACAAACACAATCAACACACAAACACAATCAACACACAAACACAATCAACACACAAACACAATCAACACACAAACACAATCAACACACAAACACAATCAACACACAAACACAATCAAATTATGACCAATTACTGATGGACGTAAGCATCTAAAAACCAATGGGTTGAAACGAACACAGAACCAAGAGTACCTACCTACTCATCTACTTTTACAGATGTCTACAGACATATAAATAAAATAATTCAAAGCTCTAGAAAAAAACACCGAGATTTCCTTGGAAAATTCATTCAAGTAGATTATTTCTAGTTATTTTTCATGTGTATTTTTTTGTGTATTATTACTAATTCTTGACTTTATTGACCTGTAATTCTAAACTAGTAGGTTCTTCGATGAACCTATACAGCATGTACCCATACAAAACCTTTATACCTATTCGACCCAAATGTATGGAACGGTGGAGCGGGATATGGAAGTGAGCGGGTCACTTCACGCGTTCTACTGAGGATTTTTATGTAAATTCACGACACCAGTTGGCGCCACTTTCGCAAGATTGACAATTAGGTTAGGTTAGGTTAGAAAATTTCCTTTTTAGGGTTCCGTACCCGAAGGGTGAAACGGGACCCTATTACTAAGGCTCCGCTGTCTGTCTGTCTGTCTGTCCGTCTGTCGCCAGGCTGTATCTCATGAACCGTGATAGTTAGACAGTTGAAATTTTCACAGATGATGTATTTCTGTTGCTGCTATAACAACAAATACTAAAAAACAGAATAACATTAATATTTAAGGGGGCTGCCATACAACAAACGTGACTTTTGCTCGTTTTTGCTCGATATTGATAACGGCAACAGGTAGATGCTTGAAATATTCACAGAATATTTAGTTATATATTCAATTTAAAAATAAATAATTAAATTAAAATAAAACATATATTTCTCCTATACAACAAATGTGATTTTTTTGCCGTTTTTATTGATAATGGTATGGAACCTTTCGTGCGCGAGTCCGACTCGCACTTGGCCGATTTTTTCTACCATATATGGCGATTACATCATCGCTCGAAGATTGGGATTCAAACGCTCGAAGATTGGGAGGGTAAAATATCAAATCTCCGGTATGCAGATGATAACTCTCTCTTTGAATCATCAGAACCTATTACAATAGTTATCGCTTGCTTTAAAAACGGTGAAGGAAAACATCGTGAGGAAACAGGTATGCCGCCGGGGAGATATTTCTTGCCGGCAGGTGAAGCCAAGTCAGAGACTCTTGGGCGGCTTTAAAACTCTGACACCAGGTTAGTCAATAACCAAACAAAAAGAAGAAGAGATCAGAACCTGAAATGGCGGAGTTATTGCTCCTGTTTGAAGTTACCAGCCTAACTATGGGTCTCGCGATGAATAAAAGCAAGACCAAGCTCCTTACATGGATCGCTTCAAAAGCATCCAGCGTGCCGACCTCTAGCAGATTATGAAACCGTCGATCAGTAGGCCTAAAACGGCCACATTAGCAATTCCTCTAAAAGCAATTCATTTCCTTAATTTCCAGCAGACACAAAAGCAAACACAAAAGCAATTCATAATGTGTGGACCATTTTACGAATCTCCATAGAAAACTGTCAAACAGAAGAAATGTTTTGTAATATGAATCGCACGGAGATCATATTATGAATTGTCAGTTTGTGACATTTTATGATGATTCATAATATTTTTCTTTATATTCTGCCAAAGTGCCTGTTTTAAGCCCCCAGATTCAGTATCTCAATTCCGTATACACCAATAAGGCAGCTGCGAAGTAGAAATTCGGAGACGAATTGGCATGGCTAAAACAGCAATGACTCAACTGAACCAAATATGGAGTGACAAAAATATCAACAATCGGACAAAGAAACACTTGGTACGCAATAAGTACTACAATTTTTTTAAATTCAAAAATCCTACTATTATTTCATAGTTTTTAGTTTTCACGTCTGTCGGCAGTCCCCATGATAGGCCGTTTTCATTTTTGTTGAGAACGTTAAAATAAAAAACGTTTGGGTACTAACGAAGGGCAAGGTGTTTTCTTAGGAAATTCCAGGATGTTCGAACCACATTAAACAATTAAGTGCATTCAAGTTTACGTCCTTGCTCGTTAGATGGCGTTGCACGGTTTCCTGAATCGCGATATGGTTTCGTTACAAGCGTTTCACGATATCTTGACGTCAATAATACAAGTTGCTTGGCTCGTTCCATCAAACCAAATTATTATTTTTGCAAGAGCCTCTGGAAGTATTCAGAGATTCTTTTAAACGAAGTATACAATTGTACACGCACACTTGCCACACTTGTCTTTCTACGTTAAAATACAAGTGTTTCTTTTACGTATCAATTTAATAGTTTTGTGAATACTTCACTAAGTTTATATTAAAACTAGCTGTGCCCCGCGGTTTCACCCGCGTACGTCTCGATCCCGTGGGAATATAGGGATAAAACGTATCCCTTGTCCTATTCCAGGTCATGGTCTACCCGTGTACCCATCCTATCCTCTCTAGAGTAGCCTTTTTGGCGCAGCCGTGAGGCACACACTATTGTTTTAAAAAGTTTTTTTTATTTTAATACTTTATAATATATTATAATATATGATACAATGAAGATATTTAGTAATAATTCCTAGTAATAAGGCTGTAGAAGTGCCAACTTTAGTAGCAGGCTTAAGCTTACTACAGTAAAACTAGTGCCTTTAAACTTAACTAATATGAATCTTCTAGGTTTAGCTCAAAATATACGTAGGACGAGAGAATTTCAATTAAAATAAGTAAAATAAAAAGCAAATGGTCAGGCGTCCATGGATTCTCAATAATCTCCGTTGAAAAGCGTCGTTAACAAAAGTCACGTAGTTGCCAACAACAAGGAAGTTATCTTCACAAGTATAAACGTACGGCTATAAAACTGAATGGCCGCTATTTTCACCCTTATATCCTTCCAATAAGGTTGCTAATGCACACACTTAACTGTTTGTGGACGAGAGCCCTTGATGCCCCTTGAATGTCTAGACTGAGTGGGACTGTTAATTCTTTTTCATTGTTATTCAGAAATTAATTGTGTTATATTTAGTTTTCAAAGCTAAATATATTTGAATGAATAAAAACCCTGTCAAGTACGCCCACTTGTGGTACTGTGGCGGTATCTACATCGCCACATGCGAACTACGCATCAAAAAACCTGACGTCACACAAAAACCTGACGTCACATAAATCCTGCATCGCACAGTTAAAGTTTACCGTGCTATGGACATATATACAAAAATCCGACATCAATCGTTGGGCAGTTGCCCGCCAGAAACAACACCCGTCTGGTCGGAGAATCCTCCCTTTTCTATGGTGGATGAGTGAACTTTACACCCTGTTCCTCATACCCCTAAAGTACAACTACAATCAAAGTTATAGAGTGGAACAACAGTATAACTTTGTCTCTTTCTCCATTTTCGTTATTATGAAAACATTAACTTTCGCCTCCTACGTCCTAACCCTGGGCTAATTCTCCTTGTGTGTCAAATTTCATTGAAATTCGTTCAGCCGTTAAGGTGTGAAAAGGTAACAGAGATACAGACAGAGGTTACTTTCACATTTATAATATTAGTAAGGATTCCATTAGTGTATTTGGAGTCTTGGTTACTTTCGACCCATCGATTCGATTTGTTTGAATAAATTTAAGGAACCCTCAAAACAAAATTCTCATTAAATATTTTGATGCAAAGTTTTCCGATGTTGTGCACAAAAGTTGGCGGAATCGAATTCTGAACATCTTTCAGAAGTTTGAAAATCGAAGTATACATTCAGAATACACCTAAGTACATTATAAATCTTGAATTCTTTACCTGAAATTCAAAGACAGAATTACTTATTGAAATTGGACTCAGGAAAGGTACTCTCAAAGTCGACAAAGTGTTAATAGTTTAACACTGCGAAAATATACATGGAGTAGTTCTTGTGCAAGTTTAAAAGCTAGATTGTGTAATTGTGTAATTTTCATTCAACACTCATTGTGCTAACGTAGTTTTATTCCATAGTAAAAAAAACAAATTCCGGCCAAGTGCGAGTTGGATTCGCGCACGAAGGATCCCGTGCCATTATCTATAAAAACGGCAAAAAAACACGTTTGTTGTATGGGAGCCCCTTAAATATTTATTTTAATTTGTTTTTTAGTATTCGTTGTTATAGCGGCAACAGAAATACATCATCTGTGAAAATTTTAACTGTCTAACTATTACGGTTCATGAGATACAGCATGTGACAGACGGACGGACGGACAGCGGAGCCTTAGTAATAGGGTCCCGTTTTATCCTTTCGGTACGGAACCCTAAAAAGCAATCCTTAGTTATGTTAAACCCGCATACCCCACCAAAAATAATGTACTTACCAAAAAGTTCGTATAATATTACGAGCAAAAGAAATTGTTATTATAACTCCATAACCACGCTTGTTCACATACGCGCACGAATTCGATAAAATATTTTTCTTGTGAATCAAATTGAATTTCGAATTCCTACGACCCAGTTTCTTTGGTTCAAACGAAAATAATTTCCTTTATTTTTATTCTTTTATAGAGTCTACCAAAACGTAAAAATAAAATTATTTTGCTTTATGGTATACCAGATTTTAAAGAAAAGATCTAATGGAATTACGATTACTTTGATTTTCTTTTCCTTCCTTTTCGTGCAGAGCATAACATTATTAAGTAAAAAGAGACATAAACATTATATCAATATGCAATTATAGTAATTATTAGGTCGAAAAATTACTGCACGAAATCATCTACGCCGTAGCGGCCTACGCCGTAGCCGCTCGTAGGCAGCTACGTGAACCAAGCGCGTAGACCAGTGACTTTTGAATCCAAATCCTCATCTTGGATCAAATTTTCTTCTCTAATGAATTTTTCGTCTTGCTGTTATTTTAATAAAATGTAATGAAATTTTATGTAAATGGGCGTCGTAAACCTTAATATGTTAATATTGTCTGCAGGCTAAAGGTGTTCTTGGAAATCTTTATTAGTTTGTTTTTCTTACTGAAAAATTAATCATCTTGCTTTTTATTAAGATTTAACTCTTAGCAAATACTACGAGACATAATCAGAAAGTATGAGGCATTTACGTCAAATACGAGTTGTTTGATATAGGTGGGTAAATAAAGACTAAAAAAATGTTATCGCTAAGCCAATTTTATATGCTGGGTGTAACATTATGTATGTCCCTAACTTACATAACGTTTTACAGCAACCTAGTATATTCTGTAAACTAACACCAGTTAAATATTTTTTTTTGAAAAATTTAAAAATCCCACAGCGTCTATATCTATACATATTATAAATTAAAATCGCTTTTCATGTTTGTCTGTATGTCCGCGTTGTTCTTCTAAACCACGCAACAGATTTTGATGAGGTTTTCACCATCGCTTAGAGAATTTATTCCGGAAGGTTTATATGTAAAATACGTTGATAATAAATATCGATGTTTTATCAAGTCGTAAAAACCGTGCGAAGCAGCAGCAGGTTGACACTTAGTAATAAATAAAATTAACAGAAATAAACATTTCTCGAAAAACTATTCAGTATTCTGCAGTTTCAGTACAAAAATATGTTAACTACTGTCCGATATAATCGGCTTGACCTCAATACGGATAAAACAGGACTGGTCCGGAAGAAACCGGTTATCTTTTGATTGCAATCGTCTGTGCCCTGCCTTATTGACTATAGATGGCTCAAAGGATGTGGGATTTATTTTGAATTGGTCGTTTAGAATTTTATTTCATGTTTTGTTGAGTAGGTATGATTTCTGATAGCTCGCACAAGTTATGTGCGAGCTTTTGAAGTGAAGATATCCCAGCTAGATGGACTAACGACCTTAAAAAGGTGGCTGGGACAGAGTGGGTCGGGGGGGCGAAGGGCAGGGTGTTGTGGCGCAGCCTGGGAGAGGCCTATGTCCAGCAGTGGACTGCGATAGGCCGAGTTGATTTTGATCTTGTACAACAAATATGTGGAGGTTTTGATCTTGTACAAGAAATGAGGGTACTTTTCATGCTGGGGATGGACAGCTATTGATCAGAATGTTTGCTTACTACGTGTTATAGAGATTTCAGATCATTAACTCAATATACCTGACGGCACAATTAATCTAAATAGTTAATTGATTCAGGCGTGACTTTAACGTGACATAAAAAATACAACACACAAAACTCTGCGTCCAGCACTCGGTGTGGTAACACGTCGTGTTCAGGTTCGCGACTGGTCAATCGTCATCCTGAGGATGTCTCGATGAGAGGTGAAACCCGTGTAGATTTCTTACAGGGTTTTTTATGACCCTTGAGGAATAGTTAAGCGGAATAGTTTCCTAAATATATCTGCGTCTATGGAATTTTATTAATCTTAAAAAACTAGTAAAACTTACTTATGAAAGGTAATACTAACTTTTGCCCGCGACTACGCCCTCGTTGTGGTCGAAAATTTTGTAACGTTCTGTCGCGATTGGGATCCTATGTCCTAAGCCAGGTCATGGTCTACCTATGTGCCAAAATCAAAATCCGTACAGCCGTTTAGGCGTGGAACAGGTAACACGGGTTACACAGGCAGAGTTACTTTGGCATTAATAATATTACTATGGATTATATTGTAATTTTTTATTCATAGTTACACAAGAACATGTATGATTTACCACAACTTCGTTTGCTCATGTATTCTTTAGTTTTACAAATGTAAAGCCCCAAGTTCACGTGGCGAAAAGTGACTCGATTTCGAAGTTATTTCCTCGCAAAGCAACTACAGGCAATATTTACCTACTCCTATTCCGAGAGAGGCCTATTTCCGATTGATTTGTAACTTAGTAACTTGTCGTACGCTTGTCATACACCGATAGCAATTTCCTTTACGGTTGGCTTTAATATAGAATTGTAGATGATAGAAAATGTATAATGTCAATCTTGATTTATAATGGTTGAATGTAGAAACACACACAAGCCAACTCAATGCTGCTTGCAAAGATTTGTCTTCAAAAAACCCTTCCAGACAGGCCCTGCACTGTTAGACTCACAAAATCTTAATAATATTATACATTATGCACTTTAAAAGAGACCATGACCATTTTATTTTTTATTTTTAGTGTGGGATGTCATCTAATTACTTCTCCCGCTCTGGGCGGAGCGGGATGGCGTTTCAGATATTTACTGATTAAAACCCACCCGTGTTCCTTCAGTTGCCTGTCGCCAAGGGTTCCGATATCCCTTTCCGACTTTCCCGCAACCCTGGCAGGCATCGGTCCTAGCGGACCCTGTCAATTGTGCTGACGTCTCATTGAGGCGCGCGTGGAACACAACGCGCCGTCGACCCGGGCCTGGTCCTTATCGGACGGCGAGCTACCCATTGCCATGACCTCTAAGTGTGTTTCGGCATTTCTTCTTGACGTGTAAAAGTGTTTTAAAGGTCTACAAACAGCCAGTTGCGGAAATGAAATTCAACTTTTAATGCTGTCATTACCTTAATACTACTAATCTTCCATTACTTTGTTGCAGAAAACATCATTAAACTCGATTTTAATGGGTCTTAGATAATATTGATGAAATCATTAGCGTTAATGATCCATTACGTAATGATACATTAATGTTTGTGTTTGTGCAACTGAGTGTTACAGAAATAGACATCATTTAATTTTCGTTATCGAAGAGAGTCATGTTTCTTGTCACACTTGTAAGAGTTACCTTGTAAATTGTAATTGTATATATTTGGGGTATAGGGCCCTGGATGCTAAAAATAGCATAACTTTGAATGAAAATTGAGAGCATAAAGTAATTTAATAGAAAGCGGACCAAAATATACTAAACATGCTTGGTTAAAATTACGTGATATTGAAACCGACACAAGTTAGATTGCCTTCAAACTAAAGCGCCCTTCATACGGGCAGGAAAATGAATTGTTTATGATTTTTACAAACCACATCAATTTGCCGTGTTATACCCATTTCGTACAAGTGTTAATGATTGACAGTTGTGATTTGAATACACGGAAAGTTTAAGTTGGTAATCAATTTGTTAAACTATTAATTTCCCTGACTTTTTATACCGTGGGGTGCGGAATGATCAATGTGCCTTTGTTTTGTTTTTTGAACATTGTACGACGACCATTCTACAACTTTTCATCACGCGATCGTCACACGAATACGCGATCCTCGCGTTCAATATGTCACTTATTGTTCTAAAAACCAGAAAGTGCCCTCTGTTGGCGCGACCACGTGTTCAGGTTCACCGCACAAAAAGTATAATAAACGGTAATTTTGTATGCATGTTATCAAAGTTAAAAGTCCTTGGAGATTCACTCACTGCAGGCGCTTTACGACGCAGTCAGTATGCATTTGTTTTGATTGTTATATTTGTGCTTCATACAAAAACTACAAAAACAAAAACATAACGACCGCACAGCGCTCTGTGTGGAGCGTCCCTTACGCAGCTTCATTATACATAGTGACTCTGTTTGGTTGAGTTTAGTCTGTTGGTTTGTCTTGTGTTGTAAACCCAAACGAATTCTGTATTCTGGACAAATCTGAGAGAGATGGCATTGTGAGTGTTTTATTTTCCGCGCTAAACTGTTCGTTTTTGCCAACGAGAGTAAAATTCTACATTTCCGGTACCTTAAAACTATATGTTTTTGCAGAAAATATAAATCAAACAACCCAAACAAAGTACTTAGGCGGTTTTCCAGAAACCATTGTGCTTCACAAGCCCGTGATCTTTGTCATTTCGTCAACCCTATAAAAATACTCTAATAATATCCGCAATATAGCGTCAAAGAAAGGATTCAATGATTTATATGAAACAAGATAATCCTTTCAAAGCGGAATAAATCGTATACAAAAAATCATAAAGCAATAAGGCTGATATTGTCAAACATTGTTACTTGTTTCCGATATATACGAATGGTTGAACCTTTCGTAAAACCTTTATTCTTTTTATTTATTTATTGGCACAGATTGTCACGTACCAAAATATCAATATATAAAAACAATAGAGGGGCGAACGTTCGACCATAAATCCAAGATACGGCGATTTATCAAAATGTCAAAAGATGCACACACACCTGGGTAGCTTCGACCTAATTCTAGTTCCAGAATCATCCTTATTGGCAACCCTTACAAGGCAAAATGGACCTTAGCACCGCTTCATAACGCTTCTTATGTATTTTATGGGGTGTTAAGGGAAATTTGGGGCACATCCCGTGATCCCCTAGAGATGAGCATCGTCATCATATTTCTGTTTTGACGTCTATTCTCGAGGTAGATCGGTTTAGAAAGAAGGTACACGAAAGTTTTTTTTTTGTGTTGCATTAGGAGATTGGTACAGCGAGGCAGACGGGCGATATTTATAGTATACCGTATTTTTGAGGAGTCTTCTCTCTTCTTTTCAATCTTCAATCGTGACTCCGTATCAAATTGTCAACGGTCTTTTTTCATCTGTCACGATCAGCCTGGTCGACGCTAATAGGTCTCGTCAAATGCTCGGATATTTGATCTGATCACATTTTTGGGCTTCGGCCTCTAGGTCTTTTGAACTTCTATGGTAACTGTAAAAATAGAGGACATTTATTTATTTATTTATTTAAACTTTTCGCACTCAAAAAAGAGGTACAAAGGCGGACTTAATGCCTTAGGCATTCTCTACCAGTCAACCAAGGGTGGTGAAGAGATTAGATGGCAGGTGCTCTGACTGTGACGAACAAAGAGAAAAAAATAATAATTAATAATATAATATTATATCATAATGCATAGATAAGACAGGTTTTACAGAATAAGAAGCTATAAACTTATGATACATTTACCTACATCCTGATTCACTATATATATACCTATTATATATATATATAAATACATTAATAATATACAAATTCTAGGGAGAGAGGTGTAGATATGACTCTACTCTATTTGTTCAGAAAAAAACTCTGCAATTTCCGCTTAAATGCATACCGACTGGTGGCCGTCCTGATATCAAGAGGAAGCGCATTCCAAAGAAGAATGGACTGAATATGAAAAGAAGAATGAACGAAGTCAGAAGTATGAGAAGGACAGAGTAGGAGAAGATTGTTAGAAGAACGCAGATTCCTAGTGTGTGAAGAACATAGATATTGGAAGTGAGACACAAGATAAGAAGGAGGAGAGGGAGAATTGAGAACGGAGAAAAGCGTGGTCAAAGCACGCAAACTGGAACACATGGAGGACATGGAAATGTTATTGGTACGAACGAGCAATGTGGCCTAAGTAGCTCACGAGACGTTGCAGGCAGGTTGAAGACAGTTGTTTCTCTAATTTGAGTTGTTGAAAGATCGAGATATTTGCGCGGTGAGCTATCCATGTAATCCTTAATAGACGACGCCAGCACCAAATTTCTATGGTTTTAATGAGTTTTTTTATGATTTTAATCAAATTTCAATTTTATATTCTTGATTAAATTTTTATTAATTATGTTTTTATTTATTGTGATTAATTTGTTATCATCTTATAAGGATTGAAATACTTGATTTTTTTATTTGAATTTCGTAGGCGTCTCGTCTCTTTGCTGAAGAGTCTAGAATAAAACATATTCAGTCTAACGTGAAATATGTTGGTATCCTATCTTTTAAAGGTCTTGGGATTATGCTGTACAAAGTAACGTGAAGATACGATAGTAATAGCTTTGTTTCGTCTTACTCTCTCAGTAAATATTTTCCTCTCGAAACCGTATCGTGTAATTCCCCAAAGGTTGGAGAACTTATTACTGTGCACGCAAAGTTCTCTGTGTTCTTAAAATATTAGGCTCCGTATGATCTGGAGTCAGGGTTTTGATATAAATACAAACATGATAATTATGAAGTATGTGTGTACAGTCAGCAGCATGAATACGCAACATTCAAGAATTTTGCAATATTGAGAAAAGACCCATTTCGTAATAATGTGGTTTCGAGAATACTCAATCAATCTGCCTTGCCTTTCTCAACCATGTTAGGTTCGGCTTCCAGTCTAACTGGATGCAGCTGAATACCAGTATTTTACATGGAGCGACTGCCTACCTGACCTCCACAACCCAGTAACTGGGTAATACGAGAATACTCGAATACTATATTCGTTTCACACTATACAATTTCTATCACTACTTTGGGATAAAATCGCTTATGAATCTTGAGTTATTGTAGGGTATTTTTGCTCAAGACGTGTCCCATACTAATAATTGAGTAATTTTCAGCTAACTTCCACTGAATGAATACAAGATTTTTTCTCTAAAATAATATTCTTCCGTAAAAGTTTACACTGTAAAAATCACCGCCATTAGAAATCAATTTCGCTCATTCGTTCACTTCAGAACTTAGTCGGATCGTTAAGCAATTCATTCGGTTCAATTCGTTTTTCTTTCATTCTCTACCAGCGGATGCCAACGTAGAAACTTTAAACGTTACAGTACAAATACTCGTACGAGAAAATAAAGTAAGAAATCTTTGAAATATCTTAAGTGCACTGTAAGGCTGCGGCTTGTAAAACGACAGCGGGCTGTCAGTGGCTTTGAGGCGACGAGTGCAGGCGGCGACTAAGACTGACTAAGACTGAATTCAAGCTTCATACAAACTCAAAGCATTTATTTCAACTAAACCAATTACAGGCAATTTTGAATCGTCAATGGACCTACTTCTTTCGTGCACTCTCTAAACCGGTTTGTACTACTCATATCGCGTCCCGTTGTACTGTACCTTCAACTGGAGCCAGAGGTTCCGCTGCATTTATTATTTTCTCCGATAAAGGTTATATTTATACATTAGTCAGAGACGCACTAACTTGTGTTGTATTATGGTAGTAATTTCGCTATCGCACTAAGATTTTAGCGTATACGTTTTTTTTACATCGTTCTCCCATACATTAAGGTTTTTTGGTACACGGCACGGTTTCTTTACGGTACAGTGCCTACACACGGGGAATAAAACGTTGTTTTTCTTTATTTAAAAAGAGTGTCCGTGGAGTTTCTTGCCCGTTCTTCTCCATAGGTACCTAATACGCTTTGTAATGGGCAACCAGCTTCATATTTCTAACTGACCGACTCCTTGACAATTCAAGTGCCTGTAAATGGTTTAATTGAAATAAATGCTTTGAATTTGAGTTTGAGTTGCACCCGCGTCTTCCATTTCGCAGCACGCAGCCTTAAAAGTTGGTCAATAAAATGAATTAGCAGTACACCAACCTACATAACCTATATTCTAAAGGAGTATGGGGCCTAAAACGGCCACATTAGCAATTCCTCTTAAAGCAATTCATTTCCTGAATTTCCAATACCTCTAACTTGAAACAAAAGCAATTTATAATGTGTGGAACATTTTACGAATCTCCATAGAAAACTGTCAAACAGATGAAATTTTTCGTAATATGAATCGCACGCAGATCATAATTATGAATTGTCAGTTTGTGACATTTTACGATGATTCATAATATTTTCCTATTATGATTCTGCCAAAGTGACTGTTTTAAGCCCTGAGTCCCACGGAGTGCGCATTTATTATGGGCTAAGTAAACTGCGAGCTACTTATACATGAATGAGTTGCCGGGGAGGAAACTGGACCGAGTGCCGTTCTGTAATGTTGTTAGGACGAAGAATAATTACTGCAGGAGCTGGGTTCGTTACTTATGTAACGTTTTGGTCTTGAGATGGAATATATCTTGCTTGGGAAGGTTTGAATACAGCTGAGATGGTGTATACGGGCCGATCCTGCCATATTCATAAATCTACGATCTTGGATGTAATTTTTTAACAAATTAATTATATTTTGAGATATTTTGTCAACGTTTTGTATCTTTACTAGAACTTTATATCTAACTAGCTCCGCCCCCCGGTTTCACCCGCATAAGTTTCGATCCCGTGGGAATATCGGGATAAAAAGTATTCTATGTCCTAACCCAGGTGATGGTCTACCCATGTGCCAAATTTAATTTAAATCCTTTCAGTCGTTTTACCGTGAAAGCGTAACGAACAAACAAACAAGCTTAATTTCGCATTTATAATATTAAGCTAGGATAAAACTAAGAAGTATAATTCAGGGAAATTCCTTCTTATAATTCGAACTCGGTAGATCATTCTTTTGATTCTAGGCGTTCTAATTTCCCTAGGGAACTTATATTTTGGTTTGATAAATATTATCTATCTTATTTTATCCTCCTGTGGCTATATTGCAATCCATCTAATAAATATAGGTACAAAAATATTAAAAAGACAAATCCGTCTGAGTTTTACTGTCTCTTTTTTACCGGTAATCCCAGAGTGACTCCAAAGTGTACCTACTGTAATTCTGACCCATGTAACAAACCTTTTATTATCATTTGGATACTTTTCCCGGAACACTCGAATAAACGACAGAAAATCCGTTTCCCAACTCACTTGTGAACATAAACGAAAAATATTCGTGTCGAAACAAAACCCTTTTTTTACCAACGGTCTAGCATGCCATGGCCTGGTCACAGAATATAAAACAAACCAGAAGGCACGATTGCGCACAGGTAGCACGATAAGTATCTAGTGTGTATTACAATAATTATTCGACCCTTTCTTCATAAATAACAGTCTGTGTTTTTTATGTTTATTACTGCGTATGACAGAAAGGAGAAATAACATAATGGCTATTTCCATTTATTTAAAAAAAAATCAAGCCAGCTATAATGCGCACGGGAAAGGAGGCAGGTGCCCCGTGTTTCTTTTGTTTTTAAACACACTGTTGCTGTTGCAGCGTGGAATTACGATCATAGGTGCCTTAAAGAAAAGAAAGAAAATACGTTTATTTGCGGCAAACATGACGCTACCAAAGGATAAATATAATATACGAAAATAACAAGTTGCGGGAAAATATGCGCCTTCTGGTCTGTTCTGTATTCCGTGGGCCAGCTATGCCAGCTCAATAATTTCACAGGTCTGCCAGACTATTGCAATCGTCCGAAGCGTCCCGCCAATCATTTCAATCAGCTTTCAATCATTTTCGAGTCTCCCTCCCCTCGCTAATACGTTTTGACGGCAATTTTTTCTATTTTTCTTTTCACATTCCATTGAGCTTTCTTTTCCATTTATAATTTCGATTCATTATGGCACCCGTTTTACGCCAATTCGTTGGAATAAATGCGAAGTGAGAGTTTTTGTGAATGGTTGTCTGACCGAGTGTAACAATTACGGGAAACTTTTTTTTTGTTAAAATGGATTATTGTTTGAATAAATATTTTAGCGGTTTGAGTACATTCAGTTAGAATTCAGGTTTTATTTGAAACTCGAGGTAATCTTGTAATAATACGAACATCTAATTAAGTTTTAAATAATAATACCATTCTATTATTGTTCCGCTGCAGGGCAAAGGCCTTTTCTCTTATAGAAAAGGCATGAGTATTGATCACCACACTTGCTCTAAACGGGACTTATACAGCATGTAACAAAAACTCTGTCCGATCCAAAAGGGGCACAAAGGTACAGCAATAATACTGTCAGAAAAAAAAATTGCAATTTGGAATTCACATTTTTAGTACCAAAATAACCCCTATTTCATTATAAATGAGCAAATTTTCTACAGAGGTCATAAGTTATGACTTGTAGACACCTGCTAAATGACGGCCGCCCGCGCCTCATCTAATAAACCGGTAAAATTCCCCATTGAAAAAAAATGGGGCGGATTTTTTTTTCTTTTCTCCATAAATAAACCACTTAAGTAGTATGGTTGAGGTTACTTTGGATTTTTTTATTTTATCGGGGAATTTTTGTGTAATCGTGTTTTCGTCAAAAATAAAAAAAAATAAAAATATTTTATTTCACATAAGCCTACATGGGCACTTATGAAACGTCAGAAGCTAGGTGCACTACGTGTCAAACATAGAACCTAGCATCAATCCTCAACTTTAACATATATTTATTTCAAAATTAATGCTGCAGTATTTTCGCCATAACGGTCTATCATGCTAAGCAATTTGAGGTAGGGTAGGGCTATACGCTTAAACCACAATAAGCTTAAACCACAAGTCCTGACATAGGTCTAAACAAGTAAGTTACGTAACTACGCCGACTACGCCGTATATCAGGACGGTCCCGATACGACCTTTAATTAATTAATTGCCTTGCAAATAGGATGTAGGATCAAGAAGTCAATCTGTTGCCTTCAGGGGCTTTTAATACATGCTTTTGAAAACTTTGAACTTGCAAGCAAGCCACGTGTAAAATATGGCTACACGTGTGGCTAGGAATTTGGGTACTTAGAAAGAAATATGTATCACAAAAGGGTGTACCGTGTAAGTATTACTTGTTGTGTCTGAACTACTTAAATACACTACTACTTCTTACTACTTTAATTTAACTGTATTGACCTCGAACTTGACGAATTTATAATCCCATTTTATTAAACTAGATATTTTGTATTGTATTTCCTATTTCAATCATGACTTGGTAAACTTGTATTGATCTGTCTGAATGTGTTAATAATATATAAGAAATGTGTCTTTATTATTATAGCCCAAAACTGTTTGCATGCCTTAGTTAAGGTAGTTAGTATAAGGATCAAAATTAAACTTAACATCTATAAGTTGTACCTATTTTCTGTGCAAATAAAGAACTATTCTATTCTACTGTTTAACCAACTATGACGAAGGTAAAAGGAGGGTCATGATTTTGACCGGTGTGTATGTATGTACGTCACATATAACCAGCCTATAACCAGCGGACGATTAAGACGCTTCGAACGATACCTCATTTGTCAAATTGTGAGTAGTCTTTTAGAAGGTATGAGGGAACAGTTGAACATACTCGTACATACATAAATACATACATAATCAACTAAAAAGTCACACGCAATCTGTTCGATTTATGCTCTAACACGTGTGACTCCGGATTTTTTATTTGTCTGTCTGTGCTGTCTTTTTTATACCTTCTTAGTTGATTGACTTTTTTGTCGTAGTTGGGTTTTAGTCTTTATTATTTTAACTTTTTTCTACTAGGATTTACTAGATTTTCCTAGTATGGGCCGGATCAAAGTATTCTAGGTAATAAGGTTAGGTTCATCTGTATGCTAAATGCCAGACATCCAAATCTCTTTTAAGCCGAAATCTGTGATTGAGTTAAAATCACATTCCCAAACATTTTAAGTACATCTATTATACCTAGCATTACGAAAAAAATTACATGGTGCGACTCCTGGACTCCCTTGTGCTTAAACTGGAAGCCGACCCCAACATGGTTGGGAAAAGGCTAGGCACATGATGATACTCGCTACGCCGCAAGCTCAAAAACTCTGCGTCCAGTGCTCGGCGTGGCAACCCGTCGTGTTCGTGTTCGCGACTGGTCAATCGTCAGAGGATGCCTCGTTGAGAGGTGAAACACGTGTTGATTTCTTATAGGGTTTTTTTATGACTCTTGAGGAATAGGTTAGCGGTTCTAAATATATGTATGTATATTGTATTTTTTATGATAATGTTAGTCTTTAATATTCCCCAGCAGGGCCCACTCTATCAAGTAGAAATTGTCTTTATAGACAGCTTGTACTACCAATCAAAAGAGCAACTACGAGTACGTCTTCAACCTCGTGTGCCACAAACATTCACAAGGAAGCTAATTGCTTCATCGAGTGTTCCTCTTGAGATCAAAGCGACACAGCTCCGGTATAACCGCTCTCGAGGTGATTGGCGACTTTCAGGTGAGTGGTTACGAATGAGGCTGTAGTGTGTTGAGTTTTTGAAGGGAAGTTTTAAGATGTTACACATATTTGGAGAAAAATATATTTAAATATTTTTGTCACTAGCTGAGTAGGTACTCAAATATTTGGTTTTGGCTTCAGTTGAAGATTCTAATTACATATATACGAGTAAAAAAGGTACATGAGTAATAATCACAACATTCAAAATTCAAAGATCATTTTCATTCGTTACTTATTGTTATTAGGTACTAGCGACCCGCTCCTAAGTCGCACGGTTTTTACGACTTGACAAAACATCGAGATTTCTTTTAAGTAACTTTTATATTAATAATATTAACGTATTTTAAGTATACATAAATCTTCCGGAATAAATTGTCTAAACGATGGTCATAACCTCATCAAAATCTGTTGCGTGGTTTAGACGAACAACGCGGACCTACAGACAAACACGAAAAGCGACTTTAATTACCTAGAACAGAATAGATTTTTCAATTCACTAATTTCACTAAATGCACCCACGATTTGCTATACACATGCAATGTGCATTTAGTGAAATAATACTCACATGTATGTAATTACATGTTGCAAAACAGCTATCTGCTTTTAGCAAATAGCTGTTCCGGGTCCAGATATTGTCGATTCAAACATTTTTTCAAAGCTTAGGTATATTTTTTGTCACGAAATATAATCGCTCAGCTTCTACGTCAATGTGTTTTTATTCCTTAGACCATGCATCAGGATAAAATCACAGTAATAATCTTCATTAGTACCCCTTGTACTCGAAACAGTTCAAAGCCTAAACGTAACGATTAGTGTGCTTGTCATGGTTGGTACCTGCGTATGTATGTATGTCCCTAGCGATGAAAGTAGGGTGGTTCAAAAGAGAGTGTTCTTGAGATAAGCTGTTTCTTTTATGTAGTCACAGGATGCTACAAATGGTACGGATTAGTAAGGGTACGGTGAACTCTAGTGTTAAACTGTTGTTTAGATGGATTGGTTTACAAATGTGAGGGGTGTTTTTCTTACATCCCTCCTCATCATTTCCACATAATGCTGATATCGTGTGAGGGTCTTATGACTAACTAATAACAGCCGCACAGGTCGATCGATCGGGTTAAGCTACGCATGCCGCGGTTGGTCCATGGACTGGTGACCATCTTTACATACCAAGACCCCTCCGTGTCTGTGAAAGCACGTCAAGCCGTTGGTGCCGACTGTCATTCGTAGATTTTTGACAGTTGTTACGGGTCGACAGAAGCCCGAAAGTCTGACAACCACCGTCTTACCAAGGTGTATCGTGTTACCCAGAATTTGGGTCGTGGAAGTCCGATAGGCAGTCGCTCCATGTAAAACCGATTACTAACAAGATAAAATAAAAAATCCTTTGGTAAATATATTATTATAGGTGAAACCCTTTCTCTTTCATATTATTTACTTACTTACGGTGTTAGGGGATGGAAATTCTAGTCTAGATTTTAACACTAATTTAGGAAAAACAAGAATTGTATCAGCCTAGATAGATAATTTGAGAAAGACTCACATGTGGTGCTATATTTTGAAATGCTTTTAGTATCGGCCACTTTCATGGTGCTCTTTCTCACACACACGAGGTTTAATTGTGAGTCGAGCAAAGTGTGACTGATAAGCATTCCTTCTCGAAACAAATAAAGGTTTTCCTGTCTACACGTCTTAGTGGTTAATTCAAGTGCTCATAGAAGTAGCACAGTGCACGTGCAATGTTTCCTATCGCGTCCTCACTTCATTACACAAGTAATTTATTATCACGAGTGGAAGAAGTTTCCTCGCGATGTTTTCTTTTACTGCAAGACGGAAAAACAAAGGCGGAAAACATGTAGACATTGTTTTTAGATAGAAATCTCTGTAATCGAACCATTTCGTCAAGAATTCCATTGTTATGTTGTGGGATGGGTTTTGTAACGCTTCTATGTAAAATCTTGATGTTTGTGAATATCGTCGCATCTCGGCATCGTCAGGAAACCGGGACCTATATACGAGTAAGTCTGAAATCGCAGACCCGCCTTGAGCAAGCGTGATGATCAATGCTTATGACTTCTCTTTATAAGAGGCATATGCCCTGCAGTGGTCATATGCTGATAGCCTGATGATATTATAATTTAGTACATACCTGGTCGACCGAGCTCTGCTCGGGTAAAACTAGATAAACATATCGTCCAGGTACCAACTAGTGTTGCCCAAATGCAAGAACAAGACGAGACTTAGCCAGTCTTGGTCTTGGTCTTGCGCCAATACACCTGGTCTTGGTCTTGGTCTTGGTCTTGCGCTCCCAGTCTTGGTCTTGGTCTTGGTCTTGCAGCAAGAGTCTTGCAAGTCTTGCAATTACCTATTAGTCTATTACTATTTATTAAAGTTTACTTTAAATCTTAGAAAAACGTATTAGAATTGGAACATTGTGAGCTTGAATTAACATAGCCATAGTAAAGATCAAGCAGATTAATAAATAACTGAAGATTTGATAAGAAATTCGAAAAATCAACTGACCTATATGTCGTTTTCCATGGAAGTAACTGTTTCTTAATAAACATTTATGATTTATAAGCTTACATTTGCTAAAACATGTAAAAAAACAAATTAATTACAATAACTTGACTGTATTTTAAAGAACAATACTTATCTGTCTAGAAAGAGATTGAACCCTCAACTTATAAGAAATTTAATAAAAGAGTTTTACGATTTATCATTTATTTGAATAAAAAATAAAATACAACACAAATCAACAGCTTTATCATTAGGTTATGATACTTTATATCAATTTTTTTGACCAAGAATTAATACAAAGTAACCATCTGGCTGACTCATCACTTAACCTATTTCTATGTTTTCTAATTACTAATGATGCTTTAGAAAATAACCTCTCAGCAGGTACTGAAGTTGCAGGTATTGAGAGAAAATCACGGGCCATTTTCGATAAAATCGGATACTCTGTCTCATGCGTCCTCCACCAATCTAAAATGTCTTCCGAGCTGGCAGTTCTTGGTTTTCTCAGGTACTCCTCCAACTCGTCTATCACTAAGCCTTGAAGACAAGATCCAGATGACGTCGAGGGACATTCATAGAGTTTATCAAAGTCTATTACGTCTTCATCTTCATCACATACTTTATTTTCTTTTTCTGGTAATTCCAGAGATTTGTTCAGTGAGTGTAGACTTTTATATTCTTCATAAAGTTCATTGAACTTGCGCAGACTTTCTGTTTTAAGTTGCTTCCCCCACATTGTCAGGTCAAAAGTCTGAGCCTTATGCCTTGGGTCTAAAATTAAAGAAGTACAATAAATCCAGTTGCTCTTCTTGTAATGTTTAAGCATTTTGTCTCGAGCTGCTTGGAAAGCTAGAATGAGCCTTTCATCCACTTCAGATCGATTAGGTTTCTCATCTAACTGTTTTACCATGGATTCAATTTTATCTAGCAAGAGATTGAATGATACAATGACTAGCGGTAATGTAACATATTTGTCTCCACCAAGTTTTGTACTTAAAAGTTTAAAGTTTATTAGAAATTTATGTAATTTTTCGAGTACCTGCCATTCATTAGCTGTGATTTGAAAATCATTTAATTCGGTGACAGAACTGCACAATATGTCAATGCCCGCTCTCACTTTTAAACCAAATCCAATCATATCATGTGTGGAATTCCATCTCGTTGGACAGTCAAGAATGGCATTTAGATTTGATGGCACGCCAGCTGCTTCACAAGCAGACTGAAACTTCTTCTTCACTATCTCACTTCTTTTTATTTTACTGGAAATACTGCGTAACTTTGTTACAGATGTACGCGAGTCAGCAATATTTGGTGCAGATTCTTCATCTTCCTCATCCTCAGTTTCGTCTGCATAGTCTTCGTACTGCTGATCTTGCGCGTTAGTGTCAGACTCACAGTGCAATGCTAAGGTCTTTAATAAATCTTGTACACCAAGGTTTAAAATGTGAGCAAAGCACCGGAAATGTTGATTGTCTGAATCAAAGTGTGGCGGCAGCTGTTTGCCCAGTTCATACATAAATTTGGTATTTGCAGTTGCGTTGTCGACCGTGATACCTTGTATTTTATCAATTATGCCATATTCCAATAAACATTCATGGAAAATCGTTGCAATATCTTCCCCAGTATGTCGACCGCGTGATGGTATAAAATCAAGAACTACAGATTGATACTTCCATTCGTTGTCTATATAATGAATAGTAACCCCGTAGTAACTCCTACCAGCAATTGACGTCCACCCATCAATGGTAAAAGACATTTTAGATGATAATTGTTGAAGTCGTTCCTTGAGATTCAATTGGAGCTCTTCAAATCGCTCTTTGACTTTCCTTCTAAGTGTAGACCTTTTAGGAAACACCATATTAGGGCAAATACGTCGAAAATATACTTGTGTAGCTTCGTCATCGAAAAATGAGAAGGGAAGATATTTTTTCACCACCCAATCAACTGTAGCTGTCGTGATGTTGTCACTGCTGTTTTCCGACTGAAACAAAACAATAAATCTTGTGTTATTATTTAAAACATACTAGGTTTGAGCGTATAAGAGGAGGAGGTTTGTTGTTGTTAAATCGAGAAAATCGTTAAATTGATATTTGTTATATTAAGGTTGCACTGTACTGTAATTTACCAAAATAAAGTACTTAGTTGTTACTGGCCGATTAAATGAAAATATGGGTGTTTATAAAAAATATTTAAGACGATAATTACATACTTAATATGTCGCACCCCTAGATGAAAACACCACTAACTCAAAAATACTTACGTAAGTTAATGGCGTTTTTGAAAGTATCGCATGAATAGCTACGCGGAGTTAAAATTCTTTTAACTGTTAAAAAAATATTCTTACCTGTCCACTTCTTCCAGCGGTTACTAAAAAGCTTGTGATATCTCCACTTAATTTTGGTTTAACAGGAAGAAATATTTCTGATTCCTTTTTGTGGAAAGATATTAGATGTTTCCTTAAGCCTGAAGTGTTTCTGTTTTTCATTTTTATTTCAATCTTTTTATGTTGGCACAATTTACAGAAGGCAGTTTGGGATGCATGAATTATTTCGAAAAACTCCTCAAATTTGCTTTTGGGTCTTTTAGATCTGTGACTCAAACTCTCGTTACTCGGACTAGAATAATTTGAATCTTCGTCACTCATATTAAATTGTACACGTGATACGTTTTTAGAAAACAACGAGAATTAGTAAAAACAATTATTAAGTTAGACTCGAAGCACAGCTCAATTGGAAATGACTGGAATTAAAATAATTCCTTTATTTATAGTACGTTTCCTTGCTTTCTACCGCGCCGCCTCGCCACGTGCCGGCTCTATGAAAAGGATGCCGCCGCAAATCAAACAATACCGCGTGCGGCGTACAAACACACACTAAATATTACCTACTTGTACAGACGCGACGCGTGAATAAAATAGAATTAGTGCCAATCACTATTCTTTACATATAAGTGAATGTTTTGGCGTACATCTATACTAATATTATAAAGCTGAAGAGTTCGTTTGTATGTTTGATGACAGAAGTTTTAAAATAAATAAATAAGTCCTGAACGTCACTATACCTCCAAAGTTACTATTCCTCGTGGACGAAGTCGCGGGCACAGCTAGTAAATACTTACTCTCATCATCTCTCTCAGAGATATTCGGGCTGGTAAGTAATACAAAACTCTTATCGCAGGCTTTTTATTTTATTAGTAGGTAAGTACCTACGCTTTTTATATTATTTTATTAGTTTTGTAGAATTTTTTTACACGTATCAAGTATATTTAAAAGTGGCTACAATATTTATTAAACGGGTGATATTTGAACACTTTTTTGCTATTTTTTCTTGTAAAAACTTAAGAAATATAATGACTAAATGTACAATAATAGTACCTAAGTAATTAGTTTAAAACCATATAAGTAATCAATATTATAATATATACTTACTAGAATGAATTAATATGACATCTACTACCTATCCTTACCATTTTATCCTAATCATAATACTACTTGCGTGATCAGTATAATGTATTCATTTTCATTCTAAGCACTCTGAAACTTATTTATTCTTTGGAACACCTGTAGGTACTCTTAAAAAAATTCGAAATTATTTTGCATGAGTATACCTACGCCCTATGGCGGCAATCAAATAGTGTCACAAATGTTATGATTTCGGCGTGGCGGCAACGATTGTTTTAGATTTCAAAAGAAGCCGCCGGCGCGTGTATCATAACCATGTACTTCCGAAAAGCGGCAAATTTCTTTGAGAAGTAAGTACAAAACCTTTGATGCCGCATTATCAAAGTGCCGATGGTTAAAACATAACTATGCATGCACTCAGTTTGATTTTAATAGATATTTTTTTATTCGTTATGTTTATGGTATTAGTCGTAATGCGCATAGGTCCAGTTTTTCATATTCTTTGATACAGTTTTTTGCGTCTCATAGAATTCCTAAGCGTACCTACCTATACACCGAACTGTTACACCTAACTACTCAGTGAAATAGCGCTAAGTCCTAGCTGCAAGACGCAAGAGTCTTGCAGGCTATGTCTTGTTCTTGCTCAAGTCTTGCACGGTCAGTCTTGGTCTTGGTCTTGCTAAAAATACGCGGTCTTGTTCTTGGTCTTGGTCTTGCAAAAACGCAAGAACAAGACCAAGACTGCAAGACCAAGACTGAATTTGGGCAACACTAGTACCAACGTTGTATCACATTCCCGAGGCTGTAAAAATAGAGAAAACGAATTTTCCCAGATATGAGACCCAGGTAGATCGATTTTCGCCCCCGTAGACCCCTATTTCGCAACTTTCATCGAAATTGTTAGAGCCGTTTTCGAGAACTTGATTACAAATATATGTATATATAATATACAAATACTGCTCGTTTAATAAGATATTATGTATGTGTATTGTGATTCAACTCCGGTTCCATCCCCGGGTCGACTAAAGTGTCGTTAGGTTTTTCCACTTGGAAATTCTCGGTTGCAGCCAGAGTCTATATCTGTCACTGTCGCACTACTGTCAAACTACGAGTGCAAGATAGAGACGGGAACGTGTCTAAGTCAACACACATGTAACATGAATAGATTTTGGCCTTAGTCTATGCCCGATTAATAGTAGTACTTAGTAAAATTAAGAGGCTTTGTGTAAGTTTGACTCGTAGCTAACTAATAAAAGCCTCACTGGTCGATAGAAGGTAAAGCTATGCTTGCCGCGGTCTGTTTGTAGATGGGATCATCCATTACATAACGAGAGCTGCATCCGGTTAGACTGGAAGCCGACCCCAACGTTGTTGGGTAAAAGCTATGCAGACTGACTGACTGTCACTGTTTAAGATTTAATTCAACCAAGTTCATTCGAATAATATGCCTGAAATAACGGTCTTTCTAAAAAGTGATTCCCGGAGTTTTACGAGGCAAACGACATTTTTTACGTATCATAAAATCTCTTCATAAAGATTAAATCTTTGTGTGAACCGTGTGGAAAGTAATGATTCTCTTTGCTTTGACAACTGTGATTGTATTCATAACGGGTTTAAGAGAGTTCTTAATAAGTTTGTGGGTGACTGGCTTTTATGGAGAAAGTACTCTATTAAGGTTTTGAAATGTAGGGAAGAGGTTTTTATTGTTTTTGGTACCTATGTTTATTTATTTAAAGATTTTCAACGAGAGATAGGTAGGTAACATTATAATAAGAATGATGTCATTTTTTTGTCCGTAAGGTAGACAGACTCCTATAAAAAAAAAATAGGTCAACTATTTTTTTCTTTTTTTACGTAATGAAAACTTTAAGTACAGCGATACATTGAGTTAAAATGTCGCATGACGTCACGCCTTGCTAGATTTTATAGGTACTGAATTGTGACGTAGTGAGCCCCCCACTCCCGAATTTTTAATACGTTTTATATAAGTCATTTGATTAATATGATAAAACTAAAAATAGGTGTCTAATATTTTTTACTTACTGACTGACGGATCAAATCGAATTTCTTTTTTTTACCTAGGCATAATTCCAATTATCTTAAAACTTGTATAGTATACATTATTTTGTAAAGCACACTCAATGTAAAGAAAAAGATAAATTAGGTTATTTTTTAACTGGCCATCCTCGTGGGACTTTCTAATGGGAGTACGTAATCCTAACTATAATATAATTTTATTAATTTTATATTATAAATACGTGAGTTTGTTTTGTTTCACGCTAAATCGGCTGACCAGATTTGGATGAAATTTGACACATGGGTATACCATGACTTGGAGAAGGATATAGGATACCTTTTATACCGATGCTCCCACGGGATCGAGACTTATGCGGGTAAAACCGCGGGGCCCAGCTAGTATAACTGTCACACGACCCTAACATGTCATATTACAGTTATTTTGTATATTGTCAATTACTTTCTATGTATATCCGCCTGTTAAATTTTTAATTAAATTGTTGTCGGAACATTAACTTCAAATAACTATGGCCCAGTCAATACGACACTGAAAAAGTTTCGTCCTCTACGTGACCAAATGCCAACAGCTGACATATGCCTAGGTATTAGGGGCCTCCATTTACCAACTGGGTCAACGGCCCCGTAAAATATTGCATAGAATATTTATACCTTGTGACAAGTTTACATGATGCACCTTACCTTTTAAAGTAGGTTAGAGTTGTCTATGGGTGGCTATAAAGTATGTTGTTTAAAGAGTGGAACAGTGCATAAGTAATGTGAAGGGAGGCTGACCCACAACCCTTGGGCCCCATAGAACATTTTTACGAGCATGGTGGAGAAACGGCTGAAATATTCCCTTTACCATGTTTTTATTTCAATTGGTTATCTTCGAGGCTGTTTGTTTTTAAGGGGGATGCGCTAAGGTAGCCCGCAAAATTCAAATTTTCTGATGTTTTTTGCAATTTGCCAAATGTCATGATTTCATGAAATAGTCATTCAATGCACTTACATGAACTTAGAGAGTTGTATTGCTGATTCTAATGTTCATAATTCTATAAATCCATATTTGTTACGGCCGCTAATCATATTTAGATCAACATACAACCTGATACTGACCTGCAAATTGCAAAAAACTTAAGAAAATTTGAATTTCGCGGGCTACCTTGGCGAATTTTGTTAAGTCGGTTGAAAAAAGCATTTTTGCCCACTCTACAATGTAGTATGTGAATTTCACATGCCTATTGCATAATGGGTTCGTATGACACCAAGCGGTTTTTATGATAACGATGAAACAATTTAATGGTTAATTTTCATATACCTGCATTTAGCTGCAGCATTACAACACATGACTAAAACAATATCCAATGGGGATAGGTAGTCACATACAAAATATATTATTTATAATCATTGGATTGGATTATCTGCTCATTGCACTATAGAATCTGCTTTACCAACTAAGCACTTTTTATTTTCTTGTATATCGGAGAAAGACGTTCAGCCATCTTCAGCCGTGGTTGTTACCACTAGGTCACTATATTGGGACGTAATTTTTTACGTCAACACCTACCAAAGTTTACCGAAATTAGTTCCCCGTACACAACATAATGCAGATTTATAACCATGGCACAGTGAGGGCAAGGCGTGGGTAATTTGTTTCCTGCTGTAAGACGACACAATGTTGACGTGGTGACGTGCGCGTTGGCAGAAGGTGAGCTTAATTAACTCCGTGACTGATGACCAGCCGCCCCTATAATATGTCAGTGACTACATGAGTTTATAATAAAGTGTTAGTCAAATATCAGGGGTGTGATTCTGTAAGACCTCATTCTGAACTTTGAATCTGAATCCGCTGTGAGTTTCTTGATTGGCATTCTAAAAACTCGTTTGATACACTAGCGCTATCCTTGCGGGCGTGTCAGCGAGTTGAACTAAATTGACCGTGAGATTTTGACAGATAAAGTATGAGATGACGTAAGAATTGAAATTCAGTAAGGTAATTCCCCCGTCACTTCGCTCTCGAACCCGAACACATTTTGAACCTTATGCGAAGTGAGAGTGAATAGATGTGAATGTGAGATGCGAGTTGTTGTTTGAATTTTACAGAATCGACGTACAAGTTCCAAAGATGAAGTCTTTGAAGTCAAGTATTTTTAGTAAAGTATCGGGTACCAAACTTGACTCTTCCCTTCCTACACAAGTATTTAGAGAGTCAGTTAATCTTCCTAGCCTATTCCCAACTATGTTGGGATCGGCTTCCAGCCTAACCAAATACAGCTGAATACCAGTATTTTACATGGAGGGACTGCCTTTCTGACCTCCACAACCCAGTTACTGGGTAACACGATACTCTTCAGTAAGACTGTTTGTCAGACTTTTGGGCTTCTGACTACCCTTATGGACAGTGAAAGATCTACGATTGACCGTGCTTTCCGAGGCACGGAGGGGTATTGATATGCAGTGTATGGTCACTCATTCACGAAACGGACGCAGCAAGCGTAGCTTAACGTGTGGCTGATATAATGTAACCTTAATTTGAAAAACAGTAATGCTTGTCTGCACTAAGCTGTGACAGCGTCTACGTTCATGCCTAATTCGCACTTAGCCATAAAAATGCGTGGCACAAACCTGCCTCAATACTGTTTGATAGTTAGGATTGAATTAGTTGGAGAGTTTCTTAGTTTAGTCTTAGTCGATCTAAGTGCAGAAGCAAACATATATATTACAGAAGGAAGAGACGTCAAGAACTGCAAAGTGTATAACGCACTTTTGTATTTACACGAAATAGAGATATAATATTAGTTTATTCATATTCATACAGAAATTTATAGGAACTTGCTCCATCAGAATTATTGCAAAAAATTGTACTCACATTTCACACCAGAGTACTTCATGAAAAATATTCCACAAAAATTTTTACATTTTAAAAGCATTCGCGCACTTTACATGTTTACCATAAAGAATAACACAATATATTTTATTTTTCATGAAAAGCTGAAAAGGTATTGAATCCGTCGAATGGATGTGAAACGCGATGGAGTAACAAAGTTTTCAGCAAATAAAATGTATTTGTTAAAAGGTAAAGTTAATTTAACACTAACTGGCGTTGTAAATGTCAGTTATAAACAACTCTAGTATTTGTGTTTTCTGAAGCTTTGTTACCCGACTACGGCGAAGGAAAAAGGAGGGTTATGATTTTGACCGGTATGTATGTAAGTATGTTCATCTGTTCCCTCCTATCTTCTAAACCACTTATCACAATTTGACAAATGAGATATCGTTTGAAGTGTCTTGATTGTCAGCTGGTTATAGGCTATGTGACGTCACATTAAATTAAAAAAAGGCGCCCTCAAGAGGAGATAAAGTCAGGAACTAAAAAAAAATATTGTTTAATCGTATCATGTTGGGTATCAAATGAAAGGGCATTAAAAATCCGGAGTCACACGTAATCTGTTCGATTTTTGCCCTAACACGTGTGACTCCGGATTTTTTATTTGTCTGTCTGTGGTGTCTTGTTTATACCTTTTTAGTCTTAGTTAGGGTTTAGTTTTTATTAGGTACTTTAATTTTTTTATAAATGGTGTCAAACTATACGCTGCTTGAATAAATACTCGCTCACCGTAAGCGAGTATTATTTGTTCCAAACTAGTTAAACCTAAGTACTTCATAACAAGTTAAAGTGGCATTCTGGTTTTTCAAACGACAACGGTTTCTTAACATAAAGGCTTTACCAGGAAAATTATTATTTAATAAATTGATCACAAACTTAAATTGTCCGTAGGTTTATTTAATCACAACAGCGCTTCTTTGACAGTTTTGTGAAATGGCAGCAAAATTAGGAAGGTAGGTAGTATAAGGTTATGGCAGGGCTCGTGGCTAAATAATAACACCCGCACGGGTCAATCTTCAAGGTTAAGGGGTAAGCAACCATTGCCGAGGTCGGTCTATGGATGGGTGATCATTCATAATATACCGTGCTCCGTGCTTCAGAAAGCACGTTAAGTCGTTGGTCCTGGCTGTCATTCGTAGATCTTAGACATTTGTTACGGGTAACAGAAGTCCGAACATCTGTCAACCAGTCTTGCCAAGGGGTATCGTGTTACCCAGTAACTGGGTTGTGGAAGGCAGATAGGCGGTCGCTCCATGTAAAATACTGATATTCAGCTGCATCCGGTTAGACTGGAAGCCGATCCCAACATAGTTGTGAAAAGGCTAGGCAGATGATGATGATGAATGGCTATGACACGGCAACACGTAGGGTGTCAATGTGCTTTAAATTAATTTCACTGACAGTAGATAATTTTGAAATGTGCTGGGATTCGCAAAATATTCCTTTACATTACCTACCAACTACCACCTCACCTTGGACGCCGATATACTCTACGAGTCTACGTAATATTATGTTCATTAATTAGCCAAAAAGACAATACATAGGTGCTAAAAGAAATATATCGCTTTAGGTACATTCGAAAATAATAAATTATATGTACATTTTAAAATTATAAATTACATGTATACTTTGTTGAGCTATGTCTTTGACTTATTGAGATATGTATAGAGAAGATTTCGCGAATAATCTACGTATTTTCGTTAGTACCTATATCTAAAGGGAAAACCCCTATTTATAAGTAATTAAACCGTAAATCTCATTATAATTTATTACAAATCGTAGCCCTTTTACCGACAAAGTGAATGTTTGTGACGGCTGACCGCGCCCCGTACGGAATTATGCGATTCATACAATATTACACGCTTTTCATTCGTTTGTACATTTTATATGAGCCAGGCCCAACTTAGGTTTATTTTATTTTAATTGTAAAATGGAGAATCAAAGGAAATTTATATTTAACGAGGTTTTTATTAATCTTTTTGAGAGGCACATATGGAAAATGATTAAAAAACACTGATTTTAATTTGTGGATCATTAGACGAAGTTATTTTTTAATTACTTTGAAAGCTACCACTTGAAGCTTCGTAAGAAGAGGGCAGTCGTCAGGGTTACTGAATACGAGTGGTGTCATCAACTTATATTTGTGATAATTTTTTCGGAAAGAAACTAACCCATGAGAGCAAGGCTGTACTTGCGTACAATTCAATCTCCTTTTATTTATTAATGATCAGCAACTGTTTAACGTGTTTAGTGTTTCTTAGGTTATAGGTAACCTAAGAAACGTTTATAAATAAACCCCTTAGTCAAGACGGTCACTGTCCATATTCTAAATCTGTTCGCTTCACACTACTTGCCTTTCTTTCTGGATAGGCCGTGACCAGTGCCAGCCTTCCAATTCGAGAACTTGTGCAAGATCTGTAAACTGTAGAATTCACCAATTGCAAAAATAAAACAATATTTGCTGCACGTTGATTTCGACACCAATGGTGGAATCCCACGATAGGCAATATTGCAGACGGACACGCACGGCAGACAACCACAGACCGCCACGCACCGCGCACCGAGGCGCTTCCGATGTCTGCGATACCCCGCACTCACCTTCCCACGGTTCGTCGTCCGGGCTCGTCGGTGTCCGTCCGTAAAATCGCGGATCGTGGGATTGCAGTATGCAGGCGCCCATAGTCCCACTGGTGATGTCATTTTCTCTCCTGTTAAAATAATAATAGATATCCCGAAATTAACACAATATACATACCTACCTAAAATTAAACACAAAAGTGACTATACAACTACTTAGTCTCAATATCATGTAATATCTACTACTAAGTAATATCAGAGCTGATCAACATACAGCTCTATCCAACAGGAAAATATGCGACTTTTCCAATCAATGTTACTCGGACGTAGTAAACGGGAACAGTTTGCTATCGGCATAACTAAAAGTTGTTTGTGCCGTGAAGTTGGCCCATGTTAGTGCCGTCATGTTGGCTGGATGCTGCAAACATGTCAGGGACACACGGGGGAAAAGTTTGTAGGAATACGCTAGAATGTAGATAGGAGCATCGATTCATCAGCCTTATAATATTTCCAATACTGGGATACAGGCCTCTCTTCGAGAGGGAGTGGGCTGTAATCTACCACGCGTGCCCAATGTGGGTACCAACATGTCACATGTCTCCGAATTTTTGGTTCTAGGACATGCCGGTTTCCTCACTATGTTTTCCTTCAACGTTTTGAGAGCCGTGTTGATGAAATTATTTATACAAAGTAAAGCGCCTGCTTGGGTTCGAACTCACGACCTACAACTCGTAAGTCGGTGTTAGAGCACGGAATAGATAAATAAGGTTGGAATGGTAATGTGGGCGTGGCAAGCGCGCCACAATTATGATTCGATAATCATAACTCGACCGCTTCATTAATTCACCGCGTTTCGTGCGCTTCGGACTACTGCGGAGAACAGAGCTCTGCTTTAAAATGCCGTGCTGTGCAATTATAACTTGTAAAACAAAAAGTCAGACCGCAAGTATAGAGCGAGGGGGTATATCTTTCCATCGGTAAGTCGAAAATAACATTTAATTATAATTTTATTAGTAAAAAACATAAAAATATTCTGATCACTATGAAATTCCAAACATTAACGACATTATTGCAACAAGTAAAAAAAAATATACATTGCACGATGTGTACTCGCGTAATCAACGCAATTACTAAGTCCGCTTACAATGTACTGCATGCGTCGCGTCCTCTTCACTTCAACCATTGACGTTTCGTCGTTTGCCCTGATTGGCCGTGATGCACGGTCGATAGTGAGGTGACCATGTGGTTAAATAAAATCATCGATAGAATTCTCAAATAATATAAATTTACGTTCGACAAAGATTCTTTTTGAATTATTTTATATTTAATTAATGATAGTATATTTTTAGTTAGATGTATAATGAGTCAATTAAATATTACAATAATTATTGAACGAATGATACAATATAGTAAATACTTGTAGATGACAGATTTACAGGGAGAAATTGAATTCATTGGCAACATTATACGAGATCATTGTACTCATCTACAAGTATTTACTATATTGTATTTAGTATTAAAATATAAGTAAAATCCAATTTTACTTGCGCAATAAATTATAAATTTTAGGTTTCCTAAAGAACCTAACGCCAGGGAACAATGGATTGACGTGACAGGTAGTGGAAACTGGATGCCGACAAAGACGAGTACTATTTGCTCTATACATTTCAGTAAAGAGGATTTTATCATTAAAAAATCAGGTTATTTGTAATTAATAGAAGAAAAATAAATATTTCTTAATATTTATTTCATGTTTAATTTTCCCCCATACATTCATCAGATAATTTATCGATAAAGAATATCGGCTTTATCAAGCACTAGCGTGTATGAAATTTTTTATTGCTTTTTTGCGTGTGTGTGTGTGTCTATGCCTACGAGGGCTTAGTACTAGTGTGCGAACGAATATCTGCCCTGAGATTTATGTGTGTCTGATTTGGTTGTGTGCGAAATATTTGTAAACATAGGAGTGCGTATGTGTAGAAATTAAAATAGTGGGAGACAAGCGGTGACACTGGTCCTGATACAAAATTAGAGCTAGGGCCTTTCCAACCTTATTTATCAATTCCGTGGTGTAGAGAGTAGTACTGGCCCAGTGGTAACGGCCCCGACTTACGAATCATCGATTAATATGTGCTAAAAAGTAAATCACTTTTCGTTCTGAATCGCTTCTATCCTGTCGACATAATTACCTAATCCGTACTAATATTACAAATCCGAAAGTAATTCTGTCTGTCTGTCACCTTTTCAAGCCTAAACGGCTCAACGGGTTTGGACGTAACCGTTAGGACGTAGAATACTTTTTATACCTATAGTACTACGTTCCGAGCAAATGAAAATCAAAATATTTTATTTTACATAAACCTACATGGGCAGTTATGAAACGTCAGAAGCTAAGTGGACGGTTCCAATTGGTCGTTTCCTATGGAGAAGAGCCAGTAAGAAACTCCACGGTTGTGATCACTTACCATAACATACTTAGGACTTGTTTTTTTTAAATGTAATTCAGTGGCAAATAACTTGGTAACGGCAACGTAACTTAGCCGGCCCTATAATAAATCATAAACACCAATAAAAGCCGAACAATAGGCGTATCCTCTTGTTATTTAAGCGTGTTTTCAGCCGAATTGCACACAATTTTACCTCGTATATTTACCCAGGTAACTGGAGCCATGCGAGACCGACGATTTGGTAAATAACGTCTTGAGACGATCGCTTACGGTGACCAACATTTAGAGAAAATACAGAACTTATTCAGAGAGCATCAATATTATGCCTCACTACGCTGAAAGAAAGAGACAAGTGATAGAGCCTCATCATCATCTGTCTCATCTATCTCATCTGATCATTCTGTCTCTGTCAACTACCCTCGCATGTTAATTGTTTGAAATATAACGATGTTTTAAAAATTCGTTTACCGCTAAATGATTATTATTTTTACATCAAACGGGCTCTAACAACTCATTAGGATTAAATAGTAATTAAGATAACATTCCTTTCCATCCTTTATTTACTTTTAAGGATTTAATTGAGTGTTTTTTAGTGCAGCGGCCTTTAATATTTTTTTTGTATCTTAGCAAAACACTGTAAAAAAAATACCTACCTAAAATAACGAATTTTCAAGGAAAGAAGAGACTATTAATTCAAGCTTAAATAATCAAATCAAAATTGTTCATTTATATTTTAGGTTCAAACTCCAGGATAACAAAATTAACCATTAAGTTATCGTAAATATTTGACGCGGAAGCGTCACCTTACTAATATTTGATCAAGTTTGCGTCAAAATTGTAATTATGGAGAGTGACTATGGGTAATGGAGACGAGGAGGTGCCTCGGTGCCTCGACTAATCAATCTTGTGTTGCTCGCTGACATGTAACGTCTTGATAAGTTACTTTGTTTTGTTAAATATACAGCATGTAAAAAAAACCCTGTCCGATCCGTGAGAGTGTTGTTAAGAAGTCTATATAATATGTGGATATTTTTTGGAAAAAAAAAGTCGTTCGATTTTTTTTGCAATGGGTTATTTTACCGGATTAATATATGAGGCGCGGTTGGGCGGCGTTTCGCGGGTATCTACAAGACCTCTGTAGAAAATTTGCTTATAATAATGAAATTAATGTAATTTTGGTAGGTACTAAGAACGTGAATTTTAAACAGTAATAACTTTCCTAATTTCAGATGAAATATTTTATTAGTAAGTAATGTTATTGTGATACCTAGGCGTCCCACAGTGGAACGAATGTATGGGAGCGGTTGGACGTAGACATGTCCGAAAAATAAGAGTAAAATTATGACAAACTAATGATGCCATCTTATTCGATTACTTAATGCCTTCATAAATTGTGGTGATGAATTTCTTCATAACTCCCATATTTCGGGAGTAATTTGAGAAAATGTGAAATTTTACTATGAAAATGAGTGTATTGAGCTCTCTCCCTCCTGATTCCGGGCTTGTTTCAAGTAGCGGTCTCTAATATCGTAATGCTATTACTAAGAGCTATATTTAATACTAAGACACATAGTGCGCCAAATGTGCACTTTCTGGGATAAAAGGAAATGAAAATTTAAAAAAAAAAACGTTTTTTCCCCATTTGTATTTACTTTAAACCGCAGACAGACTTATTAAGAGGTCTATAAATATATTATATATATACAGAAATATATATTAACAAAAATATTCACAAGAACTGATGAGAGTATGACTTTTAAGTAAGTTGATAATAAATTACCTAGTTTCATTAAAAGTACAATAAATAATTAAGATGTAAGCTCTAATTTACTAAGTTACACATTTTAAAACAATAACATCATTTAATTATCTTCGTCATCATCATCATCATCAATTAATTCAAATTCAGAATCGATGTCCGCTAAATCATTTATGTTAACAAATTCGATATCACTTTTCTCAGAATCCGTAAGCTCATAAAATTCCTTAAAAGAAGATTTTTTTACAAACTTATTTCCTTTTGGACGGATACTTGTAACAAGTGGATCAGAAGACAGTAAAAGATTGTGCATAATATCTTCATTGCATGAGATACTGCTATGCTTTCGAGAATGCCCCTCTCTATATTTTCTAAAATCTTTATTTCTAGCCTCAGATGCCTCTTCGGATAGAAAACCAATGGGCACAATTGACATGTTCTGAACTATGTCTGGCCCATGCATTAAGATTTTATGAAGTGAAGAAGGCATATAATACCATGGGTATAACTCCACGTAAAGCTTAGCAGTATCAAAGCAGAACTCTCGGAATTTAGTTACGTTGATCTTCTCTCCTGATGAAATACACTGCAAGATCACACAGATTTTTCTTAAAAGCATAGCATCTATTCCGGTCAGTTCAGCAGATTTAGTGTAGTTTTCAAAAAATCTCCTTGCCGAGTTGCCATTGTTGGTGGATCCACTGCCTTGTTTCACAACATCGAGAAGTAAGCCCGTTTCTCTTCTTACAGCCTCTTGAACTCTTTTCTTCCTGTCATCAACTTGCCTTTTTGCTATATCACCCCTTACTTGCCATGATTTTATGTCTAATTTGTAGGAAATGTGTAATAAGCATTCCATTGAGCGAATCCAAGCGTGAAGGGTGCTTAAGCTATATTTATACATGTCCTCGTTTGCGTGTTTATCTTTGATTAACTCTAAATTATTCATTTCTTTAGGACAAGCCTTGCATATGTCACACACTGAAGCTGCTGTATTGGATATAATGGAATGAATTTTACCATCAATCATTGTCAACAGCAGTTGGTGTTTGACACTAATTCCATCAGTGATGGTGGATGGAGTTAAGGCTTCAATCTCTGCTTCGATTTCAGCCATCTCTCTCTGCACATTTTCTTTGGTTTCCTTTATAAACTTAAACAATATTGGCCGGCAAAATGAAGTGGAAGATGGTCGCTCGTTTTCCCAAATTGTTACACCTTTTGAGACGAGCCGCAGTGGTACAAGACTAATCATAAAATTACTAGCAAGATCGATTTGCTCATCTTCACTCGTCCTTTGATGATAAATGCTTTGGCTAGATGATCCGTCAAAACCCCATTTGCTGGTCAATACGAGCTGTTGATTGGGATCAACAGGGGTTTCTAACGACCTAATAAGTCTTCTTGAGGTTAAATCCATCAAGGCTTGTAATTTGATTTTTGCAGAGCTCTCTGTAACTGTGAGATCTTCTTTGGCCGGATAGCACTTAATTTTTTCTTTAACCAACATGTAGTAACTCGGGTATTGAAGAGCTCCTTCTTGAGTGTTGAAATCCCGAAGAGTGTTATAGCGCCATTTCGATAAGTTCATCGATACATAAAGAGCCAATGCCTTCAAAGGGGATATTTCCCGTACCTGAATTGATTTACCTTCAATGAAGGCTTTGATTTTTGAGGCCTCTTCTGGATTCTCCGTCAAGTATTTCATAACATAAGCTGTATCGCTTTGTCCTGCCTTTTGAAGCGCCCTTTCGGCCGAAAACATAATTTCAGCGCTGCTACTGCTGCATGAAAGACTATCTTCAGTGGTGCGTCTTCTTTTTTGCCGGTTACTAAGGTCCTCAAAAGATTTACGAGGACTAGGATGTGTACAAGTTGAAGCATCAGATTTAGCAGGAGAAATTATGGGCTCGATGACGTCACTTATATTTTCTGTAGAAGGTTCCATATTTTCATTCTGTAATTCCGGCCATTGAATTGCAGCCTGTAGCCAAATCTCATGTTTCTTCCGAAACTTATCTGTGCTTCTTCCAGACTGTGTCCATTTTGCATAAATGCGGTAGCAAAATCGACGACACCAGTCTTTTAAACTTGTTTCAGCACTTTCACATAACTGAACACAACTGTTATCTTTTAAAACACTGAACAAATAGTTAAAGTCGCGTAAATCTTTATGTGCGCGTGCGCATAAAGCAACGTGAATATCAAGATTTGTATTAAAATTTGGAAAATACATTGCGAGATTAGCTTGGATACAACGAGGTGTAAATCAACACTGATTTTAAAGTTACTAATAGTGACCTATTTATATAAAATCCAGGTATCCCAGGTATCCTTTGTTAAATATTGCAAGGTAATTAGTTATTGTGATAATTAGTAAATGATGCATGCTAAATTAGTGTATTAAGAGCCATTTAGTAATTAAATAATAGCAATGTTCTTATCAGTAATCATTAGTGCATCAGTTTTATATGTAAACCTTAAGTCCCTAATTATATATCCTAATTAGCTTATATCTTCTCTAATTGGCTGCTCAGAAATGTTATTGTAATAAGGTAAACCTTTAGAAAAACGGTTTTAATCAACAAAATAAACAAAAAATTAAAAAATTGTGTTATAAAATAAACATCACTCTTTATCCCAGAAAGTGCACATTTGGCGCACTATGTGTCTTAGTATTAAATATAGCTCTTAGTATTAGCATTATGATATTAGAGACCGCTACTTGAAACAAGCCCGGAATCAGGAGGGAGAGAGCTCGATACACTCATTTTCATAGTAAAATTTCACATTTTCTCAAATTACTCCCGAAATATGGGAGTTATGAAGAAATTCATCACCACAAGTTATGAAGGCATTAAGTAATCGAATAAGATGGCATCATTAGTTTGGCATAATTTTACTCTTTTTTTTCGGACATGTCTACGTCCAACCGCTCCCATACATTCGTTCCACTGTGCGTCCCCTTTTGGGTCGGACAGGGTTTTTGTTACATGCTGTGTATATTTAGTCGTGGATATGATAATATACGCACATTTTTATGTTGCTGCATTTGTTTTTGGTAGGTTTTTAACAAATCACATAGGCAGGTTATATGATCATACAATAATAAAAAAATTGTAGCACATACTTATTACGTACTCTCTAATTTTAGGCTTTATCTCCATGAATTAGCCAAATTCTTCTATAAAACTCAGCGAACTAAAAAATTGTTATGCTAAAACAAAGATGACGATGATGCCAGGACTATCCATACAAACTATTGTCACCCTTACCCGCATCTTTAAATCCGCAACCTCTTAGTGTGCGCTATAGATAAAGCAATCGTTTTAAAAGCTTTATTTTCCTTTCCTTCTTACTATGCTTAATACAGCTAATTTTGTAGACATTGCGGTATTATTTAGGACTAGCTGCCCGGCCCGCGCCGGCGATTTATATACTAGCGACCCGCTCCTACTTCGCACGGTTTTTACGATTTGACAAAATATCGAAATTTCTTAGCTTTAATAGTAACGTTTTATCCACATAAATATTCCAGAATAAATTCTCTAAGCGATGGTGAAAACCTCATCCAAATCTGTTGCGTGGTTTAAAAGAACGCGGACATACAGACAAACACGAAAAGCGACTTTAATTTATATTATGTATAGATCTGGTTAAACACGAAACCCGACTTTAATTTGTAATATGTATAGATCTGGGGTTTTTTTTGTGTCTTGAGGTAGGTACCAAAGATTACAAAAGGTACGTTATTATGAAAATAGAAAATGCCGCAGAACTGCCTGGTTGATATATTGGTCGTAAGTGCAACTGCTGAGAGCTTAAGCAAAGTGTTATTGGGTTTTCACATCAGGAATTTGTCAGTAGCAGCCTAGAGTCTGAATTTGTGCCCGGTTAGTCGCCCTTTATTTCATGGGCCTTAAACATAACTGGTGAAATGTGGGTGTACCTTATATCTGCAGATATATACATCTCTACCTAACCCCTCGGGAGAAAGTCGTGATGTTATGTTTCATTTGTTAAACAGAAAAAAATATTTTATAATTAAAAACATAATTATTTTTTACTTTTTAGTTGTGGGACCTACCCCATACAAATTCGAATACCAGTTCCTGATAAGTAAATAACAGTGACGGAGTCACAGAACATCGTCTACATATACTAAGTGGGAAAAATACGTAATATTGAAGCTAACTCAAACACTACGCAAGCAAAGTTATTACAATTATTATAGGACCACCTCTGAAGCATGACCTACCAAACAAAAAAAGAATCATCAAAATCTTATTCATATTAGGCGGAGTAATCGCGTAACAAACACACCAAAAAAAAAAACATACAGACGAATTGAGAACCTCCTCCTTTTTGAAGAAGTCGGTTAAAAATGCGCTAACCTTTGATATAATCAAATAGTAGCAAACTATTTCTAAATTGTGTTTTATTTTTAGAAAGCTTTTCTCTACGTTTATTTTTAGCTACACTTAACCTCCTAAGTACAAGTGAAGTTCTTCTAAGCCTTAAGTAGCGTTGCCCTAGTGACTTGTTAATTACATCGGCCCACGCACGTGTACTATAAACTTGAGTAATATTCCTTACATTCCACGGCCTTGTAAGTTTATAAATAGTCAACAACTTCTAATAAAATTCAACACTTTAAGAAAAGGAGGAGAATAATGCCCAAAATTGGTCAACAAAAGACTGAGTCACTAAGAATTAACCGACGAAAAAAGATAACTGAAAAGCAAAAAATAAAATAAAATAACCTTTTAGTGTAACTAAGCTCCTAAACTAATTTAAGTAACAAATTTTGAGGCGACGCCAAACAAACAAACAAACAAATTAATTACATAATTATAGCGTGTATTTGGCGCCGCCTCAAAATGTGTTACTTTTAAATTAGTTTTTTTTTCCGTTATCTTTTTTCGTCGGTTAAATTTTTTGTAAAAAAGTTTTTATTTTTCGCTTTTGAGTTATCATTTATTGTTGTGGCTTAAATCTAATTTGTGTGCAAAATTTCAGCAGAATCGGTTCACAGTTGAAAATTCAGTAGCTGACAAATCAATCCACTCCAGTTTTCCTACCCTTAGGGGTTGAATTTAGTTTTCAATTTTATATGGGACAAACTTCGAGGTATACCCTCCCCAATAAAAAATCGATCAAATCGGACCATTCGGTAAAAAGTTATGCAAGGTCATAGATAAAAAAAAAAATGTACCTACATGTCGACTTGAGAACCTCCTCCTTTTTTTTTCGTCGGTTAAGAAGTTAAAGACGCTTTTCTTTAACTTTTTTTTCCCTGATTTATAGATGTTATGAATATCATATTTTAGACACCGATGTTACGAATGTCATATTTTAGACATTTGGGGAAGCGAATGCTTGTTATGTAAATGTTGTGCGGATGCGAGTGCGAATGCGAAAACTTAAAAAGACAAATAGAAAAGTTGGCTTCAGTTACAAACTTGAAGTAAATTAGTAATCAATGTTATATTTATAAGTAAAATTAGTAGTAAAACAAAGGCAAATTGTATATAAAAAATTATAACTTGGCTGCTTTTTCGCCCATGAGGCGATTTCTCAATGGCTCATTCATAAAGCTGGCTACACTAAATAATTACTCACTTGGTACTCTGGCGGGTGGAGTGCTAAGGTACTTTCGAGCAATATATGCCAAATTCTCATATTTCGAATTTATTTTCCATCAGTCCAGAGGATTTTCCTCGAGGGATGCTCACTGTTCTATCAAATATGCTTTGATTTCACACACGAGGCCACCCGTTAAGTCCTGCCCACCACTACCTGTCGCAAGTCGAAGTGCATATTATGGCACCCGCATTCGCCAAACATTAAATTTGCATCGTTTGATGCGAATGTTTAAAATGATGCAAATCTTATGCATACGCGAATGCGAATGCGAACATTCGTAACATGGTTAGCAAGGTCGATACCGCCGGTTATAGACATCTACAGTACCAGAGCCATATCAGGTGCGTTGACGGCTAAAATGTCTCACATCCGGTATCCCTGTAATTACAGCATTACCTCTTCAAACTAACACGGCAAAGCTGGATTGCTGAAAGAAATAGGTAGGTACTTCACAAAGAGCCGTACTTACTACTAAAACGAACGCCCGCTAAACAGAATCACAAATAAGTAGTATGTTTCCTTTCAAATTGATTGTTATGTAGAGAGAGTTTTATTGTTCGCCCGCGGTCCGTTTACGACCCAGAGTGAGGCATTATTGCTTCTTTATCGCAGATTTTTAGCCGCGCTGGCTTGTTTGGTCATGTTATATGTAATATAAAGAGCTAAGATATGTAAGTAAGATAATTAAGTTGATGATGATAACGTTACAGAAATAATCTGTACCTACAATGTAAGAGCTTCGCATCCATTATAAGTTTGGTGCATTACATTTTGTTGTTACATACTTCAGGAGAAATACAGACACTACTTAGACCCATGTGTACTACTAAAAGCCGCCTTACTGGATGGGTAGATGAATTAAAAATGTTGATTTTACTAATATAGTCGGCAGTGGCTGACCACTAACCATAGCACACTAGTCAAGCGCTAGGTATCACAAATATTGTTAAGAATCTTACAAAAATTGACCTCTACCCTCGAAAAAAAAAACTTCTAATAAAAATATTACACAGAGCCAATAAATACGAGCTACACGATACACCGATCCGACAATAAACTAGCAAACAGAGACAAATTCACGTCACCGGCAACAGGAAACAACAATTCAATTCCAGCACCTATTGGCACCTACGAGTATACCCGGGTCCGTGATTTAATCGCCATGTTTGTTGCACGTGTGTAACCCCCATCCTTCTGTTCCAGAGCTCACGGGCAACTCGAGGGTGACAGTCGCCGAAAACAGTAAAGCAATTTGTTGTTGACTAGCTCAGACACTTATCTGCATCTGGCCAAATAATGTCTGGACTGGTCAACCTCATCAATTTTTTAAATATTACGTATCGAATAAATGTATTTAATGCGAATTTACAGAAATGAAAAATTATTTTAAAAATTCGCGTATAAATAAACCTAGGCATCTCACCTGTTCGTAACCGAAGCAATAGGCCACCCTGTGATGTAATCTCCTGCTGCCAGTCTGTGGTGGTCCCATGGGCCTGACATGGTGTATCGATCACGTCACGGCGCATCTCACGTCGTGTCACTTTGGGACCGCCGAACTACGTCAGGGGTGTTACACCAAACATATATTTTGTTTTTTTTTTCATTTTTGGAATAGGAATCGCTTTGCAAGGACAGTGTGAGAAATTATAACTTAAAGATGTATTTCAGCTCTCATAAAGTAGAATCAGTGTGTATTTCTTGTTGTAGGTATAGCTTTATTTTAGTTAGCCCGAAATGAAAGGAACTCTCAAGGTTCTAAATGAATTAAGTAAGAGACTCTTTTTAATTAAGTTAAGTAATCACAATTAAGTCTGTTTAGTCTGAGAAAATAATAAAAGTAGAAATTCACAAATTTACTTTTACTATTTCCATCATTTCGTTTGTTCGTTCTAAGAAAATAACAAACTTAAGTATACAAACAAATTATTAACAAACAAAGATATGTTTGTTTTGAAGTTCAAATATTACGCAATTGAACCTCAAAATAAACTTATCCTAAATTAATATTGAAACTACAAGGTAGTAGTACAGCCAGTCTCAAAAAGATGTATCTACACATCGACAAGACTTCATTTGATCATCTACACTTTGTGTTTTTTGCACCGTATCAGTATGTAGATACAATTAAGTTCCCAAGTGTAATGTTTACCTGCCAGGGTTGCGGGAAAGTCCAAAAGGGATACCGGGACCCTTGGCAACAGGCAATTGAAGGAGCACGGGTGGGTTTTAGTCAGTAAAAGACTGACACGCCCTAGCTCCGCAGAGGGGGAGAAAACATTTGACGATTTCCCAACCTCAAAAAAAAAAAACCTGTAATGTTTTGTGGCTACACATTGATACAATACTATGAAACAAAGATTTTAATCAATTAAATGAGTTCTTGTTGATGTACACATCTGACTTTACCTACTTAGTATTTGTATTCTCAAACTACAAAGTTTCTGTGACAGACAGACCAACCCTATTCCCTTAAATGACTGATGCTGAGTCCCAGAGGAACACAAGTAGTTCAAGTAAATACGTTATTTTAACCTCAATCACTCTAGGGGTCTACTCTGCGACTTCTGTGGGGCTGGGAGTTTGCATGGGGCAATTTTCTTTTGAAACAGAAAAGTTAGATTGATGTAAAAAGTGAGTAATATTGGCATGATTTCAATCTTGTATGTCAATTTATTTTAGTTTTTGGATGTACTCGTACACTCCTTTTGTTTGTTTGTTTGTGCGTCATTGCAGCATTGTGATTTATTTTTAATTACCCGACTACGGCGAAGAAAAAAGGAGGGTTATGATTTTGACCGGTATGTATGTATGAATGTATGTAAGTATGTTCATCTGTTACCTCCTATCTTCTAAACCACTCATCACAATTTGACAAATATAATATCTATAATAAATAGGTATCGTTGGAAGCGTCTTGATGGTCCGCTGGTTATAGGCGTTACACGTGTTAGGGCATAAATCGGACAGATCACGTGTGACTCCGGATTTTTAATTTGTCTGTCTGTGGTGTCTTGTTTATACCTTTTTAGGCGTAGTTGGGTTTTAGTTTTTATTACTTTAATTTTTTTAATTCTTTTGGGATTATAATATTTTTAACTGTCATTTTATTACTAAGGGTTTAGAGATTAGGGTTTCATAAATAAAAACATTGGAAAACCATCTGAATAGTTTTAAATTTATAAAATATATTCGATCAAACATGTTGTTATCCTTATCAAAACATATTTACGTACTAAGCTTGTCTACTGAACGCACTTTACACGTAAAAGCTACTTAGTAGAATCATTTCAGAGAATGTGACGCACCTTTACATGAATCGTGATAAATCTCTTGCATATTGAGATGACAGCGTGACAAGAGAGACTGACGTGTGTCACGGCAACTCACTTGCAAACACGTGACATCTACGTAGAAGCCTAATTGTATTGGCGTGACGCTAAACACTTTCGTTTTTTAGTCTAGAATTTTAGAATTTATTTTGAAATAATATTAGGGCTGATTTTTTCAACGTCAGGTATATTTTGATCGTGGTATTAAGTTGACGTCTCAAAGCTTTTATATGGAAAAACAACCCTTAACCTTATGTATAACAGGGCTTTAGCCCTGACATTGACAACAATTTGAGGTTACAGCGTGACGCAAGAGATGTCAGACAAAAGTCACTTAATAATTGCTAAGCCAAGGGTAACAGATAACGATTCAATAGAGCTGACAAATACAACACTGATGTAAACAAAACCTTTCGCTCTAACTGTGTTAGCATTTAAGAGAGTCAAATAACAAAATACGGTTCACAAATTGCACTAAATCCCGTCCAAAAGCGAGCCTACAGCGTGACGCGTGACACGAGATTGATATGTGATGTTACGTGTCACGGCAACTCGCTGCAACTTGTTTTTAGAACATGATGGTTGCATAGAAAGCTTGCAAAAAAAGTGTGGAATCAATGGTTTAAAAGATTTCAGGCTACGTTCAATAAAATGGCTGTTACTTACTTGTCGATAACTTCAACAGATAAAAACATGAAATAATCACATTTTTATCAACGGTTCCAAAGCTATTGCGAATGTAGAAGGAGAGTATTATTAGGTACCTAATCAGACTGCTTATTTAATCTTTAAGTTAGGTATCATTAAGAAGATATAAATAAACTAGCTTCTTCACTAAAATAACAGCCACATTTTTATAAAATTCCCTCGGCCCCCGACCCATCGCGGCTCATCGCATCGCCCGCCCGCGCTATGACTTCCTTTTCGGTTAGCGTTCTTTCTGAATTTTTCCTTGTTGCTCAGCTCCTAAGGGTCGCAGCGTGATGTTAAATATATCTCACCTATAATTGGGCTATCAAATGCATAAAGAATGTTTCACTTCCGACTGGTAGTTAAAGAGATAGCGCGCTCAAACAAAAAAACAAACCAACTCTTCAGCTCTATTATGTTAGTACTAGCTGCCGCCCCGCGGTTTCACCCGCATAAGTCTCGTTCCCGTGGGAAATGTCGAAATAAAAAGTAACCTAGGTCCTAATCATGGTCTACCCATGTACTAAATTTCATCCAAATCTGTTCAGCCGTTTTCGCCTGAAAGCGTAACAAACAAACACACAAACTCAATTTCGCATTTATAATATTAGGTAAGATAATATTTGCTTATCAACGAGACAAGACCCTCGAGCATTAATTTAATCTAATTCACCTTCATTGACTTATTTTCTGAACGTAAAGCCAGGATCAATGTTGGGTTGTTTTTCACCATTACGTCTGGTTTGATACATAAATTATACTAACTGCCATTAACAAAATGTCATCATCATCACCATTTCAGCAGTAAGATGTCCACTGCTGGACACAGGCCCCCAAACACCACAAACACGGTTCACAATTGGCGAAAATATCGATGAACATACACAAAAAAAAAAAAAACATGCAGACGAACATAGAACGTCCTCCTTTTTAAAGAAGTCGGTTAAAAAATAGGTGCAGGTAATGCGGGAAGCTTGTAAGCTTTGAAGACGAAGTTTTGTTAGTTTAGTGCTCAAAGGAGCAATCATAGCTAATGCCATTTAATTATGTAATAACTGTGCAATATCAGAATGAGTTAGATTTTCATTTAGGTTCACGTTCATCTTTCATCTTCTCTCGAATCGGAATATTTCAAGACGTACTTTAGGAATGCTTACTTTACTTACATATTTCACCATAAAATAATGCTCAAATAACCATTTTCTTGCGTCAAGAAATGGTACTATTTACCTATTCTACATGTTTTTTTTTAAATTCCATACCATTGTTTTCTATCTACGATACAATTCCATTCCATTGGCAAGCTAATGCAACATTCCAATTTTAAAAATTGTATTTCGATATTGCAACGGTTATTAGGAAAAATCAGTTTTTCCCCGCTCTTCTACCGGTTGTCAGTCCCGGGGAAATCAGTTCGCAGCACTAATTACAGCGCCCGGGCTCCGGGACGGCTAGGGACGTCAAACGTGGCGTCTGTTCCCGGCATTTTTATAGAGTGGCGGTGAACGTTACGGCTTCAATGAACGGTTTTAAAAGAGGTTTTTATTAGGATGTTATGTTTTTTATGATTCAAAGGTTTAAGTCATCCTTTTAGAGTCAACCTGGGTATCAGGTTTTTTTAGGTTTAGGTTTGATTATTCTCCGTTTTGTTAGGTGTTCTGTGTTTTTGTAAGTTTTAATTTGCTTAACGTGAATATTATTTTAAGTCTCGGAATGTGTTTATTGCATACCTGTTAAAATACGAACAAAAAGGCTCATCTTTTTCAATAAAAACACAAATACATATTTTCTATTACTGAACAACCAATCCTGATAAAATGTTTGTGTATTCAACTTTCTACAACATACAACTTCTTCATCATAATAACAACTTTCAATATTCTCTCTTTGTTAAAGTTAAAATGTTAATTAACGCCATAAAAAAGATTCTTGCAACGATTCAGTGAACAAAACGAATAATACATTAAAAATGTTTTTGTGGAGAAGTCATTTTTAATAAAAGTGTTTTTCTTTTTGTATTAATAGACGGAGCGATGCGGCTTGGAATTGGGTGAAGTTTTGCAATTTGCGAAGAGGTGCTATTTGAACTGCTACGTAAGAAGTTTATTATGGAAGTTGGGTTTGAACTTCGGCTTGTTATTTGATGAATTCATGCCTCAAAAGACTAAGACCGACGACACACCGCAAGTGGCACGCTTAGCGGCAAGAGCGCTTAGCTTGTGAACCAACACAGTGCATGTTATGTGCTCGCTTAGCACCTCGATAGTAGCCTAGCAGTAAGCTACGCGAAAGGACGTGTCGGTTATTTGCTTGGATTAAGTGGATGCAATGGAGCAATTTTCTAGACAACTAAATTAACCTAACTAACCTAATTACCTATTCAGAAACTTTTGCCTGGAACATCATTCCATTCTGTTACTGGAGAAGGGCGATGTTGGCTGCGCTACCGTTCATACTTTTGCAGCCAACATCGTTTTACTTGTTATAATTAGCCTTGTGTTATTCAAAATAAAAATAAACTTTGAGAGAGACAGTTTACCACAACAAAATATACTTCTACAATCACACTTTAGATCACCAGGCATGAGACAGTGTGGCCACCATGAATCGAAGCATTTCGACCATTCACTTTGTCTCCTAACTAACTTCTAAGCGTGCCACTTGCGGTGTGGCTTTAGCCTAAGACTTTCGGGTTTTCATTAAATGTGATCTAAGTCTAGAGAGTTTAAAACAAATAGACGACGCCACGTGCTTAACCTTTTTTACGACAAGTCAGAATAAGCTAAATTCAATATTCCATTGACAAATATTGACCCAGATTTTTTTTTCAACTCAGAAATATTTTCATAAAATATTCATTGAAACGTGACGTCATTAAGTCAGATTTCAGCAGCGACTGGCCGTAGATTACATTAATGACTTGTCATCCGACGCCCCAAGTTTCCGGAGGCCCAGTTTTGATACAAAAAATGGCCTTTACATTTTTATCCGGGTCTCCTCGATTAATTATGTATTAAGTTCAAAGAAAGTCAGTAAGCCAATAATTCTTTTGAGTGCCGCCTTGGGTTTCTCGAGGCGATGAATTATAGAAACATCGCCATTCATCTTTTTGTTCATTTCAGTTTTGATTCACTTTGAAGGTACTAGTGTGGGGTATTTAGTGGATCGTGTGGGGAAACAAGTGATCCTTCAGACGGGAGGGGAGAGGGTAAAGCTTCGTATATTTTGCGTAATGCTCACAAATAAATATAAAGCAGGCTCTACCTCCCTACGCTAGTCGGAGCCGCACGGGTAATATATTATGTTTACTGAAAAAGAAAACTTGAAATTCTCGGAAATATTTTTATGAACTTTGATGTTTTTCCGTGCGAAAATATTATGAATGATATAAGTTCATACTTTTATTCGTTTATCCTATGCCTTTTTCCAAGTGTGTTTTTTATCTTTAGGAATACGCGTGCGTCATTGTGCTTATAACAGTCAGTTTAGGGGATAATATATTATGTTATTAGAAACGACAATGAACTGATCTCTGACCTTTAGAATAGAGTTTGGTGATCTGATTTTAGCTCCAGAACTCAATATTATGTATATATCTTAAATGTTTGCTGTAATTAATTATTCAGATTGCGTTTGACTGAACTAGTGATCAATCGTCGGGTTCAGGTTCGCTGAGAACATTATCATTAGGACGGTTAAAGGCCCTTAGACCCTTTCACCATAAAGCATACCAGTAGCGAAAGGTGTAAAAAGGGTGAGATGTTTTATATGGGACAGTTGATAATTTTTCACGATTACGATGTATTAGTATTTATTTTCTTTTATGATGATTGCTTTGACATTTATAAAAGCCCTACGAGTTCATTGGGACGAGCCTATGTGACTAGCAAAATTAGATGATTTTTAAATAGAAGCTAATTCTAGAAATATCTTAATTCCACTTACTTGTTAGTACTAGGCATATACTGTGAATTAAAATCACAGAACTTCCTATCGTCCTGTACCGAAGCCGTTCGTCTCCTAGGACCAGTAGTGACATCGCTGTCATAGGCATCACTCCACGTGCTCGCATCTAGTCTACTTAGACCTCCCTCGGGCTCGCTCAGGTAACCGAGGCAGGGGTCAAAGTATGCGAACTGGGATTTGTTGCTGAGTGACCTCTCCTTAGGTTGACCTATAGATAAATCTTTGAGTTGGAGATGAGATGTTTTAAGCTTACTTACTGCTGAGTCACGAACAAGGGAGTGTGTATCTTTTCATAAAGTTTTCATTACAATTATAATTTATTAAAATTAAAAAAAAATTAAATAGAAGTTTTGCAATTTTGCTTTTTTGTTATTAGACATTTTATTCTTCGGTGTTTCTGTAGAATCCCATGGAGAAAGCTGTTCAGTTTTATGCTCTGTACCACAAACTTATAGAGATACATGCTGTAGAATAACATTATACAGCGTGAAATTTAATTTACGCGCATCCTCTTAAGGGGTTTTTGTACTCATCATTATGAACAACTTTCAATAAGGGACCAACCCCGAAATAGCGAAAAAATTTTTTTTTGTAATTTATACGGGGTATGCAAACATAAATGTAGGGACAGCTTTTTTCCTCGCTATTGTTGTGAAAATATAGACCTGTCTTATTAAGACAAAAAATACACCATAGAACCACATAATGAAAAAATAAAGCTACAGAACAAAGCATGTGAAAAGAGATTGTCCTTCATACACCATATATGTAAGTCACTTAAATGCTGCCGAAATATTTAATTTAGTTACGTAAGAAAATACCGAGACGAGGACAAAGATTAAGGGTAACCCGAGGTGATCCTCTTTTCGTCCTCCTTTGAGGCGGATGATACGCGCACGAGCAAAGTACCGAAGATTTAATCGTGAAACACCCTCCATCAAACTGTAATAGGTATATGTGGGAAAATATTACCAAAATATATCATAAGCATACATTTTATTTCATGTATTTTTTATGCAGGGTTACACGATTTTTATATAGGACAGTAATCGGCAGCCATTTTTTAGGCTAGACTGTGGGTAGCGGATTTCATATAACGTTGACATATTTTCTAGAATACGTGATCTACGATATAATTTTGTTTGAATGGTGCTGATACATGCGTCATGTTCGTGAACGGGCGCCGTCAGTTGGGACTGGAAATTTTTTGGCTGACACGGCTTATTTTAGTTTAATTTTTGAATTACTTTTTTTAACTTTTTATTACGGACGCTTTTTTTCTGCATCGTTCTCACATGTATAATTTCATAATTAATTATGTAACCATTATGTCCGTGGAGTTTCATGCCCGTTCTTCTCCATAGGTACCTCCTACGCTTTGGAATGGGCAACTAGCTTCATCTTTCTGACATATCGACCCCTTGATAGTTCAAAAGTGCCTGTAATTGGTTTCTTTGAAATAAATGCTTTGAGTTTCAGTGAGTTTCACAGACTAGAGGAAAATCAAAAATATTTCTGTTACCGGCGTAGTTACGTAGTGTAGCGTCGTAGAACAATCATAGTTCTGTAGTGACAAAATTCGCATTGAAACACAAAGTGACTGTATCCTATAGAAAGGGCTTTTCAGATTTCCATTCAGCGAATGCATTACAGATAATAACCACAGAGACCCATTATTATCTACCAACCTACACTTCGCTAGATCACACACAAAGAAAACTCCACAATAGACTCTTCAACATTATTTACTAACCAAGCGTAAAGGTGATTCGATAAAAAGCTTAGTTACAGTGTTGCCAGTAATCATGGACCATCCTCCCGCAATTTACCCGATAATGAGAGGAATCACCCCAGTACCGGGGAGCATTGATGATGAACGAATGAACGAACGAAAATGATTGAACGCGGACATGGCAGCGTTCGCAAAGGGTAAGGGTAATGGATTCAGTTTCCTGTTTGTCGTACCGTTGGGTATAATGAGTACGTGATTTATTGAGTGGTAATTTGTAATTGTTTAGTAGATGTCACGATGCCAAACGATGTTTGAAGAAAATAAGTGAGTTTCGTCTGGTTATGTCGCAAAAAATAAGTAATTTTGAAAGTCGTGACGGTTTTATTATATTTTTCTTTGCCAGGTTTTCAGCCCAATCGCTATAATTGAACCTTCTAAAAATTAATGACTACTTGGAAAATTAACTATCACCCCAAATTTTGTCTGCTAATTTGTTTAAATATGATTTAGGTTGATCGATAATATTTTTGCTTGCTTATAAATGCCTCCCAATATTTTCTCAATCAGTAACTGCATTGCTATTGCTGTAACCAACTCACCGTGAAAACTCAAGTGAAGTGAGCGTGGAGTGAGCTGTCATTGTCACATACCTACTGCCGGTCAATTCAGTAAAAATTTCGCCGTGAAAACTTAGGTGAAGTGAGTTTGGAGTGAACTGTCACTTCCTTAGCATCAGCAGGTATCGATGACAATGACAGCTCATTCCACGCTCACTTGACCTAAGTTTTCACGGTGAGATGTATTAAAGAATAGCAATGCAGATGCTAAGGCAGTGACAGTTCACTTCAAGCTCACTTCAGTTATGTTTTCACGGTGAGATTTTTACAGAATAGCACAACTGTACTAGTTTCTTCTCCTTTTTCGTGTGGTAATTGACTACTGTTCTAGTATAGCAGTACCTACTAGTATCGTTATTAAATATTACTAGTATCTTAAAATAATTAAAAACCACTACAAAATAAACGGCCGTCACAGTGACGTATCGAATAGGCGTTCATATTTGAACAATGATCGCTCGAATCGTCCGAATTGTCGTCTGTTACGATATGAAGCGAATCCCCCCGGGAATGTAGAAACATCACTACAAGTTGGACCGGGATTGCAGTTCCCAAGTACAATTGGCAGTGACTTAGTCGGAATACCGTAGATACAAGCGAGATGTGGTAGATTTAAACTTTGTAACAATGTATGTACGCCAACAGGGGATGTGTATTAAGAATGGAGGATTTTGGAGTTAACTTTTGCATTGCAGTTTAATAACCCTAAATAATTTTCTTCAAAAGGCTTATCTGTGGTTGTTCGAGTTTTATTATATAATAATAATTATATATTATAAATATAATATAATATATATTTTATAAATCTATATATAATAATAAATCCTCCCGTCCGATTTCGGTCACGGTGGCCAATCTCACTCAACGGTGATTAGCCATGCATTAGATATTATAGTGCACAAGTGTATGCATTTTTGTCCCTTTAGGCTTGAATTCCTCTTACGCTGATGTCGGTCGCGTACGTGTAGCAACGTAGTACGCGCCGCGAACGTCAGCGTCGCAGTATGGTGCTATATAGAACACAATGTATATACGCACGCTCGACCGACGTACGCGACCGACATTAGCGTAAGAGGAATTCAGGCCTTAGGTACTCTCATAGACCGATGGGTTGGCAATCCCATACGACCGGCGAGGGATCAGGCGCAGGACCAACTGTTACTGAGATAGTGAAAAAAAAAACAATAATACCTTGCCCGACCTGGGCATCGAACCCAGGACCCCACGCTCAGCTGACTTGCTTGCGACCACGAAACCAATGTGGCAGTGAGACACACTATTTATATTTCACAAAACGATAAGTATTTCGAGTAAATATTTATTGGATTTGGTGATCTCATCTCTCCTCATCGCCATTCCATCAGTTTCAAGGATTTCGATCAACGAAACAAGATACGTATTTGCATTTTCTAATATACCATCGCTTTCAGCTTTGTTAAATTAATCTTTCAAGGTTATTGGACAACTTTCTTCCCATCATTTGAATACTACCAGATTATCTGAGACTAGCTTCTGCCCACGGCTTTCCTCCGCGTAGAACTCAACTACTTAGGTGTACCATGAAACATATCCTATATTATTATGGCACTCGAAAATAGTGTATAGCTTCCTATCAGTGACATAATATTTATAATCGTATCAGTACCTCCAGTTAAACCCAATGTGTTTTTGCCTGTTCAAAAAGGTACGACCTACCTTGATACCTTAATTCACAAATAAACTCTTCGAATCCGCACAGAACCCACGTGACTAATAGTGTGATTATTTTGGCGCGACTAGCTAAAGGTTAATCGTTGCACAAAAGTGTTTATTTTTTATTTTTTTACATTCATCGCAGACAGACATAATAATAATCATAGTATTATTTGACATTATATACCTACTATTTAATTTCAACTCTATAGTAGTGGCTTTTACGGACATGTTAATTATTCAGATTTGTTACAGTTGTAATGGCAATCATGTCATTTGGTTTAAATAGGTTTTTATCTGTAGTATCTTATTTATCGTATATAGATTCCTTTCTATCTTGTGAATGTGAGAACGTCGTAGGCTTAGTGAACTGTTGTAGACTTTTATTTTTAATTTTAATTTTTTTTTTTTTTTTTTTTTTTTATGAACTTTTTCTGGAACTTTTTGAAAGGCCTACACTGTCCTCCCATAACTATTAACACTGTAATTCGAAATTATTGTAAAACCCAATTATCTTTTAAAAGAGTAACCATGGAGTTTCTTGCCGGCTCTTCTCTTCTCCATAGGAAACGACCAATTGGAACCGTGCACCTAGCTTCTGACGGTTCATAAGTGCCCATGTAGGCTTATGTGAAATAAAATATTTTGATTTTGATTTTGAAAGTTTGCACTCGCGAGGTCTACTGTTCGCAGAACTACTAAAAATATATTAAGGTTAAGGTTAGAACAACTTTATTTCTCATAAAGAATTGCATACATAATTCACTTACTGAGAAACAATATTTAAAACTAAGATTAATAATTTAGTGCGCACAGATGTACGATTATAAAATAACAAAACACAATAGCAAAGAAAAGAAAGAATGTGGGTAAACAGATAAGTAACATAATATATTAGTTAAGATACATCTATATCTATACATATTATAAATTAAAGTTGATGAGGTTTTCACCATCGTTTGGAGAATGTATTCCGGAAGGTTTATGTGTATAATACGTTAATATTAAAGTTAACTACATATAAATAAAAAATCTTGATGTTTTGTCAAGTCGTAAAAACCGTGCGAAGCAGGAGCGGGTCGCTAGTTTCTAATATATTATAGATAAGATACAAAGTACAGCACACATGTTTACAAAAAAATAAAGTAAGACGCACACCGACCGGGCGAGACAAATTAAATTGAAACACTATACATAAGACGATGAACAAGGGTATTGGCCAGGACTAGGGGAGGCATATCAAACGGATAGCCTCAGGGGAGGGCGGACACAACCTACCCTTATTTTATTATGCCGTATTTTCAGAAGTTCAGAAAATTATGGTCTTTTCCATACTGTAATCGTTTTGCCGTGTTTGTTTTACACCGTTTGGGGTAAGGACAATGTATGGGGCTTATGTGAATTTATCGGTAGTAAAGTATTACAATGTTTCAGTTCCAGCTTCTTGTGTAATGCACTTGTTTACAGTCAACTCAGGTATTGCATGAAATGGCTCGTAAACTGTAAATGTAGCGTGTTCGAGTATGTGAAGTCGTAGTCGCTACGTAGCTATGTTGCTACGGTTAATTTGCTACGTCGTAGCAGATGCTACAGATGTCTATGTAAAAATAAGTCGGTCGGTTTAGTTCGTGCGAGTTTATCGGTTTGGTCATGAGTATAATCGGTAGGAACTTTATTATTTTTATGCAAAATTATTTATTTATATGCTTTATTATATTTATGTAATAACATTTACATAAATTAAAATTACGAGGAGGTGTTGTAGATCATTCTAGCAACGAAATAATCCTAACTAATATTATAAATGCGAAAGTGAGTTTGTTTGTTACGCTATCACGCTAAAACGATGGTACTTGGGTAGACCATGAACTGGGGCATAGGATACTTTTTATCCCGATATTCCCACGGGGTCGATTACGCGGGTGAAACCGCGGGATGCAGCTAGTCTATAGTAAAAATATCAAAGAAAGTTAAACTTTGCTTCTCAGTACACTATCTTCTTTATAAAGTAAGTAGTAGTGAAACCTTAACTTCAAAACGAGTTTTATTTTATTATCAAACTGGGCTACTAGATAATTCTTAAAATTAAACCCTAAAATAACCTCATAAAATAATAAAGCAGGCTTACCGATAAAGTAATAAAAAATTAAGGCGCCGTATATCAAACAGGTAACCCTCTCACTCCTTAGGGTCACATCGGGGGTATATATTGTCGCAGGTAACGGGTTGACTATAACATTTAACATTTATAGCACTACAGAGAGATATCATCCACTATTTATATTTGAAATCTATTGTCTTGGTAGGTATTTTTTGTAAAGAAATAATGGTTGTTGAATTTAGACAAACTTTTAAATATGTAACTATCTGCATCCCGCGGTTTCACCCGCATAAGTCTCGATCCCGTGGGAATATCGGGATGAAAATGTCTTATGTCCCAACACAGATCATGGTCTACCCATATGCTAAATTTCAACCAAATCCGTTCAGCCGTTTTAACGTGAAAGCGTAACAAACAAACAAACAATAAAATATTTTATTTATACGTAAAAACACATTCTACGTACCTACTTAAAAGGGATAACTACGTGTTCCTATAGAAAGAAATATCTATATCTCAAACTCAAACTCAAAGCATTTATTTCAATTAAACCAATTACAGGCACTTTTGAATTGTCAAAGAGATATCTAAATACAGGAAAAGTTTTTATCCACTGCGCAAATTTTGACAAATTAACCTTAAACCAGTTTTATTAAACATATTTTTTTTATTTTGATGCGTCTTAATACAAAAAAATTAAAAAATCGTTAACGAAAGATGTTTATTTTAAAAGTGGTTGTATGGCTAACCGGCGCCGGCGGCGCGCGGCGGATCGGAACGCGCGAAAGTACCTACCTATCAGCTGTGCGCTCGCTCGATTCGCCGGCGTAGGTATTTACGTGGGTTACTGGCCCTTGGATCTCGCTCAAAGAAATCAAAAATTCTTACTTCGATTTCGATCGCCAGTCGGGGTCTGCCAGACCCTCGTGCATGATTCGGGGTTCTGAACTGTCCGTGATCAAGCAGCCTTTGAGTGGCCGCTAAAATGGTCCTTTCATTAGGGACCGCGGGGTTAAGGATTCCATGGGCTCGCATTCGAGGTATGCTCTTCGTCGCATACATTCTGCGAGCTGCTCGCAAACTTTCACCACTCAGTACATACACTCGCACCATCTCGTAAAACTCGCGGTTACTGAAGTCCGACATCGTGACCAGTAGGTACAAGCACGACACGTGCGGCGCTTGCGCGGGAAAGCGATTAGACGCGACGTCACACAACAGCGCGTGCGATGAGCGAACTGTCGGCCACAGCGCCCGGCGCCGCCCGGGAGGGGGTTGCACCCCCGTGCAACACCGCCGCCTGTGCGCCGGCCGCCGCACGCGCCCATTGATATTATTACGAATAGTTTGTGTCCATATTTTGCTGATTTTAAGTAGGATAAAAAAACAAAAAAAAGTATTGAATAAATAATGGAAATGTGTTCTATTACTGATATTGAACCACCAAAAAAAATTTGCGCACTGGTCAAAAACTTTTCCTGTATATACAAATTATAAATTGAAGTCACTTTTTATGTTTGTCTGTGTGACCGCGTTGTTCTTCTAAACTATTTATAGGATTTTGATGCGACTTTCGCCATCATTTAGTGAATTTATTGCGGAAGGTTTATGTATTTCATAATAGTGAAAAATTAAAGTAATAAAAACTAAAACCCAACTACGACTAAAAAGGTATAAACAAGACACCACAGACAGACAAATTCAAAATCCGGAGTCACACGTGTTAGGGCATAAATCGAACAGATTACGTGTGACTCCAGATTTTTTATTTGTCTGTCTGTGGTGTCTTGTTTATACCTTTTTAGTCGTAGTTGGGTTTTAGTTTTTATTACTTTAATTTTTTTAAATTCTTTTGGGGTTATAATATATATATTTTTGAAATGTGCTCATTAAGCCGTTTCATTTGACACCCAACATGGTACGATTAAACAAAAATTTTTTTTAGTTCCTGACTTTATGTCCTCTAGAGGCCGCCATTTTTAATTTAATGTGACGTCACATAGTCACATGTATGTATGTACGTCACATATAACCATCCTATAACCAGCTGACGATCAACACGCTTCCAACGATACCTCATTTGACAAATTGTGATGAGTGGTTATAAGATAGGAGGGAATAGATGAACATACTTACATACATACATACATACCAGTCAAAATCATAACCCTCCTTTTTTCTTCGCCGTAGTTGGGTAAAAACTCGATTTTTTTATAAGTCGTAGACACCATGTGAAGCAGGGGCGGGTCGCTAGTTCATATTGTGTAAAAGCGATTACTTGAGAGCTAATAATATTGAATCGTGTAGTTTGTTTATTAAACTAGGATCTAATTAGTCTACGTCTACGGGGTTTTCGTTTGTATATGATAGGTAATTCAAACTATGAGCCTAAAAAATATTACAATGAAAATCAAAATCAAATTATTCAAACTAGTCTGAGAATCAGCACTTTTCGAACGTAAAAATTACATAAGGCATTCCCCCAAAACGCCCACCCTTCACCACTTCCTAGTGCTTAAGCTGGGAAGAAGAAGTGGCGCGACAAACTCCCCAGCAGCACAGCTGTCTGTTCAGTTGGAAAAACTTGATCACAATAATACAATCCATGCGCCCGATTGGAATACACTTACATATAAAAATAAATCTCAATGTTTAGTGGCCGGTTGCTAGTTTTAATTTAAAAAAACAAGTATTTTTGTCTTAACTCAATATCTATTTGCGTCCTAAATGCTACACATAAATCTAGGTAGGTGTGAATTTTTTCCCATACCGGCTCAAATCATAGTAGAGGAAAAATAGGTTTAGTCTGCTTAACGAATAACCTTTACAGATTTCCTGCAATCGTAGAGAGAAAACAAAGAAACAAAAAAAAATATTTAAACTTATCGCACTCAAAAAAGGTACAAAGGAGGACTTAATGAGGCATTCTCTACCAGTCAACCAAGGGTGCTGAAGAGTGACTTAGACTTAAATGACAGGTGTTAATGACTGATGGTGATAATTATTACTTCCACTAAGTTGCTATTTTTACGTAAAAAAAAGCTTTAAATAAGGAGAACATAATCTTTTTCTGCCTCATCACCCAGCTTAAGATTAGGTTATTAATCATTTTAAATCGAGCTCGCGTTAAAAGTAGGTCATCAGAGGTCGCAGTACCGACGGCCGGCGCTCGAGAAAAAGTAAAGGTTTGTAATATGATGACAAGCTTTTTACAGAGACGCTTACTTGCAACATTTTGCTAGAACGTGTGCATTTATATAACTGTAACAAGCTTTTATATAACTGTCATTGTATGTTAGTTAGTTAATATGTACGGGTCAAATCTTGCAAGCTGAAATAACACCCATTCCCCATAACCGAAGGAGCTCATTGGGCCTAAAAAAATTCGTCCGCATCGCTGTCAATGGGAAAAGTTCCCAAAAGGCTCGCAGCATTGCCACGTTGAATGGCAATGTGATGATTATTTGGGCTAAAAATAGGCCAGCCCTCTGATCACGTGAAGAGTGGACCAATCGCTTAGCGATGTCCCGAAATACTTGATGAGCACTCGGCACCTAATGTTTCAACCCCAATTTTTTACATGTTATAAATAACTATATACATTTTTGCACTGCTGCACCTACTGCTGCCTGATGTAGTGTAGGTGCACTAAAGTATGGTATGTATGTTTTTTTTGTGTTCCCTTCATATCTTCTAAACTCCTCATCACAATTTGACAAATGAGGTCGTTGGAAGCGTCTTGAACGTCCGCTGGTTATAGGCTATAGGACGTCGAAGTGACGGGGAATTACCTTACTGAATGTCACTTCGTACGTCATCTCATACTTTAGCTGTCAAAATCATACAATCAATTTAGTTCAACTCGCTGACACGCTCGCGAGGGTAGCGCTAGTGTATCAACCGAGTGTTAAGAATGCCAATTAAGAAACTCACAGCGGATTCAGATTCCAAATTTAGAATGCGGTCTTACAGAATCACACCCCAGATCATTTCTGCGGTCTGTGGGTGGTTGGTAGGATTCGCATCCCACGAAGCAAACATTGTTTTGATTTTAAGAACAAGTGCTCTGAGTGTAACAATCAATGAGTGCTGCTAAAGAAACAGATGTTTTTCTTTCGTTTTAGAATTTTGTAGTTTTATATGGTAGGTCCTTTTAACTCTTACCCCGCGTTCTAACCTAATTATGAATTGCTTTTATGTCAAATTAGAGGAATTGCTAATGACAGCTGCGATTCAGGAAATGAACTGGTTTTAGAGGAATTGCTAATGTGGCCGCTGGTTGTTCGCGCAACTATGTCATACAAAAGATCGCGTACTCGAGCAACGTTCGCTTTTGATTTGGATGCGGCATGAATCTTCTATGTAGCGGGCGCAGATATTTCACTATTCTGTGTAAACCAGGCTTTATAAATATTAATAACCACAGCTTTATTACAATAACATGACAAGAACATCGACAAAAAAAAAAGTCTAGTAAAAAAAAGTCTTTTTTACTACTTAGTTCTACGAACTTTACCCATTATTTCAATTGAAAGTATCTCTAAATAAAAATTGATTCCGAGTACTAGAAAATCTATTTGACGTCTGTTTTATATGTTCTGAAGCGATGAATTCTTTGTAAACAGCAAAAAAATATCTTCTTCTCAAAAGTCTATTTCTGTTAACGTTAAATTAAACTTTATTGTAGAAATGTTTCCATTTTTGTTCTCACAAATTGAACAATTATGAGTTTTCATAAAATTATATCTCTATTTAGTAAAAAGCAATATTTGATTATTGATACTTTTAGGTATTTGAATCAAATCTGATCTACCTATTAAAATTACGAAATTCTTTATCAGTCTGTTAAAATAATAAAATAAACACCTTTACTGAAAAAACCAAATAAATACTTACCGTAAAAATTGGCACGAAATAAACCACCCTTGATAATATGGCGCAGACACGCGCGGGGCGATGGTATCAACAATTAAACACAAAATTAGTATTGTTACCAAATAATCATAAATTAAGTTTAATGTTGCTATATACCAAAACGAAAAAAAAGGTCACACGACTGGACTGTTAATTGTTATTAATTAATTTTAATTGTATTTATTTATTTTATGTTTCAAGGGCTGGCTTTAACCTTGGTCAGCGGATAAGCATTGCCACACAACGTGGCAATGCCGCCAGTCTCTTGGGTACATTACCAGCCGACAGAGATGCGGAGGAATTTTTAGAAGCCATATTTTACTGTTTATTTGTATAGATACTTTTAATTTAGTATAAAATGTAAATAGTTAGTATAGTTTGTTAGTAAATAATTGTTTGAAATGAATTTAAAAAAAAAATTGTCTATGTTTAAAATACGTTATGTAGAATAACGTGGTTTCAATTAATGTGATAACGTAATCGTCACCCTGCATAACGAAAGTGAGCACTAAAGAAGGATTTTTGAAAATTCATCCGGTAAAGGGGTGAAATAGGGCATTAAAGCTTGTATGGAAGTTAATCATTTTTGCCGATAGGAAAACCCATAGGGCACACAGTGTGTAGCTATATGAGACACGTCGCGCCCCGCGACTTCACCCGCATAAGTCTCAATCCCGTGAGAATATCGGTATAAAAACTATCCTACCACAGTGTACGTATCACATAACTAATTTATTTGTCATTGCTCCATTTATAATTCTTTTTACCTTTTGTGGGACAGTAATCTTAATGTAGGTGCATCGTCTTCACATTATAATTATATAATTCATGTATACAAAATATTGTAAAATATTTTTAAAAAGAGTAACGGTGGAGTGTCTTGCCCATTCTTCTCCATACGAAAGCTACCTTTTGGAATGGGCAACTAGAATCAATTCTATTTCTTTGTTTTTCATTGACGTTCAAAAGTGCCTTTTATGTGCCTATTTGAAATAAATTATTTGACTTAGACTTTGACCTATGTATATCCAGGTTATAAACTAACTTTGTCCCCAACCAAAACAGTTTTGTAGTTTTTGCGTGAAAGAGTAGCAAATATCCATCCTAAAAAACTTTTACAGATCTATGAGAAATAAAAAAATAAGACCGAGTGCCTTTGAGTCGTAGAAAGAGATTAGGTTTGTCGACTGAATTGAGGCTGGTAACCTGTCGCCTCCGAGTGTTGCCAGTAACCAATTTAATTTCGCATCGTTTGATACTTCTCTGCGATTTGACAGTTCTTGTCACCTACTGTCACGAATTTGGTGCATAATATTTGAAACTGTTACGTACTGCTTTACACATGGCTGGAATATTATTTAGGTGAAAAACGTTTTCCATTCCATAATAAATTAATAGTGTATTAATTTGTAGACTGTCGCGTTTGTCTACTAGTCGCAAGCACTACTGCTGAGCATGAAGTCCTGGATTCGAATCCCAGGTCGAGCAAAATGTTATTGGGTTTAGCCATTAGGAATTTCTCAGTAGCAGTCCGAAGTCTGGATTAGTACCCGGTTGATGGCATTAGGCTCGCCCCCTATAATGTAATGTACCTACTCTGTCTAACCCTTCGGGGAAACGAGGGGTGATTTTATGTTATGTATTAATTTGTTGCACGTCCGCTTGTTCCAGCTGACCCAGTGAGTGGCCAGAGAGCATAAATAGATAGACTGTGCAATCGTAGACAAGACCATTTATGTTCGCATAGCTCGTCAAAATGTCGGGAACAACTGATTTTTTTCTTGCGATTTCAGGGTTGGTCTCATAGTTAAAGTTATTCATAACTAGCTGATGCCCGCGGCTTCGCCCACGTGGATGTCGGTTATTATACAGGAAACCTTCGAGAACAACTCTATGCATTGGCGAAAACAGTATGAAAATCGGTGCAGCAGTTTTGAGTTTATCGCGAGCAGACAGACAGACAGACGCGGTGGAGGACTTTGTTTTATAATATGTAGTGATGATGAGTATAATGATCCTAGCCCATGAATTCAATTTCACCCTGTATATAGTATGTACCTACAAGTATATAACAAAAGATAAAATTTTAAAAAAAACGGGAAGAGCTCATAGATCATAGCTTATTCAAAAAATTCGTCCGCGTCGCTGTCAGTGGGAAAAGTACCCAAATGGCGGCATTGCCACGTTGGATGGCAATGCTGATTCTATATTATTATGTAATTATAATAATAAACATTAAGTCGATCTTCTATCCAACCTTCACTTGTGTTGAGAAAAGTAATTTAAACTCAATTTCATTTTAAGAGTTTCGTAGTTGAACCGAAACCCTTTCCTATAATTTCGTCATGTCCCTCTATCTGTCTGTCCGTCTGTCACACCCTCGTAAAATTATAAACTTTTTAACGAATTTGTATGAAACCTCGCTTTTCATATGGACCACCATACAGCCGTGTAGGGAAACGAGAGGACCTTACACTGTGCGTAGGCACTTGTCCAGTTTCGCAGGCTTTAATAAAGACTGACTTTGGTCAAGTTAAAAAAATAAAAAATTCTACGTAACGTACGTACGTTATTTTTATTATAATAATAAAATCTAGTTGATAGAATTACTACCCTGTCTTCTATAAGTCTATCAAAGAAGTTAGACCATTGTATATCAAAGATATTATATTATAATCGCCGAATTTTAATCAAGTTCCTCTGCAGCTCGCTAATCCCTCGCAGATAACTCAATTTCGATCAAATTGTGCAAAGCTTTCAGGGTGGCACTATGTTTTAACCATAGATCGTGGAATGAACGGAGCTACTGTTTCTGCAAATTAAATAAGTTTTCATTTGAAACCGTTGTTTTTATGTTAGTAAAAAATCTCTAAAAATCTGCTCGAAAACAGTTGCGTTCAACTGTTGGCCGCTAAATGCAAGCACACGATAGCGTAATGACGTGGCGCGAGTTTAAGACTTATCTGGGCTTGTTTGTTTTAGTTCTTTTGCAGTGCGAAACTTTATCTACACAAAAATAATCAAAGGCTTCTTTGTTAAAACTTCTTTGTTATAACAAACTGACATGTCACTTGTCACAGTTCCATGCCACATCTCCCATAATACAAGCATCTTCGACATAACCCTCGCATGGTGACTACATGAGAGATATCGCAGCTACAGGCATTGTTACTTAAGGGTTAATTGATCCAACGTGATTGGTGCTTTGTCGTTGCTCTGCGCCTAACCGCAAAGTAATGGATTTATTGACTACCACTGTAATATTGTTCGATTCTAGCGGATTTAATGGAAGATAGCGGTTTGTTTGTAATATAGAAATTAGAAGTAAAGTGTACTTATTGTCAAGTTGAACACTGGTTGGTTTATTATTGAATGTCTGATTATTTTTAGGTTGCAATTTTTTATCATTTTTGCTGGTAATTTTCCATTAAAAACGAGGGATTAGGGTCATGTGGAATCTTAGATGCAGTTTTATGTAAAATTCAATAGAATTTTAAGATTTCCTATAGAAAACGAGTTATAGGGATGTCGACAATTTTTTTCTTCGTCTTATTTACATTGTTATTGTAATTTGCCATTTCTTTTTTTACGTAACCTAAAAATTACGGCAATACATGAGTTAAAATGTGGCATGATGTCATTGGTCGGGTAATTTTAAACTGACTTGTGACGTAGCGAGCCCCCACTCTCCAACTTTAATGCGTTTTATCTAAATCATTTTTTATTTATATGATAAAGCAAAAAATACGTGTCTAATATTTTTTAATTATCTGAATGACGGACTAAACAGTTTTGTTTTATCTAGTCGGCATCACTATTCTAGGTTCACATTTTCTGCTACTTCTATTGGAAAATAAGTACAATCACGATTTTCAATAAAGATTTTCTCGTGGAATTACGATTGTAACTTTGAGATGATACCTATTTCATAATAATACGGGTTTCAAAATACTAAGTTCGTTATATCATAAAATTATATTCAATACACTGGGAGAACATCACTTTTAAAAGTTGCTAAGTGTATACATATTAGTGCTCGTGACTGTACCTATATAGGTTCTTGTTTTTAAACTAAAAGCAAACACCTAGTAAACAGTATACTACCATACTTAGTATTATTATCATTGCATTCTCAATTCTAATGTCGCTAACTTGAAACTTGCTCCCAAAACATGACTAAAATTCAAACTAAAAACAACAATCATTTCATTGTGAAGACGTTTGCATATAAAGGGTCGTTATTAGCAATGGGACTTTGAAACAGCTTAATGGGTTCGTCTGCTATTTGTATTGTAGAGCTGGTACAACTGTAACTTATTATTATGGTCGAATTGTCCCATGAACTAAGTTTTACTGGGATTTGGGCACTACAAGTCATGGATTTATTAGGAGGGTTCAAATGCTATAATATAAAATATTAAAAAAAAACTTTTGTTCGGTTGCTCAACATTTCAAAAGTTTTAAAGATTTTCTGCCGTTTGCAATGCTATCGTTTTTGTGAGTGATCGTAGCAGGTGGCATACTGTAGTTTCTGTCTACCCTTCTGAGCAAAAGGTTTGATTTTATGTATGTATGTTTTATACAAACTAAATTTTTGGTTATGGAGATCTTTACCAACAGGTTTAATTAGTGTTTTTACGAATTTAGCAACTTTAGTTGTCAATACCGCTTATAATACTGGAAACTAAATGCTGCGTTCTTTGAATTTAACGAGAGAGGTATGGTCCTCGTAAATCCCTTGGTAACTACGACATAAAGATTAACCTGTAACGTCATTCACAGTGTTGTAGTATATGTACTACAACAAGAATATATAATAAAATATATAATACATAAAACAAGAGCAAGGAACTATAATGTAGTTCCTTGCTCTTGTTTTATGTTTATTATTTTATATCTATACTAATATTATAAAGAGGAAAGATTTTTTTGTTTTTTTGCTTGTACCAAATAGGCTCCGAAACCACTGGACCGATTTTAACCATTTTAAAGAATGCTAAATTATCACGAAGTAACATAGGACACGATTTATTTAAAAAAAATTAGAGATCCTTTAGAAAATTGTAATAATTTAACCTAAAGTAGCAAAATTTTACCTATAAAATTCATTATTTGGCGTACAATGAGAAAACTATTGATGATACATTAAAATTATGTACTACATAATTAAAGCACTCTTTATTACCTACAAAAAAGTCCAGGAAGGAATATACCTAACTAATATAGTTATGTCACAATACAGGTTTTGTGTTCTAAAATTTAATTAGATCGCCGATTAAGGTTATCGGTAAAGGTTGTCTGTAAAAGATCGCTTTTAGCGCTAAGACCGCCCATTGTGTCACCCTATGAAAAAATTCTAAATTGTTGTCTGTAATTTTTATGGTTTACATAATAAAGAGTATTCTATCTATTCTATCTCCTAGTCCAAACTTTCTATCTTTGCTTCCTCTCACTAATAAAACCATTACCTCTAAAAATATTGCCTTATTTCTCAATTCTCTTTACCATACATCTGTCGTAGGTCAATTTATCAGTTCAACGGTAGCTTAGGATTAGAAGTGAAGTGCTAGCCAAACATGAGGCAAGCCACGTTCAAACCCAGTACAGGCTGCCAACGAGGTTTTCATTCTTTTTTTTTTTTTCACGGAACAAGTGCTCAGTAAAACTCATACATTTCGATTCTGCAGGCGACTGATGTGAACTAGGTTTGTGTATAAAGAGAATTTTAGTGGGGGGGAGTTTTCAAAGCACTGCTTTTGGCCCCAAAAAAACGTTTTGGTGTTGTTTTTGAGAACGACGTCAAGAGAGAATATTGATTTTAGAGATTTTCTTTCTTAAAAGGATTCTAAATTATAATTTTCAGAGAATTTCTAAAAAGCAGAAAAAATTCATGTTGTTATGAGTAGGTAAGATCGTACATTTGTGGGAACAATTTGACATTGTCAACACCTTCATTTCGTTGCAATAAGGGCGGTGCCACATATGTGAGGTTGACTGTACCTCAGTTTAATAATTCAAACTCAAACTCAAACTCAAAGCATTTATTTCAATTAAACCATTCACAGGCACTTTTGAATTGTCAAGGAGTCGGTCAGTCAGAAATATGAAGCTAGTTGCCCATTCCAAAGCGTAGTAGGTACCTATGGAGAAGAACAGGCAAGAAACTCCATGGACACTCTTTTAAATCAAAATATTGTTACAATATGTGGGTTACATCATTTATGTTGAAATTATACATGTGAGAACAATGTAGAAAGCACGTTAAAAACGTCCGCAATTATTACATAAAACAATTCAGAAATTAAAATAAGCCATGGCAGCTAAGAGATGACCAGTCACAACTGACGGCGCCCGTTCACGAACATGACGCATGGATCAGCACCATTCAGCTCAACCATTTTGAAGGGAGCTAAATGATCCGACACACGCGCCACCACCAGCGAGACATTTCAGTGAGCATGACATTCCCAGTCGCCAGGGCACATTCAAGTCAATGAAAGACAAATTACCCGGTAAATGGTAGCTCAATAGTACATAGTACTCACACCTGTGCTATGCAATTATATAATACAAAGGAGATTGAGTTTATACAATGCAAGATGGTCTTCCGATCTTCAGCAGCTCCAACAGTATTTTCGAATGTTAATTAGTTAGTTGTGATTGTGGAGCAGGACCAGCATTAAGCCAAGCATTCTTATCAGAGATGTAATCCTCCAACTTATAATATGCCTCCTGCATAGTGTGCGTTTTATACAAGTTTTGAATTTCGACTCATTCAGTTGAAGTATGTGGGGAGGAATTTTATTGTAACATTTTAAACAGTACCCCATGAAAGATGAGTCTACTTTAGCTAGTCTGAAACCCGGTTGAACTAATAGGTCCCTATTTCTAGTACTATAATTATGTCTATCACCTCTTTTACTAAAAAGATGTAAATTTTTTCTTACGTGCATGATGTTTTCATAGATATATTGACAAGGTACCGTCATGATGTTTATATCCTTAAACAGTTCCCTTAAAGAATTATTTAGGAGTACGAGGAACAGAGTGTAACGTTCACTCATCCACCATAGAAAAGGGAGGATCCTCCGACCAGACGGGTGTTGTGTCTGGCGGGCAACTGTCCAACAATTGATGTCGGATTCTTGTATTTATGTCCATTGCACGGTAAACTTTAATTGCGCGATGCAGGATTTATGTGACGACAGGATCTTTGTGTGACGTCAGGTCTTTTGATACGTAGCTCGCAAGTGGCGATGAAGATACCGCCACAATTATATTTTCAGAACTTTGATTTATTTCATTCTTTTTACACCCGACTTCGTTAAAAATCCTTTTGCCCTTAATCGTCTTTTCCGCTTTGAAATTCATAAATTATAGGCAATTTATCTATATTTACGTAAGTACCTAATTAACTCTCTTAAATACCTTCTGATAGATATAGCACCTAATTAAGACCCCCATAGACAAACGCTAAAAGGCTTAATTTTCACACGATAAAGGAAACAATAACGTTCACAAACACTGTCTCAAATTCACGGAATGCAATAAAAGTCTACATTAACTACAGCAACAATCAATTAACGGCGCCGACCCCAAGATTACTTCCCCTTAAAAAAGTAATCAAGCAAAAATACACTTTGAACTCCAGATTTTAAAGTTCAAACTTGAATGAGGAAAGAAATATAATTTCAATTGGTTTTCCAGCCTTTGATTGTACAGTGGGACTTTTAAAGCCAAATAGTAAAGCTGTCACTATCTTTGGTTGAGATTTAAGCCCAGTTGGGACATTGTCCTTTGTTCATTTTAAAGAGATAAGTACGATTTACTCTCGAGATGTGTTCAGTGTTCAAGTTATGTATAAGTATGAGGATAATTACCAGAAAGTCCTTTCAAGAACTGGGCACATAAAAGTAGGAATAAAAAAATCTTTCTTATTAGGCTTATAATTTTTTTATTTCAGAATAAAACATCCTATACATTGTTAGTAAGTAATACGACTATGTAAATATGTTAGCGAAAAAAATCATCTTTTTATTAATGTAAGTTACTTTATTGTGTACTAGCTGCGCCCCGCGGTTTCACTCGCGTAAGTCTCGATCCTGTGGGAATATCGGGATAAAAAATATCCTAGGTGTTAATCCAAGTTATAAACTGTCTGTTTGCCAAATTTCATCCAAATCCATTCAGCCATTTTTGCGTGATTGAGTAACAAACATCCAAACACACAAACACACAAACTTTCACATTTATAATATTAAGTAGGATGATTGAGGAACAAACATCCAAACACATAAACACACAAACACACAAACTTTCACATTTATAATATTAGTAGGATTGTTTTTTTTTTACCGGGTCTTAAGCGACAGCGACGTTCGCGTGAGTACGAGATCGTCGCGCTCTTATTGATGACTACTGTGACATACTCGCACGATCAATCAATAGTGGCGTTTGTAAGTTATAACCTGGTTTGAGGAGGTGCAGGATAAGAATCAGGGGGAGGAAATAATAACAAATTGCCAATACGTACCTTCTGGATTAATGGAAGTAATTAATTAAACTTGGCTTAAGTAGGTACTTGTGCTTGATCAATATGAGAAAAAATCTATGCTTGAATTCAAGAAGTAAAAGTTTCGAAGCCTTTGAATTCAAACTCTGTTTTTATGGTTCCGACCTTGAAAGGAAAACGGAACCTTTATAAGATCACTTTCTTTTCCATCTGTCAAGGAGGTTTTTTTTTATCACTATCTTAAATTAAATCTACCATTTTATTTCGATAAACAGAAACACCTAAAGCACCCTCCCCCCTACACATCCCTCATCCCATCTCATCACCCCCTATTACATGGGATGGGACTTAAACATAACTCGCGAAATGTGGGTGTACTGTTATGTACACCTCTGCCTAACCCTTCGGGGATTACAGGTGTAATGTTATGTTTATCTAAAATCTCTTCAAAGAACCAAAGAAAATCCCAACCAATTTGAAATACGAGAAATCAAGCGTCTGTAGGTGTAAACTAAAAAGAATTGTCAGTAGCCCGGGGCCGCTGTCAACACACTTTGATATGCAAAAGCTATTTAACGAGAGCAAGTCAGAGACTGCGTCTTCTGCCAGTTTGTGTTTGAGTAATGAAGTCTAGAGTTCAATGTGGTTAGACGAAGATGGAGGTGGTGGTAGTCTTTATTTATTTAAACTTCATGTCCAGTAGGTACATAGGCGGACTTAATGCCTCGAGGCATTCTGTACCAATCAACCATTAAAAGGACAACAAAGTTTTTTTTTTTAAACGAGCACTGGTTGCCCATTGGTAACGGCCGCAACTTACGAGTTGTAGGTTCAAACCCTGACAGGCGTTTTACTTTGCGAAAATTGTTTCATTACCACAGCTCTCAAAACGGTGAAGGAAAACATCGTGAAGAAACCGGCATGTCTCAGAAGCAGAACCAACAATTCGAAGACATGTGCCATTTATAACCAAGCCGCTCTGGCCTCGCGTGGTTGATTACGGCCCACTCCCTCTCAGATAGAGGAGGCCTGTGTCCCAACAGTGGGAACATTATAGGCTGATTATGCTATTATGTTATGCTTTCGAAATTCAGATCAATATCTAGTAATATCAAGATTTTTGTGGGGAAAGGTTTGTGGTGTTGTAAATTGAAGGTCGCGAAACTGCCTGTTATTGGGCAATCAATAATAATTTAATTAATGATGAGAAAGTGTTAACGATGGTCATTATGTCATGCGTTCCTCATGTTCAGGTGTTCAAAATTATGCATGTATTGTCCTGGAGGACTCTGGAACAGGTGCACAGTTTAGCTATAAACATTATAACTGAATAAAATGGGTGACTTAATATCCTTCCTGGGGAGTACTTACGTCTAATTCGAGGCTCAGTGATCCCGATATTGTAATACCTACTGACTTTAACGTAGTACCTACCAATCAGCATAATTCACACTAAACACACACACATTCATCTAGTAAACCTTCACCAAATTTTTGCTCAGCCCCGTAGGTAATTCAAAAAGTATTTAGGTTGGGCTATTTCGTATCTCCCGTTCACTCGTCCCGAAGCTTCCGAGCTCCTCAATTTGCCCTCTATTACCGAACCGAATGCCCCTATTTGCCCCTATTTGCCTTTCTTTGCCCCTTCTTGCCCATACTGTACTTGTTCATAACGTATTTGTGTCTAAAGGCATTTCTCTCAAGAAATAATAGAGATTTTCCGACGAGTCTAGGATTGGCAATATGGGCTTGTAAATAGATTGAGCTGAGCAATATTTTGCGAGTTAGACGCTCGTCGTTAAGATTTCTTATGTCTTGAAAATAAAAGGGGATAACGTAGTAGTTTTCTTCTCTTGAAAGGATAAAAAATAAATGTGGGCTGAGCTGTTTGAGACACAGATGCGATCCAGAACATTCATCCTTACATATTATAAAACAAAGACCTCCGCCGCGTCTGTCTGTCGCCCTGTACGCGATAAATTCCAAAACGAATGCACTGATTTTCATGCTGTTATCACCAATGAATAGAGTGGTTCTCGAGTAAAGTTTTAGTATATAATTCAATAATTTTTAAAGTAGATAAACAACAGGAATCGTGACATTCTGACATGTCATATTTTCACCCGCAAGATGCAAAGGCGGGTCGCTAGTAATTTTAATAAAAACAAAAGGCATAGTGCCTAAATAAACACACATTTAAAAAAAAAAAACTAAAAATGACCTTAGTTTCACACTAATCAAGAAAACGTTCGTGAACAGCACTTCATATGAATGAAAACACTAACATAATAGCCATGTAGGTACCATCTAATAATTGCGACAAAAATACACGTGCTGTCGTCCTAAACAGACGACCTTATTTTTTATAACTTACAGCCTAGAATCTCCTCGCACACAAGTGAAACAAATTGGGCAGTATACAATGTGGTAATGAAGGATTTTTTTTACGCTGTGGTGTGTGACTTATGTGGGTGTATCAGGGCTGTAAGGAGACTTAATAAAATGGCCACACGCTACAGTTTGTCGGGGCAACTCTCGCGGAATATTGATGAAAACATTGTGAATAGAGCCAATGTTGACGAAATTGCACGATTTTTGTGGGGTTATATTATATTTTTATGCCAGTAAAATACGTTCCTTATTAAATGGATTATTTCTTTGATATCTCTAAATTAGTGATGTTATTTAGTTTTCGTAGAATCGCATTTCTCACAGGCTACCTATTTATGACTTGTAATGAGCACTTCATAAGTTTATATACCTATAGCCATTGAAATACCTATATATATACATCCATTTGATCTTTGATGGGCTCGGGAGGTAAGTATTTGTTAGGACCTTGACAAAGTGACGTTTGAGTACGAAAAGTCAACCTCAACAAAAACCAAAACAGAAAAATAATTGTACATAAATAAAATTATACGCCAGCAAAATATATAAAAATTTCGCCACACGTCGACGTCACAGACAAACGAAAATATATTCCATATTTATGTTCCGAAAAATTCCTCGTTCGAATGAACGGAACCCATTGGTTTATCAACATCATGAATAATTACAGACACGTCGCCATTTAATGAAACTTTTGTAAGGTAAACATTATCTTCATTTATGGGTCTACCGCGGCTTGGAAAGAAAAAAATGTCGGAGGAATGTTAAGGAGATGGGCATATGCAAATCGATAGACATTTATTTCTGGGGACGACGATACACCTTGTTTAAACGGTTATTTTCGAATTTTGAAGGTAAATAAAACTGGATTTGCTTTTCGTAAATACTCAATACTCAATTCTTTATTTCCATATGTGTTACAAAGATGATATAACAAGTAAAGATCAATATGGACCCTGTCGGGCTCAACAAAATTAGGAGAGAGAAAGAGGGGTAAGTAGCAATTCAATATTATTATAATTTATTAAATGTGTTAAATAAACCATCAGCAAAAACATGTAACAAACCCATAAAATTAAAACAAAAACAAAGCTGCGACGGTCATAATAACGGCTGTACATAGCGTTTTTCTGACACCTCAATGTCAAATACTGGTGAAAATTACAGATTTTTATGACGGCCGTTATAGGTAATATCACGGAACTGGTGCCGTATTATGAAGCATTAATGCCACCATTTTTCCAGTGCGAGAGAGAGACGAAGCTAGACAAGGCCGCTAGCACCATCCCGTTTTCGCACTGGAATAATGATGGCATTAATACTTCATAATACTACCCCAGGTTTTCCTAGGAAATCGTAGCTTTATTCATTGAATACGCCACACGGCTTAAAACATTTAAATTTGTTCAACAGAACGATGCAAGTTCCGATATGCACCACTTTAACTGCTACACCCATACTAATATTAAGTATAAATGCGAAAGTAACTCTGTCTGTTTGTCTGTCACATTTTCACGCCGTAACGGCTGAACGGATTTGGATGAGAGGCAGACCATGACTTGTCTAGGCTAGGACAAAGGATACTTGTTATCCCTGTAATAGTACCTATTACTTCCCGTGGGATAATTTCCAACCTACACGCCGGTGAAGCTGCGAGGAAAAGCTAGTATTTAAAATTTTCAAGAGTAGTGTCCTGATTCAGCTTATAGATATAAATGCTTCAGTAGGCTTCATGGAATAATAAAAATGGGCCTTACCCCGCTAAAGATAATGTCCTTCTGACTCAGTTTACAGATATAAATGCTTCAGTAAGCTTCATGGAATAATAAAAATGGGTTACCCCGCTAGAGCTTTACAGCTAAACTATATTAATAAGTGCAATCTCGAATGCCAGACTGTGGTAATTGATGTCGACCGTCATCATCTGCCTAGCCTTTTCCCAACCATGTTGGGGTTGGCTTCCAGTCCAACCGGATGCAGCTGAATACCAGTATTTTACATGGAGCGACTGCCTATCTGACCTCCACAACCCAGTAACTGGGTAATACGATACCCCTTGGCAAGACTGGTTGTCAGACTTTCGGGCTTCTGACGACCCGTAACGACTGTCAAAGATCCACAAATGACAGCCGGGACCAACGGCTTAACGTGTTTTCCGAGGCACGGAGGAGTCTCGATATGTAAAGATGGTCACCCATCAACGGACCAACCCCGGCAAGCGTAGCTTAACCTGATGAATCGACCCATGCGGCTGTTATTACTTAGCCACGAGCTCCTCCGACGGTAATTGATGTCGACCGTAATAGGCTAATAAACGTCATGTCGACCATGTCCTTTTTTATTACTTTGAATTTTTATCTATGAGATAAATTGCTGCGCGACAAATGACGTCATACGTGACTACCAACATTCGAAATTGCAAAATGTTTAATATCACGATAAATAAATTATATTAGGTACCTACCTACAGTGGATTTTACTCAAACAAGATATTAATAATCGGCCGATGCCAAAGAGTTTTCATATGTAAATTCTTTTGCGCCATTTATCCGGAGGGCAGAGGCACGCAAAATGTAATAAAATGCAATAAAAACGATTTAGTGCACTTTTTCCACCCTTTCGAGCACTCGTACACCCCCCAGTATTTTGGATGATTGTCGTTACTCAACCCTTATCCGCTGTGGATATATTTATCTGCTAAAATGTTTCGCGGATTTTAGGGAAACGAAAGATCGTTGCCCTACAATACAACTTACACCTGTGTCGTTCAGTAACACACCTATCATAGATAACCAGAATAATTATGTGCCTTTAATGATAAATAATGTTATTTCTGTAAGTAGGTTTGTACAAACACTTTTACACGTCAATAACATTTTTAAAACTAGATGAGGTCGGCGTTTCCTGTCTGACTGGTCCACTGTAAAATTTTAGGCATTCCACTTTGAACCAGTGCGGCTTGTTGGGTAAAGTGGAATAATTCAGAAGTGAACGTTAAACAGTATGTTAACTCACAAAAAGCGTTCCTGTTAACGCGCAATAGCATAGCGTGCACACGTGCTAAAAAAAATATTACTACCCAAAATATATTTTTATTTTTATTATAAGTAGTGAAATATTCACAAAACTATTACTTAAATTGATACGTAAAAGAAACACTCTGTCCATGCACACTTGTATTTCAACGTAGAAAGACAAGTGTGGCAAGTGTGCGTGTACAGTGTTTCTTTTCCGTATCAATTTAATATTTTTTGTGAATACTTTGATACATTTTTTTTTTAAATGGTGGTAATATTTCTTTTAGCATGTATTGGCGCTTTAATTTTGCAGGTTAACGGAAACTCCCTTAGATAACATACTGCATTATATTTTTATTTAAAACTAAAAGATGAAAAAGCTTTAAAGCTAAACTTTAAGCACGTCAAAAACCGTTACTTATAAAACTTTCCCGAGATAGATTTTTATTTTCTTATCTTGGAAAAGTTTCACTACTTTTTCTCAAGACTAGGCAAGATAATACTTAAAATTCATTTACCAACCTCAATGGTTATGCTGAAGACGAGGCAGCTTCAAATAGCACCATTTTTCTTTTAGCAAACGACGCGTGAGAATTAGGCAGATGTATGTAAGTACCCACACAAATATTTATAGGTACAGGCGTACCTGCGAGCTAAACTAGCGGGTTAGCCCGACTGTGAGATAAACTGAAATTGCTTTCCCAAATACCTGCCCGCAATAAATATAGAGTACTTGTCTACTATACCAGAATACGTCCTACAAAACGCCGCGCCCACTCGAAAATAATGATGCAAAATGGAATTTCATGCACACGCCGTCTTCCCGGAGCCGGCTAGACAGAAAATGTGAAATATTGACTGCACCGCGATGCGCCCCGAGCCACAAGACGACGACCTACTATATCCGCGATATTTCATCCAAATCGCTAAAATCCGTTTAAAGTCTCTCGCGATTGTGATTGAAAGTCCCCAGGATTAAAGTCTAGAGAGATTCCATCAGGACTTTTGCAGGAAATCAAAAAGTATTTATGCTATCAATATTTTATGTAAACGTAGCTTTTAGATTTCCATGTTGGCTTAGGAATGGAAGATAATCGAATTTATCGGTCGCATTGTCTACTAACTTATATTGGACTGTCAACTTGCCGAAACTTGGTCAACAGTGGGAAAATGGAGCTAAAGGACACACCGGTGCATAAGTGTTAAGTCCTGCGCTAGAATCCTGTCATATAGAATATTCGCACTTGAATATTGAACGAAACTGTAAGTACAAATCAAATCTAATCGCACACTGTTTATGCTGCGAAAAGTAAATTCTCATTTTAATTCATCAAAAATTAATTTAAACTTTTCGCACTCAAAAAAAAAAAAGAGGTCAAAGGCGGACTTAATGCCTTAGACATTCTTTACCGGTGAACCAAGGGTGGTGAAAAGAAAAATTCACTTCGCTTTTTATATAGCAAATGCCAAAACCAATCTTAGAAATGACAAATAAAACAAAAAACTTAGTCAGTGCTGGCAAAAGAATTCTCTCACAGCAGAAACCATAGGCATAGACAAGTAAATTGTAAAGAAGATGGACATTAGTGCAATCTCATTCCTTTATTGAGCCATCAAAGTGTCAGCGGCAGGAAATTTCCCAGCCGCAGGAGGCCGCACCTGCCCCCAGGATACTATAAAGTCGTGAAAAGGGTTAAGGGTGAGTACACATGGAGAGATATTCAAATCACGCAAGTTAAACGCACACTTCGCAGATACATCACTTATTTTTCGAACAGCGTGCGAAAACTAAAAATGTTATGTTCGCTCACCAATGTGTGCGCGCCCTTATTAGGGTTCCGTACCCAAAGGATGCCAACTGAACCTTATTGCCAGGGCTTCGCTGGCCATCGGTTCGTCTGTCACAGGGCTGTATCTTTTGAAACGTAATAGGCAGACACTTGAAATTTCATTCACAGAGTGTGTACTACTATGGTCTTGCGCGCGTCTTCGTCTGCGATCAAGGATGAAACGTAGCCTATAGTCCTTCTCCAGGTCATGGTCTATACCTGTGCCAAATTTCATCCACATCCGTTCAGCTGATTTAGCGTGAAAGCGTAACAAAAAAACAAAAAGCTCACTTTCGCATTTCTTATATTACTTAGGATTTCAAAAAAAAAGGGAGTGTTTAATATTGTACGGTAGTACGGAACCCTCCGTGTGCGAGTCCGGCTCCCACTTGGCCGCTTTAACTCTATTTATTCGCCATCCAGGGAACGAATACCTGCCTATTGAAAATAATATTGTTCCCTGTAGTTTCCCAGTGGGTGCAGTGATGGCGCAAACGACGTTTGTATGCAGGTTAACTAACCCTTTTGCATAATCTGTTTTTGTCACGGTTTTATTTAGTTTTCGTTACATTTGTTTTTGTTACAAGTGCACGTTTATTTTTGTTGCGTTGCAGACAGTTCCGGGTTGTACACGGTGAAATTTTAAGTTTTTAGCTATAAAGTAAGCGTCTGCAGATGAGCCATTTGTTCAACTGTAAGGCTTGCGTATACAACTTAGTTGCTTTGTAGGCTTGCAGAAAAAATATCGATATATTGAAATATCGATATATTTTTTTCGATATATCGATATCTTTTTGCGATAAGTATATCGAAATGGCTATTGATATTTTTTTTAAATATCGATATAATATATAGCGACATTTTCACACTACCTGCATCCCTATGGCTATGGAGAATGATACCTATGCAATAATACTTAGACTGTAACGATGGCAGCGAAAAATTACCTTAGTAAAATGCAATTTAACCAAAGGAGTATGTAAGAATCGTAGCAGGTGGCATTCTGTAGTTTCTGCCTACCCCCATGGGAAGAAGGCGTGATTTTATATATGTGTAGAACGTAACTTATTCTGCGTTCGCAATTTATTTGCCAAACATGTAAACAAACACGTGTTTTAGGAAAAACAACTGTAATGCCTACATATAAGGTTCAGTTTGTGTTTGGTTTGTTTTGTACAACTTAATTTTTTTAATGACTTTTTCAACGGTACTAGTCTAAAATCAACTTTATATATACTTGCATAAAGTTTATTTTTGTTTAAGTGGAAATAACATCAATATTGGAAACAAGGATTTAAATAGGCCTTAGGTACTATATTTCGATATTAAGTTTCTACGATCACATGATTGAATATTATTTATACAGACGGTCAAACATAATATGTATCATCATCATCTGCCTAGCCTTTTCCCAACTATGTTGGGGTCGGCTTCCAGTCTAACCGGATGCAGCTGAATACCAGTATTTTACATGGAGCGACTACCTATCTGACCTCCACAACCCAGTAACTGGATAATACGATACCCCTTGGTAAGACTGGTTGTCAGACTTTCGGGCTTCTGACGACCCGTAACGACTGTCAAAGATCCACAAATGACAGCCGGGACCAACGGCTTAACGTGCTTTCCGAGGCACGGAGGAGTCTCGGTATGTAAAGATGGTCACCCATCCACGGACCAACCCCGGCAAGCGTAGCTTAACCTGATGGATCGACCCGTGCGGCTGTTATTACGAAGCCACGAGCTCAAACATAATATGTATGTGCAAACAAAATCCAACTTTTAAAATAACTGTATTTAACATTGTTCTTATTATTTATTACATGTCTTATTTTTATTCCGAAAGCACGAGCCATTCTCGTTTCGTATTGAATAATTTAGTGAACCAATCTGATCGTACGGGAAAGTCCAAGATAATGGAAAAATTTCCCGAGAGCATTTCAATAAAAAATAACTACATAGTTATTCTAGGTTTTTACGTTAGGTGTGAGAATATTTAAAAAAAAGAGAAATTAAACTAATGAAGTGGCATTTTTTCGTTAAAAATATGATTTAAGTAAAGAAAACATCTATTAACAAACTTTCGGGTATAATACATAGAAGGATTAATTATTATACCTTTGTTAACATAAGCAAAGTAAGAGAATGCTTTTAAGCTGCTCACAAATATAGGCACGAATTTTCACGTCTCAAGAATGTCAATAATTAGAAAACTTCAACAAGAATATTCAAAAATTGAAAAACTTTTCCATCAACTTGACTGGAATAATGAGTTCCAAAACTTTTTCCAAGACTTCGCTTCATAGAACCACCGTGCATTTGCATGGAAACAAAACGTAAAACGTTAAAACTATGGCAAGTTAAGTTAACACGCGGCGCCCGGTGCGCTTAACTGTGCGAGTTATAAAGTGACTCATCCAGAGCCAGCCGTGCCCACACTGCCCACTCTCCTCTATATGCAATCAATATTAATTGACGTGTTGTTGTTTGTTTTAAATATTTTACATACCTATGTCATGTGTTTATATTTTAAGGTGAATGCAGACCTCCTACAATCAATCTGACACAGTCTCCTACAATCACTCAGCTGCATTCGGTTAGACTGGAAGCTGACCTCAACATATTAGCAGGAGCAACTGAGTACCAGTATTTTACATGGAGCGACTGCCTATCTGACCTCCACAACCCAGTAACTGGGTAATACGATACTCCTTGGTAAGACTGGTTGTCAGACTTTCGGGTTTCTGACGTGACGACCGTGACGACTGTCAAAGATCCACGAATGGCAGCTGGGTCCAACGGCTTAACGTGCTTTCCGAGGCATGGAGAAGCCTCGCTATGTAAAGATGGTCATCCATCCACGGGCCAACCCCGGCAAGCGTAGCTTAACCTTATGGATCGACCCGTGTGGCTTTTAATACTTAGCTACAAGCTTCTCCTTGACCAACTTTTAAAATATGTGCCTAGGGTAAGTAAGGAAGCTTTATAGGTCCTGTATCTATTTTAATAAAAATCGGCTGTGCAACAGGAACTTATTACGAACCGCTCCCGCCACAATCCGTGCGGCCACTCACGGCACAAAAATCAGCGCCATGACATATTGGGCTGACGTCAAGTGCTCCGCAGCTGATTATGATTAGCGAAAACTATCTCTTCGACCCAAAACTGTTATAAACATATTATATGTGATGTGTTTATGTTAAAGCTTTCATTATGTGTACCTATCCTATCAACTAATGCGTGAATACGGTAACGGATAAAAGATAAAGTTATGGATCCCACAGTTATGATATCCCAGATGAAGAAAAACTCATCGGGAACCTCATAACTACCTTCATTTTCAATACATTACGTTGGTTTACACGCTGTCATCTTCAAAAAACTGAAAAAGTAACTTACATGGTCCTTCCTCACACATAAAAGTCGACTCTGGCGCTCGGCTTCGTAGATTTTCAGATTCAGTATACATTCCCAGTAAATATGGAATCGAAGAGCTCCCTTTGAAGCTTTGACATGAAAGTCACACAAGTTCTCACAACGTGGAAAGTGAGTTAAACCGACTCATTCGTGGCAGCGTCACGGTACACTACACTCAGCCTCAAAAAGATAGATACATCGACAAGAATTCATCAATGTGTATCCGCAAAACATATTACACATTGGGCACTTAATGTACACATTGATACAGTATTATCTACAAAATTGTAGACAATCAAATGAATATTTGTCGATCTTTGAGGCTGACTGTACATTGGTGACCTTCCTTAAGGTGCCATCTTAACTGGGTCACCCTCCCCGTGACACGGAGAGGAATTCACGGAAAGTTGTCTGTGGGAGATGAAATGATTATGTAATTCAAAAGTATGATTAGATTACAGACTTATTGAGAATAGAATAGAATAGAATAGAATAGAATACTCTTTATTATGTACACCATAAAAAATACAGATACAAATGTAGAAAATTTAACATAGGGTGACACAATGGGCGGTCGGATTGAGGTGAACATTATAATTTATTTGGTTGTGAAAAATATATTGTATGGATTTATACTAAATATTACTATTTACAGTTATTAATATTTACAGTTACATCACCAACACAGACTTAAAACAAAGCAAAAGTTTTCCTCATATTTTCGTCTATTTACTGTATCCAAGTTCAAAGTGATGATTTTCTAAATATAGTTCAATACTACGCATACAAATGACCCTCAACCAGTTTCATAATCAGCAAACATTGACAAAAATAGCTATTCGTCGCAAAATAGAATGGAAGTCAGTCATGTTAACTATTGTAAACCCCTACATTGATATAAATGTAGGTAATATTGTGTTTATTTGTGCCATTTGCAGGTCCGTTCACACCGATGTAAGGCTATTTATATTATACATGTTTCTTGTTTGGTTTGTTGGAGCCTCTAAATAGGCGATATATTATCTAATTCTGTTAGATTTTTTTTTCCTTACGATACCTACGATGATTCGACATTTTTTTTTACACAAGTACGACGATCTATAGCGCTATTCTGTAAAATCACCTAGTGAAAACTTATTTGAACAGTGAACTTATCATAACACCACGCCTGAAATCCCCGAAGGGTTAGGCAGAGGTATACATACCTATAAGAAACCCACAGTTTAATTCCCATGTAAATAGGGGGCGAGCCCATTGCCATCAACCGGGCTCAGATTCAGACTCCGGGCTGCTACTGAGAAATTCAATTCTTAGTTGAAGTGTTCGTGAATGCTGCTATCAATACGTGATTAGTAGTAAATCCTAGAATAATGTAAGTGTGAGTGCTGTCTTCAAAACTCTCGGATTGTGATACTTTGTTACGTAATTAGGGTGCCGGAGTATTCCGGAGAGTAACTAAATTCTTCCCTGAAATGCAAAATAATACCTACAGGACAAAACCTATTGTGGCGCAATGTTTTTATAATCTATTTATACATTATTATAAATTAAAGTCGCTTTTCTGGTTTGTCTGTATGTCCGCGTTGTACTTCTAAGCCACGCAACCAATTTTGATGAGGTTTTCACCATCGTTTAGAGAATTTATTCCTGAATTTGTATAATACGTTAACATTAAAGTTACATATAACTAAGAAATCTCGATGCTTTATCAAGTCGTAAAACACGAGGGAGGCAGGAGCGGGTCAGACGATGCTAAATGATTGCACTTTTCTTTTAACTTTTCGACTTTCCTGGAGCAGTTTTGTTTCATTTTAATTAAATGGCGACCTAGTGCTCTTGTTACTAAAAAATAAATGACGGCTATGCAGAGACTTTATCCTTGAAAGTTTTTTATTTGAGTTATTCTAGTGCATTTTAATGCAGCTTTTTATCCAACGCTCAGTGAGTTTTTATTACGGAATTAAGTAAAACTTTGAGTTTTGTGGCCTGATTCTATGAATAGTCATCACCGTTTCATTCAGGGATATCTGAAGCACTGTGTAGCTTTATCGCTTTAACTGAGGATTTCATTTTGCTGAAGACATGGCCTAGGCAAGAGGGTACAGGTTTCCAAATGACTCCCACAATTTCATTGATAATTGTTTGTGGAGTCGACAATAAATGAAACTGCGTAGGTAGATAACTATGACGTGCCCAGTCTGAATACGAAAGTTCAAGCAAAAATATCCAATAGTTTAGTCACTATAGCTTATAGGTCAATGATTGGCAAAACCCATCGGTTATCGCAACTAATTACGGGTAATTTGTTCGAATAAAACTTTTTTATTCGATGCTAGGATTTATTTGATGGTTCTAAAATACTTTTGCATTTTATTGCCAGTGTTTTCATTGATTGTCGTCTTGTTGTCTGCACATTATGCGCAATACAGGGTGAAATTTAATTAGTTTGCATCCTCTTAAGGGGTCATTGTACTCATCATTTGAATAACTTTCAATATGGGACTAATCATGAAATCGCAAAAAAAATCTGCTGATCCCTACATTTATGTTTGCATAGCTCGTCAAAATCTAGAGAACAGCTGTTTTTTTTTCGCGATTTCACGGTACAATGACCCCTTAAGAGGATGCAAACGAATTTAATTTCACCTTGTATATAAAAAAGCCAATAATAAATTGTGCGATAATAGAAAATCTAAATATCGATCAAATATTTGTAGCTATGCAATAAAATAGAGCTATAGTATCCTTAATTTATTATTTATCGCTAGTTGAGAAGCCGTACTGAAGGATTGACCACGTATTACCGACGGTCAAGCGACCACTTAGCATGATTAGTACATGGGAGCGTATTCATTCCCGCTGCTCTTTTCTCCACAGCACGCTCTTCCGATTAATGGTTGACCAATAGATGGAATAGAAGAAAAGGGAATGACTTTTGTTGTGAGAATGTTAATTAGCCTTCGGTAATAAATACTGTAAAATTATGAGGCTTAGATGAAAATATTCTCTTCACATAGCCTTATATTTGGAGTCGGTTAGCCTCGTAGTCTGGCCAGATAAGGCTGGTTGGTTATCTGTATTTTACGAGGACCGACTGCCATTTGGCCTCAAAACCGATCTTTAACAAACCAATTTTAGGGCTTTTTACATCTCTGTACATACTTTTACATACTCCAATCGCGGGACCAAAATTTACTTTTTTTCACTACCAAAAATGAAGTTTAAAATAGGTACCCGAAAACAACAATCATACTTATAAGTACTTTATCAATCCTTGAATCAGAGGCTTATTGGTGATTCGCCCGAATTTACTCGCTCGAAACGGGCGAATCGACACTTTTAAATAATATTATTTTCTTGAGGCATTTCTTTGTAGGCGAATCGACAATCATACCCAGCCCAAATGTTCATCAAAATAACATTAAAAACAAATATCTTCTCCGGATTCATAGATTTATAAAGAGGCAGACGTCTAGGAAGGGAATATTTCCTGTCGCTGATCGATTCAGCCAACAAATTGAATTATGAGGAGTACACCCAGTACACGAGTACCAGGCGAGACGCCAAATTAAATGTTCAAACTGATTTTCACGCTCCGATAGTTCCATAAAGGATTCATAATAATCTAGCACAACTTTGTACCGTAGTACAAGTAGTGTATAGTGTAGACAGTAACTTTGCTTGGCTGCCCAATCTGAAGCCCTATTTACATGACTTTAGTGTTTGAAGAAACTATAGGGATTCCACTTGAACCTGTCAATTTAGAAACATATTTTAAGTAGAGTTTATACCACGTGTTCCTTTTAATATTCCATAACTCTAGGGTATTAATAATAAATAAAAACAAATAATAATAATAATAATCATTGTGCCGATAATCGTTACGGTGAATGGCTTAATAGCGAAGAGCCTCGACCAACATCTCAGGAGGCTCTCATTGCGCGGCTGGGTCAAGGGCTTGATTCAGAAAGCAGTACTCCTGGACACGGCACGCATAGTGAGGAGGTTCCTCTCTCTAGAGCCCTGACCACCGGCAGCTTGGACCCTGATCCTGATGCCGATGGGCTACTAGTTTTTATATTTTTAAATGTTTTTTTAATGTTCTTTATAAAATATTTAAAAATGTGAAGATTATGTTTTTAAAAAGAAAAAAATAAAAACAAATAATAAAAGCATTTACTTCAGGCTACAATGGCCCATGGATATACCTATAACCAACAAACATAATTATAGAAAGTATAGCGAATGCGCAAGCTTTGTGCTTTTTGCAAGACGGCAAACAATTATCCGAACCCTAAACAGGAAACCATAAAAATAAATTTCATCATAAAAAAAATGATATCATTAAAATTGTACTTTAAAATAGTTTATATTTAAGTATTTAAATATCGTTAGTCCATGTCCAGACACTCTGTATAGAATCGCATGCTAAAAATGGCTGGGGATACGCAAACATAACTACCGTAAATGTAGTACTATTAAATAAAGTTATTAAGATATTGACGAAAAGTTTTTATAATTTTATTCATTTCATGCAAAAACATTCAATACACACAGCCGACACAAATCTATTGTGTACAACGAAATATCTGCATCGCAAAAGTTTTTGTATCAACTTCAATAGGGCTGTATTTGCATATTTTTTGTGAGCCAATAAGAGTTCCCATTCATCCCTTTTCTATACACTTATCAAAAACAAATTTCGCGTCAGATGAAAATACATTTTTCGTATCAAAGGGAAGAGGGAGTGTTTTTTAAAATTCCTTTTATTTGCTCCGGAGTGGTCAATCCATAGTCGCGTTATGCGGAAGCCGTTTCTTTTAGGTACGGATAAACCTCTCTAACTTTGGCAGTCAAATCCATAGGTATATTTTATTACTACCTACTCTTAATTATTATGTTTTTAATGAGCATTCTGTGTTTGAACTTTTGCCTTTCACAAGAAGTCTGTCATTGTATAAACATGTAAATTGATATTTATTCTAAAAATGGTTTTGTTTATGTTCCTAGTATTTGTAATTTTGTAAACGTATAAAATCGCTGGAACTTTAATGTGGGTTAGATTTCAGCTACACAAAGAAAATATTAACAACGCTCTATGTCAAAATGCGAAAGTGGCTCCTGTTTTATATTACAGATTATCTCAGAGAGGACGAAGAGTAATATCGTCGTAATTATGAAACTACGTTATTCACTTTTTTACCAACTTTGACGCCAACATTAGAATGTTGGTTGATTAAAATTTTATTACAAAATGTCGGGGCGTCTGAAGTTTGGCGAACTGCCTTATAATTGAGTTCCCCGTTAATTTGTACTGCGTGATGTAATTATTACATTATTCCTGCATTGTTTTAAGATACTCGTCACTCTTTGGTTGGTTTAGTCTCAGTAGTAAATGTGAGGACAGCTGCGAGTTTGGGTTCGTTTTCTTTTGTTTTTACTAACCTTGGCACTTAGAAACTTAGATAATGATGATTCAGAGTTGTACCGGATGCCTAAGAGATATTTCTCGACGGCATCTGAAGTCAAATCAGAGGCCTATGGGCGGCTAAAAAATCTCTAACACAAGGTTAGTCACAACCACACGAAAAAAAAAATAGGTGGATTTGTAAACCTACCTAGGTCGAAAGCAATGGTCGAAGCATGGTCAAGGGCAATTTTTCATATAGAAATCGTGACGATTTAACGGTTAACTTTTATTATTATTTAGTAATTCTGTAAGGTTAATAGGTAGGTACTTATTACTTCTTAAATGTAGCTCTCGTAAATATTTTTGCACTTACTTACTTAACGAAAATCTGGTTCACTTCCTTCACATTTTTTTTTAGGTAGGTAACTTAATCAGTTTTTCCTAAAAACGTATAGCTACCCCTACAAACTTTAGTATTCGTAGAATGTTGAAAAGAACAAAAGAGCGTCACTAAATTGAAAACAACGCGTCAATATGAAAAATAGATTCACGGCATTATTAAAACAGGGTGACACGATGAAAACGCTAACGGTAACCGAGCGGAGCTGTGCGGAGCTGTTTTCTGCTTTTCTGATACAAGATGTAATAAAACTAAGCCACAAATAGAATAATACCCATTTTTCCTATCATAAACTTGAAACGTTGGCCCAACTTTTTTGAAACAACCAAGTTTTGAAGAAGTTACTTTTACGTGTAGGTTGGCATATTATTTCAAAAGATGTATCTATCTTCCATTTCGTTATAAGAAAGTAGGTAGTACAGGAGAGGTCTATAACTAAGATAGTTTTTCACAATCATGTTGGTACATTATATAGGTACATCGGGTCCCGTTATTTTCTGCAATATAAACTGCCACTTAAATTTTAGCCAGTACTTAAATCAGTCAACAACATTTGAATGTTATCTTAAAAAGAAATCTCTTAGAAAAAGTATCTCTACCAAAACATACCATACCTAATGTAAAAAGTGTCATAGGCAAGAATATGACCAAGTAACGGGCCAAGAAATAGTGAATAGCGTCCGCTAGTAAGTCGTCCAGTACGCGAGAAACCTCGGCACCCCCTACGGCGACGGAGAACCCACTGACTTACAAAATACTAAGAACAAAATCATAAATAAGTGAACAGCAATCTACACACCGACCTTCTTTCCTCATTTATCTTTAGTCTGGCCGATTTACAGCTCTAGGTACTTATTACAGCTTCATTCATGAATGCGAAGATCTTTTTCCCGGCAGCCTAATTAACCGATATGAATTTCCCTCAAAAACCTTCGGATTGTGATTTTAATAAAATTGTGTTACGCAATTAGGGTACCTACTGGTTTGTATAGTTACTTAATTGGGTCATTCTAGTTACGGATATTAAGGTTTTTGTTGCTTAGAACTCAGTGCGTTCTGCCCGATACGACAAACGGTGCCGAAACGTGGACACTGACAGTTGGGCGTGTCCACAAATTCAAGGTCGCTCAGCGCACTATGGAGCGAGCTATGCTCGTTCTTTGAAGGATAAAATCAGAAATGAAATTTTCCGGAAAAGAACCGGAATACCGACATAGTTTGCAGAGTAAGCAAACTGAAGTGGCAGTGGGCCGGCCATGTTTGTCGAAGGACCGATGGCTGGTGGAGCAGACGAGTCCTGGAGTGGAGACCGCGTATCTGCAAGCGTAGCGTGGAATACCCCCAGTTAGATGGACCGACGACGGCCTTAAGAAGGTGGCTGGGACAGACTGGATGCGGAAGGCGGAGGACAGGGTGTTGTGGCGCAGCTTGGGAGAAGCCCTTGTCCAGCAGTGGACTGCGATAGGCCGAGTTGATTGATTGTTGCTTAGGATAGGCCCCCAATAATTCTCTGTAAAATAAAGACGTGGCGCCTCCATCAAGGTAGGTAGTGGATAAACTATAGAAAAACGTAGTATTTAGGTAGTTTTCATTCCTGGATATGTTGTTGAAAGCTCTAACGCAAACATAAGTAGTTGCAGAAAAACAACACAAAATATAATGTTGCCAAATATATTTTGTTATCACAAGATTCCCTCTTGTTAATTCGCTGGGTGCGTGTTATTCAGCTATCAAGATGATATTTACGCGGGATTAACGACATGTTCTAACCTCCAACACTTTATTAGTTTGTGTTGCTATTATATTACCATCATAATGGGAATGGGTTCGTTCGTGTTGCCAGTACCTACCTAAATGTGTTGTCCGTTAAATAAACTACTGCAATCGTCACCTGGAGAGTTCTAAACCTTAATAAAATGAATTTATATCCTGCTGTCAGCGTGAAAAATATGGAACTATTCGTTTTATGTCTTTTGATGTTTCCTTTTTTTGTGAATCAAAAATAGGTAAGTAGATTTGCAACATTCATTTTGAGGCTTCAAATTACACGAGCCATGCCTTATTCCAATTAAGCAGCCAAAAAGCCGAGATGTCTGCCATTTCATTACAGTCATTCTAGCAAAATACCGAATTTCAAAGACAATGAAAGGCTTCCTCACAATAGTTCGCGTCAATCCGGTTTAGCTAGGAACAAATTGGGCTGCAACGAGCAACAATTAGGGAGGTTACCGGAATTTGTAGTGTATTTACATTGGATTTCTAACATTGAAGAGATAGGCACTATGCAAAGCTCTCGAAACTCCAGTAAAAAAGGCAATCATTTCAGTAGTTAACAGCGTAGTTTTGGTTTAATTACCGAAGCCATGTCTTTAGTATAGGTAATTCATTAGTATGATCAAAAAGTAATAAAAATAGAGCCTAGAGTAGACATAACAAAAAACGTGTAATAAAAGGTACATATATTTAAAAAATAAAAAAAAGTGCCAGAATTTCGCAGTTTGACTAAAGTTAAACATGAAAAATAAGGTTGAATAATTATGTCCAAATTAGCCCAGTCAATAACAACATCAAACATCCCAAACGCACATGTAACTACAATTTTTTTATTATGTTATGAGGTCCCCTGACTATAGTTTACCAATATCGAAGTTTGCAACTCTGAAAACCTTGTGCTACTCCTGTGGTGCTTGAAAAACTGCGAAATTCCGGCACTTTTTTATTTTATTTTAAATATAGGTACGTTTTAGGACGCGTTTTTAGTTATGACTACTCTAGGCTCTATTGGTTGCGAGGATAGAGCTAGTCAGACATAGGCATTTAAAAAAAAAGTAAGTATAACCTACTCCCAGGAGAACCAAAAATATATTTAAAAAAAACATAGTTACTTATCTACGCGTTTGTGACGTTTACCTTTATTTGTGTCGATTTTAATTGGACTTTACTCATGTAGCAGGTAGGTACCTCTGTAGGTACCTGTGTATGGCGTGTGTATCATCAATCGCTACAATACTGCATACTAGTGATAAGTCTATCAAATCCTTGTTTCTAATTAATGTTATTTCCACAACGAATATCAACCTTATACGTGTTATTTAAAGTCATAAAAAGAATTGGATTTGTACTGCAAACTGAAGTTTATGAGTGAAAACTTAAATATATTTTTTTTTACAAAAGTATACAACCGACTTCCAAAAAAACACTAATAAAAAGTGAAAAATAACTTTAATTTCGGAAGTCGGTGGCAAAAAACGAAAATTGAAAAGCAAAGACACAAATAGTTTTTATTTTTCACTTTTTAGTTATGGCACCTACCTTACAGAAATTAGAATACCACTACCTGCTATGTAAATAATAGTGACGGAGTCACTTAAAACGTCGTCTACATATACTAAGTGGGAATAATACGTAATATTGTAGCTAACTAAAAAACTACGCAAGCAAAGTTAATAAAATTTATACGAGACCATCTCTGAAGCATGGCCTACCAAACAAAAAATGAATCATCAAAATCGATTCATAATTGGCTGAGGAATCGCGTAACATACACACAAAAAAACATACAGACGAATTGAGAACCTCCTCCTTTTTGAAGAAGTCGGTTTAAAACACATCCTGTTTGTTAACATGTTTGGAAAATGAAACACGAAATAGACCTTACGAAAGAAATAAAGCCAAGATCTCACTTGTTAGTGAAATTAGTCACAGTGAACGAACTTTGATCTATCTCAAAGCTTTAGCAGATACAAGACGAAATGAGAGATTCGCCAGAGCTCAGCGAACTGGATTAGCCACTATCTCCTTTATCTGTGAAAGTTAGGAGTTAGGAGCCACCTGAATAATTATGTTCAGTCAGACTTGTAAGTTTGAAAATATATACTCGTATATATATCTAAGTAGGTATCTATATCTTTATTTTCTTTACATATCGTAATTCATACTATCCATACTAATATTATAAATTCTAAAGTAACGCTGTCTGTCTGTATGATACCTGTCACGCTTAAACCGCTGAACGGATTTCGACAAAATTTGGCAAGAAGACAGATGGCATCCTGAGGAAGGACATAGGGTACTTTTTATCAACATACCACGCGGGCGAAGCCGCGGGCGGAAGCTAGTAATACTAATAAATGCGAAAGTGAGTTTTTTTGTTTGTTACGCTTTCACGCTACAACGGATTTAGATGAAATTTGGCAAATGGGTAGACCATAACCTGGAATAAGACATAGGATACTTTTTATCCCGATATTCCCACGGGATCGCGACTTACGCAGGTGAAACAGCGGGGCGCAGCAAGTTAAATATAAATTAAAGTCGCTTTTCTGTCTGTTTGTGTGACCGCGTTGTTCTTCTAAACTACGCAACGGATTTTAATGCAGTTTTCACCAACTTTTACAGCATTTAAGTATTCTGGAAAGGGTAATGTGTGAATGTACCTATAGTAAACTTAGAAGCTGTTGCCCGCAACTTCATCTACGATTCAGGATAAAAAGTAGCCTATAGTCCTTCTCCTGGTTAAGGACCACCACCACCATCTAACCACGTGCCAATTTCATCCAAATTCGTTCAGCCGTTTTGGCGTGAAAGCGTAACATACAAACTCAGTTTCGCATTTATAATAATCCTTCACTACATCCTTACATATTATAAAACAAAGTCCTCCGCCGCGTCTGTCTGTCGTCCTGTACGCGATAAACTCAAAAACTGCTGGACCGATTTTCATGCTGTTTTCACTAATGGATAGAGTAGTTCTCGAGTAAGGTTTTAGTATATAATAACCGACATCCACGCGGGCGAAGTTGCGGGCATCAGCTAGTAATTTATAAAACAAAGTCCTCCGCCTCGTCTGTCTGTTCGCGATATACTCAAAAAGTACTGCACCGATTTTCATGCTGTTTTCACCAATGGATAGAGTGGTTCTCGAGGAAGGTTTTGGTATATAGTAACCGACATCCAGCCGCGGGCATCAGCTAGTTAAATAATAAATTAGGAACTTCATACATACAAAAAAGAAATCTCGATGTATTGTCAATTTGTGAAACCGAGCGAAACAGGGGCGGGTTGCTAGTCGAACAGTGTACGTAATCACTATCAAGTTCTTGTTATCGTGTAGAGTTGAGACTAATGGACGTCGTTGTAAAAGTTTTAATTATCAGCTTTGTCATGGATGAAAATTACTTACGGCAGTGAGTGTCATCTCCATTTAGTGTAAGACGATGCTAGCCGCTTTAAATAAATAAGGTAAGTACCTAACATTGAAAGCCCTAGTGGGCATGTACATAGGGCTTGTACACAAAACTGCGTTGCGACGTCGCATCGCAAAAATCTGCGACGGTAAACATTGATTTTCTTAAAAATTTCTAAGAAAGCTTCTGCGTTGCTAATTTGCATTACAATTTAAAACCCTTAGGTAATGAAAAACCAGTTAGATACCTACTGACTTCCATTTTTCCATGCCTATCAATAAGATTATGTACAAGTAAGCAGGTAAAAGTATTGACAATCACTTAGGCACCTGTGCCCCTACCTAGGTACGCTATACGTTAATCAAATATTTATATTACCTTCTAACATACCAACGTCAATCGATCGTTATTAATGAGGCACAAGTGTTCTTGGAAAGCATTCTACATATATCCATGAACTAATATATACTAATATTATCAATTCGAAAGTAACTGTGTCTGTCTGTCTTTCTGCCTGTATTTACCTTTTCACGCCTAAACTACTGAACGGAAATCGACAAAATTTTGCAAGAAGATGGATGGCATCCTGGGGAAGGACAGGCTAATTTTTTCCGTCATACCGCGCGGGCGCAGCCTCGGGCGGAAGCCTGTTACCTATATTTCAAACCAAATAATTTCCCCTAAAAATATTACTTAGCGGCGGAAACATAATGAAAACCAAAATATTTTTTCAGTTAATAACTGCTTTCCATCACCCTCCCTAGCTTCCGAGGGGTGACAATTAGGGCGGAATATCATTAAAATTGCGATGGGTTCTGATTGATAATGTCCCACGGTCGCACCCTTGCCTGGCCAGAGGTGAGATAATACTTTGCTTTTTAGTCACAGACTGGGAGATTAAACTCCTAAGGAATTGGAGTAACTGTGTAGACAGGAATGTAATTTAAAACGTTGCTAACAGCTAACTTGACAGATATTATTAACGCTTGAAAGTCATTCTGCCACTACTTTCGTTCGTTTCCTCTAAAGGCATGCTTCATACACCGTAAGTACTTTGACTTCAGTTTGGTAAGTAAAGTAAGCGTCTCATACGAATGTGAACCTTATCTGTAAGGATAAAATTAATATTTTATTATACGTATGAAACGCTTATATATTTTAAAATAAATAAATAAAAGATATTCGTTTAAAAATAAATATGAACATTATAAGCATTAGAATAAGGTTCATATTCGCAGGAAACGTTTAACAAAGTGCGGTCTATAACTCTTGCCCTAAGGTTATACGTAGCTACGACTCTTACCGAGCTCGTTCACTCTGCTCAATTCGGATTGGCATGTTAACCGTATTGTACCTACACCAATTTAAAATTCCATAGCATTTGCAAGCACAGCTCGTATCAACGTTAAAATTCAGAACCAATTTCCTTCTTAATAATGTAGGTCTTGTAGGTAGGTAGTGTGGTTTCTTCGCTCTGGTTTAAGAACATTATCCTGGCTGGGTGCTCGGGGTTGCCATTAGGTTTTCTGTGGGAAGAAATTGCCTGAAAAACATCCGAAACATATAAAATTGGTCCCTATTTCTCTATTTTTTTAAGAACCAACCTAGTACTTTCATCTTTATCGGGTCGACAGCGATTACTAGCGGTAATTAAGTATACAAAATAACACTGAAGATTGTTTAGAAACTTACCTACGATGAATACACCCAAATTAATTCATTAGAGCCAATGCGTCGAGCCCTTAGTTGATTGTAATAGATATGTGGGGCTCAGATGGCTCGGACTATAGGTTCATATAAACGTGGCGCCGACTTTCATTGGCAGAATTATATAGCTCAAGCCTTGGCGACCAGCCAGCATGCGGCGCCAGAAATTTTACGCTCTCTTCACTTTGTACGAGAATCAACCTAGCCATTATCATTTTAATATTATTCGTGGTTACCCTTTCAACAAGTCAACGGCAAATGAGGTCGGTAGCGTAGTGACGTTACCGACCTCATTTCGTTGCCATTGACTTTTCAGCCGAATCACTATCATCATTTCAGCCGAAAGACGTCCACTGCTGGACATAGGCCTCCCCCACGCAACACCACTTTGGCCTGCGGGGTAATTCCCTTATTTTTAAGAACGTTCATATTCGCATTTTATTCGCAATCTGTCAAAAAAACCATCAATTTACCATAATTTTTGACAAGTTTGACAGATTGCGACTTGAATGTGAACGTTTTTATGTAAAGAAAATTGGCCCGCAGTTCTGTGCCTTGCCTAATAGAATTTAATGAAAGCGCCGATAAGTCGCTCTAATTAAGCTCGTTATGAATGGAGTTTCAATCACGCAGGAGGGCAATCCGGAGGGAAGAAAACAAGGGAATTCATTAAGAAATAAAAACTTTTATTATTATCAGTTCAAATATCGTATTTACATTCTTTTAAACGAGTAAAAGCACATTGTTTATACATTACAAAAAAAATATTTAAAAAAAATCGTAACTAAATCAGTAGCGGGACAATTTCGTGATACGTAAAATAATAGAACATAGTTAATCGAAAATAACCTATGATAGTTAAAAAATTAAAATAAATCTCATATTGTCCGTGTAATTCGGAACTCATACAATCAGCAATGGCAACTCGTATAGGACTGTCGTAACTAAGAAACCGTAACAACTAACTGATTAATTAATAATACCTATATACAATTCGTTCGTTCGCAACGAACGTGAGCCTTGCTTGCGGCCTCGGTCAGTACAACGTACAAATGCAAATTATTATGTATACAATAGAATTTCCACTATTCTCAATATAAATGCTCGTCATAATCTCGTATCGTACACATGTGTGCCTCACTCAACGGGTGAACTATTTACTTTGCATCTCTTACTCACTAGAGCCGCGAGTGTGGCTGAACCGCGAGTGCGCTTCGCACATCCAATTGCTAGCGAATTTTATTACTACATTAAAATGGCGAATTTTGAAGACTTTCATCGGATATATTCTATACATATATTTTACTAGCTGCGCCCCGCGGTCTCACCCGCGTAAGTCTCGATCCCGTGGGAATATCGGGGTAAAAGTATCCTATGTATTAATCCAGGTTATAAACTATCTGTTTGCCAAATTTCGTCCAAATCCATTCAGCCGTTTTTGCGTGATTGAGTAACAAACATCCAAACAGGCAAACATTCACATTTATAATATTATAATTATATATATTATATTATTATATATATTATATTATTGTATATATTATATTATTATATATATTATATAGTAGGATTAGATTAATGGATTAAACTTCGATATTCGACAGTATCTACACACTTCACAACAGTAACACATTCATCTAAGGCAACAGACGGCGGGTTCCGTCGGCTTGCTTATTACAAACACGTTAACAATTTAACAAACAAATAACGAACGTATATTACAATAATCAATCATTTGACGAACCCGCCTTTATTGCCTTCAAAATTCGCCGACTGTTTCTACCACACTCGCGGTTCAGATATAATCACTGCCCTTCCTTAGCTACATACAATGAAACTCAACAAACCATATACACTGAAAATATTGCGTTTCACATACTATATAATTTACATACTATTGGTGTTCGGAATCTTATTATGAATTAACTACTCGATAGTGCCGGGGGCGGCTCTGAGTTTGTGACGTAACAATTTTGTGCTCAATTTAGTTAAATTTTGTTTAATTCCGCTAAGTGCAGCCCCCGGCACTTAGTGTAAACGTCTCTAAAGCTCGGTAAGGACTACACTAAGTTGATCTATGCTCACTAGTGTTTATTTTATCTCCCGCGCACACTGACAACTCGATTCTACTACTCGATTCTATTACTTATTATCGATTTTTGTCGCGTATTTTGGCAGTGCGTTCAGTGCGATACAATTGTTATAAGGCTTTATTCGCTTAGTCTTAGCGTAGGTAACATTAAATTGATTTTTATTGCTATTCGTCACCAATTTTATTTACAGAAATGATATATTTTTCGCTTCTAGACTAGCATTATTTTTAAGACTACGTACGAAATGATCTTTATGCGACACTAATGTCTTGATTAATTTCAAATTCCCGGATATCTATGAAGCGTTTATTTTTAATTGTTGGCACAATTTCTGTTCACATTTCTGTAGGGCTACAATCTATTTTGAAATCACAGATAACTTGTTTGTGTCGCTATCTACAAGACATCGCGGTCATCGCATTAACATTTCGTCTAACGTTAACCTGTCAAGTTGCCAATGCGCCGGTCCCACGTTACTTACACTGCGCTCCTAATCTTACGTCGTGAGGAACACTAAAAATTTACTAAACTGGTTAATTTCACTAGTCTTTAGTCTAGACGGAACCTATTTCCATCTACTCTACCTCGCCTCGCTCAGAACAATGATTAGTATATTATTTATAAATCGTCGGATTTCCTATCACTTTACAATTTACAGTAGGACGGTCCCACACTTGATTATATTTGAGATCTGCGAAGATTAAATAATTTTGGTAATAGATGATCTCCGTTCAATTCACATGGTATCACTGGAGGCGGCGCTCGGGCCGCGACACATCTCCTCGCCACACTAACTTTACTATTTGAGCACCGTGGAAGGAATGTGTGCATAAGATTTAGATAAACGCCAAGATTCAATGGAAGAACCCCTACCATGAGTTACGATCACTCGATATCCGCTAATTCGAATAAACATCGGAAAATAGCCAATTGCAAGCAATATTTGATTCATGTCCAATCAATCATAAACTCATGATAGAAGCTCAATGATAAAACCGTATAGTTTCATAAGACTGCATTAGAGTTAACTTCATCGACAATTATCCCTTAATAAATATAAATAAACATCTTCAAAATTTTTACCAAATTATGAGCATATATTTCCAGCATAAAAATCTTTTAAAATAATACGTCATACTCTTCTCAATTATAGATATACATGGCACACTGCTCTGTTTATATATTTATAGTTATAATTCATACACTCGTTACCTATCAGTTTACCTTGTCACCATAGAATAATTGAATTATATGGATGGATATTCCGTTGGAAGCTTAACAAGCACTAATAGAATAATAGAAAGGACAAAGCGATCGACGGACGAAACCATGATGGGGGGGGGGGGGGATTGAAATCAACTGAATACTGTCGGCATTCGATGCCCGTTCGAGCGATTCTTTTTTTAAATCTAGACGATAGAACTATCACGAAATGTTGGTCAGGTTGGCCGACGGAGCGAGTCAGTCAGAATGTGACGCCTCCTGGTGCAGTATGGGGATCGCGGCGTAGGCGCCGGGCAGAACGTAAAAAGCGTAATTGATTCGACTAAAGGGCTCGTGGGCTAAGTCTCACTTGATGGTCGCGTGCCGCGTCTCAGGGTGCAGGCACACGCCCTCCACTGTGAATATTGATACCTCTGTAACAATCGAAAACACGTTTTAGACGAGCGATATTTACTGGATAAACTTGGTTAAGTTGTGAATGTGAAGTTGAATTTTCCAAAAAAGTATAAGAAAAGAATACCATGCACAGTTTGTACATAGTTTTTTTTATATCTTTTTACAACGACATAGTTATTATAACGCGAAGTTATGGATTGTTCATAAAAATTCCAAGTAATTTTCTACTTTTTCACCTCTTTGAAGACTAAAACACCGTTATATTTATCAAACGGTTACAAAACATAAAGGCCATTCACTGCATTAGACGGACGTCCGCGATGGACGATCCGCGCGCGATGTCTTTGAAAATCAAAGGACACCGGTATGTGGCGCGGATCGTCCGTCGAAGAATTCATAAAAAGTCGGCGGGCTCCTGGCCTTATAAATGAGGGTGATATTCTTCATAACCATTTAAACTTGAAGCAAAAGCCCGCGAAATTAAAATTTTGTTTCTGTTTTTTGTAATTAAATTTTTGTAACAGGTCAACATCGAGTTGTATGTAAATCAACATAATGATACGCAACCCTTGTAAAAAATATGTATTTACTCTACTATTTACAGAATTATACTCGTTGAAAACATCAAAATGTAATTAAATTAAGACATTTGATGCCAATTCTCACTTAGATCATGATCACAATTCTGTACCTAAATGCATATTTGTTAAGGTCGAGAATTATATTTGATCAAGATACAACCGGACTCTGACCTGAAGATTGTAACAAACTTATGGAAATTTTGCAGGCTACAATAGCGCCTAAGTTCGTCAAGTTTGCTTCGTCACTCACCATCGGGCAGCTCCCTGAGCCGCGGCGGCAGCGACGCGAAGTAGGCGTGGTGCAGCGCCTTGTGCGCGGGCAGGCGGCGCGCCGGGTCGGGCTGCAGCAGCGCGGCGGCGGCGCGCTCGGCGTCGCGCCCCGCCTCGCGCAGGCGCGGGAAGGCCGCGCCCAGCGCGCGCGCCGGCGCCGCGCCCCAGCGCGCCACGTGCGCGCGCAGCCCGGGCAGGCGACTCACGCCTATCCAGCTCTCTTCGGTAGGGGTGCCTACCACCTGTGGGATGTGAGGATTACATATTTGTTTTTATATTGAACTAGTGAAGCTCATCAAAAAGACAAGAGTCGACGTGGGAGGTTCTCATCGCATCGTTGTGCTCCATTATATTTGGATCGAGACACAATGCAAGGACCTAACACTATTAAAAATAATGTTTAAAAGTAGGAGTCCACAATGGAAAAATTTCACACAGCATGTTACTAATAACTTAAAGTACGCAAATAAAAATACTCTGAATAATTTCTTGTCCACGTCCTTTACTTCTAATAAAAAGTTACCAAAATGATGTGTCAGAAGAAAAAATACTTACACAAAAAATATTCATACCTTAAATATTTTATCTAGTTGGTCGTGTGTGTCCCTGACACCGGGGAAGGTGGGCACTCCGCAGAGCATCTCCACGAATATGCAACCCACACCCCACATGTCCAGCGACGTGGAGTACTCCGTGCTGCCCAGTAACACGTCTGCACAAAACAAATGCTATTGATAAATCGTCTTTAACGACTATTGCCTCTTGTAAAGGCTGTTGGACAAGTGGTACGTAATTAATAAAAAATCGTAAATTCATTCATTCACTGGGAAACAACGCACAGCCTAAACCGCTGGGTCTAGCTAGAAGCATGAAATTAATGTCTTAAGAGGAAATGTGGTCGGAGACTTTTGAAAATTAGGTAATTGAAGAAACCATCGCCGTCTCCAGCACTCGCGTTCGTTCACTATTCGTGCGATAAGGACAGCTGCAGATCTGACTGAATAGGTTAAGTAAAAAGTCATAATTCGAGGTTTGGCTCTCGTCTATTTCCTCCTCCAATATTGGACCAATTTGAAAGATAATAAACTGAATAAGAAGGATGTATGCTGTGTCTCTATGTTTTTGGTTTTCGAATCGACCCGTGTGAAACCGGTATTACAACACTGCCTCACTAACTGACGAGCATTCGTCACTGCCGTCTAGGTTACTGAGCCTGCACCGCGACACGGTCATTATCATTACATTACATTTATGTTACAAATTGTATCACGAGTGCTCCCACTCATCGCCCCGATCGTCCCACTCACTACTGTAATTTTACAAGGTTTATTATTATAGGTTGCGCACAGTAATGCTCGGTTCTCACTCTCTGATGTAATATATTCTACTGTCTCTGATGTGTATTTATTTTATTTCATATTTTTTTATTGAGAATTCATTATGTGCTGCACTGACTGACGTCATGACGTCAACGCCGGCTGACGCTGAAAACCAGCGTTGGGGCTCTGTCTCATATAGGGACGCAGCATTATGCGGAGCGATGGCCGTTTTGCGTGAATGTGACGCATATTTTTCCCCAACTTGTTATTTTCGTATATTTGTCCTTTCTTAGCGTCAAGTTTGCCGCAAATAATTCTTTCTTTCTTAATATAATGCCCAAATCTGAACTGTTGCATTACAGGCTCCCAGTGAGGGAGGAAGAATTTTTGAAAATGTGGGATTCATTCGAAATGAGTTAAATAGGCGAGTTTGTATGGAAGTCAGTCATTTTTGCCGCTGGGAAATCTTTTCAGGCGCACGGCTTGCGTCTAATAAATTTCAGTTCAATAATGGTGAGAGCTAGAAAGTAGTTTCAGCACTTTGTAGCATAAATGTTTGATACAGAACAACGCTGCACGCGGCAGTGCTCCCACGTCACTACTGGTCTCCATACATTTTCTATAGGTTTATAATTATGAGATTACATGCCGAGCACGGCAGCAATGCTGCGCGATATTGTTGCTTCACATACAAACCTATAGAAAATGTATGGGGACATATGGGGACGCGTGACACAACAGTAGTGCCGCGCAGCGCTGTACCACTGCCGCATTCAGCGTTGTTCGGAATCATACCTTAAAAAGAAAGATCTAAATTCGGATAGTTCATTGTGGAGTCCACCTTATGAATGAATTTATCGAGGTTGGAATTGACGTACTTCAGTCAGTTATCTAGGACGCCACTATAATGTTAATTCCGTAATAAATGTACCTACTTAAAAGCTAAAACGTTACTTTTTCATAAAAACAAATAAACTGTCTTAAAAACACTCCACAACAATTTAGCAGACTCTTGGTAAGGGTCGTGAAAATGGCGAGCTCAATATAAAAATGAAGATAAATGACGACTCGTGACGGCCATAAAAGTATATTTAGGGATAGTAGGCGACATTCAATTCTCACTGTGCCAGTGCACACCGTAAATTCACATTATATGGTTGTAATAATATATCACTATTATTCATAATGTTTTCAGAAGCTGAAAACAAACTATAAAGTGTCCTTAATAACTTCAGCGAATGTTTTGTAAACTGTCCAAAACATGTAAAAGCAGGGCTTAATCATCATGCATCCATGATGATTCAGAATGAGAGTTGAGATGATACCGAGTCGATAGCATATCGCATCTTCACATAATTTTGGTACTGAGTCAATATTTTCGACTTGGCGTTTGTTAAACTTGTGGCAGCTAGTTACAGTACACATTTTTTATTTTAAAAAGAAAAATGTAATCTTTAGGATCAGATCACTTTCTGTTTGTCATGGCTCAGAGGTTTTTCTCGAGATTTATACGACAGACGTTGGAATTTCAATTTTGTTTCGTATCGTGTATGCTCGCTTGAGCTTTGGCGTTTATGAGAACCCGTTTATGTGTTTAACAATTCTTTCGCCACTATTCACAGCAACCACTGAAGAATATCCAAAAGTATTCTTAACTGAAAACTATACTATACGCGCACTATTACCATGAATTCAAACATGATTCTTGGTTCGTTGAAATTGTATTATTTATTAATTATTAACAAAAAAAATAACAACCTGTAGATGTACTTTTATATTTTTATTTTATTTTTAATAACAGAAATATTTTATTTTTAATCTGTCGTCAATTTATTCATGGAAACATCTTACGCTTTAATGTCCCCTCACCGTGCAAGCATTGTTTTATTTTATCACTCACACAAATATGTTAGCAAGGAGTTGTTTAACACATCACATCGCAAAATACCGCAGTCAGAATAACACATTCTGTTGCACTTCTCCAGTTCGCGTGACAATATTACGGCGACATCCGTTCAACGATATTACAATAAAGTTTCCAAGGAAAGCATTAGTTCTAAATATAAACAGAGCCTGTCACTTCTAATTTTACTAAGTCTGTTACTAGAAATTTTCATAATGGCTTCTTGTTTTCTCCTGGAAGCTTTTAATAGTTGACTGTAAAATATCAGTGGCACCTAAATTATCGCTTTCAGCCAAGACAAATTCGTAATTGAGTTTCTGATGAATAAGTTATTGGTCGTAGTCTTCAAAGGCTAAATAAATTTTGCAATAATAATATTCATTTTCAATCGACAATGTCGCATGTTTCCCAAATTACTAACATTTTTCGTGAAGGGTTTATTACAAGTAAGTAAGTATTCGATTCACCACTTAGAAAAGGGTCATCTTTCTTTTCAGACGCTTGACTTTAAACATGCCCTTTTCCACGAAACATAACATAACATCACGCCTTTAATCCCCGAAGGGTTAGGCAGAGGTGAATCTGCAGTACACGCACATTTGCCAGTGATGTTTAAGTCCCATGTAATACGGGGCGAGCCTATTGCCATCAACCGGGCGCAAGTCCAGACTCTGGGCTGCTACTGAGAACTGGCTGGCTGGCTTCCTTTCCATGACATCCTAATAGACTTGCTGGTAACCATACTCCTACACTTTAAGTGCCAAGCACCCGACTCACGAGTGCAACGATAATTCGTGCCAACAACTCGCCTCGCGGGTCGTACATATATATAGCTATAGACGGCGCGATGGACTCGACTGACCAATTGTTATAGATATAATTATGAGACACATTTTATCGCATGCTAATTTGTATGCATTTTATGTAGTTGGCAGTAAAAGTGTTAAAAAAACATCTAGAGGTACCAGTAAAGCGTTTCGGTAATCTTCGTGTTTCCGAATAAGTACGAGTTTTGTACAATCGCGCTTTGTATTAGTGCACCTATCATCATCGACTGTATGAAGTTTTCTCCCTGTCGGGTTACCTACTCCGGTCTCAGATCGTCATTTGTCACTCAAAAGTCTTGAAAAGTTTTTTGGAATTACATGGAGTTGTTAATCTTTAATTTTGTAAATAAGGTAATACAAAAAAATAAAGTAATAAAAACTAAAACCCAACTACGACTAAAAAGGTATAAACAAGACACCACAGACAGACAAATTAAAAATCCGGAGTCACACGTGTTAGGGCAAAAATCAATAGATTACGTGTGACTCCGGATTTTCAATTTGTCTATCTGTGGTGACTTGTTTATACCTTTTTAGTCGTAGTTGGGTTTTAGTTTTTATTACTTTTTTTTTAAATTCTTTTGTGGTTATAATATATATGTCGCCGCAAGAGCGTTTGTAAACATCATAACATAATCTTATGCGTAACTATTTAGGTAACTGATGTACTGTAAAAACCATTTGCATGCATCTGTGAACGATATTGAATCTTTTGATATTAAACGCCATCTATTGCCCAAATTGTAAAATCGAACTTGCGAAGCTGGAGTAATTGATTAAAGTAAATTCGATGTTTTAGTTAAATCTATGGTTAAAATTAGAAGGGAATATTTATTTTATAGTCTTTAGGTTTTTAATCATATTAGCAATTGGTCATTTGACAGAGTATTTGTTTATGATATAGCGCTACCTAATGTGAATAAGATGGCGCGGATTGTGAATATTATGATCAATAACTGAATGTTATAATTTAATACGAGAACGAAATAAGTTTCAATAATAAGAAACAAACTATAAAGTAATAAGATTATTTTACACAGCAATTTACTAATGAATACCTGTTGTTTCATTAAAATTCCTTGAACTATTTGATAACCACTTCCGGGTTGTCAAATAGTAATAATGATGTCTTAGAAAGTAATGAAGCTTTTGATTTAAGTTTAATTCCGAATAACCTTTGTATTCTATGAATATTAGCATTGTTTAATTATAAAAGAATTAACTGATAAGCATTTTAGCATTGTTTGTAAGTTTTATTGAACTAACTAAGTAATAAGATTTTGTATTGATACACGCGGCATGTCCACCCACGCGGAGAGAAGAGTCACACACAATGGCGGAATATAGCGTGTGAGGGTACTTTTATCTATGCGTGGGTAGTCGAAATGAAATTGTAATTATTTGAATTCGTCGAACAAGTAAACTCTGTAACAGAATGATATTGATTTAAAAAGAGTGTCCACGGAGTTTCTTGCCCGTTCTTCTCCGTAAGGAACCTACTTCGTTTTGGAATGGGCGACTAGCTTCACCAACTAACTCAAACTGAAGGACTCCTTAATAAGTGATAATCCAAAATTGCCTGTAAATGTTCTAATTGAAATAAACGCTATGAGTTTGAGTTCAGTGTTGTGTGTCATTGAAAACCAACTACCTATATCTACCATCAACGAAGAATTACACCGGAGACTGATCACACACGAGAGAGGATAGATACCCCTCCGTGTTATATATATTTTTGAAATGTGCTCATTAATCCCTTTCATTTGATACCCAACATGGTCGATAAAACAATATTTTTTTCCTGACTTTATGTCCTCTAGACGGCGCCAAATTTAATTGAATGTGATGTCACATAGCCTATAACCAGCGGACGATCAAGACGCTTCCAACGATACCTCATTTGTCAAATTGTGATGAGTGGTTCAGAAGATAGGAGGGAACAGATGAACATACTTACATACATACAAAACATACATACATACCGGTCAAAATCATAACCCTCCTTTTTTCTTCGCCGTAGTCAGGTAAAAATAGGCAAGTAATTCATGGTTGTAACAGCTCTATATTAGATTAGATCTCATCATCGCGCGTTCGTATTTCCGAAGATAGACGATGATTCACCAAATGCATACTTTTCTTTGGAAAGCTGTACTTACCAGGTGGTCGGTACCACAGCGTGACGACCTCGTGCGAGTACGTGTGGCTCGGCACGGACTTAGCGCGCGCCAGACCGAAGTCCGCCAGTTTCAGCTCGCCGTGAGAACTTATTAGTAGGTTCTGAGGCTTCACGTCCCTGTGACAAGGAAAAGGAATTATGAAATACAATGTAAACAAAGAGTTTGTAACCTAGTATAAATTTAATCTGTTGTCAAATGTTTTGTAGGCTATTGTGATTGGTTGGTCAAAAAATCAGCAAATAATAAGTTGACATGAGTGTGATTTGAAAACAGATTAATTTTGGTCTGTTTCAAAAATATCTGATGAAAATGTAAACAAATGGGTCTGAAAATGTACCACTTTCAAATTGAGTACTTTTATTTGATTATTCGAATACATACATAACATACCGGAAATTCTAATTTTAAACCACCAGAGGTTTTTCATTTGACAATTCATGTTAAATTTATAACCTCAATTTTAGTCGATGATTTTTCAAATAACAATATTATTAAAACAATAATTACTGGAAAAAGTTGTGTGAGATATTAAGTTGAAACCTTGTCTAAATAGAGATGAATATGTAAAGTACTAAGTTCCTTTAGTGATTGAATAAGAATTTAACCAGACCAGGGTTTGTTTACACTTTCACCAGACACTTATGGAACAAACTATAGGCTTTTAGAAACGGGGGTTAGCTGTTACTGTTTGAGGACCAACCAACATATGAAGATGTGAATGTATGGTACGTTTTCAATGAACGATGTGAGCATAGGGTCGTAATTTGATTACGAACGGAGCGTTGTCCAGTTTACCGTCAATAGCTGAGCAATGTGGACTGTAATAAAAAAAATCCCTAATTTCTATTACATTATCGAACCCGTCATTAAAATCGGATGCTAATTTTGTAAAAAATATCTGCCGATTCGAAAAAATTTTTTTTTTTATATCCTCCGACCATTTAAACTTTGCAACATCAGACTAAGAGAATCACAGGAAAACAATGTTCCGTAACTGTTCCTCCATGTGTCTCATCTCCGCATTATCCTTACATATTATAAAAAACCGGCCAAGTGCGAGTCGAAAACGGCAAAAAAATCATAAATGTTTTTTTTTAAACATTTGTTTTATTTTAATTTAATTATTTATTTTTAAAGTAAATATGTAACTAAATATTCTGTGAATATGTCAAGTATCTATCTACTACCGAGCAAAATCGAGCAAAAAAAATCACGTTTGTTGTATGGGAGCCCCCTTAAATATTTATTTTATTCTGTTTTTTAGTATTTGTTGTTATAGCGACAACAGAAATACATCATCTGTGAAAATTTCAACTGTCTAACTATCACGGTTCATGAGATACAATCTGGTGACAGACAGACAGACAAACAGCGAAGTCTTAGTAATAGGGTTCCGTTTTACCCTTTGGGTACGGAACCCTAACAAAGTCCTCTGCCGCGTCTGTCTGTCGTCCTGTACGCGATAAACTTAAAAACTACTGCACCGATTTTCATGCTGTTTTCACCAATGGATAGAGTAGTTCTCGAGTAAGGTTTTAGTATATAATAACCAACATCCACGCGAGCGAAGTCGCGGGCAGAAGCCAGTTAACAATATAAGCAAATATTCTTCTTATTACAGGAAGAGCTCCACTTTATTATTATAAACAGCGAACACACTGCATAAGCACGCCATTGTTTACCTTCGCCTCTAGCAGACGATATTAAAATAGCCCAGAAAGACCTAGGTATTACGCTAGGTAGATTTTTTAAACCTGTCTGGCGAAATTGAGAATTATTTTAAAGTGAATTGATGAAGAGACGGTAGTTGTTTTTGTAAATGAAAATTGTTGGCATGCTGTGAAAAATATTATCAACAGTGTGGAGTAAGAATTTAATTAATGTTTTTGACCTGCTTTCTGTTAAGGGGCCGTCCATTAATCACGTGATGTTTCTAGAAACTTTTTAAAAGATAGACATATGCTGTCGCGGATGTTTTTTTTTTGAACTTTTAAAGAGGAACAATTCCACCATACATGATATTTGCGTAACTTAAACCGTTTACGCAGCGCACGCAACGGAAGCTCTCAAAAAGGAATATTTTTTTCCTGTTTTTGCAACATTTTTCATTTATGCACATCTCCTACTGGTCGTAGCGTGATGTTATATAGCCTATAACCTTCCTCGATAAATGGACTATCCAACACAAAGATTTTTTCAATTGCAACAAGTAGTACCTGAGATTAAAGCGTTCAAACAAACAAACAAACTCTTCAGCTTTATAATATTAAAGTATAGATATGGAGTAATTCAAAACAACTATTTTAATCCCACAGTAACACAAATCACAAACCGAGCTTCCTATGGATAAAGCCTAAATAAATAAATAACCAAATAGTAAAACATACCTGTGTAAAACTCTTCTCCTGTGACAGTATGAGAGTCCTCGCAGCAACTGGAACATGTACAGCCTCACATTGTGGTGGTTCAGCCCGCCAGGATGCCTCTCCATGTATTGTGACAAATCCGTGTCCTGGACGAAAAAAAAGAAGTTAATACCTATATTTTGTTCCATAGTACAGTAGGCCGCAGCTCAGTAGTATCATAACTACGCTACGCTAACGTATCTCCGTACTACTACAAAGTCAAAGTGTTAGCACTGACGTGGCGGCAACTGTACCTTACACAACCTCAAGCAGGACAGTAGATTTGAAGAGTTCTACATGCTCCGTAGTAGAAATTGATAGGCTAGTTCAGTGATTAAATGTTACCAATATCGCACAATGCGCCGAAGGTTGTCACTAAAGTCTGGCCTATGGATTTGACAAGCAAATTGATGATACATAATCAGCCCATAATGTTCCCAGGGGGATGGGACTGTTCCAGGGTTACGGGAAAGTCCAAAACGGATACAGGGACCCTTGGCAACAGGCAATTGAAGGAACACGGGTGGGTTTTAGTCAGTCAAAGTCTGACACGCACTCCCGCCCACGCGGGCCCAGTGCGGGTTGGTAGATTTCACAAGTCTTCGAATTTTCGGTTCTAGGACATGCCGGTTTCCTCACGATGTTTTCCTTCGCCGTTTTGAGAGCAGTGGTGATGAAACTATTTACACAAAGTAAAGCTCCCGCCTGAGTTTACACCCATGACCCAACTCGTGAGTCGGGGCCGTTACCACTGCCCACCACTGCTCTCGTTTTTGGTGAAGGTGATGTCCTGTGACTTCGTCTGCGATCCAGGAAGAAAAGTATAGAATATTTTCATGCAAATCCGTTTAGCCGTTTTAGCGTGAAAGCGTAACAAAGAAACAAATTCACTTTCGCATTTATAATATTAGTTAGGAAATTAGGATTGGGATACTGGCTAGCAATACACAATGATGATGAAGACGAGACTGCTTTTTACGAATAAAAGTCATGGACCTCATAATGTAGTAATAGCTTATACAAATATTAGTGTCGGGTGTGTCGCGACATTATAAAAGTGAAACTTGACGTAAAGCGTCAGTTCAAACAAAAACAGTGTTTACTTACTGATGACATCAGCCTGGACACTTTAGTTTAACTTTCAAGTACTACAAAGACGAATTCAGTATACAAAATGTCGATAGTAAAAACGTTGAAGTAATAACAAAATAATATTTACATCGAAGTGCGTTATCTCGAAGAAAAATAACTACTAGAGGTCGTTATACACAAAATAAGCTATAGTTATATTACGAATATAGATAGTGCCATCCACGAAGACGCGCCCCACTCCGCTCCGCTCTGTACTAAAGTACAGCTTAGAGTACAGTAATCGCGGAGTGGGGTGCGTGTTAATGGATGGCACTATCTGTAACACCCAATTGTAATCGAATTTCAATTGATATTGGAAAGAAAGATACGTCAAATGAAATTGCATTCGTGAACAGAATGCTGGTTAAAGATATTTGTGCTTATTATATTTTGGAAATAAAAGATCAATGAACTATGAAAGTGGAGGAATTTTGTCCGCTGTGTTATTTATTGGCACTTTTTCCCCTTCGTCTTTGCAGTTAAACTTAACAGGAAGATATCTGAATTTTATTAAGTACCTACACATAATGTGTTGCTATTTGGGCTCATTATTCATTCTTAGTCAAGGTGTTGGTAAAACATGATGTTCAAAACAAGTGCTTATCACATTGTATATTGGAACATTCGGGACCCCGAAAAAAGAATATGATCGCACTCCACGATCAGCGACGAATAGCATTCAAACATTGAACCAAATTCAATTTAGACAACTACTGAGCCTCAAATTCGGCTCCATTACTCGGTCTTCCTCTACCTTCATCTATTCTACTCCAGCCTTATGTCGTAATAAAGAATCACTCACCACAAATTCAAACACGAAAGTTAGCGTCTCCCTGGTGTGCACGATGTCGTGAAGTGTCACAATATTGGCGTGCTTCAACTCTTTGAGTAACGAAGCCTCCCGGATGGCTGTGAACGGCGCCCCCTCTTCTTCTTGCAGTCTGATCTCTTTCAATGCTACCACTTGCTGCGTTAAACTGCGACAAAAGAAATACTTTAGAATGGTGATTGGATACCTACTTATAGGGTTATAGCACCACCAGTCATAGCATGGGCGATAGATTTAGTCGGTTTTTGGAAGCTCGATACAGCAACTAATGCTTTGTACACTTCTTGGGATGTCAGTGACGGTGTAGAGTGAGGTTTGACTTTTGGCATTACACTGCCCGATGCTCAATTTTTTTTTACCGTACCCGAAGCCAAAGAGTATTGTAATCATGAAGCAGCATAGATGCAGTCGCCAGACCGCCGATTTTAAAAGTATCGTGTCCACTATGGCCCTAAGAAAACAAGAAGAGAACTCCAATAACAAGCAATTTGTTTCTGATTATGAATAGCAGGTCTCCTTTTGAATTAAGGCTCCCTTTGAGAAAACTCCTTATAATAGGTAGTTGTCAGATCATGACAATAGTAATAGCCTTTATGGTGCCAGACTCGTGAAACAATACCAACTACGTCCATAGCGTTTTGTGCTAATGGCACGCTTGATAAAATAAAACAAGTGTACGGATAATTTCTCATTGTGTGTACCGGTCGTGTTCACGACTAGGCTAGTTCACATGTTAGTTAGTCTAGGTAACATAAATTATGCAACGCTATGCATCATTTACATCGCATGCTCTAGCCATTGAAATTGGAGGCATGGAAAAGTAAACAATTTTATCGCACCTGTCGACCTACGACAAAGTATGCAGAGAAGTGGGATAGGAAGTCCACTAATGTTTTATTACAGGATATAAGTAATTATGTCAATGTATCTGGCGCCCACTGATCAGGAAACTACGCTCATTAATATGCTAGACGTCTTGACATCGTTAAGTAAAGTACCACTCTGATTATGACATTACAATTTAATAACTTTCCTTCACGAGACAAAATTTTATTCTCCTCAAAGCTTTCTGTGAATGTTGCTGCTTTACTTTACACGTTAATTCCTAGTTAGCGTCAGTGTAAATGCTAATACAAAGTGAAATATAAACTCTGCTCCAAACTCCTTTCGGTACTAGCTTTTAGCTGCTCAAATAAAGCATTTATGAGGTACGGGAATGTAGTTACCCGATCTCAAGGTATTCTTGAACTAATTTTGTAACAACTAGTTGAACTACTCTTGAACTAAGTACAGAGGATGTGCATAACTCGCGTTGTTATATGTTTTTGCCTCACCATTGCGTTGCTTGCGTTGTATGGAAACCTGATCCGCCATGAATACGACAATTTGGAGTTGAACACGCTTATTAACGCTCAACTCAGTGAGGTGAAGCACTTCATCCAATATTCACGAGCAATGAACACTGTAAGTTCTGTTTGACTTGGCCCACTCGACCTGACCCAGCCGCGAACCACCACCATCGGTTTAGCATATTAATTCGTGAACTAAAATATACAAGAGTTTTTAACGTAAAATTTTATTTGGCGCGATTCCTACATTAAAATTAACGAGCCGGAATGTTAAGGGCTACAGAGATAAATAAATCCGAAAAATATTCAGCTAATACGAGTATGTCCGTTGGATTTTTGTAAACATTATTTCTAACAGCTGAAGCCTCTCACTGGAAATGTTTGTTGTATTTTGATACGAAATTGGATAACAGCTCGGTGCTTTATATCGAGTGACATCAAAGGCCGATTTCCAAGTGGAAACGCAAGAGACGTTGACAAGTGCGCCACAAAGGCGACATTGTTGTTGAGAAAAATACCTACAAACGAACTCGCATGCGGATGATGAGAAAACGCGAGAAAAGAACTTTTTTTTTCATGTACCATCGAAGAAGTTCATATCTATGCACCGTAAGGACTATTTCTGCTTGCAGCGCTCGGCCGTTATAGAACCGGGGCGGTAACAGATGTAGTCATCGTGTTCACGGGATTTTGTTTTGAAACTGCTAAGCTATAAAGTATCGTGTTCACGGGATTTTATTTTGAAACTGCTAACATATGAAGTTCTTCGATAGTACATCTACATGATACATAATTAAACAAATGTGACCAGTCTCACCATAAAATGATAAAATGAAAATGCGAGATGGTAAGAATATTTAAATATCTTTGAAAAGTAAAGATGTACTCGTATACAGATATATTATAATAAACTAAAGATTGTACAATTTGCGATAAAACAAACAAATATTTAGTAATATTCGAACGGTATAATGCACAATTTATTTGAGTTGATAAAGTCATTTAAAGCAAGGCTACTTGAAAGCTATCAGACAAGGAACTCTTTAGTAATGCGAGTGATACCAGAGAAGGCGCAATCCGCAATTTACGTATGTGAAGCTGAAGCTATACAAGTACGCGGCGGTCTCGTCTTGTCGGGCCAATTCAGTGAGCGTAACGTAGTAAGAAGATATAAGAGTTACACGATAGAAAGAGAAGCAACTTCTAGGTTGAATGAATATAACTGTAGGTAATTAGCGCTGTGCGACCGAAATTGCACTTTATTGTGTCGGTGGAAGAGTCGCTTTTTATCTAAATGATTTTGGGAGTGAACCATCTGCATTAATCCGTGGTGTCAGCGAAGATTTGCTGAAATGTGCCTCGGCCACATCCACTCGAGCTACTCCCCCGACTCATATTTAAATATTGATGTTCGTTACGAAATGCATAAATATTTATAAAGCTGATTACTTTTACCGTGGAATAATATATTTTTTTGAGTCAATTAGGCGACTTACTCATTATGTTTGATTTTATTCAAAGGAAAATATTGCCTGAGGTTGTTTTTGTTTTGGTAAAACATGACTTATTTTTCTTCCATTGTATAGGGGAACTTCATGAGAATAGCTCATTGTTCCGTGATAAAAACATTCGCTAGTCACGATGTGGTACTGGGGCTGCCCTGGATTTGCTGGGCATAATAGGTAAAAGCATCGCCACTCAGACAATGGTTTAAGGGGGATGCGCCAGGGTAGCCCGCGAAATTCATGAAAGTCTTGAAAATCATGAACTTAGAGAGTTGTATTGCTGATTCTAATGTTTATAATTCTGTAAATCCATATTTGTTACGTGCGCAAATCATATTTAGATCAACATACAATCTAACACCGACCTGCAAATTGCAAAAAACGTAAGAAAATTTGAATTTCGCGGGCTACCTTGGCGCATCCACCTTAATGGACCAAATTTTACTGATTTGATAGAATGAATGAATGATAGCAAAACTGAGAGTGTAGGTAAGGATAAAAGAAGAAGCGGATTTCGAAAAAATTATAGCCTCTTTAGTCCGGTCACATAAATACGGAATTCTGTTTTGAAATAACGATTCGGAATTTCGAAGGCAGCAAATCCATAAAAAAATCAATGATCTATCACACACGTACACAGTAGTTCTCCGTTCGAAATTTTCTCCGATTTGAATTTCCGAAACGGCATTCCGTCTGTATGTGGCCGGCCTTTTGTATGGATTTGATGCCTTCGAATTTCCGAATCGATATTTCGAAACGGAATTCCGTATGTATGTGGTCGGCCTTAACATTTTACTTAGTTACAGTTAGATCGTCAGACTCCACTCTGTAACTCCCAAAGGAATCGCACAATTTCCCGGGACAGTAACTACCGTATTTGTTCGTGTTTTAGTTTGCATGTCATATGTCTGACTATGTATTAGGAATTTATTACTGACTTTAAGACCAAAACTGTACCAATACTTATTGCAAATAAAAATGATTATGATTATTATGCTCTAAAGATATTTATTGTGGTGGTTGTTGCCCGTGACTTCGTTCACATACACAAACATTATGTTCTAGTTTGACCCACTAAGGGAAGTTTCACAAAAACTTTTTTATTTTATTTTTAAGGCTGACATATTTATATATCTCACGATTTAATGTTTTTATCCACAGAAGTTTAGGGTGTGCGTAATTCTTTTTGCCCGTCATTAATTCTGACTATTCTGAGGTATTCTTAACCGTTGTTTAATTATTCGATAGTTCTATGTAACTATTCGATATTCTGACAAGTTGTTTTTCTAAACAGTGGGACATGAAAAGCATAAGCTTAATCAGCCTATAATGTTCCCATCGCTGGAACACACGCCTCCTCTCTGTGACAGGGAGTGAGCCATAATCCAAAACCCGGGCCCAGTGCGGGTTGGCGGACGACACAATAATGTCTTCGAATTTTTGGTTGTAGGTCATGCCGGTTTTCTCTCGATCTTGCTTTCACCGTTTGAAGAGTAGTTAGTGGTGATGAAATAGTACACAAAGTAAAATGCCAGCTTAGATTTTAATCCACGACCCACAACTCAGTAAATCGCGACCGTTAGCAGTGGGCCACCACTGCATCTCATAAGTAGCCTTCACTTAAAAAGAAGATAACTTATGTTAAACAAAAGACCTCAGAAACTGCATCAGGCAGACAGACACGGAATTGTTTTGTACCTTAAGTTAAGATAAATAAGGTAGTAAATAATAAAAACGTACTCACTTGCTATAACCTTTATACACAGTCGCGTAGGAACCCTCACCAAGTTGCTCGAGCTTTATGTAGGCTTCGGATTTCCCGAAGGGAGAGTCACCCTGTTGACGGACAGAAACATTAATTAATCAACTTAACACATTGAAATAATCCTGTAACTTACGACATCGCATAAACATGGTGATATTAGGATTATTAAATAAATTAGGCTAAGTAATTGCGACGTTTCAGTTGCTATTGTTGAATGAGTTTGTTTCATGAAAATATAGCTATAATTTATCATGCATTTGTATCGTACTCGAGAGAATAGGTGTTAAATGATCGTTTGTCCTCTATCAAACCTTCTACATGTTGTAGGTGAATATTATTGAACAATCTTTAACATTTTTTATTTTTTTATTTTAGCCTACACTGAACCACTGCTGAGAAAAGGCCTCCCGCAAATCCTTCCAAGCGTCCTTTTCCAGGACCACCTCGATCCAACCCTTGCAGTACGCCTCTAGGTCGTCTCGCCGCCTCTTCCTGCACACGTAGCAGAACCACTGTAGAAACGGATTTTGTCGACGGAAGAATAGACCAACTGACAGATTGCGATTGTTTATCTGTCATTTTATCTACTCTTCCGTCGACAAAACCCGAATCTACAGTGGTCATTCTACGTGTGCTGGGCTGGCTTCGGCGGCGCCGGTTCCGTCCATTATAACCAAATTTTCTTTTATCAATCTATACTAATATTATAAAGAAGAAAGATTTTTTTGTTTGTTTTGTACCGAATAGGCTCCGAAACTAATGGACCGCTTCTAAATATTTTTTCTCCAATAGAAAGCTAAATTATCAGGAAGTAACATAAATAATAATTCTAACACTATAGTAAGATCGTAGCTGCGAACTTTGCCCATTTTATTAACGCATAAAATCCCAGTAAGTACAACAAAGGTTATTTATAACTATTAGCTTAAATTGAGAAGTATCGCCACTTAAAATACTGTAACATTAGACTACACAACAACAAGCACATTAGACTACACTGCACTACTTTCTTCGTCCATAACCAGTATAAGGAAGGCTTTCAGCAAAGAAAGAATGCACCAATAAAATTGCTCCATTTTGGATATGGAGTTTTGCCTCACTGTGGCGCATAGCTCTGGTGGAAAGCCAACCTGACTTTAAATATTTGGCTTAGCCAACGCGCTTACGTCGTGTTGCATACTCGAATAGAATTCTAATTATTAAGTGAACGCCTCGTAAACATAGCCGTCGGTTATGGGTAACTAAAATACTTGACTTCGTGTTAGAAACGTTAATTGGACGATTTTAAGTGGTTTACTCTTTGATAAACGTTGGTTGCACCTAATGGATTTAAATCGATCGCTTGATAAACTAGTGGTGTATTGGTGTTGCATGCAACTAAAGAAGTTGTTTCTCATTTATATACAGGAAATTTCGAAAATTTTGCTTAGCTAGTAAAACTTCAATTTGAACTGAGTTTTACCTATTACAAGAAGAAAACCTTAACTCAAGTTCCGTTGTATAAATGGCGTCGTTTGAATACGGTCAACAACAACAATGTCCATTGCCAACGAACGTATAAACGAAATTGCAAGCAATAGCACTTTTTCAAACGCAAAGTATCACAAATGACTGGTATCCCAGAATGACTCCCCGATCTAATCACACAATCTGTCAAAGTCGCTGTAGGTCCTACTCGGCCTATTTGTAAGCTAGCAACACTACGCCCCACCGCCAGCGAACATACAGTAACATTAATCATTATTCTTTTATATTTATGTGCATACAGACGTGCGAAATGGAAGTGAAAATAAATATGGAAGTGGGCGTATAATCTATTTGTGTTTACGTTGATACTTGTTATACAGAAACAATAGTAAATATTTTAGACATTCTATCTGACTGAGATATGTAAAGAGTGTTTGTAATCAAGTTTGTGTTGTGTACGGCGTTGTTTGAAAACAAATTGACTGAAGTACCTGAGATGAGTTTCTCGTTATGTGCTTTTCTCTTTGCATAAATTGAACGTACATTAGTTAGTTGTACGACATTTTTCTTATACCTTCAGTTCTTTTACATAACACTACACAACTATAGGGTGAAATTTAATTCATGAGCATGCTCTTAAAGAGTCATTGTACTCATCATTATGAACAACTCACTACGGGGAAAAAATAAGAAATCGCAAAAATAAAAAAAAATAACGGCTGTTCCCTACGTTTTGACGAGCTATGCGGACATAAACGTAAGAAACAGCGGATTTTTTTTTGCGACTTCTTTATCGGTCCTTTTGTAAAAGTTGTTCATAATGATCAGCAATTCAGCATAATGATCCCTCAAGAACCTATGATTTCAATTTCATCCTGCATAAAATAATTAAATAGTTACATAATTTACAAATCCTCTTACCCCAAAGGCACTAAACCGCTTGGTCCGTCGGTTGGAGTGGTCGTGAGGCCCTAGAAAGGCCTCGGACTTGGGCCTGGGGGGTCGCTTCGGCCTCATGACTACCCTCGCGTCCTCCCTGGCACCTTCGTCGAGGAGTTTCGAGTCCGAAGACACGGACAGCTGTCTTCTTACACGATACTCGCCGTTACCGCCGCCGCTCCATTCTGTAAAACAAAACATAAATTCAATTATAAAAGAAAAATATAGTCAGATTTCTTAACAGAGATCGTTTGATATTTCATGTTAAAGAAAGTATTGTTATGTAAAATGAAGCTACACCATCCAAAATCACGAGGTGCATTAAATTCGGGTGGGAATCAATCGAGAACTCCCGACATTTTTTGTTGGAAATATCCTGACATAAATCCTATACACGTATTTCAAAATTACAGCTGGTGTGTAAAAGTAATCCCTCTTTTTTTTGTAAACCCATTACACCGCACCGTCATTGAAATGTTCGCTTACGTATGACGTAGCCATTATCCTCCCCGCATCAATATGCCTCACGATACAATCAACCACGGCCACGGCACTCTAAAATACAAACATTTTCATTGAAAGCTTCGTCAATTGACAGAATGAAAATCCCGCCAGGAAATTCCCCGCAAGCACTTAGCAAGCAAATTAATTCACGAGAAAATAAAAAATGGCGTGTTGATGCGACGTAGTTTGAAAGAAGCTATTTTTCTCGCGGCCGTCAATATCCCGGTATCGGGAATCGAAGCACTCCAAAAGCCCGTTAGCGTCACAAAGACGCGGCATCGATGCGACGGATGTAAACGCGAAACGAATAAATCATTCGCAGACATAGAATCGTTTGAAGAAGAACAAATCGATTATAGAGGCAATCGATCAGTATGATTGAAACGAGCAAGAGATGAACGATAGTGTCCATTTGTTTATCGTTTCTCAAAAAGTTTTCAGCGCGTAACTTGACTTAGATAAAGCACGCTGAAGCTCTAACGATAACTAGATATATCCTTGGACTACACATGAACCAACATTAATTTTATATTAAGAAAGTTACAGAACTCAAGTAACTTCCTCTTGCCACCCAAATATAATTTAAGAGCTATATAGCCGTGATGGGTATGTCAATTTTGCGTGCGGCATAAAGCGTATCCAGGGTAATGTATAAGTGGGTCACGGGGTGGCCCGGGTGCGGTAGATACCCCCGTAAGGGACTACGGACCGATTCAGGCAAACCCAACGATAATTTTACTGGCGAAGTCCCTGTTGCCCGCTTCTATTAACTCGATTCAAATATCGGGATCAATTCGATTTGAAGGGGCGAAAAATTAAGAAGATAAACAGTGGATGCCAATTAAAAGTTGTCGGAATTTTCATTTAGACGCGTATTTTTTATTCCCAGCTCCCTGATTAATGATTGGACGTACACACTGTTTTGAAGATGCTGTTGACCACTTAATTAGAACAAAATGAGCATCTTTTTATTTTGGGACTAACCACTAAAAAACAGACATAGATTAATTACAGAAATGTAGAACAAAATGCCTGGGGTATCGTGGATCGAGTTTCGCACCAACAGATCTATAAAAAGCGTCTATCTGTTCTGGTCCAAACGCGCATCCTCACATAGTTCGGACACATCTCGAGGCGTTAAGGTAACTCTATAGAGCGCCTTGTCGTGCAGGGTAGAGTGGAGGGCACTAGACCACGCGGACGCTCACCCATGAGAAGAACTGACCAAATTAAATCCGCAGTGGGCGAACCCGTGTATGTGTGCACTAAAACACCAACAATCGGAACAGATGGCGAGAAATCGTAAGGCGAATCACATCAACCCCTGGACAAGAAACTACTTGAAGACCACGACCGCTCTGACAAGAGTGCTACGAAGAAGAAAAAAATACCATTAATTGAGATGAAATTACAGGCCAGTGGTACAATGGACGTTCTTGATCTACACATTTCGTCTCACAAAAAGCTAAAATCATTCTTATGTATATTTTTCGCAAACATTTCACTAAACAAGCCGTCGAGGCGTCGCAGGTACAGACTATGCACTATTGCTACCCGTAAGGTGAGTATATGTTCCTTGCAGTATTGACCTATCACACAAACACGAGAAATCCGTGGATGACAGCATGACGGTCAGATACTTGTCTGTGATTTTAGTTCTATTTCCATAAACAATACAAAAGAGAAGTACACCACACATCTCCTCTTCGCAGAACTGTCCTTGGTGCTAATTCTCCAATACCCCGGTTATGTAAGCTCTTAAACAGCCACAGTGACCTTATTGACATACACTCGGACTCACTTGGCAGGTTCCGAAGTATTATGCACGAACACTTGTGAAAATATTTTTGTTTTTTATATTAGTGTTGATTTTTGTGTAATAATTTTTTAATTTTAATTATGTTTTGATTCAATTTTGATATTGTTTTTTTAATTTAATTTAGTTTGTATTTTTATTTATATAATGATTTTTATAATGATTTTAATATTGCTTTTAAATTTAAATTTTACTTAATTTTTTATTTTCTTCTCTCGGTGAGTATACTCATCACCTAATTTAGTAGCCGTTCAACTTTAATAATTATTATGCATGATGTGCTTACCTATAAGAAATTGGTACACTAGTTTATAAGTCTATTGAATGTATCATATCATTGTATCAGTGTAGTCAATTGTTGGTGAGCCAAATAAATAAAATAAAATAAATAAAATAAAAAAAATAATTTATTACGACAAGAGCAATAGCTCCGTCGCTGCTGCGGTATACAAAACGCGAGTATATTTGTTCTGGAGTAATTTTCTTCGAAGGTTATAAAACAGTAATATCACCATTATGCCTCCATTTAAGGGGCATGTGTCGTATAATCCCGTTTTACGAGCAGTCTTTTCATGTCGGTTCGATGCATATTGGGTATTTAATATGTTACGAAATGTACGTATACATCATTTTTCATAAGGCGAAATAAAAAATGTTTATCGGGCCCTAAATCCTCGTGTCATTCCGGCCACTCCTCATTCGGTATTTTCGTAATTAAAATGGACAGGGATCTTTTACGCTATGACACGCGTTATGCACGAAACAGTGAAGCAATTAGGTTAATTGTTAAAGCTTCTATGTTATGCTTGGGTGTGAATCTATTCAGCAATCGTGTTGTGAGTAAAGTTACACTAGGCTAGACGCGGAAGTGTCCATCACAACGAGTATTATGATGACAGATAGTGCGACATGACAGACAGGTTTCCGCGGCAATGCCATTTAAAATAGCAACGTGCAGAATTGTGTTTTTTCTTTGTACCGCGTTGTTTTTCTTTTTGGTTCACAAGAAAGTTTTGCATGATTAGTCTCATTGAACCGTTGATAACTTTTCTTTGAACTCTGTATTATCAGCACGCGTAGCATGACCACCGTAGAAACGGGTTTTGTCGACGGAAGAATAGACAAAATGACAAATTGTGATTGTGTTGTGTATCTGTTATTTTGTCTATTCTTCCGTCGACAAACCCCGTTTCTACGATGGTCATGCTACGCGTGCGGGTGTAGAAAAGTTTCAGAGGTTCAGAATATTTCTATCAAAAGTTATAGATCGAGTTACACAGTGGATCCCTCTAGAGAGTTAGAGACCATACACAAGACGATTTTCCTTCTCCACGCTAATTCAATAAACGTATTACGCGACACGATGTGACCCAATTAGAAAACTTTTCGAATTACGTGGGAACAACATACCAGGGCGGTTTTACTTGATCCACATTATGTAATATTAATAACAACTTTCCTGACCTTAACCAAATTGAATGTTTTTTCAACCGTCAGTCAACGTCAAAGGACCGACATCGTTAGACCACAGAGTATAAAATGAAGCGATAATTAATTAATTTTCGCCAGCGATTGTGGGATATATTGTTGTACAAAAGCATATAAAATATGGTAAAATGTAATATGTATCGAGCCACAGTCGCCACAGACGTGCAGATATCCAAAATCGTAAATTCCGCTTCAATAATTTAGCGCATGTAATGTGATTAATTATCAAAATTAACTGTTGCGGCAACACGCAATTGTTACATTTCATGTTCGCTCGTGCGATCAATTTGCGTATATTGGTATTATACTCGTATTGTCTGTCTGATGCCTTATTATTAGGTCGTCCCCACCTATGAAATCAGCGTTTTGTATGGAATTTTTTAAAGAAGTTGCATTTTTCATACTACATTTTCTTAATTTATATAACAACCATGAACAATAATGTTTTAAAACTTTTATGCACTAATATTTAAAAATTAAGATAACGTAATATGCCACTTAGATTAAGCGACAAAAATAAGTTTAGGCTAATATAAAACAAAAAGTTGTCAATTCTGCTAGCAACATGATGAGTCATTTTTAAGGTATTTTTTATGTTTAGAAAACTACGTATAAGTAATAAAGCTTTTTTACTATTGGTAGTTGTCTATGATGGTCATTATTCGATATAATACCAAGTAATTGATGAATATTTTAAATTATAGAAGCGACGAGGTCCTCTATTTGAGAAAAAAAAACGCTAATTTCATAGGTTCCAACCGAATATTATAGTTGCGTGGAAAATGTAAAAAAGAACAGTCAAGAAAAATACACTGTTTATATAATTTTTTTTGACTCATCTAATCTGGAAAAAAAAAACAAGGATTGTTTTAATTTATTGTTGGTTTGAACCAGTTTTTGCTGCAGTTTCATACCAAACATAGATCATTACGAAAACCCGCGATTTTCGATCGTACCATGTTTGTTTACAAAATGGGACATGTAAAGAAAAATACACTGCAGTACGGAACCTGTTTGTCTTCTATACTGCCCCCTTCCCCACAGTCTCGCATGGAAAGTGTTATAAATGGGCAGATCCGTAATGAGGTTCACATTACATGGAAATTGTAAGGGAATTGTTTGTTTTTATTTTTGTTTACAGAAACTGTTTGTTTACAAATGGATGTTTGCTATTTGCCATGTTTATATAAGTATGTTGGAACGCAAGGTCGACTCGAGCTAGATGGTTTCCTTAAACGTAATGCTGTTTTTATAGCTATTTTAATTGTGAATTGGAAGCAAATAAAATATACAAGGTGTAACCGTGCAAACTAAACTTTCACCATCTTATGACAAAAATCATAACTAGAAAAAAAAAGAAGATAACTTGGGGAAATTAAATGTGGGTCGTATACCTCATACCTCTGCCTAACCCATCGGGGATAACAGGCTACAGTGATGTTATATGTAACATACAAATCTACTTAATCACATCAAACACGTATTTTCTACCCTGTGTACATAAACGTAATCATATCAATGTTTAATGACTTGTTCCTGGCCGTCTAAGGATTACGTGTGTTCGCCTTTGAACTCGGATTTCGTCTACTTACCTAATTTTACCTACTTACTACATATTAGAGCTAAAACCAGTGTCCACTGAATTCGCCCACATAATCGCCTGGTTCATATTCTACGTTCATGTAAGAGGGTTTTATCGCGTTTGCATTATTTAGAGAATACTAATTATTAGGTCCTAATATTTTTTTTAAAGAGGTGGTATTTGGTATTACTAAGAATCTTACGTCGCTTATCAACTCACCGTGTATTTAGAACATTTGCATTCAATTTTAAGATTTTAATTGTAATAAACCCAAAAAATTGTGTTATTTTCAATGGTAATTTAGTAGAGTCAGGTCATGGGGTAAATTTAAAGTAAAAAAACAAATCTTTTCATTGTTGACGATGCTTTAGAGTAGTTATTTTAAAACAGATTATATTTTGCTATGTATTGACGTCTTTATATGTATACCATATGCATTAAATTGATGATAACTGGCCTAAATATACCATGTTTAGTTTGTTTATCAGTTTTTACCTCAATAAAGGGGTAAGTCTAAGACAAAGAAGGCTAAAAATAAAACAGCTTAGCTAAGTATTAACTTGACTAATCCTTACATATTATAAAACAAAGTCCTTCGCTGCGTCTGTCTGTCGTCCTGTACGCGATAAACTCAAAAACTACTGTACCGATTTTCATGCTGTTTTCACCAATGGATAGAGTGGTTCTCGAGTAAGGTTTTAGTATATAATAACCGACATCCACGCGGGCGAAGTCGCGGGCATCAGTTAGTAATTAATAAAATCCGTTTATTAAAATCATTTTTTTTCATAATGCTACTTGATATAAAAAGCTGTGCATGCAACATGTACATGTACTTACATTAAGCGACATATCCCTAAGGCTACCGAAGTGGCCTTTAAATCGAAAGGTCATCGGTTCGATTCGTTGAACCGTTGAGGTGATCACACTTCTATAAGCACATTCACCTATTTGAAGGCTAGCTTTATTGTAGCCTTTTTTATTAGAAAGGGTATTATTAAAACATTGTGTGTTAATATGGACGCTCATTAATTTAATTATTTTTTGACGAAACTCATTAGGATAATTATCCATCCAACCTTCAAGCGACCCGATATGGTTTAATTAGAATTAATCATCCGAGTATACCCTATTTTTTGGAAAATGCTACGTCACACATTTATTTCCTCGGTTCTCAAAATATCACAAACCTGACTAACCCGTTATTACCAAAAACATTATATTTTGACAGTTTGACCTAACCTCACTAACACATCAATTACAATAAACGTTGCATTTTTCTCTAGTACACTATAATTTGATCTAATTGTATCATTTCCTTGGCAAAAGCCACTCAGGAATTCCAATTAGGTTCCCATTCATAACCGGCATTAGTATCTACCTATCTGGCTAGGTGGGAAACTGGCAACACTGATTAAATTATCTGGATCGTTACCACAAAGCGTGCTGGTATCTGGAGTATCTATCAATCAATGGGATGATATAATTTGTGGGGGAAACGGTGTATACACTGGGGAAATGTCAACGGGGAATTAGTTAACTACCGTCATATGATAAACTATTATACAGAATGATGATTTAAAATGGAGCCGTTGCAGCTGATCACGATTAACATACATTACCAACATATTTTATAATGAGATTTTAGACGCAGATTCAGTGTAAAATCTATGACACATTTTATCACAAGAGTTTGACCAATTTAAGATGAAAATAATTTTGCTCGCCAAAAAAACGCTTCTAACGTCAGAAGAGCACTAAGAGCAAAACACTGCATTATGAATAACACTAGAAAAACAAATCAGTGCAAACAAACATAAGAGTGAAGCATCACAAGTCAGTGGGTGATGTGAAACACTCGTTCTAACGCATACCCCGCGGTTGTTTACTAATTCATGAAGTTTTCTATGAAACCCTTCGGCGGGAAAACCATAAATTGTTTACATAAACTAGTGGGCGTAGCGGCCGAGGGTTGGGTCTAGCAGTCTCTAGGATTTTACGAAAAAAACCTAGAGTAAACAATTTTACAAATAGAGCGCTGGGATGACCATCGCCTGTAGTGTAGTGTGCTGCCAATACACGTGGAAATTGCAAAAATAAACACGAAAAAGTTTTAACGAACGGTTTATGCAAGTTTAAATGGAGAAGCCATTCGATATCGTAGTTGTACCTTATATCACATGTACCGATGTACGTTTAAAAGTGTACAGGAGAACCGTACAAAACTCTATTCCCTCATATTATTACGTTGTTAAAGTTTTATGTGATAGCGAAGCAAAACAATTAAAACTTTAATAGCTTGAACTAACACATGTTTGAGCTAGGAACTTCCCTAGATTTAATACAGATATTGCGATGTGCGATTTACGTAAAAAGATCAGGTTTGCCCTGTGCATTATGGTGGAGAACGACGAGATACAACAAACTTTGAAATTGGGTAGCCCGCGTCGAGAGGCAGGTTTGTTGAATACATTTACTTTGTTGAATAACCCAAAATATTTGTCGTACTTGTCAAATCTTTGCAGCTACACCACAAAGCCATTAGGGAATGATTAAATTAATCTTTTGAGTCTATGATTTTATACTGGATTATAGAATTACGAAATCTACTTACGAATTAAGTTTAAGATACTAAATTGAAGTGGCCTCTAGATTAATCTCAGTGTGGATTAGTTTTATCGTATTAGCTGTATGTATGGCGAATGTTTGCAGTACCTGCGTGTGTGACTAAATATTGTATCTGTTTATAGCACAACTCTGTGTATAAATACTTGCTTTTGTTACATAAAACATGACGCATGTATTATGTAACTTTGATAACGGTATTTCGGTAACAGGTAAATGCTATATTTGTATCCGCATGTGCTAATACTTTGACCTTTTGTGGTTTTAGTCTTATCTTGCACACGGATATAATGAAATGCGCTATATTTGTGAAATGGGCGCAAACATTTTGTAAGATTTGCTTGTTGTCTTGTGTGTGCTTTATTGTGCGGTCTGCACGAGAGGAACATTCCTTGTTGACATAATCCTAACGTATGGAAGACATGTGCCCTCAGCCCTGCCTGTGTATTTATCGAAGTTTATTTACATGTGTCATACATCTTCGGCGCCATACACCATGCTTCATTTCGACGACATTTATTTCAACAAACTTGTTTGTACAGACATACTTAACTGATTGATAAATAAATCCGGTAAGTTATGTATTTTTATGTTGAAATTAAGTGACTTTCGAAAACAAATCATGCTTTATAAGTCAGACGATGACAGAATGAGGTAATGGATTATGAGAGTAATCGATTTACTTCAATCTTTATTTATTTTCGAAGTTTACGACCAGCTGTGTTATTTTCTGTTTGTTCAAATGTTATAAATTGAGTGACAAGTTACAGCGTAATAAAAACAAAATTGACAGTTACTTTGCTTAAAAATTAATTAATCGGTCTTGACTTTGCATTTGTCCATATTAAAACGAATCCCAAAGGTAGTCCAAGTAAACTCCCAAGTTTAAAAAAAAAAAACCTTATATTTAAAAGTCTTACGGCGCAGTCGTCGTTGGTGCAAATATTTCGAATACCGTGAATTAATTTTATATTTTTGATGGGGTTTGAGGAATTTCTGACTCAAGGAGGAGTATAAACTCCAAATTTTTCGAATTCTTTATTTTATACAGGAAAAGTTTTTATCCACTGCGGAAATTTTGACATATTAACCTTAAACCAGTTTTATTAAACATAATTTTTTTATTTTAATGCGTCTTCATACTAAAAATAAAAAAATCGTTAACGAAAGATGTTTATTTTAAAAGTGGTTGTATGGCTAACCGGCGCCGGCGGCGCGCGGCGAAGCGGAACGCGCGAAAGTACCTACCTATCAGCTGTGCGCTCGCTCGATTCGCCGGCGTAGGTATTTACGTGGGTTACTGGCCCTTGGATCTCGCTCAAAGAAATAAAAAATGCTTTCTTCGATTTCGATCGCCAGTCGGGGTCTGCCAGACCCTCGTGCATGATTCGGGGTTCTGAACTGTCCGTGATCAAGCAGCCTTTGAGTGGCCGCTAAAATGGTCCTTTCATTAGGGACCGCGGGGTTAAGGAGGTATGCTCTCCGTCGCATACATTCTGCTCGCAAACTTTCACCACTCAGTACATACACTCGCACCATCTCGTAAAACTCGCGGTTACTGAAGTCCGACATCGTGACCGGTAGGTACAAGCACGACACACGTGCGGCGCGGCGCTTGCGCGGGAAAGCGATTAGACGCGACGTCACACGACAGCGCGTGCGATGAGCGAACTGTCGGCCACAGCGCTCGGCGCCGCCGTGCCGCCCGGGAGGGGGTTGCACCCCCGCGCAACACCGCCGCTAGTGCGCCGGCCGCCGCACGCGCCCATTGATATTAATACGAATAGTTTGTGTCCATATTTTGCTGATTTTAAGTAGGATAAAAAAACAAAAAAAAGTATTGAATAAATAATGGAAATGTGTTCTATTACTGATATTGAACCACCAAAAAAAATTTGCGCACTGGTCAAAAACTTTTCCTGTATAGGCGCCTTCATCCTCTCTCCTGTTAAAAATTTACTTTTGCTGTACCCGACAGGGTCCATAATTGATTCGATGTCTTAACATACCAACTATTATGTACACATTATGGATTGCAATAAAGTATTGAGTATATTTTTTGATTCTGATAAAAATCGATGACGAAGAAAACCGACACGTGCCTGTTATAAAATAGGTATGTTTGTAATGCATCACTTACAATTTTCTCCGTTAACAAGCAAAGCTTATAGTACCTACTATAATTGTATAAGTAAATAGTAGTTAAGTAATATGTACCAGTAATGATTAGTAACAAGAAGGTAGAAGTTACCAACATTTCTCTAATTATCATCATTAACAGCTGCGTGTAAATGTCTGCTAGAGACCATTGCCCTCGTCTTGAGAGAATTATCTCTGGAAATCGGGAGAATTATATCTTAACGAAATTACGTAAGCATGGAAAATAAAGGGAAGCTCAGATAAAAAACTTTCTTTTCAGGAAAGAAAAATCTTTTATGAATTTGTCGCGAGGAACACATATTTTGTACACGAATGAGCGTGAAATGAGTTTCTCTCAAAAGATATCGTATCCAAAATCAAATTCCCTATTATAGAACTGTAGACAGTCCGAATAAAGCGAAGGAAATGATGAGAATGGCTGATTCAGTGAAAATAACAATGAACTTTGCGACACGCTGTTTTGAATTTCTCATCGTTTTATTTTCTTTATTATTTGAATGCGGCAAAATGAGGGATGTTATAAATTTTAGTAAGGTTTCCTACACTGGCTAAATCTGTATCCTACATTATATTGTACAATCTATGGACCATTTCTTCTTGAAACAACATTTTATCATGCGAGGAGTCTGTTCAGGTTTATGGCCAAAAGTAATACATAGCAGTGTGTATTTTGTTATTATTTACATATTTAGGGTATGATGGGATAGGCTCGTGGCTAAGTAATAACAGCCGCACGGGTCGATCCATGAGGTTAAGCTACGCTTGCCGGGGTTGTCCGTCGATGGGTGACCATCTTTACATCATACAGAGACTCACTCCTCCGTGCCTCGGAAAGGACGTTAAGCCGTTGGTCCTGGCTGTCATTCGTGGATCTTTAACAGTCGTTACGGGTCGTCAAAAGTCCAAAAGTCTGACAACCAGTCTTACCAAGGGGTATTGTATTACCCAGTTACTGGGTTGTGGAGGTCAGATAGCCAGTCGTTCCATGTAAAATACTGGTATTCAGCTGCATCCGGTTAGACTGGAAGCCGACCCCAACATAGTTGGGTAAAGGCTAGGCAGATTGACAGGGTATGATGGGACTGTCATGCGCATTGCGGTTATAAAAGTCCCTAATGAAAACAGAAAAAAAAAAAAACATTTTATTACATCAATCGCTTGAAATTTTTAACTAGTTAAGTAAGTACTCATAGTTTGCCTTCAGTTTGCATGTCTATGTCAAGACTAGGGCTACTGGCCGTTATATACATAGTAATTTGAGCGTAATTACGCGTTATAACACGCAAATCAACGTGATCTGTGTTGTGTTCATGAATGTAGATATCTAGAACGACGTTTAACACGATTGTGCCTTGTGCCCATATGCAGTTTGCCGCAGAGTAGCTAGGGACTCAAGCGCCCGAGTTTTGCGTTGGGGCAACCATGTTAAGTAACAACTGAAGCCTGGGCGCTTGAGTGGCTAGTCAGCTCGTGTAGTTTGTATTGTATCTACTCTACGCACACGGTGACATTTGTGTGTTCGTACGCCATTCATGCAACATGGAGTAGGAAGGATAGATTGTTCATTTAAATCCCACTTCAAAATTTATTTGTCATTGGAGGATCATTGAAGAAATTGTCAAATGGGATTCCCAATTGACGAATGTCGCGGTCAACCGTTTGTGCATAATTGTCTCCGACTCCACTTTTCTTGTTACTTCTTTGGTGTGCACTCATTTTGTTTAAGAACACTACACGTCTCGCTGATGCATTGAAACAAACACTTGTTGAAATGTGGGCGATTTCAGTACACTGTAGTGTAACTGTAATCACCACTTTCAAATGTAGAACAAGGAAACTTCTGGTTAATTCTACGTATGTATTTCTCTAGAGATTTTCAGAGTCGATTGAAATTTATAGCCGACAGGGATGTCCCAACTTTGGCGTGCTCAGTAATTAAATTGTAATAATTTTATTACTAGACTTGGCAAAGTCTGAAGTTTCTTCAACTTTGAATAATTTAGCTATGTAGATTATGAGTCACTGCTTAAGTCATTATTCAACGGCGGAAATCGTCATTAAAATGAGAATCCCCGGCATGACGTCTTATATCTAGGCTGTGTTCAATATAAAGCTAGTTAAAGGTAGGTACTGACCATAATGGGGCTCTTTATCGTGTGGTATGTTCCCGTTCGGCTCGAGCCGATCGAGACACTCCTCAGAGTACCCGTTGTAAGGCAACTTCCCACGACCGCCACCGTTCTGCTGACGCCCACGACACTCGCTGCCGTCGCCGTCAGCCTCGTCTTTTGTTGCTGCAACAAAATAAACACACTGTTAATAAAAATCAAATACAAAAACAATGTCCCCCACATCCATTCATACAGCGCTTCGAAACAGAACCTAAATTAATTGAAAACAACGTTTTTTGTTCCTTTTAACGCAAACTTTCAAAAAGCTTTAACGGAAAAGTGGTTAGTTCCGCTGCAATTTATTTTATCCCATTGACTTTGACTGCCGAAACTCATTCAGAATTTGGAGAGCAGAGTCACAACCGTATATAAAAACCGTAAATTAATTATGTACACGTATAACGCAGTGTATAATGGTATTACTTCCCGTCGCGGTTCAAAGCCAAGATCATTACGGGTTGACAAACGACACTCGGGTTTCAATTGAGAGCAACTTCGACAAAGCACATTTCGGCCACTCGGCAGATGAATTTAATAGCATTGTGAACCTAACAATGAAGCTAACTACAAATATTTCAATGCGGAGTCGGCTATTACACGCAGAGCCATAATGATGGCCGGGGACCCTACAAAGGCATGGAATTTACAAGCAAACTTTTACAAACTAGATTCACCCAAGTAACCCCAGAAACCAGAAACAGTAACGAGAGAAACGGACAGTAATTTGTCTGCATCTAGCGACTCATTAGTGGAAATGGGAACCAGAGATGAGAGTAAAAAGACAGAAAGGGCCGGCCAACTTGACCTAAAAATGTGAATAAAATGTACCAGTGCAAAAAATAGGAGAGAGTTACAGTTGGCGATTTTATAAAATGGAAGCAACAAAAATAAGTAGGGAACACAAAATTGCATGAAATTGTAGACATCATATTTCCATCGGTCGCGGTGTTGCGGTAGGTCGTGGTAAATAAATTGCACATCATGATGTGCCAGAGTTCCCGAGCGAACTCGATTGTCGTAGTTTGAGCAGGCACCGTTTTGACAGGTTAATTTATTGAATAGCATCAATGAATATATTGGGCGGCGAGGTGTGACCACAACATATTGCATTTACATCATGAATGTTTTAATTCAGCTTTATTCTTGATTGTTTTTAATTAAGTTATGGCTGCGGTGTTTTGCATGAATAACTTATTGATCGGTTAATAAATTACTGGTTGTCTTATATTTATTTTGGTCACATAAATTATGATCTAGCGTTGGAGGAATTAAAAGAAATGTTTTCACCCAATCGAAAAACTCAGGTAGATAATTCAATTGACTTGACCCAGTAAAATAACCAATGTTCAGATAAGTTAGCAACTAATTTGCATATAACAAGCATCCAACTTACCCTGGAGCCATATTGTTCTTCAGACAGGAAATGAAGTGACAACTGGCGCCAAAGGCCACCAAACTTTAATTAGCTGCACCCCGGAACTTAGCCGGCAACTTGGTACGGCTGTCTTATTATTTTATAGCATATAGTTGGAACATAAATTGTCTGCAAAGCATTTTATACGTTAAAGGGAAAACTTCACCTTTGTTGAAACTCAAAAAATTTGCATAGTTTGACATTAAAAAAAGTTGTGAACAATGATCTATGTAGAAAATTTATCAACTTTAAGGCGCAAAGTCTATTAAAAATAAATGCCGCATCCAAGAAATATCTCATTTATTTCCTAATCAATATGCAGGACCGCAATTACATGTGGAACTCCATTATTACAAGGGACGTACACTTCAGCACTTATTCATGACAAATTACACGGACAATTTGCCGCAGTCTCGATTGCAAATTAGTAAATTAAGTGTGCGCCTCGTGCACATTAATTATGCATTCCCCACAGTTTCGTGCACCTCCAAAACAAGAAGTAGCCATCTGGCGTCTCAAGGCAACACGGGCATACTTTCTTGACCAAAATATTATCCATCATTTTGGCGCCAGTAATAACTTTATACATTGTTTCAAGCGCTGCCCATATTCAACTTGAATGCAAATTAGTGAATACTTCTGCGGTTGTAACTTTATACGTACTTACATAAAGCTAAGAACATGTGGAACAAGAATATAACTTTCATGCAAAATTTGCGTCGAGATTGCGAACACAATCCTGGAACAACAAGGCTTAACTTTTGTCTCAAACGCTCACAATTCACATGCAGCTGTTTGCCGGGGAGAGAGACACAATTTCTATAGCACTATTTTACGTAGACACAAAGTAAGGCGACAACCGGTGCCCTGGGGCGGTCGGGTTTAATTGAGACGCGGTTGTGCATTCCTCTTGCGCAACTCACGTGAAACAATTTTACACACACAATTTATTCTCTTTAGAGCCACGTACCGTGCATCGACTCAGCTTTGTAAGCCTCGGAGAGATCAGAACGAGCGGAAAGTTCCGAGTGAAATAACTCACGAGAGTTAGATTACGTTATTGAAATAGTAACAGCCAAGTGTTCTCACGGATAATTCGTGCAAACATCCCATGAATGTAGCGTAAATATGCTAAGAAAACAATGGTTATTGGTTTTTTCCGGGTTGGATTATCGTGGGATTAGAAGTGAGTCGGCTAACAGCACGTGCGGCGGCGATAAGCTCCCTCTTATATGTGATGTTGTTGAGAACAGTGCGCACGTTCGTGCCAACGCTAAAGTTCCGTTCTTCATCTCGATGCAATTAGGTAGGTGAGCTTTGTTTCCGTATTTCGCCTTCCCCAGTTCCGGCAGAGAAACTCTTTATCACTCCCGACGATCAATCACTATTTCCTCGAGCCAGATAAGGGATCGACTGTGATTTGTCAAATAAGATTGCATTTTCGGAAGGGGTAATCTCAGCCACCTAAATGAATGAGAAGTAATTGCGAATCTGCGACACTGAATTAGAACCAGGGAAATTCACGTTTACTTTGCCGCTTCCTCGCTACAGAATTATCGTTCTCATCAAGACAGCTATCTTGCATCAAGTGGCAGTCATGGATGTAATAAAGCGTAGATTTGCTCTCGGCTCGAGCTCTTGGATAAAACGACTATTCCGCCGCCACATTACTGCTGCGTCGAATACGGGAAATTCCTGCACACACGCACAATAACGCGGTGCTTTCTTTTGTAAAATCACGTCTTTGTCTAAAAGTTAAAATTAAACGCAAGTTCTAGTAACGTTATAAGCTCGTTATTTCGACGTGACTCATAAAAAATAATACCGCGATCACGAGCGTAACTCGGAAACTATTCGACTTGAGGTCATAACACATAACTTATGGTGTTTTATTGTCGTATGAAACAAAGGCACCATATCGCACGTAACATGTTTGAGAACGCTAAATAAACGCAAACTCCACTCACAAGTTTGTATTAAATCTACATGCTACGAAAATATTTGCTAAACCGTACCTAAACTACTATTCCCCGGTGTGTGTTACAGCAACAATTTGTGATTCTGTCCCGAAGCTATTTCATAAAACGACAAAACTTGCAAATTCTAGAGCATATATAGTCAGTTGGCTGTTATGAGTGACAATCTGTTCTGCTAAAGTGGACGAGCAGCGGCCATAACACGGTAATATTGCATTTAATATCGAAGATGGTGTCCTATTACGGAAATGAATAGCATGACCAACGAGCTGCAACCTTGCGTACACTGCGGTTTCATCATTATTAACTGAAAGCGAGTATTTAATCGAAATGGTTCAGGTAATGGGTAACACAGTAGATTATAATGTTCCCTGGATTATTTGGAATGGCTCTTGTCTTGAATAAACAAAATAAAACATAGTTTGAAAACACTTTTGCTCTATCCGATTACAAATACATATAAATCTTTGGGACTAACTGGATTCTTAAAGCCGTTTTATATATGCATGGACTGGACATCGACACGACAAAATTTAAAAACTACTCAAAAGAAAAAATACGCTTTCGAGATTTAAACAATGCAACTAAGTTTATTTGAATCTTCAACCAGGCATTACTTAAAAAAGTAACGTTGGTTGAAAGAGCAAACGCCGTAAGTTTGTTGGAAACACTTTCAAGAAATATAACACTCCGACAGTGGGCGTAAGAAAAAACAAGTTCATAACATAAAATTCTTCCTTCGGCATACTAGGCAAGATGGGTTGCCTCAAGAGATTACATTTTTCTTGATTTTATAGTAAGAAGAGTTCCTGGAAAATTCTGCGCCGCATATTATTCTCAAAGATCCATTCGGTTGCTCGCTACTAAATTGCATTTGCAAGTAAAAATATTAGCTTATTAAACGCTGTATCAAAAAAATGTGACTATAGTTTAACAATCTAAAAAAACTATCCATTATATCACAAGATGAATACCACCCGTTCATTGCGTTTTATTTCCTCGATCCATGAAACTAATAAAATTGATGAAATGTTACTTATAAGATGATGTTGTAGAAAACTTTAAAATTATTAAATATTTTAAAAGAAACTAGGAAATACTTTGTCGGCAGTGTTTTAGTCATTAGCAAGTTTGCATCGAAGGAACTAACGAAGAGTCAACGTTAATTAATGAATCACTACGTCGACGGAACGGCCAGCTTTAGCACTTTTAATGAAGAAAAAATGTTCTGAGTTTTATGCAAAGGGTTTTAGAGGGTACAATATCAATATTCGTCCATGTCTGAGTCAGTGGGTTGTAAATTTGAGAAGGGTTAGACACACGTCACCGTGTCAAACATTGAGTCTCGATTTGGATCTCATTAAAGCATGGATATTTGCATGCATAAAAGTAATCATCTGTCAGTTACTGTTTTTGTCAGTTTGGTAAAAAGATTTAACTCATCCGCTGGAAAATATCTGCTTCCTGTCGAAACTTAGATAGTCAGTGATCTAATAAGTAATAGGTATTTCACTCGGCTGTCCCGTTCAGTTTCATTGAGATCAGACATTACCCATATGGCAAAGAACGATAAAAAGTTAAACAAGAACTGAAATTATCTGTCATTCTCCAAGGAAATAATTATACCTTGAAATTGCGTAAACTAATGTAATAGTTGATTGCCTATTAGATAAGCATAATGATACTTAACTTGATGAAACATAGATTAGATTAAAATACAATAGCATTTAAGAGCATAGTAGGTAATGATACTGACGAAGACATATGTACATACTCATAACTACATTCCTGAGATTTATTTAAGGCGAGATTGACTAAGATTTGAAAGTGAATAATACTGAAGAATATAATACAAATCAAATTGTACAATAAAATCTATGCTATTTGCTATAGTCTGGATTACACGAAGTCGTACGAAAGGATGTCAAATTTGACGAGGGTTGTAGTCACGACCCCTGCGGTCAGCGTCACTTTCAACGTCGACGACTTATCGCGAATTTCCGATTGGATCGATAGCCACGACTTGGTGATCACCTTACAACTCACTTTGTTGATTGTGCCACAGTTGACAACATTGTTTGGATGGCGAGGATTTGTTTCGATAGTGGTGGCATAACTTTTGACATGGCTGTAATAGGGTTTAGCGACTTTGCAGTTATTGACGATAGAGTGTTGAGATTTGCCCATTATTGCCTGCGCAATAAAACTTAACATTCAGTACCACATGTTTAGATGATTTAAGATTTCGAACAGCGACCGGCCCGAATCTTGAGCGTTCGATGAAAAAGAGGGAACTCTTTCTACCATAGGTTAAAATGCGCAAACCGATCCCCACTCTTAAATCTAACGCTCAAGATTCATGCCATTCATTGTAAGACTAGAAGCACTTAGGTACTCTAATAAACGTGCACTGTAAAAGTATAAACCTTCGTAGACCACAAGCCAAAGAGTAATAGTCATATGTTCGTAATAAATAAAGGTCGATGTAGTTTAGTATGTAAACAGGAAGAAATAGCAAACATTACGCATGACTCATGAGCTAATAATCAGGTGTTTCAAAATTTTACGAACTAAACGGAAAATAAACAACGGAAACTGCATTTTCTTTCTACGACGCCATTCACCGTGGAAATATCAATTAGGCAGAGCTATAATTGACGATCACTATGACCAAGGTCTAATAATACCTAAACAAAAAAAAGCGTTCAGATTTTTCACGGGTCAGGACGTCAGAAAATGGAAATTAGCTCAGACGTTTAACGGCTTGCGGCATCACAATTGGGTGGCACGAAAAGGCGGGGGTGACATTTCGCGCGCTTTCCCCGTCACCGGCGATGTAGGTCGAGCCAACATCTAGACCCGACCTGTTTACCTAACTCTATCTGGAGTGTGACGGCTCACTTACCGCCATTACAAACATTTTCCCATAACTCCGACGTGTTAAGTGCGTCCGCATTGTCGTTTTTATAACTGAATTAATTAGTACCTCGTTGCGACGTTAGAAGGTAAACACGAATCGTTAACATGTGTATACTATCATTTATCAACGATCTCATCGATTGTTTCCAAGATATGTTTAAAAGTATACACTCAAATAAAAGAAGCTATATTGTCAGTTGTGCTAGGTGCCAGATCTCTCTTAATGATTGCTATGTTAGTTGGTATTGCAATAAAAATGGAAAGTTTAACAGCTCTTGATAGTTTTTCCCTTTCCTACGCACTTAGCAGTCGGATGCCTCTGACTGAGATATCAGTTACGGGAAAGTGACTCGCTTAAAATGAGTTTTCTTTTATTTTCATATCTAAATTAAAAGGAAGATGTCGATGGAAAAAGATAAGCACCACAAGACCTCAAATCTCAATAGAACATGGTTGCAAAAATGTCTTACGTTGATGCAAAAAATGTAGCACATGTACAATTTTTCTTAATTTGAATGAAACATAATATAATAAATAATAAATCATTTTACTATTTGTTGAAATCTTTAGATCACACTGTATAAGAACTTGAGTGAGATACCTGAGATACAGGTTTATTCCTAGTTTAGGTAGAATCCAATTGTTATATACTTTAACCTCTAGTTTAAGGCCCTTTGTAAATATTTATGTAAATCAATTATTTCAATAAACAATTACAATTTCATTTTCAAACCTTGACAGTATAAAATAGATAAACTTCAAGACGGAACCGAAACATTTCGTTCGTTCTATTTTCCCCTTTTTGAAACGAACTCCCTGCTCAATAGGGAAGATGCCCTAAAGAACCCTTCCACAGACGCGTCTACTCGATAAGATTGGGGGCTATTCAGAAAATAAGCGTCAACAAACAACAATAATACGACAAAGTAAATGTCGGTCGATAAAAAGTCAGTTGGGAGTTTCTAGTGTTAGGGTAACGGTGATAAGCTGATTGTACAACTGTTTGTTTGCGGTCACTATGATGGGCAAGAATTTATAGATGAAGGGGTAAAGGCACATGTACTTTTCGTTAGAAATTGTAGAATATGTTGCTGTGGCCCGTATTAGAGTAAATAATTAACAGACTGCTCCTATTACTGCTCTAATTACTAACATTACCATCACTTTATATTTTCGAAGTGGCTGTTTTTGTTAAATCGAATATGCATCTCTTTAATAAACTGTCAGAAAATAGAAACCGGCCAATCAGGAGACAGTATAAAAATTTCCTAATTGGTAGTGGTACCGATACCGCCCTATTAAAGAAAAGTATTATATGTATGGGTCCGATCATATTTAACAAAATACCTGATGTAATAAAAAATGAGACATTTCCACTTTTCAAAAAGAAATTGACAGATCTATTATATAATAAATGTTATTACTCAATTGGCGACTTTCTGACCGATAAGAATTTAAATTGATATTATGACATCTCTGTACTTCTGACTTGTACCAAATCATTTATATTTTAATTTAACTGTATTGACCTCGAACTTGACGAATTTATAATCCCATTTTATTAAACTAGACATTTTGTATTGTATTTCCTATTTCAATCATGACATGATAAACTTGTATTGATCTGACTGAATGTGTTAATAATATATAAGAAATGAGTCTTTATTATTATAGCCCAAATCTGTTTGCATGCCTTAGTTAAGGTAGTTAGTATAAGGATCAAAACTAAACTTAACATCTAAAACTTGTACCTACTTTCTGTGCAAATAAAGAACTATTCTATTCTATTCTAACAGTTGTGTTTTGACCAGTATTCTCTACCCAACGTATATGTAAACATACACCAATACAAAATATCATAGCGCCAAAACTCTACAAAACGAAGGAGGAAAGAAGTATGTCACGGAACAGCACACTTTCCATATCTGAACACATTTCCATACGTCACATAAATAAAACTGGTCTAAGCAAGCATACAGAAGCATCCCCCAAGTAGCTTGTGGCAATACTAAAATCCATTACGTAATGTGGCCGACCTATTTCCCAGGAAGGGTGGGGGACCCAATGTCGCAGACAAAAAGGTTAAACTTCACACAAACGCCACCCGTAAGACCATAAACGACCGGCACAGCTTATCTAGCACAAGTGTGAGTTTGGGTAAGTGGACAAATTTACATGGGAGTCGTATGATTACCATAATTAAATTTCATGTTGCCAAATGTTGTTGATGTAGGGGAAATTGCATGTTAGGATAACGAGCAGTCAAATTCAAATTTAGAGTTTGCTACTTTACTGTAGATCAATTTAGCATCCGGAAATGGAGCATTCGTTGCGACTTGGTTTAAACAACACAACGACAAGGAACATATGTATTTATACAAATGTTCCTTGTCGTAAGGTAAAGTTTTGAAGACAACACATGTTTTCTAAGGGATATCTTTAAAAAATCAAGAATTTAATTGAACAAAGAATATTAACGTCTATGTACAAACAGTAAGATAAGATAAGCTGATAGATACACATGGTTTACCTTGTCGCCTACCGAGCGATGGATTGAGGTATTTTTACAATGTCTATGGAATTTAATTTTGTTTTGCCTTGTACACCTACAGGACAGGGCAATATCGATTCATCGAAAGGTCAGATAAGGGCGTGTGGACAAAGAAGATTTCCTTTGTTCATCATAATTTCATAACAAAAATCCAGGTATGTGTAACTGTGTGAACAAAACTGAGGAATAATGTAAAATGAGTAAAAACATAAGAATTTTAACGGTCGGCTAAGTGTAAAGTGCAGTAGGTTTATAAACCTGGTGCTACTCCCGTCTAATCGATTGTTAAGGGTCGTCTGTGGACCTTACCTTCGAATCGTTCAATATATTACATGGAAACCACGCTCCACTGATTCGGAAACTCGTCTCCTTGATATTAATATCTAGTCATGTATTGAATTTGCGTATCTTTCCAAGAAATAGTTGGTATTCCTTTTGCAGAGACGAGAGCCCAAGATTAAAAAATGCTCTTGATATTTTCTTTTTCAATAAAATTACTTCAGAACTTTACCACTCAATAACGGCTACATACAAAATGGTGAACACCTTCGTTGTGTAATTAACAGACTAATTTGATGAGTGATAGACGTTTAATGACATGCGTGACAACAATTGCTGTCGAGAAACTAATAAACTTTCCCGAGAAAGATGCGCGTAAGAAGTCAGGGACAGTCATTAACCCGGCTGTAAACAATTCAGGCCAAACAATCGGCTCGATGATGGGAGGGGACACTTGGAGCAAACAGACGCTATTACCGGAGCAGACGAACATGACTCACCAAATTAAAACGCACTGACAGACGAACGTTTGCTCTGATCACACAGAACTTCGTCCACGAAGTTAATTTCATCAAAGACACACTCATAATTGCCTCTAACGTTTGAATAACAAACTTAGAAATGCAGCAATGACAGACAATTTGATTCGAAGCTAATTTTGTACTATGTTGATGATTTGCCAAGCAAATAGCGCAAGACCAACAAGACACAAGTACGATGAACTCGATAAAATGAAATCGACGCAGAATATTACGATCGTAGCAAAGGGTAACTATTTGTGGAAAATTATAGAAGAAATAAATCAAGTAACGATAATTCAAGAGTAAACTGAGTAAGTTATGGAAGCAATAAATTCCACTGGCCGGCGGCGATCACTTAGCGATTGCGCTTTGTTATCGTGCGAGCGAATAACAAGTTACAAGATATAAACACTACGTGTGACCTGTTATTTGATTCAAATCGACTGTTCATTACATTGATATTATTGACAGAAATGCCTGCTAACACATCACAGTGCATATAGATAACTGTCTTAATATCACTCATTTCTGTATCAAGACCATTATTCAAGATAATTGCAATAAAGAACATTATAACATGTAACGGTTCGATCATCAAAAATGATGTCAGTACATCGAACCCTACGCACGAGACATTACAAGGTGCTTACGTAATGACCGACAGTTGAGCAACAGACAATTGACTCAATAAAGACGAAAACACTCTCAAGTGGGCAAGTATCACTATTAATGTGGCATTAGGGACACAACCACTTCTCAACAATTGCAGGGAATTGAACACGTTGTCGTAACGCATTGTACTTTGACTAGGAAATTAACAAGTGAAGCTGAACCGTCATGTAATGCAAAAAGTAAAAAATATAGTAGACGCCTTTACAAAAGTATCTGAATAGGTTGAAGACAATGGGGCGGGTCGACAAAAGGCCGTACGTCCAGGCTTCGCGGTTGTGATGCAGGGAACACAATACAGTTCCTGTGCGGTCGACTGACTCAATATACCCGCATATTGTGATATAATAAGCGAAGCACATTATTACAACATAGTGAAACGTTTCCCTTTTAAATTATTGCCTTGGAACCAATCGTCGGTCGATGTGAGAATGCAATAAAATTGAAACAGTTATCTAAACAATTAAAATGTCGACGTCGATGTAACGAACGATGTTTAAGGAAACGTCTACGATTACGAATACTGGAAATAGAAGCAATCCGATACAGGGTGTCAAGGAACTAATAATGCGAGTCGGTGTCTGGTCTCGTCCACCGACGACGTGGCTCCGTCAAGCACGTAGGGCAAATAGGGCAAATAACTATTATCAACGGACCGCGCGGAAGTCTGCTATCAATCAACGACCAGATAATGGAGATGTTGAACCCCCGTGACGCACACCGGAAGCTGGCTATTCGACGCTTCGTCGCTACTTTTCGGCAATTTTTATTATATGTCATGACTAGGCGATACATTTGGATAGCATTTTGTTGAATAAGGTCCATTTTGTATTAAGAACAGAATTTTAGTAGCGAAGAAAGGCATGCTATTTGTCACAGTGGGCGAATTCTGCGGAGCTCTTCATTCTGCTACTAGACTTGAACAAGAATTCGCGCAATGTGTTAATAACATTACTGTTATAATTTTAATAAATTCACATGCAAGTATAATTTATTCTTCTCGCTCAGTTAGCCGTTGTCGCCGACAGCCGGGTTCGGAGTGCCCCGACGTACTCCGATGTCTCCGTTTATGGAGTCGGGTCTAGTAGCGTCGCACGGCTGATTCACGACTCGAAGGTCGCAGTCGCTCCCACTACAACGCTTCCGTCATTACTCAGTGGGCTGAACACGTTCCGAACACAGAATCACACCATTGACAAAACGACAGCAACAAAATTAATGTAGTTGCATGTAAATTCGATATGAAGGAAGCAGGAGACGGAGCGAAGTGCTTATATAAAATCGACACCATAAATATTTAAGCCGTTGTTTGTACGTCAGTACTTAAATATGTAATGCAATGTGGAGTCTCATTTATTTCCTGGCGAAGTGCGATGGTAAATCATTCGATACACATGTAAATAAGAAGTGCAGTAAATATTTCATTTCAAAGATTACAATCGCATAAAAATTTCGGAAATATTTTCGTTGTATGCTCGTAGCCGTTTTATTGCGGGATATAATGTGATGGTGTTGTTTCTTTACCGAATGCGAATTACGCTGAGCGAAGAGTATGTGGCGCAGCGTAGGTAGTCGTGATACGATCGAGCCTTACATTACATAACCGCTGTGATTCATACGTGATTTGTGTCGCTTAGTTTTGTTGAAGGTAGTTACTTTATGGCTGTTTACGACAACATAAACGTTAAGTTGTTAATAACTGTCAGTTTACAAACAATAGCCATGGCGTAACAGCGGCGTAAAGAATATAAATAGAAAAATCGTCATGAGATTAGAATTGAACATTACAGCGTGCATTTTAACAATAGACCGCCAATTAATTTAACACGATCGATTTGTATTACTGGCACTGTTTTCGCGAACTCATTCCAATCTACTCGGATTCGAATGAGTTGAACTACATGTAGTTTTATCAAGATACGACCCTCATAAATAACTAACTACAGAACTATCACATAAACATTAGCAAATAGATTAACATGACAAATATAACTGCCAAACAATTAGTTAAGCAAACAACATTGATATTCACCAACCATTAGTTACTTAGTAAACCGTTTATTTTTTCGTCAAATATATAAATTGTGAGCGCATTGCTGTTCAAACAGTAGGAAGCTGGCGTTTAATAATGTTATGTGTAAATAACATGCGACAGCTGAAAAACATTCACGGAATAGTAACAAGCGAGTAACAGTACGTAAACAATCAGTAAAGTTTGTAAACGATTCAAAACAGTTCGTTTTGTTATGTAATGGACTATCTCAATGTTTCAAATCTCATCGTGGTATATACGTTTGTAAGCATTCAAGTATTATTGTTATTGAAACTGAATAGCCGAGACAGCTACAGTTACTGCAGCAATAACCATTTTCATCCGAAATGTACCCATTTCATTTCCAAATTCTTCAAAACTTTACTCAAGCGCTGCTTTTTCAAGACAACATAGTCATATTTTTACAAGAACAGGTAATCGTTTTTAAAGTTTAATTGCCATATAATGCTATGTTATCAATCTTCGGAATTCTGATCGCAATATCAAAAAGCGTAGCGAGTTTGGCGACATATTTTCATTGAATGTTGATAACATTCATGAACATTGCATGGTTATCAACTGTATCGGTACGGATTGTATTCTGCGAAACAGAATTCCGTCTAAAATCGTGCCACAATACTGTTTGTGTTATCATTATAATGACTGTTGTTAGACTGTCCAGCTGATCACAACGGATATAGCCAATCATAATATTGAAATATTTGTCGCATTTGAGACGAATGCTGTTTTTCTTGGTGGCAAAGCTAGTACTCTTGAAACAGAGACAGAAGACGAAGTAAAGCTTGAAAAAATACTTCAAGATTTCTAGACGCTGCGAATGAGACCACTGTTATTGGCTTTGAAAAGCTGTATATTATTTAAAAGGACTACGTTAAAGTACCTCTTAATGAGATCTGATGTCATCTTTCCATCAATGGTGATTTTCCAGATGAGGATGACATCGGTTTCGATATTAGAACATTAGACGCGGTTGAACTAACGTTAATGATATTGCCGTCTTATAATGGACAGTAATAAGATACCGGGAAATTCGATAATGAAAACCTTGGTGAGAGGGAATTGCTTGGTGCAACAAAATATTCAATAACGACTAAAAATTAATGTAGACCTAAATCTGTAGTCAAATCAATATTGTAACTATTTTATAAAGCTTTAGCAGCTCACGCACAAATCCTTTAAAAAAAACCTTCATTAGCTGATGGATTTGTTTCCCACAAAAGAGCGAATCGTCCATATTTATCATGCTCGTCTGACCGTTGTCTGCATGTAATAGCTCTACTTCTACGTATTTCACGTTTAAGGTTTCTGAATGTGCAGTCAAAGCTTTAACACTCGCAGACGCGTCTATTTATGATTTGATAGCACTGGTTAGTGATCCTGCTCCCACCTACTTTGTATCCACCATAAACAAATTCGTACTTGAACAGTTGAACGATTCAGTCGACTTCCTGCGTCACGTCACCGTATGCGATCAACTGTGCCACTGCTCTGTTGTTACTTGTGACTGATAAGGGAGGGCCGAGGCTACAGCCGATGGGTGCCTAATCTTTGATCATCGATCTATTACGTGATTCTGTTTTTGAAAGCTGAATATTAAATAGTTTGTATTTAAATGAAACAATAACAGGAACGATTCGTGCTATGAAAACAAAATTGGAGGAGTGTCCTTTGTCTGCAAAGAGATTATAAAGGTGGAGATTGACTTGCAATGTTTGTTTGAAATGTATCGAGTTTTTGTAACGCGCAGTATTCAGTGCAGCGAGCCGAGCCGCTTGATGCGAGCGCCGGATCCTCCACTCGACAGTCCACTGTTTCGTGAATTCCTTTAAAACGGAAATATGAGAAACGAAAGTGTTTCATGTGCCCGAAGCGAGCATTCGCCACGTCTTGTGTTTAGTCGTATTGTAACCAAGCTCGCCTCGAATGATACATTACAAAGAAACGTTACAAGTCCGTGAATATTATTAATGTTCTACAATCTGCAAAGTTCTAATATAATAGATTATTTTTCGATTGTTTATATTATACCCGGGAAGAGTAAACTATTACGCTAATAGTCCCTGCCTGGATAAACAAAGGTTAATTTGTTTCAGAGCATTAGCATTACTCGGAATTTACACTCATTATTTTTGTTAATTTTGACAGCTTGGCTAATCCATTAACCAAATAGGACACGGGCGTTTTAAAGGAATAACTGCCCCTTATAAATATCATAATTGTATTAAAATGTTTCTTTATTGTTGGCAACAATACCGTAATGTAAGAAAAATAAAAAACGGTATATAAGACCAATTTAGGACAATACAAAGCAAAAAACCTAACGAAATATTAGCAAAGGTCGTATTTAAGTTAAGACAATCTCAAAAAAAGATAGTTTTATTTTTATTTTTGACAAAAATTTACGTAGCATTGATTTATACACCCACTTTATAAACAGTTTAGTGTAGTAAAGAAAGAGTAAACAGGCAATATTAATAAAGATACCTGTTCACAGCCAACGGAAAAGCATAACTCTACAGTATGTGCTTCGTTATGTCTAAGTAGACTACAGAACACGAATTTCTCAAAATTCGACGAGAAATTGATAGTTTTCTGAACTATAAATAGGGTATAACAGATCTATGAGAACTTCAACATTTGTAACGGTCTGTTATAAATATACGAAACGAACCGACGAAGGCCAGATATAACAGCCACGGGTAGTTCGAAACATCAGCTATCATCATTTGTAACATATCGTTGGCAGTTGAGAAACTGCCAAATGAAGTAATGGACGAATGGTACACTGGTAGCCATAATTAACTAACTGCTAAGTGGTAAACGACCTATTTCCACCAGTTTTCGGAAACGATCAGTTTCTATATTCAGTATGGTAGGAAGTTTAATACTGATACTTGGCTCCCAGTGAAGCAAATGCCAACAATTATTTGAAATAAATACTTTACCAATCAGGAAGATCACTTTTGAAAAACAGACTTTTCATAAAGAAGATTGCTAAAACAATGCAAATAAACCCTAAATGTGCATTTTCTTTTAATGTTGCGACGTTAGATTATACAAATGATTAATAGAACATAGAATTGGTCACTACATTATTCATTCTGTAAATGGAAGTAATCGTAATAACACTCCACACTTCCTAAGACAGATAGCACATAACAATCTTAATGTAGACCATATCGCACTACAATTTGTTGGAATGTGAAACACCTTTAATGTTTTCACAGCTGTAGTCCGTTTCAATAGTACAATACAAAATGCACGGCTTTATTGATATTAACTGACACATAAAATAAGTACTATGAAGTTAATATGAAGTAGCCAGCTAAATCAATTGAACACCAAAAGTGATTTGTTTACGGTACCGCAAAGATGGAGGCAAAATAGAAAATAATTAATTTTTAATTAAGTACGTAAATATAAAAGTGGTATAGCGAATTATTAAAACTCGGAACAGAACAGAACAGTTTACAAAGGCCTTTACAGTGGTATTCGAGATCCCTTTAATGGTTTTTTTTAGATAAAGACTTCTTCTAATGTTTAAATCTCTTGGGGGTAAATGGCCCTTTGAGGAAAACGACTTCATATTTACAGAATGGCAGAAAACAGGTTGTGTTATGAAAACCAACTGTTAATGTACTTTAACCTAGATTTATTACGATGAAAACCTTCGCAAGGTAGTTAAGTCGGTCACACACAAACCATAAACAATAGTCATCTTTAACAATATTAGGACACCCGGTGAACAGGCTAGTGCCAACCCAAACACTAAAGTAACTTAAACAACTCCCGACGAGAAGACGAAACTTTACCTTTAACTTAAACATTGAGACAAAATAAATGTGGCAACTGGGAAACGAGAGCTGAGAAAAAGATTATCTTCCCTTTACATTGGAATACGGAACCATCAATATTAGGAAAGGTAAGTAAACTATAACAGGAATAGACAAGAAGCAAAAGGTGCATTCAATTACACACGGCAGAAGTGAGGATCTAAAAATATCACACAGGAGAGTTTCATAACAAGGTTTCAGTACTTCAGTACTCCGATATCCGAGTAATGATCGTGTACTTATGTAACACTAGTAGACAGTACGACTTCACTTGGGGAATCCTTGGAAAAAGGTACGAGGCTATATGTATTCTTGGATCATTTTCTGATATACATATCTTGGGAATTTGATAATACTATACTTATCACAGGTAAACATAACAAAACAGTCATGGAATAAATGATTGTCTATTATGAGCCAAAGCCTCAAAAGAATACAGCATTCATTATGACTAACACAATCGTAACTGGCCCTATAAGGTTAGTGATAAATCATTACACACTCATTAATAGATTTACATATTAACTTCCCGATGATGAAAGAATTACAAACAAAGATGAATCAACTGTTTCTTATCGCAAAGTTGTAAATGTACTGAACATCAATGTAGGATAAGAATGATGTAGGGTTATTGCAGCTTTAGTAGATCGGAAGAGAGGTTGTCAATTTCGCTACAGTGTTCAATGTTATCTACTTTCGCCTCAGAATATCTGCCTGCGACAATCCTGGCTTTTCTAACCGCTTTATCCCTAATGACAACTTTGGAAGTTGGGACAACCCTTTTGGTATCTTACATATTATGTAATCTGTTCTATTCATGGCTATACAAGCATTATGTTTACGTATTATATAAAGTATTTTTCATGCTATACAGTTAGTATACGTACTTAAGAACGATCGAATCGAATTACTGCACGAACATGCTTGTTAAAGTGGCGTGGGTGATCGAAGGTGTTTATTTGCATCGTAGATTGCAAGTGAGCATCGAGCATCTAAGAAACTCGCCCACGCTAGGTGAGCTTGCCATGTATAGTAATATTCATATGAGAGCAAGTGTACCAAATGATCACTTTTGTGTTCATCCTGCTATGGAAATAGGAGCAAACGAGAAATTAATACAAAGGTCGAGTTGCGCTTCGTCGGCTTTATAAAATGAAAGTTAATGAACGATGACGTTTTTTATTGTATGACCTTTGTTATTATTTATTTATTGAGTAACGGATAAATTGTATGTACCTACGGGATTGATATAATAATTTCCTAACGTTCACTGTGAATGTGGATGGTTATAAATTCAAGCTAAAAGGTTCAATTAAACAATTTTCAGGCACTTTTGAACTGTCAAGGGGTCGATTAATTAGCAAAATGAAAATGATAAGAAATCTCTGAGGATGGCTAAAAGAAAGCTATGTATGATAAAAGAAGACAGGCTGCACTGACGTCAAAAAATGGGATAAAGGCATAAAAAAATGTGATAAAGGCAGGAGGGCGATGATTCATGTTTAATAGTGAACACGGCCTATTTGATTCGTAAAAGTGCTCTCTCCCAAGTTGTGCCACACGCAGCATAGTACGTGACGTATGATTGATTACTTTCAACTACCCAAATTAAAACAAGAGATAGCTAATTTATCGTAGCTCTGAAATTAGATGGGATGTAACTTTGGCGCGGTCACATACTAGGCTAAATTGTTTAGTAACATACTTATTAGATACCTACCATCGACACGATACAAGAATTTATGAAATTTAAAAAGAAAAGGCCGAAAGAAAATAATTTATTTTATATGCGGTAAACATGACACAGAGAAAGAACAAACGGCTAAACGAAAAGAACAATTTGGATGAAAATATGCGCCACATTCACGAAATGCGGCTATAGCTCAGCATAATGCTGCGACTCAAGAAATACAATAAATACTTAATCCTAAATGTTAAATAAATATAATATTTAAAATGGCAATATTTCGTTCCGTCGCACAGTGGATCGTCCCCATACAAGAGGTGTGACATAGCATCAAAATTTGAAAAAGTATTTAATTTAAAAAAAACAAAAATGCAGTTGCATTCCTCTATTAAAGAACAACAAAAATCGTTACTACGCTTTTTTTATTTGACCAGCAGTTTCGGAGCGATTCGATGAAAACTGTTATTTTTGTATGGAAACGAACACAAAAATGTCTGTATCTCATGATTCCCTCCTTGTTTCGATTTGCGGTTTTCACTACTGTTATTTACCCATTTTATGCCACATTTTCTTCAAGGACACATGGTGCCCCCTGAGTGCCCCTTCCGAGATATTTTGCCTATAGTAGCTATCTTTGTTATTGTGTTCCTGATGGAATGGAGGTACATTAAGTATACTTATTACTGGGAATAAGTCATCACTAAGTAGTTCCTTAAATAACAGGTGCATTTGTGAGCACTTTAATGACTTATGAACGCTTTTGTTGCAATATAACAAAAGCGTTAATGAGTCATTAAATAACGAGTATTTGCTTAATCTAATTAGTTATTGTAATTACTGAGAATTACACATAATTAAGAAGTTAAATGATGAAAAGGCATTAGTGAGTTCTATATATTGAAAAAAATATCGGTAATGAGTTGTGACATCGCATTAACATTAACAATTTTTATGGTGAATAAGAAAATATGTATTAAGTAATATCTTTTTTATTTATACATATAATATTCAGGATTTCCCAGCAAATGTTTCATTATTCATATAATATATCATTAAATAACGACTACCATTACTGCTTAATCTAATTAGTTATTGTAATTACTATGTTAACAGCCCTTAAACTCTGCATTGTGATTGGCTCATGTCATCATTAGCATATCAAATTCATTGCTAGTTGCAAACTTGCTGCCCTATATATTTTAGTGTGTTTTGCAAATATAATTCAGTTGTAATTATAACTTCTACCAAGTGTTGTCATTATGGCTTTCCGTGGATTTTCTACTTATCTAGATCTTTATGTTGCTCTTCGTAATCATAAAGATATTCGTGACTATGAAAATTTATTTAACACATTGAAGTCGAATAGTAACGTCCAGTTAAGTGAAAATGATGTGTCAGATCTAAAGAACTGGTGTCGTCGATTTTGCTATCGGATTTACTCCAAATGGGTGCAATCAAGAAGGACAGTCGACAAGTTCATGGACAAGAACAGAGAGTGGTTAAGTTCAGAAATCATTTGGCCAGATTGCTTTAAGGAAAATATTGTTCACACTGAAGAAGCTGAAAATGAGTCAGAAGAGGTAATCAGTCCATCAAAATCGGATGCATCAACTTCAACATATAAATCTCCTCGCAAACGCTTTGAAGATTTATCGAGTAGACAGAAAAGAAGGCGTGTTGATGAAAATATTGCTAGTTGCAGTCGTCCAGATGAGCTTTTACATACTGTTGAAAGTGCACTTAAGTCTGCCGGAAAAAATGATGTGGCCAGAATAATGAAACATTTGCTGGGAAATCCTGAATATTATATGTATAAATAAAAAAGATATTACTTAATACATATTTTCTTATTCACCATAAAAATTGTTAATGTTAATGCGATGTCACAACTCATTACCGATATTTTTTTCAATATATAGAACTCACTAATGCCTTTTCATCATTTAACTTCTTAATTATGTGTAATTCTCAGTAATTACAATAACTAATTAGATTAAGCAAATACTCGTTATTTAATGACTCATTAACGCTTTTGTTATATTGCAACAAAAGCGTTCATAAGTCATTAAAGTGCTCACAAATGCACCTGTTATTTAAGGAACTACTTAGTGATGACTTATTCCCAGTAATAAGTATACTTAATGTACCTCCATTCCATCAGGAACACAATAACAAAGATAGCTACTATAGGCAAAATATCTCGGAAGGGGCACTCAGGGGGCACCATGTGTCCTTGAAGAAAATGTGGCATAAAATGGGTAAATAACAGTAGTGAAAACCGCAAATCGAAACAAGGAGGGAATCATGAGATACAGACATTTTTGTGTTCGTTTCCATACAAAAATAACAGTTTTCATCGAATCGCTCCGAAACTGCTGGTCAAATAAAAAAAGCGTAGTAACGATTTTTGTTGTTCTTTAATAGAGGAATGCAACTGCATTTTTGTTTTTTTTAAATTAAATACTTTTTCAAATTTTGATGCTATGTCACACCTCTTGTATGGGGACGATCCACTGTGCGTCGGCGTCGGCGACTCACGTGCGCGCCACAGCCTTAAGGTGGATGCGCCAAGGTAGCCCGCGAAATTCAAATTTTCTTACGTTTTTTGCAATTGGCAGGTCGTTACCAGGTTGTATGTTGATTAAAATATGATTCGCGACCGTAACAAATATGGATTTACAGAATTATAAACATAAGAATCAGCAATATAACTCCCTAATAGTTCATAGAGGGTGGGAAATCATCAAATGACTTCTCCCGCTCTGGGCGGAGCGGGAGGGCGTGTCAGACTTTTACTGAATAAAACCGGTGGGTTTTGTGTTCCTTCAGTTGCCTGTTGCCAAGGGCCCGGTATCCCTTTCGGACTTTCCAGCAACCCTAGCAGGATATAAGTGTATTGAATGACTATTTCATGAAATCAAGACATTTGGGAGTTATTCTAACTTAGAGTAGTGTGCCCGTTGATTAATTAGGTTCAACCATAATTTACAGAAACAAGGTGGCGTTCCTAAGTATAAGGGATGAATGCAGTACCGATAAACAAACATAAATACAGTCTCTGTCAGAAAAGGGAATTCCAAGCACCTACGCCCCGCCTCAGGAGATCCCAAGCCAATCCCTGCATGCCATGACCCCTGAGGTAAAATGAAACCAACACTAAAGTACATGGTTCAGATTGAAGGGAAAGTTCATGTAAGAGTAATTTTTTGTATGTGTGTGTCTGTTTACAGTAAGTACCGAAAAATACAAAATTCCCGCAGCAATACCAACTTGCTCCCTGAAAAACAATTCTCAAACGGTCACAACCTCTGCGAAAATTTTTTTTTTTCTTGTTTATCTTTTCGTTGTGACAAAACATTATTAATATCGTCATGGACGATAATAATAAGCGTTATAGTGTACAATAGTTTACGTAAACCGATCGAATGATCACGAACTATTCGTGACTTTTTTTTATTACAAGTGTGCTGTGTAATTGACCGCATTAGTGTCATTAGGGGTTATTTTTAACGTGGCCAGAAATAACGCTCTAATTATCGCGTCACACTGTCATATTTACCTAAGCCGACTGTCACTGAAACTTATTTAATTAGCGTTTGTTAAAACGCTATTTTTAACAGCTGCTAAATAAGATAACTTGGTCCTTACACATTCTAAGAGTTATTTTCGCTGGAAATTTTTCATTTCATTTTCTTTAGTAGGTATACTATTTAAAGCAGGAATTAAAAGTTTGCGTCTGTTCAATTAATTTTCCTTTTTTTTTATCAACCGATACCATTGGTGTTATTATTTTTTAAATGTCTTTGACATATCTCGGGACCCTGGGGTCCCGGACCTTTGGAAGGCGTACGAGGGGCCGAAGCCAACTCGCAGAGGCCCGTTAGACATCCATAATGAAATGGGGCACCAACCGACGATTATCCCTGTTCGCACTATGCAATGCAGCCAAGGACAACCCCCGGTTGGTGTAGGACTATTGCAGAACATGGAAACAAAGATATTGGACTATAGGTTTGGGTGGGTTGGTGGACTGGTTATTTTGAACTATGGAATGACTATGGCCCCTGCCTGACCAATGTTTTTAATATAAAATACATAGATAAAATGGCAGGGGGTGACTTGCACACTCAATAATGGGCCCCCCAAAAATGGTCGCTAGCACAGTGTCGTAGCGACAAGGGGGCAACATGTCCTGAGGTGCTTGAGAGGAGTGGAGAGGTATTCCACGGCTATCAGGACAATCCCGGAAGTACGGTCAAGAGCCCTACCAGCATCTTACTGGAATACTTCCTTCCTCCGAGCACGTTTGCTCTAGCGAATCTCCACTCAAGCCGGCCAATAAAGGCAAGAATGAGGTGGGAGCTCTGTTCCTCGTCAGTGTTCACTCCAGCCGGCCAATAAAGGCAAGCCAGAGGTGAGGAACAAGACTTCTTCCGGGAGGTAGGGTCCGTGGGGTCGCTATTGCCCAACAGCTCGCCACATGCTGCCCTGCGGGTTTTTGTATCTCTCTTGGTCTGGCTCCTCATCCTAGACCTGTTCCGGCAAAGTAAACTCTACTGGTACAGACCTAGAGTTGGGAGCACGCAAGCCCCACCACGACGTCAACGTAGAGATACGGCGCAGGCGGTGGGGCCATTCGTGTTATTATTATTATAAGTGGCAATAAACTGCAGAACCTACCTAATTAGTACTTTAACAAGATACTATATTGAGTAGCCGTATCAACAATAATAACACCTTATCGTCACTATGCCCTGAATCACTGCAGTAAACACTTTTTAGCGCCAACGCAAACCACAAATATGTAATATAAAAATAAATCGTTCTTTTTTCAAATCCTAACTTTTTACTTCAATCTTCCACGAAGGAATTGAACCCGTCCCGCCATTTCTCTCGGGTCCTAACGTCTACGCGGTGTTTGATAAAATGATTTTTTTTAACTTACTTTTTTCCTTTTAGTTGCCGTCTGCAGAGAAACTTCACAATGTCTTCAAATTCACACATGGATGCACAAAAAAAGTTACAATGTTGAGAAAAAAGGTTCTGGAAAACAATAAGTTCAAAATTCAAAATCGGAAAAATAAAAGCATATTTAAATTAATATTTTCTAAGGCGCGAAAGCTTGAAGATAACCTACTTGGTACAGCACACAGAGATAACTAACCGGCAGTGCGTGCGAGATGTAGATGTAACTCGCCGTATCTTATCCGAGTTTTATATATAGGTAATCTGTGCTAATCTGTACGGAGTGACGCTCGCTTGTACATCCACTGAGCCGACATTGATACGACTTTACGGGGAATACCTAGGGAACACCCATTGCTGTGGTGAATATTATACAGGCATAGATAAAAAAAGAATGACTTTTGAAAATTGACGAGAAATATTTCTGTGAAAATTCAAAGAAATCGGTAAGACCAATCGGCCAGATTTTTCGAATGACAATTTGGGAAAATCTGTAGGACCCCGTTAAATACGAGACGTAGAAGATATTTTTTTGTTGTGATTAAATTGTTTCGCGTCCATTTATCTATAATCGGACGCCAGTCCGTGTTGATTGATTTTACGAATTAATTAATCAACACATTTTCCACTTTAAAACCCCATCACGTCAATAATCAATTTCAGCAACATGTCGAATCTGCGTGATAATTTAAGGCAGTATTCTATTTGCATCGTCTACCGGTTAAGTAAAAATGCGTAATGGATTCAACCCGTGTGATGAATGCCTGACACGTCATGCCGTTAGTACAAGCCAGTTCCCGCCAGGTGGCGTTAACTACCCCCAATCAATATCCATAGCTATGGAACTCACTAGCTTTTTAATTAGCAAGCCGATCCGCAGAATTAATTAGTATAATTAACAGTTCTATGTATAGCTTTTACTGGGATAATTGTACTGTGAAATCTAGTCTTAGAAAGCATTAGGAATCAGTTCTCACGAGAGCTATGCTAGCAATGACTTGTATTTTGGTTGATTGTGAGAAGAACGGTTAACACCAGCGTACTAATGTCTTATTAGCGTATATTCCTTTGTAATCCACGTGGTGCCATTCTAATTTGTAGCAGCGGAAACTTTGAGTTTTATCATCACGAGAGCACGCATAGTATGACTACCGTAAAAACGGGTTTTGTCGACACGGAAGAATAGACAAAATTACAGATAAACAATCACAATCTGTCATTTTGTCTATTCTTCCGTCGACAAAACCCGTTTCTAACCCGGTCAAGCTACGTGTGCAGATTTACTAAAGTAAACGCTACCTAATCATTATCCGTCAAATCTAAAACATTCCTATTGCTTAAAACTTTACGATACTAGGTAACATAAGGTCTTTTAGGTAGAAAGCTAAATCCATTTAAGCGACATCCTTCATTGTCGCGTAGACAGACGGATCGATTTCGCAGCACACACCGCACACCCATGGGCAATGGCTTTATTAAACTCATAGTATTCTCAAGTGTTAGCCAAGCATCAAATTAACTAGATACGAACACCGAACAGGGCACATGAGTATTTAAAATAAGAATAACAGACGTTTTCTCATGTGAAAGAAATATTCACGGTCTGCCAGTCTTTCAATTCTATCTATCCCTTTCGTATGATTTAGGTGCTTGAAGGATGAGCGCCTACTGAAGCTGAATCGCGCCGGATATTGGCCCACGTCTCCGAAATATCCAGCTTTAAGAAGGGATCTTTTCGTGTGGATGGATCTATATTAAAGTGTTGTAGTGCCACTAGAAATATATGATATAGGATAATACTTACATAATCTACCGAAGCTAAGGGAGAGGCGCTTTCTAAGCTTTTGCATTTTGCTCATTGCACCACCCCTTTTTTCTCTCATTGTCACGCCTGAAACAAAATAGAAAATACGTTAAGTTATTACTTACGAAAAATTTAAACAAGAAAACATACGATTCAAAGGTACACACGGCTACACATCAAGCTATACATTTCCAATATAATAAGCTGACCTCGCGTTGTACTGAAATCCTATACAATGCGAGATCAGCATAAACTGGTAATGTATAGCTTGATGTGTATCTCGGTCCGATTATCTAATCTAGTCTTGAATTGACATGGCATCATCAATTTAAAACAGTGTTAAGCGCCATAAAACAAAAACCCCGTTAAGTCCTTACCCCAATAAAATTCCTATAAATCTAAGTGCGATGGTACTCATTTTCTGATAACATTTGTTATCAGAAAATGAGTACCATCGCACTTATTACTTGATTATTTAATCATTATAATCGCCCAGCAACTGGCAACGCATAGGACTGGAATGAATGATAATCGTCCAATACGATAATTAGATAACCGTAATAAGTGAATAATTTAGGATGGCGTTCGGAGCCATGACGTCAGCTTGCATTATAGTAAACAGTTTCCACCAATCGAGATCCGAACCGTAACAGTTAGCAATGGCTTTAATTAACATAATAATTGCAAACGTATTAATTAATAACATGGTATGATATAGAGGGGGTAACAAGCGTTGCGGATAGCGGTTAATTACTCAAGTTTATAAGCCGCAGTCACGCCAGTACTCCGGTTAAAGCCAGACTGTTATGCGGCTAGTTAGCAACCCAATAGACTAAGCCAACTCACCATACATGAGCCAGGTACGCTTATGACAAGGCACTGGCTTCAAAATGCATCTTATACGGAAGGCCAGTAACGAGCTAGTGGCTGTCTCGTAACTGTACTGGCCAAGTCTACTAATTTCCAAACGTGTCAAGGGTCTCATAATGATGAGTTTTTGGCAATTTTGTACGGCAAATCTGTCCAAAACTCATCATTGTGAGACCATTGACACGTTTATAAATTAGTAGACTTGGCCCCCTGGCTTGCTGTATGGCAATCGCCTTTACTTGCGTCGCGTGTAAGCTAAAATTCCACGTTCTAATTAACTTTAGTTACCTCTCAAGTGCTTTGTACACATCGCATGTTATACAGCATGAAACATATAGTTAGTGACCATGTTAACTGTTTTGCTGGTATCTAAAACGAAATTATGATGGAGATTGCCATCGTCGCTGTAAAAGAGATCCCTTATGCGATAAATCAAACCGATTCCAATTCTGACCGATCGTGCATTACGCAATTAGGGTTCATATTTTGGGTCTCATCAAGTGTTAAGAATAAGGCAATTGATCCACTGAAATGTGAATAGTACGTGACAGGGCAATAAATACGCAATATTTCAATCCACATTATTTTTCAGAGCTCTGAAAAGTAGCAGTCTTGCATTTGCCTGTGACAAACGCTTCCTCTATGCAAAGTTTCACAATTGCAACACGAATGCGTAGTCCGTTGGAAAAATTGCGAAAATGATAAAACTATGTTATTATCAAAACCTTTTATTTTCATGAACGAAATGAATTAAGTAAAAAGTCCATAATTGTTTCAATAATTGAAATCAAGAGAAATTAAGTCATTATACCTCGGGGTTCTTTAACGTTGAATATAAAAAAACTGCTTAGGTACCTACTTATCCTTACATATTATAAAACAAAGTCCTCCGCCGCGTCTGTCTATCGTCCTGAAGCGATACACTCAAAAACTACTGCACCGATTTTCATGCTGTTTTCCCCAATGGATAGAGTGGTTCTCGAGTAAGGTTTTAGTATAAATAACCGACATCCACGCGGGCGAAATCGCGGGCCTCGCTAGTGTTTTATTAGTAATAATAGGTGGAACGTGTTCAATAGTTTTTGTTTTTTTTTTTGTGTAAGAATTCTTCATTTACATCTTAAAACATTGGCATTAAGTTGTGTAGATTATAATAGGTTTACAAAATCTTCAAGAAATGTATTTCATGAAAATTGTGTGTACCTATTTTTCATTATTCCACAGACTTTCTTCTACTTATTTTCTTTCTATTTCTTCATGACTTGTCAATACATTCATAATCTTGAACCTTACGTATAACTTATTAATTTTATAGGTTCCTTAATACAGAGATAATAAGCGTAAGATCTACAGTATATTAATATTTCGGAGGACTCCCTTTTTGAAATTGTCACCATCCAAAAGAAAATCTACTTTAGTAACGAAACAAAACGGTTGAAAATATTTTTCATTTACCTTCTTCTTTTATGCCGAATCGAACAGATTCCAGCCAACACCATAATTTATTCCAACACAATGAATATTTTAACACCTCACGCGTAGTTTTCACGTCATAATTGAATTGACGTAACAACGCACCTTGAAAAACATTGAATGCACTAACTAACCTATGATAGAATAATCAATGCAATCGCACTCAGTCAATCACTAACACAAGCTTCACAGATAATCCTGCCAAAGTTGCGGGAAAGTCCGAAACTGAAGGAACACGGGTGGGTTTTAAGCCTCGTATTCATGGTAAACATTTGTTTAGCAACAGTTGATCAACGTTGTTGATGAACGGCGAGAATGCTGCTGGAAACTTTGTTTAAATCAATATGGGTTGTCCACACACGCCAGTCTGCATTAAAATGTTGCCCGAGGAAGTACTGTTGTTGTGTTCTCTGTATTTGATATATAATGTTTATAAACAGTTCCAAACACGTCCACACACGTCAGCATTTGTTGATAAACTGATGTTTTCGCTAGCCGGGCGTCAACTCTGCAACATGGCGTGATCAACTCCGCAACACAAGTGTTGCCCACAATATGTTGACAGCAACTCGGCAACATGTTTATGCATCCATGTTGCTAAACAAATGTTTACCATGAATACGGGGCTAGTCAGGTAAAGTCTGACACGCCCTCCCGCTCCGCCCAGAGCGGGAGAAGTAATTCGGTGACATCCCACACAAAAAAAAAAAAAAAGTTTCACAGATGATAATCAATCGCGATAATGTCTACCTAATGAACGAGACATTCCATGTACATAATTAATTATGAATGTTACGAGACATATCTCATAAATCAGTCGAAGAAAAAGAATTGCCTAATTGAATTAGGTGCTTCGCTGTAAGTATGATTCATAGATATTGATAATAGAGCCATAATAGAGATCGATAGATTCCAAAAATCATATATTTTTAAAGCTAGGTTTCGGATAAATACAATTTTTTTTCTTAAATTCGTAGGTATCAGTTTTTGGAACGACTCGGTAAGAGTTGACTGGTAGAAATCGTCACGTAAGGAAAAAGCGTTAAGCGCCCTCCATGCGAATTTCTCTATCCCTGTCTCTTTCTATTATATACGATACTACTGTGTGACGGGTGTCCCCCGACCGCACACATTTTTTTTATAAATAATACGGGAACTAATACATTACATACGTGCAGTATCGTCCAACTTTAGTTACCTTGCCACGAAAGTGATTTATAATCGATAAGACATAAGCAAACAAAATAGCGAGTGTGTGCGTTACGCGTTCAATGCTCCTAAGTACTCGTATGTCCGGACGTTATCGTACACAATTTCACGACAACTACTACGGAATTACACTATTGGTGTCGTAAAACTGCAAACTTTTCCAACTTTAACGTAGCCGGCGACATTTTCTTTGTAATGATTGGGCGCATGCTCATTGACGGTGTGCCAAGAATGCCGGGCGCCGCACCGTCGTCGACGCCACGCTGCCGCAGCGCCTCGTCTTCGTCAATAACAACATTGTCAACAAAAACTTTACTTCCATTTATTTCACCGCAAATCCAGATTATTCAGTTTTCGATGCGCAATGCAATATCAATCAATAACATAGAATTTGGAAATGAAAATCCATAAAAGTCAACGTTCAACGACCAATATTTATTTATTTATATGGATGATATGAAGCAAGGTTAGCGTTCTGAAATAAAATTTCCTGAGAAATGAGTGTAATCCGTATAGTTGAATCGTAAAATTTACTCTCAAGAATTCTGCCTGGTTTCCTTCAATGTGTTGGCTCAGGGCCCAGTGTAAGTCCAGACCGCAGTCCGCAGTCATCCAGCTCTATGAGAGACGAGCAGGTCTTGCTGCACTGACCTAGAAAGCGCATTACTGCTGTATGAACACCTACTCTCATTTATTTTTATGTCGTCGTACTCAATGATAAAGACAGATTTTATGAACTTGGCAAATGGAAAATTTTATAGATCCACTTGGATTTCCAATTTATTGGACAAGCATCTTACTATCTTCACGGTGAAAACGGATTTAATAGTGCTTATAAATCACAACGATATTTCTCCTCTAGAGACAACGAATCGCTTGTTAGATTATACCTCGAGAGTGCTGAAAACAAATTTATTTATAGCAATGTTTGCACACATGGCACGTAATAAGTTTTACCTGTCGGACCAAACACGACAATGTTTGGGTTGGTTGTGCTAGTGCTACGAGATTATTACGGAGTGTTGATTTATGTTCGTGTTATCGAACGATAAGGTTCAGTATTGTATGACGAATGGGGTTAAATTCGTCCGGCGTCCGTCAACAGCCCTACGCTTCAAGCTGCTCAAACATGACCACCATCGGCAAACAGCCACGATGTCAACGGTATCTTATCTGGAAAGCGTCAGGAACATTATGTGTAGCGTGGGCTACACAAACATTACCAATATAGTGTTACGTCACGCGGATATGCTTGCTGGGCACGTGCAATCGTTAAATGTATCGATAATTACCATTCCTAGTAAATCGATCGGTAATCGCTAATGAGTTACATAAGGGCTTGAGAAATGCTGCTTTGATTACTATAGTATAGTGCAGTACTCTGCAGATCTCTGAAATGTGAATATTGATATTCTGATAAAGCCCGTTATTAACAGACCCATAAATAAGCTCATTATTCATGCGTGTGAGTGCATTTAACTATAATCTGCGTTCATATCGTATTTCACTTCACAGAACATTTTACCTGTCAATTGAAGACTATTATCCATTATAAACGATGTTAAAATCTCACATTACGTTTCAGTAAGTCGTTTATGAAAGGATTAACGATTCATAAATCTACCGCAGTGTAAGTACTCTTCATTTTACCGCAACATCCTGGGCACTGAGAGGAATTGGGCCGGGATCCGATACACTGTTTTCTGGCAGCGGCACAGCTTACGACAGTGTCGAAATACGACACAATTGAATAGGTGTGCATCCATTGATGGTTTTGGTACAGCCGTCTTATGAATACTCAATCCACTCAAGTCAATGCAACTGCACGGGTGAAATTCTTGGAAGGGTTATGTCGAACGTAAGGAAGTATATATGATGGTAAGCTGTGTTTACATAGGACCGTCGTAAAGTTTGTTCCGGACTATAAAACTTGTTTCTCAGAAAGGGGGACGGTTCCGTGAGATGTGACAATTATCTCATAAAGAGATCTGAAAGTATTTTTGCAAAGGGATTTAATAGTGATAGAGGCATTTTAAATTGGAGTACCACCAAGCTGGCACAGTTTTAAATATTACGTATTCATTTCGACGTAAGTGTTATAGATAATCAGTAAATAGATGAAATGAACTAATAACAGTTCCGCATGCCGGGACTGTCCAATGAACTCATTCCCGACGCCCACGCCCTGTCGTCCACGCCCGTATTACTATGCGACAAATATCAGAATAGGCCCTGCAGATAAACATTATTTCCGTGAATACTGCGTGATTTATATGAGCTCTAATGTTAATGTCGTAACACACGAATACTGCGTAAAAATATGTCATACCTTGATTAAAATAATCATATTTCAATGAATTCGTAGGAACTGCTTACGTGCACTATCTGTCACATTACACAAAACAACAGATGACATCAACTGTGCTAAAATATTTCTATTTTGGACTTGCACAAATCTCTGAACAAACACGTTCAATACTTAGACGTTTTGATATGAACCAAGGACTTGTGAAGGCGACGAAACAAGAAAATTGTGAAGAGAATTAAAGACAAGCGCGTGGGCCTACGCCTACATGTAGACCGTGAAATATACAATGCTCTTACAAGAATTACAACACAAAATAAACGTATATAGAAAATATCGTAACGTTGACAAATATGTAATCATCGTATGTCCGATAAACGAACACATTGATTCATATTCAATTTACCTGATAACACCGAATGTTTGTGCAGGTTTATATCATCGATACTGAGAACCTTATCATTACTACGTATAATTTATGCCTATGATTCAAATTTTGACCATTTGTACACAGTACTTGACCCAAACAGAGATTGAAAGTTAGTAAGCGATACCAAAGGTGGTATTTTAATGAAGTTAACGGTAAGTCACGTACAAAGTATTGGATTTCAACATTATTATGCTGAACTAATGACAAATCGTTATCCCATCGTTTGAAATTTCCGTAGTGACCTATTTCCCTCCAGATCTATCAAGTTCAGCAAGATTAAGCAGCTGCTACCTCCCGCCTTTGTCTCTTTAGCAGATGCTACTCAGAATGAGAGGCACTATGCTGTTTTATGCAAGCAACTTTATGTTGTAAATATAATAAATAATTATAATCCTTACATATTATAAAACAAAGTCCTCCGTCGCGTCTGTCTGTCGTCCTGTTCGCGATAAACTCAAAAACTACTGCACCGATTTTCACTGCTGTTTTCACCAATAGATAGAGTGGTTCTCGAGTAAGGTTTGAGTATATAATAACCAACATCCACACGGGCGAAGCCGCGGGCATCAGCTAGTAATAAATAATTCCTTATTGCCATGAAACAGGTTAAAAAATTTGAGACGCTGGCTCCAGAGCTAGGTTAGAGTACCTGCATTTCAGGAGCCAGTAACTACGTCCATTTAGGTTACAATGAGCAATTAAGTTACTTAAAACTTCAAATTAAGTTTTAAAAAAGAAAAAGGAAAAATAATTGAATTAAATAAAATACTTACTCAAAACAACAAATGTGATCTTAATCAATATTTTGATTCAATGACATCTACAGAGATAATCGAAACCTTAATTCTCATAATTTTTTATACAAACGAGCTCAGTTTTGCGACATTTCCATTGGTGGTATGTAGCAATAGAGCTTGACTAAGTAAACTGAAGCCAGCGAGTTTGACAAAACGCGGCGGGTTATCGTGGCCGACGTGCGAAAGTCGTTCGTCGACCTTGCCATGAGCGTCGCGGACCGCGGTGCGCCCGCGCATGCCGCGTGCCATTCCGCCTACTGCACACGGCTGTACACATAACATAAACTTACCAAACCGACTGCGCATACTGTCCTAAGTGACCGAGAAGAAAAACTGAAGACAACTAACATCGAGCAAGTGTTTCATAACAACGATGATTGAGCTGTGTAAACTAAAGCTAAGAATAGGTGCCAAAGCAATCCATTATAACAAAGAATTTCCTGCATTACGAAGACGTACTTACAAACACGTCGTTATATCGAAATGTTTAATGTCGTTGCGACACAGTCAAGCGAACTCGATCAATCAAGTACGTTGAAACATATTCTCATATAATGAGTATTTCTCTTTGCAGTAATTATTGAGTTAACCAAGACCTCAGTCAATCAGCAAATTAACGTATGAAAAAATATTAAATCTTAAATGTGTTACAGGCCTTAAATAAGAAACTCACACTCATTCGTCATAAATTATTCAGCCCTCGTATTTATTTGCTCGCGGGATTTGGAATTCGGCAGAATATAAAAATAAACATTTATGGATAAAAGCGCGTGTTAAAAATAAAATCAGTCCCTCTCATATAATAGATGACATAATATTAATTTGGTCGTAATATTATTTCCAACTTTCACTGCCAGCAGATAGAAATGCCGATCTTTGCTAATATTATCAGATGGTAAGGAAAAATTTACAAATAAAGCTTATTTACGATATCTGTATAGCTGAATAGTAAGATATCGTGACAGAGCTAGCGCCAGCAACTGAAAGAGCGTTTGAACTGAAGCCAAGAATACGATTCCAGTAATAAGCTCATAGGAACAGAAAACCTAATACTATAACTATATTAACGTGCCCCAGACGTTTATTTTGTTGCTTTATGGAATAGCGCTGATCGCACAGGCAGTCGGAATGATCTCATTTCTTGCTTTCCCCAATGCAGCATAAAAACGTAAAATCCCAAAATGTTTACCTCGTTTTATGGAGACAAACATCAGTACCTAGCCCAAGAGTATTTTCACAAACCGCTGTTTTACTTAAACAGCAATTACAATTATACTAAGTTATATTAAGTTTTTATCCTCTATTCTTGAATCCCCTGATAATTAATCTAACAACATAATACATATATAACTTGTTTACAAAACCGAAAATTACTACAACAAAATGAACATTACTTCCAATGAAATAATTATCATTCCACAATATAAATTGTTTGTTTAACTTTTTTTTCTTTCCGTTCATACGAAGTGGGAATACCGTAGTTATTCAAATTAGCTGATATTATTATCTACAGTAATTAAATTAATATTCCAAGAGGTAAATTAACAACAGTACTGGTGAATTGGATTTCCTGAATGTTCATTGACGAAGCAAATGACTCATTCTTTCTTCAGAAAAGAGTTTTACGAGACAATAAAAATACTGAGAATTAGTGAAAGCTCTCAACAAGTCGAACTTTTTAGACTTTTGCTACATGTAATCCTGTTATTTACCCCTCCCCTTCAGAATCACAGTGCATTTCGCATTTTGACATACAGCTCTTTATAAAATTCTTCTCCTATAACAATACTGGTCACTAGAAAAACAAGGCTGATGGACTGCATGCATCATTCACAGGAAAATAAAGTATGTTAGAGGAATATACAAATGATGAATGTGCTAAAACATGGTGATGTGTCAAATTGGTTTCATGCGTGTGGGTCAAATCTGGGTCTGGAAGACGGAACATATTCATTTCAAACTGATGATTCACGGTCAGTATTCCAAATAACGTAATACTGATTGACCTGACTCATGAGGCCCAGTGATCGGAATAGGTAGAGCTAATCTACCTAAAGTTCAAAGAACAGAGACAAAAAAAGTGGAGACTTCCTTACGACTAAAATATTTTTTCGGGACTAATGTCGGGATTTCGGCACATCACATAAATAATAATTTATGTGATGTCCCGAAATCCCGACAATAAACATATAATTAAAACTGTTATGTAAATAACATTAGCTTCTGCGCTTACTTACATCGTTCAAACGAATATTAGATTATTAGGAGATTACCTTAGTTTTTTTTAAACAATAGAAATCGTGCATACTTTTTTTTTTAAACAGAAACAGGAAATTAATTCGATAGTTGTTTTACTTTATTAATTTTAGTTATACTTAAGTAATGTTCTGAAACCCGGGACATTAGTCCCGAAAAAATATTTTGTCGTAAGGCGTCTCCACTTTGTCTCTGTTCTTTTTCGAACTTTAGGTAAATTAGCTCTACCTATTCCGATCACTGTCATGACTTAGAAGCATGGTGATGATTACCTTAAATCATTGCACGATTCTATTTATACTTGTTCAAACAATAGTCATTGCTACATAGACTATTTTACGTAGATATAAATCTACCGTTCATGTAAAAACAACACGAACACTTTGCTTTAAAAAATGTGGTCGATCTTGTAGTAGATTCATAAAATCATTGCCCTGCTTCTGGGGCAGTCGGGTAAAAAGTAGCACAATTCGCTTTATTGAATGAACACGCTTTTATCAATAAAGTTTTCAGAGTTGCTCGAAAAGCAAATAAACTGTAAATTAAGACTGTACGGTTAGACTTTCCACATTTTTTTGTAAGTTCTGTCTACATTTCAGCAAACAAATGTGTGGGAAATTTTTTATTCACATCAACACACACAATCACATCAAGGACATGCAGATAGCATTGTTGTAGCAATGACGAATACTACGAAATATTACATTAAGAGCTAATAAAATAATAAAAACAAACAGTCGTTAACAAACACGATATTATTATCAAAGTCTGAAAATCCAGAGAGCTCATTTACAGGGATTTAATTTATGATTTGCGCATTGTATCTGTTACGACATTTCATGTAATTGAACTTTCAGGTTTATTTTTTGTTTAACAACGAATTTGTTTTTAAGATGACTAATTAAACCCAAGAGCAAGACCAACGAAACAATCAGGAAGAGCCAATAGAAGCAACATAGAAACAATTGATATACATAATTCTATATACCGTCCATTAGGGACAAGGTGACAACCGTACAATGGTGGGGCGATAAAATGAAACGACCCATTCTTGCGGAGACCATAACTATAATAGAAGATGAAGAAAAAACACAATTCAACTCGGAGACGCCGAACGTTACGTCAAATACGTCCGAAGAATATTAATTCGTTTCCATTTTAATTTCTGATTGAGTAGCAGGTGTTTCGGGGCCTCAACCTTTTATTAAATTTAAATCGGCTAGCGCACCACAATCGGTGCCTGATAAGAATTGCTTAAAGGAAATGCTAATGCTCGCACACATATCGGAGCGTTTATATGGTCAACGACCGACCGATTGATTTCACGAATACGGAATAACGGACTTTATCAACACTAGCAATAAAGTTTGATAAAGATATGATAACAGTGACATACAAACATGAATAACAACAAAGTAGGAAATTACAGATTGCGACTCCACGTTCGCATTTTGAATTCAGGTCAATCCACATAATATCTTATCATATCGCACAAACAAGTTGCACAAAAATGAAAAAGACGAATGTATTCGTATGCTAAGCCGAGCGAGATCTAGATACTGCAACTTTTATCTTACAAAGGAGCCCATTGAGGCGCGAGTGCACGAGCCGCGACCTCGAACCTGTGACCCTGCGCACAATGCGAACAATTGTAATGTAAATGCGGATTGAACCCGTTGTGCCACTCGTACTCTGGTACCGATTGTTGTCAAAGTTCGCACCGAATGTGCTCGTAAGTCATTTCACGTGGAATACGTCAGTGAGCCTCGTGAATCGCAGATACGCACACGTATCACCACCGTTACATTTCTCTGTGTTATAGCGGAAGCTAAGCTATAACTTACCGGTGGCAGGTCTGAAACGTAACAATACATAGCAGTTGTTAGTTGGTTTGTACTGTAAATACTGGGTTTCCCCGCAATAGAAATAAGACTAAGATGGAACTCATGTAGCTGCAAGAAATGATCTTAAGTTTTGTTAAAACTATGAGTCGTTTTATTGACAACCTCCTCCTTTTAGAAGTCAGTTAAAAACGAAGACCAATGATAAACCGCAAAATCGGTTATAGTTCTGAATGCTGAGGCCAATAAACTAACTGACCTCAACTCAGTGCAGACAAACAATTATTTACACCTGCTTCAATAGTAGACACAACCAAAATGAGTAAATCTGCATTCACAGTCAACTCTCGAGCGTCACTTTCATAATTCCCACCAGCTTGCTAATAGACTCAATAATTGATCTCATGCATTAAATACATTAAGTTTTTTATTCATTCTCAGATCGTCGTGGAAAGTCACGGTGAAATCGAAAAGTAACTCTTTTCTCATCTTGAATAATAAAAGACAAGAATCACAAGCTTGCATTAAATAATGCTCGTAATTTCATAAACACCAACGCGTGTAAAATCTTTTTAAATCCGATTATATTTAGACAGGTTTAAAGAACACTCAAGAATGTTGAATAAAATACCGTCTTAATCATTAAGTACGGAAAGATATTTATACATTCTTAAAGAAGTTCTGATAAGCGGCTGTAAGGATTGGGATGATATATTGCTTATTTAAAATTAAGAAAAAAAATAAAGCAATAAAGTCAGGTGAGATGAACACACTTACGAAAACCAAGAAAGCGAAACAAAGTGCAATACCTGTCGTTAGTCAAGAACATTAATTATCACGCGAGCTATATCATTATGATAGGCGAGGCTCATTAACTGTTACTAAGGCTGATTTTCTATTAAAACATTACACAGATTTACTTACAAGATAAGATAAGGCAAACTCTCGTATAATATGTTACGATAGCTTAAACATGATGTATTATATTTAGAACGCTAGCAGTCATTTGCTTAACCTAAAAATGTCATAAAGCTATTTGAGCACACGAATTTGCCTGACGACTAAATTGCTACAACTTCACCGGGTGAGATAGATAAAATATGAAAGTCAGACATTGAATAATACCTAATTCAAAATTGATACAATTCAATAGCGAATATACCTACATTATCTGAATACAATAAGGCAGACTTAGTGTAGTATACGTAGCATTATTAGCAAATCACGACGAGAAACATTGCGTTGATTTACAGCACAATCTACGGCCTGTCTCCGTCTGTGCGCTATCTCAAACGCAACGTGCATTCGAACAAGCCGATTTCGTGACTGGAGCAGATATTATAAAGTATATTAATGCAAGTGGTACAATAGTTTCCATATCATTGTCGGTTGCCGGCGGGCCCGTCGAGGCGTGGCCAAGTCGACGCCGCTGCGTGCCCAACCGACCGTTCTGCGCTCTCCCCTTATGGATTTCAGAATTATGGGATTACAGCGTTTAGAAATCCGAGGAGGATTACTCATTTGTAATTGACTCTTGTACGTTAGCGTGATTTCGTTATATTTCTCAGTTCCGTCGACCTTCTTCGTGTAATTCGTATGATTAAATAAAAGAAATCAAACATAATTATCTAATGTTGCGTTTAATTGCGTTTATATTTTTTGTAATGAACGAAAGTCACGTAACAGAGCAATAACACAAAAGCTGGACGGAAAATCACGGTAATATTTGTTCTTCCTTGAACTCGGAAATACGAAATAAAACAAGCGTAGGCAGACGTCCAAGAATCAACCCTACTTTACATACCACATAAGAATTCAAAATAGTAGAGTCTGTATCCGTGGGTACCATTCCATACGCATTTCAATAGCGGGTCCTTATTATGTCGTTACAAGATGTTCCACACTTGTGTAATGTGGACGTTGTTAATATCCCAACATGCTACAAATAAATATTTGTACAGCTCGTACAGAAATTTCTTCAGTATTTATTTTCTTATTCGCTTAGAATGATACAGCATTGTTGTAGTAACGTAAAACTAACTGCACATCGGATGAAGCACTAACGAAGGTGAGTTTTTGCCGTCTTGAAAATTGCCTATAATTGCTCCTAACAACTTCCTAGTGTAACGTAAACGCGTGTCATGGATAAACAAACCATGCAAACTTATGTAGGTAGATACCTAATAGACAACGTAGATGAGCTCAGATTGTTTCGACCTCGCAAGGTCCAATGTAACGAATATTTTTAAATCTAACGCTCAGAACGTGTTTAGATCACAGTTCCAATTCATGCATATTATATCTAACTATTTTATTACACACCTAAAACAAAGGTATTTCATTGAATACAAAGATCGTTAGTATTCGGAGAGGCTGTTTCAATTTGACGTAGTTTGTAGGATATTATTCTGTGAACGGTGATATTTAATGTACGGCTGTTTTTCATTAGCATATGCGATTTTTGGCGTCCATCGCGAGCGTTTTGTCAGATAGGAAATGCTATTATAGGAACCTTGTTTAGCTAAACAACATGTAGCGTGTTAAATGTTACGGAATATAATAAAATTGAGAATGAAAAGCCTTCCTATTCTTTTTGAGCGGTTAAACTAAGTTTTCAAGCGTTCTTAAGGACCCTCGATCTAGGCAGGACTAAAGCAAAGTGGGAACAAAGCAAACAGAAGAGTACTGCTGAAGAACGTAAAATAACTTATAAGGTTGATAATAATAATGTATGTTGAAACAGGTAAAAAACTACTAAAGCTTGCAACAACGCATGTGTGTCGAATGCAACTGTGCAACTTCTTATTAACGGTTGGTATGCTATGGCAGTGACAAAAACTAGTCGTGGCGGGAACTCGGCTCAAGGTAACGGCCATTGGGAACGGCATCCGAGAATCTTTAGAAACAGTGGTGATTACAGCCGCTTCACACTCGCGTAACCACTGTGTAATGTAAAACTTACCGTTTTTCGATATGAGTCGGAAGCGCATTGTAGTAACATTAAGTTTATCTGAGAATTCCTAGGTACTTGAACAAAAAAAGATGGTATTGAAAGATGAATCCCATGTTCTATCAGGATAATTTCGATTCAAAATCAGTATAAAATTAAATGTATCGTTAATTTATTTTGCCAGACTAAAAATTCGGTTCCTCTACAGGAGGAAATAGTGATCCGAACACCTGATTGAATTACAGGCAAAAGGAATTAATCGTTCTCTTCCTCTCGGTCGTCGACCCGAGGCGCCGGCCGATCGCACCTGCGCCTGCGACGCCTGCTCCAAACTGCCGGATAAGGCGGATGCCACCAAGGCCGCGAGATTTTTAGCCGCTGACTCACTCTCTACCAGCTCCTGCCGTACAACGAGTTTTAACTATTTCCGCATCATCAAGTTATGACTATCTTTAGGACATCTGTCATACAACATAAGCGGCATCAGCGTGAATGAACTTAATGTTATAGACAAAACAGAACATTATGAATTATTTATGGTCATACTTCTTATAAACGGCCAATGGACAATGCTCGTTTGGCTCCATAGAAAATAAATATACTTTTGAGTCGTCCGCACTCCCCCCATCCTTTTCCAGTCGCTTCGTATTGTTTTAGATTAGTAATACCTTTTCTCGTAATACAGACAATACAGCAAGAAAGTGTTTAAATGTACCAGTTTTGGATTCTCCTTTTGACAGATAACACCGTAATGAATGAACGTTGTTTGCAAAAAAAGAAAGTATACTTTCACGAACATTTCAACCAGCAATATCATCGTCCACAGAATACTACGAAATCATTAATTCGGTTTCTTACCAAACAATTTACTAGCTGCTAATAGATGCAAAATTACTTAAAGTTAAAACGAATATTGGCTAACAGGGACTGTCTTCAAATCTAGATTTAAAAGCAAGAGCTGTAAAATTTGGCCTTCACGGAACAAGAACTTCTACATTTTTGTTCTCATTGTGAATTATTGTTGAAATCGCATACAAAAACTCCGTTTCTACAACAATAATAAACGTTCTATTCTTTTAATAGCGCAGTACGTTACACAGTAAATCATTATAATATTATTAATAGCTGTGTAATGGTTTATCAATACGATACACTTACATAACGTGAACAGTATATTACGTAAACAAAACAATAAACACGGCTGTGTTCAGTATGTAGGTATAGTAAGTACATTTTGACACGTAATACTTGTAATAAGATAAATACGCATCGGGTATTTGAATCACCATAAGTGCAGCAGTAAACTCAACATGAAAGGGATCTACGTAAGTATACGTGCATCTTAATAGCTACCTGCCAAGAGATTGTTTTACAAATCTCCCAGTAGTGCAGACTGCGTACCGTTTTTAAACAAAAGAACTACAATGAGTGTTATGAATTATGATTGAGTTATAACAACCACAGTGCTTCATCACACTGATGTGATGTCAATACATAGCGAATATATACACTCGATTGTTGGACTATCAAATAACAAGCAGATATTTCTTTCTATAATCAAGACGGAACATTTGATATTACCTTCGGAAATCGTGGGCAGCACGTTGACAAAGTTAACAATTCCGACGCCTGTTAGCTGACTCATTCACCAAAACTAACTTAAAACGAACACTTGAAAGTAACGTCTGCCTACTAACGGCGATTCTTGAAAACAAACAACAAAAAACGGTAACACACTTGACACCTTATCACGTAGCCCACATAGATAAGTGGTAAATTAAGTTTTTGGCACTTCAGATTTTTGCAATCATGTCAGCAACGATTGCAATCCTCAAAAGAAAAGTACAGTAAAATTAGAAATTACTACAGTGGCTGACCACTGCGCACACTTTTTCCATAATAAGCGGGAGAAATGGTAAACTATCACATGAGAGCGGCCTAGATTTTTATGTAGAGTCGCGTGGGATGCGCGTACGCAGTGTTGTCGGTTCGAAGCGCCGGGGCTTACTGGCCGGCCAGACAGACAAGTCAAGCCAACGCCCGTTCACCAGTTCACCTACTCTTATCTTTCGATGACTGTGTATGTGGTGGTACTTGCTTGCTTATTCCTCGCTGCGCTTACTTGACTGGTTACTTATACTGCATCGAATGTAGTTTATGTTGCCGCGCATGGATTGTACTACGTCCAATATTATACGAGAAAGGCACAAAAAGGTGTTTTACAATTCTTTACCTCGTTTTCTTTATAGCCTTTATTAATCACGATGAATCGACGATAAAATTAAAGGAATTTGTACATACATAGAGAAAGATAAATGGCTTGATTAAAGTATTGCTTCTACGGAACGGTTTAATAAAACTTCCAATAATTCGTTCTATCTATTTTAAATTGCTTGAAGAAATGGGGTCCTAAGATTTAATGAGGATAGATAGATGATTTTCAAGTTTCCTCTTTATAATCTCGTTACTTTACTTAATACGATTCGATAAAGCAGCTCACAGATCTCAGCAGATAATTAATGCAGTCTAGTCATTCAGGAGCTCTTCAATCGACTAATCATTTCAGCCTTTCAGAGCCTACTGCTGAACCTGAGCTACTTCAGAATACTATAAGCACCTACACCTGTGACTGAGGTACTCTTGAAATAACTGTGGGTTTAATTGGACCAAAATTCTCTACAATCCACAAATCAATCTTTTTGGGAAAGTATAAAGAACATTTTTCCTTATTGACGACAGCTGGCAGATTCAGAATTCCCAGAAACGTTATCTACCCAATTAATACTGTCGTTGTTTAACGGACGATAACGCGAATCAGTTATGAACAATCACAGAGATCAGAATCAATAAGATGATTAAAAATTGAAGTGCTATCTTAATCACAAATCGCTAGTGCGAGGTCAGAATGGGAAACTATACGCTAATATATCAAATGCTAATGTTATACAATAAGGAAAACATTAGGTATAGGACGCAAAGTTAAATAGCTTTATGTACAACATAATTGGATCCAGTAATTTTTATTGCGATCGTTATGATGAGTTGTATCTAACGTATAGGGAAGTGAAAGTACAAGACACGTTTGGCTTTGACATTATTTTTCGTTCTATAGAGCGTGGCAGCATCTATGTGGTTTATTGGGCTAAGGCGTTATTCAGATTTTTTCACATGAAAAGATATATGTTTAACCGCGGTCCCATCAGAACGTTAGTCATATGTACACTCACTACACACCTGCGTTTTAACCACCTATGCACTGTACTTGAAGAGTCCCCAGTCACAATAGTCTGGAAATACAGAAGCAAAGAATTTCTTTGTTTAGTTGTGCAGATGAGGTGAGCCACTTGGTTCATCTTCTGCCCTATAGATGAATTTAATGAAAGATTTTATAACTAAGCAAATAATCAAGTATGAATTAATTCATTATTAGCCGACCTGTGTCCAGAATCATTGATCACAAAACTAAAGTCACTTTGTTGTGACATCGATTCAGGAAATCGTAAAGATAGCGTCGGACTGTGGAAATGTCAAAAAGCTCGTAAAATTCAGATTCGATTAGCTCATAGTCGTAACTCGAAATGGACTAACTGTTACATAAAGTGGATAACGATACATTAGATAATGTTTAAACAGTTAAGTGGAGCTCACACTTAAAGAACCCAGGAATAGTATACTCCTGGGTCCCATTCCCATTACAAGAAGCGACATCGCAGCAGACCCAAGCGAAAATGGCGAGACGAGCTTGACTCCTACCGGAAGAAACGAACGTAAGAGAACCGTGTGTGGAAATGGAGCGGGAACCTTTGCACCTTTGGGAAAACGACATTATGATTTTTTTAAGGAAATGGCCCCTGATTCACTAAAATAAAATAATGTAGGCGAAAAGCAAGCAATAAGCAAATAAAATAAAATTCATAACCTTGGTTATGAATTTTATTGTCATTCCAATAAAGGCAAACTGAAGTCGAAACAGCTAACTGGAGTGGAGTACGTGGTATGAAGAACCGATATGATGTTACCAATTTGATGAGAAACATAACCGTTGTTTAGTTATCGATCGCCGATACGTTTCATTTATCATTAAACTTTCATGAGACGTCGAAGTGGCGGCGGTAAGATATTCCGCCTCTACGTATATACAATACAATATGGGCCAAGACGTTTATAAATATTTTATTTTCATTTGGTTTCTGAGTTGTAGACGGTTCAATATCGAATTATTGGTATTTTAGATATGTTCAATATCTAATTATTGGTATTTTAGATATCTCAAATTTTCTATTTGTTTAGTTTGTAAATACGTTAATTACGTCAGAATCGTAATAACTGTTTATTTCCCACAAAAACGCAGGAATATCAACAAAAATACCATCAATCTGTTAATTTTTTATCGGTCACACAACTGTAAGATCGTAAAGTTTAAAAATCTAAACTAAGTAATGGGGCTTCAAAAGCTCTCTCTTTGATTCAAGTTAATCGGTAATTAAGTTAAGGGTTAATCCAATTCATAACATAACACTATTCTTTTTTCCTTTGTTACAATGAAGAATGTGATTTTTAGCCCCCCTATTTCCATGTCTACGCCTAGTGTCGGCTTAACAACATAAGTATCTACATAACTCAATGGAGTACGCACCTTCATATTTTTCCCCGACCATAATTTAACGATACATCAAAAGCGCATCGTACCTGTTGGATAAACAATTTCAACATAAAATAACTTTATGACACTATAAAAGCATATACTACTCACTTCTCTTCGAAGTGCCGAACCCATCTTCGTGGCCGTTGCACGTTCTATCTTCATCATATTCGTAAACCTTGAAACTTTCGAATGAATACAGCTTGACGCCTTTTCTTCTCTTCCTATTCGCAAAAGCTAGCCCGGTTCGAACTGCTCGTAACAAATAGCCCGAATCAACTAATTACAATTCGATGTTCTGCAACCGCACAGTTCAAAAGTACGCACAGCTTGACCCTCGAAACCGAGGGTTTCAGTTCCACAAACCACACTGTTCACCAATAATGTCAAAGAGAACTTTCGTCGGCTCGTTAAACCACTTGCGAGGTTAAAATGTTTACAATCACCTCGACCACTTTACTAAGATGGAAGCCGGCTTACGCACGAACTATTGTCATAACAGAACAATGGATCCGACGATAATGTTTGATATCAAAACAGGAACGTTCGGAATTCCAAAGAAGTTATAAGTTCGCGATCGTAGGGGCTTGGGAGCTGTCAGTTGGGCGGGAGCGCTCGTGAGGGCGACCGCGTGTCGTCTGGCTGGGCTGCAGTGCCCCTGCCCGCCGCGCCGGCGCCCGGAACTGTGTCAGCAGACGCGGCGCCCAGAGCACCCCAGCACCCCGGCCTTTCATGAATACACCTCTCTCTATATTTGACGCATCAATACATTCATTGCCGTAGGCTTGGCAAACTATAATTGCCGCATCAACGTGAAAAGAATTCTTTGCGGTGAATTAGAAATGATAAAGGTAAATTCTAGCGTACGTTTAATGTCCAATTAAACTTTAATAGATGGAAAAAAGTATATTCAAGGCGTAAGAAAAGAAAGCAGAATATCTCCAATAGAATCAATGACCGCGGTAATGGGACCATTTAAGTCGATTAATTGCCTAATAAGCCTCGCCGGTATAATATTAGGTCTTTACCTATGAAATTGCCGTTCTGCAGTACTGGCCATTTCAAATCAAAATAATTTTTGTTTGGCTAAGAATTCTAAATTCAAATTAATTTTATTTTAAAAACATGGATTTTTTTTTCCAAAAGTAGTCATTTCTTTATTGATTAGTGTTACATTTTCATCGCATTTCAACCTTTTTCGTCATCATGGATACGTTAAAAATTCGAGTAATTATGGAATATGAGTACCGTCGTGGCAGCAACGCGGCACAAGCGGCACGCAACATCAACGACGTTTACGGAGCTAACACTACAAACCAACGCACCACCTGTTATTGGTTTGCTCGCTTCCGTTCTGGAAATTTCGACCTGAAAAATGAACCTCGCGGTCGTCCGAAGACTTTGGTCAACAATGACGAATTAAAGGCGATTGTGGAAGCTGATGATACACAATCTACGGCTGAATTAGCAGCAGCTTTCGACGTTAGCGTCAAAACAATATTGGTCCATTTGCGTCAAATTGGCAAGGTAAAAAAGCTTGACAAATGGGTGCCCCACGAACTCAATGATCGCCAGCGCGAAGTACGCGTCGAGACGTGCCTTGCACTGCTCAACAGACACACAAATGAAGGAATTTTGAACCGCATTGTTACCTGCGATGAAAAATGGATTCTGTTTGATAACCGCAAGCGCTCAGCAAGTTGGTTGGATCCTGGTTCAGCACCTAAACAATGCCCTAAACGAAAACTTACCCCTAGAAAACTGATGGTCACTGTTTGGTAGTCTAGCGCCGGTGTGATTCATCACAGCTTCTTACCAAACGGGGTGAGCATTACTGCAGATGTGTACTGTGAAGAACTGAACACAATGATGGAGAAGCTGGCGCATCTCCAACCAGCATTGGTCAATCGCTCGTCTCCGCTGCTCCTGCACGACAACGCGCGACCTCATACTGCACAGCAGACGGTCTCCAAGTTGCAAGAACTGGGGTTGGAAGCTCTCCGTCATCCGCCCTACTCACCAGACCTTGCGCCTACAGACTACTACTTTTTCCAGAATTTGGATAACTTCTTGGCGGGAAAAAAATTCAATACCCGAGAGGCAGTACAAAATGCCTTTGAAGAATTTGTTGCCTCCCGTCCAGCTGATTTCTTTAAGAAGGGCATCAATAAACTGCCACTGCGATGGCAAAGATGCATTGATTGCATGGGTGATTACTTCGATTAATACAAATAAAAAATTCATGAAAAAAATTCGTTTAAATTTTTTCATACAAAACGGCAATTTCATAGGTAAAGACCTATTACCTCAACCTTTTCAGTTTGCATTTCCAACTGCCATATTTATGACTGCTCTAAGCGGAATTCTTCACTGAGTCCAAAAGCCGTTAAGTGAGGTACTTTTTGCGCCATTCCCCTCCCCCTCCCCTTGGCTTATTATGTACTATTTTTAGATCAAACTTCGAAGAAATCTCCTCTTCATTTGAATGAATAGCATCTTCTGCAGCTTGATTTTGTAAAGCTAGGTAATCATCCGTCAACCCACCAGTCAAATACTTAATCACGCTACACGTCACGAGTTATTTCAGTTGAATTCTACTAAATACAACTTCAAATATCATTCACACATGATCACATGCATTTTAATCACGTCAGACACAGATTTTCTATTACAAATCCAAACAGGCACATGTTTAGGATTCACTGTACATCACATGATGGTAAGCAAATAAGTTGAATTAGGAGTGCTTTGTCAAAGTAATTTTCCCTGGAATGATAAGCAGATAAGTAAATGCGAAGCAGTGATAGCACAAAAAGTTGCCATTGTCATTTCCACATATCTCACTTTTGTATCATTGCTTTTCAAAAATAAATTATCGCTGGTAAGTGCAAGACATAAAATTATCGTACTCTTGTTCATAATCAACCATTAAATATATTCTTAATATGGAATTCATAGAACTACTTGTCGTTGACTGTAACCATAACGAGTTTATTGGAGAACCGTTAAATAAGTCTTCAGAGTAATTTTATAGAGCAATATAATAGATCTAAAGAAATGAGTTCTACAATAATTAAACAAATAGACTGGTAATAAAATCAAACTGGGCTTACGGCTGCCAAGTGCTTTTAGTGTTGTTTTAAAGACCTATTTGATGTTAACAAAGTTAAAAGGGTCTTAATAGATAATTGACGACAGTTACCGCTTTTCGTTTGGCAAGACCTCTGTAGCCAAACACTAAGTTCTGAACAGAAAACGGGTCTATACTTATTTCTTTATCAGACTTCTTCGATACCCCCAGATATTTTTTGTCTCAGTAAAAGCTTTCACAAAAGGTCCGATTCTCAAAGTAGTGCTCTAGTGAGGACGAATGTGTCTAGTCTGCTGAAGTTAGAACGGATAAGTTGAATATAACCCAGTAATTATACACATAGTCTGACACAGTCCATTGTTGCCGGCTCAGCACCAGCAATGACGTGTCTAGGCTATTCATTGGTTTTTTCAGACATTATCGGGTGTATGTATTTCTAAAATAGACTGTACCTTTGTAAGTGTAAGTTCTTTCACTCTATTATTCGTGTAGCCTTAGGTCGATAATTGAAATTCGAAGAGGCTGGCTAATTGACAACCATTTTCTTCATGATTTGTAAACTAAACAAAACCCATAAAACGTCTTACATTGCCACTTAACCATTAACTTGTATTGTAAATTATTGTTACTGCTTAGAAACTTTAATTACCAGAACTATTCACAACTCCTAAGCGAACAGGATATAACCCAAACAAATTGGAAAGCTGCGTCCAGCCAAATAGCTCGTGCTCTTATTAATAAATAGCAGTCTGGCCAACCAACTGGCCCAGATTTGATTACAGAGAAATATCAGAGCAATGAATTAATTTGCGGGTAAACCAGCTAAATTTAGGAACAGTTGCAAAGATCTTTCTATCTTATCAGGCTAAGAGATCGACCTCTGACATTTCGAAGCGAGCATTACAGGCCACCAACCTGGGAAATGTTATTTCGAACTGGGACAAACGCAGTGTTTACGTTAGCAAGTAAATGTCGTCTTATTTTATACGTAAAGCTAATATACTTGGAATTTCAGTCTCGAACGATACATTTAATATTAACGACTGACAAAGCTCTTTGTGTAACATACCTGCTTTTCGCTTGCATTACACACAGATCTGTAGTTACCGTGTTATAAATTTATAGAATATGTAAGATAGAAAATGTTTTATAAACGTGATGTAATGTAACAAAAATAAAGGAGCTATTTGTACAGTTACGCCATGCTTTATAGGTATTCCGGTTTTTAAGTTTAAAGCAAATTTCTTAGTTCAAAACTTGAATAGACTTTGTCCCCATATCTGCGTGCAAGGTCGACAAGTGTTGCGGCGACTATAGTGTCCACCACGACAGGTGTCTGAGAAACCGCATCACGAAATCAGGTGAGCGGAGCAGTAGTATCCTCTATTAATATTATTATTGTCTTCACATCTAATGGGAATGAGTTACGGTGTTTCTACACTAGCTAGGAAGTGAAGCGATCAAACAAATGGTTTGCCACTGCAAAATTACGGGTTTACAGTCGTTATTCGGAGAGTTTAGTCTAGTCCGGCGGCATAGTATGGCCCAAATAGTCCCTGGAATAAACGATTGTCCGGAAAACGGTGGCATAGACTTGTAAGCTAAATCTGAGATAGGTGACCTGGATGAAGATTGGAGATGGAGACTATTGTGCAAGCGAATGAAACAGCTGCATATCCGCCAAAAAGACCTTTGGTCGGCCACATAATTATAATAATTGTCAATATGTCAACAAAATACGTTCAAACCGTGATGCAGAAGTGAAGATAAGTATGGTATTGACGTAAAAGCGATATAATTTAATAAGCTAGTTTTTGCTGCACATACGTAATGAAAGTTCACTATCTGAGCTGCTGACCTTTCGTGGCTCGCTTTGTTTTCTTTATGTAATCACAGTTGACGTACTTACTCCTTCACTAATTACTATACTGGAATTATTTTATAATTATGTTTATTTCCGCAAAGGAATGTAAGTAGTTGTATACGAGTAGTATGTTTTAAACGATAGAAGCAATAATTATAAAGATAAAGAACTCGCGTCATTAATCTAAAACCCCTTTTTAGGGTTCCGTAGTCAACAAGGAACCCTTATAGTTTCGCCATGTCCGTCTGTCTGTCTGTCAGTCTGTCCGCGGCTGAGCTCAGAGACTATTGGTACTAGAAATCTGTAATTTGGTATAGGTATACAAATAAATCACGCCGACAAAGTGAAAAAAAAAATCACCAACAGTATATTACCTGGTGTGATTTTTTACTAAATTAAAAGGAAAACTATCACAGCCAAGTAGGCTCTACAATACAAGTTACATAGTAAGTAATAATCGACCAATTTACATTTGCAGTTGCAAAAACATATTTCCCCATACATTACGTATGGGAGAAAAAGTTTTTCAACTACAATGTTAAGTTTGTGCTTGGGATAAATTCATCCCAACTACGGAACCCTTCATTGTGCGTGGTTCGACACGCACTTGGCCGGTTTTTTTGTTATTCCATGGCTCTGCTGGTCCTGTCTTGAGGTTTAGGCTGCACGAAGAGGTTTGTTCTTCGTGTAAAATCTTTCGTGATCAGTTACATAATACTATTTTAGAACTTTTAGTAGATGTTCTTTTACACATCGGGACCTTCCGTGCTCTTAGAGCAGATAACTTCCATCGGTGTCAGACGAGAATCCTCGTTACATGAAAGCATTCCATAAAATTCTGATATTCTGCCCCACCTGGGTGAAAGAAAAAATAGTGAAGTCGACCCCAATAAAGCTTGGAAAACGCTCGGACTTTAACTACTAGTACTAAACCCCAAATATGTTCGTGCTACCCTTCGCCTATGCTAATTCGGCACTAAAAGCTGGTCGTGAGCCTAAGAGCTGTAAGATCGATATGTCGGGAATAGACACGCGACGCGAATCAAACGGCCACCTTGACCCGGTTACCGCCAAATGTTACCCTCGCTCATACGGTTCTGGTAACAATGACGCGACTGATGTGACTAAAGAGTATTTAGCTGTCATTTTGACCTGCCAGTCACTTGCCTGTTGTAAGGTGACTTTGCTTTGCTATTGTTTGACTCTTGTTTATCTTACAGCCATAAGAATGGTGTCTAGATGTTCAGAGGCACTGACTGATCAATCCAATGTTAACCAAAAAGGACACAGCACTGAATTATTCATAATTGAATTCTGACAGTTGTTATCAGACTACAAATAGAGTAATTATTCATTACTAATGATTGAATCAATTGTTACTATTTATAATATTCAGAAGGATAAATAATAAACATTTTACGTACCTATGGAACATTATGAAAAGAGGAAATAATATTGATGACCTGTAGTGTAAAGTAGTAATTATAAAACAAATCTAAATGTGAATAGATAAGCACATTATAGGGAAGCATGGCATGATTAAACAGAGGTCACAGTAAGGAGGTATGAGAACATCAACAAATAAATGTTACAGTATAGGTACAACCAAATTTTTATAATTCCTAATAATTTATGCATTGTGGGACAGAACCCACTGAACACAAAAGATATAAAATCATATGACTTGACTGTAACATCAAGTGATAAGTATTATATTTTCTTATTATCAATGCTTTTACTAATATTTGACTTAAAAACCAAATAATGAAAATATACCACTTTTTTTTTTACTTTATTACACCTAAAAGGTGGAAGCATTTGGGTGTTGTACTTGTAAGTCATTTTTCACATGACAAGTCGCTAAATGGTATTTTGTTAGTCATGTTTACCAAAGAATTATATTCAGTACATTATTTAGCCCCGACTAAACTGCAATCTCTGCAGAATAAAGAAAATGGTTGGAGAGATCACACTGGATCTATATCTTTAGTGTTCACCTGAAAATAATATCTTAATTATTTATAGATACTAAACAACTTTAATCATTCAAAAATTGGTTTAGGATAGTAGGACAAATTAGCTTTTAGTTAAGTACTTATCTGTTTTTATGCAATGCTGTATCTAAGTAAGTATCTGAGCTGTAAAAAACAAATATTTCTACAATTTGTAAGTTTAGATACAAGTACAATATATAGAATAATATTGTATCTTGATTCCAAGTAGACACCAAAAAAAAAACTTACATTTCAATCCAATGAATGACCTGAATATTCAAAATGTGAATCGGACGTTAATCGCGTGCGTTAAATTTTGAAAGTCTAGTGGCTCAAGACGAATGCTTTGCCTAGTAATAATAATAACTAGGACATTGATGATTGACATGTTTAGCACTTGTAATTTAAAAACACAATGCACTTACTAAATTAATTTAATTCCTTTGTAAAATAACAGCGAGTAAAGTGATTTCTGTTGCATTCGACAATTGTAAACTTGAAAAGTATCCTCAAACTTTTGGCATAAACAAAAAACAATAAGATCACCGGGTATAACGAAGATCGGAAGCCATCCATGACGACAAATGTTTAAAATTATCAAGCGTAATCGAAACTAGCTTATTATTACATGCAATAGCAAAAGAAAAAGCACTTATTAGTGACAACCAAACTTACCATCTTTGACGTTCTTTGAAGATTGTGACGATGACACACCGGGGATAGTTTTATCAGCACAGTACATTATAATTATTTCCACACGATTGTGTTAATAAGTCACTCTCACCTAATAAAATTGTACATATTATTATCAAGACGATTTGATAACACAATACATTTGCACTAACGCGAAACGCGGCGGCCATTCCACATTCCGGTTGTAAATATTCGTGTCATAGACAAATTGAAATTAGGGACAATCTTTTATCACAGATCCATAATACTGGTATTGAAAACTCTCCAGATTTTCAAAAGTTTGATGTAGAATTTCTGTTGAATTTCTTCAATCCTTTTGGGCTTTGGTATTTTAAATATCTTCTACATTTCTAAAATATTTCAAACAATTTCCTGTTTTATTATCTACATTTTGTGATTGTCTGACCGTGCGTTTGTACTGGCAAAACATTTACAACAAAACATGTTGAAGTCTCTAGTTCCTGTCAAAAATTGTAATATAGTGGGAGTGGGTGATACCGTGCGTTTGCACTGGCAAAACATTCAAGACAAAACATGTTGAAATCTCTAGTTCCTGTCAAAAATTGTATGGAACATTGACAGAAAATAGAGATTTCAACATGTTTTTTCTTTAATGTTTCGCCAGTGCAAACGCACGGATAGAAGTGCGTACTTAAAGTACGTGGTTTTAATTTCACGACCTTATTCGGCTCGCCGACGGTGACACACGTGAAGCTTGCTCAAAATTTCATTGTTGGATCACCGACGAACTTACTCGGCGGTTTTAAAGTCCGCGTACTTACCGTGCGTTTGCACTGGCGAAACATTCAAAACAAAACATGTTGAAATCTCAACTTTCTCTCAATGTTCCATACAATTTTTGATAGGAACTAGAGATTTCAACATGTTTTGTCTTGAATGTTTCGCCAGTGCAAACGCACGGTAAGGAACATTGAGAAACAAAGACAAGACAGATTTCAACATGTTTTGTTGTGAATGTTTCACTTCGCCAGTGCAAACGCACACTAAAAAGCAATGCAATGCATTCAAAATTGTGTTTTCGATACAAAACATTAATTATGAAACTGGATTTCATGTGACTCACAGACTACTTAGAGATACTACGTATATGATGTGACTGTATGTTACAAAATGGAAAAAGCTAGAAATACTTGATTCTCGGCAACATTCTTTCAGCCCAGCTCAGCTGTCAAAGTTATTATATCTATATGTCAAAAGTGTCAAACCGTTCGGCTTACCGTGAACTATTTCAGTTTCAGAATTTTTAATTTACTGATAGCTTACAGTGGAAATTCATTTTATTTTCCAGTACAATGATGCAACATCAATACTGGGTAACAAAAAAGACTGTGCTAAAAAAACTAGGAACCAAAGAAGATGAGTGTATTGTTGCGTCCGACGCCGAGCTTGATGCTAAACTGGAATTATTTCGATCAATATCAGACAGCTGCTTACAATTACAGCGAGTATTGGACCAATATCAAGAACGATTGTGTATTTTGGCTCAAGAAGAGAATGCTCTAGGAAAGTTTTTGCGGGACTCTGGAAAAAATGCGGACGCGTCGGGTAAACACATGGTATCTGCGGGCAAAGCAATTTCATATTCTGGACAACAGCGCTTATCAGTGCGGGGGCCGCTATTGAGGCTTTATCACGAAGTGGAGACGTTTCGAGGTCGCGCTGTGAGCGATATGCGGGCGACTGTATCTGCTATGGAAAAAGCCCGAATCGAGTACCGTGCCGCCCTCAGCTGGATGAAATCGACGAGCGCACAGCTAGACCCCGATACAGGACGCGGCCTCGATAACTTCCGAAAAGCGCAGCGGCAAGTACGCGAGAGTAAAAAGGTGTTTGATAAACTGACACTGGATGTATTGCAAAAAGTAAGTATTTTATTATGCATATTTATAAGTTGTTACACCCCAACTTGGTTGATAAAAGGCTAGGCAGATGATTTATAAGTTGTAACACAGCAACATAGCAACCAAAATTCTATATTGGTTGCTACCATAATGCAGCAACAAAGAAAATATTTTTTACATGATAGTAATTTGTATGAAAAAGGCATGGTTTTACAATACACAGGCACTAAAAAAACCTACAACTAATTTAATATTCCCTACTTTCAGATTGACTTGCTAGCTGCGGCAAGATGCAACATGTTTTCCCATGTCCTATCTAACTACCAAACTTCCTTCGTAACATTTTCTACTAAAGTGGCACAAACTTTAGTAGCAACTGCAGACACAATGAATGCTGCACCCCTGTATGAATTTTCTATACTAAAGGAATTGTCTCAGACCTTGGGTGAAGCAGAAGGCAAGCAGGATGTCAAACCACAGGATAAAGATCAAATGTTGTTTTTCCAGGTGAGAATTAGCCTATTTTTTTGGCTGTTACATAATACTGATTTTATTTCCATTGTGTTATGGCACGTTAGACATGTTGGCAAGGCAACCTTCAATCTTTTGTAAGTACTTCTATGTGAAAATCATTATGTTCCCATCAATAAATCCATGCTTGTAATTCACTAAGCTCTTAACAAGGGGCATCCAAATTACAGAATTTCTCAAACCACTTACAGTATTTTATGGAAACAAATACCACAATTATTCCTTTATAACATCAACTACTGATTAAATTCCAGGATGAATTTAAAGATGATAATCCAGAGAAAAGTAGTGAACCAAAAAATATGAAACCCAAACCAGACAATGAAAATGAAAAGCAACCGTCCAATGAGAAGGAAATCAAGCCAAGCACTTCGGTGAACCTGATTGATACAAGTTGTTTGGAATCCGAGTTATCTAGTGGAAATGCTGGAATACTGTCTGAGCTAGCCGGGCTACAAATGGATTGTAGAGATGTGCAAGGGAGTTTTGGAACATTTTTGCCTTCACAATTGTTACAGGTAGTTTATTTTTAATACATATCTTTTTAACTTCCACCATTTCACATCGAATGGGTTTATCAGAACTTATTTATTTATAGTTCATGCACTTTTCAACCTTATGTCCGTTGAGAATGCCAGCCGGTGTATGGCACCCTTGATGAGTCAGCATCTCATTCTTATTTTGATTGTATTTTGTACATGTAAATAATTACACTGCACATGCTTAACATGTGATAGTTCTATTTGAACTAGTATATAAAATCTGAATCATCACCAAACATATCAACACTGCAGAAACATGAATCTAAATTCACTTTATATTACATACTAACTTTAACCAATTACAGAACTCATCCAGCTTACTGCAAGGTCCAATGGCTCCCGTCAGCAACAACAACAATCGGGTACTAAAGTCTCCACAGCAATCTTCCAAGCCCACACCGAGTAAAGCCATACCAAAGAAAGAAGATAAAGCAGCCTGGTTCAAACTCTTTGCTGAACTGGATCCCCTTGCTAACCCTGATAACCTCCCTGGATCAAACACCAATCATAGCCATGCAGCCTAATCAGTTTTATAGAATATTTTTAGGCAAAAGAGCTTAGATTTTATGATTAAATACTTTCTATTAGCTGAAGACCAAAATAAGATACAAAACTATCTTTGGCTAACTTAGAACTTTGCTCTGTTAAAATGGATTATTTTGTTTGATATGTATGACACTATTTTGAAGGGCAATTATGACCCTTTTTCTTCATCCAGATGGTTATGATATGCATTATGTCAGCCAATATAAGTTATAGTTAGGAAATGTCTTGAAAAACTATACACAGTGATAAATAAGTGATTTAATTGATGTGAAAGAAGGTTTTAATAATATAGGAGAATTTTGAGAATATGTATAAACAAAAATATATTTGGTTTTAGAAATAACTTCAATTAGTACAATGAATGTATTACGTAATATGCTCATTAGCTTACACTATTTATAATCATGTATTTTATGTACATTTTATATATTGTACTATGCTCTCTACATAAAAACCTATCTTATTCATAATGATCTGTTAGTGTGACAAGTAAACTTGATAATCGAATATTTATTATTTGATCATTTATTATTCATAGTGTATATTTTATATGATTGAATTCCTGTTGAAATTGTTATTGATAGGTCTAGAATTAAATATTGTATCAATGTACTTAATTTTTTATCCAAAGATTAGTGTTATTCACTGAATTATTCTTTCTTAGGGATATCGTGCACTTTATCGATATAGACGGCCACGACTCCGGCCAGTCGTGGACCTGTAACCAAGTGCGCGATTCGTATCGGTTTCTATAGGTAGTTTACCTGGTCGCTGCAACCACTGGTTGTTGGGTTAAATATTTGAGGCAAACTAATTTCATTCCAAAAAATTTTAATATTCCAAGGTATACTTATTTTGAAAGATGTATACAATTATTTTTTGCACTGATTTTTTGTTTGAAAACAATTTAGACCAAGCATATTTGACAATAAATAAACATTATCGATCTAATGCTGTGTAACTTGTAAAACATCAAGGAAAGAAAATCATGTTATTTTGTGTGAACTATCTAGTTTTAATGGAACGTTTTTGTTATCAGTTTATAAATCAGTCTAGTCATTTGAATTTTATGCTTTTAAACTTAATTACTTACCAAACATTTTAATGCTTTATTGTTTATATTCTTTGAAGAATTACTTTTAGTATTTTAGTTGTAGACCTTTTATTTTAGTGTTATGTGCATTCCATTTTTGATCTATAAATTAAACATAATGTAACTGCGTAAGTGTTTAATTTGGTCCCATAATTTATTAAGTAGCAAAAATTAAATTGACTTTTATGAGTTGAGACTAGTCGAGTCAAGACTCGAGATCACAGCCTACTAGTGCTCGAGATCAAAAGAAGATAATTTTAAATCAATTGTTGTACTGCCTTACTGCATGGCAGTACTCGACGCAACGCAGTGTATTTCTACAATTTCTTCTAATTAAGTGCGACGAAGTACTCTCAGATATAACATAGTTACTAAGTTAGTTGGAAGAAATCTTGAACCCTGATTCACCTTTGATCTAATCAGTTTGAATGAAAAAAACATAACCCATCCTTGGCAGTCGGGTAAAAAGAGATCAGTTTTATTTATAACCGACTAATTCAAAAAGGAGGAGGTTTTCATTACGACTATGTTTTTTTTTAAATAATCTCTCTGGTCGTCTGTCTACAAATCTTCAATGTCACTGTCAACTTTATACAACAGTCTAGTCTGTCTCTGTCAGTCAGTTGTCAGTCACATTGTGATCGCATCAGCGTTGTGCGTGTTTTTCTGGAATAGTAACCAGTAAAATAAAATTAAAATTGGAATTACAGAAAATATTAACTTCTGAAAATACAAGATTATTGCCTACATAATGCTTAATTCAAGTAAGTTTCCTTTATCTCGTAAATTCTAGTGTAGAGTCGCACGCAGTGAGATCCTTTTAAACATTATTTACTCTGGTCTGAGAAAATATTTATCTTTTTTTATATTTGTTAGTTTTCCGTGGTCTTCTGGGGACGGAAGAAGCTCCTACTAAAGTAATAGAGGTGCGGTCAGACAACTACATTTCAAGGCCGATACATTATCGAAAAGACTCTATTTTACTGTATGGACCGAAGAATCCGCCCGATGGCAAGAATTCAAAAGAAAAATACTATGAAATAGTACTTCATAAGCCTTTTACCGAGAGCTTACATCAGATGTACAGGTATGATTGATGTTCATTGGTTTTGACTCATTGATTTTATGCTAATTGCCAATTGTTTTTATCTTTTTGGCAATCTTTATAGCATAAAATTAACGAGAATAATATTTAAATTTTACTACTCTAGAATGAGAAGAAAATCGCGAGGAGGCCGTAGGTACATAGGCAGCTAGGCTATTCCTACCTAGTGATGTAAAATATTTTTCTTTCACAGAAGCTGTGCCTTGTCTTGAGAATGTTTCAGACTATTATTCAAGCAAAGAATGTTTAAACACATAGGCACTTAATAATTCACATTCTCATACTTACAGCCTTTTGTGATCAATATTTTGAAACATTAGGTATTAACATCAAAATGTATTATGTAAGAGGAAACTTGATCTTTTCTTAGTAAAGAAGCTGTGTGCCAAAATGGACAGACTTCCCTACAAACTATCGTCTCTTATTTAACCACTTTAATTATTGCATTTTCACAAAATTACACCACCACCCACCCTCCCCCTTCAACGAGTAGTTTTGGAAAATTAATTATGTTTATTATTTACCTAGTTAAATATTTGAGCAGTTTCAAGCATCTGAACCAAAGAAATGAGATTTTTCGTACTTGACTCCCCCAGTGCGTAGAGGAATTGATTTTTGATAAAACAAATAGTATGTATCCATGAAATTTTTTTTTTCTATTATTGAAGCTAGCAGTAAAATCCTCCCCTAAAAATCTGATAACCCCTTTTCACCTCTGTAATTAGGAGTTGATTTTCGAAAAACCCAAAAATATGTACCTAAATCATGTAATTTTTTGTCAAAATCATCAATACTCGGTTACAAAATAACTATGGTTTCAAAATAATCTGCCCATGCATTATCATTTATACAGAAAAGGCTAGGCAGATTCATTGCATTAACATTTACCCATACAAACTTTACCACCCCATATGGGAGGTTGTCTTAAAAATCTCATAATGACAAACATTATAGCTAATTTCCTTTTCACCCCATTAGGGGTTTTCAAAATTCCTTTCTTAGTGCTCAGTTTCATTATATAAGAAACTATTGTGCAGAATTTCATGCTTCTAAGCCCAGCAGTTTCAACTGTGCATTGTCTGTCAGTGAATGAATTAATTAATTTAAGAAAATTAAATTATCTACTTATAATAAAATGTCTTAGTACAATGAATCATAATTTGATTATGCTAACTTACATAATAATAAGCACTAATATTTTATACAATTATATGAATAGAAATTAAATGTTATGTTACTAATAATCTCGTTTCATAAGCCAGCTATCAGATCAATGTACTAACCTGATTTTTTTTACTATCTTTAGACATGTCACTGGATTTGTGATAATAATTATCCACATAATACTATTACTTATTTCATAAAATAGTACCTAGACGACCCAACTCTGCTCTGGTGAAAATAGAGAATGCTCATTGAATAGTTTAGGATAGTTCATACTAATTCTAAGTTAGTGTGACATTATTCTAAGTTAGCCATCACATTCTAAACTTTGGGTGACCAAACTGTGCTCGGGTGAAAATAGAGAAAACAAATTTCCCAGATATGAGACCTAGCTAGATCGATTTTTCGCCACCGTAAACCACCTTCATCGAAATCGTTAGAGGAGTTTTCGAGAACGTGATTACAAATATATAATTATATATATTATATAAGTATACAAATATTGCTCATAGTACATGTTTTGTTCTGTTCTCTATTTTGCAGTTTATTTCGGGCTAAAACCTTAGAGGAAGCAGAAGCAAAATTCATTGTTTACAAGGAGCAAATACCAGTATTTATCAAGATTACCAAAGAAGTAAGTACTTACTATTTAAACAAATTAGTTAAATACTGTATCAAAAATCGCGTTTTTTTATCCGATTTTATAAAAAAAAACGATTAGTTATATGAATGAAGCTATATCTGAACAGCCTGGTAATAAAATCAGAAACCAGTTTGTATGTTTACCCAGGATCTAAACTTACAGTAGTCAGAGCTTCAGATGGTTTGAACTGCGCTTTGCATGAAGGCTCCAGGGGTTCTACTATTTATTATTTGCCCAACCATACTAAAAAGTAATAATATCTCAGGCATTTTTTGTAGAGTATTTTTTTTTTCTATTTATTTTCTGGTGTTTGTGCAATAATTTGTATATAAATAAATATCATGATGTAAATCAAAGTAATAGTTTGTTTATTTTATAGACATATAGTCCATTACATAACATTATAATAACACAAATAAAAATTATTTTAAATTCCCACTAAAGTTTACTTAAAATAATACTTCACATTGAGGCTTTTGGCTACTTTGGTATTATTTTTTATTTTGTCAATTTTTCTTTACATTCAAATAAAATAAAATATAAATTTGCATTCAATTATTATTTAATTTTTTTTTTTTTAAATTGTAATATCAGTGTTAATTATATAATTTAAATTAATACTAATTAAACATTTACTTTGCAGTGCACAGTGGCAATTCTTCAGAAACTCTGCGACACATTATCAGAACACCAGTCATGGACTATCGCTCACATGGTGGCTCACTTTGGCCTGAGCGAGCTATTCAATGACCCTGAAGTCCAGAAACACATTGATGGCATTGATGCATTGACTGGAGCCACACCTTTGATGGTAAGTGAATTAACAATCAAACGTATCATAGCATAGGCCATTTATTTGTCAAAAATGCAGCCATTGTTGGTGCTCTCAATTAGACTGGTTAGTCGTGACTAACGTCATCAAAATTAACTTTAGAAGGTGTAAACACGGCTACACAGCAAGCTATACATTTCCAGTTTATGCTGATCTCGCATTGTATAGGATTTCCGTACAACGCGAAGTCCTTGTACACACGGCTACATATCAAGCTATACATTTCCAGTATAAGCTGACCTCTCCTTGTACGAAAATCCTATACAATAATATTGTGATAATTGGTCAAGTTGTGTGTATTATACACCTTCCAGAATAAATTCTCTATATGTTGGTGTAAACCACATCAAAATCCGTTGGGTAGTTTAGACTTTAATTTATAAGTAGACTATTGAAGCAAATCAGTGAAATTGCGCCAGTTAATTTTATTTGATCTTGTATGTTTGGGTTTTTATGTTAGCAATTTTTTTTTTACATAAAGTTCTTTAGACTTGTTATTGAACAAATTTACTTGATTTCCCTGGCGACTAAGGAAAAACAATTAGGTAATTAACTAATTGGGTCTGATTCTTGGACTAGTGGTCAAATGGGTTAGAATCTTTATGGGCTTTTTCATTACTAATAGTAGGCACATAATAGCTGAGTAATTTGTACTAGCAAGTTACTGGTTATTTTGTTGTTTTCCAAGCCAAATAAAGAGGTCAAATGGGTTTCAGAAAATACTGTGAAAAATGTGTGTCAAGTAAATAAAATAGGTTTTAGTTCTCAGTATAATATGTAAGTTGTTATTTTCCTAAGCATCTAAAGGTCAGTTCAATCTCAAGGATGCAAAGTTAAGCATTCATTCTACGATGATGACACAGCCTTACTTGGTTGCTAATAATATATAGGGGGAAACACAATTGTATGGCATTTTTTTTTTTTATCAGTATTTCTGTGCGGTTAGTAAAGGTAATTCAAGTAGGTAGGTACTTTTTTTTTCATTTACATTATAAAAAATCTTTCTGTTATTTATTTACTACAGCTTAATCAATATTCATGGAATGGAATGAGTAATTGAAAAAGCAATATTTATTTTTTAAATATAATAAAAGGGAAATTCCCTGAAGTACTTTTCTGAGGGCCGAATACGGCCTTGTGATATGCCTCGAGTCACACATTTTATCACAGTTTAGTTATATAAAATGTGTGACTCGAGACATGTCACAGTAGGCCGTGCTCGCCTATCAGTCTGTTAGCCTGACTGAATAGTGGTTAGCGTTATACTTTCAGAACTCGATTCAATAGGCGAAAACCATTATAATTAATTATAATTACCTATTGTAATTAACAACAAAGTAATATGACAGTAGCATGTACGTCACGCTTGTGTTCCCAATTGGGGTAGACAGAGATGATAATAATTATGGTGTCATATTTTGTTCATCCATTATTTTCGTTCTGTATCAGTGGGAGGGGCTTGTGGCTAAGTAATATCAGCCGCACGAGTCGATCGATCAGGTTAAGCTACGCTTGCGTGAATGGGAGACCATCTTTATATACCAAGACCACTCCGTGCCTCGGAAAGCACGTTAAGCCATTGGTCCCGCTGTCAGTTATAGATCTTTGACAGTTGTTACGGGTCGTCAGAAGCCCGAAATTCTGACAACCAGTCTTACCATGGAGTACCGTGTTGCCCAGTAACTGGGATGTGGAGGTCAGAAAGGCAGTCGCGCCATGTAAAATACTGGTATTCAGCTGCATCCGGTTAGACTGGAAGCCGACCCCAACATACTTGGGAAAAGGCTAGGCAGATGATCAGTAATCTATTAAAAGTTTTAGCGAGACTGGTTTATGTCGTCACACAATACGCTAATGAGACTAGATACTAGATTTGAAAGAGTCTCCATGATGTTTCTTGCCCATTCTTCTCCATAGGAACTACTATACTACACTTTGGAATGGGCAACTAGCTTAAGGGGGATGCGCCAGGGTAGCCCGCGAAATTCAAATTTTCTTACGTTTTTTGCAATTTGCAGGTCGGTGTTAGATTGTATGTTGATCTAAATATGATTTGCGCACGTAACAAATATGGATTTACAGAATTATAAACATTAGAATCAGCAATACAACTCTCTAAGTTCATGAAAGTCTCAAAACTCATGATTTCATGAAATCTCGACATTTGAGACTTTCATGAACTTAGAGAGTTGTATTGCTGATTCTAATGTTTATAATTCTGTAAATCCATATTTGTTACGTGCGCAAATCATATTTAGATCAACATAAAATCTAACACCGACCTGCAAATTGCAAAAAACGTAAGAAAATTTGAATTTCGCGGGCTACCCTGGCGCATCCCCCTTAAGCTTTCTAGCTCCTTGTGAATTCAAAAATGCCTGTAAAATTTATAGGTATGTACAGGCAACTCTAAACATTTATTTCAATGTAAATGGTTTCATTGAAATAAATGTTTTGAGTTTAAACGTTTTTTTTTTGTGTCAGGTGGCCGTGAAGTCATGTAACGTGCGCATGGTTCAAAGTTTAGTCTCTCTGAACTGTTCCCTCGACGTTATCGACCTTGAAGGAAACACGGTGTTCCACTATGCAGCTGCAAGCAACAAAGAAATTATTAATGTGAGTTATTGATTTTTCTATTATTAGTCTTCTCTTCAATACTTTTGTTTGTCTGTTACTCAGTTTCGCTGTACAGCAGGCACCAAATTATGTACATTGGATTAGAACCCTTATTTCTATTTGATAAGGTACAGATTCTTTTGCCATTTAAATAATGTTTTACGCACTTTTCGGTAAGTATAGTCGTTCTAAAAACAACTTTGTGTTGTTGGTTTTAAAGTTGACTTTTGTGTAAAAGGGTATGATGTGTATTTCTATCGGTGAAGATATACAAACCTATGATGACATTGAAGTTTCCGCTTACATTTGACGTTCGGTAAATGATGTATGTATTCTGTTTGCTATGCGTTGGAATTTCAGTTATTTGGCAAGTGGCCACATTTTGGAACACTTATTTTAATTAAACTACAGGTAAGGAAGGATTGGTAAAGTAATTTACTTCTGTTTTTAGCTGTTAGCACCATTACGTCGACCGTCCACTGCTATGTATTTTTATCTCACGAAGCGACGCGCATTTTACTTGTGGTTACCAAGTGCACAAATACGTTGTGAATGAGGATATATTGCCATCAAGCGGGCACAAATTCACACTTCTAGCTGCTTCTATGTGAATGTTTGTTTGCACCGTTGCCATGCGAATGTATACTACCTTTATTGAAATTATTAATAAAATCGTGACACAGATGTAATTAGGAACCACACTTGATTTGTATGTACAACTTGTTGTTAGATAAAATATATCCACATATACATACATACAAACACATACAATATGTAGATAAGAAAGTATTAGATAGATATGACTAATAGCAATGTCTCGTCGATGACAGGGAAGTATTGGATACTCTGTCTCTTTCACTCTCTCGATAAATTATCAGTGATTACACTTCACTGTTTAGTTGGACTTTGAGTTTTAGTATTTCTAACTGAGATAAGAAAAGTTAATTCCAATATTCAAAATCAAAAGTAATTTATTCAATTGGGCTGAGAATCAGCACTTTTCGAACGTCAAAATTACATAAGACAGTCTCTCAAAACGCCCGCCATTCACCACTTCCTAGTACCTTAGCTGGGAAGAAGAAGTGGTGCAACAAACTCCCCAGCAGCCCAGCTGTCTGTTCAGTTAGAAAAACTTGATTTTATACAATAGTAGCAATGGGAAGTATAATAACCAGTGATCGGAATAGGTAGAGCAAATCTACCTAAAGTTCAAAGAACAGAGACAAAAAAAGTGGAGACTTCCTTACGACTAAAATATTTTTTAGGGACTAATGTCGGGATTTCGGGACATCACATAAATTATTATTAAAACTGTTATGTAAATAACATTAGCTTCTGCGCTTACTTACATCGTTCAAACGAATATTAGATTATTAGGAGATTACCTTAATTTTTTTTAAACAATAGAAATCGTGCATACTTTTTTTTTTAAACAGAAACAGGAAATTAATTCGGTAGTTGTTTTACTTTATTAATTTTAGTTGTACTTAAGTAATGTTCTGAAACCCGGGACATTAGTCCCGAAAAAATATTTTGTCGTAAGGCGTCTCCACTTTGTCTCTGTTCTTTTTCAAACTTTAGGTAAATATACTCTACCTATTCCGATCTCTGATAATAACACATTACTAGCCACAGAATATTAAATTAAATTACCTATTGACCCCTGTGATGCTTGCAGACGACTGCTGGTTTTTTGTTACGGACATACCAAAATCTGCATACAAAAGGCATGCCAAAAGAACAAAAAAAAAAAACTATTTATTAATTTATTTACTCACTTTAAAATATCGACGAAATACTGTCAACATTTTAAATAAATTCCGCTTAAATGCTATATAGGTATGTGACTGAACTGAGATGTTTAATTTACAGTCCTAAGTTCTCTGTAGCAGGGTGATTCTGATTCACATAATCAGATCTCTGAGAGGAAAAAAGGCAATTTTTCATAATTTGCAGCATCAGTCCCCATTGCCCAATTTATTCGTGATTGAAATAAAGCTTTGCTTGTTCCAGGCATTAGCTAGCAAGAGTCCTACATCCCTGAACGTGTACAACAAGCAGGGCTACACCCCGCTTCACACAGCATGTCTGGCCGACGCACCGGACTGCGTGCGCGCACTTATGTTAGCCGGCGCCGACGTCAACCTGACGGCCGCTAAGAGATCCACTAGCTTACTACCAGGTATATTGGCAGTAAAATCATCGTGTTTTTTACTGTCTTTTCAATTCACACAAGCGGAAAAATAGGGTAAGCAGTAAAAAAAAATGCCCGAGCCTTTGCATTCCTCGACTAACGACACACGACTGAGTGTGAGGCAGTGAGCTTTAGTCAGGCGTTGTCCATCCACAGGTAGGTAATTGTTTTTGTCTATATAATAAAAAAAAATCTTATGCCTGCTTACTTTTTGGTTTTGGTTTACTTTATTTCTTTTTTTTGTATCGCAGTCCTTATGTAAATAACTTCACCTATTGGCACTTACCTGTTTGCACTTGTACACATAGTACACTTGTACACTTTGTAGTTGTGCACTTTTTCCGTAAAGCCTCGGCTACACGCTAAAACCACAGTACAACTCTTTACAGTAGTCAAACGCAAACTGATTTTTGAAGCAGTCAATCGTTGATCCACTGTTTAGTAGTTGCACTATGCTTTAACGCTTTGTGTGTGCTTGATTATTTCTAGTTCGTGCCGAAGGCAGCATGACGGTTCTTCAGAAATCTGCATCTATGCTGTCAGGTAGATAGCCTATAATATTTATTGATTTAGCAGCAGCGCCATGTATTAAGCAAAACCTGTCTTAGTGTCTACTGCGTAGTTACAGTCAACCGCACCACAGTGTTAACAATTTGTAAGTGACAGCGCCTTTATGTCATAGCAGTAAGAGCGGTTTTTGATGTGCAAGTGTTACTACTGATTTGCGGTTGACTGTGTGTACATCCGTCAGTAACACAAACTGTGTCATACTGTAACCTTTTCAGTCCTCGGCTGTAAATGCTTTATTTCGTGTGTGAGCTTTAGTCAGGCGATGTCACCGCAATGACTGCTCAGAAATCTACGTTTTATGAACACATTCGCAAGTAAAAGTTTGTTTGTCAATAACTAAAGTACTCGTACCCTTGTTCTTGCTTCCTTTATTGTTTGTTCTTAGTGTTTAATTGGTTTTGGTTAACTTTATTTTAACGAAGCTTGAAAAACCACACCCTTTCTTACCTTACGTTTAGAACGTAGTTGTGCACTTTTTCTTGAACTTGTAGCTTAAAGGTACAATTCTGATGAAAACGGCAATGTCAATGTTCTACGCAAGCGTTTTTATAGACTAAGGGTCAGTTCAGAGCGCGACGTGAAGCGACCCGACGCTGCGCGCACCTTTTAACAATTATCGAACTTATTTTCTTCACGAAAAGGTATATTTTCAGTGCAAGCGTTGACACGTGTCAAAATACGCTGAGATGCGCGGTGTTGCGCAGCGCGTGTACCTTATTGTGCAATAAATAAATTGGATATTGTATCGGATCATAAAAAAGTGCGCGTCACGGCGCGTCTCGGTGTGAACTGACCCTTACACTGCTACAAGCATCTTTTGGCGCTCGAATGATGTTGACAAAGTGGCGCCGTCGGTAAACATTTACTGCAATTGTTTTGTGAAATGTAACTATTGAAAAAAACACGATGGCGGCGTTAGGTCCGATTTTTGTCACGCTCCAAAAATCCTATCAATGCGATTTGGTGGCTTTGCTGCTGCGGTTTGCGGTTGCCATCGGTATTGTACCTTAATGCAATCTATGTAGAGTAAAACTACGAAAACATGGCGCGCCCCTCCAAAATTCAAAAAGTTTGAAAGTGTTTGTGAAAGTATTTACAAAGCGCCACCAAGACTCACGACGCATGTGTGCGTAATGAGACGGCCGTAAAACAAAACAAATCCACTAATTTGATGTGATTAAACGGATGTGACTACACACATTGAAACAGTAATTTGGAGGGAGGGGCGCGCCATGTTATCGTAGTTTTACTCTAACGCTAAAACTAGTGCTTCTTGCAGTAGTCCATCGCTGAACTGGTTTTGTTGAACCACTGTATTGTAGTTGCACTATGCTTTAACGCTTTGTTTGTGCTTGACTATTTCTAGCATACGCTGAAAACGGAAGGACGGCTCTTCAGAAATCTTCACCAAGGCTGTCAGGTAGATAGTTTATAATCTGTACACATATAATAAAATATTAACGAAGTCAAAACTGTACATTGAATAGGTATTTATGAAAAAAATAATTACTACGTACGAGGTGTGGGAACGAGTTTGATGATGCCAAAAATATAGTTCTTTAATTTTTTTTTGTCTATTTCTCTGAATGTAGGTATGTTCCGAATTGGCGCAAAAAATGGCGGAACAAATTTGGATGGGCAAGCAGATAGTTTATAACCTGGATTAACACCGTGTTTGCATATATCCAGATAAACAGACAAGCGGAAAAACATTTTTCGTTACTATTTTATTATAAGTATAGATTTAGCAGCACCAATGTGTCAATCGAAGCGTTTTTTACTACGCACCCATATTAACAGTCGTAATGTAGCCATAGGTGCTCAACCTTTTCAGACGTCGGCTGTAAATGCTTTAATTTTATATGTGAGCTTTAGTCAGGCGATGTCACCGCTATGACTGCTCCAAATTCTGTGATTTACGAACACATTCGCAGGTAAAAGTTTTTGTCTGTAACTAAAGTTCACTTGTTCTCGCTTACTTTATTGTTTTGGTTGACTTTACGGCTTCTTTTTTAACGCAGTATAAATAAAATAGCTTACTCTTTCATAGGGGCCATACATACATTAGGTATGTCTCACGTTAAGGGCGAGGGAGGGGGACAACAAAGTGTGACAACATACGATAAGAGGGGAACGAGTCGTAAGCCTCAATATAAATCAAGTAGTATTAAAACTATCGAAAAAAAAAATTACCGACTCTAAAACGTAATTTAAAACCTAATAATTGACATCGCGTACTAACTTCGATTTATTAAATTTAATTCACATGCAAATCAATGGTTATCAAAATTGTTATAAGGATTAACTTAAAATTGCAGAATATGTGACGTTATACTGGGTCACACAAATATGACCATCTGTAACAAGGACTGGGGGTCCAAAAATCATGAAATTTGTGTAATCTAATTAATGAATGGCCCCATATGAGGGACCTTTCGTTTAGACAAGTTCCTAGGTGTGCACTTTTTTTCTTTTTACTTTCTTAAACTCGGTTTAATGTAACGTTAAAACCACTGCTCCTTGCAGTAGTCTAATGGGTGCGGCTTTGTTGAACCACTGTATTGTAGTTGCACCATGCTTTAACGCTTTGTTTGTGCTTGATTATTTCTAGCTTGCGCCGAAGGCAGCGTGACGGTTATTCAGAAATCTTCAACCATGCTGTCAGGTAGTTATACGTCCTTATTAATAAACGTTGCTTAAAGATACGTTTAAACGCCAAAACAAAACCTGAGAGCGCGAATGCCTGAGAGATATTTCTCTGGCGGCTTAAAAACTCTGACACCAGATTAGTCACTAACCACACGAAAAGAAGAAGTATACGTAAACGTCTGTTTATCCATATAATCATATTTTGAACATAAGCAGATTTTGTTTGGTCAACCAAACAAAATCTGCCTGCGAAGTTTAGCCAACCAATTAAAAAAGAACCAGATCATGAGCATATACAGCATGGCAGTCATTTAGAATAATATAAGTATATTTTCAAAATTCCAGGCATAGTAGGCGACCTTCTACACGACAAACAGCCCAAATTATACCAACAAGATATGAAGCACGGAGGCACCCCCATACACTGGGCAATATCCCGTGAAGTTATCGAGGCTTTAGTGGAGAAAAACTGTGATATAAACGCCCTCAACTTTGATGGGAGAACAGCCCTTCACATAATGGTACTACGTGGCCGTTTAGAGTGTGCCATCGCCTTACTATCAAGAGGTGCCGAACACTCAATTGGAGACAACGAAGGAAACACACCATTACACTTGGCCGTGAAACAAACGAATATCTTCATAGTCCAAGCGTTAGTTGTGTTTGGTGCGGACTTGGAAGCGAAGAACAATACGGGAAATACCGCTAGACATATTTTGCCTACAGAGATGTCGAACAGTAACTATGATAGAATATTGTATATTTTGCATGCGGTTGGTGCTAGACGGTAAGACTTTTATTTATTTTTCATTCTTTTTCTTTACTTCATTAGGGTCAGACACCAAATTTTCGAAATTCCAGATTTTGAAAGAATGATAAAGTATTTTTAGTTCTTTTTAAACTAGCTTTAACCGTAATGATAAAGGGGATACTATCCTCTTTATAGCTTTCCAATTGGAAAGTATTATTTACCAATGTGAAAGCTACTACTTCTAAGAAATCACTATAAGGTGACAAATAACTACATTTTCGGAAGTCGGTGGCAAAAATGAAACCAAAGACAAACTAAAGAGACCGACTTCCAAAACTGAAGTAATTTTTCACTTTACTGTTTTTTACCCGACTACGTCGAAGAAAAAAGGAGGGTAATGATTTTGACCGGTATGTATGTATGTAAGTATGTTCATCTGTTCCGTCCTACCTTCTAAACCACTCATCACAATTTGACAAATGAGGTATGGTTGGAAGCGTCTTGATCGTCCGCTGGTTATTGGTTATGTGACGTCACATTACATTAAAAATGGCGCCCTCTAGAGGATATAAAGTCAGAAACTAAAAAAAATAATTGTTTAATTGTACTATGTTGAGTATCAAATGAAAGGGCTTAATGAGCATATTTCAAAAATATATGTATAATAATAACCCCAAAAGATTTAAAAAAAAAGTAATGAAACTAAAACTCAACTACGACTAAAAAGGTATAAACAAGACAACAGACAGACAAATAAAAAATCCAGTCACACGTAATCTGTTCGATTTATGCCCTAACACGTGTGACTCTGGATTTTTAATTTGTCTGTCTGTTGTGTCTTGTTTATACCCTTTTAGTCGTAGTTGGGTTTTAGTTTTCATTACCTTTTTTTCTTAAGTCTATTGTTTGTTTTGTAAAAACTTTTTAATACCGTTCGTTATTCCTCAGATGCACCCCAGAAGTGCCAGGCTGTGGGCCTAGCTGCTCAGCTCGCGGTGACTACAATGGAGTGCCCCCCCCGCCTGTGGCCAGAGGCTCCACTCGGGACCTTGTCAGTCAGATGCTAAATGTTGCAGCCATGGAGAGAGCTGCCTGCTTCGATGCTAAACAGAAGCAAGGACGGTAAGATCGAGAAGCAAATTAAATAAACATGGTGCCATCTCCCAGTAGGTGGTCACGTTAATCGCGGCATCATTTGCGTTCTTTATATCCGCTAAAGTTCCGATGTAGGGACTCTAAAGATAGTGCCATCCACGAAGACGTGCCGAACTCCGTGGTTACTGTACTTTATATAGTTAATTGATTCAGGCGTGACTTTGCGGAAATACATTATAAAATACAATATACGTAGATATATTTAGTAACCTATTCCGCTTAACTATTCTTCAAGAGTCATAAAAAACCCTGTAAAAAAATCGACACGTGTTTCACCTCTCAACGAGGCATCCTCAGGATGGCGATTGACCAATTGCTAACCAGAACACGACGTGTTGCCACACCGAGCGCTGGACGCAGAGACCTTTGCGTCCAGCCCTCGTTGAGAGGTGAAACACGTGTCGATTTCTTACAGGGTTTTTTTATGACTCTTGAAGAATAGTTAAGCGGAATAGGTTACTATTCTATACTATTGTATTTTACTGTACTTTATGTTGTAATTTAGTGCGGAGCGGAGCGGAGTGGGGCGCGTCTTCGTGGGTGGCACTATATATAACAAGCTAAATTCTGGCTTATGAATCGTCTTTACCTAATCTTGATTCAAAAAGAGCCAATTCTTGTTCTTAGAATTTTTCATTTAGAAAATTAATTTTTTCAACATTCAATATTGATGGACATCGTAACTAGAATTTAAACGTAGCCAGCAGTGATAGCCTGGTGGTGTGACCATCGGACTGCCAAGTCATAGGTCCCGAGTTCGAACCCAAAGCACGCACTTCTGACTTTTCGGATTCATCGTCCTTACATATTATAAAACAAAGTCCTACGCCGCGTCTGTCTGTCCGCGATAAACTCAAGAACTACTTCACCGATTTTCATGCTGTTTTCACCAATGGATAGAGTGGTTCTCGAGGAAGGTTTTAGTATATAATAACCGACATCCACGCGGGCGAAGCCGCGGGCCTCAGCTAGTATTGTATAATTATCACTTGCTTCTTAAACGGTGAAGGTGAAAAACATCGTGAGAATAGATAGTTCTCGACGGCATGTAACGCCAAGTCAAAGGCCCATGGGTGGCATAAAAACTCTGACACCAGGTTAGTCACTAAACACAAAAAAAAAAAAAAAACTATAGCCATACTTCGACTAGTGCCCCTACACCTACACTTTACACTTGAACACCTACTGGGCCCAAGTAAGAAAAGAATTATAATTAGTTATTTGAAAAGCAGAGCCAGACTTTGATACAAAATGCGCGGTTCCCAGAATTTTATGTACCAATTCCTTTACCCTTTCAGATTACTCTGCCTCGACGGTGGTGGTATCCGAGGCCTGGTCTTAGTGCAAGTGCTCATCAGCTTAGAAGAAGCCGTTGGCAGGCCAATCGTACAATGTTTCGACTGGGTGGCAGGGACCAGTACTGGAGGCATCCTAGCCTTGGCTTTAGCCAGTGGAAAGTCTCTGAGGGACTGCCAGAGACTGTACTTTAGGATGAAAGAGTTCGCCTTTGTTGGCATGAGACCGTATCCTTCCGAAGCGTTGGAAACTATTCTGAAGGATTGTTTGGGTAAGTAATTAAAGTCATCCATACTTAGATTCTTATCCTAACTTCCTTACATATTATAAAACAAAGTCCTACGCCGCGTCTGTCTGTCGTCCTGTTCGCGATAAACTCTAAAACTACTGCACCGATTTTCATGCTGTTTTCACCAATGGATAGAGTGGTTCTCGAGTAAGGTTTTTGTATATAATAACCGACTTCCACGCGGGCGAAGCCGCGGGCATCAGCTAGTTATATTATAAATGCGAAACTGTGTTTGATACGCTGCTATCACGCTAAAACGGCTGAATGGATTTGGATGAAATTTTGGCTCAGGGGTAGACCTTAAACTGGAGAAGGGCATAGGCTACTTTCATCCTGGATCGCAGATGAAGACGCGGGCAACAGCTAGTAATAATATAAATGCGAAAGTAACTGTCTGTCTGTCTGTTACCTTTTCACGCCCTAACGGCTGAACGGATTTGGATGAAATTTGGTACACAGATAAAACATGACCTGGGTTAGAATTTACTTTTAATCCCGGTAATACGTTCCCGTGGGGTAATTTCCGACCGTCATGCGGGCAAAGTGTCCTAGAATGTTAGACGATTAGGTACTTTTTATGGTACACAAATTTATTATTCTCCTTCTATTTTATGATGATTGGGATTTGAATTCAATCGTTTACCAGCCATCGATAATAAAGTTAAATTAATTTAAAAATTTAAAAACTCCCTACACAACAAAGCGTCTAAACTCGCGACAATCTAAGAAGTCCGTTTTGACGTTTCGTTCTCGTACACATAATAAAACTATGCCTTGAGAATCAGTTTTAATCAATGAAGATAAGTCGTCGATTACAAACTCTCTAAATATGTTCAATCGATATGTTTCGAGAATCAGTTTATAAGTAACTAATTTGTGTTTCCATCGCTACACAAAGCATTTTTATAGCTGTCGAAACGGACTTCTTAGATTGTCGCGAGTTTAACAAATGTTTTTTTTTAAATTTATTTTTTAACCGACGAAAAAAAAAGGAGTAGGTTCTCAAGTCGACCCGTATATTTTTATGTATGACCACGCATAACTTTTTAGTGAGTAGTCCGATTTGAAAAATTCTTTTTTATTGGGAAGGGTATACCTCGAAGTTGGTCCCATTTAAAATTGGAAACTATAATCCACCCCTAAAGGTAGAAAAAATGGGGTCGATTGATTTTTCACCAACTGAATTTTCAACTGCGAACCGATTCTGTTGAAATTTCGCACACATACATAGTTCTGATGACACAATCACTCATCATCAACTCCAGGTCTTTAACCTGGAGTAACCCCCTGGAGTACCCTGGAGTGGATAGTAACTCAAAAGCGAAAAATAAAAAACTTTTTTACAAAAAATTAAACCGACGAAAAAAGAACTGAAAAGCGAAAAATAAATTAAAGTTATTTATTTTTCGCTTTTCAGTTCTTTTTTCGTCGGTTTAATTTTTTGTAAAAAAGTTTTTTTTATAGCTAAGAACATCGATCAAGTCACCTCTTAAACAAAACCAAAAAAATCAAAATCGGTTCAGCCCTTTGCCAGCTACGATGGCGCAGACAGACACACAGATACACACGTTAAACTTATAAAACCCCTCTTTTACTGTTGGGGGTTAAAAACATAAAAATAGCAACAAATTCAAGTTTGAAACACAGTTTTTTCTTTGTTTTTAGGTACCGAAACAGTAATGGCAGATATTGAACGCCCAAAGCTGATGATTTTAGCTGTACTGGCTGACCGGAAGCCTGTGGACTTGCACATATTCAGGAATTACAAGTCAGCACAAGAGATACTTGATGAACACAATGGAACTACAAGTAAATAACGTATACTTGACTCATCTTTATCTTAAATATAATTATGTTTAAATTACGGGTGCATATTTTTTGCGCTCGTTTTTGCACGCTTGGATGATAAACACAAAATTTTATACAATAATTATGCACCAAAAAAACCGTCTACCTGTAACCGCCATATTATTATAGATTTACTGTTTTCAACCTCGTGCTAAATAATAACAGACGCACGGGTCGATCCATTAGGTTAAGCTACGCTTGCCGTGTTGGGTCCGTGGAACCCATCCACCTTCTTTACATACTGAGACTGCTCCGTGCCTCGGAAAGCACGTTAAGCCGTTGGTCCCGGCTGTCATTCGTGGACCTTTGACAGTCGTTACGGGTCGTCAGAGCCCGAAAGTCTGACAACCAGTCTTACAATGGACTATCGTATTGTATTACCCAGTTGCAGGGTTGTGGAGGTCGCTTCAATGTAAAATACTGGTATTCAGCTGCATCCGGTTAGACTGGAAGCCGACCCCAACATAGTTGGGAAAAGGCTAGGCAAATTGATTTACTATTTTTAACCGACTTCTTCAAAAAGGGGGAGGTTCTCAATTCGTCTGTGTTTTTTACACACGTAACCGCAAGCAAGACAAGCCTGCATGAATAATCATTTTACAACCTTAAAGGTCTATTCTCACACATCAGTGAAGCCACAGTTCCGACACAGTACCGGTACAGTGCAAAATATTCTTTCATACATTGACATTGAAGACACTGGCAAGTGGGGATGCGTTCATAGAGAATGTATGAAAGAATTATTTTGCACTGTGCTGGTACTGTGTCGGAACTGTGTCTCCACTGATATGTGTGAATCAACCTTAATTCTAGCGTCTATATTTTTATTTTTTCCTTTGTCCCACTAATTTTAGAGAATGCTGGTTAACCCTTTAATTGGCGACTGTGAAAGTCTAAGGGTTACTGTTATCTATACTAATGATGTATACGGCAGCGATTGATAAACCTTTATTAATTAATTAATAAACCTTGTTTCCAGGTCCTCGCGCCGAAGCCGGTGACCAGGCCTCAGTGGTGTCCCTGGCTGCCCCGCCCCCTCCCTCTGAGCAGCTGGTGTGGCAAGCTGCCCGAGCTACTGGCGCTGCACCTTCTTACTTCCGTGCTTCGGGCAGGTTAGTACCTAAGCTTCCTCAAAGGCCAAAACCCTGCAAGTTAAAATTTTAATCCTTCGGAATCTGATGTGCCTACAAACTTACTAGACATTAGAAAAAAAAAAATTGGGGAAGTATAGTTGTAAAATGAAAGACTTTGAAAGACATGACGAGACTAGATGTCTACATAGGTAGCTTATTCGTACTAGTTCGGAAACACGAAGATTGCCGAGCGCGTGAACGCATGCTTCGACGAGTTTTTAACTTGATATCAATGTTCGTTACACTGTTATTTCCATTGAAATATCCCGTTGCGATTATTTTGTATTAAAAACATACTATTTTTCTACAGGTATTTAGACGGTGGTTTGATGGGCAACAATCCTACATTAGACGTAATGACAGAACTGACGGAATTGAATCTAGCGTTAAGAGCCACAGGACAACAAGAAGCCGCCAAGAAGACCAACCTAAAAGTAGTTGTGTCGTGCGGTACTGGTGAGTGGAGACTTCCTTGTTATGACGCAGTTACAGGTTCACATTTTGAACGCCATGGCTTGAACGCATCGGCGTCCCATGTATAGCCGACCTCCTTATACTCCATTTGAAATAAGATTAGAAATTTAAAGAAACCTTTTTACACTCCGTTCAACAGATATTGACTTCTATACCGTAGGCATAAGGATGGCATTAAAATAAAAAAACGTTACACAATACCAACGTTTACTGCAGCTGCCATTTGTCATGCCACCAATGCAATAGAAGTCAAAATCGGTTGAACGGGCTGTAAAAAAAGGCTTATTTAAACGTCTAATCTTATTTCAAATGAGTATAGGTTGAAACTATCTTACTGTAACATACACAAATATACAATTCTACTCGTATTTATCTCCACGGCTTACAGCTTCTCTGCAAATGCCTTGGTGTTTCAAGCCGTTTATCGCGGCGTTAGGCTGATACTACACCGAGATGGAAAATTGAAAATTAACCAAAGGTCCCTTTATTTTAATAGGCTCTTCTCATTCCCGAGGAATCCTCATGGTTAATTTTGGTCCGCTCCACTTCGTTAACCAGTAACAGGAAGAAAGAAATAAAATGCGTTTCTTTGTCGTAAACATGACTGTTGGGGGGCATTACATGCGTCACATCCACGTAAAATGGCTATCGCTCAGCATAATGCTGCGACCCTATATGAGACAGAGCCCCAGCGCTGGTTTTCATCGACAGCCAGCGTTGAGTTTTTTAAACGAATAAAATATATAAAGTATAAAACAAAGTCCTCCGCCGCGTCTGTCTGTCGTCCTGTTCGCGTTAAACTCAAAAATACTGCACCGATTTTCCTGCTGTTTTCACCAATGGATAGAGTGGTTCCCGAGGAAGGTTTAACTATATAATAACCGACATCTACGCGGGCGAAACCGCGGGCATCAGCTAGTGTATAATAATTAAAATTGCAATGGTAATTATTTGCCAGCTGGATTGTTGATAGCCTGTTTGTTTACGTACCTGGCTTCCCGCTTAACTGAGACGGTGCCGGAGTGTTGTTGACGAATGACTGAGACCCGCTACCCGTCGCCAGCTCCAGCAACACGCAGGTACCGTCTCGGTTAAGCGGTATGTCTGTAAGGGTCAGTGCAAACCGCGACGTGAAGCGACGCGACGCGGCGCGCACGATTTAACAATTATCGAACTTATTTTCTTCACGAAAAGGTATAATTTAAGTACGAGGGTTGACAGGTGTCAAAGTACGCTGAGATGCGCGGTGCCACGCAGCACGTGTACCTTATTGTGTAGTAAATAAATTCGATATTGTATCAGATCATAAAAAAGTACGCGTCACGTCGCGTCTCGGTGTGAACTGACCCTAGGCATTTTGTCTCATTCGCAGGTCTGATACCCGTATCGAAGTTAAAAGATATAGACGTGTTCAAACCAGAGAGTTTGTGGGACACCGCTCGACTCGCGTGGGGATTGTCAGCTATTGGAGGTCTACTTGTTGACCAGGTAAGACTATGTTATAAATATATGACGGCGTCAGCGATGGCTGAGAGATAGTGCCGTCATCATCTCGATTCGGTGGACTCCATAGTGCAGGATTACAATAAAACACGATGATACAGCAAATCAGTTAGTATTTCACTCTCAGAATAATTATCACAGTAGTTACAATACTAATAATGTTCACGCACTACTTTCTGCGTTCGGGCAAACCGTCTGCATCCGTTCGTTGCCCTCACCAGACTGCCTCGTCGCTCAGCCACTTCCCTTAACACGACTCTGTCCACGTGACGCCCCACTCTAGCGAGCGCGTCACGGCGTTTACCCTCACCTTGGTACTACAATAATCAATTGAGAGACTATTATCGCTCAACTTTTATAATCTACCACATAAACTTGTTCAAATATGTTTGTTGATCTTCAAATTTAATATCCGTATATAAGGTGTATCTTTTCATACACGAAATATCATCATCAACATCATGGGGTCATTGTACTCATCATTATGAAAAATTTTCACTGTGGGACCAACGCTGAAATCGCGAAAAAAAATCAGCCGTTGGCTACATTTATGTTCACACAGCTCGTCAAAATGTAGGGAACAGCTGTTTTTTTTTCGCGATTTCAGGTTTGTTCCCATAGTAAAAGTTGTTCATAATAATGAGTACGATGACCCCATGATGTTGATGACGATAAATTAATGAATTGCAAAAACAAACATGAAATTATACTTATTTTAAAGATGTTACAGAAAAAACATGATTTGTAAAAATGTAACTAAAGACAGTGGAAATATTTCTATCCTTGTCACATCAAACGGTCATTACACTGAACGGCGTGAAGTCACTATGACGTTTATACCTTGTGACGTCAGATCAAAGTAGTGGTTAAACAGAAAGCAAGCAGACTTTTGAAACATTAAAACTTTATTATTTTTAAACATTATTTTTTACTATGACTTATATTTTTTTGAGGTATCGATATATCGAATTAAATAAAAACAGTCAAATAACCTATTACCCTCTGGTCTTCGTATAGTTTGAAAATTTCGTATTATTTTCCACCATTCGAATTGTTCCACCTTAAGTAAAGTCTCCTATCTTTCGTATAGTTATGATCTTCATATCCTTGTCTTAGTTCCGATTTTGTAAAGTCACTGCCGATACAAGAGTCCTGGCCATCAAACTACGTATATTGTGTTCCCAGGCAACGCAATCAGACGGTCGCGTCGTAGAACGTGCCCGCGCGTGGTGTAGCGCAGTGGGCGTCCCGTACTACCGCTTCGCGCCACAAATGTCCCGCGACGTGGCCATGGACGAGCGCGGCGACGACATACTGGTGACCATGCTGTGGGAGGCGCATGCGTACATGCACGCGCATCGCGACCGCGTGTCCGAGCTGGCGGCACTTCTCAATGATACCGAGTATGGTGAGCTACTGCTAAATATATAGGTATGGTCTGCTTCAAAAGTATCGCATGAAAATGTAAACAAATTGATCAGAAAACGCACCTGTGAATGCCAATTTGTATTGCCAACTACAAATTGAGCGTTTTGATTTAGTTGTTTGAGTACTTAAACCCGTAATTCTATTTTTAAATCACCTTGAAGATGTTTTTCATGTGACAATTGAGTTAATTTTATTACCTCAAATTATGGTCGATGATTTTTCAATCAGACTTTCATCATCTGCCTAGCCTTTTCCCAACCATGTTGGGGTCGGCTTCCAGTCTAACCGGATGCTGCTGAATACCAGTATTTTACATGGAGCGACTGCCTATCTGACCTCCACAACCCAGTAACTGGGTAATACGATACCCCTTGGCAAGACTTGTTGTCAGACTTTCGGGCTTCTGACGACCCGTAACAACTGTCAAAGATCGACAAATGACAGCCGGAACCAACGGCTTAACGTGCTTTCCGAGACACGGAGGAGTCTCGATATGTAAAGATGGTCACCCATCCACAGACCAACCCCGGCAAGCGTAGCTTAACCTGATGAATCGATCCGTGCGGCTGTTATTACTTAGCCACGAGCTCCTTTTCCTTTTCAATCAGACTTTAATAATGTTATTCAAACAATAATGGCTACTAAAAGTGGTGAGATATATTAAAGTTGAAACTTTCTAAATATAAATGAATGTGTTACTGACTGATTGCGTAAACATAACCTGAAAAAGTTTTATTTACACTTTCATTAGATACTTTGGAACAGATATTATGAATGTGTGTGTGAGTGATGCCAATTCTCGTACTTAAAAAACGTTCACACTCAAGTCGCAATCTGTCAAACTTGTCAAAAATTTTGGTAAATTGATTGTATTTTTGATAGGTTGCGAATGTGAACGTTCTTAAAAATTACGGGAATTACCCCTGTGTGAAGTTTCGTCCATATTGTGAATTGGAAGTAGATATTTTATTGAAAGCTATACTCTTCTTTTTTACAGAAGCCACAGCAAAGCATTGATTTGCACCATAGAGCCAAGCAACGCTGTACGTAAGTAAGTACGCATAACATTGCTTTTAGTGACATATACACATAATATTATACATAGTTATAATAATGATAAAATTTAGTCTGACATAAAAAAAAACATAAATTGGCAGGGTTTAGTTAAGTAAACATATTAGTTGTATGTATATTTGTATAAGAAAATATACTTTTTTTTGTTTTGCTCTGACCACTAGAACGGATTTCTCGTAAACAATATTTGTTAGTTTTTAACATTCCTAGTAGGAATACAAGGTGTTTAATTTTTTGTTTGTTTTGTCTCGATACTTAATTTAGGTACCACTTTTGTATCGATATCGATACTTTTACATCACTAAGCTGTCTTATAAACATTGACACGAAGTACTTCTTACGAGATACGTTTTTAATCTAAACGATTAAAAAAAAAAAATGTCCTGCTAAATTGTGATAGAGTAGCATAACTGAATATAGTCATTGGAATTCAAAAACCCGCGTCATGTGACTTATGATTATTAACATAAGATTAAAATTACAATGATTGATGTGGCCTCGTGAATTGCAGCAACTATACTACAAACCGTTCATTATAACTTGTCCTTTGCCTTCATGTTGGCACCATTGCTTTTCAAGTAGTTTCAAGAGTTCAAAATGGCGACTAACAGAACAGTGCTACCAATCGCGACACGGGACAAGAGATAATGAACGAATTGTAGGTTATTACTATCAAGTTTGTTCAAATGAAGTTTTATTATAGGCAGCTTTCGAATAGTCGAAAATTTGATGTTAGATTACGGGTGCATAGCAAAATAAGTCACAATAATAATAATATGTGCAATATTTTTCTGTTTTATTAATTTAAATTATACATAATATATGCTGAGTATTTATTTATAGTGCTAAATGTTTAATATATTCTGTTGTTACCCAAACAAATAATAATATAGAAATCGTTGATGTATTATTTTAGTTTTTATGACGTATAAATTCTATTGTAGGTACATGGCAGCACTGCTTAAAGAGTATGTGCAATATTTTTCTGATATATTAATTTAAATTATACATTATTATATTTGCTTAGTATTTATGTATATTGCTAAGTATTTAATATATTATATTATTACATAAACAAATAATAATGTAGAAATAGTAGATGTATTATTCTTTCATTCTTATGACGTATAAATTCTATTGTATACGGCAACACTGCTTGAAATTTCGTGTGTATTTTAATCACAATGTTGCTATGTTTCGATGTTATGTAATTGTGATTATAACATAGCATTCTTAGTGGGATTATATATGTTGTCATTATATACAATATAATGCATTCCTAATAAGTATTCATACATAAGCATGTATTCTGCAATTGATCGGAGTTATTATCTTTTATGTGTACATTATATTGCCATAATATAATAAATATTTACTTACCCATGTCCTTGACAAACTAGAATAATAATATTTAATAATGCGCTTTCCTTCCTTATAATGACATAGAAAATAATAATGATGGTCTTCACTAAGCGTAAGCGTGATTGTAATTTATAAAGTAACATGTTTACCTAAATTAGATTATAATATTTATACTTTAGGTAATTTGTGAACTAAAATTCAATGCAGTCTTAAGCACCTAATTTCACGCGACATTTTTCAAGTGCAAAAGTTATTAAATATTTAATCATGACTAAAGTTACCATAAAGCAAATAAAAATTGCGCTTTTATTTATTAATGGCAAATATTAAATCGATAATTTTTTTTTTTTATTTAGGCTCAAATTTCTTATGTATGAATTAAGAAAATATAATAAATATACTACGTTTAGATGTAGAGAATATTGAATTTGCAATGAAATTATTTAACACAAATATTGTTGATAAGACCAGTATATTACGTAAAGATTCCTTGTATTTAATTAATATACAATAATTATTTAAAATGTTGCTTGCGAGACTATTGAGAAATATGATATATAAAAATAAAAATAAATGCTATATTGATGACAAAAACCAGTTGTAGATGATGTGATGTCTCATAGTAAAAATGTGTGATAGGGTGACTGCACACGACCTCAAAAAAACTAAAAGATGATACGATTATTCGGCTAACCATTTTTTCTCCGAGAGAAGCATTTCAACAGCATATAACATACTATCACGCCCGTTATTCCCTAAGGGTTGGGCAGAGGTGTACCCATATAACACCTCCGTAGATGCATTTCATGCACAGTATATGTTTGTAAATGCATATCTTTTCTTCGTATAGGAAACGAAAGTTACACAACATGTTGCCGGTCGGTTCACGTAAACATCCTGTTTAACAACAATTGTTTACTGCTCAACTTTTGTTTCCCTGAATCCAGGAAGGTCTTAACCTATTGACCGCCCTAGTCGGATTAATACGACAAATGTTTTCATGCCTGTGCAGTCGTATGTAAAAGACTGAGAACGTAAAGGTGCTCCCACACTGCTGTTAAAAATGTTTACAAACATTTTCTAACACTAATACATCAAATCAGTCAAGTTATCAAATGTTTGTATAAAAAATGTTTACTAATGTTTGTAAACATTTTTTAATAGCAGTGTGGGAACACTATTAGTTCATTTTTTGTTTTTTATGACATTTCACGACCCTATTCGTCGTAGATATATTTATTTGTTTTTGTTATACTTTAGGCAAACAAACTACACACACTTTAAGACTTTAATACAAATTTTTCGTAAATGCTATCTTGGTTGTCTATGGTCCCCTTCGTTGTCAATAGCGATCATTGTTTTGTTTCCTGATGTCTTGTGCCTAGTTGTTGTTTATCTAAATAATGTTTATGTATACGGGAACATGTTTATCATCCTGGATATCGTTTCACGAAAAAAGTATTTATTCAATGTGATAATAGTTCAAATAGAGGCTCAAGTCGTTTGTCGAGAAATGTTGGTTGTGTAAAGCACAACTATGTGTAATTTGTAAGCGATACGACGTCGTAAAGCCTATAGTGTATGCACTGCTTTACGTTTTTACTATTAAACTGTCCTCCGACCAAATCGACTGTGTCCAAAGCCCTCAAGTTTGTATCTTGTTAGCTATATGAAATAAATGAAGTTGTCAAGCGAAACCGGGTTTTATTACAATTAAACAAAGTTGTTTATGCAAGCTCTTTAATTTAATATTACTATTAATCACAATATTCACTAACATAGGCTTATACCAAGACTCAATAATATCACATTTCTCATGTGGATATTATCAATCCACGACTAAAACTAACTACTAAAAAAGTAATTTCTAAATTGTCTAAGTACTTAGCTAAGTACCTCCAATATAGGGCAAATTAAGTAATGGTGCGTCTTCATAAGTTCAACTGCAAATAGGTAAGTACAGCCTTCGAAATGTTAAGTACAACAAACCACAAAGGTTATTCAGTTATTGTTAAGGTGGTTTTCTTCCGATTTTCACAAATATAAAAATTATAAAATTAATATTTTAATTGTTTCTCACAGCTAGAAGGTAAGTACGAGTAAATTTTTTAAGTAACTTGAGATTCTGTGCTAAACAAATTAATGAATAGGTACAGTCAGCACCAAAATAATAAAGTAAAAAGCCAAAACAAAATTCATAACCTTACTCTACGACTGCTCTAAAAATATATTATATTTATCACTAATTTGCAAGTTTACTAAATAAATCTTTTCAATAAATTATCTATATTGAGGTACTCCGATAAATATTTTTAGAATTACTATAGGAACGCAAATCTTACACTAAAAGCCTAAACAAGTGTAACATCGTTCAAAACGATTCGAGGCTTTAACCTGGGACTACCGACTTATCGGCACATCACTAACATAACTTCATAATGGTATATACCATGGATGCGTCCTTTATCAAAATTATAAAAAGGCCGATACAAGTCAGTAATCCACGGTAGCTAAGATTAAATCGAGAAGTGAGGCACCGTGCTACAAAATAATAAAACAAAACTACTCACACTGCTTACGACACTTTAAAATTTAGAATTTCTCACTCTTTTTTTCACATATTATTTGGCAAAAGAAAACAGTCTGCAAGCAGCCGACATAGTTTTATTCGTACAATGACTACATACTAAATGAACAACCTCACACACGTCCTATTTGTTTCTACCATCAGTTTAAAACGTCGCCGACTGTACTAAAACTTTTGAGCCACAGTTTGAAGTTCTAAAGGCATTGTGTGACCTTAATGACAAGTCTGGATTGGAGATGCGAATTAAAAAAAAATGCTCGTTATTGGTAGCCAGGAGCATTTAAATTCACTGATTGAGATGATCCTGAGTAATTTTCACTGTCAATTTAATTTTATATGTTCGTCTTAGTGTTTTAAGTTCATGAAAATTATAAAAGATCATTCTCCAGGTAAAAACAGTATTGTTCACATTTTAATAAGTTTATAGTCAACAATCGCTGTAGGTACTTACAAAATCATGGAAGAACACATTTTGTTATGGAACACATACTGATCCATGTACGGTGGCTTTTTTTGGTAGTTCTTAAAATGTTCGACGGGCCAAAATGGGCCATTGTGTGCACAAAAACCGCTAAAAGCTTACAGGTGATGTCACATTGGTGGTTTAAGATTGAACACAGAAACGGAATAAGACGTTTAAAAATAAAAGTCAAATTATTCTTAAAGACGTAAAGTACTAGACAACCCATTTAACGTAAGTTTCTTGATAATTTTCAATGAATTTCTACAAAACCATGTCGAAAATGATCAAAAAATAATGAAACAATTTAAAAAAAAAGACCATATTAAATTACTTACTAAAAAATTTGGTAACAGTAATTACAAAATAATAACAAAAATCTGTACATTCAGTACACTATTTTTATTTCTTTATAAATGCTACGTCATATTTTGTATCGAGACCATTTCACGTTATTGTGTAGTGTTGCCGATTATATATTTTCTTTTAAAATACCATAGGTATATGGAAGCAACCAATTCGTTATACGAAACAAGTAAACTTTGGCACAGTCACTAAAACTTAATCAATAAAAAAAAGAACACAAAACTCGACATATTTTTCTAAAACATAGAATCATGTTTGAATAGAATTTACTAATAAAATAGTAAGGATATTCTTTCGAAATGAAAATGTAAATAACGAAAAATCGACTCAAATGCCCATTTCAATAGGATCGCAGCTAAAATTAGCATATATCGATAAGTTTTGTGTGAACTTAAACATCGATATGTAAATCGTAAGTTAAAGCACTATTTTAACAAGAAGGCACCTTGTGAATGCTAACAAAATAACGACCTACCGAAGCATGAAAATTTTAGCCAGGATCCTCAAGGTTTACGTATTCACGATATGCGCTCTCCCTTTGAACCCAAATAAATAATAACACCTAAAATCTAGTTTCCATGCACTCAGATTTTAGCAATCATACACAGCCCTTAGATCACGCATAAAGATTAATGTAATCGTTTATGTGTATCCTTATCTCACTCCTTAATCAAATATCACATATATGTAAACCTTTAGCACAATATTACAAGGAATATATTCGTTTCGGAAAAACTATTACCTAGGTACTTATGTTTATATCTAGGCATGCTTGGGTTATATTCGCATATGTATTGCTCATTGTTTTCTATAATTAGAAAAGTTTCTATATAATTCAATAGTGCAATGATTTAATAACGTCGTTTAGATTTTACTAGTTTATTTCCAAGTACAATTGAAGATAAAATAAAGAACGTAACTAAAGTTTAAGTACTTTCACAATGTTTAACAGCCTGCATAAAATACAGTATGGTATATTTGTGCATTGGACGCAAACAGACATTTCTTTGTATCAAATTCTTCTGACCGAGGCCGCCGTTCCGCGCTTTAGGAAAGCGGGGAGGCAGCGTTGACGAATGAGCGGCCTGCACTGCCGCCCCGTCTTACCGCGCACGTACCTACAGCGCGGAGCAGCTGTCGGTCAACCTGTAGCACCTGTAACATCTCAGTTTAATTATAAAAAAGTGGCCAAACTTTTCCATTCTATGATACTTCAGCAAAAAAAATTGCAAGATGCTGTAATTAATGACTATGTTTCCGTAATTCCCGAATAATTCCTAAGTATATTGTGCCTTAGTGTTATAGCCAAAGTATTGTACGCCACTCAAAAAAGATCCATAGATGTTAGTATGGGTCGTCTGGATATTCCATGTTCGCGATCAAGTTCTTCTTTTCTTCCTTGCCTGGTTTTGAGTCTAGTAAAGATGGTCGTATCGTTGATCTTGGTTCGAAACATGGCTGTAACAAAAAAATAAAAAAATATTATTTTTGGTTCTTCAAGCCTACGTTTTTTTTCTCTGTAGCCCATAGAGCACGGAATCGCCGCGCCCGGCAGCGTCTAAAGACGGTAGTACTTTGTACTTATAAAATTCATGGTTCCGATTCTGCGTTTAGCGCACAACTTTTTTCGAAGCTTTCAGGTTTCTATTCGGCATTTATATGTTTTAGTGCGAGAAAACGGTGACTCGCTTGGTTTATATGAAAAATGATGACAATGCCGCCTTCAGCAGCCGTCGCCGAGGCGTCTCCGTGCTCTGTGCTACAGCCTAATAGCGTAAGCGTAACGCACTTATAATCACAATCCCTTTCATTTTGACTATCAATGTTAATTTTTGTATTTAAATTGACGAGCAGACGAAGCGAAGCGATGGATTTTTCGAAGTGAAACTTCTTAGGCGGCGATTTGATAATTGGACGAGAATTGAGAGTGAAATTTCAAGGCCGCGTCACGTTTAGACAAATGTCGTTACATGAGAGAGAAGAAAGATGTAACTCTCTCTGTCTCTCACGCTAAATTTCTCTCATTCTGCATTTAGAAGTTTCACTTCTTTCACGTGTAGGTGCGGTGCTGCACGCTTATTTTTTTAATATAATCAATCAAAATAAAGGGAACAGACAGTTAAGGTAATTGAGATGCTGGTTGTAACAATCACCTTCGTTTAGCATGTAGTCGGAGAAAATTTTTGATGCAGGGTGTCAATTTGCTGAAATTAATTTCACCGACTGAATTTATATTTTAGTTTGTAATAAGTAGTACTTGTATTTTTTTACTGGAGTGCTACACCTGTAGCATCAAAGGTTATTATTTACAAAGGTATTCATTACAGCTAGACAAATATCACTTATGACATAAATATGTGAAGTATAAAGTCACCTTTTAGTAACTAGAATATTACCTGCTACCTTTATCCGAACTACTGTTGATTAGCGTTTCAAAGGCAATTCAAATTCTATTGTGTGACAGCCGGAGGTTTATGTAAATAATAATTATCTATTACCTTTATGTAACATATAAAGCGTAGTAACGTTCAGCATTGGGTGAATGTGTTATTAAATTAGGTTATTCGCTAAGTGGGTTAGCACATTCCTACATACTTTGCATTTTAGTGTTAGTTAGTTACATTCTTGTGAAAGAACGCTAAACACTTTGCATCTTGAAAGTCATGCGACAAAAAAAGAAAAAAAAAAGTAGGGAGATTCTATAATTTAACTAAGAAACATTATTTTTGAGCCTTGTTTTAGAATCAAAAAAGATTAAGCAAAACTAACATAACTTTCAAAATTCAACTTTTCAAGAAGTTCTAACAGTAGCCCACAAATGATTAATGGCAAATTCATCAAAGTCTCTTTAAAAAAACAACGGTTATTAAAATATTAATAGAGTTAGTAAGCAAGTGTCCCAAACCATGCGGGGCTAAGCAGTAAGATCAAAATGTGAACCTTAAACAGACTGCTCAAAGACCAAACTTCAAAAATCATTGCAGCTTGCTATAGCATTATCAACCTGTGTGGAATATCATGGGCACATTAAAATATGCATGCTAGTATAGCACACTGGTTATAAATAATCTAGAACTAAGTATTCCCCTAGGCCGCGTCCTATTTGAAATCGATCGTCTCACGAATACGCGATCATCGCGCTCATAATGTTAACATAATGCTCGTGACGATCGCGTATTCGCGCAGCCATAACTTTTACATAAATAGAACGCGGGGTAATTACGGACCAGCTCAGTCCGCTACGGAAAGCGAAGTGACGCTGCGCGCACTTTTTAACAATTATCGAACTTATATTCTGATGAACAGCTTTTACTATAGGACCAACCCTGAAATTACGAAGAAAACCGGCCAAGTGCATGTCGAACCACGCACAATGAAGGGTTCCGTAGATGGGATCAATTTATTCAACAAACTTAACATTGTAGTTGAAAAACTTGTTCTCCCATACATTTGGTATGGGAGAACAAGTTTTTGCAACTGCAAGTTTAAGATGGTCGATTATTACTCGGTAACTTGTGGAGCCTACGTAGCAGTAATAGTTTTCCGGGAATTTTTTCACATACCCAAAACCAACCATTTAGCTGGCTTGATTGACGACAAAAAAAATCATCCCTACTTTACGTGCAAGGGAGGTACTTACCTTAAAAAAAATATTTAGCGATTTTTTTTTACCACTTGCTCGTCGTGATTTATATGTATACCCATACCAAATTACAGTTTTCTAGTACCAACCGTCTCTGAGCTAAGCCGCGGACAGACGGACGGAGGGACGGACAGACAGACGGACAGACAGACAGACAGACGGACATGGCGAAACTATAAGGGTTCCTTGTTGACCCCTAAAAAACAGCTATTTGCTGTTTCATACATTTTGTCGTGAACATACGGGGAACAGCTGATATTTTTCGGTTTCGGTTCAATTTCGGGGTTGAGCCTATACTAAAAGTTGTTCATAATAATGATTCCTTTTCGGGTTTAACAAAAACTAGGCTTGTATAACTTGTAAGTACACTAAGTACCCAACAATGGCTAGTCTCACTACGACAGATACAATTTTTCAAGAATTCTGGACAAACACAATGAACAAAACAAGATACGAACATAACAGACACAGGAAGCCGTGAGTATAAGCACAATAACAGATTACCCAGTATATCTCAGATGCATCCTTAATCAGTAACCGCACTTGTAATTAGGTACACACGGCTACACATCAAGCTATACATTTCCAGTTTTTGCTGATCTCGCATTGTATGGGAGTTTCGTACAATGCGAGGTCAGCTTTAATTTTGACAGTTGAGGACGGTTGTCTTGAACTGTCAAAATGACAGCACAACAATAACCCGCATAACGACTCTTACATACTGGCGCGACTAGTCGCGCGATGCGACTTTTAACAAAACAATTTCTGAGAAAACTTCACGGCGAACAATGCGGCGGCGTCGCGTCGCGCGACAAGTCGCGCCAGTATGTAAGAGCCTTAATGGTTATTATGCGAGTTATCGTGAACATGATTGAAACGGATGTCGATTTGTTTATAAAACCTATAGACATTGCAATTGTGTTATGTAATAAAAATGCGAGTATGATGTAACAAATTGTTTACGAGTGCTTTTGTTTTTAAAGATGCCAGGATGTACCACATTCTCTGTAAAATTATTGTAGGTGCTGTATTTGTATGCGTGCGAATCATAAACACGTAAGTACATTTCCATTTACTTTGAAGTGGTGTTTGATCTTTTCAAGAACTAAATTATTAGGAGGTGAAGTTGTAGATAGCGTTATCTCATTTTCAAAGATTTTTGTAAATAACTCAGTTAAAATTTATTATTCTGCTAAAAAATACAATATAAAATAATTTTATGTTGATTAAAAAAAACAGCACATGTTTGAAATCTTTGGCTCAATGACAGTAATGACAAAAAAAAAAATATCTTACGATTCTTATTATCGTTGTTATGTTCAAAAATATAAACACAGACTTGACAGACAATATAAAACTGAAATAATATGTAAACGTATGTAAAGTATGCAAGTACCGAAGTTAATTACTTTTGTAGCTGTGTTTAACTTTGTAGGTATACTAATTTTTTTTATGGAATTTAATACCTAGGTCACATGGTAATTTTCACCTCATAAAGGTTTCCGCAGACAGGCGCGACGCGACTACGCAACGTGACTAGCAAGTAGAACAATTTCTATGAAGACTTCATGGAAATTGTTCTACCAGAATCGCATCACACCGTTGCGTGGCGCTTGTCTGTCAGTATCAATGAATGTGGTCGAATTGTCGAAATGGAAGGCAATGGAATTGTTAGTGTTACGCAATTATCCCGCTGATTCCCGAACGCACGAAACAAAAACGCACGTGCGGGGTGCATCATAACTACGTCAAACGACCTTTTATTTGAAAAATACGACCCGATAGTTGACTAATATACGTGTCGTGAACAGTTTATACGCCACACGTGATTTTATTCAACAAATATGAAAGCGTGGCAACAATACTTAGGTAGGTACGGATGTGTCCAAACATTGCTATATCAATGACAGAATAGCATACTATGCAAAAAATATACATCTACTACAGTCAACAACATAATTATGTATGTTCAGTTTCGGAGGTCCTCAGATACATCACCCAGACACGGCTATTTAGTCGACCACAAAGCTATCAATTTAAGCGAAGTTTTTATGTCGGAGTGTCATCCATCATTTGCATCGGCTTCCAGTCAGCCAGTCAGTGAAGCGATTTATATGACATCTATAACCCATTTACTGGAGAAAAAGATACCCCTTGATAAACTCCGGTTAAATAAGTATTTCTGAAACCGAGCATGAAAAGTGTGCAAGTGCCTGGTACAGATTGGTGAAACGGAACATGAATTTTTAAACAAATTAGGCGCATCATTTGCCTAACCTCTTCCCAACTATATTGGGGTCGGCTTCCAGTCTAACCGGATGCAGCTGAATACCAGTATTTATACAATGGGACATGCAAGTTAATACAATGGAATATGAAATGTAACGAATTTGTTTCAACTTGTGTTGCATTTCATATTACGTTTCACCAATCTGTACCTACCTAACCTGTAATGAAGCAATCATGTGCAAGAAATAACTACGGACTGTATAGATTCTTTTCTATTTTGTGAATGTAAGAAGTATATAGGCTAAATGGACTGTAGATATGTTGAGCATTTTCTATCTACTTACTTGGTACTTATTGAAAGGCCTACACTGTCCTCCCATACCTAATAACACTGTAATTCGAAAATATTGTAAAAGCCAATTATTTAAAAAAAAGTAACCGTGGAGTTTCTTGCCGGCTCTTCTCCTTAGGAAACGACCAGTTGGAACCGTGCACCTAGCTTCTGACGTTTCATAAACTGTGCCCATGTAGGTTTATAAAATATTTTGATTTTGGACTCAACGAGAACTTATTGAAAAATTATGATTCGACCGTTACCTAAACGAAACGTGACTTTTTTAAATAAAAACGATGCGTAACGACAACACGAAAGTGATCAAATATTGCTGTATCACCGACAGTATGAAAAATAATGTTTTTATGATATTTGAACAAGTGATTTCGTTAACTGAATGTCGCATGAAATTGTATTACCTAATTATTTATTAATTAATGCAATTTTTCTTGTTATCTGCTCTTTAATCAAAAATACGTCGAATCATGCTTATGAATATTATTGTTTTTGTATCAGTAATATTTACGCGATGATATTTCATGTTTATAATCCGATTTTTTCATATTGCTGATGAAAAAACGTCGCGCCTGTCTACAGGAGCCTTAATAAAATTATAAAAAAAAAAAAAAAAAAAAAAAAAAAACTGGATGTATTTTAAATAGTTTAAAAACATTTAGTAATGTTACTCATTTCTTAAGATGAAACAATGATTATGTTTTTGATACACTATCTACGACTCCATGCCATTTCATAAGTATAATAAGTATTAATTTAAAAAAAAAAACCTAATCTACTGTAAGTCATATATCAATAAGGTTAATACCTAAAACATCTCACGCTTCCTGCTAACTTGAAGTCAATTTAGATGCTAAATTAAAAGCGGTACTCACAGTTTCACAAATGTTCATGTTACAGCAGTTCTCAATGGTGATCTCACACTGGTCGGGCCGAGCTGTCATCGGAGTTACATTTTTGTTCACAATAATACGCTTCTTGATCCTGGAGACAATAATGACATGATGGTTTAAAGTTTTAGGTTCACTTGCACCATAAATCACTAAGGAAATGCATAGCGCTAGCTAGCGCTAAACAATTTTAAAACATCGTTCTATTTCTGTTACTCGTTTGAAAATAACAAAGAAAAAATGATGTTTCTTGGGTGTAAGTTTGCCTAAATAACGAAGAAGATAAACCTGGTTCACATTGTGGAATGCAATAAATATATTGATTAATTTCTATGAATTTGACAATTGAACGATATTCATTGTCCTTAATAATTTGCTGCGGCATATTATATGTAGTTAATCGATTGCACGGCGGCGAGTGTTACCTACAACAATTTATGGCGCCTGTTTGTTTTTATTAGGTGCTCTTTGTAGTAAAGGCAAAAAAACCAGTTGACAAAAAGCCGGCAACGTCATTAAAATTATATATTTATTACACAAAAGCAAGGATTAAATAATAGTTATTTATGCTACTGATAATAAGAGTTATTAAAACATCAGTATCACATGAGTGTTTTAATACCTTATTATTAACAGTTGCATACAAGACTTTATCTACACCCATGTTATGAATCCCCTATAAAAGGTTTGCAATACTAATATCGAACAAAAATGGAGGGATACGACTCATATGAATTCGATTTTTTCGAATTCGAATAACCTATAAGTTTTTTTTTTTAAATTACGGTGCTTTTTTTATGAAATGCGCCTGCATGACAATGTTCTTTTTCTTAAATGAGTTGTATTATGAAATTTTGTACAACATTATAACACCCGTTTGGATGATATAATGGTTACTATGACACTGGTTGTTTTAATGTTGGTAATAAGCTAACTGTTTCAGAAACTTTTATAGAGGATTTATAGCATGGGTGTAGATAAATATCATAACAATAAAGGACGCTTTAGTGCGCAAACGTAAACCACTTGCGTCACTTCCATCGTTATAAATGTGGTAATTTCTGTATTTCCAAGATAACCGTGCATGCATAAAAATATGATCTGCATCTTATTAAAGTGATACCTACTGCCACAACTGATATAAAGATAAACATGATAAGTAGTTTTTGGTGATCATCGGCATAATATCCATCAGTACCTACTTTGCCTTATTTTGCTTGTACTTAAAGCCCCATGCAGACTGGCGCGACGCCACACAATTGTTTTGTTAGTGTCGCGTCGCGCCAGTCTTTACGAGGCTTTACTCCTTCCCTAACCTAATCAAATTCCAAAATCTGCATTATTATAGTAAATGAAATCGCTATCGCTATTTCTTACCCAAGTAGCTACACTTTTTTAATTTGTTTCATTTTTAGAGTTCCGTACCCAAAGGGTAAAACGAGACCCTATTACTAAGGCTCCGCTGTCTGTCTGTCCGTCTGTCACCAGGCTGTATCGCTTGAACCGTGATAGTTGACAGTTGAAATTTTCACAGATGATGTATTTTGCTGTCGCTATACCAACAAATACTAAAAAACCCAATCAAATAAATATTTAAGGAGGTTCCCAAGCTTGATTTTTTTGTTCGTTTTTGCTCGAAATTGACAGTATTTAATAGACGCTTGAAATATACACAGGATATTTTGTTACATATTAACTTTAAAAATAAATAAATAATTAAATTAAAATAAAACAAATATTTAAGGGGGCTCCCATACAACAAACTTGTTTTTTTTTTGCCGTTTTTATAGATAATGGTACGGAGCCCTTCGTGCGCGAGTCCGACTCGCACTTGGCCAGTTTTTTTTTTTACTTGTAGTTACGTTGTCTTTTCTTTCTTTCTTTCTTTTTCTTTCTATATGTTTCTTTTGCCAGCCCTTGTCCCATGTTACTTGGGGTCGACGCAAACGTCTTCCTCTTGGATTCTCCCCTGCCAACTGTCACATTATCATGCACTCTGTCATTCATATAATCTACCTACAATTGGTTTCAAATAAAGAATATGACAAACCTTGGCCTTCTCCTCAATTGTAGAATTTTGGTTATGAGCACAGCGCAAGCCAAGCAAAGCATTCCACATAGGATACCCAGAATTATGATGATAGGATCTCTCACGGGATCCCATCCGTCGACACAGCCCTCTATGACTGTCTGAGTCGAAAGTTGATCTGGGTTGAAATTATCTGAAGACCTTGAGTGAGAGGTAAGAGGTTGAGTGTCATTGCACCTGAAAAGAGAGAATATAAAATGTTATTCGTTTCACTGGCTAAACGTACTTAGCTAGAAACAACGGAAAAACCGTCTAAGTACGAGATGTACAGCTGAACAAGCTATTTGCTATACAGGCACATAACTTGCAACTACATTAAACAATTTTGTGAGTGTTTTCAGTAGTCAACAATCCTTTTACGTCACTCTCCTCAGCCATAAGCTCAAAAAGTCAAATTACACACACAATAAAAACGAATTTTGACAGTGTAGCGGATAATTGAATATATTTTGCCTGTAAACCAAATAGCTTGTTTTACTGTACCTGCTTGCACCCCTGACGATCTGAACAACACCTCTGCTGCCGCAATAAACGTGGCCACCTACCAACTGGGCCCAAACAGTCTATGAAACATTTATGTAGTGTCAAAACAAAACGAAGTAGTACAGAAGGTCAGGCACAAGCAGTTTTTAAAGCTGGCGCCAGACACTGTCAAATATTTGAACACTGGTGAGGTACGGTAATAAATGTGAGATCAAACTTTGATCAAATACCCAAACACCCGTCCCTCACATGTCGCACCTTTAAAGTAAAACCGTTACTAAACGAAATTATAAAATTTTACAGGAGAGCCAATATAAAAAAAAATCACCGTTTTTGTCAATAAAATCTGAGTGCAGGGTTCTATAGGACACTTAATGAGGTCTTATTATAGATCTCTGTTTACATTATGACACGTAATTTAGGAAAGTTATATTTTTTTTAAATAGATTGCATTAATAACTCAATTCATGAGAATTTTCGTTTAGTAACGGTTTTACTTTAAAGGTGCGATGTGTTCAAATAAGCGTTGCTGTGTCTGACGCCGGTATAACACAGACTGCCAGATATGAATGAGTAGCAGACGACGCTGTGCAAAGCCTAAAATATCACTATCACTACATATTATAATACAAAGTCCTCCGCCGCGTCTGTCTGTCTGTTCGCGATAAACTCAAAAACGACTGCACCGATTTTCATGCTGTTTTCACCAATGGATAGAGTGGTTCTCGAGGAAGGTTTTAGTATGTAGTAACCGGCATCCACGCGGGCGAAGCCGCGGGCATCAGCTAGTTTCATAAATAAAGTGAATGGTACAGTCATATCAACGGTCCGGCGGCATGCGGAATTTGTATAAATATTTGTGACCAATCAAATGACAATGTGTTTGCAAGAAATTATAAACAACAATATATAATAAATAAACATCAATTACAATTTTAATAAACATTGGATTCATTGCTTAGTGTTCATTCAAACTGTCCACATTTCTTTCTTTATTATGTGGTAATGCGGTTTTTAGGGTTCCGTACCCAAAAGGTAAAAGGGACCCTATTACTAAGACTCCGCTATCCGTCCGTCTGTCTGTCTGTCTGTCCGTCTGTCACAAGGCTGTATCTCATGAACCGTGATAGTTAGACAGTTGAAATTTTCACAGATGATGTATTTCTGTTACCGCTATAACAACAAATACTAAAAAACAGAATAAAATAATTATTTAAGGGGGGCTGCCATACAACAAACGTGATTATACCTATATTATAATTTATTTTTTATTTAGAAACTACCTACCTACTGCGTAATAATTATAATTTAAAAGTGCTTCCTGTCTCCTAACTCACTTATTTTGCTGTGCCCGACAGGGTCCATGTGATCTAATTTTAAGTTTTTACCACCTAAATACTACATGTGGAATGCAATAAAGTATTGAGTATTGAGTATTGAGTATTGAGTATTGATTTTTTTGCCGTTTTTTATAGATAACTAGCTGATGCCCGCGACTTCACCCGCGTGGATATCGGTTATTATATACTTAAACCTTACTCGAGAACCATTCTATCCATTGGTGAAAACACATGAAAATCGGTGCAGTAGTTTTTGAGTTTATCGCGTTTACAGGACGACAGACAGAGGCGGCGGAGGACTTTGGTTTATAATATGTAAGGATTGTACGAAACCCTTCACGCGTGAGTCCGACTCGCACATGGCAGGTTTTTTTTTTCGTGCGCTTATACAAAACTAAGCAATACTACGTAAATAATTTGTTTTACTTACTGGCAACTTTCATTCGTTTCTACGTTAGCTGGCGAACTAGTAGAAGGGATGGCCTCTGTGGTGGTAGTGTAAATTTTAGCTGCCTCACATCTTGAGCCTTCGTAATCTCCAATACATTGACACACGGGGTCATTCTTCTCGTTCAAGGAACAGATACCATGGTTCAAGCAATACCCATGACACGCGTTAACCTCACACCTCTCGCCAGAATAACCGGCGTTACATCTGAAATAACGAAAATATGATCCAGGGTAATTTTACTTTAAGTTATGACACCAATAGGATGTTTAAAAATTAAATCATCATCATCTTCATTTCAGCCGAAAGACGTCCACTGCTGGACATAGGCCTCCCCAAGCACCGCCACTTCGACCTGTTCTGTGCTTCTCGCATCCAGCGGATTCCTGTGACCTTCACCAGGTCATCGTTCCACCTTGAGGGGGGTCAAAATAAAATGTTTACCTGCATTTAGGTTGTCCTTCGTCACTGACACTACAATCCCCTTGGAAACAGTAATTTTGGCAGACTGAAATATCGCATCGCTCGCCGGTGTATCCAGGTGTGCATTTGCATAGTGATTTGCCACTGACTTTCATGCCATGGACACAAAACAGGCCTGCATCAGTAGGAATGTTGAAGGAATCGTTGATCGCCGACTTGTTTTGTGGAAGACTTGTTAGAGCTTCGCATTCGTGAGTTCCTGCAGTTTGGTCCTCAATTTTATAATTAGCAGCAATACCGAAAGGTGTTGTTTCACCTTTGAAGTTACTAATCTCTTTCGGTTCCGGATTACCAGATGGGTTCTTTGGTAATTGCCAAACAGATTTGTAGCCCCAGTCCACCCAGTAGATTGAATCTTTAGACACGGTCAATGCATTTGGTTGATGATGTATTCCAGCAAATAATGTTGTTCTGTTCTTTCCATTTAGATCTGAACTTTCAATAGAATAGTGTATACCTTCTCTATCATCCGCCCAGTACATTTGCTTCGTCTGTTGGTCAATGGCCAAGCTGACTGGCATGTAAATGTTGCTGTCGATAACAGTTTCTCTTTCGGAACCATTGAATCTAGCTCTCTCTATTGTGGGCTTCTTGGTGTTTATGTTGGTCCAGTAAATATACCTGTAATTTGTAAACCACTATAAATTATCTATTACGTAATTCAGTATGTTTTTATTTTTTTAGAGTTATGACACTTTCATTAGGAACGTACCCTCTACAGCTATCCACGGCAATATCTCGGGGAATCTCGTCATCCATCTTGATCAAAAGATTTCCGTAAACATTGTTCTTTGATCCACGCTTTAGCGAAATCCAATATATACTTCTTTCATTTGTGTCTGTCCAGAAGAGTAATCCTTTAACTGGATCGAAAGCGAGACCTTGGATATTTTCGTATGCTTTTCTCTTGACTAATGATTGGTATTTCTTACTAGATATGTTAAAACTAAATATAGAGGCGTTGTCGCTCTGTTTGTCGACGAATAGCAGCATGTTGTGTACTGCATCATAAGCTAATGCTGTGAGGTCTCTAAACTGAACGCCTTCTGAGTGTGTTTTGTTTCCATTTGTAAAAAAATCTAGTTGATCTCCTGTGGTCACGGCAATATCTGGAACAAGAAAGAAAACATAAGGATTCAAGTTGATAATATGGCGATTTAGCTGCGAATACACGGTACATTGAGGATTTTATAGAACATCTTGTATTTTGAACGAGAATTAGTTATATATTGGGAAAATAGACTAATAAAAAATCCGTTATGTAATGTTGTGAATGCAAGTGCCAATTCTCGCATTATTTGGCAGCGCTGCAGCGCCTGTCGCGTGACTTACAAACGCTGATTGGAGGTTAGTTACATCTTACGTAACGCCACCGTCTAGTTTGAACTCGAGTGGCTTTTGTGACTCAGATTTATGATGAGTGAATACTGTGACTAGGCAACTAATTGTCTCTATTACATCGGTAATTGTTGCTGTGGTATATATGAAGCTAAGCACGCCTTCTACATTAAATTGTAACAAGTCCTTAGAAACTACTAAGTAACAGCGTCGTATCGTATCAATTAAATTGTATATTATTGGCTTCTGCCTGCCACTTCGTCTGCATGGACTTTTGAATTGGGTCCAGGGAAAAATGAAAAACTCACTTTCGTATTTATAAAATTATATACAGGGTGTAAGGGACACCCCTCCGCCGACTGATGGGATGAATTGAGCATATCATACTAAGACGACCGGTACATGAAATTGTTTCAGGAACGATAAGGGAATCCAATAAACCTGATTTGTAATATTACCTCACGCGCAATGTATCGTTACCGCGGCAAAACCCACGCAGCCGCACTCCCCGTGACGGGGGTGAGGGGGTGGGGGGGGCGCTCGAGTATTTAAACATCCAATGCTGTTTTTTTTTTAGCTGTTATATTTACATAAATGGAGTGCTGCGTACAGAGAATGTAATTTTACATTGAAATAAAGAAATAGTAAAAGAAAAAACGATTAACAAAAAAAAAAAACCTGAGAAATTTTCCCGTAAAGTATGATTCAAAATACCAACCGGACGTAATGGTTCCTACTTGGCTGCGCACACAAAAATCTCCAAAGCGACAACTAAATCGTGTCCAAGTATTTAGTATATTCACTTCTCAATGAACGTCTGGCATTCTTTTAATAGTGTTGTTAGTGTTGAGGAGCTTGTGGCTAAGTAATAACAGCCGCATGGGTCGATTCATCAGGTTAAGCTACGCTTGCCGGGGTTGGTCCGTGGATGGGTGACCATCTTTACATATCGAGACTCCTCCGTGCCTCGGAAAGCACGTTAAAGCGTTGGTCCCGGCTGTCATTTGTGGATCTTTGACAGTCGTTACGGGTCGTCAGAAGCCCGAAACTCTGACAACCAGTCTTGCCAAGGGGTATCGTATTACCCAGTTACTGGGTTGTGGAGGTCAGATAGGCAGTCGCTCCATGTAAAATACTGGTATTCAGCTGCATCCGGTTGGACTGGAAGCCGACCCCAACATGGTTAGGAAAAGGCTAGGCAGATGATGATGGACAAAAATATACATATTTGTGAGACTAGGTTACACTATTTTTGGGTCTAGATTATATGTATAATATGTAAGTATAAGAAAGTGTATGTTTGAGCAGATCATAATATACATAGTAGCGTCCACATATAGGTATTTTAAATTTGTGAAGCACCCGATTAACGGTCTCGTGACATTCTTGATGTTAAATAATACCGACGTCACACGAGAACACACGCATCGTTATATTTTATTCACGTCACAAGCTTACGGCCTTTATTTGCCTAATTTATGATGGTTTTATCATGACGGGAGTTTTGCCCAGAGAAATACGTTTGAGGTAATTTCCTAATATTGAAGATGGAATATATGGAAAAATTTGTCTGAACAATTACCTAGTCATATTAATAAGTATTCCACGTGTTTCCCGTACCCGTAAGCTATTTATAAAAGGTCTATCTTTTCATATACGAAATCTCTTAAGGGCTAATTGAACTCATCATTATGAACAACATTAGTTAACAATAGTTCAAAAGGTAACAATAGTTCATGGGACCAACACAGAAATCGCAAAAAAAAATATCTGCTGTTTCATACATTTTGACGAGCTATGCGAATATAAATGTAGGGAACAGCTGATTTTTTTTTTGCGATTTCTTTGTTGGTCCCATGAACTATTGCCGATAAAATAGAGTATGCGAAAATTTCACACAAACGTTGTATCGATTCAGTATCGTGTCAAAAAATTGTCTTTTGTGTGTCGTTGATAGCGTCGATTTAAATGCTAATAATTACTAGTGCCAGTCAAGTATGAATAAACTAGTAGTGTAGTGCACCAATCGTGTTCATTAATAGACATGTGTCGGTTTAAACTGGGCTCATTAACGACTTAGTGTGCAACTAGTAGGGTAATGCATTTATTTTATAACTGTCATAATAATGACTGGATGACATAATTATTATAGATGTTTCAGTCAGCACCCTATCATAATTGCTTAACACACTCTAATCACAATCTGAACGATTTTGCTAATGCTTCATATGTTCGGAAAATTTGTCTGCTCAACATCGCAAATAACGCAATGAATGTTGTTGAATCTTAAAAATGAAAGAAGGATACTGTTAGTCTTTTACGCAATTACCCCGCACCCCACTGTGTCTGGTATCTAATTGCATAACTTATTTTCGTAACCGATTAAGACTAATTTGTTTCATTTTGACTGTTCAACAACATTCTTTGCGTTATTTACGTTGTTGAGCAGATTTTTTTTCGTTCTTATGAAGCCTTACATTAGACATTTGTTTCAAACCGATTCCGATTCTGATTGTTTGTGTATTATGCAATTTTAGTAATTAGTAGTGCTGATTCGAAAACGCGCATCAGTAATTTTTTGACAATCACGAACGAATAGGGTACAGTTGTGCTATTCTGTAAAAATCTCATCGTGAAAACTTAGGTGAAGTGAGCTTGGAGTGAACTGTCACCGCCTTAGCATGAGTAGGTATCGATGACAATGACAGCTCACTCCACGCTCACTTCACCTAAGTTTTGACAGTGAGATGGTTACAGATTAACAATGCAGAAGAGAAGAGTAAAAGAGGAGGATGAATTCAGTATTGGTATTGTTCCTATTTCAAGTTAGTCACGTTAATTTGCCAACAGTCAATTGATTTCTCTTATCAAAACATGTCGACCGCCACGATGCGATGGTCGCCAATCTTAACGGTCAAGATCGTAGGTCACTGACAGAATGTATGTTGATAGTCTTCTTCTAAATAATAAAGGCCTTATGTAGCCAATATTTTATGTGAGTACTACGTAATGTATGGAAACGGAGAACAAGAAAGTTAACTTTTTAAAGGACAAGAAATCACCTGTTTTCTTAACCAATGTATGTTAAATTATTGTATATTGTAAAGTATTCTTGGCCCGAAGGTTTGCAATCCCGGTTTTTAAGCACGAGCTGGGCAATCGCAATCGGATTAATTTAAAAAAAGTCAGCAATAAGTGCAATAGCAATGAATTGCGATTACTTTCAATTTGACTGCGCGCAAGATAGGTATGCGCGCGGCAGAAATCGGAACTAATCGTATGCCGCCGTCTTGTCGTAAGTAAGGGCAAATTAAGTACAGGATTATTTAATTAATTAATATAAGATTATAATATTAAAATTAAATTATTGTCATTATTATAGATAGATATAATATTTAAATTTTACAGTACAGAATCAAGCACGCCAGCGTCTCCATCTGCGCGCAGACTTACGTATCTTGCGCGCACTCTAGTGAACTAATTGAATTGATCTATCAAAATGACTATGTCAATGACACTGTGATTGGTAGTGCTTTACGTGATTAGGCTGTTGAGTTAAATTATGATTGTATATGCTTTACGTGTGGATTCTTTTTTTAAACAAACTTTCCTTTATCATGATAGACTGCAATAAATCTTTAGTAATATTATAATAAAATAATGCTTCAAACAAATCGTATTGTATTCAAGTTATTGCTAATAAAACCTTAGTTTTAACACCGTGGGTGGCAGTTTCACAGTATGCAATTGTTTATTTTATTTTACCTTTACGGCCGATTTATCTGCAAATCGTTCTCTTATATACTACGCGATGACATAAAATGTTATAATAAAATACCACCCTATATTCTTCAACTAAATGAGAAGAAAGGAGATGGAAAACGGTGGGCCCAAATGTAATAAGTTGAGATATGATCTAAAAAATTAGACATATTTTTTTATCTAAGAATATGAAAAATCACTTCAATTCTCAATCTGGAAGCGGAGAAATATGAGAAAGATAGTTTTCGTGAGATTATCGATTCAATAATCGATTACACAGTTACGAAAATAAAACTTTTGCACTAAACAATTAACTCGAAGTAATTAAATGCACTATATATACTTATATGCAATATAGTGCATATAATTACAGTCATATTAATAAATCAAATATCAATTAATTACTGAAAAACCAATATTAATGATTATCGATTTCATATCGATTCAAATCTCTCTTATATTTTTAGTCTATGTCACTGACATGACAGCTGACTGACATTGACACTAGACAGTTGCCGACTGTTCTTGTTTGCTCACTCGCACAGAGTACATTCTAATATACTGACACTCACTCGTTTAGTGTTTTCCGATGCGTTTTGAGTGCTTTCCCGATTATTCGCCATTTTTCACGACCACTGCTTTGTATTTTACGGATTCTGACCCTGCGTACCTTGTAAGACCCTTGCTTTCACCTTGGACACCGAAGATCGCTCACACGTTTGACTTGGAATTGTTATTTTGGATTTTATCTCTTTATCTCTTATATCTCTGTTCTCAGATTGACAAAATCCGCAGAATTTTCAGTGAAAGCTTGATAATATATAAGTTATTAATTGACACCACTTTCATCTTCTTACACCTAGGCCCATGATTGTATGTAATCGTTTCAGTCTCCTTTAAAACATGCATTAAACGCACACTATGGCCGCTTTCCGAATTAGAAAATAATCGCTGACAGCGCTCACATCGTTATCTTCCGTTCCCTTTTAGATATCACGATTATGACAACTGACAACTGTCATCAATTCGGAACGCTCGTGAACGCGTTCACACAGTCCTCGCTCAACTTCATAACATAAACATAACCTCAAACCTTGCACAAGAAATACTGATTGGATATTTTTGAAAATGGAAGTTCAACGCATTAGTTTGTTGGTTAACTGGTTGTCTCTATTGACTCTGGTCGCCAAATACTACCGACAGCATCAACAGGAGGAGAGAAGAAGGGATGCGCAAGCGACAAACATTGGCCAATAGGACAGTGTAATTAAACTTCTTAACATTGAATAAATGATCTAATTTTATGGTCTATTTTGTAGTTTTACTTATAAAATCCTTTATCATTTGAATAAGTTTCATATTTAGATACTTAAAACTTAAATTGTATATAATGCAACTTATAGGTAAGTAAATGTGAAATTCATTCTTGGCAAGTAGATTTTCTTTTTTTTTAATACTTATTCTTATTCATGTAAGTATTTAAAAGATATGAGAAGGGAACTTGTTACCATAGCGCCATGTATTGGGATGGGTATGCAAATAATTTTCAACAATAATAGTAATTGAACATTTTTATTAACAATCAATTAGAATTACATTATAATCAGACTGGACCTCAGGTACCCTACTCGCGCTCCAAGCTAAATTCTTTTCCTAATTATTATTTATGCTAATATAAGAAAAATATCAAACAGTACAATAGTAACAAAAGTCTTATGTACTTATATAATTAACTCCTTATCTATTTTAGTAAATATTATGTAAAATCACAAACATACAGTACAATTAAACATTAATAAAATTCACAATTTTACCAGGTATTTCTATTCAAATCTTCAAACGGGTACTGATCAAAACTTAAAACTAATAAAAAATCACAAGAATCTATACTTACCTACTACTAATTAAAACAGGTAAATACTTATTGATCAAATCATAACTAATAAACAATCACAGTATACTACTAAGTCAACAGGTACTGATCAAATCTTAAAAACTAGTATAAAATCATAAGTAGTGCTACTAATAATAAAACAGGTGCTGATCATATCTATATTTAAATCTTTAAAAAACTTAAATTTAATTGTTGTTGTTACACTACAACTGCAAAATGAATCAGTTCCGGGTTAACAACCAAAAAAAGCAAAGCAAAGTCTTACATCAAAGTAAGGCCATGTTGCCCTATCGTTTCCAGATGTCGCATTGTGATCCACTATCTTTTTATAATGTTTTTTTAAACTGTTTAGTTTTGCATGACACTGGGTGCAAGTAACAGTATTATTGTATGTTGCACATTGTTCTTGCTATGATGTCATACACCATCTTAAGATGCATTTTTTCAAAATGGTCTATATGCTCACTGTATAATGTGAGTAGCAACAAAATGCATGCCTCGTTCCAAATGAATAGAGAAGGTGACTCGGGATCTACTGAAATAAAAATATAATATTAAGAATGTACTTCCTACTAACACTGCAATAATATGTTTTGCGATGATTTGAATGAAACTTGGCACATAGATAATCATATCCTGGAATAAAATATAGAATATTTTTATATACTAAAGAAAATGCTTTTATAACTTTAAATTGATAGAATCTGAAAGCAAGTTCTTAAGAATTAACCAACATACTAATAAGACAAAACCATAGAACACTTTTATCTTACTTTGTTATAGATTAAGTATTGGAGTAAGAGTGACCACATAATGTTGTCAACATGATATGTTTTGCAAACACAACAGGCACATTCAGCCAATAAGTATCTGCACATAATCAGATAATAATATAAAATACTTACCGTATTGTTCCATTGGTTCATTCAGCAGTAACTCTGTTTCTCGGCTAGACATATTAGCATCAAAGTAATTCACCAATTGCTGTGACTCTGTTTCTCGGCTAGGCATATTTGCATCAAAGTCATTCACCAATTACTGTACATATTCAGTATCTGTAAACAGCAAGAACCAGTTAAGTAAACATTTATGATTGATCAGAAGACAATAACTAAAGAGTGGTTGTATGCACTTTCAAAACTGTAAGAAAGCTTTTGCAAACAGACAGCTAAGCAGTTGTGATGAGTAAAACATTTGCATCATAATCGTTTGAGCAGTGGGAAGAATTGCAAGTAGGCTAAAATTCAGCACTTACCTCTCTGAGCCCTCTCGTATTGCTCTGATGTGAGCATGATATTAATTTGAATACTCATGGTTATTACAATATACACATCAAACGTCTTCTTCTTCACAATTTTGAAACTATTGGTACGACTCAAAAAGTCAAAACAAAACAGTACAACTGTCACTATGACACTATTTGACATCCACATTGACAGCGCTCACGATGATCATATTTTAGAGCATGGTCGGCGTTATCGCAATATGGCGCATGTCATGACGTCATCTATGACGATTCACGGGACATCGTTATCGCGATAATGCTAATTGGGAACGGGTTTTAGCACGCCCAAATCGATTACGGCGTAACTCGGAACGCACCCTACGTAGACAAGCATATTATAAGTTGGATGATTATATCGTAGATAAAAATGCTTGGCTTAATGCTGGTCCTGCTCCACAGGCACTTGGGCTCAATAGTTAAATTTTTTATATTTGTAAGAGTGGCTTCCCCTTATTTTTTATTTTTTCTGACTTTAAGGAACTCAATGTTTATTTTTTATTTAAATTCTATTATATGAATCTCTCAAGTACATTGCGAACTATAGTTTTGTATAATTTAGAAGCACTTTTTCAATGTTGTAAATGTGTGTACCATGGGGCCGTTTCATATGGTATCATGTTGTATGTTGACTTGAAAGAGCATGGCAGATGAGAGTATGTCATACTCACTTAAATGTCTCGCTGATGGTGGCGCGTGTGTTGCATCATTCGGTTCCCTACAAAATGGTTGAGCTGGATGGTGCTGATCCACGTGTCATGTTCGTGAACGGGCGCCGTCAGTTGAGACTGGTCATCTCTTATCAGCCAGGGCTTATTTTTAATCTTATATTTTGAATTATTTTTCATTATTTTTCGTTTGACATTGTTCTCACATATAGAAGCACGAAGAATACTGTACCCAGGATTTTGTAATATCTATATACATTTTTAAAAGAGTGTCCTTGGAGTTTCTTGCCCGTTCTTCTCCATAGAGATCTACGAATTTGAATGGGCAACTAGCTTCAACTTTTTGACTAACTGACCGACTCTTTGACAGTTCAAAAGTGCCTGTAAATGGTTTAATTGAAATAAATGCTTTGAGTTTTTTTGAGTTTGACAGTTGTTGTTTTTCAGGTTTTAGTTTCTGGATTTTTGGCGCTTGAAAGACATTGAAAGAGGGAGTTGTCGGTGAAGTTTTTTTTTTTTTTTCGTGAATTTAAGTCATCAATTCATCATACATAACATTACGCCTGTAATACCCGTAGGGTTAACTCCCATTTAATAGGGGACGGAGCTTATTGCCATCAACCGGGTACACACACATAATCGTCTGTGGAAAATGTTAAAAATCGGAACGGCGGCGTCAGTTCCGAAATTGAACACGCTTCAAAAGATCTTAATCACAGATTCTAGTACAACTAAGTATATTTCTTTTTTATTCGTTGTGGAAAAGATTTTTTGAATAATCATTTTTCGAATAATCATTTTTACTTAGGTACTCTTATAACCAGTGATCGGAGTAGGTAGATTGATTTTTGGTACTTGTATCATAAATGCACACAGAAAGAATAACATGGTTAAGCCATTTTTCCGGAAAGTAATTCCGGTATTTCCGGATTCAATTAAATATTGTTAATGTTGGTAGTGATATTATTACTACTCAATTCAAAAATTAAAGGAAGGTATCAAAACTAAATTAATTCATTATTTATTTGCTATTTTATTTATTTGCACATTATTACAATTCCTACCTTTTTTTTTTTTGAGGATGGCAAATCATCAAATGACTCCTTCCACTCTGGCAGAATACAATTCCTACATAAGTTCCGGTTTTTTTTTAATAATCCACTAATTCCGGAGGAATGTCCTTATTAATATATACGTTTCGGATCAATGGCCCCAGTTCAATCTACCTACTCCGATCACTGCTTATAATTGAATGTTAGTAATTTAGATTAGGTTATTTTTTATTATATTATTGTTTATTTATCAGAAAAAATCTGTCTAGTTCATTGATTTGTTGACTAAGCAACAGTCGTAAAGTACTGCAAATCTTGAAAACGTTGTAAGTACTTACTTGAGAAACTCCATAACCGTAGGTATTTATATGCATGCTGCACCTATTTATTACTACATCTTATTATACTGTAAGTACGGTTGTTTATAATAATTGATAACAATTGATAGTAAATCCACACGTAGCTACTGCCACACCTGCATGCCCTTCGTGTAACAAGTATCTACATAAATAGTCTTTCATAATATCTAGGTATACTTATTATAAATTATAGTCGCTCTTCGTGTTTGTATGTCCGCGTTGATCTTCTAAACCACGCAAAGGATTTTGATGACGTTTTCACTATCATTTAAAGAATTTATTCCGGATAGTTTATGCGTTATACGTTAATATTTAACTTACGTATAATAACAAATAATGAAATCATAATGTTTTGTCAAGTCGTAAAAACGTAGCAAGGCTTTAATTAGTAATATGAAAGTAGTCAGTTACATACATACAAATTCAAACATAACTGCTTATAACTACTACACCATCACACTTTAAATACAAGGTGAAATTAAGTTAGCTAGGGAAACTCCACCGAGTATCAATATCGAAACATGATAAAACGAAAACAAAATCAACGTAGTTAACGATCACACAATTTTTTTTTTTTAAACAAGTTATACTGCAATCTTCGACATAGTTCACGTAGGTCTGTCGAATTTAAATGTTTAGATCTTAGCGAAAATTTAAACTGGTTCGTCTATTAGTTTTCTCAAAACAAGGCTGTATTGAATAAGTTCAGAATAGTTCAGAAGTCAAAGATTGTTGTATTCTCTCCCTCCGATAGTGTTAATAAATCAAAGATATTTGTTTATGTTTAATGCTCAGGGGGCCCAAAACGGCCACATTAGTAATTCCTCTAAAAGCAATTCATTTCCTGAATTTCCAGCTGTCATTAGCAATTCCTCTAATTTGACACAAAAGCTAAATCATAATGTGTGGAACATTTTACGAATTTCCATAGAAAACTGACAGAAAAACAGATGAAACAGATGAATTATTTCGTAATATGAATCGCACGCAGATCATATTATGAATTGTCAGTTTGTGACATTTTACGATGATTCATAATATTTTCCTATTATGATTCTGCCAAAGTGGCTGTTTTTTAAGCCCCCAGTTCATCTCTGTTAAGATGCTCACCGGTGGAATTGCATTCGGCTGTAATGTAACAAACCACGTTTCCACTGTAACGGCTAGGACTTTGCGAGTAGACTGCGTACTTGCGCAGGCCGTCAATTGCTAGATAGTGTAGAGAGATGATTCAAACTAGCAAAAATTTAATAGGAAGAAGTAACACGGCTAAGTCGCAGGTGAAGGTTACATTACAGGTGAGGAAGCGCCAGTGTGGTGGATCCGCAATGGTAGCCCGCCAAATGCATTATTTTTTTACGTTTTTTGCAATTTCCAGAGCAGTAATGTATTTTGATCAAAATTTATAATACTTATCAGATTTTTCGTTTTGGACAAAAAACGTTTTTTGCTTATAATTCACATAATGATTATTCTTGTCGTTTGCTATCGGAAGATGTTTTGCTGAAGATTTCATTGGAAATCGTCGAGGTAGGAAACAAATAAACAATACTGTGAACGCGTACGTTGTCGTGCGTATGCTTACGCGCAGTATGTATGTACTTAGAAAATGCGACGTCACCATGGCTGAAATGTTTAAATTATTTACCAAAATTATTTTTCTGTAAAATTATCATCTCTTATCTCATAAGTAAGTACAGATAAGTTTTTGTTGATAGCAGGATTGACAATTTTAAGCACTCGAATGATACTCTAAAATGCTATCTGAGTATCAAATAAGCTAGCAGAAGATTACAATTATCATGAGAAGCATTTACTGATTTCCGCTATTCGACATTAGGTGAAAGTTAAGAACCTGCAAACAGTTTTTTTTATTTAGCAACATGTTGACATACAAACTCACTTTTCTTTTGTATTTTTAACACTGTCCAGTTTTTTATTGAAGGACTGTTCGAAATTCAAAGTGTGTGTGTAACAGCTAAATACTTACTTTGTAAACACTTGCAGTTGCCACACTCTAGTGCGAACCACGCAAACTGAGCATTTTTAGCAGCGTCTCAACTCAATGTCAAACTCATGCGTAATGTCACAAAAAATTACAGATAATAGACAAGATTTACGAGCTATTATTGACAATAAGTACATAATTTATTAAGAAGTCACGTGTCTAGATAAGCAGACTTATTTCTAAACAATGTGCTGCATTCCAGCCCCAAAATTACATAAAGACTCCCACAGACAAGCGCGACGCGACGGTACAACGCGATTCTGGTAGAACAATTTTCATGAATTTGACATAGAAATTGTTCTACTAGAGTCGCGTCGCGTTGTCGCGTCGCACCTGTCTGAAAGAAAACAAGGTCGTTTATCTGGGTAACCGGTGATGTAGGTGACTGATGTCAAGGTAATATTTTTTGTGCATGTAGGGTGCTTGACAACCCTGAGTTTTGAGTATTGAGTAGGTATTGATGTTTCTGGCTTATTCGGTTAAGGTGGATGCGCCAAGGTAGCCCGCGAAATTAAAATTTTCTTACGTTTTTTGCAATTTGCAGGTCGGTGTCAGGTTGTATGTTGATCTAAATATGATTTGCGCCCGTAACTTAAAACTTAACGAAAATTCATATTACTTCATGCCATTTGACAAAATTTTTGATCAAGTTTTCCACACATATTCATGCCAATTTGATAAAAGTGTATGAACAAGCCTGTTTGATCAAATTACTTGAAGGTCTATAGCCCGCATTAGATTACTACAGAGTAGGTACGCTATTCATCCATTTTGGCTCATTCTCATTTATTTTTTAGGGTTCCGTACCCAAAGGGTAAAACGGGACCCTATTACTAAGACTCCGCTGTCCGTCCGTCTGTCACCAGGCATCTCATGAACCGTGATAGTTAGACAGTTGAAATTTTCACAGATGATGTATTTCTGTTGCCGCTATAACAACAAATACTAAAAAAAGAATAAAATAAATATTTAAGGGGGCTCTCATACAACAACGTGATATTTTTGCCGTTTTTATAAATAATGGTACGGAACCCTTCGTCGATTCATCAGGTTAAGCTACGCTTGCCGGGGTTGGTCCGTGGATGGGTGACCATCTTTACATACCGAGACTCCTCCGTGCCTCGGAAAGCACGGGTCCCGGCTGTCATTTGTGGATCTTTGACAGTCGTTACGGGTCGTCAGAAGCCCGAAAGTCTGACAACCAGTCTTGCCAAGGGGTATCGTATTACCCAGTTACTGGGTTGTGGAGGTCAGATAGGCAGTCGCTCCATGTAAAATACTGGTATTCAGCTACATCCGGTTAGACTGGAAGCCGACCCCAACATGGTTGGGAAAAGGCTAGGCAGATGATGGTACGGAACCCTTCGTGCGCGAGTCCGATTCGCACTTGGCCGGTTTTTTGTACAGTCCACCGCACGTCCATGGTAACACTGTCCGTAAATTATGGGAATCGGCCATTAGTCACGGAGGTGAAAAACGGTTAGAAGGTAACACGTTACTTACGGTTCGCTAGCACTAAAGTATTAGTTAAATCATAATAACTTAGTAACCTATTCGGTTACTGCCAGCGAATTTGTGGTTGATTTAATGGGAAAATAAGTTTTCCTGTTTCTCGAGTACCTAGTAACACTTATAAATGGATATTTTTATTATTTTTTATAGAGGACTGTTATCGATATGATTATTATCATGTAGGTGTATGTTATGCGACTATGCGTAGTGGTAACTCCAGGGTCAAATAAATTAGCTAGCGAAACGTGTGCAGAACGTGATAGGTATCGATATCGGAACTTGATATAAAAAAACAAATTAATTGGATGATGTGTGTTTATGATATTATTATTAACTGACATACTTACCTCAAAAAACCCTAATGATGAATTTTTTAATGATAAATGAAATTTTTGTATACAATTATAATTATAATGAATAAATGTCATAAATAATTTAATATTAATATTTATCATAGTTAAATAATTGAATAATCTATGAAACATGTTTATTTTATTAGATATCTGCACACCTGTTTAGGTAGGATATGGTTTAAAGAACTTTTATTGTATGTACCTATTCACTATCACCTCATGTAGGTACCTACCCATATTCTGGCAAATAAATGATTTGATGTTTTTTTTGTGTGGGACATCGACACTTGGTATATCAGTTTTTTTTTTGTGTAAACTTTACAGACGTGGTAGGTAAAATTAACACGATATCTCTATACCGTAAAACAAAATAAAACAGATTTTCTCAACTCATACTTCAACTAACAACACAACAACAAGTCGTTGAACCCCAAAAAATACATCAAATCTTTTTGTTTTTATTTTATCGTATCTAATACCTAATATAATTTGACCCTGTATACAAGTAATTATAAAATCAAATCGTACTTCTACATGTCGGTACATAGACATAATGTAGAGGACTCTCTTTTATGTGTCGAATGTGTTCTCGTGTGTTTGTCATTCGAAAAAAAAAATTATTGTCTACTAGCTGATGCCCGCGACTTCGCCCGCGCGGATGTCGGTTATTATCAGTGATCGGAGTAGGTAGATTGATTTTTGGTACTTGTATCATAAATGCACACAGAAAGAATAACATGGATAAGCCATTTTTCCGGAAAGTAATTCCGGTATTTCCGGATTCAATTAAATATTGTTAATGTTGGTAGTGATATTATTACTACTCAATTCAAAATTTAAAGGAAGGTATCACAACTAAATTAATTCATTATTTATTTGCTATTTTATTTATTTGCTCATTTTATTACAATTCCTACCTTTTTTTTTTGAGGATGGCAAATCATCAAATGACTCCTTCCACTCTGGCAGAATACAATTCCTACATAAGTTCCGGTTTTTTATTTTAAAAAAACCGGTATCCACCAATTCCGGAGGAATGTCCATATTAATATATACGTTTCGGATCAATGGCCCCAGTTCAATCTATCTACTCCGATCACTGGTTATTATATACCAAAACCTTACTCGAGAACCACTTTATCAATTGGTGAAAACAAAATAAAAATCGGTGCAGTAGTTTTTGAGTTTGTCGCATACAGGACGACAGACAGACGCGGCGGAGAACTTTGTGTTATAATATGTAAGGATACTCCATTTGAAATAAGATAAGACATTTAAATAAACCTTTTTTACAGTCCGTTCAACCGATTTTGACGTCTAAAAAAATGACGTCGTTGGTGGCATGACAAGTGGCAGCTGCAGTAGACAGTTGGTATTGTGTAACTTTTTTTCTTTTAATGCCATCCTTATGCGTACGGTATAGAAGTCAAAATCGGTTGAACGGACTGTATAAAGGTTTGTTTAAATGTTTAATCTTATTTCAAATGGAGTATACATAATTGTTAAATACGTAAGTAGTAAGTCTGAACCATAAATGTCTATGGTCTGAACAAATATCGAAAACAAAAACTGATACTTAAATGTATTCGGTAAAACAATAAAATTGCAGAATGAATATTAATTAATTTAAAAAAAATGCAAGTCATTTGTTTATTTCATTTTTAAATTCAATGTAGGCTTTCTCTTTCAGTTTTTGTACTTACTCTTTTTATTTATATACCTACCTAATGAATGTATTATAATCATCAAAATATTGTGAAAAGGTCAGTATAAAAAAAAATATTATATATATGAACATCCGAATTGATAACCTCCTCCTTCTAGAAGTTAACTGGTTTAAAAAGGTCATTTACACTTACACCTAGGTAACTAATAATAAATTTAGCCTGTAGATAAATTACATCCTATGATATTTAAATTATTTTCATCTATAATAATTAATATTATAAAGCTGAAGAGTTTGTTTGTTTGAACGCACTAATCTCAGGAACTACTGGTTGGATTTGAAAAATTATTTTTGTGTTGGATAGTCCATTTATCGAGGAAGGTTATATAACGTCACGGTACGACCAATAGGACCGGAGCATACATGAAAAATGTTGCAAAAACGGGAACAATTATTCCTTTTTGAGAGCTTCTGTTGCGTGCACTGCTTAAACGGTTTAAGTTACGCAAATATCATGTATGATGGTCGATGGAATTGTTTCTCTTTAAAAGTTCAAAAAAAAAAGTCCGCGACAGCATATGTCTATCTTTTAAGATTTTGTTCGAAGTTAAAGCATTATTTGCGACGGAGTTTTATCAACATAATATTAATTCTTATTCAAATAAATAGTTTTAACATCAAGGGTATTTATGTAGCAGTAAAATACTTTTTAATTCATTCAAATCGGACATGTTAATTTCGAAGTTATAACGAAATGCAATACGCGAACCGTTCGACGCCGCCGCGACTTTCCCTACTCTAGAGAAGAGAGGATGGGCACACGGGTAGACCACGACTTGGAATAGGACATAGGATACGTTTTATCCCTATACTCCCAGGGGATCGAGACCTACGCGGGTGAAACCGCAGGGCACAGCTAGTTGTAAATAAAATAAAGTAAGTCAAACTGTTACAAGTAGGGTTACCATTTCGAAATTTGAAAGTTCTGACGAAAAGTCGGACATTGGCAAAAAATTGCTTCCACTGGATGTCACATATTTTTCCGATATGGGCGTCACCGGTTGCGTTATAGAAGAAAACTCAAAACACAATATAGTTAGGTTTTTATGTTGCCCAAGTAATGTTAGATATTTTTAATGATAACGAGGGTTCACATTCTTCTCAAACTGAGTAGGCAGATATTTAGAACACAAGACAAAATTCCGTTATTATTGCATTCTAAGAAAAGACATGGAGACACATCTTTTTGAAGCCGATGCAATGCAGCATACTATGTTTTAGCGTCTCTTGTCTCGTCAGATAGTTTTGGCGTTCCTTTGATATATTTCTGCTGCTACTTGTATACTCCAAATATGAGACATTTTGTGCGGAGGCAGCTCATGTAGGATACATGTTTCTTGTCTGGTCGTCCTCTGCATGGAGTGCTCACTATTTCAAATTTTAATACACTAACACTAGAATATAAGTTATTTTGTAATACTAACACGATATGGATCACTGTTGTCCGAAATAAATGAATTTTAATTTAATTTATTTGCCTTCCACAAATGATAACATTTATGTGCCGCATCTTGACGAATGAAATCAGATATTATTGCCGAACTGTCCATAGTAATTTATGTTTACGCTCGTGACTGTACGTATGAATTGAAAGAGTCACATTGGTACTTGCCCGGATTTGACTCCAAACTTCGTACAAGAGAGGCCACTGGCCATCACGACATTAAAAATTAAAAAATGCAACGATTGTTGCTCTTTTTTAATTTTTTGAAAGTGTAACAATATACGGAGTGGAGTATTTAATTTATATTATGTTTTCCTTATAATATTAATTAGGTAGGTACAGAACAGGTACCTACATAAATAACACAGTACTTACATGTATACTTTATCCTGTAAGGTCTACAGGAAAAACGATAAAAAAGAAGGAATACTTAAAACAAGAAATATTTTTGGTTATTGTGAATATTATTATAATCTACCTATTTCTATAAATTAATTGACATGCGTGTAGAAAGGTGACGTGTAGAAAATCATTGATAAAAAAACACATTACCTAATATCAAATTGTATTTACCTATGTCCAAATAAACGGAAGAATGTTTCAATAAAAAAAAAATACTTTTCACCAAAAACAAAAACCTAATAAAGTACTTACGATTTTGATAACATAATAATAATTATTATTACGTATTTTAATTGAGGAAATAAAGTAAATATCCTTTACCAAATTACCGGCATCGGTCAGTACCTACTGACGTAATTAGCGGTATTATTACCTACCGGAAATAGTTAAATAGTTTTGGTAGTAATGTTCTACGTAGGTATAGTCACGTCTTCACGAGCATAAATATCTTACACTTAAGCAAAATTCAAAAGCGATTTTCTTCTTAAAATATTGAAAGAAATGTTATGGTATTCCGAACGAATAATTCTTGAGACCTTACTATTATGGAATAGGTCTTTTCCCAAAGTTGAAATCGTTATTTCACGCGAAAATCGCTTTTGAATTTTGTGTAAATCTAAGGTAATTATGTTCGTGACTGTACCTAGTAGTATTTTACGCTGGATTTCAAGAACAGGGTCTTATTTATATCCGTTTTTTGTAATAAATACGTACGTATATTAAAATTGTCGTCACACCAGTATTGCCAAGTAGGTACTATGTTAATTAGGGCTGTTAAGTTATGACTGTTATGAGATAAAAATAAATTAAGACAATTACGGTAAAGTTACTTCCAGTTCGTTTTTAGTTGTTTATTTTTTTTATGTACTTGTAGTTTCTGCCTACCCCTCTATGGGAAAAAGACGTGAGAATAGAATAGATTTATCATACTCTTTATTATGTACCTACACCATATAAATAACAGGTATAAAAGGATGTATTTTACCTAAGTAGTTAAGATATGTAATATGTAGAAAATTTTACATAAAGTGAAACAATGGGCGGTCTAATCGCTAAAAGCGATATTTTAAAGACAACCTTCGGATGGATTAAAGCGAGAAGGAGTGAATACTGTGTGTGTGAGTGTATGTTGTATGTATGTATGTATGTACTCATCTTACTCGAAGTATCTTATAACAAGATATTCCTACGATTTTTAAACATTACAAAATTATTTCATGTTTTAGATTAGATCGTCTAACTAAACACGCCCAACTTTATCAATTAAAAATCAGATATTGGTATATTTTCAAAAACATATCGCATCTCCGCTCAAATAGTGTCGTAAGTCAAAAAATCAAACTTTCGAAAAAAAGTTGTTGAAATTTAACAACTTTCATTTAACATTGTAATGACACTAGGGCCACCTAGAGATAAATATTTAAACCATAAGTATCTATCTGAGATAAGATTTTGAAGTTTTCTGAAACGAATGGTACAATAAAAAGGTTTTTATTTTTTTTGAGTTGTGACACTATTTGATCGGAGGTGCGTTATATCTGTTGAAGGAAACCATCGTCAGGAAACCTGCACCCTAATTGCGTAACCATTCAAGCATTCCTCTTAAATAAATGTTTACATTCTGTATCTGAATTGGTGACGAATGATAGTAGATAGTTTAATATTTATTAATTAGCTTATGACATATAAAATATATACTATACATTATTAGATTTTATAAATTATAGAGAATAGTTTTTGTAATCATTTGACATAATAATATTTACAATCATTTGACACAATAATATTTACAATCATTTATATAACAACTATTTAAAATTTATTGACATATTATCAATTTACGATCTATGGACATAATCCTACTATATAATATTATAAATGTGAAAGTTTGTGTGTTTGGATGTTTGTTACTCAATCACGCAAAAATGGCTGAATGGATTTGGATGAAATTTGGCAAACAGATAGTTTATAACCTGGATCAACACATAGGATACTTTTTATCTCGATATTCCTACGGGGTCGAGACTTACGCGGGTGAAACCGCGGGGCGCAGCTAGTTGCCTAATATTTATCACATGTGTTTTGTTGGAATTTTTTATTTTTTATATTTTTCTGTCATTTTAATTAATGTACAAAATATTTCAGACACAATGCGAATTGTTATATAAATAAATAAGTAACACACTATTAATCGCAATCTTTGAGTTTAGAAATAAATTCATAATCCATTGCTTCATGGGTTTCAAAAATTCATCTGCTCAACAACGTTACTATCGTAATGAACGTGAGTGAAATGTGAAAATGAAAGATTTTGCGTAAATAAAATTGTATCTGTTGATAATGTAAAAATAACAGCTGTTTACTAAATGCATATGAAAGTATATATTGTACTAGCTGATGCCCGCGACTTCGCCCGCGTGGATGTCGGTTGTTATATACTGAAACCTTACTCGAGAACCACTCATCTGTTGGTGAAAACAGCATGAAAATCGGTCCAGTAGTTTTTGAGTTTATCGCGTACAGGACGGCAGACAGACGCGGCGGAGGACTTTGTTTTATAATATGTAAGGATATGAGAACAGCACCCTAATTGCGTAATACATGAACAATCATAATCTGAATCGGTTTGAAAAAAATGTCTAATCCATTGCTTCATAAGTTGGAAAAAAAAATCGCAATTAGATAGCAGTCCTTTGCCCTACAGTGGGACAGTAAAAGATCAGATATTTGTTTGACCAATCAATTGAAAGAATCAACAGCCCTAGTTACGATTATTATGATAAATTATTCAATTGACGCGGAACTGTTCAATGAATAAATTCCGCATCAATCGAACTCCTGGTATACAATAGTCGGAGAGTTGAACAACCGGACATGGGCAAAAACATAACTGTATCATAAACATATCTCAGTATTAATACTTGTTTGATGACGCTATCAAACCAATCAATATGCCTAGCCTTTTCCCAACTATGTTGGGGTCGGCTTCCAGTCTAACCGGATGCAGCTGAATACCAGTATTTTACATGGAGCGACTGCTTATCTGACCTCCACAACCCAGTAACTGGGTAGAATAGAATAGAATAGAATAGAATACTCTTTATTATGTACACCATAAAAAATACAGAAACAAATGTAAACAAATGGGTAATACGATACCCCTTGGTAAGACTGGTTTTGTCAGACTTTCAGGCTTCTGACGACCCGTAACAACTGTCAAAAATCCTCGAATGACAGCTGGGACCAACGCCTTAACGCCGCTTAATGACGCTATCAGATAAACCCTAAGCGGAAACCACCGACACTTCATCGAAATTATAATAACACTAGCTTCCGCCCGCGGCTTCGCCCACGTGGTATGTCGACAAAAAGTAGCCTATGTCCTTCCCCAGAATGCCATCTATCGAATTCCGTTCAGTGGTTTAGGCATGAAAAGGTAACATACAGACAGACAGAATTATTATCGAATTTATAATATAAGTATGGAAGTATGGACTAACTGCACCCCACGGTTTCACCCGCATAAGTCACGATCTCGTGGGAATATTGGGATAAAAAGTGCCAAATTTCATCCAAATCCGTCCAGACGTTTTACCGTGACAGCGTAACAAACAAACTCACTTTCGCATTTATGATATTGTTAGGATTCATGTATATTATTAAGCACAATATTATTTCGGAGTATCGATTCCTACCTGTTAGGTAAATCCACGGTGATTTACCAGGTAGGAGTATCAAATCCCCCGAAAACCAGAAAATTATCTTTGGAATTGTCGGTTGTATCCGCATAACTATTCATCTGGGTTTTGTGTTGTGATAGCGTCCTTAGCATAATGGGGGTTTTCCTTCAGCCCTGGGATTTCTTGCAAAAAGCTTGTTGATTCCAAAGATATCTTACCGGTAGAGTTTCGACAGATGCAAGTTTTACCATAGCGTTTAACGAATAACGTTTTCCAAACTATTTTAGTTAAGAGACGAGTGCTAGCAAGATGTAGGTAGCACTGTAGCAGATAATTATCAATAAGTAATTAGAATTACATCTGGATTTCCCATTCAATTGGAAGCTGGGGAGGTCGTGGCGCCACTTCTTCCCAGCTAAAGCATTAGGAAGTGGTGAAGGGCTGGCGTTTTGGGGGACAGTGCTATGTAATTTTGACTTTCAAAAAAGTGTTAATTCTCAGCCTAGATTCTACTAACGTGAGATATCAGTTTGAACCTGCACGCCTGCTGTGCGAGAGCACACAAAGTCCTAGGTATTAACGATCGATTAATCAATGACCTGGAAAAGTTAGCTGAAACCCGCGAGAAGGCAATTTTTAACCTCTATTAAAATTAGAGTTTTGCTTCGTTCCTTTTATATTTAAAGTGTCTTTGACTTAACCGGACCTTTGGAAGGCATATTATATTTATTAGTAGTACATGATTATTATTACTCATATCATTTTTATTTTATCGTCCATGTCGTTGTGTTCCAAATATGTAGTTTAATACATATTATTTACCTTCATAAACTCAACGTTTTACGATGTACGATTAGATAAGTTGATATAATTATGTTTGCCTTTTATTTTCATGACCACAACCTGACTCCTATATTATTATGGCAGTTAGAGTCGATAAGATATATATGAATACTTTTGTAGGTATTTAATTAATAGGTTAGATTTATATTACAATATATTACAAATTATATACCTAGCTGTAAGCAGTACCTAGGTAGCTGAATAATTGCTTCCAGGATGGGATCCATATTTTGACCTCAACCTTAACAAAATCCAACAGTTGGCCAACGATTTTATTTTATAGGTAGGATAGTCGTAGATGTTCAGTTCTTGTTTCGATTTCTGATTTCCAGAGGTTCGATTCAAACTTAATGGCGGCTCGGAACATGAGGCGAGTCGCTGCGCAGTAACAATTTCATGTGTCAGCGGGGGTGAGGGACCCCACCCCTAACCCCCGCGCAGCGAGCTCGTACCTAACTTCCGAGCCGCCATTAAGTTTGAATCTAACTGTAACTACCATGAGGAAAAAATAAGACAAAAAAAGAGAATAAAATTAAGACAATACCTATGTGAAAACACTACATTGTTACAGTGTTTTTTGTTGAGATCTTGAAAATAAAAGATAGAAATAATGTACCTCTTTTGATTTTTATATAAATATAAATCCTTCTCAATGAAAAACAGAAATCATTATTTTAATTTGTGTATTTTTAAACTAGCTATTGCTAGTCTCAACACTGTAAAGTCGATTCAATGTCACGCGCTCTGTAAATATATCTCGACTACAAAACAAAACAAAATCGGAACTACTAAAATAGCGGTATTTTTATTGCACTTCCATCTCCTTTTGAATAATTTAAAAAAATGGGACACGCTATTTCGGAATAATTTTGTGCTTTACGATTTTAGAATGACTAAGGAATAGAATTAGAAACTTGCTCGTATCTAATTGATAATTATTATTAACCCATGAGTACCTACCGATAATTCTTGTGAAATAATAATAGAAATACCTATAAGGAAACACGAGATTTCATTTAGTAAACAAAAAATATAACGAAACACGAGATTTCCCTATGTAAACAAAATGGTTTACATTCCAAATTCGAATTTTGCTATAGTAACTTAATGTGGGTTCACGAAAGGGAATGACGGAATTCCCCGACTATTCATTGTAAGCAGACTTGAAACGTGACTTGAAACGTTACTTGAAACGTTACTTGAAACGTTACTCAAAATTCAAAATAGAGGTACGATAACATGATCGTCATAAGTAGTCATAACTAAAGAAGGGATTGCAAAAACGTTAACGTAATAACGTTAAGTATGTATAGTTAAGTAACCATTTATAACTAATTTCTTGGGAATATAATGAAAAGCTATCGAAACGAAATGTTCAACTAATAATTTAGTTACGATCTGGGTGGAACGGTAGAAATTATCGTCACTGGAACTATATGTAACGCTATTTTAACGTTATTTCTTGACTGGACTTGTAACGTTATCGTTTAAGTCTATTATTATTATTATTTGTAAGTTGTTTGTAGTTTACATTGCCTTGAATTTATGGACCAGCCGTACCGTGGAGTGTCCATATTTCGGCTCCGTAAGTCATAACAAGCAGGACGCACGGATTAAAGTCTTTAGGCGCTTACCACAGATTACTCTTACTAATTGCATGTTCCAAATTTATACCATATCTATTTAAAGGAAGCAAAAGCCTACAAGTACAATGGCAAGTATGTCAATCAAGCAATCGAGACTTCAGCTCCCTGATAAAATTGATTACAATCAGGAAATTATTGGTTCATACTTGTTACTTGAAGTAATTAAATTTCGATACTAAAACTTTACCCGTGTAATTTTATGACATTTTTATTGCTTGCTATGATAAAACCTTGACTTAACTGTCTGTGACAATACTGATAATATATCGAAGAATCAATAGGACAGTCTGTAATCATATATACAACGTGTAACGGAATAAACGCAAGAGCTCATACATCCTAATTAGAATATTAAATTATAAGACTAAAATAATATATATTTTTTTAATCAAATAGTGGTCCTGACTAAACATGAAACGAGGATAGCTATGAGCGTATTACAAATTTGGTTATGCATTGAAATAGGCTTTATATAAAGGCTTATTTATTACCTTGCTATGACGCAGTGGTTCTAATTTCAGTTAAATAAAAGACTTTTTCTTGAAAAATTAACATATAGTATAAATAATGACGGAAATCGATTCAGAAGCCGATTCTGAGCAAACTACTTTTAGGTCTTGCGCTTATTCTGTTACACGTTGTATATTTTTTTTTAAGCCATTCTCATCCAGCTTATACCAGCCGCCCTGCGAAGATCATCGCTCCACTTAGCCTCAGGGCGTCCTACAACCTTTGCCAACGTTTGAGAACATTCCCAACAGTCATCGGTTCTACTACCAACGGCTAATATGGCCAGCCCATTGCCACTACAGCTTGCTTATTTCCCTATAGAATCATCATGTTTCAATCAGGCACTACAATTGACTACGAACTGGGGGTGTAGATTTAAAAAAAAACTGAGTAAGTACACATGGCTATAAATTTCCACTATAAGCTGACCTCTCATTCTACGGAAATCCTCTGCAATGCGAGATCAGCTTATACTGGAAATTAAAAGCTTGATATAGTGTACCTTACCTATCCTTCCATATCGCACTCCTAGATCTAAACTGAGACAACTCAAAATAGGTTATTTTTCAAGAGACGATAAAAACGGATATCTGCCTTTTTTGTTTGGGAAGTTATACAATTTAATTTGATTCTAGATAATAAATAGCTTGTAAAATGTCACTGTATATAAACTGGGGCTAAAATTCAATCTTGCGTATGATCACCGAGCATTCGAATACAAACATAACTAAAAATTAACGATTTTTGAGTTGTCTCTGTTTAGATCTAGGTGTGCGATATTATAAAAACAAAGTCCTCCGTCGCGTCTGTCTGTCGTCCTGTACGCGGTAAACTCAAAAACGACTGGACCGATTTTAATGCTGTTTTCACCAATGGATAGAGTGGTTCTCGAGTAAGGTTTTAGTATATAATAATCGACATCCACGCGGGCGAAGTCGCGGGTATCAGCTAGTTTTTACTAAATGTATGTGTTATGTAGCGTAGCTACCTACTATTTCTGTCCAGATCGCAAATTCATGTATTGTTAAAGTGAAGTATTCCCGTTTGAGCACCTATGCATTGAGTACCAAAGGTATTCCCATTTGAAATACCTTTTTGTACTCAATGCATAGGTGCTCAATTGCTCAAACGGGAATACTTCGGATCCCAAATAGTGTCCACATAATACGCGCAAACTTAACATATCATACCTACCTACTGAACTTGTTTGTAAATTATTTAATTAACTACAAAATAACATTGTCTATCTCCTTTCTTATCAACCTACCTACTAAAGCTTACAGAATTAACTGCACATCCAATTAGCCTCTAAGGAGGAACACTGCATCAGTGTGACCAATTGTTTCCCGTTTCCCATCGATCATGGGCCATGATGGCGCATCGTGGCGTTGGCGTACGTGACTTAACTCATGTACACCGTCTGGTTTCATCTTCAAAGCTTTTGTTGTCGCTAAGAAAGATATTCAATTACATCGAGTCAACTAGCGAGTTACAATCAGTGCTTACGCCGAGGAATTGACTGTAATGAAACAATGGCAACTTACCTAAAGTTTTGTTTCGGTTTTTATAGGTCATATTTGAACTAGTACGTACCTTATTTCCTATAAAAAAAAACTTAACTTTTTTTTTGCTAAACTGGGCATATAGGTAAATAATGATGCAGATTCGTAAGCAAATTTTACCTGTGATAAGTACCTATGGGAGGCTCTACTATCCAAAGCTATGAAGTCTGCTTCATTATAGGTAAAGATACAAGTCTTAATTTTAATCAATAACGGTCCGTAAATTATAGAATTCGGCCATAAAACCGCTCCATGGTTTTTTGTACGATTTTTTGTACACACAGCTACACATCAAGCTACACAATTCCAGTATAAGCTGACCTCGCATTGTACGGAAATCCTATACAATGCGAGATCAGTATAAACTGGAAATGTTTAGCTTGATGTGTAGCCGTGAGTAAGCTATACATTTCCAGTATAAGCTGACCTCGCATTGTACGGAAATCCTATACAATGCGAGATCAGCATAAACTGGAAATGTATAATGTGTACGTTACGATTTGTTGTAGGTACTCTTACGATATTTCACATTTGTACGATTTTTTGTACAACTACGAACTATGCGGTTGCAAATTGCAAACTTGTGGGCAGTGTCATTGGGTTTTTGTATCAGGAATTTCAGGTTGATGGCAATACGCTCGCCCTTAGAACGAAATGTGGGTGCACTATAGAAACACCTCTGCCTAGGCTTAACCCTTCGGAGATTACAGGCGTGATGTTATGGTATGCGGTTGACTGTATTTTTATAATGTTTAATTTATTAGCCGTAAATTTAAATTTATTGCCAATAATAACCTCATATAAATAATATACTTAAATTTATTTTATGAGTTCTATTCATAAATTAATTTATAAGGTACCCACGTTGATAATGGAAGAGTTTTCCACGTGTGACCACGCTTAATTTGTTTTTTTTTGATAACAATATGTTCAATTTCGCGGTACTTATGTAAGTATCAAATAAATACCTAAAGGTGACCTATGCTTATCTTTATTATGATACTAGCTGATGCCCGCGACTTCGTCCGCGTGGATGTCGGTTATTATGTACTAAAACCTTACTCGAGAACCACTCTATCCATTGGTGAAAATAGCATGAAAATCGGTGCAGTAGTTTTTGAGTTTATCGCGAACAGGACGACAGACAGAGGCGGCGGACGACTTTGTTTTATAATAATATAAGGATTTCTTACTTTATCCATTTTCGTCACTCCACACAGTCATCTCAACATTCTCATCTCCGCTACATGCATTCTGTTTTCATCCGTCTTCTTCACGGCCCAGCATTCCGATCCATACAGTACGTCACGGACTTGTAGATTTTCCCCTTTAACTTGAGGGGCATCTGTGGGTCGTAAGTCGTTCCTGTGACCTGTCGCCATTTCATCCATCCCGAGTTGATCCAGCGCATTACGTCTCGGTCTATATGTAATTATGTATACAGGGTCAAATTAAATTAGCTAGCGAAACTCCGTGGTGGGTATCGATATTGACTCTCGGCTTCGATACGCGTCTTTTTTTTACACCCAGTTTAAGGAACGTGGGAGTATTTACGTCAGTTTGTTCAGACATTCGCCGTAGTCACGCACTCACGCACCTTTTCCCCTACTTGAGATAAGAAACGTCGAGCATCGCCCGACAACCATTACTATCTGCCGCCTGTGACGTCAAACTGGTAAGATTCCTACTTAGGTACTTAAATGCTTATCTACCATCATATAGTACGCACGGCTACACATCAAGCTATACATTTCCAGTATAAGCTAATTAATCCTATACAATGCGAGATCAGCATAAACTGGAAATGTAAAGCTTGATGTGTAGCCGTGTGTATCTGCCATATATACTACTAGCTTCCGCCCGCGGCTTCGCCCGCGTGGTATGTCGATAAAAAATAGCCTATGTCCTTTCTCAGGCTCTAGACTATCTGTGTACCAAATTTCATTTAAATCGGTTCAGTAGTTTTGGCGTGAAAGCGCGACAAACAGACAGTCAGAATTACTATCGCATTTATAATATTAGTAAGGATTCTATATTATGGTGTAAGTAATTAACTAAGTGGAAGCCTGTTTTTTAATCTCGTAGACTACCTACCTAATTTGACATTTCAAGTGATTGTTGTTTGTTTTTTCAATTTGGAGTTTGACATTTGCACCTGTCAAATTAATCTACGAGATTAAAAAACGGACTTGAGTTAAGTGGTGTAACTTTTTTGCATAAAATTCTAAATGTGCTAATTGCCGTATTAATACGTATTTCTGAAGTTGTTGATTCGCCCACAAATAAATTAAAATAGAGGGAAAATCGCCACAAAAAAAAAAAAGGTCGATTCGTTCGTTTCGGGCGAGTAAATTCGTATGAATCAACTAATAAACCGCTTAAAAGAAAAGAAAGAAAGAAAATACGTTTATTTGCGGCAAACTTGACGCTAACAAAGGTCAAATATGCGAAAATAACAAGTTGCGGGAAAATATACGTCACAGTCACGCAAAACGGCCATCGCTCAGCATAATGCTGCAACCCTATGCGAGATAGAGCCCCAGCGCTGGTTTTCAGTGACAGCCGGCGTTGACGTCATGACGTCAATCGGTGCAGCACATAATAAATTATCAATAACAAAATAAGAAACAAAATAAATACACTAAGTGTTTAGAAAAATATAATATTTATGATGGCAACATTCCGTTACTACACTACTTACTACTATATAACTTACAAGTACGCAAGATCCAAAAGCGATTTTCTCAATGTTGATATTATAGTGTTCTGATAATAGTATTCTCAAAACCACACTATTACGAAATATTATGTCCTTTCATAATGTTGCAATAGTTATTTTATGAGAAAATCGTTCTTCAATGTTGCGTAGGTGTAAGGTGTAATCTTTCTCGTGACTGTAGCTACCAAGCAGTTAAACGAAGAAGATGGTACAGACGCCAGCACATCAACATACCCGAAACTGTCAAACTTTCCCAATCAAACTTGAACCTAATGCTTTAGCGTTAAAGTTTAAAATCTACTTAAGAAATTTGACAGTTTTTAGTAGCTTGATGTGCTGGCGACTGTACAGTAACAGCCATAATTTTAGCTATTTAGTTTGTTTGTGTACACTACAGCTAACTGCCCACAAATATTTTGTAGAATAGATTAGAATTTTTTTGTAACAAAACCGATTAAATATATCGAATTATTCATTTAAAAACCATTGCTTTATTTTGAATAATCCTCTATAAAAGTTTCTGAAACAGTTAGCTTATTGCCAACATTAAAACAACCAGTGTCATAGTAACCATTATAACACTGGTACCTAAGTACTATAAAATATAAAACATAAATTATAAATTATTATCATTTATGTGACAAGAATTGTTTTGTTAGATAAAAATGACATAATATAAAAAAATTTGTTTGTCCGAACAATAACCTTCAATTATCACTTAAAAAACATTTAAATAAGGTTTATCTCAAAGAAACAATTTCGCTGCGACCCCTCGTGACCTAGCATAGACTGTAAAGTGTTATGTAAAAGACGGTTCATATACCTATATACATAATGTACAATGATAAGGCTAAATAAACAATAAGACTACGTCAGAGTTACACAACTGAAGTTAGGAAAACATGGCTTCTTTTTATGTTTGAAAAGCAAAAAATTTATAAATTATTCATCTGCCTAGCCTTTTCCCAACTATGTTAGGGTCGGCTTCCAGTCTAACCGGATGCAGCTGAATACCAGTATTTTACATGGAGCGACTGCCTATCTGACCTCCACAACCCAGTACCTGGGTAATACGATACCCCTTGGTAAGACTGGCTATCAGACTTTCGGGCTTCTGACGACCTGTAACGACTGTCAAAGATCAACAAATGACAGCCGGGACCAACGGCTTAACGTGCTTTCCGAGGCACGGAGGATTCTCGGTATGTAAAGATGGTCACCCATCCACGGACCAACCCTGGCAAGCGTAGCTTAACCTGATGGATCGACCCGTGCGGCTGTTATTACGTAGCCACGAGCTCCTCCAAAAAATTTATACATTATTATTCGGTATAAATAATAAGCCTATGCTGTCAGGGTCCTGCCTTCTCTCATAAATATTTTATTTTTTCTTAGAGTTAAAAATGCATTGTAGTCTTGGAGCTACGTATCTTCTTATTCGCTGACTACGTGACAGCAAAGACGACTGGTTATGTTTTCTAATAATTTTTGTTTATATACTGGGACCGACTTTATATGTATGAATAAACCTATGTATAATGTCTTACATTTACACATTTAGATATTATACATACACAGTGTGATTCTTTATAATGTGCACATATCGAAAAGAATCTATGCTTAATTTTATCGACGGCAAAAATATTTAAAAAATCTAAATATTTTTTTATTCTTTTAATGGAATTTTTTTAAATTTTGTTCGCTTCTGTGTAACTTTTAAACTAAATGATCTATCACGATGAAACAACCTCTGTAATGATAGGAAGCAATTAGGCGTCTCATAAAACGAAAATTCTGGAAAAAAACTGCCCTCAATTGAAATAAACATATGTATATTTTTAGAAAAATCGTTTTTTTTTGTCATCAATTTTTACAATAATCGTTATACCGTTTTGTTTACACTAGGGCCACAAAAACGAGCAAAAAAAAATTTATTAAATATTTTTGCCGGCGACAAATTTAAGCATAGATTCCCTCATTTCTTTATGTACACATTATAAAGAATCACATTGTATTATGTTTAAATGTGTGTTATGTTACGTCCATGAAACCTATAGTAGGTAGTAGGTGGTTCTTGTCTACCACAAGGTTTCTTTTTTTTAGGTTTCAGTTTACAATAGAAAATCTATTACCGATATTTGCTCGTAAAGATTAATTATTGCAACTAAGTATGTAAGATTTTATTAATAGTTAAACCTAGATTAACCAAGATATTATAATGACCTCAGTGTTCAATAATCAAGCTGCGAACGTGATCAAAAACAAGGTGCAAATCAATAATATTTACTTTCATCTCTGATAGAATCCTACTATCAATAATATGTGTTATTTTCCTCATTAGTTTTTGAAAGAGAGATAATGGTGCCGATTCTTTTGTTCACAAACTAAACCAAATTTAAGTTCAGTGCATCTTTTTCTTTCTATTTCATTAAGAAAAGGACAGAAGATAAATTTAAGTTTAGTCTTGTCAAATTAGTCAGCGCCTGTCACTACTCCTTACAAGTTAAGACGCAATAAAAAATTGCCTACTAAAATTACGTCAATTTACGTCACGCGCTGATTAATTTGTCAGGCCTAAACTAAAATTTATCTGTTGTCCTTTTCTTAATGAAATAGAAAGAAAAAGATGCACTGAACTTAAATTTACTTTAGTTGGTGAACAACAGAATAGGCACCAATACCCCATAATAAGTAGTGTGGTGTGGGTTATCATGGGACTGTATGCGTGCCTGGAAGAACTTGGGGGAGGCCTTTGCTAAGCAGTGAAACAGGCTAAGTAAAAAAAAAGTTTTGATGAACCGCATTCTAAAAAGTACAGCCACCATCATAAATAATGGAAGAAGGGTCACAAAAAAAAAAATTGATTAAAACTAGCTGATGATTATTTTGTAAAAGATAAACTTGAAAGAGTAACGTTGCGTGACACGACTCATCTGAGTGATTAAGACTAAAAAAGTACTGCAAATGTCATCATAATTTAATTAGGTACGTATTATGTTTGCAGTGGCAAAATAATATAAGATTTTTCATCACAAACCTCCAGTTCAATGCTCTTGTAAGTTTGTGCCTAAAAGACTAAAACAGATAAGCTTTAAAAAAAAAATTCGGCGCATAAACATGGTTACTTGAAAATCACTAATAATAATGTGTTCTCCATTCAGTAGATTTTGGATTGTATGCAATAATGAATTTACATTATGACAATTTTTGTTTAAATAACAAATTAAATTGTACTAAAGAAACTAGGTAATGTTTATTTTGCAATTAAAAAAAAAAAAAAACAAGTAAGTATTACATGTTGGCTGCATGTACAGACGCCAGCAGGTCAAGCTACCCGAAACTGTAAAATTTTCCCAATCAACCTTGAACCTTATACTATAGGATTAAAGTTCAAAATCTATTAAAGAAATCTGACAGATTGTAGTAGCTTGATGTGCTGGCGTCTGTACCTTACTACTTTTTCTTTCACTTTCACGTCAAAGACGGTCTTTACTTAACTCATCATGCGTGCGCGACACATTGACGTGACAGGTGACTCATAGCAAGATCATTAGGTCCCGATAAGGTTTGTGCCACAAAGTCACATTGTATTTGTTGTTGACCTAGGCGATAATAATGATAGCTAGGCCATTGTAATAATAGCTTCCCTTAGACTGCCATTGTGCACATTATTACGACACATATAGGAAGCTAAATTATATAGTGTTGTATTTTATACGTTTTTTTGCTCGTATTAGAAAGTAAATAATCTGTCAGGAACATAGGTAAAGAAAAAAAGAAGGAAGGAAAGAAAGAAAGAAAGAAAAATAGGTTTATTTGTCACTGAAACACGCGCATACCAAAATATCAGTTATCACGCAAAATTTAGAAAAACAAACCAGGAATATAATCATGATTCACGAGCACAGAACTGAGGGGCAATTCCTGCATTTTTTTTAAGAACGTTTGCGTTCGCATCTCTTTCGCTATCTGTCAAAATACAATAAATTTACCAACATTTTTGACAAATTTGACAGATTGCGACTTGAATGTGAACTTTTTTAAGTACAAGAATTGGCCTTTATAATTAATCGGCAGCTGTTGTCGTGACTGTGACAAGAAGGCATGATCCAGGTAAAGAATTTAATGAATGTATTGTTATAAGTAGCGCTGTATTGCCTACAGTGGTTATAGCTCTGTATTATATAGATATTACTAAACATAAAATTAAGGGTAAAATGGTTTGTATTTATTGTAAAAGGTTAATACCTCGTATACCTACCTCATTGGTTGGGAATAATTTCACAATTTTACACAATAAAAGGAATAAAGCGTGAATGTAACCAAACAGAACCCCAATGGCGTGCACTTTCAATCAAAAACCGAGGGTTTTTAAAGAAATTCCTGATCCAGTGCTTCTTCGGTTTGATAAATTCGTCTGTTTGACAACGTAAATAACGCAATAAACGTGTCTTTGCTTTTAAATTTTTATTTTTTGCCACTTATTTTTTATTATATATCTTTATACATATATTATTTTTCACGTTTTTAGTGTTTTTTTTTGGAAGTCGGTTGTTTTTTTTTTTTTTAAGTTTTTATTTTTCACTTTTTAGTTGTGGTACCTACCCCACACAAATTTGAATACCACTACCTGCTATGTAAATAACCGTGACGGGGTCAAATTTATAATGTCATATACATAGAGTAAGTGGGAAAAATACGTAATTATTGAAGCTAACTAAAAAATTCCGCAAGCAAAGTTAATAAAATTTATATGGGACTACCTCTGAAGCATGACCTACCAAACAGAAAAGAATCATCAAAATCGATTTATAATTGGCGGAGAAATCGCGTAACATAAAATCAAAAAAAAAACAGGCGAATTGAGAACCTCCTCCTTTTTGAAGAAGTCGGGTAAAAATAAAGGGCACTGCGATCAATTGACATTTTTTATGCGCAATGTGCGTATGTCTAATAAAATTAAGTAGGTATTTATAAAGATTATAATCTCACATCAGACTTAACATGAAAGTATTTACCTATTCTAATCAATGTTCCACTTCTAGTACCTACTTAATTAAACCTTCCTTCATATTTCAAGAGCTCTTTATAAGAACGAGTCAGTAACCTTGGAACGATTTATCCCACATTTTTGTAAAATAAATGTCTACTGTTATCTCTCATCAGTGATAAGAAATAAATTGCTTGATAGTTGAGTAGGTTCCACTTGACTATGGAAGTTCTGATAAGATGTGATTACTCGTAGTAGTAAAACGTTCTTTTAGGTATCAATCATCGCTTTTTGCAAAGGCACGTACAGACAACGCAAATATAAAAGAAGATGGAACATGCAAGGAAATACGAATAGACGCAAACAATACATAAATGAGAACAAATTAAATGTATGAAATTATGAATATAATTATTTTCCACGTCACAGAATGCACCACGTACCTTCTCAGATTGCATTTTATTTTTACAAAATGTAGCACTTTTGTTAGTAGCAGTACCGACATAAACTGTAGGTATTTATTATTATAGATTGCCTTAATATCTTTAATGTACATATTTTGTAGTTAGAAAAATAAATAGGAATCAATATAATATATTATTTATTATACTTACCTACTTTAATTTATTTTTAAACCTACAATAATTAATCTTTTAAGTTATTAGCTACTCCATTGGGTCTGTTGTTATTTTACAATGTGTGTGTATATAAATTCCAATGCCTTTTAATTCGAATTTCAATCATTCTGTTAGTTCCACAGCCTATTAATTAATCCGGCGATTAATACACGAACTGGAAAGATAATCAAATTCTTCCAGTAACCGTCATCATAGATATAATTATTAGAACAATTATTGTGATATTGATAGCCGAGAAACATCGCGAGCACGCGAGGCGTCCTGATTTTAGAAATCCGTATTTAATTGCTCAACTATCAGTCTACAACCTTTAACTTTTATTGTCATCAGAAATCGTTAACAGAACTGGGGCACGGCCGGTGCATAATATTTGTGTGTAGTGTTTATCATTATCACTGAAAAGTCACACAATAATCGTAAATCGTCCAAGTTTGTACTTGTGCCAATTTTTTATGCAACGAACGCCGAATGTCGTGCGTGGTCAGCGTGACCGCCACTCGATTTGCGCGAATACAGTTCCACATTTAAAGTAGCGTTCGGATATCGTCGGAAAATTCCGGTCGTTACCTACCATAACACCTACAATGGCAATGTCTTTCATTCTGACAGTTCAACAACATTTATTGCGTTATTTACGTTGTTAAGCAGACGAATTTTACAAACACATGAAGCAATGGATTAGCAATTTTCTTCAAAATCCTTCGGATTGTGATAAAAAATGTGGGTAAAATACTCGTACTAATTGTCAGTGTAGTCAAGGACCACCTTGTCTACCTTAAAATTAATATTTACTTTCACTGTAAAATTAATAAGTATTAACTTTTACTGTAAAATTAATATTAACTTTCACTTTAAAATTAATATTAACTTTCACTTTAAAATTAATATTTACTTTCACTGTAATATTAATATTTACTTTCACTGTATTATTTTCCAGAGTTCCTTTTGATAAGTTTGAATATTGTCTGTTTTTCTCTAAGATCTCCAAAAAATAAATGTGCAGAATAAACAAATTTTTCTCTTAATTCTTTTTTCTTTCTTTCTTAAAATAATTTGGACTAGTATCATGGTTAAATACCAAAGAACAAAACAGAGGAATAGGTTAGTCTGAATTACCACGTGACCGCATTATTAGGTAAGTAAAAGAATTTCTATTAAATTGTGTCAGTAGACGGTTGGAGCTAGGTAGGTACTTACTTTTACATATATTATAGGTATATGGAGTACCTACCTACTTAGGTACGTACATTTATGGAGCAAAATGCCGCGAGTTCAACGACACGGATGGCAATGAACAAGAATTTACACTTACCTAAGTACTTACTACATAATTAGCAACCTAGTTTGGACACTGGTTTCCATACAATACATTTTAACCATGTAAATAAAAAGTAAATTCTAATTTCCTAAAAAAAAAAATTTCGTTTTTTTTTATTGCCACAAAAAATATATTATTTTCCAAGTGGTAAATATAGGCAGAGTGTAGGTGTACTTATACAGACATGTGGAAAATGGGCCACCGAATAACCCTCAATCATTCATCAACTTCATTTCATTTCAAAAAATATAATAAAAAAATATTTTATTTTTTAGGGTTTTGATATCTCAACAGGAAAAAACGGAACCCTTACAGGTTCACTTCGTTGTCCGTCTTTCTGTCAGTCTGTCTGTCAAGACCCTTTTTCTCCAGAACGTGTGGAGGTATCAAATTGAAATTAATACCAAATTCGTAGGTCTACTGTCCCTTTGAGCTCTAAAAAAGCTTGTAAGTCGACGCAATACAAAATACTGTCATTTATGCGACATATTATAATATAATAGTCGAAAATAAATCAAAAGCCTACAAAGTACTTCCCGTTGACCTAGAATCATGAAATTTGGCAAAACGCAAGGTCTCACAGCACAAGTTACCTAAAGGAGAAGTCCAAAAATCGTTTGTACTTAATTTTATTTAAAAAAAAAACAATTACGTATTTACATTGCAGTTGGCAGCAGAATTTACCGTGATGTTAATAATAGTAATAAAGTTTATTCATCAAAAAGTAACAATACAATATAATATATCGATGTATGGGAGAACACGTTTTTCAACTAGGTAGGTACATACAATATTAGGTTTGTTTTTGGGTAAATTAAAATTGATTACTGTCATTTTCAATAAAGGTAATTTTTTATCCCAAAAATAATTAAATTACGTAGATTACAGTCACACTCCCGCTGTACAGCAAAACAAACCAAAATGGACGCTAGACCCTTAAAACACGTGTGCGACTTGTGCGTGCGTAGATTTGTAATGTGACCACAATTTTCTCTCACAATCAGTTTACCTAATATATTAATTAATAAACAATGCTTTATACATAATATTAAATATTTAGTGTGTGTATTATGATTATATCTAACATTATATTCTATAGATACGATATGAGAGGCAGCTTTAGCAAGAGTTTAAATAGATAAAATATTCATTACTATATCTATGATAAGGATTGATAACATTACTTCCTACCACGTGGGATTATAATGTTATGATTACCTACTTACCTATTATAAAATAAATCCACGCGAGAGACACTCAAAATGATTATTTGAAGGTAACAATTAGTTATCTTTTATACCTATTTGAAGGGCTTGTTTACATGTTACATTATAAATACATTACTCATACATACTTAAACGCGCCTTTTTCCCATGGGGGCAAATTGTTTTTTGTTTTTTTTTTGTAAATTTGTAAAAGATAATACATTTTCAAATAAGTTTTTTTTTTTAAATTAAATTACTTCGCTCACAGTTCTTCACGTGAGTCGTCAGTGTTATTGAGGTTTTTATATTAGGTACCTGTATCATGAACATCCACCGCGTCTATAAAAGGCAAAATGAGAGATGATAGGTGTCTGTCTATCACTTGAGGAATATAAGCGAGATGTAATATGTTTTAAAAGAGTTACTATGAAGTTTTTGCCCATTCTTCTCCATACGAAACTTCCTTTTGAAAGGGGCAACTAGAATTCATTCTATTTTCTTGTAAACTTTGACTTCAAAAAGTGCTATTTTAAATAAATGATTTGACTTTGACGGTCAAGAACTCGACATAATTTGACTGTAAAATTGAACCGATTTCACAATCATCACTTGTGAAGTCTCCTTGAACAAAATCGCAAGGTTCTGTTTAGTTCACCTGACATAAGTAACTCGCGTAACTGGCAAATCATTTACCTATAACATTCATAGGTACATAAACTCACCTTCTTCCCATAGAGGTAAGCAGAAACTACAGCATATTGTGTATGATCGTGTGTTACGTAATCAGGGTGTTTTTCATTTTTTTTTAAATATGTTTTGGGTTTTAATATACATATTTTTGAAATGAGCCAATTAAGCCCTTTCATTTGATATCCAACATGGTACGATAAAAAAAATTGTTTTTTTTAGTTCATAACTTTATATTTGTCAAAATGTGATGAGTCGTTTAGAAGATAATTATGAGGGAACAGATGAACATACATGCATACTTACATACATACAATACCAGTCAAAATCATAACCCTCCTTTTCGCTTCGCTGTAGTCGGGTAAAAACAGAGTTGTTTTTCAAAATAGACCATTTTTCTTGAACCATTTGTCTTATGAATATGTTGTAGATTCGTTATGGTAGGCATAGTTAAAAAAACATGTATTAAGTATAGCATTTCCACATTCAAGTAATAAACTACTACCCGGAACTGAAGTAGTTCGATTATGTTAAATATCTTTACTCTCAAAAAGGTTAAAACTGTGACCCTTCACCCCTTACACTACACACGAGCCAAGCGAGCGAAGCGAGCAGTGCCGCGGTAGGGGCCGGCGAGAGCCAAAAACGAAAATAATTTATAGAAAAAAATACTTTAGTTAGGGTTAGTTAGTTTTGGTTCTAAATACCAGAAAAAAACATAAACGCCGCGCCCGCGCCGCCCGCGCCGTTGTCCATTGCTACTGTTTTTTATCTCGGCTGCCGGTAGTAATGGCACTGGTACCCAATGGCGTTATTATTGGGAGCCAGCGCCGCGCCGGCAGCGGAGGTTCTCCCTTTGTATTTACTATGTTGGTAATAATTTAATTATGCCCAATTATAAAGTGTTTCAAAAACACTTCATCATTTCGTGCCGATTTTACAAATAAATTAAGGAAACGAGTCATTATTTTTAACTGAGCTTGAGGATTCTTAGCTATAATAGTTTCTAACTTTAAAAAAATAGTGTTTTAAAAAATTCGTCTGCTCTCCATAACATAGGACATAACGCAATGAATGTTGTTGAATTGTCAAAATTAAAGGCATTGCGATCAAGGCCGTAATAACCAGGAATTCATTTCGGGGGGGGGGGGGGGGTTAGGGTTACTAACTCTTTTTTAGAAGAAATAGTTGATCCCCCCCAAAACCCACCACCCCTGCCTACAGCCTGATTGCAATTGTTACTCAATTACCTACCCCGGTGTCTTAGTTCTAAAAAGGATATTGAAACTAGACAATTTGGTTTTTTAAACATTCTAGAATTATATTCGTTTACAGAACAATAATGTTGGTCAAATATTTGTTTCCCTGATCAATTGTATCTTTCTTTATTTTGACGACGTTTGCGGTTTGTATGTATGTATTTACAATGTTTTGCGTAAGTGCTGACACTTGAGTCAATGCTACTTTATACAATAATACCTACATAAATTATTTTAAAATAATGTCACTTTTCGTGTTTGTCTGTGTGACCGCGTTGTTCTTCTAAACTACGCATACGTATTATGATGCGGTTTTCTCCATCATTAAGAGAATTCATTCCGGAAGGTTTTATGTGTATAACCACCTAGAAGTCAAATTCGTCCATTATCTGTGGTAAAATGTCAATTTTATTAGGTAGGTACGCAAATAAGTTGTTTTTTTTTAAACTTTAGACGCTTCGCACGCACGGGTTATAAAGCGCAGTGGAGCCTTTAGCCACAAGCCCCCGAACCCCTCCTCACACCCTAATCTTGTTTGCATTCCCTGTAAAAATAAATAAATAAATACCGTACTAACTATAATGAGTAGGAGTAAATACAGACTTGGTCAAGTTTGTTTACTGAATACCGTCACGCGTTGCATGCTTCTGGAGTCATAATTATGTCGAATGTTTACAATAATTTATGGAAATAATAAACATTATTAACGTGAATACTTAGATATATCTTAGATTATAAAATGACTTATATCAATATTATCTTTTTCTGCATTACTGATTTGTCATAATTTAAATTACTAAGGTAGTAAGCTATAAATTTCCAGTTTATGCTGATCTCGCATTGTATAGTATTTCCGTACAATGCGAGGTCAGCTTATACTAGAAATGTATAGCTTGATGTGTAGCCGTGTGTACATAACACGCTGGTTTTCCTTTTCTTTTTTTCCAGAGGAATATAGGTAGGTACCTAAAATGATACTTAAACGAAATATAAGTAGGTTAGTGTTCGGTTTTTTTGACAATAAACATAAATACCAAAGCAAAAAAGAATTAAACCGACGAAAAAATAACTGAAAAGCGAAAAATAAATAACTTTAATTTCGGAAGTCGGTGTCTTCGCTTTTCAATTTTCGTTTTTTTCCACCGACTTCCGAAATTAAAGTTATTTATTTTTCGCTTTTCAGTTCTTTTTTCGTCGGTTTAATTTTTTGTAAAAAAGTTTTTTATTTTTCGTTTTTGAGTTACCATTTTCTCCAGGGAACTCCAGGGGGTTACTCTAAGTTAAAGACCTGGAGTTGATGATGAGTGGTTGTGTCATCAGAACTATGTATGTGTGCGAAATTTCAACAGAATCGGTTCACAGTTGAAAATTCAGTTGGTGAAAAATCAATCAACCCCATTTTTTCTACCTTTAGGGGTGGATTATAGTTTCCAATTTTAAATGAGACCAACTTCGAGGTATACCCTTCCCAATAAAAAAAGAATTTTTCAAATCGGACTACTCACTAAAAAGTTATGCGTGGTCATACATAAAAATAAAAAAAAATGTACAGGTCGAATTGAGAACCTCCTCCTTTTTTTTTGTCGGTTAAAAAGGAAACGAAATGTCCAATCTATAGCACATAATTATGGCCCAAGAAATTATCTCAAATGTAGGTACTCGTGGCGGGCTTTCTATAAGTTAATGTCTTATAGAGCCCGCCCGCCCATCGTCTGTAGATTTACCGAACGCCCGTGACGCCCTACAGTCGCCCTCGCTTTACTCACTGTCATTTTACTACATTACTTCTTATATAATACCTATGTTTAACCTAGTAGTTTCACAACGTTTAACTTATATATACAGTTATGATTAATCTAGGGTTGTAACGTAGAAGTTCCAATTCTATTGGAACACCCACCGGTAAATTAATAAAATTGTTTTACCATACCTAATTTATTTTATGAATGTATCATCTAACATTCTAACCTCAATAAACTTTTAAATATAATAGTTTTATATTTACTTTGTCAATTACATGTCAGCGTTATGTCTGTTTTGCAGCTAATTCATAAAATGCCAAATTTCAGCATTGCAATACGGCTAAATATAGTCGGCTACCGCACCGATGTTTTACGACGCTTCGGAGAGCATCTTTACGCAGCAGGGTTCCCGCGGTACGCTAAAACTGGCCTACGTGACTGAGGGCCGCCGTGCAATGGCGCCTGGTGCCAAGCGAGATACACCCTTATCGACACACTCGTGGCTACAATATTTCGTACAATAATTCCGTAAGCAATGAATAACCTTAACGTATAATATCACTTGCTATCGGAATACAGCTCAAGATGTTATATAACGCTGTAAAATATAAAATAACACGTGTATAAAGTGTCCGATCAGCTGATTATCCCCTTGTACTCACCCCAGGAGTGCGCCAACCCCACGGACAGCGCTACCAACGCCAGCACACACTGCGTTCTACACATTTTATTTCATAAATACAGATCCGTACAGTTAAATGCACATTTAGTTTGCAATACGTTGTACGAGTTTCACTGGAGGTAGATGGCGCGCGCGACACTCGCGACCACCTCCGTCTGTTGCTTGTGAGAAACTAAAGCAAAACGCCGGTTTGCCGCGTACACCATACAGCGTACACGAAACGAAATCTAAATAGGTCCATTGAAAAAAATCGCGCATGCCAGTGATGCCGATCTTATCAGAGCAGAGACAAGGAGGGTTTGTCAATTATAAATGAGTAGGCAATCAAACGCTCGGCAACCATGGTTGCTTCAAAATTGTATGGTTCTGAGGTTTAGAGGTAGTATTTGTGTGGGGTAGGTATTGAGATTTCATTGTGTGAGAACTCGCATCTAAGACTAAAGTAATGTTTTTCATAGGTGAGTGAATTATTTAATCTGTAGGTAACATATATCATTTTCGACGGTTTCTTGAGCGTTGTAACAGTTTTCATGAAACATTTTAGTAGGTAATTATTACCTATCTAATCTGGCTAAACAATGGTAACTAGGTCAAATCAAATTGGTGGTCACCAATTATTAAAATAACATAAAACGAATGATTATAGTTAATAAGCGGAAGTAAGTGAATGTTACTTTAAAAAAAATAGTTAGCAAAAAAATCAAGGACTCATGAAATTGCAAAACATTTTGGCGCAATTAATTGCAGTAACTTATACTTTATTTGCCAAAGGCCATTAGTATATTAAGTAGTAGGTAGATATTTAGGGAAAGCAGTAGACTTTTAAACATTAAGTACTCTCTCTCTTTTTGGGGTTCGCCAAAGTCGGGTAAGCATAAGCCATATTGACATGAAAGAAAAAAAAAACTTATGCAATGAAGGCGTAAGTCAACATCCGACCTTATGAAACAAATAAAAAAATAAAAAATGTTTATTGTGGTAAGTTTAAATCTCCGGGCACCGGATCTGTCTGTCTGAACGAGATAAACTCAAAAATTACCGAACGGATTTTCATGAGGTATTCACGAATGGACGCAGTGATTCAAGCATTAGGAAGGTTTAGGTGTATAATTCCAAGGGTGGATCCAGGATTTATTACTGGGAGGGCCGAGACCCACATGGGCCAGACATGTCTCCCAGATCTTGTATTGCACCACTTATACATTTTTTGGAATTCATTATTTTTCAATGAAGATATAGTACCCATCTTCAGCGTTCGTCATTGAAGCAAATGTCTTGATAGATAATAATGCATTCAGGCCAGTCCATTCAGACGATTCGATTTTATTTTACTTAAACCATGGGGTTTTCATTTTGACGGTTCATCAACATTCATTTGTTAAACAGACAAATTTATGTAACACTAGCTGCGCCCCGCGGTTTCACCCACGTAAGTCTCGATCTCGTGGGAATATCGGGATACAGAGTATCCTATGTGTTAATCCAGGTTATAAACTATCTGTTTGCCAAATTTAATCCAAATCCATTCAGCCGTTTTTGCGTGATTGAGTCACAAACATCCAAACCAAAAACTTTCACATTTATAATATTAGTTTATAGTTTATATATAGTTTACTAGGTGGTGCCCGCGACTTCGCCCGCGTGGATGTCGGTTATTATATACAAAAACCTTACGCGAGAACCACTGTACCCATTGGTGAAAACAGCATGAAAATCGGTGCAGTAGTTTTTGAGTTTATCGCGTACAGGTGCCGTATTATGAAGTAATAATGCCACCATTTTTCCAGTGTGAGAGAGAGACAGAGCCACAAGGCCACTAGCACCATCACGTTTTCGCAGCGGAATAATGATGGCATTAATACTTCATAATACGGCCCCAGGACGACAGACAGACGCGGCGGAGGACTTTGTTTAATAATATGTAAGGATAGAAGCGATGGATTAAGTAGCAATATGCTTCAAAATCGTTCAGATTGTGATTGATAGTGTATCACGCAAATAGGGTGCTGCATGCTGTATTGAACTGCGATTGGCTGCGTTAGATAAGGCAATTCTAAACGGATCATTATTGTCATTAGGTCCAGAAATTAGCATTATAATTGTTATACCTAACTTCTTACTAGATTTTTAGATATTTGTTGATTGGTAAAACAATACACTACGTAGTAGGTAGATACCTACATAACAATAGGGAAACCACAGTTTTATTAAACGGATAAAGGTAATGTCATTACCAAACGTAGGACAATGTCACAACACAAGATCTAGATCACATCGATAATGGTTGCTGACGGACTTCCGGTCACGATTCATAACTTCCGGCTCCACTTCCCTATTGGTCCGAGATTTCCGAGAGCCAAGAAACTGGCTAATAAGTCACTAAAATAAAATAAAAGCTGTGACAAGTTCTTTGTGAAGGATTTTATTACGAACCAATAGGGCCGATTTCACAATAGACACTGAACGCGATCAGCGGAGTAATTGCGTAACACACAAATTACAATTGATCGCAATGGGTTTCATGTTGACAGTTCACCCACGTTCATTGCGTTATTTACGTTGTTGAGCGGACGAATTTTTCAAACTTCTATGAAGCATAGGAATATTCTTCAAAACTTGGATTGCGATTAAAAATGAAGAAAAGAATCGGCATCATTTAAAAAACCGCAACCTAATTCAATCGATCAATCACAATCTGTTTCATTTTGACATTTCAACAGCATTCATTGCGCTATTTACGTGGTTGAGTAGATTTTTTTTCGAACATGAAGCAATGAATAAGCAATATCTTTCAAAATGAATTAGATTGTGATTGATGGTGTTACGCAATTAGGGTCCAAGCCAAGTGCGTTTCAGACCACGCACAGTCAAGAGTTCAGAATTGCTATTCTGTAACCATCTCACCGTGAAAACCAAGGTGAAGTGAGTGCGGAGTGAGCTGTCATTGTCATCGATACCTACTGCATTGCGATTCTGTAACCATCTCACCGTGTAAACTTAGGTGAAGTGAGCGTGGAGTGAGCTGTCATTGTCATTGACACTTACTGATGCTAAGGCAGTGACAGTTCACTCTACGCTCATTTCACCTAAGTTTTCACGGTGAGATGGTTACAGAATCGACCGGCTGATGCTAAGGCAGTGACAATTCACTCCAAGCTCACTTCACCTAAGTTTTCACGGTGAGATTTTTACAGAATAACACAACTTTATTCAAGATGAATATTTACACATGTAGGTACAGCATTGATTTCACCAGCTGAAAAGATATGTTTGTATTTCATAGTATTTCCTGAAAAAACTATGAAAAACAATATTATATATGTATTCTATATTTTCTGCGGTTGTAACTGTAACCGAAAACTGTTAACTTAGATAGCAAAGTCACTTAGCAACATCATAATCTTTTTCATTCCTATGGGATACGGCATTACTAACTTCTCACGCCATCACTTACCCACGTATATTGAATTTTTATTCGCATTCACTCCACAGATAAAATACAGTTCTTTTTCTATGGTTCACTATACACACCTATTTATTATTCATATCTCCCATCACATAATCAAACTCTGGCCACACTGAGGCAAATCCCGCACGGGAAATTCACGGGATGCGTCAATCCCGCAACGTCTCCCTCTCGATCCATCAAGTGACCCTGACCCTGACTGAATAAGACCATGAATATGTAAAAACCGGCCAAGTCTGAATATGACCCTGAATATGTAAATATCGGAACCACGACGAGGGTTCCGTAGTCGTCATGAATTCTTATAATTATGCACCATTGATTTTGGCAACATCAAAAATAAGTTTGTATTCATAGTATTTCTCAAAGAAACTGTAAAAAACAAAGTTATTTCTGCGGTTGTAACCTTATATTTACATCCTATTTTACAGAAACTACACGAAAAAGTGGTAAAGTGTATTTATTATAGTACTCCCAACAGTACCAACGGTACCAGTACCAGTATTTTTTCCGAATTTTCCAGTATAGTTAGAGTCCCCACATTTTTTTTGCGACATTAAACCATTATAGAAACTATTTAGTCCCCACATTTTTTTGCGACATAAAACCATTATAGATTCTGTTTAGTCCCCACATTTTTTTGCGACATAAAACCATTATAGAAACTGTTTAGTCCCCACATTTTTTTTTTGCGACATAAAACCATTGTAGAAACTGTTTAGTCCCCACATTTTTTTTGCGACTAATACATAAACTGTTTAGTCCCCACATTTTTTTGCGACATAAAACCATTATTGACACTGTTTAGTCCCCACATTTTTTGCAACGTAAAACCATTATAGAAACTGTTTAGTCCCCACATTTTTTTGCGACATAAAACCATTATAGAAACTGTTTAGTCCCCACATTTTTTTTGCGACTAATATAGAAATTGTTTAGTCCCCACATTTTTTTGCGACTAATATAGAAACTGTTTAGTCCCCACATTTTTTTTGTGACCTAAAACCATTCTAGAAACTATTTAGTCCCCACATTTTTTGCGACATTAAACCATTATAGAAACTGTTTACTCCCCATATTTATTTGCGACATAAAACCATTATAGAAACTGTTTAGTCCCCACATTTTTTTGCGACATAAAACCATTATAGAAACTGTTTAGTCCCCACATTTTTTTGCGACTAATATAGAAACTGTTTAGTTCCCACATCTTTTTGCGACATAAAACCATTATAGAAACTGTTTAGTCCCCACATTTTTTTGCGACATAAAACCATTATAGAAACTGTTTAGTCCCCACATTTTTTTGCGACTAATATAGAAACTGTTTAGTCCCCACATTTTTTTGCGACATAAAACCATTATAGAAGCTGTTTAGTCCCCACATTTTTTTGCGACATTGAACCATTATAGAAACTGTTTAGTCCCCACATTTTTTTGCGACATTAAACCACTATAGAATCTGTTTAGTCTTCACATTTTTTTGCGACATTAAACCATTATAGATACTGTTTAAGCGCACATCGCGCTTTTAGGTGCATTGTGGTTTTGTTATTCTTGGGTTACTTATGGCTCACCAGGCTCTCACACCGAATTTAATCTAATTACCATTGTAGATTAAATTCGGGGTGAGAGCCTGGTGATCCGTCTTACAGGGTATCCCAGTATATTGCGGGAAAGTCCGAAAGGGATACCGGTACCCTTGGCAACAGGCAACTGAAGGAACACGGGTGGGTTTTAGTCAGTAAAAGTCTGACACGCCCTCCCGCTTCACCCAGAGCGAGAGATCATTTGAAGACTCTCAAAAAAAAAATGCGTATCCTAATATGGACGTCCGTCTCTCACAAAGGATTTTATTTTATGCATTTTTGTCAAAACGCTTTAGTTCTTGTCTAGAAGTTTTTATTTATGTGAACCTCTGTGAAGAGAGAAAATAAGACTACTATTACTTACATTACGGGGAATGCCATCCTTTATTTCGCTATTTCTTTTTCTAATTTTCATGAATATAGTGAAAAAGTGGCCGAGCAAAATAGCTATGTGACACATCGAGGGACGGACGGACAGACGCAGAGATGGTCAGACCAAATCATAGGGGTCCTATTTTTGCCATTAGGATCCATAAAAGGAAATATCCTAAATGGTTAGTAAAGTTAATTAACCTAATTTATTAATCTAATTATGATTTATCTCTAAGGACATTGAACTTTGTATCTACTTACTTGTATAAATTGCATTGTGAATTAGACGTATTTCCTACTTGAATTAAGGTTATTCCATCGTTATTCATACGTAATTGTCGCTTAAGATTAAATATCTAATACGGAATTAAATTGTCACCATGTCGTAGGTTTAGATAAAGTGGCGAATAACAATATTAATCCATAGTACTGAAAACTGGTACGTAGTTATTGGAACTTTAAAGCCGCTATAGCGTACATTGTTGCAAAGGTTGCAACGAGCCCAAACGAATTGGACCTAGAACTTAGAACTAAATTAACGGAATTTAGAACATAACGCACTTCCGCTCAAATAGTGTCACAACTCAAAAAAAAAAAAACCTTTTTTATTGTACCATTCGTTTCAGAAAACTACAAAATCTTATCTCTGATAGTGTCATACTTATGGTTTAAATATTTATCCCTAGATGGCATTAGCGTCTTTCTAATTTTAAATGAAACTTTCTTTGGAAAGTTAAATTTCAAACACCTTTTTCTCGAAAGTTTGATTATTTGACTTATGACACTATTTGAGCGGAGGTGCGATAAATGGAGTGTCGTCTAACTTTTTGCTACTTTGATCCAGTGTTAGAAAAACCGACGAATTGCGAGCCAGACTCGCTCACGAAGGGAAGTACCACTGTAAAATGTTTAGCAAATAACGCCAAAAAACACGTTTCTTGTGCGAGGACCCCCTTTAATCCCCTTTAATTTTTATCTTTATTATTGTTTGTTATAGCGGCAATAGAAATACACAATCTGTGAAAATTTCAACTGTCTACCTATTACGGTTCATGAGATACAGCCCGCTGACAGACAGACGGACAGCCTGCGGCTTAGGCTTTTTTAACCGACTTCTTCAAAAAGGAGAAGGTTCTATGTTCGCCTGTATGTATTTTTTAAAAATTTTTGTGTATGGTTATTTAGACTCCGTAATAGGGTTCCGTTTGGCACCCTTTGGGTACGGAACCCTAAAAACGATGAGGTCGTAACAACCAGCAATTATTTTACTTATTAAATGATGTACCTACCTAGACACAAATTACGCTACACTAATGAGTCGGTAGGTTTATTTATAACCCTGTCAGGGCGCAAAGAGTATCCTTTATATACACGGTCACACGGACAGACACGAAAAGCGTCTTTGGTTTGTATGTACGTAATACTTAGATATATATTTATGTATGTGTAGATTTAAAAAAAGTCAGTTGAACATAGAACCGCCTGCGCGATATTACCTACTTCTAGCGGAATATTTTATATTCCGTTAGAAGTAGGTAATATCGTAGGCTTATATCCTCTTGATAATGCCTAATGGCTTGAGAACCATCAACTAAAATATAAAAACCATTGCACAATCAGAACTATCGCGCTTGAATTCGCCGCTAGAGGTGCCAGTGTAGAGTGAGGTCTCCGGAAATGTCATAAATGCCACTGAATGTTCACTGTTTGCGGGATTTTCTATCGGGAATTTTTACTTATTAAAGTCTTAGACCAAATAAAAAACCAAGACGGAGCGCTGCGAACAATACAGTGAAACATATTATAAAGTACTGACAGGACAGGACCTTACTCGTCAGTGGCGCCAACTGGTGAGCACAAAAACGATAGTCCCCATTCCCAATTATATGTTTAATTTATGAAAGCGACATCTGTTAGTTCATTAGTTAGTTATTTGTGTTCCTGTGTTGGTACATTCCTTTGGTTCGATCAACAAAGGCGCAACTGGTGATACGGCTTTTATATGTTATAAATAGATGGCATTAGTAGTTTCAAACGAAATAGATAATTATTGACAATAACAATATTTCAGTTTTTCAAGATGCTTTATTATAGTATAGGATCCGAAGTAAGATCGATAAATGATAAATGATGATAAATGATTTTTATTTCTGTAAGTAGTTTTGTACAAACACTTTTACACGTCAATCACATTTTTAAAACTAGATGAGGTCGGCGTTTCCTATCTGACTACTCTGAGAAGAAAGGTCGAAACAAACTCAGAGGTCACAGTCTCTTTTAAAGTCCAGACATAATCTTGGTCAGATCATGTGAAGACCATATAGATTGGTGTCTGAAATGGACTTTTGAGGAAAGAACCACACAGATTGAGTGGACCTGTCCAGTCAGTGCAAGCATTTGTCAATAATCGTGCAGCTCAACTCCAATTTTAAGGAGCTCAACTATTTGACGAATAGTACCAAAGAAAGGAAATTTGGTTAGGCCGCATAAATTACTCAAACTGCCAGACCATGATTAATTAATACTAAAAAAGAAAAGAAAGAATGATCCACATAGTCTACACATTCACAATAATTAAAATAATATAATACTTTACAAAGTAAACATTCATGTCACTGTATATGTTAATAATAAAACAAAAAGTCAAAAATAACAAAATGCAATAAGTTAAAAAATAACGAAATTGGAGAAATTGGAGCAGCTCAATCCCAAGCCTTTTTGTCCTCAATGTAATCTTTAATGGTATAACACGCTTTTTGGCACAACTTACGTTTAATAAATGTTTTAAATTTATTAAAGCTTAGATCTGGTACGTGGCTTGGAAGCTTATTGTACTCGTAAAAGCGTAATACATTGACACCTGAAGGAGCCACCTATTTTCTTGAGCCTTGTTGTAGGTATAATAAATTTGTGTTTGTTCCTAGTAATTATATTATGGATATCACTGTATTTTTTAAACAATTTAATATTTTTGTGGGCACATAAAAGATTTTCAAAAATATTCTGAGAAGGCACAGTGAGATCTTTACCTACCGTATCTGATTACCGGATGAAAATTATTTTTTATCAAATAAACTAGGTGTGTACTCGCAGTGGGTCCGCTCCTAGTGAAAGTTGTACTTAATGATGAGTACAATGACCCCTTAAGAGATTTCGTATATGAAAAAATACACTTTATACATAATACTGCTCGAAAATTAAACACCATAGATAACCAAAAATAAACCTATTTCTGAGACCGTGGAGTACGAAATCTCCGCGGGCGGTGGCAGCACTGGCTGCGTCCGAGGCGACTAAAGTCCTCTGTGGGGAACATTGAATATGAATGACGATCGAAATTACGTTGCGTATGCGTTTTATTAAAACGCATGTAAAAAAAAACAAGGAAGCAGATAATTCCTTAAATGCAATGCATTATCCAGCAGGACAAAGTACGTCGTAATAATCATTTAGATTATAATTCAACAGTAACAGAAATTTTAGCGGTAGGCTTTCGCCAATTTGACAGTAACTCAGCTAAGGTTAGGTTTTTTTTTACTGGGTAGTACGTAGGGGCGTTGGTGAAAGTGAATGTGTCATTCTTATCAGCTTCACATCTTGTTCCCTCGTGATTGCCAACACATTGACAGAATGGCTCATCCCCTTCGTTCAGGGAACAGTCACCATTGTTCAGACAATAACCATGACACGACTGACTTCACATCTTTTCCCTGAATAACCGGCATTACAGCTGGAATAACGATAATTTCAAACATGTATTATGACTAAACGAAACAAGGATAGTGTCAGAAGGAGTTAAACAAGTGAAACAAGGATAGTGTAGAAGGTAGAATATGTGTTACCTGCAGGTAGGAAACAGGTACAGTTACCTTGGAAGACAATGTACAAACTGAGATAGATAGTAGTAGTGAATGTCCAGAAGAGCAAAAGCAATACACGGAGCGCGAACTTATTGTTCGAGTCATCTTACTTCAGCGTGTTCGTGCGCGCTCCAAAGGGCTCTAGTAAACTCAAACTCAAACTCAAACTCAAAGCATTTATTTCAATTAAACCATTCACAGGCACTTTTGAATTGTCAAGGAGTCGGTCAGTCAGAAATATGAAGCTAGTTGCCCATTCCAAAGCGTAGTGGGTACCTATGGAGAAGAACAGGCAAGAAACTCCATGGACACTCTTTTAAATCAAAATATTGTTACAATATGTGGGTTACATCATTTATGTTGAAATTATACATGTGAGAACAATGTAGAAAGCACGTTAAAAGCGTCCGCAATTATTACATAAAACAATTCAAAAATTAAAATAAGCCATGGCAGCTAAGAGATGACCAGAGAGATGTCCATAAATAAGGTGTATCTACTCATACATGAAATCTTTGAAGGGGTCATTGTACTCATCATTATGAACAACTTTCATTATGCGAGATACCCTGAATCGCGAAAAAAAAATCAGCTGTTCCATAAATTTATTTTCGCATAGCTCGTCAAAATGTAGGGATTTTTTTTCGCGATTTTAGGTTTGTTTAACCGAGAGTATTGCAGTTACTGGTGGGCTAAAATTAAAGTTACGGACGATACATTTGCCTACCTTTTCGGGTCAAGATCAGAGGGCTGGCTCGTATTCCGTGATATTTTCGCGTCACTGATACACCGCTACCAATCTCTCCCTAAAATAATTTATTTCACTATTAATAATGTACCAGAGAAAGTAGCTTCGGAAATAACAATATTTTTTTTATGAAATTCTGAAAGGTACAAATGCTATTGCGGACTTTTCTGTTGGTCTTATTAAGATGTTCAATCCTGTAGAACTTTGATTTTCTGTATCTCGTACGGTTTAGTCAGCACACGCCATGTAAGCGCTCAAAAAAGCGTCTTTTTTACGACTTGACAAAACGTCTTTCAATACCCACTATAATAGGTACGTTTACTATTGATATAGTTATAATTTTGAAATTTTAAACTTTCCGGAACACTTAATGTCGTGTCCTGCGTGTCCTGTCAGCTGCACGTTACAGGGACTAATGGACGGTAGTGATGGCGCCGAACACGTGGCCGAATTCTGGGCCGAGTCTATTTACATTGTCATCGACACGCTGAAAGAAGATCATCATTATCAACATGGACCTTTCCATCGCATCTCGTTTCTCGGAAACCCTCATCCAGCTGCTACCACCAACGTTGCGAATTTGCGAACGTCCTGCCTCAGTGGCGTATTAACCCTAAGACAAACTATGCATGTGCCTAGGGGCACGAGGACCCAAAGGGGCTCGCGCAGAAATTTTTAACAAAAAAAAAAAGAAAATAAATATAAAATTAACCGTGTAAGTAAGTATGCACCTACTTGCAGATAGTAAAAGATTATTATAGAGAGATGTAGAGCTTCCGAAGAGTGCTCCGCCTTCTTGATTATTCCTACATTGTCTGATTTTATAAAAGCAGTGGGAGTACCAAATGAATCATAACAAATGATCATCTGTCAACACACACAAGTCAGATCTGTTTCCCAGAGAGGCATAATGGATTTCCATGTTCGTTTGGTCCCTCTTGCTTACTTGACTTTCATCACATATTTCCCTGGCCAACCTAATTATCTCTACTAATATTATAACTGCAAAAGTGTGTCTGTGTATAAAGGTGCGTATATTTTACTTCTTCATGCAATAAACTATTGATCCGATTGTGATGAAACTTGGTATGTAGGTAGATAGAGAGAGACCAATTTTTTTTTTTTAATATGTATATTGCCTCTAGGTGGCGTCGTTGAGGTGCTTGCCTAGGGCGTCCTGGACATTTAATCCGCCACTGTCCTGCCTGACGTTTGCCAATTCGTGGTCTCTACTCTAACGGTCATCGGTTCTACGGCTATGGCCGGCCCACTGCAGCTTGATTTGTAGGGTTCTTTAGAAAAACAAGGAAACTTTATCGTCAGGTCCATGTGTCTGTCTGTCTATCCGGGGTTTAAATCAGAGTGAGTACTAATAAGCTATAGCTACTTATAAGTAATTTGGCATGGAATTGGATATAGATAGTAATCACGGCCACAAAGTTGTGAAATAAAATCTTGAAAAACATTTTATTTTAATCGGGAATGATTTAGTTTTACTCGTGTCATTCCATTGTGCCGGGTGTCGTTGGATAGGTCTTTCCAAAATATCGGGAGTACGTAATGGAAATTTTTCGAAAAATGGATCCAATAAGCTTTAAAGCGTCCGTCCTTTAAAGTCCGTAATTTTAGTTAAACAAAAAATACGGACTACCAGATAAACCGTTATTTTTAGCAAAGTGAAAAGTTTTCATGATTGTAATTTATATTATCTATCGAATTTGAATATCTATCATCTGAACAGATTTGGATGAAAGGCACATGGGTAGACCATGACCCGGAGAAGGATATAGGCTGACGAAGTCGCGGGCAACAGCTAGTAATATTATAAATGCGAAAGTGAGTTTGCTTGTTTGTTTGTTACACATTCACGCTTAAATAACTAAACGAATTTGTATGAAATTTGGCACACGGGTAGACCATGATCTGGATTAGGAGATACTTTCTATGAAGGTAGTAAACTAAACGGATTTGTATGAAATTTGGCACACGGGTAGAACATGACCTGTGTGAAGGATTGTGTTGAGAGCCATCATCGCCACGGGACCGCGTGCACGCTACAGCATACATCGCGGCAGTTCGCGGCTAGTTCCCATACATAGTTGTGTACCTACTTAGTAAATATAGCGTATTTCGTAATAAGGGTGGTTATTATTGGTGGCTCTCAACACAATCCTTCACAACCTGGATTAGGAGATACTTTCTATGAAGGTAGTACGTTCCCGTGGGATAATTGCTGACATGCAACTTGTTAGCTAAAAAATTAAGAAATGTTCTACTGTGGCTAAAGAAACCTTTTGTTTTTGGAAAACGAACTTCTCAAAATAAATATTGCAAATACTTAACAGGAAAAGGTCACTGAGTTATCTTTGTATGGAATATCCACATGTGACGTAGGTATACTCTTATCTACCAGTCTCTTATCAACATTCCAAGAAGACCTATTTATGTTTCGGGAAACCAGCGTTTGGCTTTAGAATCAAAAGAGCAATCACCAGCGGTGGACGGCTGTTGAAACGACTTTTTATTTCTGAAGTATACAATGTGTAGAACGCAGTGTGTGCTGGCATTGGTAGCGCTGTCCGTGGGGTTGGCGCACTCCTGGGGTGAGTACAAGGGGATTCTTCATTATCTTTTTATCAACGTAATTTATTTTGTGACTTGTATCGCATTGTAGACTCCTTCCCACAAGGGGTGTGTCAACAATTTTACACCCCAAATAGTATATTTATACAGAAACGACCAAAAACGTTACTTTAATAATCCTGTTAATTACGACTAATGCCAAGCTATGTGATCAACACTAAATTGCAGTAATTCCAACAGTACTATTACACAATACCCATCGATATTTGGCCGTTATATTTGGTCAAATTGAGTACAGCACATGAGCTGCAAGTCTCAGCTTATAACCCTTTTGCCCTGCACCCTGGTCCCCTATTGGTTTTGAGTCGGTTCAGCATGTCTTTTTCCTGTCATCTTAATAGTCACAGTTTTAGCCTTATCTTTTTGGCGTACCTAATTCATACTTATTTCAACTCTATAGTAGTGGCTTTTGCGGACATGTTAATTATTCAGATTTGTTACAGTTGTAATGGCAATCATGTCGTTTGGTTTAAATAGGTTTTTTATCTGTAGTATCTTATTTATCTTATATAGATTCTTTTCTACCTTGTAAATGTGAGAACGTCGTAGGCTTAGTCAACTGCAGACTTTTATTTTTATGAACTTTACCTGAAACTTTTTGAAAGGCCTACACTGTCCTCCCATAACTATTAACACTGTAATTCGAAAATATTGTAAACGCCAATTATCTTTTAAAAGAGTAACCATGGAGTTTCTTGCCGGCTCTTCTCCATAGGAAACGACCAATTGGAACCGTGCACCTAGCGTCTGACGTTTCATAAGTGCCCATGTAGGCTTATGTGAAATAAAATATTTTGATTTTGATACATTTTTTTGTTCTTCCCGTCTTATACAATCCACACTCATACAGAAAGCTTTCCACACGACATGTTCCTCATGGCTCTGCATCGCATGCTCATGCCATGAAAGCCGATATCCACACATTGCGGCCGCCGTGACAAGCCGCTTAGTGAAATTAGCTGTGTAAACGAATCTGACTATTGGTGCTTAAACTTGTAATTACTGTATTGTTTTTTATGATCTAAACCGTTTCTGTCCAGCAACCTGGAAATATTCTGATTGCATCCAAGAATCCGGTTTAGGTTTTAATTTCATCGAACTACACCTAGTGCTTCACTACCAGTACTTTTAACTTTCAGGATGTTACATTAAGTTTTTTTTTCTTATTTCAGACATCGCTGTATCTATGGGAGATAAACTAGTATTTTATACCAACGGAAGCAAAACAGACACCGTACATTTTAATTCTCAAAATCTCGCAGCATTAGCTTACGATGAAGTTCACAACACTATGCTGTACGTCGACGAACAGAGCGACCACGACGCTATATGTGGTTATAACTTACATTCTATGGAAAACAAATGTTTCATCAAAATAGTCGGTAGTAACATTCACAGTATAGCCTTGGACCCGGCAACAGAAACACTATTCTTTATTGATACCGATGCAAGAAGCATTAATTGGATTTCATTAAAACCTGGATCTAATAACAATGTACACCATTTAATCACAATGGATGACCTGACCCCCAGTGATATTGCCGTGGATAGCTGTAGAGGGTACGTTACTAATGATAGTTTAAAAATCAAAATCTGTTTCATTTCGTGATAGTCAATCGTGTTTTTTCCACTTACAGGCTCATTTACTGGTCCTATCAAAATTTAGGAAATGATTTCATGGAAAGAGCACGGTTTGATGGTTCCGAGAGACAAGTTATAGACAGAGATTTGCCAGTGTTTAGCATGACCGTGGACCCACAAACACGGAAAATTTATTATATTGACGGTTACGCAAATATGTTTTTGAATAGTAGAGATTTGGATGGGCAAACCAATAAAATAATGTGCCTGTTAGAAAAAAAATCTCAACCAAACGAGTTGACCGTTTCAAATGATTACATTTACTGGATGGACGGTAGCGAGAGCTACAAAACCGTTTGGCAATTACCAAAAAATGCCGAGACTGAATTTGAACTAAAAGAGATTAGTATGTTCTATAATGGAAGTCCACGCGCTATACCCGCCAACTATAAAATAAAAGATCAAATTCAGGGACTTCAGGATTGCGAAGTCCTATGGAGTGTCAAATCCCTCAATATTCAACAGACAACAGAAACAGAACAGAAAAAAGAAACAGAACAGAAATCAGAGACAGAACAGAAATCAGAAACAGAACAGACAACAGAAACAGAACAGACAACAGTATATACAACATTTGCCGAACTGTTTTGTGTTCACGGTACAAAAGTTAGTGAGACATCTGTTTGCGAATGTCCATCTGGTTACATCGGTGGGAGATGCGATGTTTCCGTCTGTGAGAACTATTGTTTGCAAGGTGACTGCAGTTTTAATGATGAGGGAGTTCCTAAATGCAGGTATAATATTTTCTACTTCTTCTGATGGTTTCCTTCTTTAAGTATAAGCATAATCAGCCCTATTGTGTAATTAAGTTTTGGGCCTGGTAGTGATTTTGTTAACATATCAGCTACCATTTCTTGTGAAGGCATAGGTATATTTTACCTCAACCGCCTCATTGACTATAGCTTCTCGAACGTAATGAAACCTAATATCGATGTGTTTAGTTCTGTTATGGTTAATCTTATGTTTAGCTATTTTATGTGCCGACTGGTTGTCGTTGTAAATGACTACCGGTTTATCAGAAGACCTCTTTGTTAAAATTCTTAACAAATTTCTTAAATAAATAGCTTCTTTCGATGCTTGACTGCCTAGCGAGGCCTATATATTCTGCCTATGTGGAGGACAGCGCCACGCACCCTTGCTTACGACTTTCCCAAGATACTATATTATCTCCTAGTCTAAAAATTAAACCTGTACAGGATTTTCTATCATATGACCCACCCCAATCCGCGTCTACATACCCATTTATTTCTAGGTTACCCGTTTTCTTGAACGTTAGTCCAAAGTTCGACGTCCCCTTTAAATACCTAAGCACCCGTTTAGCACATTTAAAATGTAATTCATTGTAACTTGAATTAAATTGTGACAAAACACTAACAGCATGCACGATATCGGGCCTAGTACTTTGAGCTAAATAATTAAGACAACCTATGAGAATTTGATATGGCAACTTACAACCGGAATCTGAAGCTTTCTCCAATTTGAGGCCTACTTCCATTGGGGTAATGACTGGTTTACAATCCGTCATATCAAAATCCTTCAAAACATTAAGAGCGTATTGTTCTTGATCAAGATTAATCGTATTTTTATCTCTCCTAAGTCCTAATGCCTAGCACATGTCTAGCAGGACCTAAATCCTTAACTTTAAACGTTTTAAGCAGGCCATTTTTTAATTTCTGCTTTTCGGTTTTGTTATTTTTGGAATAAAATATAAAAATATCGTCGACGTAGATGACTGGTACTATTCTATTTCCATCGCTAAACACTTTTTGATAAAGACATGGTTCTATTTTTGACTGTACAAAACCTAAATTGAGCATGTTCTGATCTAGCTCATGGAACCAAGCGTTTGACGCTTGTTTGAGTCCATACAACGATCTTTGCAATTTACATACCTTTGTCTCTTGACCTTCAACAATCGCCCCCTTAGGCTGAAGCATGTAGATGTCCTCTTTTAGCTTGCCATACAGGAAAGCAGTCGTAACATCCCATTGGTCGATGAGCCAATCATATTCTACAGCTAATGAGAACAGTAAACGCAAGGTTGAGCTTCTTACGACCGGAGAATACGTCTTATTATAGTCTATTCCACGTACCTGCGTAAATCCTTTAGCTACTAGTCTAGCCTCATATTTCGACACGTTACCGTCACTGTCCCGCTTAATTTAAAAAACCCATTTGCAATGTATTGGCTTTTTGTCACGTGGTAAGTCTACCAGTGACCAAGTCTGATTCTTGTACAATGATTTTAGTTCATCATTCATAGCTTTTTGCCATAATTTAGAATCAGGCCTTGCCAATGCTTCTTCAACGGTTATTGGATCGCCATCAATTTGCGCGATAGCATTATATAATATAGGCTTGCGCTCACGAAGATTGTATCTTCGTTCTGGTTCTGCTGTACTGCTTGTGGTAGCAACCGTTTCATTAGGCGCCGCAGCCGCCTCAGTGTCAATACTCTCCGCTTCATGAAACTCTTCTTCATCTTGAATAATATTATTAGGTGCACCACTTTCAACCACAGGTTCTATTCGTTCCTCCTCTATATATAGGAACAACTGTGTTCTTCGTCATGTCGGTACCATCTCCAGGAAAAACATTTTCCAAGAATTTGACATTTCTTGAGAATGTTATCTGGCCTGTTTTTGGGTTCATCAGTCGATAACCTTTAGTAAATTAACTGTAGCCGATGAAAATCAATTCTTCCGTCTTCATATCAAGCTTTTGCCGTTTCTGTTTAGGTTACAATGCATATGCTTGACAACCGAAAATTTTCAAATGACTTAAGTCCACTTTCTTATCTGACCAAAGTTCTTCAGGTACTTTATTCATGACAGCCTTTGTCGGGCTTCTATTCTTTAAGTATACCACTGTACATACCGCTTCGGCCCAATACTTTTTACTAAGTTTGACCTCACAAAGCAACGTTCTTGCTTTCTCAATGATCGTTCTGTTCGCCCTCTCAGCCACACCATTTTGCTCAGGCGTATAAGGAACCGTCTTCTGATGTTTTATACCAGCTGACCTTAAAATTTTATCGAAGGCTTGTTTACAGAATTCTTTACCATTGTCAGATCTAAGGCACTATATCGACTTTCCTGTTTGCTTCTCCACTTCCGCCTTATTTATATTCACGAAATTTATCGAGGGTTTGACTCTTATTTTTCAAAAAATAAACGTGCGTCTCAAGCGTATAATCGTCGATAAACAACAACATATATCGAGATCCACTGAATGATGGTTCTTCCATTGGTCCGCATAAATCACTATGTATAATTTGAAAAAACTCTTTCGCTCGAGTACCTTGATTTATAAACAAACAAACAAACAAATATGGTGACGCCTCACTTAGTAGGTAATAATTATATTGTTAAAGATGAGTTAGTGGGAAGAGATGAGAGAAAAAGGAGGATCTATGTAGGTTTAGGGGTATGAGGAACAGGGTGTAAAGTTCACTCATCCACCATAGAAAAGGGAGGATCCTCCGACCAGACGGGTGTTGTGTCTGATTTATGATAGAGCCCTTACAAGTCTTTCCATTTATGCACGGAAAACATGGTTCAATTTTATCACTTGAATTAAAATTCAATCCAGTCACCATATTTTTCAAAGAATTCATATATTTTTGTCCTAAATGTGCCAATCTTCTATGCCAAATATTTGACAAAACTTCATTGGACAAAGTCAAATTGACAACACAATTTTCTTTTTCAATTAACTCGAAAATTCCATCAACCTTTTTGCAGGTTGCTACTATTTGGTCCATTTTATTTTTAATAGAGCAACATCTTTTGTCAAATTGTACACCGAAATCCTTCTTTACAAGATCGCTTACTGAAATTAAATTCATGGAAAGTCCGGGAACATGATATACGTTTGTTAATAGGAGTTCAGTGGCATTTTTTACTTTCGGGATGGCATTCCCTCTTCCTATAACTTTCATTTCGTCCCCACTTGCAACTTTTATCTTTAAGTTATTCTGTTACCTTTCGTAATTCAGCAATTTTCCGGCATCGTTCGTCATGTGGTTCGAGCATCCACTGTCCAAGTACCATCGGTCCTTTTTCACCGTGTTCGTCATACTCAAGCATGGATTCGCTCTCTTACTGACTTTGCATTCAGATGCTTTATGACACTTAAAGCACTTTAATATCTTCTTTTCCTTGCTAAACTTCTTTCTATTTTGAGCCGTTGTACCATCGCTTGCTCTCCATTTTGAATATTTTCGCTCTGTCGGCTTGCTTCTTGCATCAACTTTGACTTTATCTGCTCCAGTTTAATTTATTTTCAGCCGTTGTCTATCGCCATTACAAATGGGTTGTAATCTGACGATAAACCGCTTAATAATATCGAAATTATCCACTCATCAGAGATTTTAGCATCAATGTCTGCAAGTTGTTGTGACAAACAAATTATTTTAGAAATATATTTCTCCATGGTTTCGCAATTTTCTAGTCTACATTGCCATAACTTTCGTTGCAATCTGATTCGCCTGCCCCAGCCCATGTCTTCGTAAGCCTCGCTGAGACTCACCCATACCTCACGTGCTGTCTTCGCACTATACACATGTGCGAAACAAGCAGGCTCTAGCAGTAGACATATCGTTGTTCGAGCCTTCCTATCAGTGTCTTTTAAATCTGCTGTTATCTCCGTGGCTTCAATGACTTTGAACCAGTTTTTTGATTCTAAATAATTTTTCCCCACGAACCTCCAGTTAGCGTAGTCTTCAGCACCGTTCAATTTTCTAATTCCACAAATTGAACCTGAATGTTCTTCAGCCATGACAAGAATTGTACAGACGGCAGTTTTTTGGAGCCTAGGTCTGGGCCATAACCTATTGTGTAATTAATAGGCTCTTTTATGGATCAAACGACTTTTATTCAACAGAACTGACAGAATACCACACAGAATACATTTTATAATCAACTGACAGATTCCAAACAACATTTAATTTTCATAACAGGTATACAACCTCCATCAAGCCCATTACGTTCCCATTGATGGAACACAGGCCTCTTGACTATGAGAGGGAGTGGGCCATAATCCACCGTGCCGTCCCAGCTTGTGTTGGTTGCTGTCATATGTGTTCGAATTTTATTTTAGATTGAGAACATGCTATTTCCTCACGATGTTTTCCTTCACTGTTTTGAGTGTAGTGGTGATGAAATAAATAACACAAAGTAAAGTGCCTGCTTGGTTTCGGACCCACGACCCACGACACGTAAAATCGGGGCCGTTACCACCGGGTCACCGCTGTTGTACCCAATTTTTATCTATTTTCTTGTTAAATTTCGTTTATGTTTGACATTAGCATTATTTCAGATGCAACGCCGGTTATTCAGGGGAACGATGTGAAGTGAACGCGTGTCATAGTTATTGTCTCAACAACGGTGACTGTTCCCTAAATGAGAAGAGCGAGGCAGTTTGCCAATGCCACGGAGATTATGTAGGTGATAGATGCGAGGTATCACACTGTCTGAACTATTGTATCCAAGGCGAATGTAGTTTTAATGAAGAGGAACTTCCTACATGCAGGTAAAAAAAATGTTAACTACTCATTTTGTCGGTGTTCTTGTTTAATTTACATAGTTGTAACTACCGGATTTCATATTACCATTATTTCAGATGTAACGCCGGTTATTCAGGGGAACGATGTGAAGTGAACGCGTGTCATAGTTATTGTCTCAACAACGGTGACTGTTCCCTGAACGAAAAGGATGAACCATTCTGTCAATGTGTTGACAATCACGAGGGAAAAAGATGTGAAGCTACCATATATGACACTGTCACCAACGCCCCGTCTGACTTAGTGAAAGGAAACCTAACTCTAGCTGATTTATTGTTGAGTTGGCGAAAACCTACCTCAAAAATTTATGTAACTGTTGAAGTATAAGCTAATATTCCATTAGTACTTTTTAATAAGGTTTTTTCTTTAAAATGCTTTCTGGTCATCATTTATGTTTATGAAAAAGTCATTTGAGTTTTCAACTTTGTCTTGCATTTATTTAATTTTTATTTTTAAATCCTTATTAAACAATGATAATATGCTAAAAAATATGTTTTATTTCCTCATTATTTTACGTTACACACAGATAGATCAGTCAGCAATGGGTAGCTCGCCGTCCGATAAGGACCAGGCCCGGGTCGACGGCGCGATGTGTTCCATGCGCGCCTCAAAGAGATGTCAGCACTATTGGCGGAGTCCGCTAGGACCGACACCTGCCAGGGCTGCGGGAAAGTCTGAAAGGAACCGGGACCCTTGGCAACAGGCAACTGAAGGAACACGGGTGGGTTTTAGCCAGTAAAAGTCTGACACGCCCTCCCGCTCCGCCCAGAGCGGGAGAAGTCATTTGATGATTTCGAACCCACAAAAAAAAAATATTGATCAGTCAGTTCGAACACTCTTTAGCAAGCATATCACCTGTATGTATACTTAATGGTAAAAAGTGTGAACAGAAACAACCAAATACAAAAGCTGTCCCACCCTTGCAGCTACTACTACTACTAGCAGGTAGTAGTGGAGTGTTGATAATTCGTCCACTGTTTGTTTCCTACTGTTTTTTGTGGAGCAAATTACCCTCGCATAAACTCTGATGTCACTTTTTCCACTAGGCTTTAATAAAATATAATTTAAAAAAATATATATTTTGATTACACATGTACCGTGGTGGTTAATTTCCAGCGGCTTTACAAGACTTGACTGTAATTTCGATGCCACCGGAGGATCAAAGTAGGTACTTACGGTATCAGGGGTGTGATTCTGTAAGACCTCATTCTAAACTTCGAATCTGAATTCGCTGTGAGTTTCTTGATTGGCATTCTAAAAACTCGGTTGTTACACTAGCGCTACCCTTGCGAGCGTGTCAGCGAGGTGAACTAAATTGACCGTGAGATTTTGACAGATAAAGTATGAGATGACGTAAGAAGTGGCATTCAGTAAGGTAATTCCCCCGTAACTTCGACGCTCAGTTCGCACTCGAACCCGAACACATTTTGAACCTTATGCGAAGTGAGAGTGAATAGCGATGTGAGATGAGAGTTCTTGTTTAAATTTTACAGAATCGACGTCCTGGACCTATTTGGTACCATAGGGAATATGCGCCTAATAATAAGAAGACGAATGAGACATTTTTTAAGGAACTTCTAAAAGGAGGAGGTTTTCAATTCGAATGTTTGTATATATATTTTTTTTTTGTTTTATGTTTTTTCGGTCAAATTCCTTCGTAATAAGTATATAAGCAGATCTGCAAAATTCTTTTTTTTGTTTGAAAGTTTATACTTCCAAGATAGTCCCATTGCCATCAGGTCAGGATCTGATGATGGAATACTGGAGAAATCGAGGGAACTCTTCAAATATTATAGGCACACCTACAGCGAATTCGATATTTTTTATAGTAACTCGTGCAGTTGCTCTCGAAAAGCAACATTTGGTGAAGTGGAACTGATGATGAAGACTACACATGGCCACCGGAACTACTCAATAATAAGTTCACGGGTTGCGATTCGATTACTTTAATATGGTTGCCAAGCAATTTAATATGCTCGCCACAATGCATTGGTACATGGTGAAGTGGAGCTGATAGTGAAGTACCAGGAGAACTCAAACTCAAACTCAAAGCATTTATTTCAATTAAACCATTTACAGGCACTTTTGAATTGTCAAAGAGTCGGTCAGTTAGTCAAAAAGTTGAAGCTAGTTGCCCATTCAAATTCGTAGATCTCTATGGAGAAGAACGGGCAAGAAACTCCAAGGACACTCTTTTAAAAATGTATATAGATTTTACAAAATCCTGGGTACAGTATTCTTCGTGCTTCTATATGTGAGAACAATGTCAAACGAAAAATAATCAAAAATAATTCAAAATATAAGATTAAAAATAAGCCCTGGCAGATAAGAGATGACCAGTCTCAACTGACGGCGCCCGTTCACGAACATGACACGTGGATCAGCACCATCCAGCTCAACCATTTTGTAGGGAACCGAATGATCCAACACACGCGCCACCATCAGCGAGACATACAACTCCTCAACGATCAACGTCCCTGCATCGGGAAAAGCAATATTTTGTAACCGGTGATGAGCAGTTGGCATTAGGCTATTGTAACTTAGATAAATTACAATCCGACCCACTAAAAAGCGAGAAATCAAATTTTTTTTTTTGCGTAAGTACAAATAAAAAAGTTTTAACCTGTGTATCTTTTTAGGGTGCCGTACGTCCGAATGTAAAAACGGAAACATTTTAGGATCACTCGTGTATCTGTCAATCCGTTTGTCACAGTCAATTTGCTCAGCCAAGTAGATGAATTATTATGACCCAAATATGGAAGTGTCAGTTTGAGAGGCAAATAAGAAAAAAAAAAAAAAATTGCAAACTGTTCCGTGTGACTTACCAAATGAAAGTACTGTGATGGTCTCAAATATATTATTTTAGGACAAATTAAAAATAACATCTGGTTTTGTCGTAGTCGGGTTTTAGTTTTAAACTTTCCTTTTTATTTCCAACAATTTTGGAGTTTATAATAATAATAATTGCCATTTATTTCGGACAGAATTCATAGAAGTTTTACTAATCATTTATTTTTGCTTTTATAAATGGTATACCTAATTAATAGATAATCTAAAAATTTTAGAAATTTCTGACCTTTTCTTTGATTCCAAACATGATACTTATAATCTTTAAATATATTTTCGGTTACACTTTACATCCGCCATGTGGGATTTTACGTAACGTTATAGCCCGCAGAACAACATGACATTAACAGTTATAATCCAACGATACCTCATTCGTCAAAATACGACCAGTAGTTTAGGAGTTATAAAGGAACAGATTAAAATACTTACGTACGTAATCTATACGATTTACGCCTTAATTACATGACTTAGCAATGAAACCGAAAAAATCAACATCGATGTATTGTTTATATCTTTTTGTTTTTAGTAGGCGTTTTAGTCGTAGTTAAGGGTAAAACGGGACCCTATTACTAAGGCTCCGCTGTCTGTACGTCTGTCACCAGGCTGTTTCTCATGAATCGTGATAGTTACACAGTTGAAATGTTCACACATGATGTATTTCTGTTGCCGCTATAACAACAAATACTAAAAAACAGAATAAAATAGATATTTAAGGCGGCTCCCATATAACAAACGTGTTTTTTTTTTCTTTCTTATTAGGTAGGTTAGTACTTATGGAGAAGAGCGGGCAAGAAACTCCATATTACAAAACCAACAAGCAATTTTTGTTTTTTTTTTTTTTGCCTTCAGTTCACTATTCCGCTGCTGACCAAAGGCCCCCCCAAATCTTTCCAAACATCCTTTTCCAGGGCCACCTCGATCCAACCCTTGCGGTACGCGTCTAGATCGTCTCGCCATCTCTTCCAGGGCCGGCCTCGGCGGTGCCGCCCGTCCTCAGGCATCCACCGTGTGGAGACTGATGCCCAGCGGTCGCTATGCATGCGGCTGACATGACGCGCCCAATAAGCCAATATTACATGTTGAAATTACAATACAGGACAAACAGGACGGAGAAAAGCGACTTTGGTTTATTTACATTATGTCTACTTATATAATGTTATTAATTATATAATGATAGAACCCGTAAAAACAATTGCCAATGAGTTTTAATACAAATCCTAATTAAAAGTAGCCACACAATATCATAGGGAATTACGTGAGTGACAGATGAGTGTTCTAAATGTAGCAACTAGCGTTAACTACGGTTTAACTCCAAGTTAACTCCGTACTCCGTCATCCAGAAATGCAAGTGCACCGAAATGCAATTTGGTGGGCGCACTGTGTAGTGATCTGGCTGTCTCTTTTTTACGCAAAGGTTTCTGTCGTGTAGGAATGCGCTAGAGATATCAGGTAACCGCTCGCAGGCTACGCTAGCTACGCGTCGCGTCAGTTAGTGCAGTGTCGTGGACCGAGGTGGAGGTGTTGTTTGTTACTCATTTTTTCGTTCACAAATTACGTATTTACAAACTTTATCGTGTTTTGTTTTGGATAGTGACTCCATTAGTTTATGAATGACAACCTGAAACGTTATCACAGTATAGAATAATAAAAATAAACGGTTCAATTTTGTTTTATAATTTCTTTACGACGTTAAACTATTGTTTTAATTTCAGTGTTTGTTATATAGTTGGTGTTTAACCTTGTGGTTGTTGATTGACGTGTTTTTGGAGGGAGTTTATTTTGGCGCGTATGATGTAAGCGGCGGATGGTGCCGGGTTTGACTCCCGTGTCGATATGGAACAAGCGTGGTGTTGAGTACAGAATATGCATACTTCAATTATGATGGTGAGTAATTAAATTAATTGAATCATTTTTACACTATTATAGGTATAATGTGGCATTAAATAAATTGTGTTGTGTTCTTACCAGTTATCTGCATAAGTGTAGCCTAGCAAGTGCAATGATATGAGACAAGTGTGTCCAAAGCATACAATTTACATTGTACGTCGTTTGAAGTTTTTAAGTTTAAGCCACTTTTACTTCTAGGCCAGTGACCTTATTATTATTGATTTAGTGGTGAGTGTGGTGACCGTGGTCAAGAACATAAAATCACGCCTGTATTTTCCAAAAGGTTAGGCAGAAGTGTACCTATATTACACCCATATTTCGCCACTGTTATGTAATAGGGGGCGAGCCTATTGCCATTAACCCGGCACAAATCCAGACTCCCGGCTGCTACTGAGCAATTCTAGATGGAAAAACCCAATAACACTTTGCCCGACCGACCCGGGAATCGAACCTAACTAGAACCTCATGCTCAGCAGTTGCGTTTGCTACCACGAGACCAACGAGGAAACGTGTTCGATAAATGTTTCGGAATTCCAATTATTAAAAAAAAAAAAACCCAACTATGTTGGGGTCGGCTTCCACTTTAACTGGATGCAGCTGAATACTAGTTACATCGAACAACTGCCTATCTGACCTCCACAACCCAGTTACTGGGTAACATCGATACCCCTCGGTAAGACTGGTTGCCAGACATTACGCTTCTGACTACCCGTAACGACTGTCAAAGATCTACGAATGACAGCCGGGACCAACGGCTTAACATGGTTTCCGAGGCACGGAGGGGTCTCGAATCGAGACTCGTTAAGTAATGGATGGTCACCCATCCACGAACCGACCGCGGCAAGTGTAGCTTAACCTTCAATCGACCCGTGCTGCTGTTATCAGCCGCGCACGAGCAACCATACCTATAATAGGTATTGAAACATTTGAAAATCGAAACCTTTTTGGTACTGTCAAAAGCAAAGTTATTTTGTAAACACGGTGTGGCAATGGAATTGTAAACAAACAGCCCAGTTAGTTACCTGATATTAGCGGTAAGTACATGAAATCGTGCCCTGTTCCACGAACTGACGTAAAAAACAAACAAGGAACAACATTGACGTGCCAACGTTCGCTGGGTTTATTTAAAAAAATTGCGACCATGTTAAGGTTCGTGCAGACTGGCGCGAAATGACGCGCGACGCGATTCTGTCAAAGAATTAAAAGAATAACAGCCGGGACCAACGGTATGGACACCCATCCACGAACCGACCGCGGCAAGCGTAGTTTAATTTACCTAATTATAAGTTACTGTGCTAATTGCTCAACTGTAGGTATATACCTCGCTAGAATACGTTCATTATGTAAATACGATAACCTACATTACCGAGTGGCTGCCTCATTTTGTAGGCATTATTTATTCAAGCTATGACTATCACATCACAATAATCAGTCTGTCTGTTTGAATGCTTCGAATGATCGAAGGCTTTATCATTTACTTCTCGTTAGGAATAAGTACTTAAGAACTTACTTTCTTTTTAATAGCAAATAATGTGTGATGTTTTAATATATTGACATTGTGCGAAGCAATACAAATAGGAAAACTTTGTAACCGACATTTGATTTGGCTGACGATAAAAAACTTACTTACTTACATAAATAGATATACTTAGTTAAACTAACCTTGATAACCTATGTCTAGTTTTATAACTTAAATGTTGCAACGGTCCAGCTGCATAGGTCAATGTCAAATAAATAAAGGCTCGTGCAGACTAGCGCGATATGTCGCGCGACGCGGCACCGGTAATAATTGTTCTACCGTGAAGTTTTCTCAGAAATTGTTTTGTTAAAGTTGCGTCCTTAGCGAACTTCGCGTGATAGCAGTGTGTATCGCATTATTGCCTTGATAAATAGTTTAATTAACACTTTATTGAGCGGCAAGGTTACTGTTAGTAGCGGCGTTCAACCAGGTGCAGCGAAGTACGAGGAGTCCACTATGATTATGGATGTATGTGGCGTCATTCTAACTACTGGATGCGCCATCCTACATCGCGATATCAGAGTCACCCGCGTGATTAAAATTGAAAATATGTTATTTTACTTACATGTGCACTTATGAAACGTCAGGAGCTAGGTGCACGGTTCCAATTATTGGTCGTTTCCTATATGAGCAGGCAAGCAACTCCATGGTAACTCTTTTAAAAATAATTGGCTTTTTTACAATATTTTCTAAGCAAGTAATAGTAGTTACGTTCGATAAACAAATTCGTCACTGTTTCTATTATCGATCGGCCTCGATAAGCGCGTGTGAAACAAATGACGGCGCTTGAGTCTCTGAGTCTCTGCTGTAAAATTTTACGTACTTAATTCTTATAATTAGCACCCACCGTAGCATGTGGATGTTTATGAGTGCGCTAAAATAAGGCTAGGAACTTTGTGAAGGGTAGATTTCGAGATTGTCGTCGAGTTTTGGTGTATTTCCTTCCCTTCTGATATTTTATTTAAACTGACCAAATAACAACAATAAACCAGTTAACACTAAACCCACTTCCAGTGCTTGCGATCCAGTGCTAATGATGGCCACTGATGGTCGTTTGTTTTGTCCAGCTCGTCCTGCCATCTTCTACGGAGTCTGCCGCAACGCCTTCTAGCTGTCTCAGGGCTCCACGTAGTGGTTATTTCGGCCCACAGATCACCGGGCCTGCGGCAGACGTGGTCGGCCCAGTCCCACTTTAACTTTGCGGCTTTTTGAGCAATTTCAGTAATCTGTGTTTTAGAGCACAGTTTGGTATGGTCTGTTGACGCATAGAATACTGCGCTCCATCACACGTTGGCAAACGTTGAGTTTAGACTTTTGAATATTTGTCAAAGACCAACTCCATAATCCAAGTCAAAATGGGAAAAATACACATGTTCATAGTTTTTCGCTCGAGAGGTAGAGGGAGGTTTCCTATCATCAGCTCTTTCATGGACCAGAAGCTCCTCCTGGCACAGAGAAAAAAAAAACAAAGTATAACTTCGAATGGAAACAATGCCAACAATATGTGACACACAAAAGTTTCTTTCGTTTCCGGACAATTGAATAATAAAAAAATACTACAGACTAATACTACTAATGGTGAGTTAAAAAGGAAGTTGGTACGACCTTGTGTACTCATTTGTTGGCAACACTGACCAGAACAACAGCGCTTTATGTTATGTAATGTACGCACATGGGAATCGGTGCATTATTTTTCTTGGCAACACTGGTTTTATTTCCTCTAAATACTCTAAAATAACTCAAGGCATAACCTGTGGAATATGCGGTTGTCACATTAGAGTTTATATATTATGAATGATGAATGATAGTTCTGATGATGAGGAGCTCGTGGCTAAGTAATAACAGCCACACCGGGTCAATCCATCAGGTTAAGTTACGCTTGCCGGGTTCGGTCGGTGGATGGGTGACCATCTTTACATACCGAGACTCCTCCGTGACTCGGAAAGCACGTTAAGCCGTTGGTCCCGGCTGTCATTCGTGGATCTTTGACAGTCATTACGGGTCGTCAGAAGCCCGAAAGTCTGACAACCAGTCTTACCAAGGGGTATCGTATTACCCAGTTACTGGGTTGTGGAGGTCAGATAGGCAGTCGCTCCATGTAAAATACTGGTATTCTGCTGCATCCGGTTTGACTGGAAGCCGACCCTAACATAGTTGGGAAAAGGCTAGGCTGATTGATTGAATGATAGTTAATTAATCACACTTCTTTTAGAATAATTAAATTAATACTTTTTTTTATGGGCATTCGACCTTTCTCGAATTGGTCAGGACTTCAGAAAATATATAAGGACCAACTTGATCCGTCCAAACTTTTTCCGAACTCAATTTTGATCTAAGATATCGAGGATTTAATTACAAATTTCACTTCCAACTAAGAGAATTCATTAAAAAAGTTTAGCTGGATCTATTTAGGGGTGCCTAACGGGTCATAATTCACGATTGGGAAGCCACGAGCACCCCCGATACAATAAAGAGCCCCCTCGGGTGCTACAACAAGGTTCAATGGAAATATTTCTTTATACTTTATACAGATGTTTAGGGTTCGGCTCTTATTCGTTTGCTCTTGAATTATTATTAACTTCCATTTATTCGACGTTATATGTATTTTCAACTATGGCTAGTTCCCATGACTTGGTCTGTGTATTTTGTCACTACCACTACATATTATAAAACAAGTCCCTCTCCCCATCTGTCCGTCTGTCTGTCTGAACGCGATAAACTCAAAAACTACTGAACCGATTTTCATACGGTTGTCACCAATAGACGGAGTGATTCATGAGGAAGGTTTAAGTGTATAATTCATTAAGGTTTTGTGTACATTGGCTGAAATACGATGATGATTGTTGAAAATGTCGGAAAAAATCATGGCGGCGCCGGCGTGGTGCGGCATAAAAACAGCTGAACGGATTTGAATGAGGCACACAGATAGTTTATAACCGGGCTTTCAATCCCGGTAGTACGGTTCCCGTAGGATATCTTTCGACATCCACGCGAGCGAAGCCGCGGCTAAAAGCAAGTATTTCATAAAGAAAGAAAGAAAAATATTTTACTAGCTGACGCCCGCGGCTTCGCCCGCGTGGATGTCGGTTATTATATACTAAAACATTCCTCGAGAACCACTCTATCCATTGGTGAAAACAGCTTGAAAATCGGTGCAGTCGTTTTTGAGTTTATCGCGAACAGACAGACAGACAGAGAGACGCGGCGGAGGACTTTGTTTTATAATATGTAAGGATGTATTTTATTTTATTACACATTTTATCATGTTTAGATATCGATACCCATCACCTCTACGGAGTTTTGCTAGCTAATTTAATTTGACCCTATATATTTCCTGTCTTTAGGCTTATCGTCTGCCATCGACACAAAATCCCAGGATTCTTAACTGTTAAAGTAACTGAAACTATCGCGTCGTCGTACCACAACGTTACAACGTTATAATTGAACACGGATAGCCATGCCTATGAAATACGAGATACCTTTGGTAAATAATAGTTATTTGTTATGCAAGGCTTCAAAGTTGTTTTTTGGCGCGAGTACTTGTATTGAAACCTAAGCAAGCGAAGGATTCTAGGATTGAACCATAAGCGAAGCGAGTGGTTCAAATATAGAATCCTGAGCGTTGCGAGAGTTGCAAAGATACGAGACGCACGATAACTTTGCTGCCGAGTGAAACACACAACTTTTCACCTCACTATAGCGAGGAAAATGCTAGCTGTCTCCATGCATTGAACAAATATTGTACGCTTTTATGCACTTTTCGCGTAATTTTTCGGAAGAAAGCTCAATTCGGCATTATGTACCGCTTGCACTAACTCTGCACTGCTAAACAAACCAAAATGATGGAAAGTAAATTGAGTAGACAGAAGAAAATTAATATAAAGTTTTTTGAAGTGAAAATAACTTCGTTTGGCGCGTTGAGCGATTTATTTTTCGTGCCGGACAGTGCATTTTTCAAAAAATTTGGTTGGCGCTCTGACATGAAATAAGTACGAGTATTCATGCATTATCAGTGGACCCAGCGGTATAGAAAATTATTTAATAGAAAGGTTCGCATTTTAAAATCTCTTTCCACGCTAGCGGATAAAATACACTTTTGCACTCAGATTTCGAATGATATACAGATTCTTTCGTGAAAAATACATTTATATTTCAAGTCGAGAGCTGTAAGCGTGGCGCCTCGATGCTAATCCAAAGTTAAGATTGGCTCAAGTGCCGAAATGCAGGCATAATTAACTTTTCATGGCTCAACTGGCATCATTCCTCGAGATATCTGGTGTTTTCGAAGATTTGGAGGGTACATTTTGGAATAATCAATCAATCTGACTAGCCGTTTCCCAACTATGTTGGAGTCGGATGCAGCTAAATACCAGTATTTTACATGGAGCGACTCCGTATCTGACCCCTACAACCCAGATACTGGGTAACACCCTTGGTTAGCTGGTTGTCAGACTTGGACTCCTGATAAGGACAATCCTTACCTACTGTCAAAGATCTACGAGTTACAGCCTAGCCGGGACCAACGGCAACGTGCGCTCAGCACGGAGATGGTATTTTCGATTTGAAAAACTAAGTAAATTACAATCTTCAAAGTAAACTTCAGATATTTCTCCATGATATTACATTTAAGGAGCTTATTCAAAAGAACAGCAACGTAAATCTAAGTTTACCTTATAAATGCTGTATAAAATAATGTTTATTATGAATTTACACATGTCATAAATCATCTCTAAGTAAGACGTTTGATTCATGTTATGCCTCTCGGTACGTAAATCAGATGAATCACCAGACAATTCACCTTTACTGATGTAATTTTCGTTTACTACTAAAATTCTCTCAAATTTATACAAATAATAAAGCGGAGTTTGTTTTTTTTTTAAGCGCAAATCTCTGTAACTACCATTCGGATAAGTTTTTTTGTTTGCATTCAGTAGCTCTATTCTTGAAGAAGCTTATTAAACATCTCGCTGCGGCCCTTAGGAACTGACCAAAAACAAAAAAATGAGAAAAAGTAGTAGTAAAAAAATAACAGCGCGGGCAGGCGATGCGATGCGACGCGGTGGGACGGGGAAACAAGACAAAGTCCCTGGCAGAAACTAGTGAAATTATAATTAGATTCTGTATGAAATGAAATTGTTTATTTTGTAAATAGGAATGACATTAAACGTATTATAAAATTAAAATAAAAGTATGTCATTATCATCACTTTTAAACTTTTACTTATACAAAATGTTAACATTTCTTCTTGATGCCTATTTATTATTTGGGGGTGCCCGCTGATGGCCCAAATACAGATCTTTAATTAATCCTTACTTAATATTATAAATGCGAAAGCAACTCTGTCTGTTAGTCGCGCTTTCACGCCAAAACTACTGAACCGATTTAAATGAAATTTGGTACACAAATAGTCTAGAGCCTGAGAAAGGACATAGGCTACTTTTTATCGACATACCACGCGGGCGAAGCCGCGGGCGGAAGCTAGTTTGCTGTAAAAATGGCTTTAAGCATGGTGATTTTCAAATCAACTCTTAATTCAATAGATTCCTATTATTTTATACTAAAGTAAAAACAATACGCTTCGTTTCAAATACGTTGTCTACGCCTTTGCAGACTTCTTTGTCATTATTATCTGGACAGTAAGTAATATGTATTGTTTTCTTTTTAGAAGCAAAGAGACTCCGGCTTCCAGACAAAGATTTCACACTATTAATATTTAGTCGTGTTATCCTTTATCCTACTCCATTTCGCAATCTCCACACGTTGAAGATAATAATGTTATTTTTCTCGAAATCTCTTAATAAAATTCTTCGGTTTAATGCTTTATCTTTAACTAGCTGATGCCCGCAGCTTCGCCCGCTTGACAAATTATATACAAAAACCGTCCTCGAGAACCACTCTATCCATTGCGCATTGGTGCAAACAGCATGAAAATCGGTGCAGTAGTTTTTGAGTTTATCGCGAACAGACAGACAGACATTCACAGAGACGCGGCAGAGGACTTTGTTTTTAATCGATTTCTTCAAAAAGGAGGAGGTTCTCAATTCGTCTGTATGTTTTTTTTTTGCTTTTTTTTTTGTATGTTTGTTACGCGATTACTCCGCCAAGTACGAATCGAATCTGATGATTCTTGGAAAAAAATACAATTAAAAAAAAAACATACAGATGAATTGAGAACAACCCCTTTTTGAAGAAGTCGGTTAAAAAGATTCTCGAATTGTACTAGAAGTTTGTTCCAGCAGATGTTTTTCTTTATAAATAATGCGATAAACATAATATATCATCCGCCTCCGGGGTCTTTTGGGGATTGTGATTGAGTGTTACTAACATAATACTGAGTAGTTCCCTGTGTCTATTGTAGCCCTGAATTCGGATATTTTTACTGTTTCTGAGGTTCCGTTGTACGGAATTCCGAAACGGATTTCCGTTTCGATTCGGAATTTACACGGCAGCAAATCCATACAAAATCAAGGACCTATCGCACACGTACAGTAGTTCTCCGTTCGACATTTTTTCCGATTCGAAATTTCGAAACATAATTTCCTCTTTGTGTGGCCGGCCTTTTTGTATGGATCTACCTGCCTTCGAAATTCCAAATCGATATTTCGAAACCGAAACGGAATTCCATATTTCGATTAGCTATCTTTATAAAGTTCATTCATGATAAATACGTTTCCCTAAATGAAGTAAAAAATGAAAAGTGGTGTTTTGATGTTCACACGGACTGAAAGTTGAAAATTCTTTAAACAAAAAAAAGGTACTTACTTTACCTATAAACACCTAAAAAACCTATAAATACCTATAAATATTTTCTAATCAAGACTTAACAGCTCTTCGTAAAAAGTAAATATTAATAATGACTGTTTAGGTGCAGTATAAGAAATAAACGAATATCGATAAAAATTGTTGACTTAGATAGTGCAGCCCTTACGTAAACGTTTACCTGTATTTTTTATCGTATCGATAACTCAGTTTTGGGTGAGCCCGATAAGACAGAAGTCGCCAAGGACATATCGATAAAGTTCTTAGACTCGTGATAAGAGCACCATTAGTGTGTTTTATTGGATAAAACAAATATTATTTTAAGTAAAAAGAAGTAAACTAAGATTCCCGTTAAAAAGTAAAATATTCACTTGGATTGGATAAGTGAAGATTTCTAGATTTTAGATTACGGCCAGCACCCTTATTGCGTAGTACACGATCAATCAGATTTGGAATCGGTTTGAAAGAAAAACCTAATCCATGGCTTTATAAGTTCAAAAAAAAATCTGCTCTACAACGTAAATAGCGCGATGAATGTTGTTGAACTGTCAAAATGAAACAGATTAGTCTTAATCGTTTACGAAAATGTGTTACGCAGTTAGATAGCTGATTTTGGAATGATGAATAGATTGACGTTTATGCTCTCTTATGAATTGTTTTTAGAATGTGGTAAGATATTATGTAAGGGGGAATCACATAACATTTATTTCATCATCACCGCTCTCATTTTTTTTTCATCATTTTATCGGCTATATTTTGATCAAGATCATCAACCTACTCGAATTTCAATAACACGACTGCAACAAAGTGAGCATTTTAAAATTAGAACAGCAAAAAGGTAATTGGATCCGACATGCTCAATAAAAAAAAAATACATACTTACATTGGTTTGGCTACTTCATTTTTGCTAAGTCCGTTTTTTGTTAGCGATTTCGTTGCAAGCGTTTTTTGCTAAAACTACCTGTGCCCCGTGTTTCACCCGCATAAGTCTCGATCCCGTGGGAATATCGGGATAAAAAGTACCATATATCCTTCTCCAGGTGAAGGTCTACCACTGTGCCAAATTTCATTCAAATCCGTTCAGCCGTTTTAGACTCACTTTCGCATTTATAATATTAAGTTAGGACTAAGTTTTAGGTGGTTCATAGTTACATTTGCCAAGTCACGTAATTTAAGTTACTTGAATTTCTATCGTGTCTATTGGTTGTTATTAAGACTGATATCATACTAGCTTAGTCCTGCGGAGTAATTGCGTAACACACTAAAGGCTCTTACATACTGGGGCGATTCGTCGCGCGACGCGACACCGCCGCAAAGTTCGCCGTGAGAAATTGTTTTGTTAGCGTCGCGCGACGAATCACCTCAGTATGTAAGAGCCTTAACACTCCTATACTATTAAATATATTTCTAATCATGTTCTCGAAAACAGCTATAACGATTTCGATGAAAGTTACAAAATAGAGGTTTACGGGGGCGAAAAATTGATCTAACTAAGTCCCATATCTGGGAAAATTCGTGTTCTCTATTTTCACAGCCTCGGGAAGTCGAGATGTGATAAAACGTTGGTATACAAGCACGCGTAGCATGACCACTGTAGAAACGGGTTTTGTCGACGGAAGAATAGACAAACTGACAGATTGCGATTGTTTATCTGTCATTTTGTCTACTCTTCCGTCGACATAACCCGTTTCTACAACGGTGGTCATGCTACGCGTGCTGGATGATATGTTTATCTATTTACACCTGAGCAGAGCTCGGTCGACCAGATACTTAACATATACGAAGCAAAAGGAGTATTTAAGAATCGTAGCAGGTGGTGTTCTGTAGTTTCTGCCTACCCCCATGGGAGGAAGGTGTGAGTTTGTGTATGTTTATATGTAACTTGCAATGCCGTACATTTTGACAATTTGACAACATTAATTGCGTTGTTTACTTTTCAGGCGAATTTGTCAAACATAATATGAAGCAATGGGTTAGAAATTTCTTTCAAAACCCTCGGATTGCGATTGAAAGTGTGTTATGCAATTAGGGTGCTGCTTTTCATCAAATCCCGGGTTTCAAATTCACACATAACATTTAAAATAAATTATGAACCGACAAATGATGCAACTACATCATTAATATGACGACTCTCTTTGTTATGCATACAATGAGCAATACTAATACAGATCACACATATTAAGTACACTTGAGGATACTTACTGTGTTATCATCAATTGCTAAACATGCCATGATTATTGGTAATGGACTGTCTATGACAGGAGTGATGAACCTTTTACCAAAGCGCAACATCACGCCGACGACGTGCAGCTGCCGACTATTTCTGTTCTGTGCTCGTGATTATAGATCTGTTTTATTAATTATAGCACGTGCATCTGTTAAATAAACCTATACTTTCTCTTTATTTCTGCTATTCAAACTGGGTTTTTTTTTGTTGGGAATCTTGCTACTTCTCCCTATCTGAGGAAAGTAAGCCAAGTTATGAAAAAGCTTACTCAGTAGATGCCTGAAAACTCTTAACTAATTCAAAAACTACTGAATTTCGGTAGAACATTTGGTGGCTTAATTTGTTGCATTTTAACCCTACTATGACGTCCTGCAAGGAATACGTCGAGTTACCAGTAACCCTGTATACATGCATTTTTTTTTTTACTCTTTATTTTTAGAGACTTTTATACAGGTATACATATATACCATTCCCATCGGACCTTATTATGTAAAACGTAACAAAACAAACTTAATTAAATTATAAGCAGCTCCAGAGCTAGGTGTTGACAAAATATGATGGAACATGGAAACATCGTACATATTTATCTCCAGCTCTCTAACTAGATCCTCTCTTGTACATGCATATAAAAGAGGGGGGGGAATAATCATAAAGAAGAAGTTCTCGCATGCATCTGCCTATAGGCCATAAATCTACCATAGGCCTTTTCCAAGTTTCGCCCATAAAATATTTAAGTACTTAAAACTCTAAACTTCCACTATATATATTTTTTTTAAATATTACTGGACCAAATCTATTAATATTATAATAAGATTTTTTTTTTATTGCAAAGTATTTGACGTCACTAAAATATGATCACCTGTGACAAGATCGAGGGGGAGGGGCTCCAAAAATTATGAAACTCGTATAACGGAATTTATGGATGGCTTCTAGATGTGAATCAGGCGAACGGAAGCGCCGGCGCACCCGCGCGTCTAAAATTAACACATAGCGAGTAAAAACCGCGCGGCAACGTAAACAGTTTACATTTAGCTGGTGGTACTTGGCGACAGGAAATCGATTGATATGAACAGTTAGTAATTACAAGCCGTCAGCCGTGTGTTTATGAAATTTCCCAACGGCAAAAATTACGAACTTCCATACAAACTTTCTGTAAAGGGGATTTGGGGGTTAGGGGATGAATTTTCAATACATACATAAACGCTGAAAATATTACACTCCTTTTTGGGCAGCCTTGCTATTCTGTAACCATCTCACCGTGAAAACTTAGGTGAAGTGAGCGTGGAGTGAGTGTGGAGAAAGCTGTCAGTGTCATTGATACCTACTGATGCTAAGGCAGTGACAGTTCACTTCAAGCTCACTTCACCTAAGTTTTCACGGTGAGATGGTTACAGAATAACAATGCTGCTCCCTATGTTTATAACGAACTCTTGTAAATCCAGCGGTTTAGGCAGAAAGTTATCTGACAGTCAGATTGAATTAAAGATTTTTATTGAGTAGAATTATTGGCAAAGTTATTAAAGTAGTTCTTGGTAGATTTTTTGGTCTGGGACTATATAACGTTTTTTTAATAATTTTATTTTTAGTTAGCCTAACATTTAAACACCCAAATACTTTAATTCAGTAGGAAGAAACTATTACTTACAATATTTTCAAACAATACGTTTTTTTTATATTAATCATGCCCATAATATTATTACTGTCCTTTCGGAGCAATCAAGCAGTAGTTATCCAACAAAGTTCAAGAACGTTATCAAAGGGTGTCAGCGATGAAAGATCCGACTTCCATCCCTCTCTAACTTCCTAGAAGAGCTTGTAAATACAATCATGCGCCTGGGCCACCTGCAAGTAGGGTTACCATCCGTCAAATTTTGTCCGGTTGTACGCGATTTTCGCCCCCCGCCTTTCTCATTTGTATGGACTTATGAGTTATTGGAAATTTCTTTAGAAAAAATAGTTAAATTGTGATATAAGAAAGATAGACCGTTACTTTAGGAGAAGATTTATGAAAAAACTAGCTGCGCCCCGCGGTTTCACTCGCATAAGTCTCGATTCTGTGGGAATATCGAGATAAAAGATATCTTATGTCCTTCTCCAGGTTGTATACATTATATACTAGTTAGGAGATTAGGATTAGGATAATGAGACCTGCTGTCTTGTATGGACCAGAATGTTGGGCCACAAAAGGGATTAACGAAAGGCAGTTGCATGCAGCTAAGATGAGAATGCTGCTAAGAGGGATGTGTGGTGTTACGCGAATGAATAGAATAATGAATGAGTATGAAAGGATGTCCGAAAGTGAAACCGGTGACTGTAAACTTGTGTGACAATCAGTTATCGTGGTATAGGCATGTTTTGCGGAGAAATGAGGAAAATGTCGTGAGGAAAGTTTTGAGTATGAACGAGGATGGAGGGGGAGGATAAGAGTAGGGGAAGATCAAAGAAACGATGACGAAGATAGACTGTGTGACAAGATAATTATGTCAACATAAACTGTATGCTAAAAACAATTTATGGTAAAGAATTATTACACCAAAAAAAAAAAAACAAAATCGTTATGCCAAAGAATATTCGGAAAAAAAAAAAACATTATGCGAAAAGAAGGGGTCCCCTGCACAGTAACCCCCCCACCCCTCGCCCCCATCTCACACATGAAATTGTTACTGCGCAGTGACTCGCCTTAAATCGACCTGTGGAAAATGTCAAAATGGTAACCCTACCTGCAAGTGTACCTTCGTTATGCGGATGCGCCGAGTTCCAGGCATTCATTACTATCATTAATATGCACTATCAGGTGTATGGTCGTTTACATTGCATTCGAATGAGTTAATAGGTCTGTAACGGAAAACAATTGAACAATCATTACAACAGATGAGCTCAGACTAAATAAAAAACCAAAACAGAGCGCTGTCACCAGTGACGTGAGGCACTTAGTGAGGTGTAGTTTGATTGTAAAGTGCCTATGAGCGTGTATGCAAAGAGCGGAGATGTAGTTTTGGCATGCTTTACTGTATTGTTGACAGCGCTATGTCTTGGTTTTTTTGGTCTAAGTCTCTGAGTACTTGAGTCGCGTCGCGCTGTTGTGTCGCGCTGCTGCATCGCGCGGTTGTGTCGCGCAGTCGCGCTGCTGGATCGCGCTGTCACGTCGCGCCTGTCTATGAGAGCCTTAATAATGTACAAAAAATGTTATTTACTCAATATTGTCACTGAATGTTGACAGCGCTTTGTCTTGGGTTTTTTATTTGGTCTGAGCTCTAGTAGAACAATTTCTATCAAAACTTCATAGAAATTGTTCTACCAGAATCGCATCGCACACAGGCGCGACTCCCGCTGACACATAGCGAGAAATTTATCTATTTATTTCCGTCGTGATTTCTCAATCGCCTTCTTCGTTGATTGCGTTCATATTTTGTCGAGTATACATTTTATGTATAGAATCTTGTACATCTCCGCCTTTATTTTTAAATGACGTTCGTCAAAAATGTATGGTTAATCAGTCGCTTCATTATTTAACTATAAACAACGTGTATAAATAAGGGGTCTATGTGTATAATTTAATAAGTACATTTAATGTATTGAATCTTGGAATTTGAGCAAACGGGCGTATGCTTAGTCTTCTGTGTGCTCAAGGCTTATTGCTCTGTCAACAACATTGTAAACTTTCCTGTTAGTTTTCTCAGAAACTTTGTTTTAAAGCTGTGTATAACATAAAAAGTCTTGTGTATGTATTTTGTAGTACCTACTTAAATATTTATTTTATAAACACACGCTTTGTACGACGTTTATTTACAGTTCGCGAGGCTAATTTCAACTGTATTTCAACAATTTTTGTTTTTGATATTCGATGGCACCAAATATTTTATAATTATATTTAATCTTATTCAAAATCAGAAGTCATTTAATCAAATTAGACTGAGAATCAGCACATTTTGATTTGAACGTCAAACGTTCAAAACTATATAAAGGCTCTCGCAAACAGGCGCGACGCGACTCTCATAGAACAATTTCTATGAAAACTTAGTGGAAATTGTTCTACCGGAATCGCATCGCACCGTCGTCGTGTTGCGCCTGTTTACGGGAACCTTAAGACAGTCTCCCATAACGGGAAACCACTTCCCAGTGCTTTAGTTGGGAAAAAGTGGCGCAATGAGCTCCCCAGGATTCAACGATTTTTGTTATCGTCGTACAATTTTATCTTATGGAACATCTTTTTTTTTTGCTTTACTTCCTCTAATTTAATGTACTGAATCTTGGAATTTGAGGATTTGGAAGTTGGGTAGGCCTTTGGTGTGGGATGCAACCTGTGTCGACACCCTCGCGCCATCGCATCTTCCTAGCACGGCGGGCTGTGCTGGTGCTGGGGCGGTTGCTGCAGGTGCAGAAAACCTCAAACGGCGCAAATATAACAACGTTATTGATAGCTATATCTTTGAGCCGTTTGTGGTTGAAGCACTAGGGCCGTGGGGTCCGAGTGCTCATCGAGTATTTCGGGACATCGCCAAGCGGTTGGTCGACTCTTCACGTGACCAGAGGGCTGGCCAATTTCTAGGTCAAAGAATCAGCATTACCATCCAACGTGGCAATGCTGCCAGCCTTTTGGGCACTTTTCCCACTGACAGCGTTAAAATTAGATTGAATATCTCTTGTATTTCGTTTATGATATAATAAACATCTTATTTAACAAAAGTATTCAGTAAAAAAAATACTATTGCATGTAAAACACCGTGGACATGGATCATTTACACGTGATGATCTAAGTATTTATTTATTAGGTACCTAATGGTGTGTGTGAGAGCAAGTATATTTAGTTTTATTGTTCGAATTAAAACATCACATGAGATAATCATGTTATGGGAATACTAGCAAGCGACCCGCCGCTGCTTCACACGGGTGCCAATTGGCTGATAGGGGTCAAAACATCGAGAATTCTGTGTTATATCAAAGTCCTTTGCGGGTCACTATCAGGTTGTATCAACAATCAACATACAACCCGAAACTCACCGGCAAATTGCAAAAAACGTAAGAAAAATTTAATTTCGTGGGCTACCTACATTAGCGCTTCCCCTCTTAACATAAAAATATAAAATGGCGATGCGCAAGTAACGACGAGGCATCAAAATATAAATTGCATTCAAATGAAATAAGAGTAGGTATGTACTTACTTAACTAAGTTAGTGTATTTTACACAAACAGCTCTATAATTAAATCAGGCCAAATTGTATCTGAAGGATGTTATCGATACCTAATTGATAAAATAATTAGTTAACCATTTTGTTGATATTATTGAATCTGTCTAATAAGTTTTATTATTAATTTGTAGTCGTTTATATATTAATTGGGGACAATGGGCGATCTATAACAATAATAAATAACAATCCTTGACTTCATTTTTTTATTGATTGTTTATTATTGGAAGCTTGTGGCTAAATAATAACAACCCCAGGTTAGGTAAGCTCAAAATTTCTGAACTGCTTAAAATACTTGAGCAATACCAAGAACAATGGACGATCTGTACCATCAAAAGTTACAAGTCTACACGTTCACAAGTTACCTCGAATGTTAATTTTTCGTAAAAATCATAGCACATCTCCATATTCATAATCAGCCTCGGGACACGGGCATCAGGTCATCTCTTTTTTTTGACCAAATTTTAAAAAAGAAAATCGAATTTAAAAATTGATTGCGGTACTAAGCACGACACTTGTAAACTTGTAAGACGGAATAGAGAGTCGCCGGACACTCAGGATTTGCTATGATTTTCTACAAGTTGTAAATTACAAATATTTTTTTGATGAACATAATCAAGAATAAAAGTTTCAAAATATAAGTACTTTTGGTACAAATATAAGTACATTTGGTAACACAAGGCTTGTAAGTTTTGATAAACAGAGGCCCTAGTGTGAGTTTCTTTTAACTATCTCGACTTTACGCATCGACCGCGTTCTGCGCTCCGATTGGCCCTTCACTAACCTTCACTGGTGAATGGCCAATCGGAGCGCCGAATGCGGTCGATGCGTAAAGTCGAGATGGTTAAAAGAAACTCACACTCAAGCCTCAGGGCACTGGAACGAATCAATCATTCTTCATTTGTTTTATTATTTTTCCGTAAAGACTTAACGTTCTTCTTTTATTATTTAATCATCATTATCAATTTACATAATGATGTCCATAAAAGTATAGGAATAAGAATAAAGCCTCGTACAGACTGGTGCGATATCGCGGGCGTTCTAAACATGTAATAGGTATTGTATCTAAAAGTTACAATACATTTCTTAATATCATAATTATGTAAAAGAAAAGAAATTACAATAAAAACGAATACACAAATAAAAAAGTCATCATCATCTGCCTAGCCTTTTCCCAACCATATTGGGGTCGGCTTCCAGTCCAACCGGATGCAGCTGAATACCAGCATTTCACATGGAGCGACTGCCTATCTGACCTCCACAACCCAGTAACTGGGTAATACGATACCCCTTGGCAAGACTGGTTGTCAGACTTTCGGGCTTCTGACGACCCGTAACAACTGTTAAAGATCCACAAATGACAGCCGGGACCAACGGCTTAACGTGCTTTCCGAGGCACGAAGAAGTCTCGATATGTAAAGATGGTCACCCATCCACGGACCAACCCCGGCAAGCGTAGCTTAACCTGATGAATGTACCCATGCGGCTGTTGTTACTTAGCCACGAGCTCCTCACACAAATAAAAAAGTAAAAAAAAAGTAAAGAGGAGTAAAGTATATGAATGACTAATATTTGTATATTATTAATTCCTTACGTGTTCTATCTCCCATACTTTTATAGACATCTTGACCAAACACACCACCAATGCAATATCATACTGTAGCCGGGCTGCCGGGCCCTTAAGTAAACAACCCATATCCACTGGGCTATCGATTGCGTGTGACGTCACTACTTCCAAATGTCCGACTCGCATCTTTGTTGTTTGATGTCACAAATATCTGCATGCCTTTGTGACACATCTCGAAACGGTCAGATCGGAATACACTTTGTAGCTATTATTTATATTTCAGTCGTTCTGTGTATTGTATATACTATGTTTTAAAGTAAATAAATATATTCTATTCTATTGCGTTCCTTCTCTCCATACAAACGCTCTTGTCTGTCTTCTTGCTGGTTTATGATCTTAAAGCAATGATTTTTATATTAAAATAAATGTCAACTACTTGTATGCCCCTATTTTTTTTCTCTTTGATTTATCTTTGTAAGCATTTATCTTTGCCTATTTTGACCGCTATCAACGGCGGTCTAGTGTACTGACAACTACATATTAATGTAAAAAGAAAAGCATACGGACACAGTAATTAACTTTCTTATTCAGTTTATGAAATATCTTTTAAATTGGTCCAATGTTGGAGGAGGAAATAGGCGAGAGCCAAACCTCGAATTATGACTTTTTACTTCGGTTATTCAGTCGGATCTGTAGCTGTCCTTATCTCACTTGGTCCTATGGAGAAACTTGTCCATTTTGATGGTCATAGACCATCAAACTATACATTATCAGAAAGGTGTGGTCATAGTTTTACGGTAAGGTACAGACCTGACCGTAAAGTTATGACCATACCCTGATACTTACATGCTCTAGTAGATAACTAAGTAGATACACCTTTCGAAAGACATACGAGTATCCCAGAATCGTTTTAAGTCGAAATATCTATACTTATATCGTGTCGACTTGCTAGGTTTTAAGCCCACGTCACACGGACGTAAAAATATCGCGGACGGATTTTTATCGCGCACTGGATTTTCTAACTCTCGATGGTGAGCCGAGCATTGGGAATCCATCACATTCAACTCTCGTCGCTAAGCAGAGCGGTGAAAATCCAGTGTGCGAAACAAAATCGCCGCGGGTAAAAATCGCTCGTGCGTACATGGGCTAAGATTGCAACAGAACTCACTATGCTAATTGTGCGCGAGTCCACAACTGGGTTACATTACTAAATACCCTTGGCTATCATTTACCTACTGATTGAGATAAATTTGTAACTAATTTTATGAAGCCGCAACGTAGTACACACGGCTACACATCAAGCTATAAATTTTCAGTTTATCCTGATCTCGCATTGTATACGATTTCAGTACAATGCGAGGTCAGCTTATACTGGAAATGTATTTAAGAAATACTTTTATAATAAGTACCCTACTACTCGGTTCGTGGCTAAATAATCACAACCACACGGGTCGATCGAAGTTAAGCTGCGCTTGCCGCGGTCGGTTCGTGGATGAGAGACCATTCATTAAATATCGAGACCCCTCAGTGCCTCGGAAAGCACGTTAAGCCGTTGGTCCCGGCTGTGATTCGTAGATGCCAGACGGAGGTAGTTAAAAGTCTGAAAATCTGACAGCCAATCTTACCAAGGGACCACGTACCTATCGTGTTACCCAGTAACTGGGTTGTGAACTTCAGAGGCAGTCACTCCATGTAAAATACTGGTATTCAGCTGCATCCCGTTAGACCAGAAGCTGACTCAACATAGTTGGGAAAGAATTAGGCAGATTGAATACCAGCTTTGAAATAGACTTCCACGTTAAGGCTCCCACAGACAGGCGCGACGCGACGCCACTCTGGTGGAACAATTTCTATAAAAACTTCACGGAAATAGTTTTACCGATGTCTCGCCGCGTCCGCGCATCGCGTCCCTTTAGTCGTGTTTAGGCACCAAGTATGACAGCAGACCCGGTACTGGTTTCGATTCTAGGGTCTGGCGAAAGTGTTATTGAGGTATCCTATGGTTTTATCAGTATCAGCCTGGAGTTTGGATTCTCTTCTTTTTCGCTTCGCTCTTGACAGAGCGGTCGTGGTCACGATGATTTTTTTCCAATCGCAGGTGTAGTCGTTGCCCGCCTCACGATCTCTCTCCATCTGGTTCTGTTACATGACAGTCTGGCGCATTCATTTACAGGGCCTTTGGGAGTTTGGATTAGTGTCTGTTAAATAATTTCATACCTATCTATTCGCGTTCACTACACATCCAGTCTCAACTGCATGCAATTGTCTTTTATTTAACCCTTGTGTGGCCCAACATGTCTTTATCAGTTGCAATAAGCGTAAGGTGATCCATCCTCCATTGTCTATCAGCTTTACAAATAAGTGAAGTGTATCAAAAGCAATCTTACGAGTAACAACAAACATAAAACATCCAACATTCATCAAAACATGTGTGCTATGCACCATCCATCATCATCCATCATCCATCAGCCGCTCACTTTCCCGCACTAGTGTTATTATAATAAATTGTAACAATGTTAGTGTTGCGACTTATACCAGCCATTGTTGTGAGAAGTACGCTTGTTTAGAAATTCCTGGGTTGAGTCTTTGACGGCTTTTTCTATACTTCTCGTGACAATTAATAGAAAAATCAAACGTTATCCAACCAATTTATTTATAATGGTTATGACAGGTCCGTTTTTTTTTGCCCTTTTTTACCCGATTGCGCGAGAGCAAGTCAGTGTTTTGTTTTTCACGCGTACTTACATCTTTTTTTTTTTTTTTTTTTTTGAGGGTGGGAAATCATCCAATGACTTCTCCCGCTCTGGGCGGAGCGGAAGGGCGTGTCAGACTTTTACTGACTAAAACCCACCCGTGTTCCTTCATTTGCCTGTTGCCAAGGTCCCGGTATCCCTTTCGGACTTTCCCGCAACCCTGGCAGGCATCGGTCCTACCGGACCCCGTCAATTTTGCTGACATCTCTTTGAGGCGCGCGTGGAACACGACGCGCCATCGACCCGGGCCTGGTCCTTATCGGACGGCGAGCTGCCCGTTGCTCGCCGTCCGCAAGCCCGCGCCTATGGTGGCCGGAAATCCGCCTGGGATTCCCGACGCCCAGGGCGTCTCCAACGGCGGCGGTTAGGGGCGTGAGGGCGCAAACTTTGCCTTTCCCTCACGCGTTCCGCCTCCTCCTTCGCGAGCATTACTGCTTCGCAGAAGGAGGTGACGGCTTCCCATGCCCTCTCGCTCCGTACCATGGCCTGAACCAGGGCCGGACGCGAGAGGTCACTGCCGCCAATCGCCTCCGCGAGGACACGGCGGTGCTCCGCCCAAGCAGGGCACACCTCAACCGTATGCTCCACCGTGTCCTCCGGGCGATCCACACAGTGGTGACACCCGGGCGTTTCCTCCCGCCTAATCCTACACAGGTACCTCCCGAAGCTGCCATGTCCGGTGAGGACCTGTGTCAGGCGGAAGGTGAGGACGCCGTGGCGCCTCTCTATCCACTCCTCAAAGAGGGGACTTATCGCCGCTATTGTGGCGTGCCCAGCACTGGGTTGCGACAATCGCACTCTCCATGCCGCCATGAGATCTTGCCGGAGCTCTGTCCGCTGTGCCGCGATTTCTCGCGGCAGCGGAGTTACACCCCGGCGCTTCACCTCCTCGCGCCACTCCCAGATGTGCGCGAGGACCTTCGCCTCCAGATCCCATGGCGGTAATCCGGCAAGGAGGCTCGCCGCCTCACGGGAGACCGTGCGGTATCCCCGGGCCAGCCGAATGGCCATGACCCTTTGGGACGCGTTCAACCGGCGTGCTGGCCGCAGCCTAAGGGAACGCGCCCACACCGGTGCCCCGTAAAGGGCCATGGACCGCACGACCCCCGCATAGAGCCTCCGGCAGGAGGCGTTTGGACCCCCTAGATTGGGCAGGAGCCGCCTCAAGGCGGCCCCAGCCCGGTCCAGCCTTGGAGCCAAACGTCGGAAATGCTCCACGAAGTTCCACCGGCTGTCGAGGACGAGTCCCAGGTACTTCATCGTCGACTCGACGCCGATGTGAACCCCTCCTACCGTAATTTGGGAACCCGACGGTGGCGCGTTCCGAGGGCCATGAAAACACATGACCTCGGACTTGTGCAAGGCCACACGCGTACTTACATCGGAGGGGCAATTCCCGTAATTTTTAAGAACGATCGTATTCGCAAACTGTCAAAAATACAATTAATAAGACAAGTTTGACTGATTGCGACTTGAATGTGACCGTTTTTTAATTACGAGAATTGGCCTTCTGTTGGACGGCTCTGTTTGTCTGTAGTTGTTCATGAAGGGCTTGTTCATGTAGGAAAAGAGATTTGATAACCTATAAACACTTCACACTCATGCTTGTTTAGAATGAGTCGATCATTGGATAAACTGTTGAAAAAATCATGATTAATAAGTTTTTGTGTGTGGTGTCCTATTTGCAATTAACATTTTTTCTGTATACAAATTAACTCCGTACTACTGTGATCGATTGCTTATTAGAGGAAAAGACATGAGAGTTAAAACTACTTCGACTTTAAATGTTGTTAGAAACCAAGAACATTAAATTCTGGAAAGGTTTCACGCATTTGGTAAAAACCAGAAGCAATTAGAAAAATATGGCACAAGTACAACCCGGTGCAAACTTTTTGGCGGCTCGAAACACTAGGCGAGTCGCTGCGCAGTAACAAATTCATGTGTCAGCGCCGTTGAGGGGTGTAATACTGCGCAGCGAGTACCGGATTTCAGAGCCGCCATAAAGTTTGACGCGTACTATATCGGCCTATTCATCTAAAGCAATCACGATTCCAAATCGTTGAACATCTATAAAAAAAAAAATCCTAACCTTGAAATAATTTCAGTATGTCTACAGCGTTTAGGTTTCACTTCTGAAGTGTTTCGTGGAATAAAGTAATTATCAACAATGTTGAACACGCTACCACAAAAGTCGCGTGTTCTATTGCTATTTGCGATGCTTCGAGTAAGCCATCTGTATTTTATTTAATCTTTGTTTTGCAATGTTACATGTAAGGTCAGGTTGCTCATGCAGTGATCGTTTTAAACAGTTAACACTGTAGCATTTTTGTTTTAACAAACGTACAGAGAAGCTAAAAATTTTCATTTTTACATTATAAATAATGCGATGAATACTGTTCAATTGTGAAAATTGACCAAAGCGTCAATGGCATTGTAAGTGAGTTATGCAAAGGTAGAGCATTTTCAGTGAAGTTTTCATAGAAATTGTTCCACCAGATTCGCGGCGCGCCGCGCGTTGTCGTGCGTCGCCTCGCGTCGTTGCGTCGCGCCTGTCTGCGGGAGCCTTTCCCCGCTGGTCTCGGAAAGGCCAATCAAGTTTCAAATCCGAGTGAACAGTGAATATTATGTCCTGTCTATTAAGTGATCAGTGAATTGATTGTAGTCAAATCATAAGAAAGAACGGAGTATGTTTTATTGTCTATCATACAAACACACTCACTCACTGAGGTAATAGACAGCTTTTTATAAATGCTAATATTTTAATAAATAATGATATCATCTTCTTTATTCATCATCTGCCTAGCCTTTTCCCAACTATGTTGGGGTCGGCTTCCAGTCTAACCGGATGCAGCTGAATACCAGTATTTTACATGGAGCGACTGCCTATCTGACCTCCACAACCCAGTATCTGGGTAATACGATACCCCTTGGTAAGACTGGTTGTCAGACTTTCGGGCTTCTGACGACCCGTAACGACTGACAAAGATCCACAAATGACAGCCGGGACCAACGGCTTAACGTGCTTTCCGAGGCACGGAGGAGTCTCGGTATGTAAATATGGTCACCCATCCACGGACCAACCCCGGCAAGCGTAGCTTAACCTGATGGATCGACCCGTGCGACTGTTATTACTTAGCCACGAGCTCCTCCTCCTCCTTATCATCTTCTTTATTATGAAAAGTAAAAAAATACAGTTTTTTCAGCGTACCAACCCCAGTGTTTTTCATTAGCTAAACGTTATTTTAGTTGAACAGCGCCCAAATACCTTCAAAATAGTAAACCATTATCGCTGACAAACGAGTCATATTACGGCTAGTTATCCACGGTAGAGTAACCGCGAATCATTTCACTATCGCGTTCGATTTCACTGCATTCTCCCGTGGCGCGTGCGCAGACTGAACAGAGCGAATGTACATGAAAAACCATTGTTACTCTCGTTTTAATGTGTGATGTGAAATCATGTGCTCAACGGTTGTTATTTGTTTTTTTACAAGCACTAGTTACACTTTGCATTGTGTTTGCAAATGTTTTTATTTTTGACTATAGCTACCGATGTGGGGATTTTTATTCACTAGCTTGGCTGACAACTCCAGAAATGGATTCACTTACAAATAAAGGAACTTCGTGCGAAACGGCTGAAGACAAAAAAGTTTCGATTCGCCCGTTTCGGGCGTGTAAATTCGTGAGAATCACCAATAAGTTTTCTCTCTCAAATAAGGCTGTGTTACTAGCACAATAGAAAAGCTAATTATTAGCATCGTCGTCAGTGTACGGGTATTTCAATAATTGCCAATCAGTCCCCAGCGACCTTTAGTCAATTACTTTCGGTTCAATGGCTCGGAGAAGTTGTGAAAGACATCGATGTATATACAGCCTGGTAGGTACATATGTATATGATGTGTAACTAGTTGACAGACCGTGTCCCGTCAAAAGTAGGATGGGCGATTTGGTATACTCAAAAACTAATAACAACCAATAGAAATAACTTATAATACGGTTTTAAAAGTCTAACGGTCTTATTCATAAAAAGATATAGAACATCTAAAACCTTGCTAATGTCTGGTTGTCAAATATTGTTATTCATAAACGCATTTTAGCACAAAAACGTTCTATAAACCTACTATAAAGTTATCAAAGCCAGAACCCTACTTTAACAGTACTATAAGGAAAAAATGGCCGACTCTATATCAGCTGATTAATAAGAAATTGACATTTGACATACAAATATAACATGTCTTGTGTCAGCCTACAAATGTCAGTTTCGTAAACAATCGTACTTCAAGGAGCAGCAGTTGTATTTAATTTATTGTGTTCTTCTGTTTAACCAATTTAGTTAATTATTATGTAATGCAAGATATACAAAGCTTGGATTGGATTATATTAAAGAATTGTACGTCTTGAAAACCGCCCGCTTCAATTTATTTTGAATGGCATTACCTGCAAACTATATATTGTGAAAACAACCATTAAGGTACTAGCAGAACTTCACAACATTGCAGTTGACCATGGAGACATGCAGTTAGAGGGTGGCAATATCAATAAAAATCATGCAAGTGCCTAACCCAAGAAAGGAGACATAACCATTAAATGGTACTAGCAGAACTTCACAACATTGCAGTTGACCATGGAGACATGCAGTTAGAGGGTGGCAATATCAATGAAACTCATACAAGTGCCCAACCCAAGAAAGGAGACATTTTGGCTAGTAGTTAATTAATAAAAAGCTTGTATGAAAAGTATCAGTTTAATTTATTTTTATAATACTCTAGACAAAAATTTTCTCATTTTGTTTTGCGTTTGCCATCTGTGCTTCATCTTCATGTATTCTTTTCTGCAGGACTTTTCAGTTTCTGCTACCTATTTGTAGTATAGCGCCATCCTTACTTCTAACCTGAAATACAAAATTAATGTAATAAATAAATTATTTCTCTTCATTATATTGGGGTTTTCATTTATAACTGACCGGCATTTTAATTTATCTGATATATTTCGTGTATTGTAATTGCGAGTTGCGTATAGTGAATCATTATTTTTTTTGAGATTTTTTAAATTTTGCACAAGGAAACCTCTGGCGATTTCTATTAAGAAGAACCTCTCACTGACCAATTCGTTCAAAACAATCTAAGGAATAGAAGCAAAAGCAAGCAAGCATATCATACCTTCGGTGCAACAAAGTCACAATTCAGTACACTTTTTTTTGTTATGTCTTTTATTAGGATTTTTGATAATTCAATATAAGATTTTTAACGTAAAACTAAATAAATAAGGCAAACAAAATAAACTATTAATTTTATAAAGATTTCAAACCTACTATAAATAGTAATCCAGAAATGAGGAAATAAATGCGAAAAAAATATTAAAAGTCCTCTCCTGTAAAATTAAAAAATGAGCTGTTGTGACTTTGTTGCACCGAAGGTGCGATATGAGAAAATGAGAATGTTTACAAAACAAAACTTACTTTGAACACATTTTGGCTGTAGGCGGCAGCCTATCCTCCTCCAACCAATTGTCACATTGCCTTTTATTAGAACACTGGTCTCCTGTCTTGATTCCATTTTTTTAATTATAAGTAATTATTCAAAAGTTTTCGTCGCTTCAATATATTCAGAGAGTAGATATTATATTCCTTGAATGATAATAACAAATTCATTGACAAATTGGAAAGACGCGCCGCGTCAAAAGTGTCGAAACAGTAGACAATAAAATAGTTTAGAGTACGTAATAATGTCTATGGTCACAATAATTCGGCGCGTAGACAGACATTCTCGTTTGACTTTTCGATGAGTTGGGCGATGATGGCGTGGTGTGGTGGATGACTTCAATAAAATGGCAACATTTTGATTTATATCTGAATTTTAACGACATATTAGTTATCGAAGGTTTATAGAACGTTTATGAATACAAAATGTTATCGAACGTTTTAAAGGCTTATCGAACACTTTAACTAAACAGTGTTTTAAACCTTCGATAAGCTTTTTTTATGAATAAGACCGTAACGGTCTTATTCATAAAAAGATATAGAACATCTAAAACCTTGCTAATGTCTGGTTGTCAAATATTGTTATTCATAAACGCATTTTAGCACAAAAACGTTCTATAAACCTACTATAAAGTTATCGAAGCCAGAACCCTACTTTAACAGTACTATAAGGAAAAAATGGCCGACTCTGTATCAGCTGATTAATAGGAAAATGACATTTGACATACAAATGTAACATGTCTTGTGTCAGCCTACAAATGTCAGTTTCGTAAACAATCGTACTTCAAGGAGCTGCTATTTAATTTATTTTGCACTTCTATTTAACCAATTCAGTTTATTATTATGTAATGCAACCTATACAAAGCTTGGATTGGATTCTATTAAAGAATTGTACATCTTGAAAACCGCCCGCTTCAATTTATTTTGAATGGCGTTACCTGCAAACTAGATATTGTGAAAACAACCATAAGGTGCTAGCAGAACTTCACAACATTGCAGTTGACCATGGAGACATGTAGTTAGAGGGTAGCAATATCAATGAAACTCATACAAGTGCCCAACCCAAGAAAGGAGATATTTTGGCTAGTAGTTAATTAATAAAAATCTTGTATAAAAAGTATCAGCTAAATTTATTTTTATAATACTCTAGAACAAAATTTTCTCTTTTTGTTTTCCGTTTGCCATCTGTGCTTCATCCTCGTGTAATTTTTTCCTGCAGGACTTTTCAGTTTCTGCTACCTATTTATAGAACAGCGCCATCCTTACTTCTAACCTGAAATACAAAATTAATGTAATAAATAAATTATTTCTCTTCATTATATTCAGGTTTTCATTTATAACTGACTGGCATTTTAATTTATCTGATATAATTTCGTGTATTGTAATTGCGAGTTGCGCATAGTGAATCTTTATTTTTATGGGATTTTTTAAAATTTGGACATAGAAATATCTGGCGGTTTCTATTAAGGAGACCCTCTCACTGACCAATTCGTTCAAAACAATCTAAGGAATAGAAGCAAAAGCAAGCAAGCATATGAGAAATTGAGAATGTTTACAAAACAAAACTTACTTTGAACACATTTTGGCTGTAGGCCGCAGCCTATCCTCCTCCAACCAATTGTTACATTGCCTTTTATTAGAACACTGGTCTCCTGTCTTGATTCCATTTTTTTAAATTATAAGTAACTATTCAAAAGTTTTCATCGCTTCAATATATTCAGAGAGTAGATATTATATTCCTTGAATAATAATAACAAACTCATTGACAAATTTGAAAGACGCGCCGCGTCAAAAGTGTCGAAACAGTAGACAATAAAATAGTTCGTAATAATGTCTATGGTCACAATTATTCGGCGCGTATACAGACATTCTCGTTTGACTTTTCGATGAGTTGGTCGATGATGGCGTGGTGTGGCTGATGACTTCAATAAAATGGCAACATTTTGATTTATATCTGTATTTTAACGACATATTAGTTATCGAAGGTTTATAGAACGTTTATGAATACAAAATTTTATCGAACGTTTTAAAGGCTTATCGAACACTTTAACTAAAGAGTGTTTTAAACCTTCGATAAGCTTTTTTTATGAATAAGACCGTAATTATGTAGAACAATCGTTGTTAAGGGGGATAGTCTCAGTTCGCTGTCCGTTCAGAGATATGCAACCTTTAGCATAACATACTTCACAAGTTTCTATTCACAAGTCATTAGTCTATTTGCTTGTCTCAACACGCGTGTAAGTCATGAAAGAGCCGCCACTTAGTCACACGATAATTACTTCCCATTGACTGAGATCAATAGAATCCTAAATTGGGCTTTGTTTACATGGTTACAGCCGGTTTTCACTTAGAATCTAGTTAATAAAAAAAATCATTCACTGACAGACACTTGCGCAAGAGGTCCTTTAACGAAAGTGAGTACAAAGTAAGGAATTTTGAAAATTCGAATATGGAACGTGTAATGGTAACAGGAAAGGTGGAGAGCAAAAGACCTAGAGGCCGAAGCCGAAAACGGTGGTCGGATCAAACTGAGCAACTGGAGGTACACACGGCTACACAACAAGCTATACATTTCCAGTATAAGCTGATCTCGCATTATACAGGATTTCCGTACAATGCGAGGTCAGCTTATATTGGAAATGTATAGCTTGATGTGTAGCCGTGTGTACAGACCGATTCAAACTTTATATCGGCTCGGAACATAAGGCGAGTCGTGGCGCAGTAACAAATTCATGGGACCGCGGGGGTGAGGGGTGGGTACTGCGCAGCGAGTACCTAGCTCACTTCAGAGCAGACATAAAGTTTGACGCGTACTGTAACAAATGGAGAAAAACCGTCGACAATTTGCAACGCAGTCACGATTCTCAGCAGTGAGAGAGCGATTGAGAAGAGAGAAAGGGGTTAAATAAAAGTTTTTATGGAAATTCATCACTTTTGTCTGATGAAATTTCCCATGCCCGATGGGAATTTTCATTAGACAAATATAGTTTGTATCTAAAAAAGGCGATAAGTGTCGCCTAGTGTTAGTGAGAACGGTCATTAGTTATAGTTACATAAGCTAGTGAACTTGACAATTTTCGAGGTCGAGAACACGCGTGGTCACAGATGTTTGGCTAAGAGCGGAGACATTATGTTAATTTGACACACATATTCTTTGCATTTTACAATAACATATTTTATTTGGAAACATGGAATATTTTTTTTAGAGAAAATAATGAAATTATTTTTGTCTTGGCATCAAAAATAGATCTCCAGAGTGGGTTTTTCCTTGGATATTTGCAAACACCTCTATTAGGTAGATACAGCCTGATTCAAACTTTTAAATGGCGACTCGGAATATGAGGCGAGTCGCTGCGCAGTAACGACTTCATGTATCAGCGGGGATAAGGGGTGTGGTACTGCGCAGCGAGTAGCGCACTTTAGAGCCGCCATAAAGTTTGACGCGTACTATACTATACCTTCTAATTCTGTATCCTTTGGCCTCAGACCACATAAATAACCAAGACAGAGCGCTGCCATCAGTGACGTGAGGCCGGTTTCGTAAATATGTGCACTTAGTGAGGTGTAGTTTGATTGTAAATGTAGGCATGTGAGCGTGTATACACAGAGCGGTGGTGGTTTTCGCATGCTTCAAACTAGCGCTATATCGCGGGCGCGACAAGGGTAGCGCTGCCTGTCGTTCCCGCGAGATCGCGCCAGTATGTACGAGACTTTATTGTTAGCAACGCTGTCTTAGTTTTTTATTTGGTTTGATCCTTTGGCAACTGAAACTTTTGGTGTACCGTAGTCTTGTTCTACGACTTATTACGGTACTAGTAAATTTCTAAGCTACCTATAAAAGACCTATCTACGGGTATTTTTCAGATACTTTTCCGGAACACTTCTTGTACACACGGCTACAAATCAAGCTATACATATCCAGTATAAGCAGATATCGCATTTTCAGATTTTCGTACAATGTGAGGTCAGCTTATACTGGAAATGTATAGCTTGATATTATGTAGCCGTGTGAACCTAACTCAAAATGTATAGTCCTGTAAAATGATTCTGAAATAGAGTAATATCTTTGATTAGGGACAAAAGAGGGTCGTACTCCTACTGTCTATGTTTTAAAAATTACCTCTCCTACCTCGGGGAACAGGGGCCCTATTATGAACTCTTATTTCCAGGCAGTTTACGGCGTAAACAGAACTGCCTTGCAATTTCGTATTATGAACTCGTCAAGCAAGCCAGTCAGCGGTCACGTGACACCCTGGCCGCCTTCTGCCCGAATATTGCCTGGCAATATCGTACTACGAACGTTCGTTTGACATACTAAAACTGTTATTATGTAACCTCACAATCCATTCAATAAAAGCTGCTTCAGAGGACCTTTTATTGAATTGTTTTGGATTTATTTGGCGAAATTATTCGAGCGTTATCTAGCTAACATAAAAAAATATCAGGTGTGACGAATATGTACCGTTTGAGTTTCTGGAAACTCTAGAAAGTGGCACTTCTGAGTGATAAAAATACCGAAACAACGATCAAATTGTAAAACTCCCACAACTTTTCCAACAGAACATAAGTTAGTCGCCGACGAGGGCGAGAATTCTCATCCACTGAACTATGTATAATAATTATAACTGCCTTTTAATATCTTGTTTATTTATTTTCATACATAATTATACATTTTTATATATTTTATAAAAGTCATTAAATAAATCATTTGAAAATATAAAAATAGATCCGCCGGTATCGAGAGCAAGGTCTAAGACCAGTGCACAGTGGTTAAGGCTGCAGAGACAGGAATCTCCTCACAATGCGAGCCTTATCTGCCTTCTGAATCAGGCCCTTGATCCAACAGCATAACGAGAGCCTCGAGGAGCTGTTGGTCGAGGCTTTCGGCCATGAGCCAGGCCATTGGCCGTTCCGACAATCGGCACAATGGAATGATAGCCGAGCTCACATTCCACATGTCCAACAACTGCCTCTAATTCTTATATTATCATGATGAAAACTGATAATTAAAAAAATTTGAAAACACCACACGGTGGTGTGGTGTAAGTATTTTCATCACCACCATATCCATCCCTAACCATATTTTCGTTTATACTTCGAATCTATTACGTACTTAAAATTATACATTTGTTCATTTATTTGTGCAACAATGACAACAATACGTACATGAAGTTGTCAAATTCCCCGCTGAACTTCAAGTGGAGTACGTTCGGAAACTTAATCGCGCATTACAATTTGCAACCACACAAAATTATTAAATGAATTAATAATATAGCACAATATACATTGCGTTCATATTTTAACCTACTTTTAGTAACTAGAATGATATAGAATTTATTATTTTTTCATAAAATACATGATTTAAATAAAATCGTAACTTACCGATAAATATTTGATTGTATTTCTGAATGTTTCGGCAAAGAATTACAAGCCAGCCATAGACAAACTACCCAGCGTGAAATCGGTCAGAATTACGAATGTCATAATACGAAATTTAACCATGCAGGGAAATGAATTGCCTGGAACTTGCCAGGTTTTTTTAAAGTTCGTAATAGGCCCCCAGGTCGGACATTTTTTGCGTCGAATGAGTACCCTATATCCGAAGACAAAAGAAAAATTGAAGAGTTGTTTAGACTTCAATGTGTTTGAGATTATCTTGAGAAGCTCTTAGCGAAATTCGATTTTACGACGGAATGTAGGTTTTTTGGAAGATCAATGTCTTTTCATTTGTTAGTAAAAGAAAGTTTAATTTAATTCAGTTTGTATAGTGTATTTATATACTTCAAATAGGTTATGGTTGATAATGATGGCCTTGCAATGACTGCCACTTTTAAGCAGTGGTGAACTGGTGACCCTAATATGCACATATCGAAATGAGGAAATCTATGCTTTATCGACGGCAAAAGTATTTAAAGAAACCGAAATATTTTTTTTACTTTTTTATGGTATTTATAAAAACGATGAAGAGTAATTTATGGCTATAAAAAAGGTAGGTAATGGGGGCGTCTTAGTGAGAAATTTTACGACTATTGTAAAAATTGATGAAAAAAAAAATGGATTTTTGTTAAAAAAACATGTTTATTATCAATTGAGGGCAGTTTTTTTTTCACAATTTTCTCTTTATAGTACGGTTAATTACTTCCAGTCATTATGGAGTTTGTTTCATCGTGATAGATCATTAAGTTCAAAAGTTACACCGTTTTGTTTAACAGGGGTCAAAGCAGCGAAAAATAAAAAAATAAAACATTTAAAAAAATTGTATTTTTGTTTTAATATTTTTGGCCTCGGCGTCGATAAAATTAAGCATAGATAATTATGTGCACATTATAAAGTAAAAAAAAATGGAAAATGGATAAAGTAAGAAATGAGTATATAAGGGGAAGTTTAAAAGTGGCGCCAGTGACAGAAAAGTTGAAAGGTAATCGTTTGGCCTGGTATGGGCATGTGATGAGGAGGGAGGAAACGCATGTGACTAAAAAAGTGATGAATATAAGTGTTGATGGATGGAGCGGGAGAGGAAGGCCAAAGAAAAGATGGATGGATTGTGTGAGGAATGATATGAAAGAGAAGGGAGTAAATGATAACGTGACGGTTGACAGGGGAGAGTGGAAGAAGAAAACGTGTTGCGCCGACCCCGAGTAACACGGGACAAGGGCAAGAAGATGATGATGTGCACATTATAAAGAATGACACTGTATCATCACCTTTGCTCTCAAAACGGTGAAGGAAAACGTCGTGAGGAAATGCCTAAATGTTATGTAGGTGGTGGATTATGGTCCATTCCCTCTCATAGACAGGAGGCCTGTGTCCCAGCAGTGGGAACATTATAGGCTGAAGATTATGCTATGACAGCTGACTTCTCTTTTTACCCGACTACAGCAAATACAAAAGGAAGGGTTATGATTTTAGCAGTCTTATGTAAATATGTAATTTTATTTTCAAAAGATGGTCCTTTTTACCCATTTTCTACTACTAATGGCCAAATTATATAGATTCCAAACTACGAATTACGGTGAAAAATCCCTAGTTTTAGTCAATTATGAATTATTAGAATCATAGTTAATAAAAAGAGTATGAACAGAACAACTGCCATTCATAAGTAGTGACTGATGGATGACCTTGCATTGTTCTAAAAATAATAGTTAGTACACACGGCTACACGTCAAGCTATACATTTCCAGTTAAAGCTGATCTCGCATTGTAAAGGATTTCCGTACAATGCGAGGTCAGCTTTTACTGGAAATGTATAGCTTGATGTGTAGCCATGTGTACGATTTTTATACGATCTTAACGAACCGTTTGATTCCGCCATCAGTATTTCTCAATCTTACATCTGTTTTTACTAGCTTCCGTTAGCGGCTTCGGCTTCGCCCGTGTGTCATCTTTTATCTTTATAAATTATGTCGGTTATTATACAGTATGTTAACTAACAGAGGGCGTTCCCGTTAACCCGCAATAGTATACCATACATACAAGCTAAAAAAAATATTACCATTAAAAAAAAAATGTTTTTTTTATTTTTTATAATAAAATATTCACAAAAATTATTAAATTGATACGTAAAAGAAACACTCTGTACACGCGCACTTGTCCTTCAAAGTAAGTACGGCAATGTCGCAATTTACCTATGAATGACGGGCCGCGTGTGCGGCGATCTGATTGATGCGCCTAGCCCCGCCCCCTGCTCCCCGAATGTCCACAGGATTTGTCCACCTAATTTTAGTCGGAACTAATCTCGCGCGCATACCGGATGTGCATTTATTTTCGCATTGCAACATCTTGTCTCCTTTCGTCATTCGTGTGTGAAAAATGCCGCGTTATCAGTTCAGTGCTCGGGAGTATCTGAACATGGTGCATATTTAAGCTGAGTGTAATTGTGTGATGGTGCTTTGAGGATCCCAATGCACAATTTAATGCGACGAGTGCACCAAAACAACCGTCGGCGATTGCAACAAGCAATGTGTAGAGAGAGAAGGTTAGCATATTGCGCAGCTCAAAATCTAAGTAAGTCTTTAAACATTATTTAAATGTACCTACCTATCATAATACCTAAAACCTTTTCGAAAAAAGAAATAACACTAAGAAACGACTGTGCCACAAAATAAATAAGATCAGAAAGTCCACTCTTTGGTAAAACTACTTTTATACCTAACCTACCCCGTACAACGAGCGTATTACTTCTGTGGTGTTACACGATTGCTAAGTAATTTATTACGAATGCAATTGCATAAAGTAAAAGTTTTTTTTTTTTTCATTTCGATGTCATTGCAGGAAACATTACAAAACGTTAGACAGTGATTGCTAACGTGCAATACCTCATTATCATTTAAAAGCTAGCCTAAAACTGAGATTTAAATGAAACTTTCTCTAATACTTAACCGCACACTATTTATGAGCGTAGTTACCTACTACGTTATTTATTTTTCTAATTACTTTCTTATTAGCACTGTAAGGCACCGGAGTCACCGATCTGAGTGAATAGGTAAAACATATTCGTGTACTTGTTCCATGAGTGGGCCTTCTGTACTTTTATCTGTTTATTTTGTGGCCGCGAGCCCGCGACCGACGCGACGTGTCGGCAAAGCGCTGCCGACGCGCCACCCCGTGTCTATTACTCGGCCGCTGCGAGCAGAATAATTCGCTGTACTCTGTATTCTAACATGATTGAAACGTGGCTTAGATAGGTACATGAATTTATGTTTTTACTGTTTGCGAATAGGTTCTTACAAGCCCAAGGGGCCTCAGTGACGCGTTCCTTTGTCAGCCGGGCATTTGAGACGGGTTGTTAAATCAAAACATACATAAATGTTTTATTTTACTGATAACAACACGACGCTGTGTTTTTCACTGTCTTTCCGCTCGTTTTCCGGTGATGCAAGGTTGCATCAATCAAAACCGTTGACCCCACTGATGCATATTTGCATCAGTTGACTCACGCTATTAAAATCTCTATTTCTACGGAGTAAAGAGCTAATATCGTCTGTGGAAAGGTACAGTATTAATTTTGCCGCCTTTACCAAAGTCAGCGCTCGCCATTCAGTGCCGTCACGCCGCCCGCCCCCCGCCCGGCCGGCCGGCTCGGTGAGAAGCGCGCGAGAACAAAATTGCGACGTTGCCGGTTTGGGCTACGCCCGCGCCACTACGCTAGGTATTCCGCGTTAGTATTTTGATTTTAAACAGGTCGTTTCGAATTTATTGCCAATTTAGTTTTTTTTTTTATTCGGATTTTTTTTAACTCATTTTTATATGCTGATATTTTTATTTGAATCTATTAATGATATAGATTATCGAGTTTAAGGGAACGCCCTCTGTTATTTAACATACTGTATATTAAAACCTTCCTCGAGAACTACTCTATCCATTGGTGAAAACAGCATGAAAATCGGTGCAGTGGTTTTTGAGTTTATCGCGAACAGACAGACGCGGCGGAGGACTTTGTTTTATAATACGAGTATGTAGTGATAGCCTATGTTTCTCACTAATACCTAATGATAATAATATAGCATTCAACTGATGTTTTTTTTTTTAATTGTTCCAATAATTTTTGAGTTTATTTACTACAAACAATAAATACATACAAATCTTTTCTTTTTATAATATTAGTGTAGTAAAACCGGTATTCATCTTGTAAAACTGACCTGTCGAACCGGAAACTTAGCGGACGTATCTTGTGGATAGGAATAGTTAACGAATTCGACCTAGTTTAAGAAATACCATTCATTGAATCAGCCGGTCTATTCTGTAAAAACTCACCGTGAAAACTTAGGTGAAGTGAGCTTGAAGTGAACTGTCAGTGCCTTAGCATCAGTAAGTATCGATGACAATGACAGCTCACTCCACGCTCAGTTCACCGAAGTTTTCACGGTGAGATGGTTACAGAATAGCAATGCAGGTAGAGTGCTACAAAGATGTTTTGGCGCTTCAATGACATTGACAGGGGGGCGTTGTTGGTAAACATTTGTTAAATGGTTTTGGGAAATTGCTCCCCAAAGCATCTCATTATCATCGTACTTCCTACTTATACACACGGCTACACATCAAGCTATATACTTCCAGTTTATGATGATCTCGCATTGTATAGGATTTCCGTACAATGCGAGGTCAGCTTATACTGGAAATGTATAGCTTGAGTTGTAGCCGTGTGTACCTAGTTACCTATTTAACTTTGAAGTATTTGCAAGAAGAAATTTAACATGGTCATTTAAAAACAAAATTAACAAAGTAGTAAAACCGATGAAAAAAAGACAAAAATACGATAAAAAAAAAATAAAACCTTTTACTCTTACTAAGCTCCTGTCCTAGGTAAATTACTAGTTTTGATTCTGCGCCAAAGAAACAATCAAAGAAGATCAATCAATTATCATGATATTTGTCATGTTTTTTCAGGGTGAACACTCCTCCCTTTTTTTCGTCGTTCAACAAGGTAATCCTAACTAATATTATATCGACGGCGAAGTGCCAATAACTCCTAACTGTCATTTTTCGAGAAATTCACTTTTTCATTGTTTTGAATTTATAGGCGTTATTCGCATGTTTTAGTGAAATCTCTTGAGTGTATTTTTTGTTGCAACAGCATTAAATTAAAATGTGACAATACCTGCCACCTTAACCAACTTATTAAGAAATGAAACGTTTTTTCAATTTGTGTAAATTTTTTACTTTGTCATTTAGGTGTAATTGGCACTTCGCCGTCGATATGTGTGTTTCTTTGTATGTTACGCTTTCACGCTAAAACGGCTGAACGGATTTCGATGAAATTTGGCACATGGGTAGACCACATCAGAGTCAAATAATTTATTTCCATTAGGCACATAAAAGGTACTTTTGAACGTCAAAAACAGAAATAGAACTGAATCTAGTTGCCCCTTCCAAAAGGTAGTTTGCGCATGACCTGGAGAAGGATATAGGCTTCTTTTAAATCCTGGATCGCAGATGAAGTCGCGTGCAATAGCTAGTATTTAAATTAAAAAAGTTTTACGTAGAACTGAGAGACTCTTCCGTTGTATTCACTCACCTCGACTTGTTCTCATTGTGGTTTAGTATACATTAATTTAAACTGTATACAATAATAATGATGCTGCGACTTAATTGAATCAAATTGTTTTGAAAGTTCATGAGTATTACTCAGACCAAATAAAAAACCAAGACGAAGCGCTGCGAACAATATAGTGAAGCATGCTAAAACTACACCACCGCTCTGTGCATACATGCTCACGCACACACATTTACAACTATTTACAATGAAACTACACTAAACTAAGTGCACACATGTTTACAAAACCGGCCTCACGTCACTGTAGACAGCGCTCTGTCTTGGTTTTTTATTTGGTCTGAGGAGCATTATACAAAAAACTATACGTCTAGTTTTTGCTAGTGTCTATTGTGAGCAGCTGTTATGTACCGTCATTATTTTCAATGTCACTAACACAGACCTTGATGATATCCAGCAGAATTTGAAGCAATTATATTTTTACAAAATAAAATGATGTCAATGACAACACGTCCATATTTTATGCCCAAAATTAATTAATAGTGTAATCTCGAAACGGAGGATCTGCAGAGGAAGCCCGCGAAATTAAAATTTTCATACTTTTTTTTGCAATTTGCAAGTCAGTTTCAGGTTGTATCTTAATCAAAATATGATTCGCGATCATGACAAATATGTATTTACATTAGAATCATTAATAAATCTCTCTAAGTTAGATTTCCATTGAATGACTAATTTGTGAACAAATAACTCGCCAAGTGTCGCAAAATCGACCGATCCTGCGCTTCCCGCATCCAGCGGATTCCCGCGGCCTTCACCAGGTCATTGGTCCACCTTGTGGGAGACCAACGGTTTCGTTACAAAGTCCCCACTCCAGAATCTTTCGGCCCTATAGTAGGGTTGCCATCCGTCCCGGTACACCGGGACATGTCACCGGTCTAGAACTTCTCCCGGTCGTCCCGGTTAATCTACAAAATGTCCCGGTAATCGCCTTCACGTGAGACACACGGTCGAAAGCATAATTCAATGCAAGTTCAATTTCAAAATGTCATGTTCAGAATTTCATAAGTATGTTATGGGCAAACCGGACCTGCTAAATAAGGTGAAGAAATCTGAAAAATATTGTTACAATTAGTGTTACATAATAAAATTAAATGGTAATAAATATGTTTTTTTTTCTTTTATTTGGATATTTTTGGTTACTTCCTGCTAATGTCCCGGTCAGTACTTAAGCTTTTATGGCAAGCCTACCCTATCGGCCATCCGTTCTGCGAGCAATGTGACCCGGAGGCTTAAAACGGTCACTTTAGCAGAATCATAATATGAAACTATTATGAATCATCGTAAAATGTCACGAACTGACAATTCATAATATAATCTGCATGTAATTCATATTACGAAATAATTGTAATCGGTTTGAAACAAATATCTAATCCGTTGCTTCATAAGTTCGAAAAAAAATCTGCTCAACAATGTAAATAACGCAATGAATGTTGTTGAACAGACAAAATGAAACCAATTAGTCTTAATCGGTTACGAAAATAAGTTAAGTACGCAATTAGATAACTGCTCACTCCCATTTAAGTTTGGCAATTCTTCGAGCTATGTCTTGACTTGACCCTGGTTCATTATACAGGGAAACTCCAAATATAGTCCTTTCCATTGCCCTTTGGGTGGCTTTCAGCCTCAATTAATAGTTCAAACTAAGTCACTCTTAAGTTACAATTAAATAACCATACACTCACGTGACGGAAGTTATAGTCAACTTCAAAATCAATTACTAGAACACAATACCTTAGTGTCGCAGTTACCGTGATTTATAACATCTTAACGCGCTTTGGATCCAAGTTAAGGCAAGTGGAGCCTTTTGTGAAATGTGTCAATGTGGACCGCATGCGTCGCTTAGCTTATGTACTCCTAGTAAATCAGTCTATGTACATTGTACGTACCTTATTAAGTGATGTTGGTGCACCGTGCACTGTTGCATAATGGTGAACGCTTTATAAACGGAGATGGCGTGTGCGCTGCATTACTGTGCATTCATAGCTGATAAAGCAAGCATAAACAACAGTCGACGTTTTTTTTTCTGAGTTAGTCATTATGGTAAAACTTAGATGGTCTGAAGTAGCTTTAAATAAAGTAAGCAAGCACCATCATATTTAAAAAAAAATTTTTTGATTGGTCATATTTTTTTTTGCATGTATTGACGCTATGTTATTGCGGCTTAACGGCTGTATATTACAGGGTCAAGTTATACATATTTTGCAACAATTTATAAAATTACTAGCTTCCGCCCGCGGCTTCGCCCGCGTGGTATGTCGATAAAAAGTAGCCTTTGTCCTTTCTCAGGCTCTAGACTATCTGTGTACCAAATTTAATTTAAATTGGTTCAGTAATTTTAGCGTGAAAACGCGACAGACAGAGTTACTGTCGCATTTATAATATTAGTAAGGATAAAATTACGTCAGTATTCTCTGTCAGTCCACAGTTTAAAGAAAATATTCTGTGCGTGAGGAAAATGTTTCTTACTAAAAACTAGTTTATCTACTGTCTTTAAGACATACCCATACCAAGACTTGGGTTTTAATGAATACGTAGGGGAGATTTTATACTGTTGGGGATTGCCCAAAGATGTTAGTCATCGGTCAAGCAAACGTGTCGAGAATCACGTTTATTTATTATTTATTCAAATTATTGGAAGTAGGTAAAGAAGACTCTTTTTTTAAGAAACGTTAGCCGAGTTTTATTTCCTTCATTAGGTATCAAATTAACAATAACAGCTAACTGTTAATTTTATTTGTTGGTATGAATTATTGTCTGTAGTAGTTTGAACAGAGTTACTAAAATATTTTCTTAATTTGCCGTACTATATTTTTAGTGACTATAACCATTTAATCTTCACACATAAAATAAAAGAGATAGTATAATACCTTGTGTTGGCCCACTGCAGGGCAAACGCTTCTTCTGATACACAGAAGACACGAGCATTGATCACCACGCTGGCTCAAGACGGGTTGACGATTTTCAAGTTATTTTTTTTTCTTAATTATTTTCTGTTCTTTGTTACAGGTAAGTTAACTCCAGCTGCACAACGCAACAATAAGGTGTCTATTTATTATCTAATCAAATTAAAAACTAACCTTACATATTCAAAAGATGCACCCTCTAATGTCGAACGAGCAACAAACAAATGCGTTAAAAGTGTATCTGATAAGGAGGTGCGCACACGATACAGTCTCATGTTAAAAGATAATGTATCTTGGAGCAATTTACTAGAACATTACACGGTACAGCACAAAATAATTGATGTCAACGGATGCTCTTGTAAGGTAACTTGAGGTAAATTATGTAGTTAACTTAGCAGAGTTTATGGTCTTAATTTGGTTTAATGGTAGGATTAAACTTAGGGTAGTTAGAGTCGTTGGAAGTATTGATAATTTTGGAATAAAAATGGCACATACAACGTGTAACGGAAAGGGTATATACATACCAAGGGCACGGCTTCTTTGGATGATATCAAACGATATTGGAAGGGTTTTTTAATCCTATCTCTACATGTTCGGAAGTTATGAGAATTTTTAATACATTGATACCAGAAACCGAACTTTTCAAATTAGAATAAACACATCACTAGCACTAAGTCAGCTGATCGGTGTCAACGAACTATTTGTAAGTAAAAATAAACCTCTTGCTCCTGGTATTTCTGAATAAAAGGTTCCGCATGTTTATTTTTGTTTACAAAATATTATTACTGACTTTTCCTAAAATTTGATTATGTTTGTGAACTAGCTACAAGACAATTAATTGGTCTAGGTATCTAAAACGAAATAATATTTAGATACATTACACACTTTTCGGTTGCTTACGTACTTAGTTGTCCTTTTGTAGAAGATAACTTTGTAGATAATTATTATCTACATAGTAATCTTCCACCCACCACCCACCTTACCAACGTACTTACAACACAGTAAATACCTAATTCAAAAACAAATTCCTGTTTTCCTAAGGTTATTCCTAACCTTTTATTTTGGTGGCCATAAGAATGAACGATGTTTTGCTTAAAATCGATTTTTTATTCGATTCACAAATCGAATCCCGTGCTCTTGAATCGATCTTCCAAAAATTCATTCAAAAATCGTAATCGTAAAAATGTTTAACAACGTTTAACACACCTTTATTTTGTGAGCAGTTGCCATTCAGGTACCTAGGTACGTCTAAACTTTTAATAAATAATAATTGATAAACTTTCCGGCGTAATTCAATGACTTTCATTCAGATGGTACAGATGTAGTCGGTTAAAATCACAATGACTAATACAGAATACGACGCCGAGCGATTAATTTATAAAATACAGCTATGTCATTCAAAATGAGAACTTTTATCAAACCGTCAAATGTTTCAATCTTCGCTTAGTGCTAGTAACATAAACAATGCGAACAAGTTAAAAAGTGTCGGCATAATATGTAATTGATCTTGTTTGACATATTAGATAAACCTACCTATTCGCTGTTTGTCAGCACAATACTTTGGGCAAATATGAACTTGAACTTATGAGCCCTTATCATAATAATTTTTGTACATACGATCCAGGAGATTCGATTCACCTTACTATTGAATCGATTTGCTTGAAGATCGCAATAGAACGAATTTTTTCGAAAAATCGTCCGCTCGTACCATTGAATTGATCATAAAAATCGAATTCTGACGTGCATCCTACGAGGAATTATTAACATTATTATTTGCCATTAGATCTTAGAATAGAAAAAGGATTTAGTAACAATTTATGTCCAACTGAACCCAAAACATCATTTCAATTCATTTCTTCACAACTTATTCTACTCCTAGTACAAATAAAATTCACAGTGGGTTCCGTTCATAATTGTTAAAATAAGGTTATTTTTTTAAATAATTATGACGAAAACTATTAACAACAAGTTATTTTTATTTTTTTAATTACAAAATAATAGCACGCAGGCATATTTTTTTCTGTAGGACTAACGAAAGAATTATCGGAAGTTCACGATCTGTCGGTGCTTTTTAAGTGGTACATGGGTTTTATTGGTTTAAGCACGTTTAGTCTTTATTATTAATTCGTATGAAGTCAATAAAAAATGTCGCATAACTGCATCTAACTTTGGAAAGAAATTAATAAAAGTACTAGGACCGCATGAGTAACAGGAATTGTTATTGCCGAATTGAAAATCGTTTGCTCACAGAACCCTGATTACGACGTTACACACACAATGTAGCATCATAATGTGTGTAAACCTTGGGTTAGGGTCTAGGGTACGTGAACTAATTTCAGTCCGTGTAGTTTCAATTACTCCTGGTAAATACAACTTCGCGACCCCGGAATGCAAGGGCAACTGAAGGAACAGGGTGGTTTTTAATCAGTAAGAGTCGAAACAGTTCCTTCAGCTCCATCCAGGGCGGGAGCTGTCATTGATAATTTTCCAACGCTAAAAAATGAATGATTTTTCAATTTTGAATTTGAATTACATAATTAGTCTGCTCTGGTGTGTTAGATTTAGTTAAAAGTTTAACGGAGTTTAGTTGAAATTATTAGTTAGGATGTAAAATAATCTTGAATTCTTGTACAATATTTTTTAATAGTAGTGGACACTAATAGGACAGCTACCCTTAGGTACCAGAATAGCAGGGAATAGGAGCTTTATTTAGCATTATTGTTATTTATTGCTTTGCTCGTCAGTCGACGATGTTCCGCGTCTCCGTCTAGTGCACTCGTTTCCATCCCTGTGATACGCGCATCAGTTCAGTACGGCTACACCTAACTGACTTTTTTTTGTTGTGTTTTCGAAATGTCGTTAAGTAATAGCGAATATTACGAAATGATGATGAATGACTGAATTAGACGATGTCCTCATGACAGTGCTACCAGTGTCAAGTTATGTCGATCTTGTGATGAGGAATAATTTAATTTTTCAACACGACGGTGCACCGGCACACTTTGCTCGAGCTGTGCGCTATCATTTAGATGCGCGCTTGTCTCAGTGGGTTGGGCGTGGTAGTAGAAGCGTGGCTTGGCCTCCGCGATCCCCAGACCTAACCCCGTTAGACTTTTTTTTGTGGGGGTACATTAAAAACGTAGTGTATGCAGTGCAGTGTGATACAATGGACCAAATGAAAGTGCGGATTGAGGCCGCTTTCAGGACAATAACACCAGACATGCATGGCAATGTTCAGGTGTCCATGAACAAGCGAGCGGCCTTGTGCATACAATACCAAGGTCACCACATCGGACCCCGTCTTTAAAATTGTAAGTCAATTTACTAAATTAAGCAAAGCTTTAAGATTTTACTGTTTACTCGGTACTATGTAATAATAAGTGATGAAACTAGTTAACCTACCTAAACTTTGTTTCGATTTTTTACGTAAGTTTTGTTATCTCAGTTTTAACTTGCAATTTCTGGCTTGATATTAATGAGTAAACTTTAAATCAATAATTACGCATTCATTTTTAAATTACATCACGGTAAAGTAGGTATGGTTTATTGCGAGCTCGCGGCGCGGTAGCGGCATGATTTTTCGTCAGTTCGCGCCGACAAAGAACACCGCCTGCGGTAGGCTACTACGGTACTAGGCGCGCAGAATTATGGCAGAGATTTATCGTGATATTAGCAAGTAACGTGGAAAGTTATTGACCTACGTAGTGCGGTGACACGTTTGTTATGATTTGAATTTAAGAAACATATGAAACCGAAAATTTGGTATCAATTATTAGAGTATTTTATTTTGAGTTGAAACTATGTATAGTGACTCAATACCAGCTGTTATCTTTAGTGCTTAAGGATAGCAATAGGGTTTCTGTTACACGTTGTATACATAACAAGCCGTGTGCTTGATTGCATTTCTCATCGGCAAAAATGACAAACATAACAACAACATAACATTATTTATTTTTTTGCTATGTATTTTTTGGTGTACAATAAAGTATTTATAAATGAATAAACATTAATACAAAAGTAAATTTCCTATTTAACCATAACCCTAGATTAAAAAAAAAAAAAAAAATTAAATGCTCAATTTCGCTATTTATGGAATTTACACACAAGAGGGATGTTGACTGGGTTAAAAAAATAAAACTAATTAGTCCGTTAGTCAGTTAATAAAAAATATTAAACACATATTTTTTGCTTCATCATATTAATAAATAATGATTTAGATAAAACGCATTAAAGTTGGGGAGTGGGGGCTCGCTACGTCACAAGTCAGTATAAAATCTGCCGACCAGTGACGTCATGACACATTTTAACTCAATGTATTGCCGTAATTTTTTGATTACGTAAAAATAGGAAAAAATACGTGTCCAATATTTTTTAACCGACTTCTTCAAAAAGGAGGAGGTTCTATGTTAGTCTGTATTTTTTTTTTTGTTCATCGATATTTTCGCCAATTGTGAACCGAATTACATATTTCTTTTTTTTTTTTTGTTCGAAAGGGTATACTCCCGAGGTCGTCCCATATAAATTTTATTAACTTGGCTTGCGTAGTTTTTGAGTTAGCTTCAATTATTATAACGTAATTTTTCCTACTTAGTCTATGTAGACGACATTATAATTTGACGCCGTCACTGCTATTTACATGCAGGTAGTGGTATTCGAATTTGTGTGGGGCAGGTACTACAAACAAAAAGTGAAAAATAAAAACTTTTTACTTACAATAAAAAAACTGTTTTTTTGGGAGTATTTTTTTTGTAAAACGTATTTTCATAACCAGTACGACAATCATTAAAAAAAAAATTGTCATCATCCGTATTTTATGCTTCTACTAGCGACCCGCCCCGGCTTCGCACGGGTGCAATGCTGATACTAAATACACTACAGAAAAACTGTGAACGTTGTATATAAAAACATAGCGGCCCGCTCTGGCTTCGCACGGGTATAAAATATATAGCCTATGTGATTAAAATCGATTCAGTAGTTTTGATTTATTCATTACTGCCCGTGGCCCGCACGCGTTAAATTTGGAGTAAAACAATCCCCCTTTCCCTATACCATGAAGATTTCCTGCTATCTTTGGAATATCTAAATTCATACACTACATTTTTACTTATTTACTTTTTACATTTTTAAATATTTATTTTATTTTTACAACATATTACAGAATGTCTTTATAAACAACGTTCACAGCTTTCTTGTCATTAGACAATACAAACATGTTTTCTCTGGAGGTCACTCTTGAAAGAGCGACATACAGTTGTCCATGTGAAAAACAGTCAACGCTCAAATCTAAGCCTGCAACGTTGAAGGTTTGACCCTGCCATTTATTAATGGTCATTGCAAAAGATGTCTACCGGAAACTGTAAACGTTTAAATTGGAAGGGTAAATCCGATGGTATCAGAGGGATTCGGGGAATCAATACATCTTCTCCGGTACCACATCCTGTGAGTATTGTGCACTCTATTATGAAAGTTTTCAATGATTTTACCAGCAAACGCGTGCCATTGCAAAGTTTAGGTGGATTCAGGTTTTTTAATAAAATAACAGGACAACCTACTTTCAACACCATTTTGTGAGGAGGGAGTCCAGACGGCGGCCGGCCGGTACCGCCGCAAACGCTACGTCCCGCAATTTTTAAATCTGTAATATCTTCGAAAATATTCACTTAAATCATACGGTGTAAAGGGCCATATAGATCTATATTAAATGAACAATGTATTCAAGGTATTTAATTGGTTAAGGATTAATGCTGTATTGGTTAAAATCGCTTCGAAAATTAGCCATTATTTGTCGTAAAAAGTAAATGACAAAAAATAGTTATTGTGGGTTATCCATAAGAGATAGACATATACCATCACGGACTTTTCTGTAGACCTTTTCAATGTGTACAATACTTAGTACATTATTTTGATAAAACTCGTAGGGTTCAGCCTGCGTTTGCAATGTAAGCGGAAAAAATGTAATTATTTACGACATCACATTAGAAACCTCAAAAATAACAGTACTTCTCCACTATTTAATGGATGTTATTATACATATAAACCTTCCTCTTGAATCACTCTATCTATTACAAAAAACCGCATCAAAATCCGTTGCGTAGTTTCAAAGATTTAAGCATACAAAGGGACATAGGGACAGAGAAAGCGACTTTGTTTTATACTATGTAGTGATACTCTGCGGTTTCAGTCAGTTGTCAGTGAATGAATGAAATTAAGATTTTTAAGTATATATAGTATATTAACTAACAAAGGGCGTTTCCGTTAACCGACAATAGCATACAGTCCATACATGCAAAAAAAAAAAATTACCTTAAAAAAAAAGTTTATTACTTATATAGTTGACCTCTTATTGTACGGAAATCCTATACAATGCGAGATCATCTTATACTGGAAATGTTCAGCTTGATATGTAGTCGTGTGTACTTACTGTTACGTACATTTACACACGTACCTACCTATATTACATAACATTTATTACCGGTTCAAAATGCCGACTATCGAATTGGCATAAAATAATTACAGTTGTTGGCGTATTCGCAACTAACACTCGGCTATTAGAAGGTGAATGTTAACCCCAATACCAGCTAATAGTTCATGTAAGTACCAGCTGTGGACTGACAATAGAAGGATAGCAGAAGGACCATTGTGTTAAAGTTTGATTTTACATATACAGGGTGAATTTTAATTCATGAGCATCCTTTTCAGGGGTACTCATTATTATGTACAACTTTCCCTACAGGACCAAACCTAAAAAAGAGATCAGCTGTTCCCTACATTTATGTTCGTATACCTCGACAAAATGCAGGAAACAGCTGATTTTTAATAGATTCGCCCGTTTCTGACGAGTGAATTCGTGCGAATCAACCAATAAGTCCATTATATCGCCTCTATGCGAAATAGGTATGTTGACTGGGTAAAATAAAAAAATAAACTATTTAGTCTGTCAGTCAGATAATAAAAAACATTAGACACGTATTTTTTGGTTTATCATGTTATTAATAAAAAATGATTTAGATAAAACGCATTAAGGCTCTTACATACTGGCGCGACTTGTCGCGCGACACTACGCTGCCGCCGCCGGTATTGTTCTGCTGTGAAGTTTCTCAGAAAATGGTTTTGTTAAAAGTCCCGTCGCGCGGCAAGTTTCGCCAGTATGTAAGAGCCTTTGAAGTTGAGGAGTGGGTGCTCGCTACGTCACAAGCCAGTATAAAATCTACTGCCCAGTAACATCATGCCACATTTTAACTTAATGTATTGCCGTAATTGTTTTGATTACGTAAAAAAAGAAAAATACGTGTCCAATATTTTTTAATAACTCAATAGAAGGACAAAAAAAAATTTCGTCGACATCCCAACAACCAACAACAACAACAACAACATCCTGTTTGCGCATGTTATTCCACTGACTGCAAACTATGCCTTCTGCAGTTAAATATTTGATGTTAATGAGGACGCAGACTTCCTGCCTGTACCCCACTGTTATTATCTTTATAGTTAACTATGTACTTATGTGTGTGTTACGTAAACTAGTATCATAGGTTTACTTCAAGGGGAAATATCGCTCGCTTGATTAAACGCAGTGATGAGAAGCACAGGTTTTAAAATGATTAAAATAACGGTAAAGTAAAGATTTATGTACACTCAGCATACCAAAATAAAAATCTTAACTCTTACACTGTTTGTCCACTGCACCGGGAACGAGAATTCAACGAGAAAAGAGATCGAACGGCCATAGTAAATGTACTGTCGCTTTGGCGCCGCGCGTCGTCGTCATCTCGTTCTCGTTGACGTCCCGTTTTCGGTGCGGTGGACAAATGGCCTTAGACTGAAAATTCCATAAGTAGTTTGATTGAAAACTGTGATTACCATGAAGAAATAAACCTGTCCCATTTCATTTTTGACTAGCTAAATCGCCTACTAGATCTACATTTAAACTAAAATCCTAACTAATATTATAAATGCGAAAGTGAGTTTGTTTGTTACGCTTTTACGCTAAAACGGCTGAACGGATTTGGATGTTTGGCACGTGGGTAGACCATGACCTAGAATAGGACATAGGATACTTTTTATCCCTTTATTCCCGCGGGATCGAGACATTCGCGGGTGAAACAGCGGGGCGCAGCTAGTAACATTATAAAGAGGTTGTAAGCAGTGGGTGAAGTCGGGCTGTGTATGATGCTAATGAATCTCTGGAAGTACTGGGGTGAGATCCTGTAAGATCTCATTCTAAACTTCGAATCTGAATCCGCTGTGAGTTTCTTGATTGGCATTCTAACTCGGTTGATACACTAGCGCTACCCTTGCGAGCGTGTCAGCGATTTGAACTAAATTGACCGTGAGGTTTTGACAGATAAAGTATGAGATGACGTAAGAAGTGGCATTCAGTAAGGTAATTCCCCCGTCACTTCGACACTCACTCCGCACTCGAACCCGAACACATTTTGAACCTTATGCGGAATGAGAGTGAATAGCGATGTGAGATGCGAGTTGTTGTTTGAATTCGACGTACTGCACCGATTGCAAAAATTCTTTCCCTCATAGAAAGCTGCAGCATTTCCGAGTGCCATAGGATATGTTTTATTGTATAACTAGCTAAGGCCCGCGACTTCGTCTGCGATACAGAATAAACAGTAACCTATGTCCTGCTCAAGGTCATGGTCTACACATGTGCCAAACTTTTCATTCATCACTTTCGCATTTATAATATTACTAGCTGCGCTCCGCGGTTTCGACCGCGTAAGTCTTGATCCCGTGGGAATATCGTGATAAAAAGTGTCCTATGTCCTATTCCAGATCATGATCTACCCATGTGCCAAATTTCGCCCAAACCCGTTCAGCCGTTTTAGCGTAACAAACAAACAAACAAACACACAAACTCACTTTCGCATTTATAATATTAAATATTTATTTATATTTATAATTTATATTGTGTTTTTCGTTTATTTATTTTCTTTCTTTTATATTAAAATATTTTTTAAATTAAAATGATAATATAAAAGAACATTATATTATTATTAAGATTAGGATATAAAGGATAGCTGACTTCCACGTGAACGAAGTCGTGGACAGAAGGTAGTAATAAATAAATGCACTTCAGATGCTTTGACAGGTAAGACAACTCGCCATTTTGACACAGACTTTGGCAAATTACTTAATTTTCGTCCACGTAATAGATTGCATGCTTGAATTAGAAAGTGTACAATTTTTTTGTCTTCGTAACATAACCAAAACATCTTTTATAAAATTCGTCAACCTATCTGATCGTTAGTCTATTTTTGCAATACTTTATAGTTCTTAGGTAACGTAACAATACTACAACGACACATAACATCACGCCTGCAATCCACGAAGGGTTAGGCAGACAGAGGTGTACCTATAGTAACATTTCGCCAAGTTCCATGTGATGAAGGCCGAGCCAATTGCCATCATCCGGGTACAAATCCAGACTCCGGGATGCTATTGAGAAATTCCTGATTGAAAAACCCATTGCCCGACCCGGGATTCGGAGCCCAGGACCTCATGCTTAGCAGTAGCGCTAGCGAACTCTAGACCAAAGTCATAGGCAGTGAAAGGCATTTTACATAGAGCGACTGCCTATCTGACCCCCACAACCCAGTTACTGGATAGCACGATAACCCTTAGAAAGACATGGTTGTCTTGGCTGGAAATGGGAAAATGAGGTGGTAAATAACGCTAGGAAAACCTAGCGTCATCTACGTAAGTACCTGCTCTGACCAAAATTATGTCTGTATGAGACTGAAGTCTGAGTTTGTTTCGGTTCTTTTTCTCAGATTAGTTGGTTAGGAAACGCCGACCTCATCTGGTTTTTAAAATATGATTGACGTGTAAATTTTTTTGTACAAATCTACTTTCAGAAATAAAATCATTTAACATAATAGGCTACTGTTTCATGTCTGCAAGTTCAATGTTAATTTTCAAGGAGACTTTTTAAATTCATGGAATGTAAAGGGTCCTGCAAACTGGCGCGATAGGCAGCGCTACCTTTGTCGCACCCGCGATATCGCGCCTGTTTGTGGAAGCTTAATCCTCGTACCTCCCAACAATTGTCTAGTGTTTCAAGATTTGTTTATTTAGCTCAAGTTAGCGTCTAAAAAACAATGAACTACGTTAAAAGTTCCGAGAAAGTTACAATACTAACCTCGACTGATAAGACGTGATAAGACGGAGTGCTGTTCAACGGGTTTATTTGTTGTAATTCTCGTAACACTTAGGCGATTATCACACTGCCACGCATCACGCTGCATGTTGCGTGTCAACGCACCAACGATGAACGCGCGTGGATGCATTGTCTGTGTGTTGGACTGTGCATGTTTTCTATACAAACGGAGATACTTACAAGCAACGTTAGAACACGCATTAATGCGCTACGCTGCGTGGTGCGTGGCAGTGTGTTGATCGCCTTAACTAAAGTTAGGGTTTTATATCGTTTAAGTTGTGCCGACGACAGTGCCAACAGCATTGTGAGTGTTGTCGCTGGCAAAATTGACGGCTCAATATTTTAGCATTGCGTAAAGTTGCATGTCACAAAAAAAAACAGCAATTGATGAAAATATATTGATTTTGATTTATTTACTAGCTGCGCCCCGCGGTTCCACCCGCGTAAGTCTCGATCCCGTGGGAATATCGGGATAAAAAGTATCCTATGTATTAATCCAGGTTATAAACTATCTGTTTGCCAAATTTCATCCAAATCCATTCAGCCGTTTTTGCGTGATTGAGTAACAAACATCCAAACACACAAAATTTCACATTTATAATATTAGTAGGATATTAGTAGGATTAGTAAGATAGTAGGATAGTAGGATTGATCGTGATCAAATCGGAAAAGATGAGATCCGTAGGAGAACCAAGGTAACCGACATAGCCCGAAGTATTGCCAAACTTAAGTGGCAGTGGGCAGGGCACATTGCTCGCAGAACAGATGGCCGATGGGGCCGAAAGGTTCTGGAGTGGCGACCGCGTACTGGAAAACGTAGTGTTGGAAGGCCCCCCACAAGGTGGACCGATGACCTGGTGAAGGCCGTGGGAAAGCGCTGGTAAGAGAAGCACAGAACCGGTCGAAGTGGCGGTGATTGGGGGAGGCCCATGTCCAGCAGTGGACGTCTTTCGGCTGAAATGATGATGATGATGATGATTCATTTATTTTTAATTACTATTTATTTTGTTGTTTAAAGATTTTAAGTAAGTAATAAATTCATTTAGATATTTATTTATTTTCGAGCAATACACCAAATTATACAAATAATAATTCATGATGAGTTCAATGACGCCTTTTCGGGTTTTCAGGTATATTTAATTTTTTTGATAAACAATTGCTGTAACTCTCTGCGTCATGAAAACGAATAATAAATAGTCTAGCGGCAAATAGTCCAGCGGCAATTTAGTGCAATTAGAAAACTCCTATCATTTTATGGGTGAACAATAAAATTCTCATTTCAGTAAACATAAACGTCCACCACCATTAATTTTAATAACACGAAAACTGAAGTAAACTTTAGCCCATAATAGTGGGGGAACGATGCAATAACTTCTGTACGATTGCTGGCGCTCGCGCTGCATCGTGACCTATATTCTTAATGCATTTATAAGTCCAGGTCGCAGTTCTAATTTTATGAAGTCAGCTGATTGGGTAGTTATGAATTAATTATCATTGGCGTGTGTGCACTTTGAAGTACCTTTTCGAGCTGTAGAGTTGTGACGAGGTCCTTCCTTCCATACTCATCCGATCACTTATTGCTGGCAATCCTTTTTATGGCAGACCACATCATTATTCGATTTTCAATTATTCAAATTCAGAACGCCACATACTCCCATGCACTCTCATTTCCAGCCTGGTCGACACTTCATCTTTAGAGTCTGCCGAGGCTCATTGCTGTCTGTACTATACGTATATGTATGTAACCATAGTCTTGTAATCATGTGCTATAATCTTAAGTGCTGTGTATTAATATATAATATTAATATATATAATAATAATATTATAATCTTGTAAGTACTGTATTGTTCTACAAACGTGACAAAATAAATAATTACTATCAGTCTACATTCATTGTTTATCATCAACCAACTGACGTTGACCGGGGGATTCCCTAACCAAATGACCCCTTTTGACCCCTAAAATTGAATTCTAAACTTCAATTTCATCCACCGAACTCCTTAACACCGGTGATATTTCATCCGAACAAACTAATTTCTCCTGGCCATGTCCCAAAAAAACATAAATGAAAAATACAGGACATCACCTGGTTTTCCGGTAATATGGTAGTAACACATTGTCGGTGGATGGGCCATAATTTATACTAGCCAGCTAAGCTAGGTGAGCCAGGACAGGACATATATTACCTCCATGCTACGCCTGCACCGAGTAATAAAACCTTCAGGTAGACATGTGTAAATATTTACAAAGCAGACATGTTTTTCCCGGGCCTGAATAAAAATGTGAACAAGGGGGCTTTGGTTATGAAGTTTTTCTCAGTAAATGATGAACTAGAAACTGTTTCGAATAAAATGACTTTAAAAAAAAACATTAAACAATTTTTCGAACAAAAACGTTCCAGCTAGCTTCGCAAGAAACAGGTTTTGGGAGGCAATTTGAAAATTATCCATTAGCTGTGCTGGCCAGTCAACCAATTTTTCATTTATAAGCTTCTGGTTCTAATACAAAAATGGATAACTTTTTATCACTGGAGATTTAAGTAAATAGATAATCCTTAACTGTATATTCTCATGTAGGTACCCACATTATTTATTTATGTACGCACAGTGATGCCTGCTGATTTAATAATATTTATTAATCTATTTCGCTTTACTTAAAGTTACATTATATTCTAAGTACTGTTTGTTTTATTTTATTTATTAATTTATTTTGTACAAATTGTTGAACCTGACTTGATTTCCGTATGTCTTTTTCGGGTGACCACTGAAAATCAGCGCTGTGCTGTGGGTCTCCTTAGCGCAGCATCATGCTGAGTGGAAGCCTTCTTGTCACAGTCATGACGTGCAGCTGCCGATTATCTATCTGTAAACTCGTAATCTCATATTTGTATTTAAGTAGATCTATTCTGTTTAATATTGCTGATCAACTATCTATTTTGTATGCACGTGTTTCTGTGACAAATAAACCTATTTTTCTTTCTTTCTTTCTTTCCTTACTAATATTATAAATGCGAAAGTAACTCGGTCTGTCTGTCGCGCTTTCACGCCAAAACTACTGAACCGATTTAAATGAAATTTGGTACACAGATAGTCTAGAGCCTGAGAAAGGACATAGGCTACTTTTTATCGACATACGACGCGGGCTGAAGCTAGTACTCTATAAACAGTAATCAAATATCCTTGATTGGGCCGAAGTTCAGATCTGGATGAGTTCTCCAAATGATTACTCACGAACTCGTTGCTAATTTAAAAAGTAAAGTTGTGTTTCCTTGATAAAGTACATAGGAAAGAAAACTTTCAAGGTTCTCTTGGTTTCGAACCTTATCTTCTTATACAACAGTTAAGGGAGATTCAGAAAAGGTATCATTGACTCCGCTGTCCGTCCGTCTGTCTGTCAGCGGGCTGTATCTCATGAACCGTAATAGGTAGATAGTTGAAATTTTGACAGCTTGTGTATTTCTATTGCCGCTATAACAACACTACTATTATAAATACGAAAGTGACTTTGTTTGTTACGCTTTCACGCTAAAACGGCTGAATGGATTTGGATGAAATTTGGCACATGGGCAGACCATGACCTGGAATAGAACAGAATACTTTTTATCCCGGTATTCCCTCGGGATTGAGACTTAACTTGACTTGAGACTTCCATACTGGCGCGACGCGACGCCGCCGCATTGTTCGCCGCGAAGTTTTCTCAGAAATTGTTTTGTTAAAATTCGGGTCGCGCGACAAGTCGCACCAGTATGTAAGAGCCTTTACGCGGATGAAACCGCCGGGAGCAGCTAGTAAAGTTAATGAATTAGGGGAATCCTCGTTTTTTGCTATCTTTATACAGGTATGGAACCGTTCGTGTGCGAGTCCGACTCGCACTTGGCCGGTTTTTTTAATCCGTCTTCACTTACTAACATTACAATCAAATCAATCAATACCAGCCTATTTTCACTGCGGACATATACACCTATATTGTTCAAAATCCTTGTTTATTATTCTTGAACTAGCGACCCGCTCTTGCTTCGCACGGTTTTTACGACTTGACAAAATATCGGGATTTCTTAGTTATAGGTATTAACGTATTATATACATATACGTTCCGGAATAAATTCTCTAAACGATGGTGAAAACCTCATCAAAGTCTGTTGCGTGGTTTGGTAGAACAACGCGGACATACAGACAAACACGAAAAGCGACTTCAATTTATACTATGTATAGATACAGATAGACTCCTATTAATTTTGAGATTTGGACATGGAATTGAGGTTAAATTGATGTGACTACCAGTTCTAATTCTTTCTTCAGAAGCACATTATGAATAATTTACTAACTATTTATAAATACCTGTTGGTTTTAAAGGGTTTTTCTAAAACTTTAGGGATAGACCAATGTGTGTGGCTGTGGAGGTACTGAAACTTTTTCCATTTGCGGCTTTAATGTGGGTTCGTCTATGTCAGTCGAAGTTCCTCTAATCTGTAAAACATTCCCTCCTAGCTGAATGTTACACGCTGCCTACAAAAGAATTTATTTAGTAGAGAGGTTGCCCCGGTATTTAGAACAAAAAAAATAATATAAAAAAGCTGGAAGCTTGAGAGCTGTGTTTATTATTTGATATTTTGATTGATTGATTTTGTTTTTGCATGAAAACGTTTTGTTTAAGGGTCTAGTGAGGGTCCGAGCACTGCCGTGAATACCGTGATACTCGCGAGTCGCGAATTTTGTTTTATTTTTTCGTCTGGTGTTAGCTTAGATTCCCGGCTCGGGTAAAGTGTTATTAGGTTTGCCAGCCCGGAGTCTGGATTTGTGCCCGGTTGATAGCTCGCCCCCTGTTACATGGGAGGGCACCTCTACCTAACCGTTCAGGGAATGCAGGCGTGATGTCATGTTATTTTTTACAAGTGATTGCAGAAAAACTAACTCAACAAAATGTCACTTATTTATTTCTATCGTACTTTTAACAATCGGCATTAGTGTCATTAATAGATATTAGGTAGTCGTTCACAGTAGTAGATAAAAAAATCGACGACTCTCTTAAGTATAATGTTTATTACCGTCCTTGTGCTCAGCAATTGCTTGTCACTTGTCAGTAATTCACTCAGTAAGGGCCACGTTAACTCTCCTTTCCCCCGTTTAAGGACTTTTAGGGCTGTGTCAGCCTCATTCCATTACGATGCAAGTGTATTTTCTACCGCCAACGACGCCTAATGACCATTATCAAACCCTTGCATCAGATAAATATTGTTTAAAAGCCTCTCGAGGGTCCCAAGAGTTTTGCTAAAGGATACTCCTGTTAAAATCTGTTTGTTCCCAAGTTTTACTTGATAAAATTGTTTCTTTTTTTGTTTTTACAAAGAGATGTTCAGTATTTTTGGCCGGTTTTTTAAATTTTGTTGAAAGGTATTTGTGTAAAATAATCTAACGCTTTTTTTTTTTTTTATTGAAATTTTCTCCAGGTTCCAATTTTTTCCAGTTTATTCCACATTTAACCTTTTTATTTAATATTTACAAAACTTTATACACAATACCGGCAATGATGCCATATTAAAATAATATTTAGCTCGCCGCGAACCCTACAGCTGATGCCGAAATCAAATATTCAAAACAGAGCAAAGTAAAATGCAATATTCAAAAAGGCAATATTGAAGATAGCAAGCATTATGCCACAGGGACAGACGAATAATGAGGGTCGAAAATGCCCTAAGGAAAGACTGTTTCACGCCCTGACGCGTTTATGGGTTTATCCCATTAAAATTTAATTCATTTATTTTTTAGATTATTAGTTTCAAAATGGCTTCTGTAAACAAAATTACAGTTTATTGTGATCAATTTCTCATTTAGTTTGACAAGTCTTAAATACAATATACAAGTTGACAATGACATTATTTAATTTTGTAATTTGCGTTTAGTTTGTGCAGCATAAAAAAGTTTTCTTTCTTTCTTTTTCTTTTCTAAGTTAACAATAAAATATAGATAGGGTCAAATTAAAATAGTTAGGGAAACTCGGTATCGATATTTAAACATGATAAAACAAAAATGATTAAAGAAGGTAATTAATATGATAAGGTTTTTTTGGGTTAAAAAATACTTTTTTTTCTGTACTTCACAGACGTGATGGCTTTCGTTAACTAAACACTATAATACTACTTCAAGTAACATCACTACAAGCGGACGTTGACCCGAAAAAATCATCAAATCTTTTAAATTAATATTTTATCCAATTATCACTACATATTATAAAAGAAAGTCCTCCGCCGCATCTGTCTGTCTGTCTGTTCGCGATAAACTCAAAAACTACTGCACCGATTTTCATGCTGTTTTCAATGGATAGAGTGGTTCTCGAGGAAGGTTTTAGTATATAATAACTGACAACCACGCGGGCGAAGCCGCGGGCATCAGCTAGTTTAATATAATTTGACATTGTATATTATGTACCAGTACGTATAAAAAGGTCAGGCTCATGGGCATCAAAAAATTCGGCTGCATCGCTGGCAATGGCAAAGGTGCCCAAAAGGCTGGCAGCATTGCCACGTTGGATGGCAACATTAAAACTGATCACAAGTTTATTTATGTGGGAAAACAATGCGGTCTACAATCAGTGATGCATACATGTTTGCATGTTATAATTCTTGTAGTGTTATGCTTCACTGGAACGATAATAAAACTATGTTTTATTGTTCAGAAATACAACCGATTTATTTACTTAGCTGGAAAATAAATCCTCATTCAATGTGAATACATATATATAAACTTACTTCGTCGATTTATTTTGTATTAGCTACTGTCCGCGGTTTCACCCGCTTAAGTCTCGATGGGAATATCAGAATAAAAAGTATCCTATGTCCTATCCAGGTCATGGTCTACCCATGTGCTAAATTTCATCTAAATCCGTTCAGCCGTTTTAGCGTGAAAGCGGAACAAAACAAACAAGCTCACTTTCGAATTTATAATATTTGTTAGGATTACGAAAAGCAATAGCCGATCGGCCACAAATAACAATCTTCCCTTCAAAATAACCCACCTTTCCCACTTGATAATACCGTCTCGTTTAGTTCAGTGTCGTTAAGGCAAACTCCAGACGTCTTGTGTTCCCATTTGCCGTCGAATTAAGCACATTCCCGTTACTTACGTGAAAATATAGCTGACAATGCCGTCCTTAGGGAACGCCGTATCTTGGAGGACCTTCTAACTGCTTCATCTGTTTCTCTGGAATGAAGATTATCGGAAGAGGGTCGGTAGGTACCTAACGAGGCGGCTGTTATCTCAAAATATTTCTGAATAGACGAAAAAGGGATGATAAAGATTCCCAAAACTGAGTCGTCCAAGCTTTTCTTTTTGGATGAGAATATATGATAACGTGTCAAGAGAGTACTTAGTGGATTTTTGAATTTCACGCCTGATTTTATAAAAAGTTCTTATTTGAGGTGTCCATTTGATGTCTCCTGAAACGGTGATTTTAAAAACGTAATTCAATCCTAACTAATATTATAAATGCGAAAGTGAGTTTGTTTGTTTGTTACGCTTTCACGCTAAAACGGCTAAACGGATTTGGATGGAATTTGGCACATGGGTAGACTATGACCTGGATTAGGACATAGGATATTTTTTATCCCGATATTCCTACGGGATCGAGACTTACGCAAGTGAAACCACGGGGCGCAGCTAGTTTTGTATAAATTCGAAATTCAGATGACGTGATCATTTTGACAGCACCTTTCAATGTCTGACAGCTGCAGCACTGCACTATGTTGGATAGATTTGTATAATAATTATACAGATCGGACTAACTTACCTAGTGACGTCCGATCCTTAATTATATGAAATAATTTCGCCTTCATGGAAACTGTGTAGTTTGCACTCGTGCACTACTTGCCAATCACATTATTTAAAGATGAAAGCCTTCATCATAGATAAAATTTAAAAAATGTTATCTGTGGTCCGTTCGCTGGCGCGTCATCCTGTCATCTGTCAATTCATTCTTTCAAAGCATATGAACGGGACTTAACGATGACCTGTATGAGCATCGTTTAGTCCCGGTCATAGTGCATACAGCTAAACACAACTTTTAGAAGGGGTTTAGATAATCCAGTACACATAAGTAGGTTGATTATTTGGGAAGGGTTGGGACACCATGAAGGCGAAATTATTTCATATAATTAAGGATCGGACGTCACTAGGTAAGTTAGTCCGATCTGTATAATTATACTCATAATTTCGCCTTCATGGAAACTGTGTAGATGTTCAAAGAACAAAGTTGTGTTGGTAATCATTTCATCATTATTTAACAACTGAACATTGTAGCTAACCATGTTATTCTGAGTTTGTTAGTTACACATTATAAAATATATATTCTATATGAATCAGTAAGCATACATTAAGGTAAAGACAGACTATTAATTCCTGGAATTCTTATTCAGTCTTGAATCAACCAGTGTCATTAGTAATCTAATATGGCACACATCAATTACTTATAAGCAGACAATTAAAATTGACATAGAAATATAATGAGTTTTATGAACAGCCACTCTCTATAGAGCATACAGCCTGTGCAAAAGCATTAGGATCACTATTGGTCACCTACAAAAGGTTGAGAAATGGTCCAACCAACAGCATTTCCTATGACCTCAACATTGATACCTCCCCCCCCCTCAAAGGCCTTTGAAGTAGAGGCATGTCTGTATGTGAATTTAGAAAAATCTATTCCATTATTATGCATTAAAATTTTGGTTTGTCCATCCACTATAGTTACAGTAGAGGCGGCATGATAAGATTTTCTTATAAAGTTATATTGTATGATTTACAATCTTGTCTTTTACTCTCAGTAAAATCTAAGAAAATGGTAATATCAAGTGGGGTTTAGTACTACCAGGTGTAGAAATTTCACATATTTCTGGTATCTTTATTTAATATTAACCTCATTTTAAGAAATGTTATCTATGTGTAATGACTGACACGTTTTGAATTCTGTGTGCAATCACAAGAGTTAATATGGTTAGGTATACATAAAAAAAAAAGTCATTTTAAACCATTGGTTATTTATGAAAGACATGAGATAATCCGGAACGTTCCTGGGGTCCCAAAATTATTTCATGTTTGGGGTTCTTCGCTCTTATTTCAATTATACCAAATTACCCTAAGAAACTTTGACACTGTCATCTGTGCCAATGTGGGGCCTAAAACTAGAGCAATTGCTGACTCAATATTCAGCAATTTCTCCTGTTTCAACTTTTTTTTTTTTTTTTTTTTATATAATTATAACTCATTCAATATCATTAGGGTATTGAGTGAGCTATACAGCAATCCTTCATTAAACTTAGTGGTCATTAATAATATTACCATGGTGACTGACCCTAGGAGGGGCCAATATCTTGACTCTGTCAGAAGGGGATCCATTGATCCAGAGCAGATTCATATCGCTTTCTTGCTTTGCTATACAAGGAAGTTAGTACTATATTAATTGAAGGGATTGGTGTTCCTCTCCTCAAGAAAGCATCCCTGATAATCTTGCGGTAATCAGTGTGAGACTCCTGCACAATGGGTGTGGAGATCCCATTTGACAGTGATTGCATCTACAGAGCATGCACCTAGATCAGGGAGCCATGATGTCATTCTGACACTTAGAATTGGGCTTGTTTGTAAACTGGTTAATCGGGGGCTCGCCCAGCTTAACAGCAATTGATTTGAAGGTATATCCACCTCACTTCCATTCAATTTCTATATTTGGGCGTCTAGACCAGTCATAATGTTTCCTTTAAAACTAAAATAAGATGCATAGCCCATATTTGTCTTTCCTCGCACTATTGTCATCACTGTTTCGTTAATCTTCAGGTGAGTAGAACGAGTACCAATCATCTTATTGATATAGGCAATGGCTATTGTGATAATATCTATTCTTAGTAGGTAACACCTCACAGTACCAATCTGGAAAAGCTTGCAAATGTTTTGAGCCCTATAAATGCTGTTAATAGTTCAAGGTAATATATATGGAACTTTTTATAATTACATACCAATCAGTTTGAGAAGCAACAGATAATATTTCAAGAACAAGGTCAAATTGTTTAAATCCATTGTGATTTATTGAAATGTGAGCAACCTTTGCAAGTAAATGATTTTGAATTTGATTCCAGTTTTGTTGTATTTGCAATTAAATGATTTTGAATTTGAAATAGTTATACCTCTGCCTAGCCCTTCGGGGAATACAGGCGTTATGTTATTATGGATTCGAATTATAAACTAGTTATGGCCTTGTTATTTTCATTGTTATTCTTTAAGGCTACTGTTCTGTGATCTTTCATCATCTTGGTGTAAAGCAAACCATATTGTACAGCTGGGATGTTGCAACAAGAATACCTAGTAATTAGGCAAACTCTACTATTTGCATTTTCTTATTAGACTTAAAATTCTTTATGAACTGGATAAACTATCTTTTCCTGTCTAAGTGAAATGGCCAACTGGACTGAATCTAACAAAAAATTGCATCGTCTGGATTCTAGGGGGCTCTTTTCAGTTTTGAATATTTATAATAAATCCTATATTTCTCATATCATAGTTTGAATAGTAGACACATTTTCTATACACTTTGCATATGAATCGGCAAAGCATAGAATATTGTGAGAGTATATGACAGAAAGCAACCTTTATGACCTCAGGTGACAGACAACTGGCTTCATGATCCCTGCCAACACACATGGTGCTGTGTCAAGCCTGGAGGCATGTAAACTCTTACAATATAATTATGTTAAACAGAAACTGGGGATATCTTCTAACGTATTTTGTTATGGGTACCATTTAACATGTATTTATTAATTCTATTGTAGGCAAAAATCATTATTATAGCTGTCCTTTAACCACAGTTAAAGTGGGATGTAACAACATATTTAAGTATCTCCAATTGTCATCTGATTTTGGTAAGAATATACTAAATAAAAATTGTTTTTTGACAGGGAAACATGCACCTAACTGTAAGAGATTATTAATTTCTATGGAAATAGGGTTGCTTTCTCTCCAACTGAAGTTCTTATTCAGAAGTTTGAACTGGAAGTTCAATAAAGGGTAACTTATAACCCTTGATCCACCATGTATGGTTGGATTAGTAGTAATATCCTCCAAACTTCAGGGAAATACTGCGATCCACCAGTCCGTACCTGAGCTAGTGACAATCCCGACTTTAGCAACGTTTGATGGCATTGAATTTATCTTTGAGGCTTATAGCCGAACAAATATTTAGATATTGGTGCCCGCTCCATCAGTTCTTTCATTTCCTTATTAAGGCTGGGTCAAAAACAATGATCTTCATGTGATGCAATCATAATAAATTACACACAGTAGTCTAGCTGGGTCAATGTTTAATGTTTAGATTAGAAATGCACTCCCTTGGGAAGCTATTAAACTGTTAAGGCCCTTGTCAATGGACCCAATGGCAGCAGCCACTTTATTCTGCCGCCCCCTGATCCTTTGGTGTCATTTGATTCCACCTTCATTTACTGCAGCCGCCACCCCCTTGTCAATCTTTGGTGGGTTCAACAGGCCACAGATTGTGGGTGCTTCATACCTCTCATAAATGTTGCTTCGCCGGCACATTTAGTTCATTTATCATAATTTTTGACCACCAAAGTGATGTAGCCAACTGCACCCTCAGAGCAGATTCTCAACATTTGAAGGCAATGCTTCAGGTTGGGGTAGGATACCATTTCACTCTCAGTCTTCTTCCGGTTGGACTGTAGTGGAATTCACGTAAATACTAACATAGCATATTTAAGTTAAATTGTATACCAATAGGTATCTAGAATTATTGTAAGTATTTTGAAATTTTTGAAGACCACTAGGTGTTGTCTGTTAAGTAAATAAATTTTAATAGGTGGCATTGAGTAGGCTATTTGGTGTCCAGATTCGTTGGCTTTGGTCACGTGACTCACAGCCTCTCAAACGTGTTCTCCTGGTGCAAGTTTGACTATAGTGTCTTCCACGGAAGCAGGCTTCGCACTCATAATAAGAGTTAGGTTCCAGACTAATCAATTCCACAGCTTACATCAGGTGATGGTGCAGGGATGTTTTTATAACTGAACGATATACCATGGCTGACCTCTCGTGAAAGCTCGTGTGGTGTGGTTCTTTTGTAGTTATGCGGCAGCATAGTTAGTGGTCTCCTGGTTAACCTCTCGTGAAAACTCTTAGAGACTGCTAGGGATCTAATAAGGATGTGTTTGTAACACTGAACGATACACCAATGGTCGACCTCCCAGTGAAAACTCGTGTGGTGTTGTCTTTTCGTAAGTATACGGCACAGTTAGTGTTCTCAAGGTTAACCTCACGTGAAAACTCTTAGAGACTGCTAGGGATCTAGCAGGGATGTGTTTGTAACACTGAACGATACACCAATGGTTGACCTCCCAGTGTAAACTCGTATGATGTTGTTCTTTTGTAAGTATACGGCATAGTTAGTGGTCTCCTGGTTAACCTCTCGTGAAAACTCTTAGAGACTGCTAGGGATCTAGCCAGGATGTGTTTGTAACACTGAACGATACACCAATGGTTGACCTCCTACTGAAAACTCGTGTGGTGTCCTTTCGTAAGTATACGGCACAGTTAGTGCTCTAATGTTAACCTCACGTGGAAACATATTACGGCACTCAAGGTAATTTTAGTAAAATGATCTCAGGTAACGACAAATTGGTAGGTATATCGAGAAACTTACCGGTGTCCATGACGACTTCGCTTTCATGTAGGTATACACTCGATTTACCAGTTCTCGCAGATATTCATTCAGGTCCTCCATTTCCTGGTCTCGTTTTCTTCGATATTTTCCCATTTCGATAAATATATCTGAACTTTTTATCGGAAGCGTGATCAGCGCGCGGCACAAAAAAGTACAATGAATTGACAGATGACAGGATGACGCGCCAGCGAACGGACCACAGATAACATTTTTTAAATTTTATCTATGATGAAGGCTTTCATCTTTAAATAATGTGATTGGCAAGTAGTGCACGAGTGCAAACTACACAGTTTCCATGAAGGCGAAATTATGAGTATAATTATGTTTATTAATAAAGAAGTCACAACCGCCTCTTTACACAATTTTAACTACTGACTAATAGTTAATTGATTCAGGCGTGACTTTGCGGAAATCCATTATAAAATACAATAGACGTAGATATATTTAGTAACCTATTCCGCTTAACTATTCTTCAAGAGTCATAAAAAACCCTGTAAGAAATCGACACGTGTTTCACCTCTCAACGAGGCATCCTCAGGATGACGATTGACCATTTGCAAACCAGAACACGACGTGCTGCCACACCGCAGGGTGAATCAAATCGCCCGTCACCCCCACTTAAACTTACTATTTACTGCTACCACTGTACTTACTACTACTATTACTGCTTACTATTTGAAGAATAGTTAAGTGGAATAGGTTACTAAATATATCTACGTCTATTGTATTTTTTACTGACTAATATTAATTGCTTACGTCTTACCGTATACAATTAAAAATATCATGCGAGAAGGTTCGAAGTAACATGAACGCAATTCCTCATGCCAATCACAAGAACGCGCTATAGATCTCACAACTCAATACGTAACTAATTCTCAAAAGCACAGCATATTTTTTTAATACAACTAATGCGTATTTATCGGCTGGGTACAATCAATATGGCCTCGCGTCCGAAATCGTAGGCTTGCAGAAAAAATATCGATGTATCGATATTTTTTGTTCGATATATCAATATTTTTAGGCGATATTTTCGATATATCGATGTAACGATATAAAATATCAAGTATCGAAAATGTATCAAATACGATATTTTCCGATTTGCAACACCGTTGTCGTCACTGACTAAAACCGCTTGAATTCAGAGCCGTAAAAAGACTTTTTTCCTAGTTTGGTATTTATAAGAATAAAAAACAAATACAATTGAAATATCTTTCTAATATTTAGCCTTAACCTTTATTATTTAAAAAAAATAGAAAATTTCGCCGGTATATATTTATTTTTGTCGATATATCGAAATCGGAATTTATGTATTTTTTAAATATCGATGTTTTTCGGCACTTCTTGCATCCCTCCGAAATCGGCCACAACTACAATCAATCACAATTTAATGTGGACCTTTCTGGCCCCTATTGGTCGATTTAAAGCGTCCAGTCACATTAGACCCTTGTATTGATGTGCTTTTGTTTAATTAAAGACAAATTAGGGAGCTCTTTATGCTGGTTGGTCATCGTTAGTGATAACGTGGACTCCTTTTCAATTTGGAATGCGCTTGGTCCTTAGGGCTATTGTGTCATAGTAATCAAAGATCATAATGAGGCTTGTATAGATGTGATGACCCTAATCATACAATGTTGTTACATCTTTATGTTATTTTATCTTTAGTGGTGTAGTGTGTTTAGTTTCAGTAGGTCAACTGTTACTAGATAAAGATCATTAGTTTATCTAGCTAATGTGAGAGCCTCCATTAACCGGATTAGCTTACTCTTTACTGCTAACGATCTTAGATATTTTTTCTTTTACGTTTCTGCCTTCATAGATTTCGTGAACAACATTTTTACTGGTAATATTTTTTTGCAGTTTACACCTTTCTCTTTATACATAAGTACTGTAAAATCGTATTTCTATTCTACTACTTAGAATATCGATTAGAATCTAAATAGATTCAGCCCAGAATTTGGCACCTTCATCAATTCCTGTAACGTCAACAGAACACGATGGACACGATATTAAGTGTCCCATTGTTAGTGGGATAGCACCACATTTACACTCCAGCACGGGTAGTATGACCACTGTAGAAATGGATTTTGTCGACAGAAGACTTTTCTTCCGTCGACAAAATAAACAACGGACAGATAAACAATCACAATCTGTCATTTTGTCTATTCTTCCGTCGACAAAACCCGTTTCTATGGCGGTCATGCTACGCGTGCAGGGTGGAGTATTTCTATTTTCCAAACAGAACCAAAGGATTGAACAACATTAAACTGAGAGACAAAGTTTTAAACAACTTTCAAGACCACTGCATTTTCCAACTGAAACAAAAGAACGCGGATTCTGAACAAAACAATGTTCCATCTACTTTTACTATGTTAGGGTAGTGCAAGTAGTGTAAGATTTGAAAAGGTAAATTTTTTACAATCCGAATTTACCTTTACCCAGCAGTTAGGCGAGGGATGCACGGTTGGAACGGGAACGTTGAATAAAACAGTGGACTAAGCAACAAGCTTTAACTACAGTGTTACCCTACTCGAGCGGAAAAACGAGAATTTTTGTTCTGGAAAAGGCGATGGATTTGTTTTTTGTCGGTTTCAAAAAGGAGGTTATGCGTTTGACGAGTTTTTTGTACTGTTTTGAGGCTTCAATCTCTACATAGGGAATGAAAATTTACGTATTTTGCATCTAAATTATCTTGATATAAGTATTTTAATTTGTTTGATTAAAGCAAAATTGCCTGCTTGAATGAAAGTTTAGATCAATAGAATCAAAACGAAAACTAAAAGAATCAATGAAACGAAATCATCAACTCAAGAATTCATCACATAGAATTCATACGATCCCAGAATATTCAAAAATCTGGCAACCCTCTAACTTCGCCGGTACATTTATACGCTTAGCTTGCTTTTCTTTCTTAACACGGTTTGTTTCGGTCTTTTCCCTAAGGTTGCCAGCTACAAAAATATATGAAACCCTTCGTGAGGCAAATAAAAAGTTAGTATTACTTTATTCAGGGAACTTCGTTTGTTTTGACAGTTTTTAAATACTATAGTTTGTGGAGATACTTGTATCTGATTGACAGCTTGTTTATTTAGTAGTACAAAGTAGGACTGTTGTAGAAAGTTTGTGTATGGGATAAGCCTGATTTACACGTTGTGAATTAATTGCCTGAAGTAATCCATAAGCAACAATAAAAGTTAAACCGTGTGTTCACCAAACAGTGATGACATGATGCAAGTTATTGCTGGCATGAAACTTGCATCGTGTAAATGGGTTTTACCAATAATTGTTACATCAATGAATATCTAAATGATAAATTTTTAATTACATGTTTTAAGTTTAAAATAATAAGTTAAATATTTTAATAGTATAACAACTATAACTAATTAAACAAATTGAAGCCTCTTTTCGACTTTTTCGTTCCCGACAGGGTCTACAATGATAAGAAAGAAGAAAGAAAGAAAAATAGGTTTATTTGTCACAGAAACACGTGCATACAAAATAGATAGTTGATCAGCAATATTAAACAGAATAGATCTACTTAAATACAAATATGAGATTACGAGTTTACAGATAGATAATCGGCAGCTGCACGTCATGACTGTGACAAGAAGGCTTCCACTCAGCATGATGCTGCGCTAAGGAGACCCACAGCACAGCGCTGATTTTCAGTGGTCACCCGAACCGACTAATTCAAAAACTACTGAATTTCGGTAGAACATTTGGTGGCTTAATTTGTTGCATTTTAACCCTACTATGACGTCCTGCAAGGAATACGTCGAGTTACCAGTAACCCTGTATATTAGTAAGTATTGAGTATTGAAGTTATAGCAAAATGGCATGCAAAGCACCACATACTTTTAATGATAGTTAAAGGTTTTATACTCTTTGGATTTCCAATCCTTTGATTTAAAAATATGGAGTTCAATATAATTATCGTCATTACAATCCTTGTATCTTGTAAGATTACAATTCAATCTTGTATAATAATATACCTATGAATTATTCTCATCTCGTCTTGTATACGAATAGATTCACAAACGTAAATAATTCATAAAATTCACAAATCTTACTCAATCTAACATAAATAAGTAATCATCTTTGGACTCATCTTCATGTCGTCTTGATTTAAATTCCTAAACATTTCTTCAAAATCAGTCTATTTTTACTCTACCTGAAGGTTTATTAACATCAAAATGTGTTTAGGATAATGTATGCAGGGAGGATAATATATTTTATTACCTGCTGGCCCATATGGTACAGGTATCTTAACAATGTCCCTGGCCAGAGCTTTCTGATTGTCTTTAGGTTAAAGAGTCTATAATTTATATAATACCTCGAACTGCTTAGCATAATCCTCCTTTATTTCGTTAATATTGCAGCATTACGAGTAACTTTGCACTAAATATGTATATGTTTAAGTGGAAGATTAATAATGTTAAGGGGGATGCGCCAATGTAGCCCGCGAAATTCAAATTTTCTTACGTTTTTTGCAATTTGCAGGTCAGTTATCTTTTCGTATGCACGTGTTTCTGTGACAAATAAACCTATTTTTCTTTCTTTCTTTCTTTTCACTTTGGTTGAGGATTCCGGGTGACGCTCCCTTTCACTTTCGGCCTGATCATGACTTACCATCAGGTGAGATGCAGGCCAAGAGCTCCCAGTAGTGGTAAAAAAAAAAGCATTATAAATTCCAAATACGTAAATCACAAAAGACCATCTGGCTACTTAAAAATTTGATAATCCTATCGTTGTCCCTTTCTCTCCCATTCCAATAGAAAAGGACAGGTTTCTCTATTATATCGAAAAAGTTGTCGCGTTTTAATCGCTCTTTATGTCGGTAATCGTATTTCTGTGAGGGTAGTTTGATATGGAATGAATAGATGTGACCCTAGCCCGTATAGTCTGCGTTCGTATTATTATTAAGAGAGAATTAACAAGTATTCATTTTGGAGGTTGGTGATTCGCAAAAAGTTAATTTATAAGTAGGCGAATCGATTTCTGGAGTAGTCGATTCGCCTACAAATAAATTTACATTCGTGCGAATTGCCACAAAAAAAATAATAAGTCGATTCGCCCGTTTCGGGCGAGTAAATCAGCAATGAGACATTTTGGAAATTATTTCTTGACTGATTCAGTACTGTAGTTAGTTGTTGTTGTAGTTTCTAAAGCTTATTCGTAAATAGGTTTGTCTTACTAAAGGAAAGATAACTTTACTAGTTAGCGATCTTTTCATTAGTTTTCTTCACTGAAATCCACAGTTACAGTTAAGGCTCCCACAAACAGGCGCGATATCGCGGGTGCGACAAGGGTAGCGCTGCCTGTCGCGCCCCCGATATCGCGCCAGTTTGCACGAGCCTTTAAGCTAAGAGCTTAACTGTTAAATCTACAGATGCAATAAAAATTCTATCACCTGATAATTAGGTACTATATTTTCAAAACGCGCATCTAATTCACATTTTCACTAGGACCCTTATTTACAGAATCGAAGTTGATTTGACGATAAAATGTTCAACTAAATCGTTAATCCAATATTGGATTCTCGCGCCCCTCTGGTTTCACTGACCCCATATTTTCATCGAAATCGCCTAATTTACACTTAGTAATGGCAGCCTGACTGGTTGGTCTAGTGGTCGTAAGTGCACAAGTTCCTGGGTTTAATTCCCAGGTCGGGCAATGTGTTACTGGGTTTTTCTATAAGGAATTTTTCAGTAGGAGCCCGGAGTCTGGATTTGTGCCCAGTTGATGCCAATAGGCTCGCCCCGTAGTACACCACTGCCTAACCTATCGGTGAATATCCGCGTGATGATATATAATATGTTATGTGTGGCAGCCCTATAGAATTTTGGGAATGCCGCGATTCGCACACACGTGGCTCTTACTGTGTGTTTCGAAGTCGAAAAGTAATTGGAACTTGGAATAATTAATACCTCGGGTCGTATAACTCGTATATTCAGTTACTTTATTTACGGATTTGCTCCAAGAGGCGTTTTTTAGGGTTCTGTAGTCAACAAGGAACCCTTATAGTTTCGCCATGTCCGTCTGTCTGTCTGTCCGTCCGTCTGTCCACGGCTTAGCTCAGAGACGGTTGGTACTAGAAAGCTGTAATTTGGTATGGGTTTACATATAAATCACGCCGCCAAAGTGGTAAAACAAAATCGTAAAAAATATTTTTTTTAGGTTACCTCTCCTGCACGTAAAGTGGGGATAGATTCTTTTATCTCGTCAATCCCGTGTTTTGGGGTATCGTTGGAAAGGTCGTTAAAAAATAATGTGAGTTTGTGAAAACCATTTTGGATTCAGGGATCCGTTTGCGAAATATTAAGCTTTAAAGTGCTAATTTTTGTTAGAGTCAAGTGTCCCCTTACCCCGCCAGCTAAATGGGTTAGTTAGGTTAGTTTAAGGTATGTGAAAAAATTCACGACAGTAGTATATATAACGAAATTAAAAGGAAAACTATCACCGCTACGTAGGCTCCACAAGTTACCGAGTAATAATCGACCAACTTACATTTGCAGTTGCAAAAACATGTTCTCCCATAAATTTTGTACAAATATGGATTTACAGAATTATAAACATTAGAATCAGCAATACAACTCTCCAAGTTCGTGTAAGTGCATTGAATGACTATTTCATGAAATCATGACATTTGGCACTTTCATGAACTTAGAGAGTTGTATTGCTGATTCTAATGTTTATAATTCTGTAAATCCATATTTGTTACGGGCGCAAATCATATTTAGATCAACATACAACCTGACACCGACCTGCAAATTGCAAAAAACGTAAGAAAATTTGAATTTCGCGGGCTACCTTGGCGCATCCACCTTAAGTAAATAGCGTTTGCTTCAACTAAAGCCAGACGGACTCAAAATAAAAAGCAATTCAATTCCAATACAAATGGGACTATAATAAAATCACATCCGAAATTAAGTATTAACGGATCGAAGTCGGCAGGGAAATGAGAAGGGTAATAAGAGCCAAAAATATTAACTTATCCAATTTATGGTAGGGGTATAGGAGCCGGTTATTTATTCAGGAGAGTTCCGTGGCTCCTCACCTTATGCAGATTAGGTTGGTACTTCAAGGCCATACTGAAATGTGTGGTGACAGGCGGTAGCGGTCGCTGTGGCGGGCGCGATTTGGTGTCCGCAGTACATAGCGAGTGGAGAGTAGAAATGATTCCACAAGGTGAAACAATACACTGCCAGAGTTGCGGGAAAGTCCGAAAAGGATACCGGGACCCTTGGCAACAGGCAACTGAAAGAACACGGGTGGGTTTTAGTCAGTAAAAGTCTGACACGCCCTCCCGCTCCGCCCAGGGGTAGGTAGTATTAGGAAGTATTAATGCCATCATTATTCCACTGCGAAAACGGGATGGTGCTAGCGGCCTTGTCTACCTCCGTCTCTCTCTCGCACTGGAAAAATGGTGGCATTTATACTTCATAATACGGCACCAGAGCGGGAGAAGTAACATGACAAGGCGCCCTCAAAAAAAAAACAGGCCTTAGTGCCGTCGCGATAGGCGCCTGCTATTGTCACTCTTATTACCTACTCTATGGACTTTTATACTTCGCATCAGCCTTAACACCCGCTAAGCTCCTCACCCTGGTCGAGACCTAAGTTTGCCAACTTATCGTACTGAATAATATCTTGCACATCTGTTAAATGTTCGGTCAGAAACTGGAGGGTTATCGTTATTGAAAGTTTGAGGGTTTTTTTTATTCTTCGTTTTTTATTGCTTGCTATTAGTAGGGCTTTTAAGTGTGTGGCTAAGTAATAACAGTCGCACGGGTCGTACGATCAGGTTAAGCTACGCTTTCCGGTGTTGGTCCGTGGATGGGTGACCATCTTTACATACCGAGACTCCTCCGTGCTTCGGAAAGCACGTTAAGCCGTTGGTCCCGGCTGTCATTTGTGGATCTTTGACAGTCGTTACGGGTCGTCAGAAGCCCGAAAGTCTGACAAACAGTCTTACCAAGGGGTATCGTATTACCCAGTTACTGGGTTGTGGAGGTCAGATAGGTAGTCGCTCTGTTTAAAATACTGGTATTCAGCTGCATCCGGTTAGACTGGAAGCCGACCCCAACATAGTTGGGAAAAGGCTATAAAGATTGATTAATAGGGCTATTCTATTACCTACACAGTGTTCAATTAAATTAATTAACAAAACTCGTCAAGGCCAACTCTAGCACTGTGCGTGCTCATTGGTCAAATCAAATAGCGTGCGCTTCCCCGGCTTCCTGTTACACACTTCCGTCGCTTTTCACGAAATCACTCCCACGTATTGCAGGAAAACGAGAGGAAAGATGTTCGTGTTAAGGCTCTTACATACTGGGGCGATTCGTCACGCGACGCGAATTTTAACAAAACAATTTCTCACGGCGAACAATGCGGCGGCGTCGCGTCTCGCGACGAATCGCCTCAGTATGTAAGAGCCTTTACACATTAAAAAATATTTCAAGATTTTTTTTTGGGGTCAACGATAAATCGTGTAGTTACTTGAAGTTAAGAGAATCAGTTTTTTATTGTATTATCGTGTCGAGTTTATTGATTTTCGTTTAAGTGTTTTATATTGCTAGAATGGGCTAAATAGCAACCCGACTACCGCAAAACCGTGTTTACCAGTTGTTTAGCCTAAACGCCTTTTAAACATGACATTTCTGTATGGAGTTTTACATTAAACTGACATTAAAAACACGCGTTGAACAAGTGTCTAAGTTTTTGTGGTAAGGCCTTAATTGTTTTCTTAGAACTTCGATCTTTTATTTGACTTAGCTTTATAACAATCTAGACTAGAATTCAGCTCAGTAAACTAAATCATTCTACAATATTAAAGAAAGACCCAACTTTATCTTCACAAAAGAAAAAGATTGAAGTCTGAAAGTTAGCGAAAGTAAATCTGGAACCATCAGTTAAATGAATGCTGTTTCTAAAGTAAGTAACTTAAGTCTATAACTAAGTTGAGCGACGCGGTCGGTTCGTCAAAATTCTTTTCATCGCTTCTGAGAATGTCTATCATTTTATGTGAAGTCAAGCTAAACTTTTGGAACTGTTTTGCGTAGCTTTTTGGATTTTATGGAACAAAAGGCAACGTGTGTAACTACAGAATATTTGAAATAGGAGTTCTTCTTCGTCGAGTCGAAGCTGCGACAGTTTAAAAAAAAAAATGGGCCCAAATCTTCGCCACTGAGCTTCGTCTCGTCCGTGGCAGCTGCAGCGCAGAGGGACTCTGAATACATGTTTTTCAGCACAGAGACACAAATTTTTATATATGTCAGACGCCCCAGCATCGCGTCTGGGGCGTCTGAAATGTATAAAAATTTGCGGCGCAAGTCTCGTACTATCTGGACGCTCCTTTAGGAAGCAAGGAGCACTGAATCAGAGGATTCTACCTATGTATTGCTATTTTAACGTTCAAAAGTGCCGATTTTACTACATTTCCATTTAAATCTTTGACAAATTGTAGGTAAATCTAACTATCAAATGATTTTGTCAGCGTGTGAAATAACTTAATGAATTAATCATAACATCTTAAACATAAAAAAAACAACTTAGGTGACGTTTAAAGCCACTGCAGAACAACTCCACCTGATTATATTTTCACGACCAACTTTTCGACATCATAAATCTTTGGACTAAAATAGTTTTAAATCGAGAAACGCAAGCGAATGTAAACCACAGATCACTCTGGTATAACCGGTCAACTGGTTAAGAAATCTTAACTTAATAATAAACTTGATTTTATGGACCCAATTGACGGCTGACACGAAAATAGGGCGACACCATAAATACGGTTACACCTTTGTGTCAGAAATGTACTTGTTTTAATACTCTGGTTTATTCCAATTGTTATGTCGCAATGGAGATAGGGGTCAACCACTTTTGCGGTGAGTTTGATGAAAGGGCGAAGGGGATATTTTTACATGGTTAAAATGTTTTTTTTTTTGGGCCACTGTCACTATCATCCTTCTGACAGTTCATTTGGAGTCAGATGCGTCTTTTTCTTCAATATTGTACTTACATCTTTATTAGCCGTCATTTCACTAAAGGTTGACTTTACCATATAAACTGGACGCGATCAGCACAACTAAACTGCGTTCTAGAATTTCTCAATAAAAACATCCTATACCGTGTACTAACCAACATTATCAATACATCTTTGACATAATCTACATAAAGCATACGAGACCATTCATATTATTTTTAATTCCAAACTTTTTCCAAGCTGTAAATTGTAATTCTGAATGATAATAAAAATGTAAAAACTCCGCTGCAGGATATTCAGATTCAGTTCATTAAAATAATGAAAGCTGAAAAGGTCTTTTGAAAAATGTAGGACGGATAGGTATTATGCATACGTCAGAGGCTTTCTGTACAATATTATGAATAAAACCAATGATAATGTAATTAGATGTAGACAGGTTACGTATTCAACATTCGATCTTCAAAAACGGCACAATAAAGCTAGTGATTTTTCTTAAAATTGCGGTGGCCGCCACTTAGCGTCCTTAATTTGACGTTGAATGACGTCACTGAAACGTTATTTAATTTATGTAAGTAAGTTGGTGTTGTAGTGTATCTATTTAATCCTTACATATTATAAAACAAAGTCCACCGCCGCGTCGCGTCTGTCTGTCGCCCTGTTCGCGATAAACTCAAAAACTACTGAACCGATTTTCATACTGTTTTCACCAATGGATAGAGTAGAGTGGTTCTCGAGTAAGGTTTTAGTCTATCATAACCGTCATCCACGCGGGCGAAGCCACGGGCATCAGCTAGTAGATATATAAACAATACCTCATGCACGCCAGCAGTGAGGTCCCTGTCACTAACGTCAGCTGTCAGTTTCCTAAGAATGGCGGGAAACAGTTGAGAGTGAGGCGGTGACCGCACTAGAGGCTTGTGGTGATGAGCCAGTGTAGTGATAGAATCAGCTTAAATACGGTGATCGATAGAATTCTACAGGTGTGTTTTCCTAGAGAGCGTTTTTTGACACCGTAATGACATACGGCCGTCACTGCACCCGTTATGTGGCGGCCACCGCTCTAGAAAACCGTAGCTTTATGCTCACATTAATAAAGTAATAAGTAATGTTGTATTGTGACATCGACGCGACACTGAGTTCAGGTTTGCTACTTGCAGAGTGCAACCTATCTACCTCCTTTTTTGGGGGACCTTATTGGTGACCTTATTGCTGATGTTCTTCAGACAGGTCAGATGCGTAGTACTCAAACGCAACCGGCGTGCTTGTATGACCAGATGTATGAACATAAACGAAGCAATCCCCGACCCTTGCACGACGGTGAAGCGCCCGCACAGGCGGACGCTGAGCCGCCAGTAGTAGTAGTAGTAGATTTAAACTTCTCGATTCAGCCTGTCCCGACTAGCTGCCCTCCCCCCAGCGACGCCCTAAGCCGAGGTCCGTACCCCACAGGGGGTGCCCTTAGCGAGCCGTCGTTTAGTTTTTAATTAGTTTTAGATTCGTTTTTAAATGCACCTGGCTGGAGGCTTTAAAAAAAATAAACGAAGCAAAAGGAGTATGTAAGGATCGTAGCAGGTGGCGTTCTGTAGTTTCTGCCTACCCCCATGGGAAGAAGACGTGAGTTTATGTATGTGTGTTTATACCACAGCATAAATAAGTATCGGTATTTTCATAGAAAACGTCGGAAACGACGCGCTTCGAAATCTCAGTGTATATCAGTACGCAACAGTATTGAGTGCGCGGCAGTTACGTACGGACGCGGAAGGTTTACCTACCGAGCGGCCGTAGTAATTATTTCAAGGTCACTGTCGAGATATGATACTGTTTCTTTATTATACTGTGGTTATACTATACTAGACATGACTGGTCTCTATATCTTCCTTAGCCGTAAGGGAGTCTTCGACGGCTTAAAAGGCTAATAGGATATCGATAATACCGATTAGAAAGTCGTTTACCTCACCCATAAATAATCGATACTAACATCTTTCTTTACGTACACACGGCTACACATCGAGCTATACATTTCCAGTATAAGCTGACCTCGCATTGTACGGAAATCCTATACAATGCGAGATCAGCATAAATTGGAAATGTATAGCTTGATGTGTAGCCGTGTGTACAACATAGACCGAGACAAATGATACATGGGTTCAGTTAGTGTCAAATATTTTTGATCACAGCGAAGTATACCTTCTTCTGAATTTAACTAAGTAGGCAGATATTTGTGACGCAAAACATGTCCGATATTACTGCATTCTTAGAAGTGACACATCCTTTTTTAAGCCGATGCAGCATCCTATATTCGGGCGTCCGCGTCGCTTCCCTCGTCAAATATTTTTGGTGCTTCTTCGTAGTAACATATTTCTGCTGCTACTTGTATAGGTCTTCCACAAATGATCACACATATTTACGACAGATATGAATGAATCATGAAATCAGATATGATTGCCGAGATGTCCATCTGTCCAGCTGTCTGCCTAACCCTTCAGGGAATACAGGCGTGATGTTGTGTTATATCTGCAATACCGACTCATAAACAAAACTTACAAGTAGTCGATTAGAAAAAACTCACTTAGTTTCAATGACTTTAAACAGGTGCCGTGTTACGAAGTATAAATGTTATCATTTTTCCAGTGTGCGAGAGAGACGGAGCTAGATAAGGCCGCTAGCACCATCCCGCTTTCGCAGTGGAATATGATGGCATTAATACTTCATAATACTACCCCTGGTGTTCTTCTAAAGACTCTCTTTAGCGGTCGTAGTCGGAGCGGTCGTGGTCACGATGATTTTTTTCCAATCGCAGGCGTAGTCGTTGCCCGCCTCACGATCTCTCTCCATCTGGTTCTGTTACATGACAGTCTGGCACATCCATTTACAGGGACTCCAACCACGGATTTTATTTGATCGGTCCACCTCAAATCGGTCGGTCCTTCTAAAGACTGGTGACGTGTAAAATGTGTAAATGAACTTCAAGAGATTAGCTAACACCTAAATGCTACGTGGGGTCGAGAAGACCAATACATCTATACTAATATTATAAAGCTGAAGAGTTTGTTTGTTTGAACGCACAAATCTCAGGATCTACTGATTGGAATTGAAACATTTTTTTTTGTGTGGGATAGTCCATTTCTTGAGGAAGGTTATAGGCTATATAACATCACGCTACGACCAATAGGAGCGGAGCATAAATGAAAAGTGTTGCAAAAACGGGAAAAATATTCCTTTTTGAGACCTTCCGTTGCGTGCGCTGCGTAAACGGTTTAAGTTACGCAAATATCATGTATGATGGAATTGTTCCTCTCTAAAAGTTCTAAAAAAAAGCCAACGACAGCATGTGTATCTTTTAAAATAAACTCACTATAATCTTTTTTTATGGTAATCAAATTTGTTCGAAATTAATGCAAGATTTGCGAAGGAGTTTTATCAACATAATATTAATTCTTATTCAAATAAATTCTTTTAACATCAAGGGTATTTATGTAGCAGTATCATAAATACTTTTTAATACATTCGAATCGGACATTTAATTACGAAGTTATCACGAAATGCAATACGCGAACCGTTCGACGCCAGCACTGTGCCGCGCCGCCGCCGCGACGTTCCCTACTCTAGATAGGAGAGGATTGGCACACGGGTAGACCATGACCTGGATGGAATAGGACATAGAATACGTTTTATCCCTATAATCCCATAGGATCGAGACCTACGCGGGTGAAACCGCGGGGCACAGCTAGTAAATAATAATACTTTATCGCAAGTTTCAGTTAAACTTTTTTGATTTATTATGTCGGAGTTCATGTCATGATCCGGTCTTCTGTCTGTGTTTTTGTACTAAAGGAATATTTTATCTGTATGGATGCTCATTTATAAATAAATAACTCTCACAAGTTTGACGGCTGATTAATACTGAAGTGGGTTCAAATTGGTGATGAATATGTATCGTTTTGTCTGGCCATTAATTTAAAACCAGGGTGTTTGTCGAGTTCTGTATTTGTTCAATTTTCGAAGACATAATAAATAATAACATTATTAGTTTTTATTCTTTTTTTTAAATAATTAAATTAGGTATACAGGGTCAAATTAAATAAGCTAGTAAAATTCCGCAGACCGATTGATCAATTAAAAAAAAAAACTTTTTGGGCTCAACGACCGCCAGGCTTGGCGTAAAACAAACAAGTTGTTTTAAAACACGTATTTTAAACAATGTTTAAAACATTTTAAAATAAAACAATGTTTTTTATTAAGTGTTTAAAATCACAGTTTAAAACAAGCTTTAAACAATGTTTTAAAGATTAAGGAAAAAAAACATGGTTATAAATCAAATTTTAATAGCGAATGAATATAAATAAATGAAAGTTATAAATGCTTAGGACTTCAAATAGCTCGAAAAGAAATTAAAATGGTTAGATTTTTGCAATATTAATTATGAAGTAATTGCCCGCAACTATTTTGGGATTTCCGCCTATTTGAACACTGTCCGTCCTACCTAGGTATATATATACTTTGGCGCCGGTCTGGCGCTTTTCGAAAGGAGGTAATTCCCCGCAATTGTTTTGAGGACTTCTTATTTTTTATGTAAATATACTTTTAGATAAGGTAATTCATTCATAAAAAAAGTAAGTATGGATACAGATCAGATAGTTTAATAGTTAGTAGGTACTAAGACTAACTAACTTTAACTAGTTTTTTTTCTATAGTCCCGAAATGAATTATATTAGGTCTGATGGATTTGTGTTGATAATAAATTTGATAAATCGCCCAAAGCAAAAAAAAAAAACAAAAGAAATTCTTGTTTAAAACATTTTGAACTGTTTGTTTTATAAAATTTAAAACTGGTTTTTTTTCCAAGCTTGACGACCGCTGGTAGTTTCGTTACTTGAAGTATTAGTTGAGACCAGCATTGCTATTCTGTAACCATCTCACCGTGAAACTTAGGTGAAGTGAGCTTGAAGTGAACTGTCACTGCCTTAGCATCAGTAGGTATCGATGACAATGACAGCTCACTCCACGCTCACTTCACCTGAGTTTTCACGGTGAGATGGTTACAGAATAGCACTACAGTTTTTTTTGTTTTATCATGTTTAGAATTTAGATATCGATACCCATCACTTCTGAGGAGTTTCACGTACCTTATTTACAGCACCAATGAAAGAGGCTCATTAACTTTTAAACTGTTTAAGTACTTAGTAACTAGAGAGAGAGTAGTTACTAGTAATTTTTCACTCAATATAGACTCATCGAAATTGGAAAATTGATTGCTGTTTGCGCGATTTTACAATATTTAATATATTAATTACATCTGTTGATTAAATAATTTGCTTATTTGTTTTTGGCAAATCCTATCCTCGTATTAAATCTTGTTGATTTAACAGGAGAGCTGTCGAAAACATAATTATATTCACATTAATTGTTACTAATCTAAATTATTTTTGTATTTAATAGATTTTGGGGAAAAAACTAAACTCGCGACAATCTAAGAAGTCCGTTTTGACAGCTATAAAAAGGCTACGTGCAGCGATGAAAAAAAAAATTGTTTCTTATAAACTGATTCTCGAGACATATTGACTGAACATACCTCGAGAGTTTGTAATCGACGACTTATCTACATTGATTAAAACTGATTCTCAAGGCGTAACGTTTTATTACATGAACGAGAACGAAACGTCAAAACGGACTTCTTAGATTGTCGCGAGTTTATCCTATTGTATTGTATTAGGAATTCAGACCTGACAATAGTTTTATCAATCTTTCACTATCTGTACGTATCCTTACATATTATAAAACAAAGTCCTCCGCCGCGTCTGTCTGTCTGTTCGCGATAAACTCAAAAACTACTGCACCGATTTTCATGCTGTTTTCACCAATGGATAGAGTGGTACTCGAGGAAGGTTTTAGTATTATAATAACCGACATCCACGCGGGCGAAGTCGCAGGCATCAGCTAGTTATAAATAAAACAAAGTCCTACGCCGCGTCTGTCTGTTTGTTCGCGATAAACTTAATAACTACTGCACCAAGCCGCGGGCATCAGCTAGTAAACTATAAATATTAATCTGGTGACAAGAAACAGACACGAAGTCTCAAGTCTCAGTGACTTATTGCAGTACAAATCGAAGTGAAAACTTGTTAAGTTTGTCACAAGTTAAAGGTTACATCACTGTACGACAGCCAAAACTTATAAGTAACGTTGCTCATTTTTGCTCGACTAAAGTCGTAAACTTTGTCGTAAAGAACTTGGCTCTGTCATTGCCTGAGCTCGTTTAGACAGTGCATACAGTATGAGACTCACCATCGCCCTATGAAAACAATAAAGGCATTTTTATTTTAGTGTCTCTTGGTCAAAATTGTTAAAAAGTTTTGAAAGAACCTATTTTAACTCAAGACAACCATTACTATGACTATTTTGAGCTAATAATTTGTTTTACTAGCGCAGAATGTTCAATTCTCAAAATGGCAACTTAGTCTCAAAATGTTGAATGCCTAATTTTATAAACGAATAATTCGCAAAACGGTCAATTCCATTGATACCTAATCCTCGAAAAGGTCAATTTATTGGGGAAAATAATAAAAAGATTTTTTTTTTCTGTCTAATGATAGACACAGCTGTTTTTAGTGTGCTCAGTGTCTAACCGTGCGTTTGCACTGGCGAAACATTTAATACAAAACATGTTGAAATCTCTAGTTCCTGTCAAAAATTGTATGGAACATTGACAGAAAGTTGAGATTTCAACATGTTTTGTCTTGAATGTTTCGCCAGTGCAAACGCACGGTTAGACTCAAATGCATTACATCAGAAATAGTCGTGTTTCACGAGTTTTCCCGATGTACCTTCTAGATTGTGTCGTACTATATCGTAGGTTGGTTTCACTGACACTAATAATCTCCGACTTCGACGGCGGCGACTCGATCTGTGATATTTGTCATCAGTGATTGAGAGAGAGTGAGTGAGTCCCAGAGACCCGTCTCACCACTTTCTCGTTCGCAGTTACGGGTTAATTCGAAACCTATATACCTACTTACCGATTACGTAAATAAACCGGTGCGATTTATGACCTGATGCTGAAATTAAATTAAGAATTTTGCATAATTTAATTGCAGTTTTTAACCTACTTCTTCAAAAAGACGGAGGTTCTCAATTAGTCTGGGTTTTATTGTGTGTTTATGTTACGCGATTACTCCGCCAAATATTAATCGATTTTGATGATTCTTTTTTGTTTGGTAGGTCATGCTTCAGAGTTGGTCCCATAATTTTTTATTAACTTTGCTTGCGTAGCTTTTGTGTGAGCTTCAATATTACGTATTTTTCCCACTTAGTACTATGTAGACGATGTTCTATGTGAGTCTATCACTGTTATTTACATAGCAGGTAGTGGTATTCGAATTTGTGTGGGGTAGGTATCACAAATAAAAAGAGAAAAATATTTTTTTTTACAAAAAAAAAACAACCGACTTCTTTTTTTGGAAAAAGTTTTTGAATGTCAATTGGTTAGATAAGAAATTGAATGGCAACGTCTGAGATATATTACCCGACGATGTGACACCGGTAGAACACCGGTAGTTTTCATAGAAATTGTTCCACCAGAGTCGGGTCGCGCCTATCTCCGGAAGCCTCATAGTCGGAGCCCTAAAAATATGCGGTTGTACGCGCAATCTGTAGGTGTAAAGTTTAGTAATGAATGGCCTACACTGTCCTCCCATAACTATTAACACTGTAATTCGAAAATATTGTAAAAGCCAATTATCTTTTAAAAGAGTAACCGTGGAATTTCTTGCCGGCTCTTCTCCATAGGAAACGACCAATTGGAACCGTGCACCTAGCTTCTGACGTTTCATAAGTGCCCATGAGTAAAAAAAAGGCTCCGTCTGATTACACTTCCTGCAGAATCAAGTTCATCCCTTTAATATAAGAATTCAGACCAATTACTTTAATTTTCCTATGAAAATTTAAAAATCCTGAAACTCTTGTCAGAATCGTGTTCCTCAAATAGAGAATTCTGATGCTTATTGCCTTTTATTGCTTGAAAATTCTGATCCTTATTGCCCCTAGAGTGCTGTGACGACGTAATTTCGCAGTTCACTATTTATAGTTTTTAAAGACATTCCTGAATTTAACGAGCGCCTGTATTGTTGGGTGCAGTCAACTTTATGGGAGGAAATATCAGTGACTGATTTAAAGTTCAGTCGGAGCTGTCATAAAAGGGACTTGGCTGCGAATAGACTCTATTACCTCCTGTAGGAAGGACTGAGATTTGTGTAAATTAGTAGAGAACCTTCCGCGTAGGCATAGAGATAAAATTATAGTATAGAGTGCGCGTAACAAACTATGAACAGTAGGCACGGGTTTGAACAACACGACGTTCCTCGCCACACTAACTCAATGGTCAGTTCGAGATTCATTCATTTGTATGTCATAGTGAAGCGGTATAAAATGTTATTTTGAGGTGTTGGGACATTCAATTATTTTGTATGGGACATTTGAAGTGCCTCTTGTATGTCTAACACTAATCTATAGCCTCACTTGTCTACGATGCGCACTAAGCGATTTGTGCAATACGCGCACTCTATGTAATATTATATCTCTATGCGCGTAGGATTCTCAAACGATGCCTCATCTCTTGTCATGCTCTCTGCACGATAACACCTGCTATGAAAGACCTTTACGAGGTGCTGTCGACGCGGCTGAATTCTGGTTAAAGCTCATGTAGATAATTGAGAAACATCGATACGATAAAGAAGTATTAAAACACTTCTCATATTTTTACTGCTAAGGCGCCCGCAGACAGGCGCGACGCTACAGCGCGACGCCACAGCACGACGAGTAAAATGATATTATGAAAACGTCATGGAAATTCTTCTACCAGAATTTCGTAGCACCGTCGCGACAACGACAAGTGACAATCGCTTCGAAAGCGTTTCGAATTTCTATAACGACTTTCAACAGGATTGACAAAAGCTTTTCGATAGCTTATGTCAGTCCTATACATTTACAGTGATAGAATGTCACTTTGTCTAGGCCCTCAGTTTCTTAAATCGCTACTTCTTCCCTCGTGTCAGCAGTCAGTAGGTACCTATGAACTTTATAAGTGCAAAATTCATGGCCTACCTTTAATTTAGCTCACTGACAATGTTAGTAGGGGGATTCCTCGGGTGTTGATGCCCACTTAAAATATTTATTCCTCAATTTTCATTATTGCACCTACCACTGTTTGTCTCTCTCTGGATGAGCCAAAGGTTGACTGGTAGAAAATGCCTATAGAATTATGAGGTTTATTTTTAAACGTTGCTTAAAGTTAAGTGACGTTCAAATGTCAAAAATGTATAACTTAAACAGTCGCTAATGATTACTTAACTTAAAGCAACGTTTATAAATAAAACCATAAGTCGGCCTCTGTACATTTATGTACTTGAAGTATTACATTTAATTAATAAATACTTTTAGGTGCACATACTTACTAATGATCTACTGCTAGAACCTTCGACTGTCCCTTAAAAGAAAAATAACTAACATCCATTCACGACCGACCTTCTCAAATAAACTAAGTACCTATTCGTACCTATCTATAACCTAAAAGTACTCTCGCGATGAAGAGACAAGCGACAATAACACACCAACTTTTGGTCCCAATTGTAACCCGTCAGATTTACACCCCCATTCTAATATACATGGTGTTGTAATAAATGTGTGTGCCACGATCTACGCTCTCCGCCCCGCCCTACTAACTCATTCATGACTCCCTGCGTTTATGAATGGGTAAAGTTGCCCGTTTTCCCGCGTTTGCGCAAATTTTATGGGAATGACGCCTGGCGGGGTAATGTCGCTGTGACGTACGGTTAACTTTATGTGTTTTGTTTTTTTTGTGGAATTCTTTATTTTGGGTATCTAGCAGCTTTCTCGTTTTAGAGATTCATTGAGTTTGTAGCGTCGTCGTCGATAGTACCTAAATAAATTTTCGCTTGAAATTTATTTTCTTTTATGCAATTTTTATTACTTATTATTTTCAACGTTTTATTGTAATCAGTAAGTAACCATTTTTGAAAGCGTTTTTTTTTTTTCATTTTATTTCTTCTTACAGGAATTACTAGGAATCTGATTAGGTAATGAGCATAAGATTTACGATTGCTTAATTACTAAAGTAAGTAATACCTACATACTTTCACGACTTTTGTCTGATCTTGTATTTGTTAAATAGTTACCTAATATTATGGGTCATTTGCTTCTATAGCTCGTTTAAAATTCTCGGAACATTAAATACCCAGAAGTTTGTGAACATTTATGAGGGAAGATTATTGAGTTCACGAAACTGTACTAAAAGTTATGTTACCTAATTGAACTTTTTCCTGTCCGTAAAATGGCCTGAAGGTCAAGATCCGATTCTTAGCAGTCAGAAAAGAAATTACAAGTAGTGAACTCTCGACAATCTGCGATGAAATTCATCACATACCCACCTTTATTTTAATTTAATTTTATAAATTTTAGGAAAACTTACGTCTAAATACCTCAGCTAATACATTACATTTAAATATCAAGTACAATGTGTAAACGATGCAATTACAAGCTTCCACTAACGATTAATGTCGTAACATCAACAAAAACATGAAATCTATGCAAATGAATTATCTCACGCTCAAATTAATACAATAATAAAGAGAAGAGAGAAAAAAAGTTGTTATACATCGAAAAAATAATCGTAAACTAATGTTACATTTGACGTATATTTCACCTAAATCCCTAAATTCATAAGGTAAATTCATAAGGGTCCAGGCAGACGGATTGGCAAACGCAGGCTTTTGTTAGTAGGTAGGTGCTGCCCATCTTATTCTCCACATCCCTTAATTATAAAATCAGCCTGTATCGTTTCTACTGCTGCGACACAGGCCTCCTCTCAGTTAGAAAGAGTGGGCCATATTCCACCACGTGCGCCCAGTTATCCCTTGATCTCCTTTTATGACGTTCTCGGCTGAACCACTTTAGTAACTGTAATATAAAGTGTTAATAAAAGCCGCTACAGCGCTAGCAAGCGACATCCCACAAACAAAGCTAAACATTTATTTGGCAGAGTTGCGGCAAAGTAGCGCTGCTCTAAATCCGCTTCAAGCGTCAACCGTCAACCGTCGGTTTCGCAACAAATCTGCCAGACGCTGAGATACCGCATTCCGTAAGGGTCGTGTTACGCGGAATATGCCACGGACGATGAGAAAACGAAGTGTTTTTATACATAACACACGAAATAACATAACTAGATGTTAAATAATTAGGTTCTGGTGCAAAGTTCGAATGTTAAAGGTGAAAATCGTGAACAGATTCACGTTTTTCGAACAAAAAATTCTATAGACGGATATAACACAAGATATCGGTGCATATTTTTCTAATTTACAATACAATACAATTTAAAATCCATCAGTCTACCACTCACGTGGCCGACACACACTCCTATGACGAGTTCTGAGCCTCCATTTTCATTATTTCTTACTCTAACTATTGTCTGGTCTTCGCCAATTATGTAACCTGCCAACAACTTCCACTGTTCACATAATAATTAGTAATATACTGAATATTGATAATAATAATATACTGAACGATACTACCAACTTGCAATAGTATCAACTTTGACAATGAACTATGACATCGAGACGTGTGTTGATGGTTATTGAACTGGAACTCTTACGTACTGTGTCATATCATGTTACCATAGTGACTGCCATCACTGCTTCCTTACTTCCAGAACAATAAGATTATCATCCAAGCACCATTGTTTAATCCACGCGTTTATGCAAACTTCCATTCCGATGTCAATTTTCAAAATAAACCTTCATATTATACCCAAACATTCTAAATTTAAAAATGATTAACGAACAAATTCTAAGCTGCCAGCTTTTTTAATTGAAGACACATTCGATATCATACTACTCGTATATGTCATCGCAGGTGGCACAAAAACGCTTACTGCAAGAAGAATCTTGCAAATATCAGCAAATTCCACTGACATTCTTGCTTGTACTGCAAAGGAATAAAAGCCTGAAGATACCGCATACCTCAAAGGTCATATTACTTGGATATGTCACGGACGGTTGAATAAAACGAGTGCTCTTTGTTTCGGCCTTGTTCGACGATATAATTGTAATGTGAACTTTGATTTATAAGAGTATTGTTCTCATATAGCAAGGTGTTGATTTGTGACGAAATAACACCGTAATGGATTGATACTTAAATATATTGTTTTTGAAATATACCCTGCTGTCATCACTATAATATTGTGAGAGAGAGTCAAGTAATATGTCCTGTTTCCCAAGCTGTGAATTGAAAACTATACATAAAGTCAAAGTCAAAGTCAAATAATTTATTTCAAATAGGCACATAAAAGGCACTTTTGAACGTCAATGAAAAACAAACAAAGAAATAGAATTGATTCTAGTTGCCCATTCCAAAAGGTAGATTTCGTATGGAGAAGAATGGGCAAGAAACTCCACCGTTACTCTTTTCAAAAATGTTTACAATATTTTGTATACATGAATTATATAATTATATGTGAAGACCATGCACCCACAATAAGATTACTGTCCCACAAAAGGCAAAAAAAAATTATAAATGGAGCAATGACAAATAAATCAGTTATGTGAAACGTACATGGTGCTCACATATTTACAAACATTGTAAACGACATACGATGTAAGAGTATGAAAACCCTTAAAAGGGACGCCTTAGAGCCCTTATCCTGTTATTAAGTACTCCCCCACTACTTACTATATCTGAAGGGAAAGCTTTAAATCTTCCCAAAAATCTAGAATTTTCTTAAAACTATTTAATTCTTCTAGGAAATTATCTATAAATCTTAACTGGGACTCTTGCAACATAAATAACTCAGCCACTTGGTTTAATTTCATTTCCTTCTTCATTTACATCTTAAGAATTGTCTCTGGATGTTTCGCTACGCTTGCGTGTAATCCAACTCCGGTGGACCTGGCCTGCTACGCTGGAACTTACCAACTCAAAATTGTACACTTATGTTTGATATCAACTGCTGTTTTTATGTAGTCTCTGCGAATGATGCCACTATTAAAACCAGTGATGTATTGTGTTGTTGAGATAGTGTCGCGATTTTGTCCGAATTAACGGTTACGTAAAGTGTGTGAAATATAGGGCATTTCTCAATGAACTGCATGTGTATAGATGTTGGTTTTTGTTGTTAGCGTCTCGTGATTCTGATGCAATAGGCTTTTTTGTTCTACCGACGTTAATAAGGGCGATTCTCACGAAGACTAGACTGCTTTTGATTCTATGGAATGACATTTTTTTAAATGTGAAAATGAACGTGTCCTTCGAAATTTACAAGAGACCTACGCCTTTTAAAATGGCACCGTGAAAATCTCTTTGAAAAATTGTCTGTTACTACCACTTGGCTGCACTGAATGAAGATAACGTGTTAATTCCAAACAATAACGAATGAATTATCTCCGAAATGTTATACGAATATTAATTTGTAACTCCATCCAAAACAAATCGAGAGCCTTAAACAATCGGATGACAATCGATACTATATCCCCCGATCGGAAAAGGGCAAAGCAATTTGCATTCGAATAAATTATTGCCATATTGCAAAACGGTGCCATATTCTTGAGGGTGAAGTAATTATATTCACAGCACGAAACGCTGAAAATGGCGTAAGATTACAGTTTGGATGTCGGATCGATTTGAAAAAATCCCATCAAATCAGGAAGTGGGTCTTTGGTCTCAAGTCGGTGGCAATCGGGAGCTCTTTAATTTATTTGGTTATTACTCTTGGGACCTGTTTCATGTGAGTGTTATAGTATAAAATGAATTGGAGATTTGATGAGTGGCTTTACCTTTTTTGTTGCTAAAACGGAGTGTCGTTATTGAATAGGAAAATATAGTTTCAATAATCGTGAATTTTCTATTGTATGTAGGTAATGTTTTAGGCTTTATCATGTTCCGCGATTGCTCAAAGGATTGTCAGACACTGGCTTATAGGAGGGCTGAGAGACTATTAGGGTCGTTCGATTTTTCCTCAAATCTGTCTCACAAGTAGGTTATTTTTTGGAGGTTTTTATTCTAAACTAGCTGTTGCCCGCGACGGTCGCGAATTTGTCTGCGATCTAGGAAGAAAAGTAGCCTATGTCCTTCTCCAGGTCCCAGGCTAGAATTATCAGTCAAATTTCATCCAAATCCGTTCAGCCGTTTTAGCTTGAAAGCGTAACAAACAAACTCTTGTATTTATAATTAGTAGCACACCCCTTTTTTTTTTGAGTTTGGGAAATCATCAAATGACTTCTCCCGCTCTGTCAGCGGTCAGAGAGAGAGCGGAAGGGCGTGTCAGACTTTTACTGACTAAAACCCACCCGTGTTCCTTTAGTTGCCTATTGCCAAGGTCCCGGTATCCCTTTCGGACTTTCCCGCAACCCTGCCAAGAGTAGCACACCCCGCGGTTTCACCCGCACAAGTCTCGACCCCAATATCGGGATAAAAAGTTTCCTATATCTTTCTCCAGGTCATGGTTTACCCCTGTTCCAAATTTCATCCAAACTCGTTTAGCCGTTTTAGCGTGAAACCGTAACAAACAAACAAAAAAACGCACTTTCACATTTATAAATAATATTAGTTAGAATAAACATTTAATATCATACAAAACTCTTCTCATATCAGAAAACAAACAAATGTGGACCATAAAATAGTGTCAAAAAATACAGAGCGAAATTAAATCCAGAACAATATGGATGGAACAAAAATTGCATTTAAATTGAACGCGTCCAGTTCACTTCAATGGCAGCCGTCAATTGTTCCCATTCACGCGAAAGTTATGAATTTTGTTAACTACTGAGCCAATTATATTTAAATGAATATTTAAAAATAAGAGTTTTTGAGTTTATTTATTTAATAGCAGTTTTTGCCCACTGTGTTTTTCTATCAATCTGTAAGTGTCATCGATTCTCCTAAACCGCAATAAGTAACCGACTTAGGTAAAATGCAGAAGGAGAAAAAAACTGTTTTTTTTTTTTTCATCTTGCCAAAACCTATATTAATAGCTCAATTACAAAATCTTGTGTATTGTCAAAAAATCTTGTAATTGTTAATTGCCAATTGGTAACTACGCAACCATTACGAAACAAAAATTACGTGAATAATTAACCCTCCAAAGCAACAGTCTCATGTCTCCATACTTTTTCTCATTATTGACATTATTACTTACGACTTACGTCAACGCTGTCGTCATGGGAATTCTTGTCCGTGGTCAATAAGACCGGTTCCAACTCAAGTGCCCAGTAGAAAGGGACAGGGGTCACTTTCCCATGAATCGATGGGTTTTTGCTCGAGTTTTAGATTCTTGCTATGGTATCTTTTTCTCCACATTGTCGGAATTGGCGTGGGATCGTGTGATATGAAAAGATGAACGTCAAGTGGCAGGAACGGGTTATGCGACTAGGACAATTTTGATGTTTTTTTTACGCTTTTTGGATTTTTCTAGATCGTTAAAGCATTACACATTTAAAAAAATCTGCTGCTCAATCCTTTCGAAAAAATTTAGGGAACAGCTGTAATTGTTGTTGCGATTTTCGGGATCCTTTAGTGATAGTTTTTATAATGATTAGTATTCAGATATTTCTATTACACCATTTAAGAAGTAATGTATGAATCTGTGGATAATTTTTTATCACATTCAATGTTTTTATTTGACAGCGACGCCAATCCTTACTAGTTCCTTACTAATCCTTACTTCCTTACTAATATTATAAATGCGAGAGTAACTCTGTCTGACTGTCTGTCGCGCTTTCACGCCAAAACGACTGAACCGATTTAAATGAAATTTGGTACACAGATAGTCTAGAGCCTGAGAAAGGACATAAGCTACTTTTTATCGACATACCACGCGGAGGAAGCCGCGGGCGGAAGCTAGTATTTGCATAAAACCTTCGTATGGTTACTCCGTGTGGTTACGGTATGTTATACTTACTATCACTTTGTATTCCATAACTATCCGTGGTTACAGTATCCTATCCCTTTGTGTTCCACAACTAGACTTACTCTCGCTAATAAACCATCGTTTATTTTAACAACTTAACGACCTATTGTATCTCCATTGCCACAATAGTTCAACCCAAATATGCCAGATGAGTCTTTAGGATCCCGCAGAAAGGCGCGACGCGAGTCTTGACTGAAGTTTTCATAGAAATTATTCGACAAGAGTCACGCGCGTCTTTCGCCTCGCGCCTGTCTGCGGTAGCTTTTTAGGTAGGCGGCCAAGTCTCTTAGTATCGTAATAATAATAGTAGCTTTTCATTACGTTAAGTAGGGAATTTAATACTAAGAAGAGGCTAAATGAGCTTAGTTGATTGAAGCGGGTGATTAGTGGATGAGCTAAGTTTTATGGGTGATCTGAGAAGCTAAAGTGAGTTTGTTGTTGGTTTGCTTGTTTGTTTGTTACGCTTTCACGCTAAAACGGCTGAACGGATTTGGATGAAATTTGGCACTGAGGTAGACCATGACCTGGAACAGAATATAAGATACTTTGTATCCCGATATTCCCACGGGATCGAGACTTATGCGGGTGGAACCACGGGTCGCAGGTAGTAAGCTATAATTTTTGGGTTGGTTTTAATAGAATGTGACTACAATTCATTATATAAATACTTATGCCAATGTTATGTAAAAAACTTATACCTACATCAATTATTATTATCTCATCGTAATAGGTAAGCTTAAGTATGTCGTATATATTCATAACATTACATTAAAGCTACCTTTCTTTCTTTCTTTCTGTCATGGAAGGCTCGTCATACATATCAATTTTCTATATTAAATCATTTAACCAAATGAGTCTTTGATTGGAAGTTTCAATATGAACAACACGCACGCCCATACAATTTAAAGCCATTAAAAATATTTCAATACCGGTCCGTATGTACTGAAAAAATTATTTTAAGAGGCCGTATTATGTTATTTGCGTAATAAAGATTAGAACACACGTGCGGTTTAGATTATACAGAAAAAAATCACCGATAAAAACATTGCTATCATAGCTTAGCCACTGGAAGCAAAGATTAATTCTTCAAGGACTTTCTAATTAAACTACAATAGTTTTTGGTGCGCGCGCGGCCCGGCCGCGGTCATACAAAAATCGTTAGATTCGCCCTACCGCAACAAAAGATGCTCGCGTTTCTGTTACACTTTGACACCTCTGACACACACAATCTCGCAGTAACTTGAATTTGACTGCCTTTGAAATGTCATTTGCGGATGTGATAATGGTTTACATTTCCTTAGGTCGTGTCGGTTTAGGAGACGTAAATCTAGCTAAAACAGTCACCTAGAGCTTCATAAAATGTCGTTAGTAAAGTATTCAGCGATGAACATTTCGCACTATTTTTAGTATGTATGTATAATAGAATATAAGTATATGTTTCAAGTGTATGCCTTCAGGCGACGTCAGTGTACATGTTAATGAGTGTGCAGACGGATTTATACAGGGCTGTCACTGTCAGTTACGGTGACTTGACAATCTAACAATCTTAAATTCATTCATTCATTCATTCACTCACTCACTGACAGATAACGCACGTCGAGAAGAATGAAATTTTGCACAAGGGTTCCTTATTATAACGAAAGTAGCACTAGGGAGGATTTTTGAAAATTCATGTGACAACTCGCCCGTTTTGGGCGAGTAAATTAGTGAGGCTCTTCTTGTGTAGTCCATTATCAAACAAATAAAGAACTTGTCTCTGACCACAGATTAAAAATGTACTCTGTGCCACAGACTAAGTAGCCCCTGAATACGAGGCTTTGGGTAAAAAAAATTACATTATTTATTTTGTAATGTGCGTTTAGTTTGTGCAGAATAAACAATTTTTCTTTTTTTTTTCCGTTCATTTAAAACCTCTTCATTTAAACAGTGTGCTGAGTGAATCGGCTATTAAAAATCTAAACACACTTTGCAACTTCTAGGTCCTTACCTTACTTACTGTCTCAGAATGAGAAAATGAAAATATGGTTACTAAAACACGTAATTTAGCCAACAGTACATAGCGTAAAGCACAGTCTTACAGCCGAGTGACTGTGATTACTTTTGAAATTAATTCTAGCTAAAGTACGGGCCAACTACTCGAGTAGAGGTTTAGTTTAGTAGGCGACAACCATACCACACCTCACGACGATAATGACATGAAAGGGTCGTTGCCCCCAGACCGTATTCATTATCTGTTTTTGCTATAGACTAAATAGTTTTTGTATAACATTTTTATGTGAGCAGTTAGTACAATGATTTATTGTTGATTGGTATTAGTTAAAAACAGATTTGACGTCATTACGTGATTTGTTATTACGAAGTTATTTTATTCATACGAATTTACAACTCAATTTATCATTGATATTCATTACGGTGCACCCTCTCAATTTCTTGGTGCTGTATGAATAAATATCGTATGATCATCAAGATTTGTATTTCAGTACGTCCATTCTATAAAATTCAAACAAACAACTCGCATCTCACATCGCTTTTCACTCTCACTTCGCATAAGGTTCAAAATTTGTTCGGGTTCGAGTGCGAAGTGAGCGTCGAAGTGACGGAGGAATTACCTTACTGAATGTCACTTATTACGTCATCTCTTACTTTATCTGTCAAAATCTCACGGTTAATTTAGTTCAACTCGCTGACACGCTCGCAAGGATAGCGCTAGTGTATCAACTGAGTTTTTAGAATAACAATCAAGAAATTCACAGCGGATTCAGATTCGAAGTTTAAAATGAGATCTTACAGAATCACACCCCAGATCCTAATTAAAGTTTAATAATACTAAACATAACCAATAGACTGGCTCCCCATCACATAGGTGCAAACAATGGAGGTGTATCTTCAAAAGTACCCTTTCGAGACACAACTACTTTATTTATAGAACCATGTATATTGACTAAACTGCTGTTTTCACCTTCGGTTCGAAGGTCCAGGATTTTCGCCCGATTGATGGCAATAGGCTCGCCCCCTATTACATGGGACTTAAAAAAAACTGGCGAAGTGTTACTATAGGTGCACCTCTGCCTAATCCTTCCAGGAATACAGGCGTGATGTATTCTCTTTAATCCTAAATGACTTACCGGTACCAAAGACCTACTCTTACGTCAAGCCGCTAGAACAAAGTAAGTTGAGGCTCTATCAAATTAATGAAATTAACGAGTGGGCTGAAATGGGCGCTTCAATTAATTCTCTAGTAGCCATTACTAAGTGATTGGCTGTTAGTCCAGTGAGGCAGTGCGCGTGCAAACACAGACTGCGAACAGCCTTACGTACGCTGTAACCGCGAGGAGTACAGGGAATTACAGGGCTCGCCAGAACTTAGAATATTCAAGTAGTTGGAATTGTCAAGTGACGGTGTTAATTTAGGTTTCTGTGGCCTCGTCGGGTAAGGTTTCGTGTAGATGGCACCGCAGCCGCGCCGACACGACTCTGTTGTTGCTTAGTACACGAGCAATCACAATCTGTTTACTAATTGATTACTACTTACTAATTGATTCTAAGTATTTTGCATGCAATTGATACACTATGTTGTATAGCTAAACATGTGGACAAAGTCAAAGTCAAAGTCAAATAATTTATTTCAAATAGGCACATAAAAGGCACTTTTGAACGTCAATGAAAAACAAACAAAGAAATATTCTAGTATATTCTACCAAACTGTAACAACTTTATACCATGTTTAAGGCAAATAAAGACTTATCTTATCATATCGGTTTGAAACAAATTGCTAATCCATTGCTTCATAAGTTCGAAAAAAAATCTGCTCAACAACGTAAATAACGCAATGAATGTTGTTAAACTGTCAAATTGAAAAAGATTAGTCTTAATCGGTTACGCAATTAGATAGCTGACCACTAATGAACATAACACATCGTGTTCCGAACTCATATGTAATACACCTACCTCACGGATCATTAATTGAATGTAGGTATTAGGCACAGTTTACATCCACTATTAATAAAGCGTAATTTGACAATAAGTCTTACCAAGGGCTATTGTCTTACCCAGTGACTGGATTGTGGAGGTCAGATCGGCAGTCACTTCATGTAAACTACTGGTATTCAGCTGCATCCGGTTAGACTGGAAACCGATCCCAAATAGTTGGGAAACGGCTAGGCAGATTGTTTTATTGGTAATAGAAAACGTCAAAAGGATAAAATTGAAACTAAACATTTGTATTGTACAAACAAAGCTCTCTCCTTATATATCTTAGCTATCTGGACAAAATCAAACTGGTTGCTAATTTAGTTGTATATTTTATTATTTGTATGTCATAGATTTTTACACTCTGTGATTGCATGGAATCACGCACTGACTTATTAGTATTACTTGTAAAGATGTTAGGAATATTGTAATATCGTATACTTTTACAATGTTTGTAAATATGTGAGCACCATGTACCTATCACATAACTGATTTATTTGTCATTGCTCCATTTATATTTTTTTTTTTTGCCTTTTGTGGGACAGTAATCTTATTGTGGGTGCATGGTCTTCACATATAATTATATAACTCATGTATACAAAATATTGTAAACATTTTTGAAAAGAGTAACGGTGGAGTTTCTTGCCCATTCTTCTCCATACGAAATCTACCTTTTGGAATGGGCAACTAGAATCAATTCTATTTCTTTGTTTGTTTTTCATTGACGTTCAAAAGTGCCTTTTATGTGCCTATTTGAAATAAATTATTTGACTTTGACTTTGACTTTATAATTTAATTGAAATAAATCCATTATTAAAATATTTTGTTTTAATTTCAGGTAAGGAAACTCCGGTAAACGCCTCGGCATTTGATGCTGTTGCTAATAAGATAAAGGTAAACGTTTTATTATCCAAGTTTTACGGTTCAATGTTTACAAGGATATTGCTCGATTAGCTTGCATGTAGCTATAATACTGCCGATTAATCATGGCCGGTCCGAAATTTCTGCAGAAGCTTGCGGAATCGCATTTTTTTGAGAACAAATGTAGAAATGAAAAAAAAAAAACAGCTTTTCCCTACATTTATGTTCGCATATATCAATCAATCTGCCTAGCCTTTTCCCAACTATGTTGGGGTCGGCTTCCAGTCTAACCGGATGCAGCTGAATACCAGTATTTTACATGGAGCGACTGCCTATCTGACCTCCACAACCCAGTTACTCGGTAATACGATACCCCTTGGTAAGACTGGTTGTCAGACTTTCGGGCTTCTGACGACCCGTAACGACTGTCAAAGATCTACGAATGACAGCCGGGACCAACGGATTAACGTGCTTTCCGAGTCACGGAGGAGTCTCGGTATGTAAAGATGGTCACCCATCCACGGATCAACCCCGGCAAGCGTAGCTTAACATGATGGATCGACCCGTGAGGCTGTTATTACTTAGCCACGAGCTCCTTTCTATCGCATATCTCGTCAAGTGATTTCTTTCTCGCGGTTTCAGGATTGGATTCGTCGTGAAAGTTGTTCATAATGATGAGTACAATGACCCCTTAAGTTACCTATGACCTTTTGTTTGTGTTTGTTATGTTTATTTGTTGTCGTTTGCTAATGTCGATGTCGCAACAATAATTACGCAATATTGTCTTTGGTCCCTGGCCTTGACATCAACCAATGAACGAACGGCAAGGAACAATAATGTTAAACTTTTTTTTTTTTTTGCTTGAACAAGGCTTTTGTCTACTATTGTATTATTTCTTATTTTGTCTTTTTCTGTTGCATGTGCGTTGCTTTTGTTTGCAGAATAAACAATTTTCCTACTTTTTTTTTTTTTTTCTATGAATTCAGTTTCACCCTGTATACTTACTTAGTAGGTAATACAAAACCAGGCTTTAAAGATTTACAAGTAGTTCGTTCAATTGAATATACCTATTATTTGTGTCGTGAGAGCACGTTAGTTATAAAACGTGCTCTCCATTGTACGGGCGTCCGAATTAGAACATTATCACATTCGTCACGGTCCTTCAATGCCATGGGCCAGATGGTATACCTTGATACTTAGAACTTAGAACTCTTACCTATGCACATTGAGTTAGGAAGGCTATGTCGCTGGATACGGTATGTTGGCTGGATAAAGTTGTCGCGTCGTAGGATGTTTCGTTTTAATTTATTTATGTAACCAACAGCGATACATAAATAATACTTACTAGCTTCCGTCCGCGGCTTCATCCGTGTGGTATGTCGATAAAAAATAGCTACCCTATCTCCTTCCCCAGGATGCTATCTATCTCCTTGCCTTTTGTCGAAATCCATTCAGTGGTTTAGGCGTGAAAAGGTAACAGACAGACAGACAGGGTTACTTTCGGATTTATAATATTAGTATCGATAATATGGATCCATATCCATAAATAATGTAATATACATATTCTGTAGCATCCTTATCCATATAAGGATGCTACAGAATATGTATATTACATTATTTATATCTATAGGTACACCAACAGCAGTGCATTAAAAAAAACACTGTCCTAACTAATATTTTGATGATTATGCGAAAGTGAGTTTGTCACGCTAAAACGGCTGAACGGATTTGGATGAAATTTGAATATTTTTCGTCCTGGATCGCAGACGAAGACGCGAGCAATAGCTAGTTTGGATGTAAAGCAAGTACTGGTATCTATATAGGTACCTATTATAGGTGTACACAGCATTCATCATAAAAAACCTCGCAATTATCTTAGAAAATATTATATATCGCGGGGCGAAGGTAGTTACCTTCGCCCCGCGGTTCCACCCGCGTAAGTCTCTATCCCTTGGGAATATCGAGATAAAAAGTATCCTATGTGTTAATCCAGGTTATAAACTATCTGTTTGCCAAATTTCATCCAAATCCATTCAGCCGTTTTTGCGTGATTGAGTAACAAACATACAAACACACAAATACACAAACACACAAACTTTCACATTCATAATATTAGTAGGATTATATGAAAATATGAAATATAATTAGGATTTTATGGCTAACAATTATTGATTGCCATGTATCTAGGATAACTTTATGTAAAGTTTGGCCGATTATTCGGTGAAAAGGCGAGTTTGACCGAACATTTGGTCGAAAGGCGAGTTTGGCTAAACATTTGGTCGACTATTTTCGTCATATCGTTGGCAAGTAAAAATAGTAAACACTGTTGAGGTAGGTACATTTTTAGATGCTTATTATATTTGTTATTTTTTAAATATTTGCTAACCTTTCACATTACAAACAGACCTCCATTTATGTAGCTACTGATTTATGAATAGGTATTTTATTAATAACTTGGCAACATTCCATTTTATACTAGTAGTTAATCTGTTAGATATTTATATAATTTTCTCAAATCTGTTTATTTTCATAAGTTTATTAGAACATAAATTTTTGACATACAACATCAATATTTATAATTTCATTACTTAAAGAAAATTTTATTGGAAATGGTCGATGAACTCCTTACTCTTTACCAAAAAAATAGTACAGCCAACAACAAAACTCGAAACACTTCAGAATTTTATTATAAATTTTTGAGAAAAATCTTTCATTACAATCTGAACAGAAGTAAATTTTTAAGAATATTTATTATTATTAATAGCTGAATGTAATAAAAAACTAAAAAGCAGTTTATCGAATCGTTTTGTGACAATTTTGATGATTATGTAAAGGTGACAGTGTTTATGGACTTTCCTTGCTGACCGTACGTAAAGTAATCCGTTCTTTTTCGAGATTTATTTAAAAAAAGAAAAACAATTATATAACACATCCATTCTTTCTTTCTCTGACAATAAGAAGTCTGTCTCGTCGGTTGCTCGTGCCGCAGTAATCACAAGCAATTGTTATTGTTAACACATACATACACACTATACATAGGTACTCGTATAGTGAGGTGAATGAACTCCGAATCTATTTTATTTATAATTTATAATCGAAGCTGCGTCGTGGCGTGCCAAGTAAAACAATGTATAGCTGGTGTATAAAATAGGTACTAAAATAGGTATTAATCAGAATTACTTTGTTGTTTCATTGTAAAGTCGATTAAAATTTCGGTAATTTTTGGTTTTTGGGGTTCCGTACCCAAAGGGTAAAACAGGACCCTATTACTAAGACTCCGCTTTCGGTCCGTCTGTCTGTCTGTCCGTCTGTCACCAGGATGTATCTCATGAACCGTGATAGTTAGACAGTTGAAATTTTCACAGATGATGTTATTACTGTTGCCGCTATACTAAAAATCAGAATAAAGTAAATATTTAAGGGGCATGCAATGATATTATATTAAACAGATATGTTGTGAGCGCGCAATCGTGAAGACTCGAAAACACCCCAATTGTAACGTATTGGCTTTAGTCTGCGACACGCATGGCGACGAGTAATACGCTAAGTTGAAGCAGCAAAAATAAACAAAAAATGCCATCGTGTGTATTGAGAAAGTGTACCAATTATTATGCGAAAGTTAGTAAAACACAAGGGATCTCATATCACATGGAAGTACGCAATATACTTCGATTTATTATTTATTTTAATTATTTTCCTAATATTCTGATATTCGGAGGTTATAAAAAAGAAACAAATGGAAATACATTTTATTGTCGTGAGTGCGACAAGGACGCATTCACTCCGGACATAGAATAAAAGTACAGATGCGAAAACGTAGGCATTAAAGTCATCGTTACCCCACAGTTCTGTTTTCCTTTTTTCTAACCTTGTATTATTTAATCATTTTGTTTTATGTAATAATTTATATACTTACATTTAAATTAAACATGTCATGTGCTGGAAAAGAAAATAAAGATAGCTTATCATTACCATAATATCACAGAGAATATTAAAATAAAGCTATTTCTATATTTAGGGTTCCGTACCAAAAGGATAAAACGAGACCCTATTACTAAGACTCCGCTGTCTGTCTGTCCGTCTGTCACCAGGCAGACGGTATCTCATGAACCGTGATAGTTAGACAGTTGAAGTTTTCACAGATGATTTATTTCTGTTGCCGCTATAACAACAAATACTAAAAATCAGAATAAAATAAACATTTAACCCATACAACAAACGTGATTTTTTTGCTAGTTTTTGCTCGATATTGATAACGGCAACAGGTAGACGCTGGAAATATTCACTGAGTATTTAGTTATATATTCACTTTTACTTCCCAAATGTCGTGTGATACCCCATAGGTGCATCGGTAAAATGCCCGAAATGTCACATGCACCTATGGGGTACCACGCGACAATAATAGTGTATCGTTGTTTACCACATTAAGGCTTTTAATTGCATGCACACATCTTTGTAATTCATAAATATTGTAATGCAAATCTATTTTCTATGTTAAAAATAAAATAATTAAATTAAAATAAAACAAATATTTAAGGGGGGCTCCCATACAACAAACGTGATTTTTTTGTAAAAAAAACTGAATCTTTTTGAAGGTGTATGATTATTTGTGGTACAAAATAAATATTGTTTTCCTTTTACATCGTGTTTTATTTCTCACCATAGATACAAACCGCGTGTACAAATTTAGTACGCGCGGTTTGTACCTTCTGTCTCGTTAAATTTGTTAGTCTGTGATGCCAATATTCGGTGATTGGTGGGCAGAATAATGTCTGTTTACATTCGCGCGCAATTGACAACACTAGCTGTCTCTTTTTTTCTTGCTGTTTTTATCAAGGCATCTCTTTCTATCATTTTTACTTGTAGTGAAATGTAAAATGAATGAAACGTGGGTATGTGTGCTGCCGCTACAGCGCGGAACATTTTTTTCGGTTGTTTTGTGAGTGTATAACATATCTGTTTAATATAATATCATTGGGGGCATGTAACAAACGTGATTTGTATTTGATTAAGATAAGTAAGTACTTCTTTGGGACAGTTTATGATAAGCGTATTAATATAGACGTGTGGAAAAGAAGTGTGGTTTTCTAATAAAGTACTTAGGTACCTACTAGCCATTTTTTTTGGAAATTCAGATTTCTGACCTTGATCAATAATAAGTATTTTTTTTAAGAGTTGGTTATAGTCCTTTGCTTTTTATTTTATAAAGTAACTAGCTTCCGCCCGCGGCTTCACCCGCGTTGTGTGTCGATAAAAAGTAGCCTATGTCTTTCCCCGGGATGCCATCTATCTCCTTGCCAAATTTTATCGAAATCCGTTCAGTAGTTTAGGGGTGAAAAGGTAACATACAGACAGACAGACTAGAGTTACTTTCGAATTTATAATATTACTAGCCGATGCCCGTGGCTTCGCCCGCGTGGGTGACGGTTATTATGTACCTTACTCGCGAATCACTCTATCCATTGGCGAAAATAGTATGAAAATCGGTGCAGTAGTTTTTGAGTTTATCGCGAACAGGACGAGAGACAGACGCGGCGAAGGACTTTATTTTATAATATGTAAAGATAAAGATAGTGTGGGTTCATAAAAAGTTCGACGAAAAATTACTACGATATGAATTTTTCCCATTTCTTTCAAATGCCACACACGGTCTTTATCTCACAATAATTTCTATAAATACACTTTTATTAACCTTTCAGCAATCGACCTGTTATCGCGTTAATGACAGCTGATAGAGTGATAGTACAATCGATACTGTATGCGACGTTCATCGAACTCAAACAAAGGACTAAGAATTAATTGATAAGAGTTATCTGTTTATAATATTGCTAGCACATGGCTTGATGATGTGTGAAGACATTAAACAAAATAAATTAATTATGAATAATATTATTACTCACCTAGGCTTAAAGTCACCCAAAGGGCAATGGGGAGGGCTATGCTTGGAGTTTCCCTACGTGATCGAATCAGAAATGAAGAGACCACAGGAGAACCAAAGTAACCGAAATAACCCGAAGAATTTCCAAACTTAAGTGGCAGTGTGCAGGGAATATTGCTCGCAGAACAAGATGGCCGATTGGGTCAAAAGTTTCTGGAGTAGCGACCGCGTACCAGAAGACGTAGCGTTGGAAGGCCTCCCAGAAGGTGGACCGATGACCTTGTGAAGGCCGCAGGAATCCGCTAGATGCGGGAAGATCCGGTCGAAGTGGCGATGCTTGGGGGAGGCCTATGTTCAGCAGTGGACGTCTTTCGCCTGAAATGATGATGATGATGAATATTATTAAATGTTGACTGCTACTAGTTGGGCTTGTGGTCGCAAACGCTGCTACTGAGCACGAGGTCCTGGGTTGAGCCCGGATCGGGCAAACTGTTATTGGGTTTTTCCATCTGGAATTTCTCAGTAGCAGCCCGGAGTCTGGATTTGTGCCCGGTTGATGGCAATAAGCTCGCCCCGTTTTACATAGGACTTTAAACATAACTGGCGTAAGCGAAATGCGGGTGTGCTATAGGTACACCTCTGCCTAACCCTTCGGGGAATACAGGGCTGATGTTATGTTATTACTAAATGTGTCAAGGAAATCAATAAGAATGTAGTGTCTTTGTCTGTACAAAGCCATCATAATCAGCCTACAGCAGTCCATTGCTGGACATAGGCCTCTCCAATTGCACGCCATTCAGCTCGATTCTTGCCAACTCTCATCTAGCTGCTACCAGCCACTCTGCGAAGATCGTCGCTCCGCCTACCCTGAGGGCGTCCTACCTTACGTTTGACGATTCGCGGTCTCCACTCAAGAACACGTCTACCCCAACGGTCATCGCATGTACAAAGTAATGGTAATGATTTATTGAAACTATGTATAATAAATACGGCCCAAATTGGGACTTATTGGTGCCAATTGATAACAAAAATAATATTGAATTTATATTGTTATAAAGCTTTTGAAATCAATCAGGTTGATGAGGTACTTATTATGACAAAATTCGCGATATTTCACGTCGAATTAATCATTTGAGAGCTGACCCAGTTTACTTATGATTACGAAGTACCATTTCGCCAAGTACTTCGAAATATCAAGTAGGTAATGTAGCAGAAAAAACAAGTTCAAGTAGGTACATTACCTTAGTTGATATGAAACGTCATACATTATTAAACCAGATTATTTTAATGAAATCTCTGATATATTTATAAAATCAATTCAGATTCATGTATCGTGATTTCTTTTAGATTAATTTAATGAATTGGCACAATTTGCAGTTTTTTTTTTATTGAGTTCCTAATGCGTCATTTATGTACTATAACTTCTTTAATAAAATGGCCATTCTGTTTTCTCTCTAGCAAAAGTCCAAACGGAAAAATATTTTTTCTCTTTACTAATCCAAATAAGGGATCTCGTTTCGTTCAGTTTTCAATAAAAACAATCCAATACTGCCTAGTCTTTTATTGTAATAGCGTGATTTTATCGCCCACTTCGCCATTTGTGTTTACGATAATACGATCATGTGGTTGAATAATAATATTATATTACCTATTTCACATATTATTACGTCATTTAATGGATACGGGAGCAGCTTACAACCCATTTCTTGGTAGGTATAGCTACCAGCAAACCAATAACCTGAAATATGGAGTAACTTTTGATTGTCCCCGCCTGCAATACCTTACGTAAAACAAATTTCAATGCTTGTTTTTCTCTTTTCAGTTATAGCATTTTGCAGTCGGGTTTTTTGTTTTTTAAATAATTTGTATTAATTTAGTGTGTGTAACATGTAAATCAAATTCCCATGCAATCTATGTCAATTTATGTCTGTGTGTTTGTTGTTGTAATGCGATGTGTTGTTGTTGTTATTTCTACATTTATAACTATCCGTAATTCGCATGCTGCTCATAATAAGTCTTCTATTTGTTGTTAGTTGTTATTATTAAAGTGTGGGACTAGATTGCTGCCAGTCAATTTATATTTAGAAAGTTTTACTTAGTTATTTCAGTGTCATTACTTAGTATACCCGTCTGTCATTGCTTTTTATTTGCTGAATTTAAATTATTAGTTACAGTTGCATTGGACGTAAAAAGTATCTGTAATTTAAATGAAAGCGAAGTAAAAGAACAAAAGTTATACAAATGCTGGCCATCAGAAATAGTCAACACATTCATTTCTCAACACATTTTTTTTTTCACCAGGATTTATTTCTAGTCATCTCTAGGTAAAGATTATTTCTCTCATTGGGGATCTTCTATTTAATAATAATCTTAAATTCACTCACTGCGAGATAGCACACAGCCGCTGGGTCTAAAAGCATGACATTTTGCGTAAGAGTTCCTTTCCTAACGAAAAGGCGAATACAAGGGAAGGATTTTTGAAAATTCGACCCCTATACGGCACGAAAGTTTGTATGGCAGGTCGTCATTTTACACCGACACCGGCGTGTACGTAAATAAATTCACTGGCTTATTAATGGCCGATTTCTATAATTTACGGACCGTTAAATTTAAAATTGGTTAAAATTAAGACTGTTGTCTCTGTGGCGGCATCTACATCGCCACATGCGAATAACGCATCAAAGACCTGACGTCACAAAAGAATCCTGCATCGCGCAATTAGAGTTTACGCGCTGGACATATATACAAGATTCTGACATCAATAGTTGAGCAGTTGCCCGCCAGACACGACACCCGTGGTCGGAGGATCCTCCCTTTTCAACAGAGGATGAGTGAACTTTACACCCTGTTCCTCATAATTATAAATCTCTATCACAGGTAAAATTAGCTTACGAATCTATTTATATGCCCAGTTTGGCAATAAAAAACAGTTCCTATTGGCAAGCATAACGATTCGTTTTTGTTTATAGGATACGAGCATTAAAAAAAAATATCTTTGATGAATTTTGCTAATTTAAAACAGCATAATTCTACATCATGCAATCATTGCGTTTATTGTCCGCACTAATTAATCTATTATCTATAGATTTATTCAGAAACAATCAAACACACGAACAAACAAGTTATTTGCTCACATAAGAAGAATCGTAATGTAATCGATCACGTGTCGAGCACCGGTTCGATGTAGTTTCAGTACCGCTTTCACTTCAGCGCACGCGCCGATGTCATTATCATTGATTGGTTCGTGGTTTTGCTTATGTCACTACTTATTTGCAATGCTGATTGAAAACAAATGAAGCTTTTTGTAAAACAATACACAAAAATTTTCGGTAAAGTTTATACAGACTTGAAATAAATTCAAAATCCGAAGTCACACGTGTTAGGGCGAATTATTAATATTAAAATATATCGAACAGATTACGTGCGACTCCGGATATTTAATTTGTCTACCTATTTAGATGATTTTTCTGTCGTAGTTGGGTTTTAGTTTTGTAATTTTTATTTTTATTTAAATTATTTTGGGGGATATATTTGCTAATTAACCCCTTCAATTGATATCCAACATGACTTTATGTCGTGTATAAGGCGCCATTATACAATTTAATGTGACGCCACATATCCTATAACCGGCGGACGACCAAGACGCTTCCAACGATACCTCATACGGGTCAAAATCATAAGCCTTATTTTTGCTTTGCCATAGTCGGTAAAAATATTTTTTAAGATTATCCAAAATACAACAAAAAAAAATCACCTATAAGGAAAAACATGATGCCGCAGCACCACCGGTCCATACATCAGTAGGTACAGCTTTCACTGTGATCATGCGCACACGCCGACACCGCCGCCGCGCCGCCGCCGGTGTCACTGTCACTGATTACTTCGTGATAGGACTTATAACTATAACGTCATCTCAGTTGAGTTTCTATTGCTAATCGCTTATTTGATTGAGTTGCCTACTTAGATTTGGTACAGACGACAAAAGAGATGTGTTCAGACAGCTGAGGCTGCTTTCTTACCCAGCCGGACAAATTACGACAGCGGACATTTCGGCGAAAAAAAAACCATTATCGACCGTGGCAAAATTAGTAGGTAAGTGAATAATTTCGGTTCATTTATTCAGAGAATATCCAATGCCTATATACTAGTAGAATAAACATTTTCATCGAAAATGCAAATTAGGCCGATTAGTTTCGAAAAAGTAATTGCTCCCTCAATAAAAATTAAATAATTATGTACAGTGTCGTGGAAAAATATTACTTTTTACTTGTAAATCTAACTGTTTTACTGTCTGTACCTACTTACCATATCATTGTGGTGATTTGTGTATCTAATGATAGTTTCTCCATGATTTGAATGTAATGACGGTTCTGATATTTATGGGGAAAAGATTGCTTTTGTACAATGGGTTTATTTACTTGAATGATACGGATTATAGATAAGCTATCGAAAAGCTTATGTCAATCCTGTTGAAAGTCGTTGTAGAAATACGAAACCCTTTGGATGCGATTGTCACTTGTCTAGGCGCTCAGTTCGGTAACCATACATGAAATAACACGAAAATATATCGTACGCCAAAAGTAAGTATCTTGAATAAGGAAGAAATCAGAAGTGAGAAATATCGTTTTCCATTTTGGGGAAACGACCGTCAAAATCTCCAAATTTATTACGTATGAATAAAATTCATAAGTGGTAAATCACTTCTCTCCGCGAATGTACACTGGGAGACGCATAAAGGAAAGTTGCGAGATATAAAGTGACGTATCTATAGGGTTATTTTTACGAACAGACTTATCTTTTATAGACTTGGTTATATCGAATAGGTTAGGTAATAGATAATACGGGTACCCGCACGGGTGCTGGTATGCGTAAGTCCACGTCAAAGCGCGTATTTTGTGTAGGTACGGCTGGGAAATCGCTTATTCGATCCACCCCACCTCCTCCAAGAAGGCCAGCAACGCCTTGGTGTTACTGACAGTCTCACGTATGGTACCTGGGTTACCGAAGTACTTTGTCGTATATGTGGCGAGGACCGGGTAGCGTAGCAGCACATGAGCTACTGTCTCGTCGTCCTCCATGCAGGCCCTTCACAGCGGACTGTCTGTGACTCCTATGACAAAGAAGTGTTTATTAAAAGACCCATGGCCAGTTAAGGCTGCTGTAACAGTACGCGGCTGTTATATCGAATAGGTTCCGAATATGTAGTCCTTTTTTATGAATATAGGCCATTTCGGACTTATGGGATTTTCGAACAGTCACTTTTGCTTACAAAATGAGGATAAATAAATTCAAATAAGCCGTTCCTGCGGCAAAAATGGCAAACTTCCAAACAAAAATTCATGCCCTATTTAATCCCTGTAGCGTATGAATCTTTAGATATCCTTCCTAGTGCTCACTTTCGTAATAAAAGGAACTCTTCAGGGTCTAGACCGTTCTAGACCCTAGCGGTTTTTAGATTTTCAGCATGACCCAATTTTATACGCTGTACCTGCAATAAACAAAAGAACAAGCGTAAAAAACCTTTTTGTTTTTCTTTTAACACGCACAGAGACACACAAGGCACCATAAACGTGCGTAAACAGTGTGGAGTTACGTCAATTTCCTTAAGGTTGCTTAGCGGAAATGTACCGATATGGGTGGCGAGTGAACACGGCTTCGCTCTCAGCCGGAACGACGGCCAGTCGTTTGTAGCCCGAGAAACTGTGCCGGGAAAAGAAAACAAGAAAACGGATGGAGAAAATTTGGTCATTATTTTTAGCTGCAAAAAACGATGGAGTGAAAAATGTGGCAGTGTGTTGGAGTCAATATATTTTATTTTTGAAGCACAATTTATTTTTTATTATGTCCATTTGATACATTCGTTAATAACTGATTGTTTAGAGTTGGACTATTAAAGTTTAGATGCGTAGTACTCCCAAAAGGCGTGCGTTTATGAAAGTAATCGAAGCGAAGCATGTAAGGATCATAGCAGGTGGCGTTCTGTAGTTGCTGCCTACCCCATGGGGAGAAGGCATGAGTTTATGTATTGTATGTGTGATGAACAACCAGCGATAGATTATTTGTCATGTTAAAAATAAACAGTACGGTAGTGTAGTTTTTATTGCGTGTCTAATCCATGTTACCCACCTACGTTTGTCTAAAAAAAAAGCTAAAGGTCATCGTAACTAGCCGCCCACCATAAAATTGAAACTGACAGAATTTGACAAGTATAAAAACTTGACATGACATAAAGTTAGCACGCGATGAAGCTTTTTGTAAAATTAACTTGCAGACATACTGTCACCACAACCTTTTAATTTATAGGACAATTCAAATCAATCCTTTTGTAAAGTTTTGTACAGTGAGTATTTTTCTTATCAGCCCAAAAATTATTCAACCACATGTATCTACCAATGACCGCAGTGCACTAAATCGAAACCACTGTCTCTAGATTATCTGTGACATCGAGTACAAACAAAGACAAAACACTATTTACAAAAACAAACAAAAATTAAAAACCACTTCGATATTCCATTTTTAAACACCCAAGTCGGTATTCCACGCGGCTATATTCCCTATAATGCGTTCTGTGTTGCTTTTAAATAATTCATGAGAACAAACAGGACTAAAGTCCACATGTATCAGTACAAATGTTTCAATATTCACGACGGTGCATCAATGTGGGCGAGTAGGTGACCCTGTAAGTGTGAAGGATTTAATTTTTTAAGTGGACTTTGACACGCTGTCCGTGGTAGTGTAAGCAGTACCTAGCTAGGTGTTGGACTTAACCGCTTTTACGGTGGTTGTATAAGTAAGTAGATCAGCAGGGTAATTGTGTAACATACATAAAATGGCAATTGAACGCAATGTCTTTCATTTTGACAGTTCAACAACATTCATTGCGTTATTTACGTTAATGAGCAGACAAATTTTTCGAACTATGAAGCAATGGATTTGATATTATCCTTCAAATCATTGTGATTGAAAGTGCGTTACGCAAACAGGGTGCTGGTGTAAAAGATATATCAGATATTTACTTTTATTTATCCCATAGGTTTTTTTTTTGTCCAGTAAAGGATATCCTATCCAAGTGGGAATGTTATTTATGGATTAAAACCTTTGCTTGTCCCATATAAGCTTACGAGTTCGGAATAGTGATTATTCGTTGAATATTTAAAATCACTTAAAGGGAATCGGGTCCAGTCTTGATCTGTTTTTTATTTCAGTTATTTTGTTTTTATACAACCTTCACGTACAGCGTGTATTCCCAAAGGACGTCGTTAGAGATGTACTGTTTTACACCAGCGTTTTACTGGTTATGAGAATTTGTTTCACTTATCGATAGCCAAAGTTCATCATCTGCCTAGCCTTTTCCCAACCATGTTGGGGTCGGCTTCCAGTCCAACCGGATGCAGCTGAATACCAGTATTTTACATGGAGCGACTGCCTATCTGACCTCCACAACCCAGTAACTGGGTAATACGATACCCCTTGGCAAGACTGGTTGTCAGACTTTCGGGCTTCTGACGACCCGTAACAACTGTCAAAGATCCACAAATAACAGCCGGGACCAACGGCTTAATGTGCTTTCCGAGGCACGGAGGAGTTTCGATATATAAAGATGGTCACCCATCCACGGACCAACCCCGGCAAGCGTAGCTTAACCTGATGAATCGACCCATGCGGCTGTTATTACTTAGCCACGAGCTCCTCAAAGTTAACATGGATTTATTAAGAGACATTTTCTAGCATATGACTAATGCTAATAACACTCTCAGTGCAGTACTGCAGTCTAGATAGTGCAAAATATCGGAATTACTAAAGGTGATTCCTTCAATGTAGCCCGAAAAATTCAACATTTCTTACCTTTTTTTTTCGAAGAAATATTGAATTAGATTTCATCTTAAGTAATGTAAAAGTAGAGTTTAACAAGTTCTCAACTTCAAATTCTCAATTCAAAAACCAACCAGTTGACAACCCAACCAAAAACACGTAAGATAATATAAATGGTTAACAACCACACCAAATATACACGCACACATTACAATCTGGGTGAATTGCACTCCGAAACAAAAACTCCAAAGAAATAATATATACGGGTCAATGTAACGTTTGAAAATCTTATCACGTGCTAACACCGGCATTTGGGAAATGTCAGCTGCATAAAGGGCGGGGAAGTGGCTGTACAATAACAACTTATGTTGATAGGCCAAATGAACAATAATAACAGAAGTTTTGTTTTGAGAAGTAGTTATATCGAGTATTGATACTCAGATCCGATTTAACAATATGTTGATCTCGCGGTCACCAACTGTTTAGTAAATCAATCAACCAACTTATTCGTTCAATTCATCAAACTTTATGTCAATAGATTTTCTATTCACGTTAAACTACTATGTTACCTGTCCCCGGTCATCAATAGCACCCAAGTGACATTGCTAGCTAGTCGGACACTGTAACAATTCCGTGATAGTGCGTGACTTATTTTCTAAATGTTAGCGGACTCACATCATGTGTATAATTCGCACTTTTGCTAAAAATGCCTTTCTGTGGACATTCTTCGTTAAAAATCTATCTGATTAGGAATTCTCTATATCGCATGGACATACTGTCGTCTTTTTATGATCATGATATATGATCTCATCTTTTTCAAACGGGGTAATATCGGCAGTTTCCATATGACTAAATTATCCTTATCTTCATCACATATCTTAGCTTAATGAGTACTTAATTAATTCCCTTGCAATGGATACTAGGTACTTACTGAAGTTATTGGAATCACGTAAGTTTCAATATCATAACGCCTTGTTAGCTATTCAAGGCGGTGTCTTCCTCAGAAATAGCATAATAAGGATAAGTAAACAAAATACATACTCCATTTGAAATAAGATTACATAAATGAGCCTGTTTTACAGTCCGTTCAACCGATTTTGACTTCTATTGCGTTGGTGGCATGACAAATGGCAGCCGCAGTAGACAGTTGGTATTGTGTAACCCTTTTTTGCTGTTAATGTCATCCTTATGCCTACGGTATAGAAGTTAAAATCGGTTGAACGGACTTTATAAAGGTTTGTTTAAATGTCTAATCTTATTTCAAATGGAGTATAGTTACCGACGAATCTCAAACTCAAAGTAGATGAAGATAAGGAAGTCAATCTACAATCTACCTAGCCTTTTCCCAACTATGTTGAGGTCAGCTTCCAGTCTAACCGGATGCAGCTGAATATCAGTATTTTACATGGGGCGACTGCCTATCTGACCTCCACAACCCAGTAACTGGGTAATACGATACCCCTTGGTAAGACTGGTTGTCAGACTTTCGGGCTTCTGACCCGTAACGACTGTCAAAGATCCACAAATGACAGCCGGGACCAACGGCTTAACGTGCTTTCCGAGGCACGAAGGAGTCTCGATATGTAAATATGGTCACCCATCCACGGACCAACCCCGGCAAGCGTAGCTTAACGACCCATGCGGCTGTTATTACTTAGCCACGAGTTCCGAAGATAAGATAAGGAAGTCCCGAAACAAAATCCTAAACAAAAACACGCATTTGCACCACATAGCCACATAAACATAATTGCTATGGTTATTGTTTTAATTAGCTTGCTTCGTTACACACTCTAAGATTATGCTTGTGGGCTGTGGTCGCTTGTGGGGCTCGGTAAGTGGGTCACAGGCCGCAACACAATGTAGTCACAAACTTGCATTGTTTAAGACAGGGCCCTAGAGGGTAAGCAGAGAGTGCAGCTGGAATTGTAAGACGTTATTAGATCCCATGTGGGATACGGATCGGATAGATGGATGGAATAATCTGTATAGAACCTACAACAAAAAAAGGAAAAATAAACACAAAGGGGTTTAGTTATAAACGTTGCTTAAAGATAAGTGGCGTTCAAAAGTCAAAAATTTATGGTTAAACAGTCTCTAATCTTTACTTAACTTTAAGCAACGTTTAGAAATAAACCTCTAAATGACACAAAATTTTCTGGCTTGGGAGTTCGGATCTAGAGTCGGAATTTCCATACAGATTATTCGAATTATCAATAACATTAGTATCCGTGGAGTTTCTTGCCGGCTCTTCTCCATAGGAAACTACCAATTAGAACCGTGCTTCTACCTAGCTTCTGACGTTTCATATGTGCCCATCAAAATCAAAATATTTTGTTTTTTGATTTTGTCACTTGGGCCATTTGCATGAAACGAAAATGCCATCTAGAATCTTGATGGTAATACTGAAAATATCTGCCAAAAAAGTCTAATGCTGACCATGAAACTCCTCCAAACAGTTCTTCTGTAAGATAATGTATGTTCATCGCTATTTTAATTAAGTATGCAAAATTATACTGAATATATTCATCTACCACTTAGTGGTAGGTATTTGTAATATTTGATTTTCATTCAAGATTCCCTGCGGACGTCAAATTATCGTTCCAATAAAATGTTCCAATGGAGCTATAATTGTATGTACATTAAAATCTATTCCCACGGGCTTGTTATGTTCAGCTTGAACAATGGACAAAATGTCATATTTAGTAATCGCTGAATGCAATTAATGTCTAGAGTAATCGGATTGTCCAACTAAAATTTATATGAAAATTATTTTTTGTCCTATATGTGAACCTTCCAGATCCACTCGCGTAATTATAGTTTGGAATTACCAACATATAAAGTAAGGTAAGGAAGGCAACATGTAAAATTATGTAGTACTTTTCAAGATGGACATCTTTTAGTAAGAGAATTGAGGAGCTCGTGGCTACGTAATAACAGCCGCACGGGTCGTTCCATCAGGTTAAGCTACGCTTGCCGGGGTTGATCCGTGGATGGGTGACCATCTTTACATACCGAGACTCCTCCGTGCCTCGGAAAGCACGTTAAGCCGTTGGTCCCGGCTGTCATTTGTGGATCTTTGACAGTCGTTACGGGTCGTCAGAAGCCCGAAAGTCTGACAACCAGTCTTACCAAGGGGTATCGTATTACCGAGTCACTGGGTTGTGGAGGTCAGATAGGCAGTCGCTCCATGTAAAATACTGGTATTCAGCTGCATCCGGTTAGACTGGAAGCCGACCCCAACATAGTTGGGAAAAGGCTAGGCAGATGATGATCTTTTAGTAAGAGAATTGACGATAATTCCTGAAAAACATCAGCTGTTTCATACATTTGGGTTGCACATAGCCATCTATGATTCTATGATACATAAATTCTCAAACACTGATTGGCTCCCACTACACTACTAATAGTGTAGTGGGAGCCAATCAGAGCCAATCAAATATATATAAAACTAGCTGATGCCCACAGCTTCGCCCGCGTAGATGTCTGTTATTATCAGAGATCGGAATAGGTAGAGTATATTTACCTAAAGTTCGAAAAAGAACAGAGACAAAGTGGAGACGCCTTACGACAAAATATTTTTTGGGGACTAATGTCCCGGGTTTCAGAACATTACTTAAGTACAACTAAAATTAATAAAGTAAAACAACTATCGAATTAATTTCCTGTTTCTGTTTAAAAAAAAATTATGCACGATTTCTATTGTTTAAAAAAAATTAAGGTAATCTCCTAATAATCTAATATTCGTTTGAACGATGTAAGTAAGCGCAGAAGCTAATGTTATTTACATAACAGTTTTAATAATAATTTATGTGATGTCCCGAAATCCCGACATTAGTCCCGAAAAAATATTTTAGTCGTAAGGAAGTCTCCACTTTTTTTGTCTCTGTTCTTTGAACTTTAGGTAGATTTGCTCTACCTATTCCGATCACTGGTTATTATATACTAAAACCTTACTCGAGAACCATTCTATCCATTGGTGAAAACAGCATGAAAATCGATACAGTAGTTTTTGAGTTTATCGCGTACAGGACGACAGACAGACGCGGCGGAGGACTTTGTTTTATAATATGTAAGGATATATAAATATATTTACTAACGTCCTACTTCATAATAGTTTCTTCCTTGTAAAATAAAAGTATTATTTATTTATAGTTTAAGTACTTCTTTCCCCAAAACCGTCCTTCTTCAGGAACTAAGTCTCTGCAAAACTCAAGACTGCAAATTACATAATTTATTTTGTAGGACTGAAAACAGCACAAACAGACAGAGGACTCCATTTCCCATTCATCGTTTGTCTGTTATTGTGAATATTTGCTAGTAAAATGTTCTAATGCGGAATGTTTATTTCGAAACATTTCATTTTGGAGCTAACTACCACAAAGCGAAGAGAATTTAATTTAGTTTTGTGTTGTTTCGTCCGGTTTACATGGAATGCTGAAATTCGTGTACATATGAATTTAAGGGGACGAGAAAATGTGCACATACACATGTAATCCTTCATAACTTGTTTATTTGGTACTTTGTGCTTATTTCTATGTAAGTTAAGTATTCTTCGACGTAATAAAATTCTGCACCAAATTAGCAACAAAATCATTTTTTTGGTGTAGAATTTTGAATAAAAGTAAATGAATAAATATTTACAAATAAAAATAAGGTTTTCGTTACGTTTGCATCTCAGCCACAAATTTAATCATTTTAAATTTACAATTTTGTGTAAAAAGTGGATCAAATTCCTAATAGAGTTGACCGATGATTTTCCAATTTATTCAATTAAATTATTGAATAAATTGGAAAATCCATCTTAAATAATTCTTAAATCTCCGCTAGTGTTTATATTATACTTCTATTTCTTCTAAAAACCAGCCAACCGAAAACTTGTCCTCGCGAACCGTCTATGGGTACACACGACGAGACATCAAGCAATATTTATCCATTATTAACTGACCTATCATTGTATGGAAAGCTTATACAATGCGACGTCAACTTTACTGGAAATGTGTAGCTTGGCATGTCGTCGTGTGTACCCATAATCCTATCAAGTGCTTAGAAAGAAAAAGAAACAACCACAGAGCACGGAGATGGCCGTGCCAGAAGCGACATCGTCAACACTTTCCACCAAATTACTTTTACCACCAAAACCATCCTTATTCTCTCTAACCAAATTCCATTTTCCCGTAATGAAATACACAGTTAACTTTGTAAAACTTACGTCAACACTTCCCATAGAAACCAAGCTTGTCACAGTTTACTCGCTCTTATACAGTATGTTAACTAACAGAGGGCGTTCCCGTTAACCCGCAATAGTATACCATACATACAAGCTAAAAAAAATATTACCATTAAAAAAAAAAAGTTTTTTTTATTTTTTATAATAAAATATTCACAAAAATTATTAAATTGATACGTAAAAGAAACACTCTGTATACGCGCACTTGTCCTTCAAAGTAAGTACGGCAATGTCGCAATTTACCTATGAATGACGGGCCGCGTGTGCGGCGATCTGATTGATGCGCCTAGCCCCGCCCCCTGCTCCCCGAATGTCCACAGGATTTGTCCACCTAATTTTAGTCGGAACTAATCTCGCGCGCATACCGGATGTGCATTTATTTTCGCATTGCAACATCTTGTCTCCTTTCGTCATTCGTGTGTGAAAAATGCCGCGTTATCAGTTCAGTGCTCGGGAGTATTCGAACATGGTGCATATTTAAGCTGAGTGTAATTGTGTGATGGTGCTTTGAGGATCCCAATGCACAATTTAATGCGACGAGTGCACCAAAACAACCGTCGGCGATTGCAACAAGCAATGTGTAGAGAGAGAAGGTTAGCATATTGCGCAGTTCAAAATCTAAGTAAGTCTTTAAACATTATTTAAATGTACCTACCTATCATAATACCTAAAACCTTTTCGAAAAAAGAAATAACACTAAGAAACGACTGTGCCACAAAATAAATAAGATCAGAAAGCCCACTCTTTGCTAAAACTACTTTTATACCTAACCTACCCCGTACAACGAGCGTATTACTTCTGTGGTGTTACACGATTGCTAAGTAATTTATTACGAATGCAATTGCATAAAGTAAAAGTTTTTTTTTTTTTTTTTTTCATTTCTATGTCATTGCTGAAAACATTAGAAAACGTTAGACAGTGATTGCTAACGTGCAATACCTCATTATCATTTAAAAGCTAGCCTAAAACTGAGATTTAAATGAAACTTTCTCTAATACTTTAACCGCACACTATTTATGAGCGTAGTTACCTACTACGTTATTTATTTTTCTAATTACTTTCTTATTAGCACTGTAAGGCACCGGAGTCACCGATCTGAGTGAATAGGTAAAACACATTCGTGTACTTGTTCCATGAGTGGGCCTTCTGTACTTTTATCTGTTTATTTTGTGGCCGCGAGCCCGCGACCGACGCGACGCGACGTGTCGGCAAAGCGCTGCCGACGCGCCACCCCGTGTCCATTACTCGGCCGCTGCGAGCAGAATAATTCGCTGTAATCTGTATTCTAACATGATTGAAATGTGGCTTAGATAGGTACATGAATTTTTGTTTTTACTGTTTGCGAATAGGTTCTTACAAGCCCAAGGGGCCTCAGTGACGCGTTCCTTTGTCAGTCGGGCATTTGAGACGGGTTGTTAAATCAAAACATACATAAATGTTTTATTTTACTGATAACAACACGACGCTGTGTTTTTCACTGTCTTTCCGCTCGTTTTCCGGTGATGCAAGGTTGCATCAATCAAAACCGTTGACCCCACTGATGCATATTTGCATCAGTTGACTCACGCTATTAAAATCTCTATTTCTACGGAGTAAAGGGCTAATATCGTCTGTGGAAAGGTACAGTATTAATTTTGCCGCCTTTACCAAAGTCAGCGCTCGCCATTCAGTGCCGTCACGCCGCCCGCCCCCCGCCCGGCCGGCCGGCTCGGTGAGAAGCGCGCGAGAACAAAATTGCGACGTTGCCGGTTTGGGCTACGCCCGCGCCACTACGCTAGGTATTCCGCGTTAGTATTTTGATTTTAAACAGGTCGTTTCGAATTTATTGCCAATTTAGTTTTTTTTTTTATTCGGATTTTTTTTAACTCATTTTTATATGCTGATATTTTTATTTGAATCTATTAATGATATAGATTATCGAGTTTAAGGGAACGCCCTCTGTTATTTAACATACTGTATAATACTAGTCTTTATGTCGATAAAAAGTAACCTATGTCCTTCTGGTGCCATCTATATCCTTGCCAATTTTTTTCGAAATCCGTTCAGTGGTTTAGGCGTGAAAAGGAATCATACAGACAGAGTTACTTTCCCCGAGTTTTTTCTTTTGGTTCTTTTCGAATTTATCATATTAGTATGGATATGGTTAAAGGAGCTCGTGTCTACGTAATAACAGCCGCACGGGTCGATCCATCAGGTTAAGCTACGCTTGCCGGGGTTGGTCCGTGGATGGGTGACCATCTTTACATACCGAGACTCCTCCGTGCCTCGGAAAGCACGTTAAGCCGTTGGTCCCGGCTGTCATTTGTGGATCTTTGACAGTCGTTACGGGTCGTCAGAAGCCCGAAAGTCTGACAACCAGTCTTACCAAGGGGTATCGTATTACCCAGTTACTGGGTTGTGGAGGTCAGATAGGCAGTCGCTCCATGTAAAATACTGATATTCAGCTGCATCCGGTTAGACTGGAAGCCGACCCCAACATAGTTGGGAAAAGGCTAGGCAGATGATGGAGTATGGATATGGATAAATGATGTAAAGAGGCTGACAGCTTTGAGGCCGCCACAGACGAGGAAGCGACTAGCTATCGACTATTTTCTTGATTCAGAAACCTACAATAGATGTAAGTTCCGTGTCAGTAAAAGAGATGACTGTTCATGCTCACACTGCCGAGAACTCTCTCTATTGTAACGTACAATCTTCTTCTTGAACGAGAAAATAGTCGATGTCTATACTCCATTTACAATAAGATTAGAAATTTAAACAAACCCTTTTACAGTCTGTTCAACCGATATCGACTTCTATACCGTAGGGTATAAAGATGGCATTAGAAGCAGAAAACGTTACACAATAGCAACTGTTTACTGCAGCTACCATTTGTCATGCCACCAAAGCAATAGAAGTCAAAATCGGTTGAACGGACTGTAAAAAAGGCTTATTTAAACATCTAATCTTATTTCAAATGGTGTATAGTCGCGTCCTCGTCTACCAGTGTCGACGAGGCCGCAAATATACTCCATTTGAAATAAAATACCTGATAGATGACCTGTCCCAGTGGACAGGTGCCTGAACCGTCCGTGATAGAGGTTGTGCGCTCAATGCACTTTCGGAGCCACCAATTTTATTAGTACAACCGTATCTAGACGCTGCCGGGGCGACGACGGCGTGGCAATTCCATGCTCTGTGGGTTCAACCGTCCCGTTGTAACCAAAACTATACGTGATTTGGGTCCCAATTGTGTCCATGGATTGCTGACCGGGATACTATGATCACTATGAACTTTTTGTTTTGCCAAAACCCTTCGTTGAAGCGCAGAAACTCTTTCCGTAATACAGTTTCGTAAACTCCAATTTAAATTCGTAAAGCTATTTTAAAAGCGATTAGTTAATAACTATCAAAGTTACTACTAGGTTCCAGTACAGGCCGACTAACATTTCCCCTGAACTCAACTTTAAAATAAAACTTTAATAGCCTAACTTTCCCAATTACTGGGACTCCGTTTTAATGGGAACCGTGGGATAGGGGCAGAACTTTGGTAAAAAAAGGTATGAGGAACATTCAACTTATTTATCAGGGTACTCGCTTTGGCGAACTATGCTTTAATTTAGAGTCTCTCCGAAACATGTGCCACAATGTCCTCTTGTGCAGAGACGTGCAAGTTACTTGCGTGCCATTTTAACATTAATAAATCTGTCTATTCTGTAAAAATCTCAGCGTGAAAACTTAGGTGAAGTGAATTCGAGCAGTCAGGCTCAAAGAGCACCAAGTTTTTTTATAAGTATGCACGCCTGGGAGGACTTAGTCGGTAGGAGTCCAACATAACCTTCCGTTCTTCCCAGACAGAGTATAACCTACCAGGATGTCCTCAGGCAAAAAAAAAAAATGTGAAGGGAGTTCACCTGAAGCTTGACATTATTGACAGGTCTCTTCACATAAGTTTTCACGATGAGATTTTTCTAGAACAAGTCGGCTGAAGTTGAAATTGTTATGGTGGCATGGCCTGCAAGCTACTTGTATACTTCTGTTTAAGTAACGGCGTGTATATTGTAAGTGAAATGGACATTGCTACGGTTTTTGAAAGTGACAGTATACAAGTATATTTCCTTGTATACCTAATACTTATCATCAGATAAGTAACGTTGTCAGATAGTAAGTGAAACACATCCTCCTTTTGCTTTCCGCCTTTCTGACATGTCTGAAGGCTCAGACTCGCGACGCGACGGCGCGACGCGACACTAGTGGAACAATTTCCATGAAAAAAAATGTTCTACGGTTTAGCGTCGCGCCTGTCTGCGGGAGTCTTAAGTACAAAAAGTACAGTATGTAAATGGTAGAGAGAATGCCGGCTGGAGTGATTTATACTGTGACTAGAAATATAAAGTAGAATAACTTACCCGTGGCACGTGTATGACATGCTTTATAGTTTTAGGTACAGTCACGTACAGAATGTTATTTCAGTCAATAAAGAGGAAAAAAAACACTGAGTATTTTTATTAAAAGCGATATTGTGCCCATATTCGCAATTACAATGAATTACATAGGCATAGTTTTTATGTTATCGATTTTTATAATTTTTCACGATACCTACATAACGTGCTTTTTTTTATTGAAAAAAAAGTCTGTATGTACGTACGAAGAACTTCATATCTTAGCAGTTTGAAAACAAAATCCCGTGAGCACGATGACCACATCTGTTACCGACCCGGTTCTATAACGGCCGAGCGCTGCAAGCAGAAACAGTCCTTACGGTGCATAGATATGAACTTCTTCGATAGTACTTGTAAATAACGAGTACGTACCTAACATAAAACGTAATAATAATATAAGCTAAGTATCTGCCCTTATACATTTTAGTCGGGGTCAGACTATCCTAAGTTTTTATGTCAAAAAGAGCAATCGGTCCCAAAAGTTTCGTATTCTGCTAAAATAGTATTGTATCGAAAAAGTTTCCGAATCCCATTACCAAAATATTGACATCACAGTGTCGGATTACGTCAAAACTTCCAACTATTGGTAACGTGTGGGTTTGGTCAACTGTTTTCATTATATGAAATATTATTTAAGTAGGTATTGTAGATGGAAAGGGCCAATCGGCAAAAGAAGGGTAGGGAGACCGAAAAGACGATGGGCTGACGATATAACCGAATTTCTAGGGAAGGACTGGCAAACTATCGGCAAAGACAGAGAAGAGTGGAAAGGAATGGAAGAGGCCTTCACCCGAGGAGGGGTCCATAACCAATAGCAAAAACTAACTCGTACTAACAAATAGTCAATAAGCAAATAACTAACTAAACACTAACAAACAAATACCATATTTAAAATGGAAAATAAAGATAAGGAAATAAAGGCTTTTATTTTTTATTTAGGTATAGAAGATATGAAGATAATAAATTATGTCCATGTTTCCATAGCCACAGTTTTCAAATTGTATAAAATTTTTGAAGATACCAGAAGGTATTTATATTTAAATCATTGTATCTGTGTGTGTGTATATTCTCATGCCAATTTCGGCTACGGCGACCATTTCTGTTTTTGACGGCTATGGGTTAAGCCTCTCGCTGACGGCCGTGCGCGACAACGCTAAAACAATTTCCGCGAATTTTTATAGAAATTATTTGCATCACAGTTGCGTCACGCAGTCGTGTCGCCTTAGTCTGCGGGAGCTTTTACGAGCATGTGCTCTTACGTGGCTAATGTAGGCAATATCTATCATTAGAGTCGAGAACAGTGTAAAGCAAAGCTTAAAATTTTCTATTTTTCTTCTTATTGAAACCGCAACAATATCTTCTTGTTGACAATTATTTCCTTATTACTTATTTATTTATTTTAAAATGATAAATAAACAATTTCCTTATAAACCGAGTACCTATATCAATAAAGCAAAACAAATAAGGAATCAAACATAGCTAAAGCTATGCGCTAACTTAATATGGACAAGACGCACACAGCAAAAACTAGAACGAGACGTGATCACCGTCTTTATTGCTTTTCATATCATGTGGATTTAAGCTAAGCGCACATTACAGCGCGATGCATTACAAAAATGCGCTAAACACACATTAGGAACCGCGGCGGGCTGCACCGCAACACAGATATTGTTTCAGACAGATTCTAATTTCGAATTTGAATTTGAACTGTTTCCACTCCAGTGCAATGAGGCTCGCGCACAAAAGGGCAGGCCGTGCCGCAACGCAACGCATTGCAAAAATGCTCCTTCATCACTTGAGTACATTTAGTGTGAACCATCGCACATTACAGCCGGGCCGCATCGCAACGCAAACCAGCAGCTGCAAAAATAGGCGCACGTGTGATTGTTTATCTGTCATTTTTTCTATTCTTCCGTCGACAAAACCCGTTTCTACGGTGGTCATGCTATGCGTGAGCGATCTGCTAGTGCGTTGCGCTGCGGTACGGACGTACGGTGCGGCCCATCCATATGTGCGCCAGTCTTTATATCGCATGTTGTATTTATTACAGGACCAGCCTGTTTATTATATTGTTGATAAAACATTATTCGATAGAGAAAGATATGACGTTATTGACCAAGAATTAATGTGGGAGAGTGTGTGAAGGTAATGAATTGAAATTGAATGAATCGTTGTGTTTTCTTTTACAGTTATGGGAGTTTTTATATTTATAATAATGTTATTTTATTGTTTAATCTGGATCTGGATCTGTTGTGAATAAAGTTACTCGCAGGTACTTAAATAATTTTTGAAAATAATTTATGAACGATATTTTTAATTAAATTTAATTGAATTAGTGATAAAAAAAATCATCGTTCTCCTGCCTAGCATTGCTATTCTGTAACCATCTCACCGTGAAAATTTAGGTGAAGTGAGCTTGAAGTGAACTGTCACTGCCTTAGCATCGATAGGTATCGATGACAACGACAGCTCACTCCACGCTCACTTCACCTAAGTTTTCACTTTGAGATGGTTACAGAATAGCAGAGCTGATCCCAATTTATTTGTGGTCGGCGCAACATTAACTTCACGTCTTTTTCTTCCATACTTCTCTATTAGACGCCATCTCAGTAGTCACCCCCTTTCTATCCATATTATCTTTCACACAGTCAATCCATCGTTTTGGTCTTCCCCTACTCATAAGCCATCCACATTCATACTTAAAACTTTCCTGACGACATTTCCCTCATTCATCGGTATCAATCATACGACATCCACACAAGTTTTCAATCACCGGTGTTACTTTCAGACTTCCTTTTATATACTCTAGCTGCGCCCCGCGGTTTCACTTGCGTAATTCTCGATCCCGTGGGAATATCGCGATAAAAAGTATCCTATGTCCTTCTCCAGGTCAAGGTCATTCCAGTGCCAAATTTCATCTAAATCCGTTCACCCGTTTTAGCGTGAAAGCGTAACAAACAAACTCACTTTCGTGTTTAAAATATTATAAGTTAGGATTTCTTATTCTATTCATTCGCATAACACATCTCTCTACCATTCTCAGTTCTTTATAAAAAATCATTTAATAAAAAATAGGAGTAAATAGCACAAGAAGAAAAAGTCCTCCGCCGCGTCTGTCTATCGTCCTGTACGCGATAAACTCAAAAAATACTACACTGATTTTCATGCTGTTTTCACCAATGGATAGAGTGATTTTCGAGTAAGGTTTTAGTTTATGATAACCGACATCCACGCGGGCGAAGTCGCGGGCATCAGCTTGTATTATATATTCTATAAAAAGTATAATCTAGATTCTATAGACAAACTGTCTGTCCCCGTGAGAATATTATAAACAGGAAGGATTCATACCCGGTCAAATTTCCATCACCTGTCAATGATTCTTTAATGTTTTTCCTTTTATTGTTCCATTCCATTTCGATTGTATTATAATGCAAGAATCAACAAGTAACACTCGTGAGGAATATCGATTATTACACAATGAACACTGAATTACATCACAAGATCCTAGTAGTAGATAGTCTTATTGAAATCGGCTAAGTGCGAGTCACAAGACGAAAAGGGTTCCGTAGGTTTAAAGATGCACAACAAATATTATCATCACCTTAACTATTGCGGTTCGCTACTGGCCATTAGACCTCTACAATTGCACGCCATTGAGCTGGATTGAAAAATATTGTATTAACCTACCAAAACAAATGTTAATATTTTATGAAGATGACAGAACATTTTGGTCTACAAGGCATAAATGGTGATAGTAGTAATAATGTAATGAGTATGACTGGTGAGACGATCGTTCGTTTAGCTGAAAAACTATCTACATCTTAAAAACACCGATTCAAATAATAATTGATCTTATTACAGGGTGTTTGGTGCATCGTTTTCCCAATGAAAATGGTGGATAGGATCAAGTGCAAACTAAGCGGGCCCAAAAATAAAATTGTTGGCCCCACGAGATTTTTAATGTAATTTTTTATTTTTTTTGAACAATTCCCAAATTGTTCCTTTGTACTTGTGTAAAAAAAAAGTATTGGTATAGCCTCCTATGTTTTTTTGAAATTGTAATGTGACATGTTGTACGTTTCTATCAAAATCTAAAAGACTTGCAAATAAAATCTAGCTTTTTCCTCATCTGGTTTTAATAAGATCCCGTAGGGAAGAAATTTTTTGGGGGCCTGAGAAGCAGAGCCTGTGTCCCGTCCGCCATTTTCATTTGGCAAACGATGCACCAAACACCCTGTATATCTTGTTAACCAACTTAAAAAAAGGACGAGGTTCTCAATTTGTACCATACGTGTTCAAAGCAAAGAGTAGTACTTATTGAAAAGAGACTCATTTTTGCGGCCGGTATTCTACTCGTTTTCCACGGAACCCTATAACCATAAGACGTATAAAAAAGCGTTGTCTTATATCAAAATTATGTAAATGACATAACAATGGGTGTTCCTATGTGTTACGAGGTCTGAATAGGAATGTGTTGGCTATTATCACATAATGGAGCACTTAGGTGCAGTTGCATTGTTACGATATTTGTATGAACGCGTTTGAATGTTTTATGAATGGTCATGTGCATTTTTAGGGCTCCGTTACCCAAAGGGTAAAACGGGACCCTATTACTAAGACTCCGCTGTCTGTCTGTCCGTCTGTCACCGGACTGTATCTCATGAATCGTGATAGTAAGACAGTTGAAATTTTCACAGATGATGCATTTCTGTTGCCGCTTTAATAACAAATACTAAAAACCGAATACAATAAATATTTAAGGGGGCTCCCATACAACAAACGTGATTTTTTGCCGTTTTTATAGATAATGGTAACAGAACCCTTCGTGCGCGAGTCCGATTCGCACTTGGCCGGTTTTTCATTCAACGGTTGTTCGAGAAGATATTATGGTTTAGATAGTATTTTAGGAATGTATTTATTTCCGGAAGATTTTATATGATAAGTATCACAATTCACAAAAGCTGAAAGTTCAAATTATCTTTGACAGTAGTCACGGGTCGTCTGACTGAAGCCCAGAAGTATGACAACCAGTCTTACCAAGGGGAATCGTGTTACCCAGTAACTGGGCTGTAGTGGTCAGATAGGCAGTCGCTCCATGTAAAATACTGGTATTCAGCTGCATCCAGCTAGTCGGGAAGCAGAACCCAACATAAAGGCTAGGCAGATGGTACTTACTATATTTTATTTTATCAAACGAAAACACCGTTAACTAACTTAACACAGTAACAGTAGATTAAAAATAAGTCTCATTTAAAATTTGGATATGTAAACATAAATTATTATTTTTTTTTCTTTCTTTTAGCCTACACTGTCCCAAACACAACTTCCAACATATATTATTATAATTAATTTTAATGTTAGACTTACAAAAACCACCTACATTTGGTTACTATTAAAATGTAGTTTATTCGGCTTTTAACCTAGTTATTGAATTTCGGCCTCGGTCAATGGCTGTCTGAGTTTTAGTTTAAACTGGTTTTTTTACTGTTTGTTATACATCCTAAGTAAGTATTTAAAATTAAAAAAAAACAAAAAATACTAGGTAGGTACAGTTACATACAAAATGCTTATCAAAACTCATTTTAATTAAGTTACAAGTCACGTCCACGTTTCAATGTTACAAACAAATTGATTGGTAAAGAACGGCGTATCTAAAAGAGATAAGTCATGAACTATGTAATAAGAACAAACGAGGCGAGACAATTAAGCAATTAAACATTTACCTATTGAACAAGAACAAGCCGTTTTTATTTTGGATGCAATAATCCTACTAATATTATAAATGTGGAAGATTGTATGTTTCGATGTTCGTTACTCGAACACGCAAAAACATGTGTATGAAGTTTGGCACACACACAAATAGTTTATAACCTGAATTAACACATAGGATAATTTTTATCCCGGTAGGACAATCCCATGGTAGGTATAATTTCCGACATAAAAGCTGGCGAAGCCACTGGCATACGCTAGTTAATAATAAAAACATCATTGGACTATTACATTAATATTCTAGTTACATACAACCAATAATGTGATGTCAGCAAAAATAAACTTCACGTAAATTGATGACACGTCTCGAGATTCGATAAACATCTCAGAATTCAACGAGACCTATTTCACGTCATCGCTTGATGCCCTTCAAGGCTTATCACATTCAATTACGTGTGTCCAGATGTCAGTCCACTTGATTCGGATTATCCAGTTACTCCAGTTTGCCACTTCGCGTGATAACTGTCCAAGGTTGGGACAGCTAGAGAAGTACTAAATAATTCGTAATGTAAAGTCTAAAATGACTTAAATGTAGGAGATTTAGGGTTATTAAAGTTTCCTAATAGAGCAGAGCAGTGGTGGCCTAGTGGTAACGGCTCCGTCTTACGAGTAGTAGATTGTGGGTTCGAACCCAGTCAGGTGCTTTACTTTGTGTAAATAATTTCATCGCCACAGCTCTCAAAACGGTGATGGAAAACATCGTGAGGAAACTTGCATGTTGTAGAACCAAGAATTCGAAGGCATGTGACATCTACCAACTCCCCGTGTGGTAAATTACAGCCGACTCCCTCTTGAAGAGGGTATACCAAAAGTCCGTTCAGTCATTTTAGCGTGAAAGCTGAAAGCGTAACAAACAAACAGCCTCACTTTCGCATTTATAATATAAGTTATGATTATTAGCTAAACCCCTGATGTATACCATACCAGTAATCAGAATACAAATCAGTTCCCAAAATTCAGACTTAAAAAGTGACCTAAGATCTCGCTAGACTTCCTTATTTCTCATTCCTAAAACTAATTTAACTCTAAACAATACTAATAATATCCAAATTACGTCAGAAGCCGCGGCTCTTAACGACGGACAATTAAATCTTGGTTTAATGTATTAACCGTCTGCCGGTAACGGTTCTTTGAAAGTAGGACTCAAAAGTCGCGAATAATTATAGGATTTAAGCATGCAATTTATTATAAATAATATTTTCTCACGTATGTTAAAGTGCCGTTAGCGTTTCGTCATTCTTTAAAACAGATTGGCAGAGTTGTATTCGGCATTGCCTAAATATTGACTAAATTTTTAATATACCAATGAACACACAAATAAAGTCATGAAGATTTCATTTGCTTTCGCACGTATTAGACTTTCTCACGGAAATTATCTACGTCTTCAAATAATAGCGAAAACAGGAAATATATAAAAAAAGACGCGAAATGCGATTTTTTTAAATATAGTTTCCGTAGTTGTTAATTATTGTAATACTAAATGAATAAATACTTTAGTATCATCGCATAATACCTATAGCGTTATTTTAAAAGTATTAGCATAACATAAAACATGCCAAAGTACCAATACAAAGACACAAACAGTCATAGAAAAAAAATAGCACATTTGCCATTAATATTCTATAGCAAATCATTCAAAATTAATTACACAGTGCTCATATAACCATGACAGCTGGCAAAAAGTTAACGAATAGTCGATTCATAAGTTTTTTGTAACACTTTTGTGCCCGACTGCCCTTGAGGGTGTTCCATATTTGGGCCTCTTTGAATCATGCGAACTCAATACAAACGGTCAGTGTTTTGTTATTTAATGTTGGTACAATGTGTTAAGGGGGAGGACACAATGATGTATGGGATTAGTTTGTATGGAAAATGACACAACATTTGTGTTGGAACAAGAAGATTTATTATAGAAACAGGGCTAGAAAATTTTAAAAAATAACCCTTGTAATTTAATCTTTATAAAAAAAAAATGACATGCTTTTCGTTGGTAAGCGCATCACTTGAAAACGGCTGGACCGATTTGGCAATTACTTTTGTTTTAAAATGTTCACAGTATTCTGAATTACGTTTTTATGGAAAGAAACATTGGAAAAGTTTCCCGGAAAATTCTGAATTTCGGAGAAAACTGAACTTCCTTTTTTCTATGGGATTTTGGTACGAACTATTGACATTTGGCCAGGACAACTCCTGTTGAGTCAGCTAGTACTCGGCAGGAAAAGTATTTTAATTGACCTTTATAAATTCGACATTTTCTAGTGATTTTTTATAAGTGTTAAAGTGATATTGACGAAGCGATGTCCCATGTTTTCTTTATATAAAATTCTACGTTTACGTTATTACTATGACTTCGTTTTTATGTTATTCATCTAATAGGTAAAAACAGATGCAGTGTAGACTATATTAAATGTCATTGTTAGCTAAACTAGCCCATTGTGTAAAGAAATTTAAGTAAATCAGTGGCGCTACTTTATAATAAAACAACTAATCCATTATGATTGACCTTCTATAAATGACGTAATGCTCAGCTGCAACTGTTTAACTTGTTCGTCCTTATTTAGAAGTTTAGGCTTAAACCACTAAACTAAATACTGGTAAATAGTGACTACCATGTTTACATAGTCAATCGCTGAAATATGCCTATTCTTAATAATTTAATGCTGTCATTTTTCAGCGTAAATTCCTTGATAATAAAATGACGTAAGCGTCGTTTAATTTAACCTACACATTTTGTATTCTTTCAAATGGATATAATATTTTAATAAATTGCTTTACAATTATTTTTTTGTAGTATTCAAAAACATTTATAATATTATAGAATATTTTATTTTTTGTACCTACCTAATCCCTAGCCTGTGCTTATACATTTTCATAACCAGAATTTACATTTTTAAATACTCGTTAGCAATAAAACATACAAAAACTACTATTTGCCGCAGCCGTGAGACAAACAATTTTTTTTATTTTTTTACCGACTTCAAAAAAGGAAGAGGTACTATGTTCGGATGATTGTTTTTTTTTTTTTTTTTTTGTGTATGTTCACCGATTACTCCTCCGTTTGTGAACCGATTTAAAAAAATCTTTTTTTGTTCAAAAGCTTATACTTCTGAGGTGGTCCCATTGTCACCAAGTCAGGATCTGATGATGGGATCCTAGAGAAATCGAGGGGAACTTTCAAAAATCGTAAGGGCAACTAGTGCATTCCTTAATTTATTCATTAAGTATTTTACAGCACTACAATTTTATGAAGGTCTGGGGTCGATCTGATGATGGAGCCGAAAGACAGTCGAGGGAACTCCTCAATGGTTTACAGCAGATACCTCGTGTTTGGGCTTGATAAATTTGTATTGACAAAAACATTACACTTTCATAGGTTGTGACTGTCGTTAGGGGTCTGATGATGAAGACGAAAGACAGTCGAGGGAACTCCTCAGTGGTTTACAGCAGATATCTTGTGTTTATGCTTGATTAATTTGTATTGATAAGAACCTTACACTTGGATGGGTTGTGACTGTCGTTAAGGGTCTGATGATGAAGACGAAGGACGATTAACGGAACTCCTCAACGGTTCACAATAATTACCTTGTGTTTGGACTTAATTCATTTATATTGATAAGAACTTTGCAACCATATAAGTTGTAAGTGACATTACAGATCTGATTATGGTCACCTTATAATATGATGATGAGGGGAACTATACAGTGTAAGCAAATGTATAGTGTTCACCCTATTCTTGAGAAGGCACGGGAGTCTCATTAGCCAGCCGGTTTCGTACATCTAAACGATACTTGCGCTGTTCAGACGACTCGCCACTTAATCATTTTTGAATAAGATTGAGTCGGCAGATCTTATCATTTGGCGACTCCTGCGACAAATGAGAATGCATGTAATTTCTCATCTGAGATAACCTAGCATGAAGAGCTAACGGCGATTCTTGGGAACCGGACATAGCACTCCGTTTGCGATTCTTAGATAGGCGTTCTTTTTCAGCAGTATTAGTCTCTTTAATTCTGTTTTTCTTCATGCGGGTGGCTCCTTTAGTTGGTCTACCCATGGTGATTACAAAAATCAAATTACACAAAAAATGGAAAAATAATAAAACTTTAAAAAAAAAAATTGACCGACTTCAAAAAAAACAAAACAAAAAAGGACTACTGTACTAAAACCAAACGACAAAAGTACTTCTTTAATAATAGAGAAAAATAAAAAAATAACTTTAATTTCGGAAGTCGGTGGCCAAAAACTAAAATTAAAAGCAAAGACACCGACTTCCGAAATTAAAGTTATTTTTTTATTTTTCTCTATTATTAAAGAAGTACTTTTGTCGTTTGGTTTTAGTACAGTAGTCCTTTTTTGTTTTGTTTTTTTTGAAGTCGGTCAATTTTTTTTTTTTAAGTTTTATTTTATGGTATTGTGGTTCAATTGTGCCAAAAAATTTGTTCTCTTTCTTACAACTTTTCAAAGTCAATACAACTTCATACAAATCTTCACCCGTGTGAACAAAGCGTTACAATGACGTACGTTGAGTTTGTTTTTAAACTTAGCATGTGGTAGCGGTTAAGCGGTAGTCCCACTCCCACGTGGGTTACATATAACGAGTGTATAGTTTTGTCAGCACTGTACTTATTAGCATGACGGCATTTTATTTGTTCATCTTGTTTCGGTTTTGATACAATGATTGTATTTTTAATTATCAGAAAAGTTACGTACTAAAGCAAAAAAAGAAAAAATAATGTACGTCTGGAAGTAAAAAAAATAATGGGGATTATAATCTAATCATCTTCTAATTTTACTAGTAGTAAGAATACGTTATTTTTGTCACTTAAAATTGTAAAAAAATATTTGTACGACTTTTGCTCGCGGCTTCACCCACGTGGAGGTCGAAAATTATCCCACGAGATCTTAACTACCGAGATAAAAAGTATCCTATGTCCTAACCCAGGTCATGGTCTATTCGTGTGCCTTTTACCTAAGTCCTTTAAGACGTGAAAAGGTAACAACAGACAGACAAATTTACTTTCGCATTTTTATTATAAGTATGGATTATTATTATTAGTATAGATTATAGATGTATCATATTGACTCATTACAAGAAGTTCTTGGTGTTGGGAATGAACCATTTGCATAGCGTAGGTGATGCACTAGAATTTGCGTCTATGCTTTATTAGTCAGATAATCTAAATACATAACTGAAAAGGTCAAAACTTCTCAGAACCCATGGGTGTATAATATAAAAAGTAGTTCGAAATGGAAATAGTACATTACTGTCGCGGCCAGCAATAAGGGGATTGATGGACGATCGTGAAAATGTGGGCCGAGGCGTAGCCGAGGCACACATACGTGAGTCCATCAATTCCTGATTGCGGCCAAGGCTTGTATAGTACTTTTCTCAAATAATGCGCGGAAATTCAAACTGAGTATATTAAATTAAAATTCCAGAATCAATGACGAACAAGTATAATTTTTCATACGCCAATATGTTCATTTGTTTCTTCTTTGTTCTATTTGCAAACCAATTCATAATTTAAATAAAATCTTTGATAAATTACCTCCTTGGTTGCCGTTTTTGAAGTAAAAAGTTCGTTCCATTTTTGAATAACACGACAGATATGAGTTTTCATAGTAATTTATTTGGCCGCTAAACACGCAAGATATGGATTTTCACAGTAACTTTGCTGGCCGCATCGTCACTTGTTTTTGACCAGTACAGCAATTTCGATTTATCTTGAAGAAGGTTGTCAAAATAATGCTCGAATTTCCAAGCATGTTTGAGAACAACAATTTAACAATACTAGCGGACCTGTCACGCGTTGTCCTGCTCGAACAGCGCCATCTACCGGGATCAATTATATTTTCAAACCATCCAGGGACCCAGTCAAATATACACACAACATTTGAGTGTGCGCTTTGTTTTTGCAGAATAAACAATTTTTCTTTCTATTCTTTTCTTTTCTTTCAGAAGAATTATACAGGGTTACTGGTAACTCGACGTATTCCTTGCAGGACGTCATAGTAGGGTTAAAATGCAAAAAATTAAGCCACTAAATGTTCTACCGAAATTCAGTAGTTTTTGAATTAGTTAAGAGTTTTTTTATGAAAAATCCCAGATTAAATCATTTGAAACCAATTTAAAAATGATTTACGGCGCGACTGTACTGAAATTTAAGTTATTATCACAGTTGACGCCGTAGCAGACCTTTGTTAATAGTTAAAAGTTCAATAATGCCTAAAACTTTGGCAAATATCACTAACCAAACATTAAATTTTTTGTAATTTTTGCTAAAACACTTAAAACTAAAACTCTTAACTAATTCAAAAACTACTGAATTTCGGTAGAACATTTGGAGGCTTAATTTGTTGCATTTTAACCCTACTATGACGTCCTGCAAGGAATACGTCGAGTTACCAGTAAACCTATATGTATAAATCACGGAATAGATAAATAAGGTTGGAATGGTAATGTGGGCGTGGCAAGCGCGCCACAATTATGATTCGATAATCATAACTCGACCGATTCATTAATTCACCGCGTTTCGTGCGCTTCGGACTACTGCGGAGAACAGAGCTCTGCTTTAAAATGCCGTGTTGTGCAATTATAACTTGTAAAACAAAAAGTCAGACCGCAAGTATAGAGCGAGGGGGTATATCTTTCCATCGGTAAGTCGAAAATAACATTTAATTATAATTTTATTAGTAAAAAACATAAAAATATTCTGATCACTATGAAATTCCAAACATTAACGACATTATTGCAACAAGTAAAAAAAAATATACATTGCACGATGTGTACTCGCGTAATCAACGCAATTACTAAGTCCGCTTACAATGTACTGCATGCGTCGCGTCCTCTTCACTTCAACCATTGACGTTTCGTCGTTTGCCCTGATTGGCCGTGATGCACGGTCGATAGTGAGGTGACCATGTGGTTAAATAAAATCATCGATAGAATTCTCAAATAATATAAATTTACGTTCGACAGAGATTCTTTTTGAATTATTTTATATTTAATTAATGATAGTATATTTTTAGTTAGATGTATAATGAGTCAATTAAATATTACAATAATTATTGAACGAATGATACAATATAGTAAATACTTGTAGATGACAGATTTACAGGGAGAAATTGAATTCATTGGCAACATTATACGAGATCATTGTACTCATCTACAAGTATTTACTATATTGTATTTAGTATTAAAATATAAGTAAAATCCAATTTTACTTACGCAATAAATTATAAATTTTAGGTTTCCTAAAGAACCTAACGCCAGGGAACAATGGATTGACGTGACAGGTAGAGGAAACTGGATGCCGACAAAGACGAGTACTATTTGCTCTATACATTTCAGTAAAGATGATTTTATCATTAAAAAATCAGGTTATTTGTAATTAATAAAAGTAAAATAAATATTTCTTAATATTTATTTCATGTTTAATTTTCCCCCATACATTCATCAGATAATTTATCGATAAAGAATATCGGCTTTATCAAGCACTAGCGTGTATGAAAATTTTTATTGCTTTTTTGCGTGTGTGTGTGTCTATGCCGACGAGGGCTTAGTACTAGTGTGCGAACGAATATCTGCCCTGAGATTTATGTGTGTCTGATTTGGTTGTGTGCGAAATATTTGTAAACATAGGAGTGCGTATGTGTAGAAATTAAAATAGTGGGAGACAAGCGGTGACACTGGTCCTGATACAAAATTGGAGCTAGGGCCTTTCCAACCTTATTTATCAATTCCGTGGTATAAATAATAATAATATTATATGAATTAATAATACGAGTATATATACATATGTATAAAGAGTAAACAGTAAAAAAGAGTTTCCACGAAGTACAACTGAGTTAGCCGGTAATCATGATCTTTATCTTTTATCTTTCTGTACCTAAACAGTACATGACATACTTACATATGAGTAGTGTAACCATTAAGTGGCCTACAAAAGATTACTCAATACATATTTTGTATCATATTTTTCCTCTTCCAATGTACACACGGCTACACATCAAGCTATACATTTCCAGTACAAATTGACCTCGCATTGTACGGAAATCCTATACAATGTGAGATCAGCATAAACTGGAAATGTATAGCTTGATGTGTAGCCGCGTGTACAACCTAAGTTTATTATTAAGTGGCATATATGCAAAGGTCTCCTGGCTAAATAATAACAGCCGCACGGGTCGATTTTCAGGGTTAAGCAACGCTTGCTGAGGTCGGTCCTTGGATGGGTGACCGTCCATAACATAGTGAGACCCGTCCGTGTCTTAGAAACCACGTTAAGCAGTAGTTCGTAGATCTTTGACAGTCGTTACGGGTAGTCAGAACCCCAACCAGTCTTACCAAGGGGTATCGTGTTACCCAGTAACTGGGTTGTGGAGGTCAGATAGGTAGTCGCTCCATGTAAAATACTGGTATTCAGCTGCATCCGGTTAGACTGGAAGCCGACCCCAACATAGTTGGGAAAGGGCAAGGCAGATTTATTGGCACACACTTGTACGCGAATACAATGCGTTATTTGGTCGGTTTCCAAACGGATATGTTATTCCACTTGACCTTTAGCTTTACGTAATGCGGGTTCTGGCCGGCTTTTGTTGTGATGTAAATTATATTGTAATGAGGAAGCGAATGCTTTTTGATGGTTGTCTGTCTTTTTATTGATCTTATTTTTGTATAGCTATAAGCATTCTTTGATTATCCTAACTTATATTATAACTGCGAAAGTGAGTTTGTTTGTTACGGTTTCACGCTAAAACGGCTTTGCGGATTCGGATGAAATTTGGCACAGGGGTAGACCATGACCTGGAATAGGACATAGGATACTTTTTATCCCGATATTACACTGGGATCGAGACTTACGAGGGTGAAACCGAGGGGCGCAGTTAGTAAAACTTGTATCAACCCGTATCTTTTCCTCATGGAAGGCATTTCTAAGATAATCCCCACACTTTTTCATTGTTCTTGCTCAATGCGTGTTTAGAGGTTATTTCTCCTTTACGTACAGTTGGTGGTGTATTTAAATCAACTATGAACGTTTCTTCTTAATATTAGGATTATGATTCTATGAAGTAGAAAAAAGTCCCATCAAATCTGGTTTTGAACAGGCAAGTACTTGCAAAAGCTTTATCAATTGTCATAAACAAAATTATGATTTGAGAAAAATATCATGCAAATAGAACGCAAAGGAAATACACCCAATACAATTCAAATGACAAGAAATTCAATATTTTATGAAACATTTAAAGTAAGTTTGAAGAAAAGATCTTCTTGTTTTCTTTTATCTTTTGATAAATAATAAATGGTTTGTACAAAGATAAACACGTGAATCATAGTTTAAAAACTAGATGAAGTCGGCGATTCCTATCTGAATACTCTGAGAAGAAAGTCCGAAACAAACTCAGAGGTCTAAGTCTCTTTTAAAGTCCAAACATAATCTTGGTCAAATCATGTAGATTGGTGTTTGAAATGGTCTTTTGAGCAAAGAACCATACAGATTTCGAGGATAGGCTTGCGTTTGACCCCTTTCGTACCAGATGGTAAGCGATGATGGTCAACTCTGAGATACGTTTGTAGGTAACCCATAGAGTAACCGATTCATGTTATTACAGCTATCTAATATCACACGTCGAAAAGATATCACGTTTATTCGGAGCTTCATTAAAGTCCAGACAAGATGGAGAAATCTAATTTGGTGTGCACGAACGAACAATCTCTTAGTCGGACGTGTGTTCCGTGACATGTCGTCGTAATAAACATAATTATTTGTAATAATCACGTAGGTGTTATGTACTGTTTTCGAATTAATGTATGTTCCAGAAGAACTATTTGTATTCAGGGTGGTCCGTTTGCAGTGGACCAAAACGATAAGGGCGTTCCGTAAAATCCCCCTGTATAATTCAGATATTGTTTATAGTTTTAGAAGCAAGGTTTTGGAAAATATTTATAGGGTTTTATAATAAACTTGCTTTTGACCGCGGCTTCGTTTTCGTGGTTGTCGGAAAATATCCCAACGGAACGTACTACCGGGCTTAAAAGTACCATAAGTGTTAATCCAGGTTAGGAACTATCTGTGTGCCAAATTTCATCCAAAACCGTTCAGCCGTTTTTGCGCCAACACGGACTATACATCCAAACAAACCGACAAATTTTCAAAAAAACTATATTTTCGGGATCAGACTCGTGGGAACGAGTCTGATGCCAATATTAAAATGATCTCGATATTGAAATATTCAATAAACACACGGCTAAAAATCAAGCTATACAACTCCAGTTTAAGCTGACCTTGCATTGAACGGAAATCCTATGCAATGCGAGATCAGTATAAACTGGTAATGTGTAGCTTGATGTGTAGCGGTGTGTGTACAATATTGACTTCGGTACTATTTTATTATAATATGTCTGAGGTACCTACCTTAATTTGAAATAATCGCTGGTTTTTTTCCGATCACTGTGAATGGGCCAATACAACCTGTGTATTCTTGGGGACTTAAAAGCCAAGGCTTGCAAGGCTCAATAGAATAAGCATTGCGGCCATAAGAGAAGATTTGGTGACAATGTAGATACAGTGATGGAAGTTTTTAATTGAGGAAGTGCCAATAACGAATACTCCTTCTTTACTGTTGGCCTCACTACCTCAACCTACTAAATCAATAAAACAGCAATAAATAACATGACAACGTCACAAAGGAGCAAGTTATCTTGTGAATGGATGTCATTGCTACATCACACCTACTCGTCCATATCAGTACAAAGACCGTAGTTGTATTGACCAAGGGATCGCTGCTGTTCATACAAAGGAATGACCTTGAAGATAGGTTGTGAGTTGTGTCAGAATGACAGTAACATTTCCTTCGTTTTGAACATACGGATCCGGAACATATGTCATCCATTATAATATGTATCCATACCATATCCATACTAATATTATAAATTCGAAAGTTACTCAGTCTGTCTGTCTGTACCTTTTTACCCCTAAACCACTGAACGGATTTCGACAAAATTTGGCAAGCAGATAGATGGCATGCTGTTTTTTTTTGTGGTTGGGAAATAATCCTATGACTTCTCCCGCTCTGGGCGGAGCGGAAGGGCGTGTCAGACTTTTACTGACTAAAACCCACCCGTGTTCCTTCAGTTGCCTGTTGCCAAGGTCCCGGTATCCCTTTCGGACTTTCCCGCAACCCTGGCATCCTAGGGAAGGACATAGGCTACTTTTTATCGACATACCACGCGGGCGAAGCCGTGGGCGGAAGCTAGTAATATTATAAATGTGAAAATAACTGTCTGTTTGTTATAAATTTTCGGCTGTATACGGATTTTGATGAAAGCACACAGGTAGACCATGACCTGAGTTACGACATAAGACATAGAATCATTTTAATCCCGGTAGGACGTTCTCGTTGGATAAATTCCTCCCTACACGAGAGCGAAGCCATGAGCAAATGCTAATGAGTAATATTTGGTCAATGCGGGAAACGAAAGCCCGACTCGTTGGTAGAAAAAACTCAGTCATTGCGCCAACCGCACCAACAAGGCCGAATAAAATTGATATTATAAGCTGAATAATAAAATGATTGGAGGTTTGAGACTTGTGGCTAAGTAATAACAGCCGCACGGGTTGATCGATCAGGTTAAGCTACGCTTGCCGGGGTTGGTCCGTGGATGGGTGACCATCTTTACATACCAAGACCCCTCTATGCCTCGGAAAGCATGTTAAACCGTTGGTCCCGGCTGTCATTTGTAGATCTTTGACAGTTGTTACGGGTCGTCAGAAGCCCGGAAGGCTGACAAACAGTCTTTTCAAGGGGTATCGTGTTGTCCAGTAACTGGGTTGTGGAAGTCAGATAGGCAGTCGCTCCATGTAAAATACTAGTATTCAGCTGCATCCGGTTAGACTGGAAGCCGACCCAACATAGTTGGGAATGAATGAATGATGTGATGAATTAAAATGATTAAAGGAAACAATTATAATTATTTAGAGAGGTCATTTTCGGTCAAAGCGTCATCCTATTTAGAGATAAATTTTTCCTCATATAATATGATTAAATTAAATTCGTTCATTGTTAAATAACCTACGTTGATGAATGGGTATCTAGGTATTTAACACAGAGGTTAATGACACTGTTATTGCATTGGTTTAGTTAAGGCGGTACCCTGAGCAAAATAAATTCGTTCCCTCTTTGTAGACTGAATCCCGGTGAGTTAGTTAGTGAATACGCAAAAATTTTAGGATTAAATCTTTATAAAATCAAATATTGGTCTTTTGAAAAAAAAAAATGTATTGTCAGTAGCAAAATTAAATAATTTTTACTTTACGAGGAGATGCATGATAAGTTGATAACAAAGATTTTTTCTCTTTTTTATGATTTCGTTAGAAGGAAAGAAACATACTTACTATTTAAAAAAAAAAAGAAGTGCACAATTTTGGAATTAAGATTATGTAGAAATTTAATTTATTTATATTATTTGATATTTCTTTTTAAATAACAAGTAGATAGCTCTTAAAAACTACCAAAAAAGCGGCTAGAGTGGCGTTTTGCTCAGGGCACCGCCTTAAATAAATAGATGCGTCACTTTTCTTCCGCAACTGTTTAATGACCTTCTCTGCGGTTGTGATTAAAACTTGGGGAATATTATAAGGTGTACCTTTTCATACATTTATTGTTATAAAATATTGGGGACGGAAGGTTCCACTGTATCAGTTGTACCCAATAAATAGTCGTCTACTGTTCCTTACTTACGGGCCTATAAAACCTCAAATTGCTTAGCATGATCCTCCGTTATGCCGAAAGACTGCAGCATTAATTTTGAAATAAATATATGTTAAAGTTGAGGATTGATGCTAGGTCCTATATTTGACGAACACACGATTACATAAAATTTTCTCGATAGAAAAAAAAAACAAAAGTTACTTCTAAACCTAAAAATAAACCGCTGGTTTTCAAAAAAATCCCTCAAATTAGATCATGAAACTCTGCATAATATAATAACTGAACTAACTATAAAACTTATGCTTTTTTTATGACTATTATTTTTACCGTAAAAAGCAATTACCTAAACTATTTGAGGCTTGGAGCCGCCAGCACCCCTCCCCATCTCGTTCTCACTCAGGCCGCGAGTAGTAGGTATGGTGCGAGCGAGATAAAAAGTGAATTTGAGCTGAGGTAGAATAGGCCCTTAACACATTGCGTCCAACCACCAATTCATTAATGAACCTACTGCTATATCAAACATAACTGAGTCAAAAGTATAAACGGCATCGAATGCCGATGGACAGACATATTCCGGGAATCTACTGAAAGAGTCTCTCTAATCATCGCTCAGGAATGTCGCAGCCGCACGGACAGACGATTGTTCATACTAACCGTCTTTATTTACATTGTCAATTTCTCTTAGGGAGATAACGTGTCTACTGTCTGATGGGTGACGAAGGTCTATTGAGTAAAACCTTGGTAAGCGTCAGAACCCCTGGACCAATAGAGATATTTAATGTTCAGAAAAAAAAAACAACCGACTTCCAAAAAAAAAACACAAAAAACGGAAAACTAACTTTAATTTCGGAAGTCGGTGTCTTTGCTTTTCGTTTTTTTCCACCGACTTCCGAAATTAAAGTTGGAAGTTGGTTGTTTTTTTCGTGTATTCCCGTTCGTCCCACTGCCGTCGTCCCACCGGTGGGACGAACGGGAATTTAATCAATTATATTAAATTTATTCCCGCTCGTCCCACTGACTTTGTTAGTGGGACGAACGGGAATGATTTAGTCATTTTATTTTTAATTCCCATTGGTCCCACTGAATAATTTGAGTCTGGTTGTTGTTCAATTATTCACTTATTTATCCTAACTAATACTATAGATGCAAAATTGAGTTTGTTTGTGTATTTGTTAGGTACATTTTCACGCTAAAACGGCTGAAATGATTTAAATGCAATTTGGCACATGGGTAGACAGACCATGGCCTAGGTTAAGATAGGATAGATACTTTTTATTTCTGTAGTACGTTGCATGCATACAAGGCGGTATTCTCAGCAAAGAACTTTGTGCACAATTTATGAGCATAAGCAGTACCTAACCTAACAAAAAGTACTAGGCTTGCATGAATTCAGGATAGTATTTCAATCATTCGTTTTATCTACTCGTATACTAATATTATAAAGAGTTAAGATTTGATTCGTTTGTTTGTTCGCATTGAATAGGCTCCGAAACTACTGAACCGATTTGGCTGAAAATTAGTGGGGAGGTAGCTTAGAACCAGGAGCTGGACATAGAATACTTTTTATCCCGTTTTCGGTAGGGTAGATAGGCAGGGTAGGGTGGATAGGCAGGGTACCTACCCTACCTGCCTACCTACTCTACCTACCTACCTACTAGAGGCATAATACTAATGATTGAATTCATGCAAGCCTAGTACTTCTTGTTAGGTTACTGCTTAGAAATTGTTGACAAGGTGTCGTGAACAGAATACCATCTTGTTTGCATGTACAGCTACCGGGATAAAAAGTATCCTACGTGTTAAATAAACTATCTGTCGTTCAAATTCTATAACTTAGATAAAACTTATGATTGAAATACTATCCTGAATTCATGCAAGCCTAGTACTTTTTGTTAGGTTAGGTACTGCTCATGCTCATAAATTGTGCACAAAGTTCTTTGCTCAGAATACCACCTTGTATGCATGCAACGTACTACAGAAATAAAAAGTATCTATCCTATGTCTTTAGGTCATGGTCTACCCATGTGCCAAATTGCATTTAAATCATTTCAGCCGTTTTAGCGTGAAAGTGTACCTACCAAACAAACAAACTCACTTTCGCATATATAGTTAGTTAGGATAAATAAGTGTATAATTGAACAGCAACCACACTCAAATTATTCAGTGGGACAAACGGGAATTAAAAATAAAATGACTAAATCGTTCCCGTTCGTCCCACCAGTGGGACGACGGCAGTGGGACGAACGGGAATACACGGTTTTTTTTTGTAAAAAGATTTTTTTTCACTTTGTAGTAGTGGTACCTAACGCACACAAATCCGAATACCACTACCTTATGTAAATATCAGTGACGGAGTCAAATAAGATATCATCTACATAGACTAAGTGGGAAAAATACGTAATTATACTCATAATTTCGCCTTCATGGAAACCGTGTAGTTTGCACTCGTGCACTACTTGCCAATCACATTATTTAAAGATGAAAGCCTTCATCATAGATAAAATTTAAAAAATGTTATCTGTGGTCCGTTCGCTGGCGCGTCATCCTGTCATCTGTCAATTCATTGTACTTTTTTGTGCCGCGCGCTGATCACGCTTCCGATAAAAAGTTCAGATATATTTATCGAAATGGGAAAATATCGAAGAAAACGAGACCAGGAAATGGAGGACCTGAATGAATATCTGCGAGAACTGGTAAATCGAGTGTATACCTACATGAAAGCGGAGTCGTCATCGACACCGGTAAGTTTCTCGATATACCTACCAATTTGTCGTTACCTGAGATCATTTTACTAAAATTACCTTGAGTGCCGTAATATGTTTCCACGTGAGGTTAACATTAGAGCACTAACTGTGCCGTATACTTACGAAAGGACACCACACGAGTTTTCAGTAGGAGGTCAACCATTGGTGTATCGTTCAGTGTTACAAACACATCCTTGCTAGATCCCTAGCAGTCTCTAAGAGTTTTCACGAGAGGTTAACCAGGAGACCACTAACTATGCCGTATACTTACAAAAGAACAACATCATACGAGTTTACACTGGGAGGTCAACCATTGGTGTATCGTTCAGTGTTACAAACACATCCCTGCTAGATCCCTAGCAGTCTCTAAGAGTTTTCACGTGAGGTTAACCTTGAGAACACTAACTGTGCCCGTATACTTACGAAAAGACAACACCACACGAGTTTCACTGGGAGGTCAACCATTGATGTATCGTTCAGTGTTACAAACACATCCCTGCTAGATCCCTAGCAGTCTCTAAGAGTTTTCACGAGAGGTTAACCAGGAGACCACTAACTATGCTGCCGCATAACTACAAAAGAACCACACCACACGAGCTTTCACGAGAGGTCAGCCATGGTATATCGTTCAGTTATAAAAACATCCCTGCACCATCACCTGATGTAAGCTGTGGAATTGATTAGTCTGGAACCTAACTCTTATTATGAGTGCGAAGCCTGCTTCCGTGGAAGACACTATAGTCAAACTTGCACCAGGAGAACACGTTTGAGAGGCTGTGAGTCACGTGACCAAAAGCCAACGAATCTGGACACCAAATAGCCTACTCAATGCCACCTATTAAAATTTATTTACTTAACAGACAACATCTAGTGGTCTTCAAAAATTTCAAAATACTTACAATAATTCTAGATACCTATTGGTATACAATTTAACTTAAATATGCTATGTTAGTATTTACGTGAATTCCACTACAGTCCAACCGGAAGAAGACTGAGAGTGAAATGGTATCCTACCCCAACCTGAAGCATTGCCTTCAAATGTTGAGAATCTGCTCTGAGGGTGCAGTTGGCTACATCACTTTGGTGGTCAAAAATTATGATAAATGAACTAAATGTGCCGGCGAAGCAACATTTATGAGAGGTATGAAGCACCCACAATCTGTGGCCTGTTGAACCCACCAAAGATTGACAAGGGGGTGGCGGCTGCAGTAAATGAAGGTGGAATCAAATGACACCAAAGGATCAGGGGGCGGCAGAATAAAGTGGCTGCTGCCATTGGGTCCATTGACAAGGGCCTTAACAGTTTAATAGCTTCCCAAGGGAGTGCATTTCTAATCTAAACATTAAACATTGACCCAGCTAGACTACTGTGTGTAATTTATTATGAATGCATCACATGAAGATCATTGTTTTTGACCCAGCCTTAATAAGGAAATGAAAGAACTGATGGAGCGGGCACCAATATCTAAATATTTGTTCGGCTATAAGCCTCAAAGATAAATTCAATGCCATCAAACGTTGCTAAAGTCAGGATTGTCACTAGCTCAGGTACGGACTGGTGGATCGCAGTATTTCCCTGAAGTTTGGAGGATATTACTACTAATCCAACCATACATGGTGGATCAAGGGTTATAAGTTACCCTTTATTGAACTTCCAGTTCAAACTTCTGAATAAAAACTTCAGTTGGAGAGAAAGCAACCCTATTTCCATAGAAATTAATAATCTCTTACAGTTAGGTGCATGTTTCCCTGTCAAAAAACAATTTTTATTTAGTATATTCTTACCAAAATCAGATGACAATTGGAGATACTTAAATATGTTGTTACATCCCACTTTAACTGTGGTTAAAGGACAGCTATAATAATGATTTTTGCCTACAATAGAATTAATAAATACATGTTAAATGGTACCCATAACAAGATACGTTAGAAGATATCCCCAGTTTCTGTTTAACATAATTATATTGTAAGAGTTTACATGCCTCCAGGCTTGACACAGCACCATGTGTGTTGGCAGGGATCATGAAGCCAGTTGTCTGTCACCTGAGGTCATAAAGGTTGCTTTCTGTCATATACTCTCACAATATTCTATGCTTTGCCGATTCATATGCAAAGTGTATAGAAAATGTGTCTACTATTCAAACTATGATATGAGAAATATAGGATTTATTATAAATATTCAAAACTGAAAAGAGCCCCCTAGAATCCAGACGATGCAATTTTTTGTTAGATTCAGTCCAGTTGGCCATTTCACTTAGACAGGAAAAGATAGTTTATCCAGTTCATAAAGAATTTTAAGTCTAATAAGGAAATGCAAATAGTAGAGTTTGCCTAATTACTAGGTATTCTTGTTGCAACATCCCAGCTGTACAATATGGTTTGCTTTACACCAAGATGATGAAAGATCACAGAACAGTAGCCTTAAAGAATAACAATGAAAATAACAAGGCCATAACTAGTTTATAATTCAAATCCATAATAACATAACGCCTGTATTCCCCGAAGGGCTAGGCAGAGGTATAACTATTTCAAATTCAAAATCATTTAATTGCAAATACAACAAAACTGGAATCAAATTCAAAATCATTTACTTGCAAAGGTTGCTCACATTTCAATAAATCACAATGGATCTAAACAATTTGACATTGTTCTTGAAATATTATCTGTTGCTTCTCAAACTGATTGGTATGTAATTATAAAAAGTTCCATATATATTACCTTGAACTATTAACAGCATTTATAGGGCTCAAAACATTTGCAAGCTTTTCCAGATTGGTACTGTGAGGTGTTACCTACTAAGAATAGATATTATCACAATAGCCATTGCCTATATCAATAAGATGGTTGGTACTCGTTCTACTCACCTGAAGATTAACGAAACAGTGATGACAATAGTGCGAGGAAAGACAAATATGGGCTATGCATCTTATTTTAGTTTTAAAGGAAACATTATGACTGGTCTAGACGCCCAAATATAGAAACTGAATGGAAGTGAGGTGGATATACCTTCAAATCAATTGCTGTTAAGCTGGGCGAGCCCCCGATTAACCAGTTTACAAACAAGCCCAATTCTAAGTGTCAGAATGACATCATGGCTCCCTGATCTAGGTGCATGCTCTGTAAATGCAACCACTGTCAAATGGGATCTCCACACCCATTGTGCAGGAGTCTCACACTGATTATTATCAGGGATGCTTTCTTGAGGAGAGGAACACCAATCCCTTCAATTAATATAGTACTAACTTCCTTGTATAGCAAAGCAAGAAAGCGATATGAATCTGCTCTGGATCAATGGATCCCCTTCTGATTAATGACCACTAAGTTTAATGAAGGATTGCTGTATAGCTCACTCAATACCGTAATGATATTGAATGAGTTATAATTATATAAATGAAAAAAAAAAAAAAAAAAAAAAAAAAAAAAAAAAAAAAAAAAAAAAAAAAAGCTAATAAGAGCGAAGAACCCCAAACATGAAATAATTTTGGGACCCCAGGAACGTTCCGGATTATCTCATGTCTTTCATAAATAACCAATGGTTTAAAATGACTTTTTTTATGTATACCTAACCATATTAACTCTTGTGATTGCACACAGAATTCAAACCGTGTCAGTCATTACACGTAGATAACATTTCTTAAAATGAGGTTAATATTAAATAAAGATACCAGAAATATGTGAAATTTCTACACCTGGTTGTACTAAACCCCACTTGATATTACCATTTTCTTAGATTTTACTGAGAGTAAAAGACAAGATTGTAAATCATACAATATAACTTTATAAGAAAATCTTATCATGCCGCCTCTACTGTAACTATAGTGGATGGACAAACCAAAATTTTAATGCATAATAATGGAATAGATTTTTCTAAATTCACATACAGACATGCCTCTACTTCAAAGGCCTTTGAGGGGGGGGAGGTATCAATGTTGAGGTCATAGGAAATGCTGTTGGTTGGACCATTTCTCAACCTTTTGTAGGTGACCAATAGTGATCCTAATGCTTTTGCACAGGCTGTATGCTCTATAGAGAGTGGCTGTTCATAAAACTCATTATATTTCTATGTCAATTTTAATTGTCTGCTTATAAGTAATTGATGTGTGCCATATTAGATTACTAATGACACTGGTTGATTCAAGACTGAATAAGAATTCCAGGAATTAATAGTCTGTCTTTACCTTAATGTATGCTTACTGATTCATATAGAATACTTATATATTTTATAATGTGTAACTAACAAACTCAGAATAACATGGTTAGCTACAATGTTCAGTTGTTAAATAATGATGAAATGATTACCAACACAACTTTGTTCTTTGAACATCTACACGGTTTCCATGAAGGCGAAATTATGAGTATAATTATACAGATCGGACTAACTTACCTAGTGACGTCCGATCCTTAATTATATGAAATAATTTCGCCTTCATGGTGTCCCAACCCTTCCCAAATAATCAACCTACTTATGTGTACTGGATTATCTAAACCCCTTCTAAAAGTTGTGTTTAGCTGTATGCACTATGACCGGGACTAAACGATGCTCATACAGGTCATCGTTAAGTCCCGTTCATATGCTTTGAAAGAATGAATTGACAGATGACAGGATGACGCGCCAGCGAACGGACCACAGATAACATTTTTTAAATTTTATCTGTGATGAAGGCTTTCATCTTTAAATAATGTGATTGGCAAGTAGTGCACGAGTGCAAACTACACGGTTTCCATGAAGGCGAAATTATTTCATATAATTAAGGATCGGACGTCACTAGGTAAGTTAGTCCGATCTGTATAATTATTGAAGCTAACTCTAAAACTACGCAAGCAAAGTTAATAAAATTTATATGGAGCCACCTCTGAAGCATGATCTACCAAAAAAAAAAAGAACTATCAAAATCGATTCATAATTGGCGGAGTAATCGCGTAACAGACACAAAAAAAAAATATACAGGCGAATTGAGAACCTCCTCGTTTTTGAAGAAGTCGCTTAAAAATACCAAAGTGCACCTTTAAGGTGGATGCGCCAGGGTAGCCCGCGAAATTCAAATTTTCTTACGTTTTTTGCAATTTGCAGGTCGGTGTTAGATTGTATGTTGATCTAAATATGATTTGCGCACGTAACAAATATGGATTTACAGAATTATAAACATAAAAATCAGCAATACAACTCTCTAAGTTCATGAAAGTCTCAAATGTCGAGATTTCATGAAATCATGAGTTTTGAGACTTTCATGAACTTAGAGAGTTGTATTGCTGATTCGAATGTTCATAATTTTGTAAATCCATATTTGTTACGTGCGCAAATCCTATTTAGAGCAACACACAATCTAACACCGACCTGCAAATTGCAAAAAACGTAAGAAAATTTGAATTTCGCGGGCTACCCTGGCGCATCCCCCTTAAGTGTACCTTTTTGCTGCTATTTGATGCCTAACTTCAAATATTTAGTACCTCGATTGACAGCGAAAAACCGCGTAAAGAAAGTGGGCAGACATTCAGGCATCAGGTTGTCTGGACCACTTTTTTTTCATACTTCGAGACAACACAACTAATTTATCTCTTTGTAAATATTTACTACCTTTTTAGTACTTCAACATATATTTTTTTCAAAATATTTTGGTAATTTAGTCCAGGGGTTCTGACACTGACTGAAACTTGTGTGGGTCTCATAGCGCCAATATTAATGTTTACCAAGAAATAATCTACCTTAATTGAGGATACTTAGAGAAACACCGAACCGGTCGAGGTGGCGATGCTTGGGGGAAGCCCATGTCCAGCACTGGACGTCTTTCGGCTGAAATGATGACGATGATTTGAAAGTGTATTTTAATTTTGAAGAACTCTACGAGATACTTACCTGAGTACTCTTTTCTAAAGAACCCGTAATAGTTTCGAATCGAGACATATTTTCGAAAGAATTTGTCAAAACAAAACAGGAATGCTTTCTTCACTGCTTCTATGAATTTGAACCACTTCTTAGAAGCAATATGTTCTCGACGAAGGAATGCACTCTGTGGCATAAGGCGCGACGTTGCTAGCGTAAACAAAACTCTGCAATATGATACGTACGGCTTGTAGTCTCGTACTTTGGTTAAACAATTACTTATACAGCGTTGTATAACAACGGATACTGTTACTGTCTTTGTAAAACAATTTTGGTTGGTCGGACAATGGAGGAGTAATGGCTAACTTGTATTAACTCGCTCTGTATTAAATTGCTTTATTTAAGGTGGATGCGCCAAGGTAGCCCGCGAAATTCAAATTTTCTTACGTATTTTGCAATTTTCAGGTCAGTGTCAGGTTGTATGTTGATCTAAATATTATTAGCGGCCGTAACAAATATGGGTATACATAGTTATAAACATTAGAATCAGCAATACAACTCTCTAAGTTCATGAAAGTGCCAAATGTCATGATTTCATGAAATAGTCATTCAATGCACTTATACCTTGGCGCATCCACCTTAAAATACTCTGTTGGCGAATTTCGCTGATGAAGCTTAACGCGATTTAAACCGCGTTCAAGAGCTGTCAGTGTCAATATTCCGCAACAATGATGACGTAATAGCACTTTTTTTTTTTTATATTGGTATATCATCAAATGACATCTCCCTCTCTGGGCGGAGCAGGAGGGTGTGTCAGACTTTTACTGACTAAAATCCACCCGTTTTCCTTCATTGCCCGTTGCCAAGAGCCCCGGTATCCCTTTCGGACTTTCCCGCAACCCTGGACGTTGACAGCTCTTGACCGCGGTTTAGACGTGCTGACCGCGTTCAGTGTCATTGGTGAAATTTGCCTGAAATGTCTCTTAACCACTTAAACATACCAGAGAACTTGCACACAAACTGTTTTGCAGTTTGGTAATTAGGTACTGATTACTGTTGTATTGTGTTTTTTGGGAAACAATAAACCAACAATAGGTACTTGTCTCCTTTGGCAAAAATAATCAACATAACACAAAATAAATAACAGAGTTTGGTAAATAAAACTGGCCCTGAGTCTGCAAAAAAAACATAGCGTTGAATATACCTGAAATACCACAGATTACCTACTGAATAGTTGTACAACATGTAGACGTAGCTTACGTAATATAATTACACAAAAGAACTATATTAAAGCAGTCCTAAGGTTTCAACCTAGTGTTCAGGGATACTAGGCTACAAGAAAAGTATCGCCAGCTGTATATTTTCTCGCAATTTCACAAGAAAACTGAACAGTAACGGTCTCGGAGCCCAACGGACTAAATGGGAGTTGATAATCATAGAAATAATGAAGGTGCAGGAAAATACTAGGTTGGGTATCCACATCTACTACCATTCGAATAAACGGCACATATTGTTTGTTCATAGGGAACAGGACACCTACTGTAGACAAGATATTTTGTAGAGATGTGAGCCTTATTGCACATTCGGAATACATGATGACTTTCAAACGGACAATTTGAAATAAATGACAAAACAAAATGCAACTGTGAGTCCATCGTATCCTGCTGCTGGAAAAAACCTTTCGAGAATAGATAAATCACGTGTAATCATAGTCAGGGCGCGATTCCATTAGGCAAGTCTTGCATGCAAGTATGACGTCAGATTTACGTTCAAGTTGCATTAGAAACACGTTTTCGAGAGTGTGCAAATTGCATGCAGGTTTTACTTGCATACAAGTGGAGATGTTCAACAATGGAGTAGGATTTCATGGGTGGAAGACGTGCTGCTGTGGTCGGTGCTGCTTGCCGAGTCATTTCTGAGATAATAATATATTACCGATTGAATAAAAAAATAAACTTCGTCGCCAGTCTGTTCAGTGGGTTCGAAATTTACTCGTACGCAATTCGAAACATGCTACTAACGTTTGGCGCGTTCAATTTGAACGTCACTTGAATAAAATAATGTACAAGTTCAGACAATCTCATACAAGTTTTAATAGCTTGTATGCAGGTTTGTTCAAGTTGTATCCAATTTTCAACTTGCATACTAGTAACTTGCCTAATGGAATCGCGGCTTATCCTCAATAGTGTATTCCGTCTATCAACCCGATGAAATGTCTCATATCACTCTTCTAAAGAGAACACAACAGTAAGTTATACAGAGGCCCTAGTGTGAGTCGCGATCGATGCGTAAAGTCGAGATAGTTAAAAGAAACTCGCATTAGGGCCTCAGATTATCTTTACAAATATTAAGAGTGAGAGACGTGGCGCCGCCGCACAGTGGGCCCATACTGAAAATTAGTGGACTTAGGCAACAAAGTTACCATATCTATGCGATTTTTTTTTATATGACGTGTTATAATATTCCTGGCAACTTTTATTCTTATAAAATTTCTTCTAAACTTGATAGTTTGTCTTGAAAAAATTTTATTAGATTTTTTTGTATGGAGCGAATCACGTTTAATTTTTTTTCTTCAATTGTACTAATATGTTGGGTGTGTGGCGTGAGTATATGATAGCTAGGGTCATTCTCTATCCACGAAAAAAAAATAAGCGCCGGCCATACGAGCATTTTTCGATGACTCATTAGTTATGCGCTTAGCCGAGTGCACAAACAAATGAGTCATCAATCACAATGCAGGTGCTACCAATAACATGCAATAATAACTAAATCTCTACCAGAATTGCTAGTTATAAGTACATGCGCTATTAAAACTATTTATTTATGAGACAAAAAATATGCTTTGAATTTATTTTAAATGACAAAAAAATTCTTCCAAATCATTTTTTTTTTACCGAATGATTACTCGCGCTGCCGCAGATGGCCGGCGCAGATTTTTTTTTCATGGATAGAGAATGACCCTAGCTATCATATACTCACGCCACACACCCAACATATTAGTACAATTGAAGAAAAAAAATTAAACGTGATTCGCTCCATACAAAAAAATCTAATTAATTTTTTTTAAGACAAACTATCAACTTTAGAAGAAATTTTATAAGAATAAAAGTTGTCAGGAATAATATAACACGTCATATAAAAAAAAAATCGCATCGATATGATATGGTAACTTTGTTGCCTAAGTCCACTAATTTTCAGTATGGGCCCACTGTGCGCCGGTTCAAACGCTAATGTGAGATTGACAGTCGCGGATCGACTATTTAGTCGATGTTATGCGCACATTAATACACTGCAGTTTGATCGATAGTTGTCCAACTTTTTAATCAAAAGCAAATCGATAGGGCTTTTTAATTTTTTTTGTCGAACAACTATCCTGTTGACAGTTTGCGCAAGTTCTATGATCACAGTACATTCCTATAAACTTATGAAACACAGCAAAATAGTTGTTCAACTAAAAATTGTATGGATGCGGTAGCCCTTAGCTGTGACGTTCTGGTTACTCAATGATGGTTTGAGTTCATTACACGTTATTTTTGAGGAGCGACGTCAACGTGGACGATGGGCATTAGACGAAGAACTGACTCGAAAAAGCTCTTTTACCGAATGCTATTACAAAAAGCGCTAATACTGTTAAAGCCAGCAGTCGATTTAAAAACTAGAAATCCTACTCCCAACCAAGCCCTTATAAGAAAATTACCAGCTATAAAAATAGTGAAACAATAAACAAGAATTACTCACAAACCAGAGGTCAAATTGTGGTCTTGGAGAAAATCACGGCTGTGTCCATTGACGCCAATTTATTGTTCTCCATAAATAAAGGCTGGCCAGTGTATCAATTAATGTTAATTTAGATAGTTCTCGGCCTGTGGCTTCGGACGAGTTCCTCTGACGTTTGTTACTTGAGTTGCTACTACTTGGAGGGCTGTGAGTTATTAAGATGGATTATATTTGGGATTTGGTTGATAAGGTCCTTGGTTGGTAGTAATGGTAGTTCAATACGATTAATCTTTACATTATGTTGAAATTAAAAATTTTTCACATTTATCTTTGAATTTTCCGGGTCTAGTTGTTGTTTCTTCATGATTAGCGGAAAACTTTAATCAACCCAGTAATTTTTTTATTCTGTTGTCCAGTTGAATATTTTCTAATTACCTTTATCAAAAAAATTCTGTTCAAAATTATTATTCTCGCGAATTGTGCAATGTTTTACAGCATTTTCCTTCCATACTTCCTCGCTTACAGCATTTTACTTATGTAGTTCTAAATAACTATTGTTCCAATTCATCATTGTTCTATTAAGTTCATGAACGCGTAAGTACTAACTGTAACTTCTCTTTACCCGACTACGGCGAAGAAAAAAGGAGGGTTATGATGTTGACCGGTATGTATGTATGTATGTAAGTATGTTCATCTGCTCCCTCTTATCTCCTAAACCACTCATCACAATTTGACAAATGAGGTATCGTTGAATGCGTCTTGATCGTCCGCTGGTTATGGGCTATGTGACGTCACATTTAATTAATAAAAAATGGTGCCCTCTAGAGGACGTAAAGTCGGGTAATAAAAAAATAAAAATGTTTTATCGTACCATGTTGGGTATCAAATGAAAAGAATTAATGAGCACATTTAAAAAAAAACATATTACGACCCCAAAAGAATTTAAAAAAATTAAAGTAATAAAAACTAAAACTTAACTACGACTAAAAAGGTATAAACAAGACACCACAGACAGACAAATTAAAAATCAGGAGTCACAGGTAATCTGTTCGATTTATGCCCTAATACGTGTGATTCCGGATTTTTTATTTGTCTGTCTGTGGTGTCTTGGTTATACCTTTTTAGTCGTAGTTGGGTTTTAGTTTTTATTACTTAAATATTTTTTTTGCCTTTGAGCTGAATACAGGTATAAATACGTACCTATAATAGATCACCCAATTCTATCTATCTTGGACCTCAACGGGTCGAACCTAATTACAGCATCCGTTCTAATAGCTCCGAATGTCCGTCCGTTCAGCTGGTGCCAAATAAATTGTAGGCTTACCTTCTTCAAGTGTCGAGGTAATCCTGTTATGTCCGGTAAATTGATTCACTGTATCTACACCCTTAGGTATTGTATTGTTTTCTGAGTTAGGTGTTTAAGGAGCTATTGAATTTAGTACGTTTCAGATATGACCAAATTGATAAGGAAATTGTCTTGTTTGAGTTTGATTATAGTTCGTCTATAGACTTACGGATCGTAGTTTATTTAAGGTAACGAAACCTGAGATGCAAAAATAATGGAGCGTGTGTTTTTATCGTAGCTAATATTTGCGGATAGAATGATTTTCGTGAGATTGTTCGTAGTATGCAGACCATCCATTCGTTAGACGAGACATTAGTCTTCATAGATTAGAGCAGTGTCGCGCCACTTGTGTGTGTGTCGTCGTCTTTTGGGTTCAACTTCAAGTATTCAGTCAGTACGTGTTGTAATTTTATGATAATACTAGTCCCTGCTTCGCATAGTTTTTACAACTTAGCAAAAGATTGAGATTTTATTATATTTATTTAATGTATGAATGTAACACATAAACCTTCCGGAATAAATTCTCTAAATTATGATGGATCCATTGTAAAGGAGTAAGCGGTTAGACACTTTGTTTTCATCAATTCTATTTCTTTGTTTTTAACATTCCAAAGTGCCTTTTATATGCCAAATTGAAATAAATTATTTGACTTTGACTTTTATATTTATTTATTAAAACTTTATGCACAAGTAAAAAAACTACTGTACAAAGGCGGACTTAATGCCTGAGGCATTTTCTACCAGTCAACCTTAGGGTGATGCAGAGACAGACATGGCATGTGCAACAAAAGATAATACATATAACTTGAGAAATAATGAATACTAATTAATACATACATAGATACATACATATAAACAAAATAAACTTAGTGTGGAGAAATAACGACAGATAGAGGAAAAAAATTAACGCTGGGATGTTTCTGCCAACTTCTTACATATTTAGACGTGTGCATTATTTCAATTCTTTAAGTAAAGTTTACATCATAGATACGTTTGCTAATGTGTTTCTTATCTTTCCAGGTACGTTGGCTGCACTCATTCAGAGGTTTGTTTTTACGGCGATAGCGGATAATGTTCCAGTGACATGCGACTACATATTTATTTTATCGTATATTGTGGCTGCCTTCAACTATCGGTGCGGTGTTCACTTCCTACATTACAGTAAGTTAAACAACATTGTTCTTACTTAAATTGTTGAGACATAATTATGTAGATCCTGTGTTCCCAAATATTAGTGGAATTTTAATTACATTAGATGAAAATTCATTCACTTTGTATTATTATTATTTTTATATGTTTATATTTCTCGGGACCATGGGGTCCCGGTCTTTTGGAAGGCGTACGAGGGGCCGAAGCCAACTCGCAGAGGCCCCTTAGACAATTATAAAAGGAATGAGGCACCAACCGACGATTATCCCTGTATACACTATGCAAGTGCACCCAAGGACAACCCCCGGTTGGTATAGGACTATTGCAGAACATGGATACAAAACATATTGGGCTATGCGTTTGGGTGGCTATAGTGGACTGATTATCTAGAACTATGGAAAAGCTATGTCCCCTGCCTGATCAATGTTAAATATGTTTAATGGTATACATGGATAAAATGGCAGGGGGTGACTTGCACACTCAATAATGGGCCCCCGAAAACAGTCGCTAGCACATAGTGACGTAGCGACAAGGGTGCAACACTTCCTGAGGTGCTTGAGGAGTGGAGAGGTATTTATTCCACGGCTTTCAGAACAATCCTAGAGCCCGGAAGATGGTCAAGATCCCTACGAGCACTTACTGGAATACTTCCTTCCTCCGAGCACGTTTGCTCTTGCGAGTCTCCACTCAAGCCGGCCAATGAAGGCAAGAATGAGGTGGGAGCTCTGTTCCTCGTCATCTTCACTCCAGTCGGCCAATAAAGGCAAGCCAGAGGTGAGGAACAAGACTTCTCCCGGGAGGTAGGGTCCGTGGGGTCGCTACTGCCCAACAGCTCGCCACATGCTGCCCTGCGGGTTTCTGTATCTCTCTTGGTCTGGCTCCTCATCCTAGATCCGTCCCGGCAAAGTAAACTCTACCAGCACAGACCTAGAGTTCAGAGCGCGCAAGCCCCACCACGACGTCAACGTAGAGATACGGCGGTGGGGGTATTATTATTATTATTTATTTTCACGATTTACGATTTACTCGACTTTACGCATCGACCGCGCTCGGCGCTCCGATTGGCCCATCACCAGTGAAGGTCAGTGAAGGCCCAATCGGAGCGCCGAACGCGGTCGATGCGTAAAGTCGAGATAGTTAAAAGAAACTCGCACTAGGGCCTCAGTTAGTTAGCTAGTCCTTTAATTTAGTGTTAGATTGTACATATATTGTTTAAAAGATTAAAGTTAAAAAAGTTAAGTAATAAAATTAAATGCATTCACTTTACCCTACCATATTATTATATGAGATCATGAAATAAACAAATTGTAATCTGTTTTAAAATCTAGATTGAAATAACTAATTACATGGTAACTCAGTTACGTCGATGCACGTAAAATATGTAAGTTAAGTACATTTGTAAGAAAAAGTGGGCAGGTGTTGTTACATGCAGATTGTAATCGTGAGAATGTCTGACTAACTTAACAATGGCATTGTTAGGTTAGTTATATAATTATATTACTGCCAGTTGCTGAAGGTTATGTAGGTACAAACACGGATTGATGAGAGTTTAATAAAGTAAAGGTAAGTAATTGAATTAATCATTAGCATACCTACTACTTACAGAGAGCAGTGGTGGCCCAGTGGTAACGGCCGCGACTTACGGCATTGTAGGTCCTGGGTTTGAAACCCAAGCAGGCCTTTGTGTAAATTACGTCATCACCTTTGCTCTCAAAACGGTGAAGGAAAACATCATGAACAAACAGGCATGTCCTAGAACCCAAAATTCGAAGACATGTGACATCCGCCGATTCGCACTGGGCCCGCGTGGTGAATTATGGTCCACTCCCTCTCGCTGAGAGGAGGCCTCTGTCCCAGCAGTGGGAACATTGTAGGCTGATTATGCTATACTACTTACAGTTGGACTTTACAATTACACGTCAATGAGCTACATCTTCTACCATTATAGATAGGTTACTAAAGTTCTTGTCTCTTTTTTAATTTTTATAAGCCTTTACTGTGCCACAGCTGGCCAAAGACCTCCCTACCTCTTTCTGTCCAGAACTTCCAGGGACCAATCTTTATTGCAGGAGTCCAGCTCATCCCGCCATCTACGTTCGCCTGCCGTGATGTCGTTTGCCATTAAGCGGGACCCACTGGGTCTTAAGTTTGGCCCATTGGTCGTCTGTCATGCGGCAGATGTGTCCAGCCCATTTCCATTTAAGCGTGGCAGCTTTCCAAGTAACATTAGTTGTAGGAACGTCACTGGTCGATGTAAAAATAAATGAATAGAAAATAATAGTTTCTATATACAGAAAGCGTTGCTAAGATATGAACTACTATAGAAGGGAAAGATAATCTTGCTTGTTAAGCGGGTTAATGACCGCAATGACAATAAACTGGCCACCAGGAACGTAACTGAATAATAGTGTTCTAAAATGAGTGAGAGACGTGTATGTACACGAATTAGGGCAATTAATGAACTGTTCCAGCCAAAAATGGATAAGCTTGGTACTAAATAAGTATCTACGGAGTTTTGGTTTTAGAGGCAATTTCATTAGTGAACTCTTTCGCTTGTGGCTACGTAATAAAAGCCGCTTGGGTCGATCTTCAAGGTGAATGGGTGATCATCCATTACATATGACCCCTACGAGCTTCGGAAACCACGTTAAACTGTTGGTCCCGGCTGTCATTTGTAGATCCTTAACAGTCGTTACGGGTAATAAGAAGCCCGAAACTCTTGCCAAGGGATATCGTGTTACCCAGTAACTGGGTTGAGAAGGTCAGATAACCAGTCGCTTCATGAAAAATACTGGTATTCAGCTGCATCCGGTTAGACTGGAAGCCGACTTTCGTATGAAGTATGGATTTTTCTTAAAGAAGAGGAACTTGGAAGTTCAATTAATATGGTAAGTATAAGATTGTTGTTATAGCAATCGGACAAAATTTAATATATTGCAATAAATTTTTTGTTTCGTAGACAGCAAGGTTAGTAGAAAACTTTAATCTCCAAAATGTTTCATATTTTTCGGTGAAATTGCGTTTTCGAGCCAGAAAATGTAATATATTATAGTGCAGGCAACGTTTCAAATAAAAAGCTTTGCCTTTTAGAACGACCTAAAGAGAGTTTTAAAACACAAACTCTGCCAAATTCTGAAAACATGAACGCTTTGCCAAAAACTAGGAAAAACTGGACACTGTATTTGATGTGACATAGTTTCTAAAAAGTTTTTTTTTTTTTTTAAACTATTTGGTACTTAACTACTAATTTTCCACATGGACTACAGGATGGAAAATTTGAAAATAAAGGTACATGCAAATTTAACGTAGAGAGCTCATAAAAGCATTTTCAGTTTTTTTTTTTTGTTATGAAATGGGACACTTTAGAAAAAAAATGTGTTATCATAAGATTACATACGTAGGTGCTGTGAACATACAATTTAGATGTAGAAAGCTCATCAAGGTATTAACTGTTTTTTTTTTTGGTCTTCTTTTGGGACACCTCCTCATTAGTTTAACAATAGTACTGCAATAACATTATCAGATAAAAGAAGTTTTTTTTTTAAATTAACAGTAAGTTATAAAAAAGTTATTTGAATTTCAAAATTTGAAATTCACATTTTTTGTACCAAAATGACCCCAATTCCATTATATTAGCAAATTTTCTGCAGAGGTCATATGTTATGACTTGTAGATGTTACCGGCCAAACCCGATTTCAGGACAAACTAGTTTAGCCTAGGCTAAACTAGTTCTTCCTATACGCGATAGGATTAACTAGTATAGCCTAGGCTAAACTAGTTTGTCCTAAGCCCGATAGGATAAACCAGTTTAGGCTAGGCCAAACTAGTTGATCCTGATATAAATACGCACACTCTAGGATAAACTGGTATGGCCTAGTCTAAACAGTATAAAAATTTAGCCGAGTCGAAAGTACAGTACGGCCGTTATAAGTTGGCGAGTGTGAAGTTAGGCTCTGCGAATTTTGGCGCTTGAAATAACGTACGAAAATAAAGGTTTTAAAAAAATGTATGCCAATAACTGTTTTTAACAGCAATAAGAACTGCAAATTGCATTAATTTTTTTAAAACCTTTATTTTTGTACGATATTTCAAGCGCCAAAATTCGCAGAGGCTAACTTCACACTCGCCAACTTATAACGGCCGTACTGTAGGTTTGAGCAAACATGTCAGGACTTGTACATGCGGGAATGCCCCGAGCTCGTATTTATATCAGGGTCAACTAGTTTGGCCTAGCCTAAACTGGTTTATCCTATCGGGCTTAGGACAAACTAGTTTAGCCTAGGCTATACTAGTTAATCCTATCGCGTATAGGAAGAACTAGTTTAGCCTAGGCTAAACTAGTTTGTCCTGAAATCGGGTTTGGCCGGTAACATAGACACCCGCTAGACGACGGCCGCCCGCGCCCCATGTAATAACCCGGTAAAATTCCCGAATGAAAAAAAATGCGGCGAATTTATTTTTTCTTTTTTCCAAAAATAAAAACAACATAAACGGACTCTCGGTATGATTCTTAACAACACCCTCACGGATCGAACAGGGTGTTTTTACCACACTGTATAGAAATTCTGTAAATAGAAAAGCTTTAAATAAGATTATGAGCTTTAACACATTCTACTATTGAATTGGTTATCAAAACATTTAATAAAGAAACTCACACACATACACACGTACATGAACCCCAACTTTGAACATGCTGTTTGTAGTGGTGTAAAAAATACCACTTCTGGAAGAAAAGAAAATTCAAACCCTTGAGTTCTAAAGAATAGGAGAGTGTTCAAACAACCATATTTTATTACCTACCTGTCATGAATACAGTTTAGACCTCCAACTGTCACTAATGACTTAATGAGACACAATAGCACTTTAATTGTTATCGGTCTTATAAAGGCTGATCAACAGTTGAGCGGTGGTAGGTAAAGTCAGGAAAGTGTATTGTTAAGCAAATTGACTACCAACTTAAATTGTCCGTATACTCAAATGGCAACAGCACGTTCGTTGAAAATTTTATGAAATGGCTCTATCACGGCACGGCAATTTGACGTAAGGTGTCAATATGGTTTTACATTTTGAACCAAGTGCCAATATATTTGACCCGATTCAGTGGCCATCTTTCAAATAGAATCCCTAATACGGCTCTGTTGCCGTAATATGAAGTATTAATGCGACCTTTTTCCAGTGTGAGAGAGACGGAGCTAGACAAGGCCGCCAACACCATCCCGTATTCGTAGTGGAATAATGATGGCGTTAATACTTCATATTACTACCCCTGTTCTGAGCGAATTGGCGATACGTTTTGATTGTATGAACGGGTGCAGCGGAAGAACGAGTTTACAGAGGATGAATATGTCTTGTCCTGTCATACTTTACGTTTCAGAAGAATGATTGGGGTTGATAGATGTAGGTGTAGTAGTAGTAGGTATATATACAAGACATTTAAAGGCTCGTACATACTGGCGCGATATCGCGGGCGTGACAGGTAGCGCTGCCCTTGTCGCGCCTGTTGTACAACTCTCTAAGTTTATGTAAATGCCAATTGGCACTTTCATGAACTTAAAGAGTTGTATTGCTGATTCTAATGTTTATAATTCTGTAAACCCATATTTGTTACGGCCGCGAATCATATTTAGATCAACATACAACCTGATACTGACCTGCAAATTGCAAAAAACGTAAGAAAATTTGAATTTCGCGGGCTACCTTAGCGCATCCCCCTTAACTTGGAAAATAATAAAATACATGTACTTACAGTGCCTTGTCCCGTGTCGCGATTGGTAGCACTGTTCTGTCAGTCGCCATTTTGAACTCTATTAGTATTGAAACTAAGCTTGACAAGCAATGGTGTCAGCATGACGGTAAGGGACAAGTGATAGTGAACAGTCTGTACCTATCTGTAAGTATTTGACGATAAATCTTTTTATTTCTATGGAATTTTGTCTAACCTGAAAAAATATTTTAAATAACGGGTTAAATTATGAACAAAAGGAGTATGTAAAGATGATGGCGTTCTGTAGTTTCTGCCTTACCCCATGGGAAAAAAGCGTGAGTTTATGTATGTGTGTAAATCAATAGTTAAAGGTAGTCTAGAAGACATTTGTCAGTAAAAGATCGTATTGAGGCAAGAGGCGGTCATTTTAACACTCCACGTAAGTTATTTGATATTTAGGGATAAGCCAGATAGAGAGCTAGAACTAAGGTCCTATTAATAAGAAAACCAACTTTAAATAAAGACATTTTGTTATCAGCTTTACAGGCAGTACAAGATTCGGCACGCACCTCAAACTGAAACTTACCAAAGTGCCTAAATAAACCGCGCTGTTGGATTTTCAACTTTCAGTGCTGAGCCGAGCGTTCAAAATCCAACAGTGCATTAATATTTAAATGTTCATTTAAGTGTTTCCTAGTGTTAGTGAAAACGGGTATGAGCGTTCCTATCTTCAAACTGTTTAGACTGTATCGTGAGAATTCCTGTGCTCGTTTTCGAGATATAAAAATAAACGAGGACGTCAAAGTATTTCCTAAAAGTTGGAATCAGGATTTTCGCGTACAATCGTTACCTCGTCTTTGACTGAATACAAAATGTCGGATTTCTGATTTTTAGCTCCAAATTCTTCATTTCTGGAACTGAATAAATTATTGGGATTTGGCAGCAAAATGTTGTGCGGCTTTTATGAAGGATTTTCTTTCGGAAAACTGCAAAATAAAATTCTGAAAACATTGTAATGTCTTAATTCATCGACTACCTTGTTTTATTGGTCTCGACTACTTAATAGACTGTTGTCGTATAACATTATGCGTTTACGCTGCAGAATATAACTTCTCTGTATCATAATATTACTTATCAAACTAATTGTTTGTTAATCAATAATGCTATAATTAAATATACTTACGACTTTCTTATTTTAAAATTCCCGGGTCCCGAAAGTAATCATGAATAATTAAGTATTTTCTTACCATTAATTTATTTCTGAATCACGAGCTCGTGGCTAAGTAATAACAGCCACACAGGTCGATTCACCAGGTTAAGCTACGCTTGCCTGGATTCGTCCGTGGATGGGTGACCATCTTTACATACCGAGACGCCTCCGTGCCTCGGATAGCACGATATTCCGTTAGTCCCGGCTGTCATTCGTGGATCTTTGACAGTTGTTACGGGTCGTCAGAAGCCCGAAAGTCTGACAACCAGTCTTACCAAGGGGTATCGTATTACCCAGTTACTGGGTTGTGGAGGTCAGATAGACAGTCGCTCCATGTAAAATACTGGTATTCAGCTGCATCCGGTTAGACTGGAAGTCGACCCCAAAATAGTTGGGAAAAGGCTAAGCAGATTGATTGAATTTCTTTCTGAATAGACACAACTTCAGTTTAATTTGTGATGTCAAAGTTACGTGAGTGAATCTACGGGCACTGCTAGTATTTTCTAAAGTCACCCGTGTGATCCCTCTTCACACCGCACTCCATAGACAGTCAGCACCATCCTCCCTGATAAAGTTACACCAGCCATTGTGTCTAAACTGACACGTGTGTGACACAGGTACTCTGAGATACGGAACCACGTCCATAACTATTTATTGACAGGATCTTCCTGTGCAGCTTTATAAAGTGAACTTATATTTTTATGTTGCTGCCTTGCTTTGTGTGGTTTGGAGTTCCTTAGAGAAATGTCGATCGTTTCAAGTTTTTCTGGCTCTGCAGTGTGTTTAGTGGAAGCCGGATTTTTTAAAAGAAGAACGGTGACCACTGTTTGATCTAGGTATTGAATATTAGTGCTTGTTGTTTGTCTGAAAACCTGAAAAGAAAAAAAAAATCTTTTGACAACGATATTTTGGCGCTCGAATGACGTTGACAAGTTAACATTTATACAATTGTTTTGTGAAATGTCACTTAAAATGTATTCATAATTCAAGATGGCGGCGTTAGTTCCGATTTTCGAAGTTCGAAATAACATTATCTAACCGTATTCTGAAGGGTGATGCCCGAATCCGATGTCCCCAAGTTCCAAGTTCCCCAAAATGAAGACCTTTGTGATTCAAGTCTCACAAAATGTTGCCATGTGTTTTTATTTGTTGTTGACTTTAATGTAGCATCAGCATTAAATACACACTCACCTCCATCACCACCAAATATTTGACTAAAACATACTGAACCAACCTCGTCCAAACAAATCGTCCTTACCAGGATATTTATAGCACGTGCAATATAAACAATCCTTGTGTTGTGTCCCGGTCCCGACACGAACTGGGAACGGGCCGGACGGCCGGCTTCCGGTACAGCTTATCGGTCCTGTAGCGGTCGCGTAGATGCTTCTGTATTTCTGTAATACTAACCCTTTCCCGATAGCCGAGCTTCCGATACGAGCTCGTAAAAAACAAACGGGTTGAATGGTGCTTCGTCGAACTATATTTGGAAAGAAATCTAAAAGAGGGTTCGGGGTTGGTAAATAATATTTGGTTTTCGAGGTTGCAAGAATAGATTAGCCCTGTTTTTTTTGCGTAGCAGAGTTAAAAGTCTACGTATGTAATGCTTCCTTTTAGGGCTGTCATGCATCAAAGTGATGTGACGCGCAACGCCAAAAATTCGAGAATTATTTTCATAACACCGCTTCGGGAGTAACTCCCGTCGACATTTGACAGGGCCATAACCAAAAAGAAAATACACTCAGGACCTCACATGTTTTTCTCCATGACACCATTACACGGATCAAAAGAAGGTGAAATTCGCAACATTAACTCTCATAAGAGTCAATCTTTCACAATGTCCTGTACTACACAGTAATTCCATTACGACACCCGTCCTACATGCAAACAATGAGACCTCACACTTTCGCACGTTTCAAATAAAGAATGATTACATGTCGCGCGGGTGACTCAGTGCCACATTTGTTTGTAGTACGCCGCGCGCATTGTATGCAAATCAATGCGATACATTAGAATTTCGCGAGAGATTCGTGATAATGAGTTTTTAATAGCTGGATTGATTTTATAGGGTAGGTACAGATTGGATACGTTTCGGTTAGGGAAATAAATTATGGTTGATACGTGATTTGATTCTGGGTGTGTTACTTTAAACATATGTATGGATGATTCGTTTTATAATGACCCCGGAATGGGCGTGTAAATATTCACTTTCATTTTAAGTGATAGTAAAATTTACTTTATTTACAGGAAGACTAAAATAAATGAGACTATCTTGTACCGCAAATATCTAAAAGTATTTAGCGCTAAACGTATGTTAAACATCGTTCTATTGCTGTCAATCATTTTATTATACTATGATAGAAAGAGAAATATGATAGGATTTAGGATTCGTGGTGTGTGAGTGAGCCAGAGTGTTTGTAAAAGGTGTTTGGTGAAATTACTCGTGTTTCATTACCATTTGAAGCAAAACATATAAAAGCATCATTGGCCAATTAAAATCTCCGATTCTTAAGAGCGTTTATTCTGAAAGTGGGTAACGTCGCAAATAGATATCAAATATTTCGCTGTTTTGATTAATTTGGCAATATTACTGTATGGAAATATGAAATATGGCTAACTAGCTGTCTAAAATATTGATTATGAAATGCAATAAATAATATCGTAACACCGAATATTTAGTTTTAGATGTAAAAAAAGAATTTGGAAAGTTTCCAAATGCCTTTTTTACACCTAAAACCGGTTACAACTTAAAATCAGTGTTATAATTCCAATTCATGATTAATATTCTAGTAAGTTAGCTAGCGATATTTCATAGTTAGATTTTCATAGTTTTATGCAGTAATATTGCCAAAATAATTAAAACGTTAATATTTGATAGTTATTTGCGACGTTGCCAACTTTAGACTTCAAAATAACCGAACGTTACAACCCATACACATCTAACCAACTTTCTTCCACACTTCAAATTAATATTACCTTTGTTCAAAAAGGGCCTAATTGCCTATAAACAAGTAAATAGCACTTCAAGGGACAACGAGTTCGTTCATTACCATTTACAAACGATCATTGTCTCGATAATGCAATATCGAGTCGAGTCTCGTGGATGCCGTCTGTTTCAGATAGCTAATAATGAGTTTTTAGTCGAACAACGTCGGGGACGAATACTGAGAGCAGTATTATAGCCTGCCTGGCATTTCTACGCGGTTTTTCTCGTTTGATCTGAAAATCTTTCAATAAAGAACAATCCTTGGGATCACTGAAACAGTTTTGTTATTACGTAGCTTCACCTTTTTGAAATTATTTTTGGATCGCCTAGACTACAATAGGTAATATAGTCGGGTTTTAAGGCTTTTGGTTAAATCCTCTCTCTAAGAGGAGGCCTGGGGGCCTAAAACTTATTTCGTATTATGAATTGCGCGCAGATCATATAATGAATTGTCAGTTTGTGATATTTTACGATGATTCATAATATTTTCCTATTGTGATTCTGCCAAAGTGGTATTTTTAAGCCCACTTATTATTATTATTTTATTGTTCAGTTTCATATAAGTAAACCTAGGTCGTGAGGAAACCGGCATGCCTGAGAGATATTTCTCGACGACATGTGAAGCCAAGTCAGACGCCCAAGGGCGATATAAAAACTCATACACTTGGGAACCAGTTCCCGTACTTTTTAAGAACCTTCGCATCGCATTCGCAATCTGTCAAAAATGCAATCAATATAACTACATTTTTGACAAGTTTGAAAGAAAAACAAGAAAGAAAATACGTTTATTTACGGCAAACATGACGCTAACAAAAGACAAATATACGAAAATAACAAGTTGCGGAAAAATATGCGTCACATTCACGCAAAACCATCGCTCAGTATAATGCTGCGACCCTATGCGAGACAGAGCCCCAGCGCTGGTTTTCAGTGACAGCCGGCGTTGACGTCATGACGTCAATCGGTGCAGCACATAATGAATTATCAATAACAAAATAAGAAATAAAATAAATACACTAAGTGTTTGACAGATTGCGACTTGAATGTAAACGTTTTTAAAGTATAACAATTGGACTTAGTTAATAACCACACAAAAAAAAAAACTAAAAGTAACCTAACCTAACCTAACCTAACCTGGATCAGAAAAGGAAAAACAAACAAAGTAAGATCATAAAATCTAAAAAGAATAAAACACTCGATAATAAAAACTGGTAATCCGCAAAGGATTTAAAAATAGTGTCGAAAATCCATAAAGTTGGGGAGCATTTTCTGGATAATAACAAAAGCGGGGCAATTTATCATTATATTCCTCCCGACATCGGCATATAGGCCACAGAACGGGCTTAGCAGGGATGTAAAAATGATTTAATGTCTATCTGCCTGAAACAGCCACACGAAAAGAAAAGGCATTTTGCAATCTCACTCCTGATCGTTAAAAGATTATCAGAGGCCTTACTGTGACTTTCTTTTAACCATCTCGACTTTACGCATCGACCGCGTTCAGCGCTCCGATTGGCCCTTCACCAGAGAAAGCCAGTGAAGGGCCAATCGGAGCGCCGAACGCGGTCGATGCGTAAAGTCGAGATAATTATAAAATTTAAGCAATAAAAACTAAAACCCAACCCGTTTCAGATTTTATTACTTTAATTTTTTTTAAATTATTTTTTGTTTATAATATACATATTTTTGAAATGTGCTCATTAAGCCCTTTCATTTGATACCCAACATGGTACGATTAAACATTTTTTTCCCCCCTGACTTTGTGTCCTCTAGAGGGCGCCATTTAATGTGACATCACATAGCCTATAACCAGCGGACGATCAAGACGCTTCCAACGATACCTCATTTGTCAAATTGTGATGAGTGGTTTAGAAGATAGGAGGGAACAGATGAACATACATAAGTACATACATACATACCGGTCAAAATCATAACCCTCCTTTTTTCTTCGCCGTAGTCGGGCAAAAATAGCATCAGTTGTTCAAACCTTTTTTTAAACATGCTCAAAATGCGCCAAAGTGTGTCAACTGTAACCCCCTTAAGTCTTTTCATCCAGCTTACAATCACCCTGTACAATAGTTTTTATGTTTATTCATTAAAAACAAAAATACAAATCTTTTCTCTTTATAATATTAGGGTAGATATCATATGAAGATTTTATTATTGTAACACCGAAAGCCGTTTCAGAAAATTAGAATTCTGTTCATCATCATCACCTGTCTAGCCTATATTGGAGTCGAGTAGCTGTACCAGTATTTTATATGGAGCGACTGCCTATCTGACCTCCACAACCCACTTACGGGGTCATACGATACCCCTTGGTAAGACTGGTTGTTAGACTTTCGGGCTTCTGACTACCCGCAACGACTGTCAAAGGTCTTCAAATGATAGCCGGGACCAACGGTTTAACGTGCTTTCTGAAGCACGGAGGGCTCTCGACATGTAATGGAGGGTCACCCATCCATGGAACGACCTCGGCAAGCGTAGCTTTACCACCGATCGATCCGTGCGGCTGTTATTATTTAGCAATAAGCCTGAAAAATAAAGCTGTCGAAACTTAACGTGTAGAAAGGAAACAGCGATTTTTACTGAACAGTACTATTAAAACTTCAGCAGGAGTTAACCTGATGCATTTGAAGTTTCTCGCATCCAAACTTTTCCTTCACTCAGAGGTAGCGTAAATAACGAAAGTAGAAAACTATTCCGTAATGCAGAGAGAATGGTACACAGTTCCCCTATCATTTTTTATTGGACAAAAACTCATCTCAAAGTAATCTTGCGTCTGTTACAAAGGCGATAGTTTAAGCTAGAGTTTCCTAAAGGCTCCCGCAGACAGGCGCGAAGGGACGGTGTGCCGCGATTCTATGAAGTTTTTATCGAAATTGTTTAACTAGAGTCGCGTCGCGCCTGTTTGCTGCTAGCCTTTACTTAATATACTGCGGTGGCCGCAATTTACCGTCGAATGACGTTACTGAAACGGTATTTATAAAAGTGAAGTGGTGTGTTTCCCTAGAGAACCTTTTTTGACACCGTAAACTCAAACCCCGGTGCCATTATTTTCATGACGGCCATCACTGCGGCTGTTACGTGGCGGCCACCGCTATCGTAGGATCCAAACTGCGCCTAGCCTGCACTGCGATAAAAAATCTCGCGACATTTTTATCGCAATTCTGTAACACATGTTATCTTATGTCTACACACACTGGTGATTTAAAATTCACGTTCGTTGCAATGACGTGTACTGAAAAAACCGCGCGAATAAAATCGCGTGGTGAGATTTCGCAGTGCGGGCTAGGCCTAAGCCCTATCAATTTCTAAATTACCAATAAAGTAAAACCTAAATTATATCTTAAGTAATTTATGTCTAGAAAAGGTCTGGAGTATAAAGAAATAAATTCTTGTCTCGAGGTATTTTTTCTACAAAGCTTGAGCCTTCAGAGTTGAGCGGGACTTGAAATAAAATGCTGAAAGCTTCAGGTATAACGTTGCTAAAGAATATGATCCGATTAGGGTTGGCTTGTGTTTATCTTGTCTAACGGTGGAATCCCACGATCGGCAATATTGCAGACGGACACGCACGGCAGACGACCATAGACGCACCGCGCACCGAGGCGCTTCCGATGTCTGCACGTACACCTTCCCACGGTCCGTCATCCGGGCTCGTCGGTGTCCGTCCGCAAAATCGCGGATCGTGGGATTTCGGTATCAGGGCGGAATCCAACAATCGGCAATATTGCAGACGGACACGCACGGCAGACGACCACAGACCGCCACGCACCACGCTCCGAGATGTCTTCGATACCCCGCACGTACACCTTCCCACGGTCCGTCGTCCGGGCTCGTCGTCTGTCCGCAAAGTCGCCGATCGTCGGATCTCGGCATAAGATGATTCTTGTTATGAGAATTCTTTATTCGTTTAATTTAAAGCAATAAAAGATACAAAGAGAATGTAACAGAATTATCTTTTAGAATCCTAACTAATATTAGAAATGCGAATGTGAGTTTGTTTATTAATTTGTTTGTTTGTTACGCTTTCACGCTAAAACGGCTCAACAGATGGCACACGGGTAGACCATGACCCGGGTTAGGACATAGGCTAATTTTATCCCGATATTCCCACGGTATCGAGACTTGCGGGTGAAACCGCGGGGCGCAGCTAGTATGCGTATAAATAGAATCAACACTAAAAGTAATGCCGATTGTGGTTAAGATTCAGTACACAACGCCAAATGTAAACTTACGAAAAGGCACACAAATCAAGAAAATAAACCAAGTAAATTTAGGAAGGAACAAATGAAGAAAAGCGGCGAACAATAACAAAATACAAATTGGCCCGAGAAACAGAAAAGGGCGTAAAATTTTATACCCTCTCTATAACAGGGTACATCTATCTCACATGCGGGCTTTTTATACCAAAAACGGTATTTTCCATAGACTAGTAAAGGAAACTGGTTCTGAAGGTTCCGTATCTAATTGGAAATCGCTTGAACGTGGAAGTGAATTACCTTATGGCATATCAAGGAGAGTTGCGCAGGCGGCTCGCGGCTGGACTGTGTATGGTATGGTATGTGATCAAAATGTCGTTATTTTTAAATCATCATGAAGGTAAAATAAATAATAGTATTATTACCGTCATGTCCTCTGTGACCAAATCGACGATGTATTATGAATGTACCTATAACGTTTCCTTCTTACAAAAAATTAAAGTAATAAAAACTAAAACCCAACTACGACTAAAAAGGTATAAACAAGACACCACAGACAAACAAATTAAAAATCCGGAGTCACACGTAATCTGTTCGATTTATGCCCTAACACGCGTTTATTACTTTTTTTTTTTCTTTTGGGGTTTATAATATATATATTTTTGAAATGTGCTCATTAAGCCCTTTCATTTGATACCCAACATGGTACGATTAAACAATACTTTTTTTTTAGTTCCTTACTTTATGTCCTCTAGAGCCATTTTTTATTTAATGTGACGTCACGTAGCCTATAACCAGCAGACGATCAAGACGCTTCCAACGATATCTCATTTGTCAAATTGTAATAAGTGGTTTAGAAGATATGAGGGAACAGATGAACATACATACATACATACATACTTACATACATACATACATACTGGTCAAAATCATAACCCTCTTTTTTTCTTCGCCGTAGTTGGGTAAAAATATATTCTGTCTGGATATTTTTTCGATAAACAGACAAAACCCTAATTGCGTAACAAACTTTCAATGTAGATTTGTAAGATTTTGCTAATCCATGGCTTCATAGGTTCGAAAAATTCGTCTGCTCAACAATATAAATAACGCAATGAATGTTGTTAAACTGTCAAAATGAAAGGTATTTCCATTGAGAGTGTGTTACGCAATTAACCTGCAAATTTCTCATAAAATTTCTCTTACAATATGCAAGAGCGATATTCTGAATGCAGAAAACCTGACCCCGGAAATATTACCTGCAATATTCCTTACGGGAAGAAGGAAAATCCTCCCAAGACGCCCTAGTAGAACCTAATTATAGTGACTTAATTGGTGATGTTCTTCAGAAAGGTCAGGTGTGTGGAAGGCCAGATGTATTTAAGGATCGTAGCAGGATGCGTTCTGTAGTTTCTGTCTACCCTCATTGGAAGACGGCGTTTTGTGCAAGAAGAAAAAAAAAATGTAGACATTAAAATTATAACTTAATTTTAGTTTATACCAAGCGAAACCGTCGCTTATCTTAATTATTATGTTTTTCCTCATAGGAGTGAATAATTGTATTCTTCTTGAGCTAAATAAATTTCTTAAACCGTAAACCGTAAAATTATTTTAGGTATACGGACCCCTAAATGTACGGTTTCGCTTCACATTCCGCCAATAATTTTTATTTGAAGAACAATTTGTGAGTCTGATACGTGTTACGTTACATTTATGGTTGTTTTATTTTATTTGGTGCTTGAACAGTTTTAGTAATTGTCTATACTTTAGCTATTTGGGCAGTTTAGCGTTTTTTTTGGTGTCGTTAGTTCTATTATATATGAAATTATGTTATGGTACCGATGTTGTGGCTTTACCGGTATAATAAACTAAACTGTATAGCTTCTACATGTTATTTATTATCATTTACAGTGAAGTCTAATTCCTAACTAATATTATAAGTTTGTTTGTTTGTTTGAAACTCGTGGCTAAGTAATAATAGCCGCACGGGTCGATCCATCAGGTTAAGCTACGCTTGCCGAGGTTGGTCCGTGGATGGGTGACCATCTTTACATATCAAGACTTCTCCGTGCCTCGGAAAGCACGTCAAGCCGTTGGTCCCGGGTGTCATTCGTTGATCTTTGACAGTCGTTACGGGTCGTCAGAAGCCCGAAAGTCTGACAACCAGTCTTACCAAGGGGTATCGTATTACCCAGTTACTGGGTTGTGGAGGTCAGATAGGCAGTCGCTCCATGTAAAATACTGGTATTCAGCTGCATCCGGTTAGACTGGAAGCCGACCCCAATATAGTTGGGAAAAGGCTAGGCAGATTGATTGTTTGTTTGTTAAGCTTTCACGCTAAAATGACAGAGCAGATTTGGATGAAATTTGACACATGTGTATACTATGACCTGAATTAGGACATAGAATACTTTTTATCCCGATATTCCCACGGGATCGAGTCTTACGCGGGTGAAACCGCGGGTTGAAGCTAGTATTGCAATAAAATTAAATGACATAATTTTAATTTAAAACAGCTTACTTACCTTGAAATATGCTCTCGTTATCTCGCTCTCTCGTTCTTAAAAATAATAAAAATAAACGACGGCGCTTAAAACTTTTACGAAATAAAGTGCTCACAAGAATTAAGTTGCTGCAATGTGTAAAATTACTGCTTTTATACGCAAATTCACTTGAAATATGGCAGCCATAATGAATTCATTTTTTACAAAATGCTATCTTATATCTTAAAAAGAGATATTCAGTAAGAAAATTCTAAAGATTTATGTTGCTGAATTAAAGTAATAAAATAATCTTGGCAACGTAACAGCTGCTTGTATAGGGTGTTTCAGTAAGAGTGCACTTTTCATTTTAATTAAAAATACGTATTTTTTTTATAGAGTTGTGATATTTTTATAGGATTGTAAAGAAGAAATGTTCCGATTAAGTATGGAATAAAATATCCGGCAAATGGCCCCCACGGCGTTGGTGACAGGCCATTACTCTTTTCATGAAATTTTTCATGACTTTTACACAGAGATGTGGCTGTATCTCACCGATGACGAGTTGGATCGCGGATTTGAGGTCAGGAATTGTTTCTGGTTTACTCGCATAACAGGGAGATTTCACAAAACCCCAAAGGAAAAAATTGCACGGCGTTAAATCGCATGATCTTGGTGGCCAGTTGAAAATCGTTGCTGCAATAAATCGATTGTTTCATGCTCAGTGTGGCAGGGGGCGCCGTCTTGCTGAAACCACATGTCGTCCAGATCCATGCCGTCCAGTTGTGGCCACAAGAACTTCGTTATCATATTCCTGTAACGAATGCCGTTCACAGTCGAGCGGTCTCAGCATACCTTTCCAAATTTTGTTTATAAGTTTTCACAATTATAACGCATTATTCTTTCGTAAAGCGCTCCATTTTTAATAATGGGAATAATCATAGGTGACAGCTGTGAAATTTCAGATTTGCCAATTGCAGGAAAAAAAATGACACTTTTAAATAGAGCACCCATCTTTAGAGACACCCTATATAAACATTTACACTATGCAAAATAAAGTTGCTTTTTGTGCCTGTTTGTGTGACCCTTTAGATCTTCTAAACTCCGCAACGGATTTTGATGCGACTTTCTCCATCATTAGAGCATTTATTCCGGAAGGTTATGTTTCTACAGAACGCCACCTGCTACGATCCTTACATACTCCTTTTCCCTCGTTTACGTTCATACACCTGGTAGAGGAGCTCGTGGCTAGGTAATAACAGCCGCATGGGTCGATTCATCAGGTTAAGCTACGCTTGCCGAGGTTGGTCCGTGGATGAGTGACCATCTTTACATATTGAGACTCCTTCGTGCCTCGGAAAGCACGTTAAACCGTTGGTCCCGGCTGTCATTTGTGGATCTTTGACAGTCGCTACGGGTCGTCAGAAGCCCGAAAGTCTGACAACCAGTCTTACCAAGGGGTATCGTATTAACCAGTTACTGCGTTGTGGAGGTCAGATAGGCAGTCGCTCCATGTAAAATACTGGTATTCAGCTGCATCCGGTTAGACTGGAAGCCGACCCCAATATAGTTGGGAAAAGGCTAGGCAGATGACGTTCATACATCAAGTTATACACGCACACCGGTTGCGAGTACTACGCTCCTGACCTTTCTGAAGAACATCAGCAATAAAGTCACTATCCATGTTTATTCTTTAATGAAACATCGATAGGTATTAATTAAACTTTTAATACTTTTCAGCTATAGAATACCGGAGTCCATGAGATCAGTCCGTGACACAGACTATACTGGACCCCCAACATAGACCACAGATAATCCTAAGTACTATTCTAGAACACCTCCCCCTTAAACATTATTATACTGGTGAAATTATGTCCTCCTAGGATAGGGTTGCCATAGAAGCTTAAGTACTGACCGGGACATGACCATTAAGTAACTGAAAATATACAAGTAAAAAAAAAAAAAACATTTATTACCATTTAATTTTAGTACCTTCATATTCTTAACAAATCAGCTTAAAATTATTAACAATACGATTCTACATAAAACACTAATTGTTGCAATATTTTTCAGATTTCTTCACCTTATTTAGCAGGTCCGGTTTGCCCACAACATACTTGTGAAATTCTGAACATGTTATTTTTTTTAAAATTAAACTTGCATTGAATTATGCTTTCGACTGTGTCTACGTCAAGGCGATTACCGGGACATTTTGTAGTTTAACCGGGACGACCGGGACAGAAGTTCTAGACCGGTGACATGTCCCGGTGTACCGGGACGGAGGACAACCCTATCCTAGGCCGTCCTCTCCCTGCGTTTTCACTCACATCTGCCTCATAAATACCTTTAATAAGTCGCCTTTCATTCATCCTCTCAACATGACCAAACCATCCAAGCATACGTTCATATTCAACTATTAATGATAATAAAGAATTCTCGATGTTTCGTAAAGTCGAAAAAAACTGCGCGAAGCAGTGGTGTGATTCTGTAAGACCTCATTCTAAACTTCGAATCTGAATCCGCTGTGAGTTTCTTGATTAGCATTCTAAAAACTCGGTTGATACACTAGCGCTACCCTTGCGAGCGTGTCAGCGAGTTGAACTAAATTGACCGTGAGATTTTGACAGATAAAGTATGAGATGACGTAAGAAGTGGCATTCAGTAAGGTAATTCCCCCGTCACTTCGACGCTCACTTCGCACTCGAACCCGAACACATTTTGAACCTCATGCGAAATGAGAGTGAATAGCGATGTGAGATGCGATTTGTTGTTTGAATTATTAAATACAGAGTCGACGTACAAAAGCCGGTTGCTAGTAGTTTTTTTTTTTTAAATGGGAACGGTTCACTAAGAATTTGGACAACGTGTTATATGATGACCATAATGCAGTTTATGTATATATATATGCAGATTACTACCAATTCACTGGAACCTTGCAAATCTTTATGGAAATCTACAGACGTTACGGCATAGATGCTCTCATTTCGCTCTCCTGTAGACCCTTTGGGTCATATAGGATATTTCAGGGTAAGGGTTTTTGTATCAATTGAATAAGCAATTTTATGGGATTGCGAAAACTGCATAAAAGAAAGTATTTCTTTGTTATTCTCATTGAGAAATCTCTATATTTACCAACGTAAGTGTTTGTTTGAACTATTTTAAGTTCTTGCAATAGTATGACTAGAGAAATGACTAGAGAAAAAACTCTGTTAACGTAATTATATCGAAAATAAGTAAATTCCACGTTATATTAAAAGGAGCTTAAAGCTTTTTGTTAAGAAATATCTTGAATTTTAAACCTACTTTTTAATCGACTTCTTCTAAAAGGAGGAGGTTGTCAATTCATCTGTTTTTTTCTGTTCGTTTGTAACGCGATTTAAATTTTATTAACTTTGCTTGCGTAGTTTCTGAGTTAGGTTTGATATTCTTTATTTATTTATTTTCTTATTTATGTACACACGGCTACACATCAAGCTATAATTTCCAGTATAAGCTTACCTCGCATTGTACGGAAATCTTATACATTGCGGGATCAGCACAAACTGGAAATGTATAGCTTGATGTGTAGCCGTGTGTACACAGTAAAATACATAGAGATACGACATACTTAAAATATGAGTACAAAGGTACTGCTTATTTCTTAAGAAATTATATTAGGTATTACGTATTTTTCCCACTTAGGTTATAGACGGTGTTTTAAGTTACTCCGTCACTGGTATTTACATAGTAGGTAATGGTATACGAATTTGTGTGGGGTAGGTATACCACAACTAAAAAGTGAAAAATAAAAACTTTTTACAAAAAAAAAAAGTTTTAGGCTGTATAAGAATAGGCCGTCGCCCTGCATTGGTACAGTAATAGGCTGGTATTATGTACTTATGTATATTCTTCAGTATTCTATTCGCAAAAAAAGTCCCACATTGTGTTCCTTGAGACCCGAGATGCGCCTACGCCGCCATTCAAACCGTGTTACATTTTATATGCCCCCATAACCTACTTCAATGGGGCATACGGCGACAATATAAATATTTTAATAACTTTTACATTGTGCAGTGCCAGATGTGGGTTCAATACAATGCCGGCACAATGCAGCGTTGTTTTATTCATACATTTTTGTGTTTTGACTGCCAAGGAGGCCGGTTTACGTGCACTTAAATAAGTGACTTGAATGGATACGTACGAATGAAAAAATGGGCTGTGAGTTCTTGATTAGTTTTAGAAATAGCCCTGGAAGATAAAAATAGCCGTAAAAACAAACAACGGATTCACACGTGTATACCAAAGGTTAAAACTTTGGAATGAGGGCAAACTACGTGTATTTTAAAATAGTGGAGTTCACGTTTTAGTATTCAGTATTATTCAGGCATTTTAGAAATTTTTATGGTAATTATGTACCATACTGACGGATGGAAGGACAAGACTTTTAGTTAAAACGTCACATTTCCTGTTAATTACGCGACAGAAATTCCGCGTACTTATGTTTATTATGAAAATTACGTGTCGTAATTTCAGCCTGCTGAGTCAGACTGACGTAATTTAAAAAGTTGCGTTGCAGTCCTAGGCACGCTTATCATCTGCCTAGCCTTTTCCCAACTATGTTGGGGTCGTCTTCAAGTCTAACCGGATGTAGCTAAATACTAGTATTTTACACGAAGCGACTTTCTATCCACAATCCAGTAAATGGGTAATACGATACCCCTTGGTAAGACCGGTTGTCAGACTTTCGGGTTTCTGACGACCCGTAACAACTGGTAAAATTCAAAAAATGACAGCTGGGACCAACGGATTAACGTGATTTCCGAGCCACAGAGGGGTTTTGGTATGTAAAGAATGTCACCCATCTACGGACCAACCGCGGCAAACGTAGCTTAACCTGATCGATCGACCCGTGCGGCTGTTATTACTTAGCCACAAGCCCAAGTCATAAAAATGCTGCCGTTATGTAATTTCAGCAGATGAGTTGCTACTTCTTTATCAAAAAACGATCCATAAAATATGGAATCCTTCCAAACAGAATACATGAACTCGCAAGATAAAGTTGGAACAATACTAAAACCAAATTGCCCCTCGTATCTCGCACTTCACAGTTTTATAATCTCCCAGATCCTATGCATTCTAAGGCGCGGGCCACACAGAAGAGACGTGAGACGAGGACGGGACGTAAATACAATAGCAATAGTATGTAAATGGAAAAGCGACGCGCCTGCGTCTTGTCCACAGACTAAAATTATAGGGTAGTCTTGTCCTTTCTGTATGTTTTGTGCCAGATCGCGTTAAGGTGAAAACTTCAGGGTAGCCCGCGAAATCCTTAAGTTTTTTGTAATTTGCAGGTCAGTATCAGGTTGTATGTTGATCTAAATATCATTCAAATTCTGTAAATCCATATTTGTTACGGCCGCGAATCATATTTAGATCAACATATAACCTGATACTGACCTGCAAATTGCAAAAAATGTAAGAAAATTTGAATTTCGTGAGCTACCGTAGTGCATACCCCTTAATGCATTTGAATGAAGATACGTGAAAGGGATGCCGCATCTGCGTCCGTCCTCGTCTCACGTCCGTTCTGTGTGTCCCGCGCCTTAACGTCTCAACGACGTCTAAATGCGTCATTTACGACAATTATATCAGTGTGATGTTTCATAATAATGGCGGCAGGAAATGTCGCATGGCTTCTTAAACATTAAGTCGATGCTTAATGATTATGATGACACTGGAGACCTTAATGACGGGATGGTGTAGTATTGTCAACGGCTGTCGTAATGTCGATCGTAAAACCATATCTTAGGCCCTTTCCTCACTGGTCGGTACATAAGCGGTGCGGGAGCGGTATGCTCGGTACCGAAGGCTTACCGAGCGCCTATATTTCAATATCGTTTCGGTATTATACCGAATCGGTAGTGGCTATTTGTGCACTTACTACACTATATAATTCACATGCTGATATAAAATGACACACTAGTTACCAAACCTATTTATTTTGCCAATAACACTGTTAGAACTGCGAGCTAGTTGAAATCGTTGTTAACTATCCTTACTAATATTTATCCTTACTAATATTATAAATGCGAAAGTAACTCTGTCTGTCTGTCTGTCTGTCGCGCTTTCACGCCAAAACTACTGAACCGATTTAAATAAAATTTGGTACACAGATAGTCTAGAGCCTGAGAAAGGACACAGGCTACTTTTTATCGACATACCACGCGGGCGAAGCCGCGTGCTGAAGCTAGTAATTTATAATTTAATGCAGATTGCTTTATAGCGATATCGTCTACACCGGCTATTATTCAGAGCTGGGGACTACGAGGCAGTTTAATTAATATATTATGCAGTTGATACGCCCATTTTGGGATAGAATTTTAGAAACAATGATTTATCTAGTAGATACTATAGTATCCACTCAACCTGAATATTAGCTTTGAAACGGGTTTTAAGATGTTTTCGCCGAAAAACAACAAAGATTAAACTTAGATAATAATCACGGAATAATTGCCAAACTTAAGTGGCTATGAACAGGGCACATTGCTCGCAGAACAGATGGCCGATTGGGCCGAAAGGATCTGGAATGGCGACAGCAGCGTAGCGGAACACATAGCGTTGGAAGGCCTCAAGGTGGACCGATGACGTTGTGAAGGCCGCAGGAATCCGCTGCCTGGATGCGGGAAGCACAGAACCGGCCGAAGTGGCGATGCTTGTCGGTCGAAGGGAGGCCTATGTCCAGCAGTGGACTTCTTTCGGCTGAAATGATGATGATGAATAATCACGGAACTTAACAACATATTTGCGTCATAGAGGATGCCGGTAGATTCTTTGACCCAAGCTCTTTATAAAACACGACAGTCATCTCTAAAAACACACTGGTAGAAGCAAAAGGATGATCTTTTCTTTGCTGGAAATTTCGAAACTTGTAGGAAGCAATCACAACTTAAAATGGATTTACTAAAAACAACTTGTCTCTAACTGCCAATACTAAGTACTTATTACATCAAAGCAATACTATAGCGCTTAAAAGTAATAACCTAACATAGTTGTGATTATGTTAGGTTATTATTATTACTTTTAACACGGAAATTCATAACTTACATACTGGCGCGACTTGTCGCGCGACAGTATTGTTCTGCTGTAAAGTTTTTCAGAAATTGTTTTGTTAAAAGTCGCTTTGCGCGACGAGTCGCGCCAATATGTATATGCCTTAAAGTGGTGACGGACGCAACAGTTGCATCGAAAACGTCGGAAGCAATCGATTTGCGGCACACTGGGAATGCTGTGGACATTCGGACGTTTGAACAGCTGGACCCACATATGAGACAGGCGAGCGACCGGAGCGAGATCAAATAGCCCATAGAGCTTGAGACAGAAAATCCCCGTCCATTAAGGGCGAATTTTGCCGAATGCAAAGATTAGGTAAGGACTACATACGATACGGTCCTTCAATTAGGTTACATATCAGTGAAACTTTTAGCTCTAGTTGTTCTGTATACGACTGTTGAATATCTAAAAAATGTATGTACTAAAGAGGCAAAGGGCTTCAGTACAGCCAACATAGCCATGCTTTTCTTATATTCTTTGTAGCTCTTTTCACGATCTATCCACGCTTTACATTAATATGTTCGGGGAGCTCTTGCCTAAGTAATAACACCCGCACTTGTCGATCCATCAGGTTAAGCTACGCTTGCCGAGGTTGGTCCGTGGGTGGGTGACCATCTTTACATATCGAGACTCCTCCGTGCCTCGGAAAGCACGTTAAGCCATTGGTCCCGGCTGTCATTCGTGAATCTTTGACAGTCGTTACGGGTAGTCAGAAGCCCAGCCAGTCTTACCAAGGGGTATCGTATGACCCAGTTACTGGGTTGTGGAGGTCAGATATGCAGTCGCTCCATGTAAAATACTGGTATTCAGCTGCATCTGGTTAGACTGGAAGCCGACCCCAACACAGTTGGAAAAAGGCTTGGCAGATTGATTGATTAATCGGAGACCAACGCTTCTTACCTATTTTAAGTTTTTGGTATTTATACATATATACAACATTTGGTAACGCCAACTCATTAGTAAGTCGATCGATGTCAACGGTACTATTATCCGATCAGGATATTTACTATGTTAATTAGACTCCTATCGGATCTACCGATACCCGGATAGAATACCAATTTGATTACCCCGACAGCTTCATAGAAAAGTCAGAAAATCAGTCCTAAGCGTCTACTGCCGTTTCAGAGGGCCAAGACAAGAGACAATCATTCCCAAATAACATAAAAATGCAACGTCAGAAGCTAGGTGCACGGTTCCAGTTGGTCGTTTGCTATGGAGAATAGCCGGCAAGAAGCTCCACGATTATTCTTTTAAAAATAATTGGCATTTATGATGTTTTCTAATATATTGTAAGTGTTATTAGGATACAGTTACAGAGTGTTTAGTGTTTCAAAATTCTACAATGACTTTTAACCGGATTGATCTGTATCAGGTCAGTACCATACATTTTTGACTTTCCTATCATCGCAAAAGATAAGGACGTAAGGAAAAGCATAAGCATCACCTTTATTTATTTATTTTATTATTTATGTACACACCTTTGTACGCTTCTTTCTGTTATTTTGTCCTTGTCTGTTTAATAAGTGTGTACATAAATGGTTAAATTAAAAAATGAAGTCAGTAAAAAAAAAAACGCTTTTCCATACATTTTGACCGCGCAGGTATTGCAATTTTGTAGATAAAGCTTTATGTTTATGCTATAAAGTTTTTTTTAAATAACCAGCGAACAATTTCTACACATTCCAGAATAATGTAGGTACTGAATCTATCCACACTCTGTGTCGATGTTATGCCAGCCAGGCTGTATCAGCTAACAAGTACATGTCACCTGATGTTTAAAATTAGATATTGAATTAAAAAATTGGCCAAGTGCGAGTCGGTCTCGCGCAAGAAGGGTTCTGTACATCCTTAAAAACGGCAAAAAATCATGTCTGTTGTATGGGAGCCCCTCCCATACAACAGACATGATTTTTTAGCCGTTCTGAAATATCCTATATGACCCAAAGGGTCTACATGAGAGCGAAATGAGAGCATCTATGCCGTAACATCTGTCGATTTCCATAAAGATTTGCAAGGTTCCAGTGAATTGGTAGTAATCTGCTTAAATGAACTGCATTGTGGTCATCATATAACACGTTGTCCAAATTCTTAGTAAACCGTTCCCATTATTAAAAAAGCCGGCCAAGTGCGAGTCGGACTCACGCACGAAGGGTTCCTTACCATTAACTACAAAAACGGCAAAAAAAACAGGTTTGTTGTATGGGAGCCCCCCTTAAATATTTGTTATATTTTAATTCAATTATTAATTTTTAAAGTGAATAATTAAATATTCTGTGAATATTTTAAGCATCTACCTGTTGCCGTTATCAATACGAGTATCTAGCAAAAACGAGCAAAAAATTTAGAATGTGCGACAGACAAGCTACACAAAAACTTCTTGAAAAAAATTTAGGTAGGTGAGTGACTGTATATAACACGCGCCATCTTAACTTATATTACAAAAAATGTAATTGTATGAAGAATTGTCAATCTCAACTTGGTTTTTTTTTACCGACAGACGACACGATGCTATTTTATTTAAGCAAAAGATACAATAAAACTTTTTAACGTTATGAAGCAAAAAACAAGATTTCACAGACAGACAAATAAAAAATCCGGAGTCACACGTAACTTGTTTGACTATACAACGTGTGACTCCGGATTTTTAATTTGTCTGTCTGTGATGTCTTGTTTACATCTTTTTAGTTGACTTTTTGTCGTAGTTGGGTTTTAGTTTCATAAATTTTATTAAAAATTCAAATAAAAAAAAAAAAAAAAATCAGCTGCATCCGGTTGGACTGGAAGCCGACTCCAACATGGTTGGGAAAAGGCTAGGCAGATGATGAACTTTTATTAAAAAAAAAAAATTGGCATTATAATTTATATATATTTTTTAAATGTGCTAATATTGAACCCTTTAATTTGACAAGGCATCATGAAAAAAAAAAAAACACTTGACTTTTTATCCTCTGGAAGGCGCCATATTCAATTTAATGTGAGGTCACTTAACCTATAACCAGCGGACTATCAAGACGCTTCCAATGATACCTCATTTGTCAAATAGTTAATAGTATTATGATGAGTAGTTTAGAAGTTATGAGGGAACACATGAACATACATACATACCGGTCAAAATCGTACCCCTCCTTTTTGGTTCGCCGTAGTCGGGTAAAAACTGATGTACCGTTTCCGTATGGCCCTCGCCCACGCTCAACTATGAAAGTAGATTAAAGTACAGGTAATTAAGTGTACCAAGTTTTTCGAAACAGCCCCACTCATTAAGCCTAATTTGACTTAAATAAGGCATCTCTCATAAATTTTGATGGGCGAGTCCGGGCGTGTATAATTAGTTGGTGTTGTGTTAAGGCTCCCGCAGACAGGCTAGACGCGATGGCGCGACGCGACTCTGGTGGAACAATCTCTATGAAAACTACACGGAAATTGTTCTACCGGTGTAATGAAATGAAATTGTTTATTCTGTAAATACGATATCGGAAACACTTTTACACGTCAATTTCATATAAAAAATAATAAAAAATAAGCGAGATGTTGTCGGCGTTTCCTATCTGACTACTCTGAGAAGAAAGACCGAAAGAAACTCAGAGGTCGTAGTCTCCTTTAAAGTCCAGTCATAATTTTGGTCAGGCCGAAAACCATGTAGATTAATGTCTGAAATGGTCTTTTGAGGAAAGAACCACACAGATTTGAGTGGACCTGTCCAGTCAAAAGTGTCATTCAAATCATTTGAATCACAAGCATATGAAAAAAAAAAATTACCACATGCATATGGGATATTAGGGTGCTGGTTTTTGTCATTTCAAAAGCGCTTTATTGCCGTATACAGCAACTTTGGAAATATCATCATCATTCATCTTCTTCTTCTGTGGTATAGTCTTTTAGGGGTATGGGGAACAGGGTGTAACTTTCACTTATCCTCTATAGAAAAGGGAGGATCCTCCGACCAGATGGATGTCGTGTCTGGCGGGCAACTGCTCAACGATTGATGTCGGGTTCTTGTATAAGTTTAAGTCCATCGCACGGTAAACTCTAATTGCGCGATGCAGAATTTTGTGTGACGTCAGGTCTTTGATGCGCAGTTCGCATGTGGCGATGTAGATGCCGCCACAGTCTCATTGTATACCTCTAAATTACGACGCTAATTCTAGTAAGTTACACGTCCAACGGTTGTACAGACAGCTGTACAATACAGAGCCAGATTAGGGCGCAGAGTGGGTGCTAAGAAAAATCATACTAATGAGCTGAGACCACGGCTGTACAGGTGAAGTGGAGTTGGATTGTCTTCGTTAGTTTCCTTGTATGTTAAGAACGGTTCACAAGTGTCTAGCAGCTTTACTAGGTCAGGAGTATACCTAGAGGCCATTCGTCACACGAATTTCATAATTTTTGGAGCAAGTCCATGTCACGCCACTGGTATGACGTCACATATTTTGCAATTTTAAATTTATAAATTCAATTTTAAAATTAAGGCTCATAATAATATTTATAGAGTTGCTAATATTTCAAAGATTTTCGTTATGAGTTGAAGTTTAAAGTTCTAATGCTTTAGATTTATTCGTATTATGACGTCACGAAGACTATGACTCGCCCCCCCCTTTGTCATATGATGTCACACTTTCTTGGCCCCCGTTCCTCCTCCTTAACGTATAACGTATTTACGGATTGCCCCCTATTTGTCTGAAATCTTTGGTGGTTTGAAGTCTAATGCAAACTGGGTTTAGAGGGGATTAAAAATCAGTCCGTTGAACCGGAATCTGTACTGAGAATTCTGGACGGATGGAATGCCTTTGATTTTGAATAACGAGACGTTAGTTCGATTCGTGAGGGATCGTAAAGCAAAATTGAGTGTCTACATAAAAGATGAATCATGATCGATCGAAGTGCAATAAGGCAAATAGTGTCAAAAAATAACCAGCCTTTGGGTAATCTCTTTTTTAAAGTATATTTTTATATATTATATCCAGTTTATTGAATGTACATAAATAACAACATATACCTTATCAATTAATGACTGATTAAAACTAACTATACAAATAAACAATTAACTAAAATATGGCGTCGAAAAATTCCTCCGCATCGCTGTCGGCTGGTAATGTACCCAAGACACTTTTTTATTTATAGATATTCTTTCTTAAAAATTAATCTGATGATAGCTGTTATTTCAACCTGCTCAAAATACTATAAATTTTCTGAAAGCAGAAGAAAAATACCATTTTACAAATAGTCATATTTAAAGTTAAGTTTTCACAATAATTTCACAAAATCAGACAGCTCTCGGTGATAAAAACATTTCAATTTTTACAGCAGCCAGAATAAACACTCGTATTAAAAAAAAACGAGTTTAAAAAACGAAGGAACGTCCATTTTCTTTTCTTTTTCAACCATAAAGTATTTTAAACTTTACGATGGGCCCCGGCATTATAGGAAGTGGCCGGTGGCACAGGTTCACTGAGATTATCTCTGGTTAAATTGTGCCATAACCATAAATATTTTTTTGCGTTTTATACGGAGGGTTTTTCCTTATGCATTCTTTTTAGAATATCTGGGGTTGAAGAGAAAAATCTTTGAGAAATTATGTTTTGAGGCCACTCTTGAGAAGGTATACGACTTTTAGGGAATTACGTTGGTACAAAATTTTCTTCTAGTGTTACTTACCATATTATCATTTCATGAATGTAATAAACCCACACTTCTTTAGATCTTTGCTTACTTGTAAGTATTTTTCCATTTGTCTACTAAACAAATTAATATTGATCTAAATTTCATATAGGTAACTATACTGTTTCATAAGTAATAAAGTTCCGCCTTTCAAAACAACAGATAGTTTCTACTTTAATGACGAATCTCTTTGGTTTAAAGTTAAAAGCAGTCGAAGCAAAGCTATTGTCAATTGTCAATTTGAAAATTGTTTCAACAGAAACAATTTTCCTCAAAACCGTTCATGCAACGTTGCCATTCCGTATTCGCAATTTAAAAACAAGAACATTGACACTGACGATTGGCAAAAACAAAAGAAAGTCGCGGTTGGCAAGGCGAGGTTATCGATGTTCGCAACCTGTGACATAAGATCGCGCCACCACTGAAGGCCATTTGACGCGGCGCTAGTGTCTGTGTCATTGCATGTCACTGCACTAACAAAAATTAGTTCCAGAATTTTCTGCGGGTCTTCTTTCGTGGCGCACACTCTAGTCATCATTATAATAATCAGCTCACTGTGGGCAAGGTACGCATAGAATAAGGCCACTTGACATACATGCTAGTGTGAGTACCTTAAAGGCGTTCCCTCACCTCAGCATTCTCCTGTAGTGTAACCTTAATCTGCGACTGAACCATGTTACTTCCAGTTAATTAATCTAAATATATATAACTCAAAGGTGACTGACTGACTGACATAGTGATCTATCAACGCACAGCCCAAACCACTGGACGGATCGGGCTGAAATTTGGCATACAGGTAGATGTTATGACGTAGGCATCCGCTAAGAAAGGATTTTGATTAATTCTACCCCCAAGGGGATAAAATAGGGGATGAAAGTTTGTATGAAACTGTCAATTTGAAACCGATCGGGCTGAGACTTTGCATGCATAAAGCTACTATGACGTAGGCATCCCCTAAGAAAGGATTTTGAGGTGCAGGCTATATATATGTTCTCAAAAACCACTGCACCGATTTTCATACTATTTTCACCAATGGGTAGAGTGGTTCTCGAGGAAGGTTTTAGTATATAATAACCGACATCCACACGGGCATCAGCTAGTTGTAAGTATATGTTTTAATATATCCTGCTGGTGTTAATTATCGCTTTGTTCGACCTAGCAGTTGACGGCCTGCGCGGTCTAGGTGTTTGCAAAGCCCTAGCCGTTACAGTAGAATCTTAGATTGTTTTGTTACATTACACGCGAATTCTCCCCTTTACGTAAAGATACACAGCAATAAATAACTACAAACACCGCTTACTCACCGCCTTGCACCTGCACTTAACAGCGTCTTCCATCACTGGCCATAAAACAATGAGTCTGCTTGTATGGGTAGCATTAGTGCTAATGGGCTTATGACGTCACCCTTCCTTCCTGTCTGGACGTCACACCTTATTGTGGACGATGGGGCTGGGGATGTCAAAGTTTTAGACAGTTTCAGAAATGTTTAGGTAACACTCCAGTAATGGTTGTTTTAAAAATGGATCAGCTCGAACAAAGCGCATTCATTTGTTACTTGGCTTCTTAAGGGGGATGCGCTAAGGTAGCCCGCGAAATTCAAATTTTCTTACGTTTTTTGTAATTTGCAGGCCAGTATCAATCAGGTTGTATGTTGATCTAAATATGAATTGCGGCCATAACAAATATGGAATTACAGAATTATAAACATTAGAATCAGCAATACAACTCTCTAATTTCATGTAAGCGCATTGAATGACTATTTCATGAAATCATGACATTTGGCTACCTTGGCGCATCCACCTTAAGAAAGCCAAAATGACGGAATTTCATGACAGCAGAAAACCGCTTTACTAGAAACAAATATTGTTTCGAAATCCAGTTTAGGTGATTCTTTTATTTTGGATGTAAACAGAACATCACATTTATTGGAAAATTCCTTATGTGAGATACTCGTATCTTTAGCTTAAAAGAGATCTTGGCCAAAACAATTACCTTCTATTTTCAACGAAAATTACGCCGAAATAGTCGTGTTCTAGGTATAGTCCCTACCTAGTCCCTAGCCACTAATAGTGTTAGCTAGTTATAAACTCGTCTAGACCTAAGAACTATCGGCCCTTTGAGAACCACTGATGTAGACACATTAAACAAGTTACCAGCGACTTGGCAAAGGGTTCGCTTTGTTTCTACCTTGTGAAGTGGTGATACAGTGCATCGTTGTCTACCAATCGATTGTGAAGATAACCAAAAGGAATAGAAAGTAATATTACAATAGATTGCGTCATAATTTATCAGTTTTATGAAGAAAAAAATATGTATCTTTATTTTTAGTCTATATTTTTAGATATGATCGAAGTTCCAATGTCTGCTTAATTTAGAGATTATTGTAATAGATAGTCCTGGTGACAAATATCTATAAACTGAGCATGACTCTTATAATATAGTCCAGAACACTGAAACAAACATCTGAATGACAATAAAAATATACTTTTCTTACGAAGTTCTTTGCCATCAGACAATGGGATGAGTGTTGCATACACAATCAGAATAAACGTATCAGAATAAACCCCAAACTGATATGAATCCCATGGACCTCCTGAAATGAGGATGACCTGATTAGGCTCCAAAAATTAAGGGTTTCTCTTCTAGCTTCTGCGGTTAACTGCTAATGACGATAACGACGATTCGACCCTTCTTGGCTAAAAATATAATTGGGCCAACGAATAATTGGATCTTTTCCCGCTCAAAAAACCGTGGCCATCCTGGGCAATTAAAAACTTTATGGAGTTGGTTAATTTCAAGATGACGTTATCTATGGATGGCTATAAGTTATAAAAAAAATTAAACTTTTATTTTGTTTGTTTCAGGTAAGATAATGTTTGAAAAAACTTTGGAAGCGAAGAACATCTTCAAATATCCGACATCCTGGAACCTCGATCTACACATGCAAATCCTAATTCAGTTGTATTCTTGGCTGCATCGGGCTAAGAAAAGAATTGACAAAGAGGCACTGAAATAATTATTTCAGGAAATGGTAAGAAACTGGAGGATTTGAATCTAGAAAATAAACATTTATTATTATTGTTTATTTATTTATTTCCGTAGCTACGTTAATGACTTTCTAGGTATTAGGTAGGGTCATATAAGCACTCCAGAGTAATTCGTCAACTCGTCCCACATGCCTACGGCCCATTTAAGACGTTCTTTTGATTTTCTGCAAGTCGTCCTAAATGGGCCGTAGGCATGTAGTACAAGTTGACGAATTACTCGCACTCCAGCATAACAAGTAAATCGCTTACCTATCTTGTAGGTTTTTTCAAAAAGGTCATCTAAACTCATCCACCAATACTTTAGGTACTTATAAAATCCACCAATATTGTTAAGAAGGTGATAAATTTTGCAAGTACCATTTTAGGTGTCTTTAGAATTGTTCGCTTTTCTCTAACGACATTTATTTTGTCGTCCGATAAGGGTAAATACTGTTGTTTCCATCAAAACTTTCCGTGTCATTAACTTTATGGATAAAAGTCGGATTACTGAAATAATATAACGTTGCTTGGGTTATTTGCACTTAGTGTAAGTTACAAAAGCCTGTATATTACAACAAAAATAATACCAGTCACAGTGGGTACAGTTAAAAAACTGCTTCAAAATATTTTGTATTTATTTACGAGTTAATTATGAGGAAAAGCTAAGCCCCGGAATTTATACGCGTGAGTTAATTTCAAATGGTTCTTTAACGTCATAATTATAATGAAAAACTACTGGTTTGTTCAATTATTAGAATTTCCCCGTTACATTCCTCAAGTGCCGGGGGGAATAAACAGTTCTTTTTATTTATATATGGACCAGAAACACGCAACCCTAGTTACTGAAAAAAATGGGAAAATATTATATTAATTAACATACTGCCCTGCAGGCGACGGTGCAGAGGCCCAGAGGGAAAATTATAAGCTAACTTATTAATTACTTTCAGTAGATAATTTTTCAGTTGTATCTTTTAGGCTGTATGCATTATTATGAATCGCGTTTAGCTAGCCTAAACAACCCTCAAACTTCGATCATTCTCTCGACTCCACTCTCACTGATCTATGCCCCATGTATGAGCACGTCATTTTAATGGGTGATTTTAACACGTGCTTGATTAAAAATGACTCACGCTCCCTTAAACTCCTTTCTCTCTTGTCCTCTTTCAATCTTCAAGTCTTGCCTCTCTCCGCTACTCACTATTTTCCTAATAGCGCACCCTCTTTCCTAGATCTTATGATTGTTTCCTCTCCTACTAATGTTTCTTACCATGGTCAACTCACGGCTACCTTTTCTTACCACGATCTTATCTACCTTTCCTATAGTATCCGTGTTCCCAAGCGTAAGTCAGAATTTTTGTATCTCCGAAACTACAAAGGCATAGACTTGGAGGCTTTGCAGCGTGATGCCGGCGATCTCGACTGGACCCCTCTGGTTGAGATCGAAGGCATTGACGATAAGGTGAAGTGTTTTAACACAACCGTTCTCGACTTATACGATCAGCATGCCCCTATCCGACGTGTCAAAGTTCGACATAACCCTGCACCATGGATAACGCTAGCAATTAAAGAGCTTATGGCTCGTAGGGACAAAGCTAAGAGCAGATATAAGCGCAGACCTTCAGAGCTGAATCTCTCTTACTACAAAACCTTACGTAATCGTTGCAGTCATTTGTGTCAAGATGCTAAGAGACGCTATTTCCACGATCAACTCAATAACCGCAGTTCTTCCGATGTATGGAAATTTCTCAAATCTGTAGGTATAGGCAAGTCTCCTACCAACCAGTGTAAGGATGTGAAGCTCAATGATCTCAATAAGCATTTCTCTCTCCTTCCCTTTTCTCTTGATCTGTCTGTCAAAGCTGCGACTCTAGAGAGTCTTGCCCGTTTGCCATTACCACAATGTTCTCACTTTAAACTTAGCGATGCTACTGAGGATGACGTTAAGAAATCTATACTTGCGATTACTTCCTCAGCAGTCGGTAATGATAAGTTGTGTTCTAGAATGATAACTCTTATCCTTTCCTCGTTACTTCCTGTTCTCACTCACATCTTCAACCACTCGTTTTCCTCATGCTCATTTCCGACAGTTTGGAAACAGGCTCACATAATACCTTTGCCTAAAACTAACAATCCTACTTTATTAACCCACTTTAGACCTATTTCTATTCTCCCATTTCTCTCCAAAGTTTTTGAGCACATAGTTCATAGACAACTATCATTTTTCTTGGCGTCAAACTCGATAATTTCCCCCTTTCAATCCGGTTTTCGCGCAGGTCACAGTACTGTTTCCGCGCTTTTGAAAGTAACTGACGACATCCGCTGGGCAATGGAGAATAAGTCCCTTACTGTTCTTGTGTTGCTTGACTTTAGTAGCGCCTTCAACTCAGTCGATTTCGACATTCTACTTGGTATCCTCAAATCAATCAATTTCTGTTCTTCCGCTTTAGCTTGGTTCAGTTCTTATCTTCGGGGGCGCTCTCAGTGTGTTCGCCTGGAGGAGTCCTTCTCTGATTGGTGTAGCCTCACTGAGGGTGTTCCTCAGGGTAGCGTTCTCTCTCCTCTTCTTTTTTCAATTTTCATCAACTTTGTTACCGGAGTAATCTCATCTAGTTTTCATCTCTACGCAGATGATTTGCAGCTCTACCGACACTTTACTGTGGCTGACGCGGATTCTGCAATTGCTGCTATGAATCATGACCTGGTTTGCATCAGCGCTTGGGCTAAGTCATTTGGTTTGCAAATTAATCTAACTAAATCCCAGGCCATGATCATAGGCAGCAGATTCGTTTGCAATGCGGTTTGTGTTGCATCTCTGATGCCTTTATATCTCGATGGTGTTCGCATTGACTATACCGAAACCGCCAAAGATCTGGGTGTAATAATTGACTCCAATCTTTCGTGGCGTGCTCAGGTCAATGAGGTTAGTCGAAAGGTACATTTCTCCTTTCATTCGTTGAAAAGCCTTCAAAGTCTCCTGCCCTTGAAGACTAAAATATCCTTAGCACAAACACTTATCCAGCCGATTATAGATTATGCCGACGCCTGCTACCTGGATGCTACCGAGGAGCTATTAAACAAGCTTGAGCGCTTGCAAAACTTGTGTATTCGCTTTGTTTTCGGTCTTCGAAAGTATGACCATGTTTCTCACCTTCGCAAGGAACTCAAGTGGCTCCCAATCCGCCTTCGCAGGAACACTCGGATTTTATGTCTCCTCTTCAACATCTTACACAACCCGTCTTATCCGTCCTACTTGCGTGAGCGTTTTTCTTACGCTCGTCCTCGTGATGCACCGTGTAGATCACACCTTAGATCCCTCCTTAAGTCTCATCCTCATAAAACTAGCTATTATTCTTATTCCTTCTCTGTCCATGCTGTAAGATTGTGGAACTCACTTCCGCCTAGCATTCGTGATTTAAAAACTGTTTCTCTGTTTAAATTTCGTGTAAAAGAGCATTATCTTTCCTCTCAACTATGAGTATATTATTATATGGGTATTTATGTTTATATATTTAAGCTTTATGTATTTATTTAAGTATATATTAATTTTCTTGCGTATATGTGTAGGTATATTTAATATTTTTAGTTAAGACTTCGCATAATATTTTTTTTTTTTCTCTTCTTGTTCTCACACACTATTGTCTACATTTCTTTCATATTTCTCCTTTCGCAGGTCTGCTGGAAGAAATTTCTTAAGAAATAAGCAGTACCTTTGTACTCATATTATAATTATGTTGTATCTCTATGTATTTTACTGTGTGTACATAAATAATAAAATAAATAAATAAATTAAAAAATCATTCAAAATTCCCTTAGTTTACCCCATCATAGCCAGGTCAGCTCTAGATGCATGCAACCACGTATGCACGATATTATAATATAAATTCATTTATTTCAGACAATTACACCCATTGCCAAACAGAAATTAACAGTAAATAAAATAAATCAAATCAGAGTAAATAAAATTGAATTATATCAAAATAAATTACTTACATGAAATAAATAAAAATTAAATCGAATAAAATAGAATCAAAACTAAATAAAATCTTTAAGTTATTTATTTATAACCTACGTCTCTTTCAGAAGAACGGCGTTGTCATTGAGTGAGACCTAAAAAAGGTGGTATGATGATTTAGAGCACTGAACTTATAGGAAAGAGTGGATAGGGGAGACTTTTGCCCAGCAGTGGGACGATACAGATTGATAAAAAAATTAAATAAACAAAACGTCGCTCTATCAACCCTAGCAAAATCAACTCGCGAACCTCGTTCATGGAAATAAATGTCCGATTTGACCCAGCTATAGGGTTAGGTCTAGGTGCGTGTGACCACGCCTGCGCAATACTGTTCCTTTATATTAATAACATAACATCACGCCTGTAGGTATTCCCTGAAGGGTAAGGCAGAGGTGTACCTATAGTACACCCTAGTGTTTCTTTATTTAAAACTAAATTCGTCTTCTTTATCTACCCTACCCAAAGTATTATATTCTGCATGGATCATTTATTTTTTTCAGTTTGTTTAAATGGTTGTCAGTTTGAGTATATAAGCAGCCTACCCAAAAATGTCTTTTCTTTGGTATTGTTCGTCGACTCGTTCTGAGTTGAGCTACCTACACGATTACTGACAAATATGTGCACCAACTGGATAGATACACTCAAATCTGTGTGGTTATTTCCTCTAAAGGTCATAAAATACAATAGACGTAGATATATTTAGTAACCTATTCCGCTTAACTATTCTTCAAGAGTCATAAAAAACCCTGTAAGAACTCTTTGACTCTGCGTCGAGCGCTCGGTGTGGCAACACATCGTGTTCTGGTTTGCAATTGGTCAATCGTCATCCTGGGGATGCCTCGTTGAGAGGTGAAACACGTGTCGATTTCTTACAGGGTTTTTAATGACTCTTGAAGAATAGTTAAGCGGAATAGGTTACTAAATATATCTACGTCTATTGTATTTTATAATGGATTTCCGCAAAGTCACGCCTGAATCAATTAACTATCTAAAGATCATTTCAGTCACTAATCTACATGGTCCTTATAATATGATATGACCAAGGTTATAAGAATAAGAATAATTAATTTGTGAAACATAGGTAATTACATACAAAGATCTTAAAAATTAGGTAGTGCGCTATGTTTTGCTAATGGGCATACAAATGATCAATATTTTTCATCAAGAAACTCCTCTAGAGAATAATAACATCTTTCAAGCAGTAACCCGTTAAGTTTTATTTTAAACCTTTGCAATGGCATACATTTTATTTAATCGGAAATTTTATTATACACTTGTGGAGCAACACCAAAGAAGCTTTTCTTCATTAGAGAAGTTTTACATTTCACAAGGCATATTTCATTTATGTACTGGGCACGTATCGGTGGTCTCTTTACTGCACATAGTTTTTTAAATAAGTGTGGATTTGTTTTTAAAAATAATGCAGTTTTCAGCATGCATAAAGCTGGTAGAGGTAATATTTTTAACTTTTTGAAATATGGAATGCAACTATCTGTTGTTTTTAAACCACACATTGCACGTAAACACCTTTTCTGCATCTAAGGTTATGTCTGGACTCTGTGACCTAACCTCGCTATAGCCAGGTCAGCGCTGGTGCGTGCGACCACGCCTGCACTTTACGGTTTCTTTATCAGCGGTCACTGGCTCACCCCTAGCGGAGTCGCAATACGTCATGGACGATTACTTAGGCCCCCAACAGGGTTTTCGTGTTTTTGTTTTTAGTCTATTATGTGACATCGGGGTAATTGTAATTGTGAAGGCTCAGCAAGTCACAAACTAACAGATTTCTTGGTAGGCGTTGACCGTTTTAAATGTGTTTTGTACTTGATCCATTTCTTCTCCGAATCTTTAAATATCTTGAATACACTTTCTGGAGTTTTAATTCTACCAAAACATAATTATAATTAGTACAGTAATCTGCAGAATATCGTTAGCAAATAATTCATCCCCTAAATAGTTTAAATTGTGGATGAAAGTTTGAATGGAAGTTCGTCATTTATGCCGATGGGACATCCCACCGGGCACACGGCTTGCGTAAAATAATCTCTTCATGATAAGCTCGCTCACCTTTACATCAAGTAGAAAACAGTTCGGCCGTCGTCGAGAGAATGCGTTCCTCACATCAGTTAGACAATTTCTAGTAGTAGTAATAAGGATCCCATTCGCAAAACACATAATCGTTTGTATGAAACTGACGGGTGTCATGAACGCATTCTATCGACGGACTATACGTACTAACTTAGCTAAGTCTTCATTTTATGAACCTTCTACTTTTTAGGGTTCCGTACCCAAAGGGTAAAACGGGACCCTACTACTAAGGCTCCGCTGTCTGTCTGTCCGTCTGTCACCAGGCTGTATCTCACGAACCGTGTTAGTTAGACAGTTGAAATTTTCACAGATGATGTATTTCTGTTGCCGTTATAACAACAAATACTTACTAAAAACAGAATAAAATAAATATTTAATGGGGCTTTCATACAACAAACGTGATTTTTTTGCTCGTTTTTGCTCGTTATTGATAACGGCACCAGGTAGACGCTTGAAATATTCACAGAATATTTAGTTATGTATTCACTTTAAAAATAAATAACTTAATAAAATATTTAAGGGTCCGGGCTAAAATATTTAGGGCTCCGATTCAACAGACATAATTTTTTTGCCGTTTTTATAGATAACTAGCTTCCGCCCGCGGCTTCGCCCGCGTGTTATGTCGATAAAAAGCAGCCTATGTCCTTTCTCAGGCTCTAGACTTTCTGTGGACCAAACATTTAAATCGGTTCAGTAGTTTTGGCGTGAAAGCGCGACATACAGACAGACAGACAGACAGAGTTACTTTCGCATTTATAATATTAGTAAGATGGTACGGAACCCTTCGTGCGCGAGTCCGACTCGCACTTGGCCGGTTTTTTGATATTAGACCTAAGAAATATTTTCTTCTTAGAAAAAGGCTCTAGGGATATACGTGTGTGCGTGGCTAGTAGTTATAAAGTAGAAGAAATTATTAAGGTACGCGTACGATGTCGGGAACCGTTAGACCCTACAACGCCTATATTTTTCCAGAATATACGCCGGATAAATATTTATGTGTGATAAATATTAATATCCCGAGATGCTAGTTTATCTAGGCTCTAGGATAAATACTGTCACGACTGGTTTTGATACCAATTTCAACTTGTAATATTCAAAATGTATAAGAATATTTTATCAAAGATGGCGGCTTTTTAACTGACGAAAAAAAAAGGAGGAGGTTCTCAAGGCGACCCTTATTTTTTTTTTTTTTTAACGTTACCTATGCCTAAAATAAGCTGCGCCCCGCGGTTTCACCCGCGTATGTCTCGATCCCTTGGGAATATCTGGATAAAAAGTATTCTATGTATGTATGTTGTTTTTCATTGACATTCAAAAGTGCCTTTATGTGCCTATTTGAAATAAATTATTTGACTTTGACTTTGACTTTATGCATTCTAGTATTTCTATTCGAGGTCATGGTCATGGTCTACCCATCCATGTGTCAAATTTCATCTTAATTCGTTCAGCCGTTTTAGCGTGAAAGCGTAACAAACAAATTAACTCACTTTCGCATTTATAATCCTTACATATTATAAAACAAAGTCCTCCGCTGCGTCTGTCTGTCGTCCTGTACGCGATAAACTCAAAAACTACTGCACCAATTTTCATGCTGTTTTCATCAATGGATAGAGTGGTTCTCGAGTAAGGTTTTATTTAGTATATAATAACCGACATATACGCGGGCGAAGTCGCGGGCATCAGCTAGTATTCAATAAAGTTAGGATTAGGATTATGATAACGTTACGTTGATGTCCTTTTGGTACAAATAAAACACCAATATTTTTCATAAAAAGACACCATGATAACATAACTACCTAAACGAACATAACCAAAATTCGCGCTCATTATTTGTAACTACCCTTTTTTATATTTTGTCAGTCACGGCAGTTCATCTTAGTAATTCATTCAAACATGTCGTGATTTCGCTTCATTATACATGAGTGGCCATAATGCCAATGAGAGACACGCGAAACAAAATGGAGTGAAAATTGGACTATTGTGAGATCGGCTTACCGTGGCTTTATCCGACTTTAACGGCGATTCAAGGATGATAACATTTTATTAGCACTTAGGTTGAGGTCGGTTCTAGTGCTACTAAAATTAGCACTTAGTGTAATGAAATTATAAAGATGCATTGTGATTAAAATATACAACGAAATATATTCCAAACGAAGTACTAATTTATTAGAATGACTGTAAGTACGTAATTTATAATTCACTTTAAAGGCAACTCTGGCATAGACATGATTTTATTTGCAGTATCTACAATCTACCATTTTCTGGCACGAATTTTGAAAATAAAATGGTACAATCACGGACTTTAATTGATGAGCCAATTTCAAACTTTTCAATTTTGCTGTTTCATACATTCACGAGATTACACGATTAAACACGAACTCAAATCGCATGCACGATTTTGCGATTTGAGTTCGTGTTTAATCGTTCTTCTTTACGAAAACAAGATGACAAATTGCTAGTATTCGGAAATAGTCTTATCCATAGAGGTTGACTAATAAGTTTTTAATGATAAATAAATACTTACAATGTTTATCCAATCTATTTGATACTGACCTCCTTTGAATCAGAGCTCATTCTCGGTATTTCTGAAAACTTAACCGAATACAGTGACAGTTGAAATGTCGATGTCAGAGACGTTATTTTCGAATTTGTCGAAATGAGTAATTATTAAAATTTCTCCGTACGATAACGTTACTATAGCTACGCTAAAACAATCGTCGCTAGGTTACGTTTGCTAGACCTGCAATTGGTTGACTTTGGGTAGTCACTCTGCTGTTAAGTTTGTAGTTCTGGCTCTCAGGTTAGCTAACCAGTAAAGATATTAAATATAATTTTCATCTTCTTTGACTTTCCGTGTCTGGATGTACGAGTATAACCGACTAAGCTCGATTTGCATTACACGGCTAAAATACGAACATTGCCAAGTGGCTCATCAATTAAAGTCCGTGACTGTACCTATTTATGTTTATATATTTAAGCTTTATGTATTTATTTAAGTACATATTAATTTTCTTGCGTATACATATGTGTAGGTATATTTAATATTTTTAGTTAAGACTTCCCATAATCATGGTTTTCTCTTCTTGTTCTCACACACTATTGTCTACATTTCTTTCTCATTTCACCTTTCGCAGGTCTGCTGGAAGAAATTTCTTATGAAATAAGCAGTACCTTTGGGCTCATATTATAATTATGTCGTATCTCTATGTATTTTACTGTGTGTACATAAATAAAATAAAATAAAATAAAATCTTTACTTACTTATTTTTTATAATTTTCAACTTAAATATTTTATACAGGGTGAAGTTGAATTCATGGACATCTTCTTAAGGGGTCATTGTAGTTGTACTCATAATAATGAACAACTTTCAGTATGGGACCAAACCCAAAAAAAAACAACTTTTCTCAACTCATGCTCTTAGTTTATTCTTTGTATGATATTTGTTTGAATTAATATACCTTTAGGCTTTCGTTTACCGACTCATGTAAAAATTATGATTACAGAATACAGTAATATTAATTGTAAAAATAATACCAAATACCGATGTTATTCCAGACACAAATTCTTTTAATGAACCTCTAGAGATATATCTAAAATATTTACAAAAAACATCCGTATCGTGTTTCAATCGTAACTCTGTTCTCTTTGAATATCACATTCGTAACGAAACCAATACAAAGATACATTTTCATTTCCGAATTTTTCATGAAATATATTTTTTGTATACGTGTTTGGTAAACATTTAGATTATTTAAAAATCGCCTGTATGTACGCATGAAGAGTTAGGTTAGGTTAGGTTACCTTAGGTGTACCTAAAGTGCGGGCACCCCAGAGGGCCATAGCCCAGCGAGTGCCGCGGGCTTACCGCACGGTGAGCTTTGGGGCAGCATGTGCTCTGGCCGGCACCCCTCCTTGGAAACTCGAGGCGTGGGTACTCGCCAGAGTATATGAATGGACGGCGGAGCGGAGGGCGAGGGGGCAACGCTCAGCCCCAGAAGAGCGGGAGGCCGTCCGGCGGGAGGCGAGGGACGCTATCGTCGTCCATTGGACGGGGGACCTCGCCACCGCAGCCTTCGGCCGCCGAACTTTCGACGCGATTGGGCCAGTCCTGCGAGACTGGCTCGAGCGGTCGCATGGGTTCCTCTCCTTCCGTCTGGTGCAGGTGCTGTCCGGACATGGTTGTTTCGGATCGTACCTGCACCGAATCGGACGGGAGAGGACGCCGTCGTGCCTCGACTGTGGTGCGGTGGAGGACGCGGCGCAGCACACCCTCGAGGTGTGCCCGTCGTGGTCCGAGCCGCGCCGCAGTCTCATCGCGGTGATCGGACCGGACCTGTCGCTCCCCGGCTTGGTTAACGCCATGCTGAGGGATGAGAGGTCCTGGGCGGCAGTCGCCTCCTTCTGTGAACACGTCATGTCCCAGAAGGAGGCGGCAGAGCGCGCGCGGGTGGACGATCCTGACGCAGCGCCGCTCCTAAGGCGGAGGAGGGGTCGAAGAAGACGTCAGTTTGATAGTCATCTCCGACTCCTCCCAGGTGGAGGCCAGCAGGCAATGGGTGCGGGGGCACCCTTGCCTGTATTGCACAGGTGTCCACCAGTGTCGGACGGGAATGGCCAGGTGTTCCCGGCCATTCCCGTAGCCCCCCATCATGGGGGGCATGCGGGGCCCGCCAGCTAGGCGGGCATGCGCCGGGAGGGTTGTGGATGTAAAGGCTGAGCCGGATTCCCATGGCCCTCCCATTACGGCGATGTGGGAACACCGCTGAGTTTTAGTGGGTATACTGTCGTTAGAGACAGGAGTCCCACATACCCCAGACTCGGCCCCCACGAGCGGGGATGCGTAATGCATTCCTCAGCGTCAAAAAAAAAAAAAAAAGGTGTACCTAAAGTACAGTCGAAGAAGCTATTTGGTATACAGGCAAAATATATTCATTATCCGCTACACTGCCAAAATTCGTTTTGATTGTGTGTGTAATTTAAATTTTTGAGCTTATGGCTTAGGAGAGTGTTACTGTATCCCAAATAGCTTGTTCGACAGTGCACCCACATTTCGCTAGTTATTTTTAAGTCCCATGTAATAGGAGGCGAGCCTAATGCCATCAACCAGGCACAAATCCAGACTCCCGGCTGCTACTGAGCAACTCCAGATGGAAAAATCCAATAACACTTTGCCCGACCCAGGAATCGAGTCCAGGACCTCATGCTCAGCAGTAGCGCTTGGGATCACTGGACCAACGAGGCAGCCACATAATGTATGTTTAAAGGTTTCCAAAGTATGAATGTGTGATCTCTCAAGAACATGTTTGCAAATGTTTATCAGTAGGGTGCTGTTTGTTTTACGAGCTGATGATGAGCATCAAACTTTCCACTGCTCGATGCATTTAATCGAGTGTGAAACTATTTGGCATCCAAGTATGCGTTTGCGCCATTACTCGCTCGATATAACAGCATCCTAATTCTTTAAATAGTTATAAGTATCTTGTTAATTCTAGCATCAAATGTGGTATAATTATAGTCGTTTATGCATGCAGACCGGCAGTGGTAGCCCATTGGCTACGTCCCCCGACTGACGAGTTGTAGGTCGTGGGTTCGAACCAAGACAGGCGCCTTTACTGTGTGAAAATAATTTCATTACCACTGATCCCAAAACGGTGAAGGAAAACATACGACAACAAGTCCTAAAACCAAAAATTCGAAGACATGTGACATCTACCAACCCGCAATGGGCCCGAGTGGTAGATTATAGCCCATTCCCTCTTGAAGAAAGGAGGCCTGTGTCCCAGCAGTGGGAACATTATAGGCTGATTATGCTATGTCTGAAGAACAAGCCGTGTTACCGGTCTAGTGGTTTCAATGCTGGCACTTCAAGGGTTTGGTCCTGGAGCAGGCAGTGTCTCATCAACAAACCAAGCGTGTCACTTTTTACTCGCTCTCCGACTCTAATGACGTACAAACTGACAGATTTAAATGGTGACCGTGACATAAGTGATGCGCCCAATCAATCCCTAGCTTCAGACCGTGAAAACTTAGGTAAAGTCAGCTTAAAATGAGATAATTATGTCACTCCACCTGACGCTAGGGATTGACAGCTCACTTCACCCAAGTTCTCACGGTGAGATGTTTACAGAACACCACTTGGGGCTTTTTGTATGGTGTACATAATAAAGAGTATTCTATTCTATTCTATTCTGGTCTTAAAACGGCCACTTTGACAGAAGCATAATAGTAAAATATTATGAATCATCGTAAAATGTCACAAACTGACAATAATTCATATTATGATCTACGTGCAATTCATATTGCGAAATATCTGTTTGACAGTTTTCACAAATTATGATTTGCTTTTGTGTCAAATTAGAGGAATTGCTAATGACGGCTGGGAATTCAGGAAATGAATTGCTTTTAGAGGAATTGATAATGTGGCCGTTTTAGGCCCCGAGACCGGCTGCTGTCGGCGCGGGCGGCGATTCCGTCCTCTCTGTTGTCAGCTAACTCTTAGTGGAGATTGTGGGTGAATGAAATTATAATAGGCCTACTGGTAGGATATATCGGGTATGGAATACGGCGAGGAGTTGGTGTAGGTACTTGAAATTCTAAAATGGTCATCTATTTCTGACGCCGACACTACAATAACCGCAGTACATTCACCTCTGGAAACATCCTTCGGGAAAACATGTAGTGTATTAAAACATGTAGTGTATTAAAACATGTAGTGTATTAAAACATGTAGTGTATTAAAACATGTAGTGTATTAAAACATTTAGTGTATTAAAACATGTAGTGTATTAAAACATGTAGTGTATTACTACCGCTCCTGCTTCACACGGTTTTTACGACTTAACAAAACATCGAGATTTCTTAGTTATATGTAACTTTAATATGCACGTATTATACACATAAGCCTTCCGGAATAAATTCTCTAAACGATCGATGGTGAAAAGAACCTCATCAAAATCTGTTGCGCGAACAACGTTGCGAAGAATAACGTGGACATACAGACAAACACGAAAAGCGACTTTAATTTATAAATGTATAGATATGCAGGGTGTGGCGTAAATAATGGATAACCCTGAAACTGTCGATTGGCCAGATTATCATCTACCATTTACCCCACTTATATCGCCGTATGCCCATGAATAACCAAATTATTGATATTTTGAATAAAAATCGTACCTCTTACAAAATCACCTGCCATTTCTACAATTGGTGATTTTATCTCGTTTTGTTTTTTTTATGTCACTCCTGAATGTTTGTATGATCAGAGATTGTTTTTCTATTACATTCTTAGATAACATTGCAAAAAATATTTGATCATCCATGGGCATATGGCGATATAAGTGGGGTAAATGATAGATGATAATCTGGCCAATCGACAGTTTCAGGGTTATCCATTATTTACGCCACAACCTGTATATAGATTTTATTCTATTTTTATATATTCCAGAACTTCCCCAGTATTATTACCGTTCCTACTCTGTTGACATTGCAGACTTGAAATATAACGTAGAAAACATGTTCCTGAATCGTAAAAAGTCAGTGTTTTCGTGGTTTAGATTTGTTATGTAAGTGCCAATAAGGTATTGGACCTTAGGATTCATCTCGCGTACACGTCACATGCGGGATTGTCATTACAATATTGATCGGTGTGTAGGGTTGGCGGATTTTTATCTGAGTGCATGAATGTTCAGTGGGTAGGATTTTGTATAGGGGTGTAATTGCTGCTAAGAAGCAAAAGGTTCCAATATAAGTTTTTTATATTCGAGAATGTAGGTACAAATGTTTGCCAATGTTTGGTAAAGTTGATTTGTCTGTGTCCGTATCGAGTTCTTCACTAACTATACCACAACCACAAGCCCATTGTATTAAAACTGTAAGATATATTCCTACAAATGCAGGATTCTTCAGCTCAGCCTCAACGGTATAAACTGAAACTAAATCGAAAATCTTATTCCGAGTCAACAAATCCTTTCGCCAACCCTATCAATATCGCTTTCAATTCTCAATACGCGTGGGAGATATAAAATTTTAACAGACCGCTTTGGGACGGTTTCTGAAGCGACTGCACGGCAAATATGTCCGGAATAACACAGGTTTATATCCGGTATCGACCTCCCTAACCGGGGAACTATTCTTCTTTCCTCTTTGCTCGAGTTTTACGAGAATAACCCGTGTCTTGAAGTAAAGCAGCCGGTTTATACGATGGCAGTGACTGAACCCAATGACTCGGAGTTTCGGACCCAGTTCGTGGGTTCATGTAGACAAGCTAGGGAACCTACTGGGTCCGAAAATAGACGGGTAGGTTAGTCAACTGGACTGTCTTGAGGGCGCTAAGTCGGCCCTGGACTGACTTACTCTACTGCATTACTGGGCTGGTATAAACCTGCATTTAGATATTAGGATCAGTTGACTACACAAGTATGCGATGTCTCACAAGTCAAGTCAAAATCAAATCATTCATTTCAAGTAGGCATTCAAATGCGTTTACGGGAGATTGAACGGAGAAGCCAACACAGCCATTAAAAAAGGCATTTTTGAACGTCAAAATTTACAGGAAAATAGAATTGATTCTAGGTTTCCAAAAGGTAGTTTCGTGTGGAGAAGAATGGGCAAGGAATTCCATAGTAACTCATTTAAAATGTTTCATTGAAATTGTTCTACTAGACTAGAGTTACGTCGCGCTAACGCGTCGCGCCTTTCTGCGGGTGCCTTAACAAACACAAATGTATACGTCAAAAAGAAACTATATATGGTAATGTAAGAGTTCTCTAGCTCTACGATACTGAAAACAAAGAAAGCTGGATAGAGAATAACAGTGATGGTGGAATAGTAGATTGTATCATAAGGGAGCAAAATAATATTTTTACGGCGAGGGCGCTTTTTTGAATCCAGATCGAAGTGAGGGATTCTTTAGTAGAATCCTGAACGTAGCGAGGGATTCAAAGTACGTCGCCCGAGCCAAAAATATATTTTGCGCCCGAGAGATACACTCTACTTTTCATCACCCACTATGAGAAAATAAAAGGCGCCTCATATTTTAATCACGCTTGATCAAGACGGGTTGGCTATTACAGGCTTATAATTATTAACTACAAGTTCAGGTTTTTCCATCATGTTTTCCCTCACCGATGTCAGTAACGTCCAAAATAACTCAGAAAAAAAAACAATCGACTACAAAAAAAAAACACTAAAAAGTGAAAAATTACTTTAATTTCGGAAGTCGTAATTATTCCGATAAATTTAGTATCTTTTTGTGTAGTAAATAACACAAAATCCTGCATCGCGCAATGGGAGTTTACCGCGCGATCAACATTATACAAGATTCCAACATTAATCGTTGGGCAGTTGCCCGCCAGACAAGACACCCGTTTGGTCGTAGTATCCTCCCTTTTCAATAGAGGATGAGTGATCTTTCCACCCTGTTCCTCAATCTCTCAATGCTGAATCCAGTTAGACTGGAAGCCGACCCCAACATAGTTGGGAAAGGCTAGGCAGATTGATTTTATTTTATGTCGGTCCTAACACTTCCCAGTACCCAGACGGCGCTACTATGGGCCGTCGTAGGTCGTACCAGCCAGTCTTTATTCGAACAATATTTGCGTACGATTTCTTTGGCGCTGAACACTAAGATGTTCCAAATTCAAGTGAGCGGAAAAGCGGAAAAGATAATTGCGGCGCACTTATTCTTTGCCGCGCACTTATAAAGATGATTAAAAACTCATTACTGCCCGCTAAAAGTTTCTTATAGAAAACACCACCTTTGGGTGCACTTGAAAGGCGAACCAAGTCGTCCTTTTCGAATAGATGGGATGAAAACATTATTTTCTTACCTGATTTCAGTATAACACCCCTCTTTTTCCGTCGGGGGTTAAAAATTCAGGTAAAATTCCAAGCACAACCCGCTTATAAAATTACATACACCGTGAAAGAAAAACGTACGATTCATATTCCAATTTGATACTAACCCTGAATGAAAATAAAGTTTCCCAGTTCTGTATGCGGATATCTGGGGGAATCTACGTTTGTTTTACGTTTACAAGGGCGAGCCAGATTATATAGAAAGAAAGAAAGAAATTATATTTATTTGACCCAGGTAAGGCACACAATATTTATATAAAAAACAAAGAACATAAAAATAGTGTAACCCATCTCCTAAGACTTTTTGTAAGAAATAGAAAAAAAAAAAAAATCGTTTTATTTAGGTTGAAAATGTATATTAGTTTGCAGACAAGCGAAAAATACCGGCCAAGTGCAGGTCAGAACCACACCGGTAGGGTTCCGTACCGTATTAAAATCGAGAAAAAACCCAAATAAAAAGTTTATTGTGGGCGGTTTCTTTTAATTAATAGCTTTATTTAATTTTTGTTATAGCGGCAATACACCATACCTATTATATAGTTATAGCGGCATACCTATTACGGTTCATGAGATACAGCCCGCTGACAGACATACGGATGGACGGACAGCGGAGGGTTAGTAATAGGGTTTCGTTTGACACCCTTCGGGTAGGTACGGAACCCTAAAGAATAAATAAGCAGACATGGTGTGTTAGTTAGCTGCATTCAAACACTTGTTACGAGTCTTTTGCTACTAGGATTTCAAACATTTGTTAGATTGCTACCGATAGCAATCTTATAAATGTTTGAAATCCTAGTAGCTAGGAGGAGTAATAACAGCCGCACGGGTCGATTCAACAGGTTAAGCTACGCTTGCCGGGGTTGGTCCGTGGATGGGTGATCATCTTTACATATCGAGACTCCTCCGTCCCTCGGAAAGCACGTTAAACCGTTGGCCCCGGCTGTCATTTGTGGATTTTTGACAGTCGTTACGGGTCGTCAGAAGTCCGAAAGTCTGACAACCAATCTTGCCAGGGGGTATCGTATTATCCAGTTACTGGGTTGTGGAGGTCAGATAGGCAGTCGCTCCATGTAAAATACTGGTATTCAGCTGCATCCGGTTAAACTGGAAGCCGACCCCAACATGGTTGGGAAAAAGGCTAGGCAGATGATGAAATGTTTGAAATCCTTTATTCAGATCGGATACACTAAAGGGCTTACCGTTAGAAGACGATAAAAATGTCACGGTGTTAACAGTGAATTTTCCGTGTGCATGTGTGCGTGCTCAAGGCGAAAAGCTATGGCTGTAATATTCATTCATTAGTGACGGCCATCCGTCTTACTTATAGGGATGGGGCGTACGTTATCGATAGACGATTTTGTTGAAATTATGTTATAATTATTTTTGTCATTTTTATTTTATCGTTATGATGGATTGTTAATGTATAAAGGTAATGATTTTTCCTGCCATTTCAGTACCTAGGTGTTTGAGATCGATGGTATTTTTGTGTTCTGACAGAGTAAAAAAACCGGCCAAGTGCGAGTCGGACTCGCACACGAAGGGTTCTATGCTGTATTAAGGTAAACACGTGTCTTGTATGGGGACACCCGTCAATTATTAACTTTATTAAATTTTTATTATTTGTTGCTAGAGTGGCAATAGAATATACAATCTGTGAAAATTTCAACTGTCTACCTATTACGGTTCATGAGATACAGCCCGCCGACAGTCAGACGGATAGACAGCCGAGGATTAGTAGATTAGGATCCGTTTGGCAACCTTCGGGTACGGAACCCTTCAAAGTGCAGATAAACACGTGTCTTGTATGGGGACACCCGTCAATTATTAACTTTATTAAATTTTTATTATTTGTTGCTAGAGCGGCAATAGAATATACAATCTGTGAAAATTTCAACTGTCTACCTATTACGGTTCATGAGATACAGCCCGCCGACAGTCAGACGGATAGACAGCCGAGGATTAGTAGATTAGGATCCGTTTGGCAACCTTCGGGTACGGAACCCTTCAAAGTGCAAACAATTTACTTTTAATTGAACAATCAAAGAACAATGATTGAATAACATCAAAAATCCAATAAATTTTATTAATTAATTAACTTTAAAAGTTTCTGAATATAAATTTAATTTCTAAAGCACACAGAAAATACATGGAACGTTCTATTTTACCTGATTTACAGCTGTGGTTGAGGCGATGGAATGTTTTCATTCGTTAGCGGGCTCAAGTACCTAGTGCACTGGGTCATGCGGACTATGTCCCACTTCCCACTACTGAAATAACTTTGGGGTTCCGGGTTTTTTTTAATGGAAATGCACGGTGAAATTGTAGATTTTTTTTTTTTTATGGAGACGTTTTTGTCTTTCGTTTGTCGTAAACTACTACGCACCTCAAATTAGCCTATTCATTTCGATTCATTGTTTTAGAATTTATTAAGTCCTACGCAATTTTACATGTGCTATGTTTTTGCTTAACTTTTATTTAACTTCATTAATATGTCTTCCATTATATGTTGGTAATAAATGGAGAATTGTGATAAATTCCAAAATTAGTCTTCTCTTTGTACAAATTCCATTGCATAAATGTTATTTTGTTATTAATTAATATTGTAAATACAAAGTGACGAAATAACTATTGAGTATTCTGCGTGTATACCACACAATACAATTACAAAATTACAAACACATCACCTCCCTTCCATAATTGCGATGTAATGACATTTACATGACAATGCGTGCTAACGAAGCAATCGATAAATAACTCAATTGTGCACATCACTACTCGTCGCAGTCATCGCTTCGAATATAATCTCACCTTTTATTACTGGCGCGCGACAAGAATGCGTAAACAAAAATTCCCGCTATTTCACCAATTCGTGGAATTGGACCGGGATCATTTGGGGGTATCCCGGGATGGCCTTGCGACGTCCCTAATAGTCCATTCCCTAGGACATTCCAGTTGACCTGAGCTAGATTATGCTGGTATTACACGAGATAACTGCAATGTATGTGTAAGTGCCAAATTGTCATGTTTTGCAAGATTTTATAGTGTGAGAAGATTTTGAATTCAGGTTTAACGTTTATACCTAGTGTTGATCGCTTAGAATTGGAGATTACATAGTAAGCTTTTCTTTTATTGGCCAATTGGTTTTCTTTTACCGTCTCGGTGAAACGCCAGCTTACGTGCGATAATTCTATCACGTACTGTCTGCCAAATGAACTGTATTTTCTGCCTTCGTTTTTACTTTAAAAACTCCGTAAGTACTTTATAAAATTCTAGCTGATGCCCGCGACTTCGCACGCGTGGATGTCAGTTATTATTCTACTAAAACCTTACTCGAGAACCACTCTATGCATTGGTGAAAACAACATGAAAATCGGTGCAATAGTTTTTGAGTTTATCGCGTTCAGGACGACAGACAGACGCGGCGGAGGACTTTTTTTTAATAATCTGTAACGATAAGGATACATACATTTGTCTACAAAACCCCTTGTTGTCTTGTGTGCTATTTGTTGTTCGCGCCATTCAAATAAATCGCTCCGTCATTAGGGGGCCACTAATGAGGGAAGAAGCCGAGTCGTCTTAAAATATGACATGCTTTCATAACGTGACGCTGCGGTGGAATGCTCGGGAATCGTACCCTTTTCTTTTGTAATTAACACTAGGGAATTATGAAAGGTTTATATGCAGCTATGTTTATAAAGAAATAAATAGGTTTGACTTTTGAAAAACGTGATCATTACTACGCAAATGACATTCTGTATTTTAATCCTTTAAATAAAGCGTTGAAGATAACTTGGTTTTGCTTTTTGTAAGTAGTAGAAGAAGAAGAAGGGGTTTTTGGAAGGTCCTAAAAATAATACGAATGAAACCTCCACAATTCTAGCTACGACAAAATAGCCATGTCTGGTTTTGGCATGCGACAGTGCAAGCTGGGCTTCTTTAAGGCTCAAATATGTAGTCTTTATCTATCATGAGTTTAAAGTCACTATAAGTGCTAACTGCTAATTTAAATCTTATGTAAGTAGGATAGGGTTCAAAAGGACTTTTAGAGTCTTTTTCGTGAACTCTTCTCGTAAATAAGTAGAGAAAATGAACGTCATTCAGCAAAAAAAAAAAACAGAGTTTATTTTATCTTTTATTCAGGGTGTGTAAAACTGTTTACTTATTCTTTTTTCACTTTAAATAAACAAAAAGAAAAGATATCAACTTTTAATCTTTCTGCACATGCTACTTAAGGAGCAGCGATTTCTCAATTTGTGAATCACTTACGTCAGGAAAAGGCTAACACTCTTATTCAAATGGGAATACTCGTAGTTAGATGTAACCGAATGTTCAAACAACGTGTCTATTAGCGAGTTAAAACAGGAAATATAACTCTTCCGAAATTGTAACAAGGGTAGTTATAAATATCTGGAACAACACAGATGTTTGGTCAGCCATATTGGCAAGAGATGAATGCGCGTGCACACGGTTAAAAGCCGGATATGTCAATAGGTAGTATTGTTAGTTGTTACAGATTTATGTTTCACGGAAATACTGTATTTATTAACGAAACATTAGCATTTTTTTTTTTAATAATCTTTTTAGTTAAAATTCTGTGTTAATTCTGATTAATGTTTAGGACTGGCTAGTGCAGCGGGGTAATTACCACAAATAAAATGTCAAGCGATCGTAATGGGTTTCATTTTGACAGTTCACCCACGTTCATTGCATTTTATTCGTTGTTGAGCAGATGAATTTTACAAACCTATAAAGCAATGGATTAGCAATAATCCTTGAAAACTATTGGATTCTTATTGAAAGTCGGAAAATCGGACTGATGAGGACGAACGAAGCCTTTGCCCAATAGAGCCTGAAAATTATTTTTCTACACAACATAATCATTAGGCTACTAACCACGAGTAGGGTAACTTTTTGTAAGTGTAGTGCACCTGCTGGCTGGATTTTATTTTTACCTTGACATGGGTTAAGGCTCTTACATACTGGGGCGATTCGCCGTGCGACGCGACTCCGCCGCATTGTTCGCCGTGAGAAATTGTTTTGTTAAACGACGAATCGCCCCAGTATGTAAGCATACTGGGGCGATTCGTCGCGCGACGCGAATTTTATAAATATCTGGAACAACACAGATGTTTGGTCAGCCATATTGGCAAGAGATGAATGCGCGTGCATACGGTTAAAAGCCGGATATGTCAATAGGAAGCATTGTTAGTTGTTACAGAATCACCCCAGTATGTAAGAGCCTTTACTTACTTCGTGTGTTATTTTCATATGATTCGTGTACCTACGAGTAGGTAATAAAAAGACAAAAATTGTCATGTTGTGCGATGATGATTTTGTGTCGAAAGCTATAGATAGTGCCAGCTATGAAGACGTTCCCCACTCCGCTCCGCAATGAAGTACAGCACAGCTCATTCACACGAGGACGATTCGTGTTTTTTGACAAATCATCTTTTTTCACGAGGCTTTGCTCGTATTCACACGCATCACGAATCGTGAAAAATGACGGACAAGTCTTATATCACATATAGTCTTTTAAAATATTTGACGAATCGTCAATGACGGATCAAGATCAAAGTCAAAGTCAAATAATTCATTTCAAATAGGCACATAAAAGGCACTTTTGAACATCAATGAAAAGCAAAGAAATAGAATTGATTCTAGTTGCCCATTCCAAAAGGTAGCTTTCGTATGGAGAAGAATGGGCAAGACACTCCACCGTTACTCTTTTTAAAAATGTGTTACAATATTTTGTATACATGAATTATATAATGATATGTGAAGATCTCCCGTGAATGCGGTAATCGCGGAGTGGGGCGTGTCTTCGTGGATGGCACTATCTGTATTCTACTCCTGACACCTAGACTCCACGTGTAGGGACGTGTGATTATATTTATGAAACATAAATTCTAGCCCAGACTCGTGTGTAAATAGATCAGCTTGTGTGTTTCGTGGGTGGCGTAAATTGTGAGTCAGGAGCTGTGACTAAGGACGATGGGCAAACAGCGCCCACCACTGTCTAGCAAGATTATTCATTATTACGACAATGTACTTAAACTATAGAAATAATTTGAATCAATCTGCCAAGCCTTTTCCCAACTATATTGGGGTCGGCTTCCAGTCTAATCGGATGCAACTGAATACCAGTATTTTACATGGAACGACTGCCTATCTGACCTCCACAACCCAGTAGCTGGGTAATACGATACCTCTTGGTAGGACTGGTTGTCAGACTTTCGGGCTTCTGACGACCCGTAACGACTGTCAAAGATCAACGAATGACAGCCGGGACCAACGGGTTAACGTGCTTTTCGAGGCACGAAGGAGTCTCGATATGTAAAGATGGTCACCCATCCACGGACCAACCCCGGCAAAACAGAAATCATTTGAATAATATAAAAAAAAACCCGAGTAGGTAAACTCGGGTCTTTTTTAGTAGTATTTATGACGACAGTAAATAGCTTATAGTAGTAGAATAATAATTGTTTTTTAGAAGGTGTTGTTATTGTTTTGATGTGCAAAACAATAACAACACTTTCTATAAAACAATTCTGTACGTAAGTCATCGTTCTCTTGCCCTTATGTCAATTTATTTGTGGTCGGCGCAAAATCTCTTCTTCCATACTTCTCTATTAGTCGTCATCTCGGTAGTCACCCCCATTCTAGTCATATCATCTTTCACACAGTTCATCTATCGTTTCTTTGGTCTTCCCCTATTTTTATAACCACATACATACTCCAAACTTTTCTCACGAACTTTTTTCCTCAATCACGTACAGTTCGATTCAAATTTAATGGCGGCTCTGAACATGAGGCGAGTCGCTGCGCAGTTACAATTTCATGTATAAGCGGGGGTGAGGGGTGGGGTACTGCGCGAGTAGCTAACTTCCGAGCCGCTATTAGGTTTGAATCGAACTGTACGTGAATGAGGAATAAAAAAGTTGTGAGAAAAGTTTGGAGTATGTATATGGCTATATACAGAAACGATGGATGAACTGCACTGAAGTATTTTTCCTTTCTCGCACTCTTTTCAAAACTCTCATCTTCCATAATATTCTCTACATCACTCACGCTGAAAAACAATAAGACAACAATATCATGCAACATGTTTACAATATTAATTTCAATATCCATACGTCACAATCACAACATTCTTCCCATGAACAAGTTCTATAAATAAATATCTGAAACTTGTGTATGTTCTAACGCTGCATGGGAAACTGCACCGCTTCCTTTAACGTCAGAGAACGAACCCACGTCCTATGCGATGCACGTGCAGACATATGACTCCTAATTAAGATATATGGACGGGAACAGGGCAAGAGATGACCCGGCGTAATGTTCGTCACGAAAAATTAGTCACCGAAATTACACAGCAATCAGCATTCGATTTCCCGTTTCATAGAATACTGTTACAGATTTTTTTGACAACCTTCTTCGGGATTAATCGAAATTGCTGTACTGGTCAAAAACAAGTGACGATGCGGCCAGCAAAGTTACTATGAAAATCCATATCTGGCGTGTTTAGCGGCGAAATAAATTACTATGAAAACTCATATCTGTCGTGTTATTTAAAAATGGAACGGACTTTTTACTTCAACACATGGTAACCAAGAAGGTAACTTATCAAAGATTTTATTTAAATTTCGAACAAGCTTAGCAAATAGAACTGTTTTAAGTATAGAAGAAACAAATGAACATTTATTGGCGCATGAAAAATTATAGTTGTTCGTCAATTTTGATTTTATTAACTTAGTTTGAATTTCCGCGCATTATTTGAGAAAAGTACTATACAAGCCTTGGCCGCAATCAGGAATTGATGGACTCACGTATGTGTGCCTCGGCTTCGCTTCGGCCCACATTTTCACAATCGTCCATCAATCCCCTTATTGCTGGCCGCGACAGTAATGTACTATTGTCATAGCTACGTAACTTCAGTGACGTAAATTACGTGTTACGGCTCAATATTGTTACACAGAACGCAACGTAATTTCGGCGATTCATTTATCTACTCTTGACCAATTTTGCAAACGGTTCGAGTCGTTTTGCGTCAACTTTGCGCAAACAGCGGAATTTTATGAATTGAATACAGCGTCATTTCAGCGACTCTATGTTCATGTTCACACTCATCTGGTCGCAACCTAAACATGAAACAACTGAAATTCAATTTTCCCAACTTTGATGTTTATTCTCAAAGACTTCAAAGAATTGCACGCTTTCAAAGATGATACTTCTTTGTTTAAGAAATGTTGCTTTGTCCACAGAGAGGGTTATTAAGAATTTTTGACGAAGAGGCCCAGTTAGCTTCTGGAGTTTTAAAAATAAACAAAGCTGTTAGTATTTCTCAATTCGTTGAAAATGTCTTTTTGGTGTTTTTTTTTCCGTTCTGAGACTGTAGCCAAAACATGATTAAGCCGACTTGATAAATGGATTTCAGGAAAACCCTTGTGGTTTTATGTTTTCAAAGTGACTTTGAAAGTCTCGTGGTTTTTGTTGCAATATTTTTTCTGCTGTTATTTGTTATTAGAGCTTTTTAATTTAAGACCATTTATTTTTCCTCTAACAAGTCAAGTTTTCCGAACTTCCCAATTGAGCATTTAGATTAAAAACTCCTTCTAATGCTATCAAGTAAAATTTTGAAATCCACAACACTCACTGAGATCACTGGCTCATCGCACAATGTTCCGTAACTTGTCCATTCATTATTTAAAAGTACCAAACCATGGAAAACAAACGTCATGGGAAGTGATAACAGGCAAACACCAGAGATAACACCACCGGGAGCTATATTTAACAGCAACGTTAAGATCGAGACGCGAATGATAAGCGCTAACAAAAGATTAACTTTCACTTGTTCGCCAACTTGATCCAGATTCGGTCCAGTTGTAACTGAAAGTGAAATTAATTTATCGTTTTTCTTATCTATTCGCTATTCTCCTTTTTCTCAATGGCTCCTAAAGAAAGTCTTTTAGTCATCTCGGCTTCAGGTTCTCTTATTCACAAAAAGTTCTAAACTTCTGATTCGCCTCAGAAGTCGGTCATTAGGTACATTGGCTATCAAAGTTCTAACCGAGAAAACAGTACAATGAAACCTATTGTTCAAAGTTGGATTGAGAGAAAATGATCCATAAACCACATCCGAGTCTTAATCCAAACTTATGAAACCACCATTTCAGAATCCATAGTAAAAATAACAATAAACTTGTGAACAAATGTCAGTCCAGTCCAATACACTTAACTTTACGGCAGCTAGAAAGTTCGTAACATTATCATGAAAGGAATCCGGATTCTTGACTGTTGTTTTATCCTAACTTCTATACGAGATTCAGCACTCAAGTATATTAAAACAAAGAAAAAAGTTTCAAACAAGCGTCTTCCTAAAACCATGATCGGTGCTGCCGTCGGAAAAATGAAAAAAACAATAAATAAAAGTGATTCTGTAGCGGAAATGCGTAGTTGCGTGTGACATTTGTCACTGGGCGGTCGTATCCATGTCCCGGGGACATCAGTTAGGAAGACAGATTCGTCTTCAAGATGAATCGGTGAACATTCACATGGTGATGTTCCTCCGGGTCGAAGGAAATATTATTTGGAGTTGATCAAATTATTTACACGTAAGACTAGATTAATGAACGAGGTGTGAAACAGGTGTGTGAGGACGAATGAGATATAGTGATAATAATATATTTAAGAAAAATATATAATAATATGCAGTTCTATGTCATCAAGCTAATAGCTGAGTCCTAGATGCATGAGTGTAAATATGAAATGGTGACAGCGAATTTATTAAATGATTTAATAAGTCGATAAAATGTATAAACTGAAAACGTTATAAAAATATCGTTACTACGATTGACCACACCAAACTTATATAAGTTTGATGCCCAATAAGCCTTTATTTATTTTTATTTTATTCCTTTGTATACGTGTACATAATTTATATATTTTAATGTTAGTATCAGCTTGTATATATTGCATTAAATAAAAAGGTTACAACAGCGAATCAAACATTTACAGTTTGAACGCTGAATATTATATCACACTGTCCTTTGAATAAGAACAGCGAATCAAAGTCTTAAACGTAAACAAACGTCCAGAGTTGGATGCACGATACATTGTTTTAATTGGACCACTGCTCTCTTTACGCTAATGAAACAAGTGTCAAGCAATCTGTGTTCATACATCTATTTCTCAAATACTAGATCAACGGCGATCAAACAAAACGTTACATCACTACAGAACGGCTCGTCTATTTTTGATCGCGGCCTCAGCTGCTATCACCTGAGCCTGCGTACATAATGTGACGACAACTCATTTACTCTCTTCTTAAGTATAAAGGGCATTTCTTTTTACTTTCTCTATAAAATTGTTACGAAATTGGGCACCTTCAGTAGATGGAATCGGTTCCCAATTTTCTGCAACATCAATTTTTTCTTTACTGTTATTCTCGATATTATGTCCATTGCCAAAAAAGATGTTGAATTTTACTCGTTGATTAGAAACCATAAAATCCAAATGCATCTCTACGTAGTCAACACACGCCAAATCATTGGTCACAAGGGTTATTAATATGTGTTTTGCTGTAATAACTTGTAGGTACCTACAAGTTTTACGCACCGCGCCATAACTGGCCTTACTTCGATTTGATTGCGTACTGCGGCTTCTTAATTATCCCAACAAGGTATAAATCGGTCCCAAACTCTGTCCTATTTTTAATGGAGTGTATCTGAAGCGGTTCTCCCGTAAAGCCCCGCCATTTTTCAGGCTTAATTAAATAGTGTCTATTCTAATGGAGTTGTTGGGTTAATTTGTTTGGACGTCAGTCCAACGTGACGGACACGGAATGAGATTCTAAAAATAACCAATCATTGTTGGGCTGAATTAATTAAGGAGATTGCCATCTATTACAAAATTAAAAAGGGTTTTAAATTCCTGTTAGAGAAGAGTAAAAGGAATTCAGTATATTTGAGACAACTACTTAGACAGATTCGTTTGCAGCTAACTTCGCAAGCATTGAAGGCATTCCAGACGATATTGTGTTGTTCGTGATGCATTTTATAGCGAATAAAAAGGACGCAACCGATGCTTCGACGCGGCGTATTTTTGGCACAAGAATCGCATTCAGATTCATATGTTTTGGACGACTGTGGCTTTGGGGATCGTTTAGGAATACGCCAGGGTAGCAAAAAGCTGCATCGTTTGCGCGTTTTGGTCATATACTTTCAAAGTAAGTGCTGGCAACAAAACATTTGTGATACTAAATAGATTCCAAACGTTGTATGTAATTCGAAATGTTTCGCAGAATTTTCTTTCTTCTGAAGGCAGAGGAGAAAATGTGGAACTAAAATTGAAAAGGCAATGTTGCCGATAACCCCAATCTTCTAAAAGCCTATTGAAAGTAGTAAATAAAGTGATTTGATTGGCTGTTCCTATTTCACTATCATAATATGAAACATCAGTTATTGTTTTGGCAGCTGATTTACTGATCAAAGACTAACAGGCTTCCAGAAATCCGATATAAGTCTATTCATTGGAATATCCATCATTTAACCGTACTTCTTCAATCGTTCAGAACTATTTTGGTCGAATGTTCGCAGTCGTATATTTGCAGTCTGTCCTATAAATCTCCTCGAAGTCTTTACGACCCCAAGATTGATACTTGTAGAAACAATTCCAACTAAACATACGTTTTGCGTTTACTTCTCTAATGTCTTTTTTATCAGCGTGCATAAAAACATGTGTTTTGCAGATGTACTCTAGAACTGTGTCAATATCGAATTTATCATTTCCGAATGTTCGATACGTAACTCATTTTTATTAAACATCGTTAGTCCATTCATTTAGTTCGTAAATATAAATCATAACATGCATAACTAACACTCAATGAAATATGGCGGCTCAATCTAAATTAAGATAACCTGCTATCCAGTTATGATTTCACAACCTATTGCGCTTTGCCTAACAGTCAAATTATAAACGTTGCTGCAGATACATCAATGGTTCGACACGTAAACAAATTATCGTTAGACTGTTTTCATGATATCCGCTGTTCTCAAATAGTTGTCTGCTAGCAGTGACCTCGTCTATATCTCAAACGTAGTTACAGCAACTCTATACTGAATAGTATTTCAAAATGAACATCGTGCACTTGACTCAGCGGAGCTATATTTGGATCTCCCTTCGGTGCTTTCTTCACTTCATTTGCTCCCACCTTTTGCACTAACTGAACTTATTTTGTATTACTCTTCACCTATTTAGGAGCGTTCGTTTTAAAGATTTTGCGAGGCTGCTGTATTTTCAAATTCAAATGCCGCTTGATTAAGAAATTACGTGTCCGCTTCTAGTTCCTCCAGGTATAAGATATTTATATCTTTGATGCGTTCCAAATATTTTTATTGATACGTTAAAATGTCGCACGACTCTTTTTTAGTTTAAGGTCTCTGATCTTTGACCGAAATACAAAGAAAAGTCCGTTAGCGTTAAAACCTAGTAATCATAATATATTTTCCTCACTTCGTATTAGCTTTGAAACCTAATGAACGCCTGTCGACGTGCGAGCTCGTTATCATTAACATTTAAATAAAATTAATATAATCCGAGTCATTCAGCGCTAACAGCACTTCCTATACACACATCTATTTTCAAAACATTAGTCTAAAAAAAAACGTCTGAAGATTCCTTTCGACACGAGAATTGCATCTGAGTTAAAAAAAAATGTTGTGAGTGTATAAATAGCTAGATTTGTGGAGCATCGGGCGCCTATGTTATTATAGCGAAGAAATATAGGATAAGACGCGGATCTATCTGTAGTTGGCCGAAATTATCGCGAGGCGACGCGCGCGCATCGTTGACGAGTCGCACGCGCAGCGTCTGCGGTGCGCCCGCGCACCCAAAGCTTCCAAATAAATATTTGTTTGTGTCTTTCCTTGTGATATAACTTAAACAAGTTTTCGTATGTGCCATAATAGTGTTACATTAATGTTCCTACAGTAATTAATTACAGTGTACTAAATACTAAAGATTTGCTAAATAGTCGAGACGAAAATACAATATTACGTGTGGTCAGAGTATTAGTTTTAAGCTATATTTTAGTTCTAATTAAGAGACTAATGCAGTAATGACGATGCTCAAAGACTGAAATAGTGGAACATGGTGGAAGTTTTCAGTGCGATAAATTAATAATAGTACCTATGATATTATGTATATTATGTGGTTGCTAGTGTGTGTAATATTGTGTTAAAACATACGGTAGGACTAACGTGCCAAAAGTACGCAAGTGGGTGTGAATATTTGTAAATGTTCTTTAAATAAGTGTTTATTTTATAATAAAATATGGTCGCGATGCTCGAAGTCGCCGAGAGGAGAAACAATGAATATTTTAGATCGTTCTTACCTGTAAGTTTCGTTTTTAACAATCTATACAAAACACTGGCATATAATGACGCCTACTGACAATCTACAAGCCTGTTTTTAAATTTCGAATAGAACACTCGTCGTTTGAAATTGAACCTATTCTTTTTTCAAACACTGGCCTTAAAATTCCGAAGCCACGGCCAATATTTGAAAGTGATTTGGTGTATAACCCTGGTTTCAGTCGAGCTTTTGTTGAGTTTGAATAGGAATCAAGAGGCCGACCGTTCAGTAATATTAGTCACGTATAAATGGTTATTCGACTAAGGTACTGTTTCAGTAAGACACAGTTCACCAGAAGAAATTAAACATATTCTACTTAAATGTAATTAGCTGCCAGACAAATGCATGAAAACTTTTTTTCGAAGATAATAAGACTTGTAGGTACTCTAGATCGATACTAAAGCTTGAATCTCCTGCCCCCAAATCGAGATTCATGAATACAGGCTTAAGACGCAGATTTCAGGAATACGGGCTTAAGACGAAATATTTTTTACCTGTACACATATTATAACTGTACAAATTGTTACCTGGGTCAACAATAATCTTGACGTTACGCAGATGGCGTTGAAATCCACGATACTGTGTTGCCATAACACATTTTATAAGATAAAAACATACGTAAACGTGACATAATTTACGCTAAAGATAACCAGCTGATACACTCCATTTTGTTTTCATTATCCATTGCTAATTAATGAGCTTTGATGCAAAACAAACAGATTAAAACATTGGGTTTTGGCAAGCGAAATGCTGAATCAATTATTATTTCCATTATTGGTTTTCATCTGCTGTTTATTACGTCATTGTAGACCCAATCACAGTTCTACGCATTCCTAATTTAGGCAGTTCTAATACTTTGAATTGTCGATCGTGGTATTGTACCTAGTGTATTAATGTAGGTATAACGAAATTGTGTGTATACATATATGTAATAGGTACTTACAAAGTATTTGTGACTTCCATGTATTTTGTTATTAGATCATATTTTGTTTATATAACTTCGCAGAATTAGACTTCCGTCGAAGATTTTTGAATCAAAGACACTCATTGTTTACCACTGCAGATTTATCGTTCTCCTTGATCGAAATTACTGTGATCTTTAACCTACGATAACATAATAAAAAATAATTAAAACATTTCTGTTTTTCGAGTCTACAAACAATACAAATTCATAGTATTCATAACATTTGACACCATGCCAAACTGACGACCTTCGCAAATTATACCTCTAGACAGCAGGGCGAGGTTCCTACCTAGTTTCTGGTGAACTGTCGTGACTTACTGTACACGCATCATATTTTTTTACTGGCCTCATAATTACCTACTCTCTAGTTGTAAATGCGAGTTTTTATTAATGCTGTAACACGAGGATAAAGAGACATTTGAATTAAGATTTAAATTACAATGTGTTTCTCTTGTGTCCACTTTATCCGTGTCATAAAAGTAATTCAGTTTTTCTCTTATTTCAGGCTGTCAACTCCCCACCGGTCCCTCACCGAGACATATCGGCACCAGCGGCGACGTACCGTCCCTACACAGAAGAATATGCCACCGTCCAGCGCCGTGTGGAGCGGCCCGTACAACCAGAAGAAACTGAACGAAAGAAAGACAAGAAATGGTCCATTGGAAAACTATTTCGACGAAAGAAGAAAGAAGAAGAAAGTGAAGAGTCCTCAGAAAGTGATGAAGGAGTTAGCACACGCTCCCCATCGAAAAGAAAATCTAAGAAAAAGAAGAAAACTCCAGCAGTAAATAATTTTGACCACATAGTAATCAGGGATTCAAGAAGAGCACAGAGTTTAGCAAAACCAAACCTTAGAGATGCTACCGATGACGGTGTGCTGTCGGATCCTTCAGCCGGTTTCATCAACTATCGTGCAAAAACTCAAGAAATGTACGGAGCTTCCAAAGAATCCCTCAGCTTAAGAGAAGATAATTCGAATAGATCCTTAGGACCATCTTTTGAGACACCCTCTAGAAAAACAAGAAAAGGCAGATTGAAAGCCAGAGTCGAAGCACTAAGAAATAGTATGAAGGGAGAGTCGAGCAGTGAAGAAGAATCACTCAAGTCATCAAATTCATCATTGATGATTCGATTTAGAAGTGAAGATTCCCTAATGCGTTCACGTGATAGTTCATTAAACAAAAGGTCGAGAAGTGCAAGAAATGAGAGATATATTAAAAGGTTATCTCGCGATGAAGAAAATCAACTGAATAAAGAAGCCGAGTTATTACAGCAAGGTTACACAAAAGCGGAAGTTGAAATGTTGACAAGAACCCCGACGAGTCAAAGTAGCGGTTATGGGACCTGTAAACGTGACCAAACACAAAATGTCAAAACAGAACAGTTACACGCTAATGATGTTAACCGCCGTCCTATGAAATCCGAATCAATATCATCATTCCCTTCGACACAAAGTTACCCATCATCCATCAATTTTAACGCAAAAGTTAACAATGAACATATTAATTATTCCATACCTACTAGTAACATTAATAGAGAAATGCTTTATGCTAATAATAACCGAGAAAGGAGTGTCAGTAACCAGTATGAGAACCCGGAGAACGTCATGTGTGTCAAGTTTCCTTTGGGAAATGTAACAAACGTTAAGAGAGAGGAGAAAGCGCCTCCAGTGCCGCCCCCTCGTGACATGCATCGAAAAGTCGCAACTCCTATATCAATGTACTATGAAAATAACCCCATGGTTGCAGATAGGATAGTAAATACACAGCAAAATACTATGCATGGCGTCCCTAATAACGATTTCGAAAGAGTTATGAGACGAAGTCAGGAAAGGTCACTAAGCCACAGCTTTAATGGATTGCGACGACCTATATCGAACTCCGAGGACCACATCGCAATGCAAAATAATGAATACATACAGAACTTCCAGATAAGGAACGAGCAACCTCGAAGGCCAGCTTCAGTATCAGCAGAACCAAATCATTATGGGCTCTACGCTAATTCATCGCCTTGGAGAAAGTCTGTAGGTCCCACAAATATTGTTAAACCAGAACCAGTCCAATTAAAACACGATTATCTCTATTATGCGGATCAAAGCCCAAGGTCTCGGAGACCTATTAGCGTTAAAACTAGTCAAAATGGTTATGAAAATCAATACTTAAGTGACACTCAAGCTTCCCAAAATGTCGCTGAGAGTGTGTATCGTCGACCTCGAAACGCATCTGAGTTTTGGAAAAAAATTGACGATGCCGAAAGACAAAGAAGGCAGCAAAATCTATACGCTAATTCAAGAAGCAGCAGTGACTTTTCAAACAGTATGCAAATAAACAGAGTAGGTCCGTATTTAGAACAAAATAAACTGGGTCAAGAAAACACAGACATTCAAAATAAAAACAAAACTCCTTTTAAAAGTTCTTCTGTTGACACAACCGACGGTGCTAAAGTTTGGAAGGCAACAACTGAGTACAAACGGTCTGTTACAGTTGACCCACCAAAAACTGTTACATCGCCGACTTCAAAAACACACGTTAGACATAAATCTGATACATATGTTCCTAGTATTTATCAAATGCCGTCTGATGATGAAAAGAGTTCAGAGAGACGAAAATCTACTAACCTTGACGATGCTCTCAATGAATTAGAAGCCATCTACAATAGCTTAGGTTTAGGCGACGAAGATTTATTAGATAGAGCTGAACGTCGTGAGTTAATGACGCCAAAGTTCAACGACCAATTTAATGATTGGAATGGAAACGATGACGAGATCCAACTGCGAAGTCAGCCAACGACGCCTTTGAGGCGTCTGCAAAGAAGGTCGACATTACCGGACAAACTGCAAGATGATATGGCATTTAGACGGTTGAATTCCTTAACAAAGGAAAAAACTAATTATAAAGATGCACAATCGCAAATAAGTTATATGTTAGCTTCACCTGTTTATGTGCCCTATGCGTCCGATGATGACAGGCAGTCCGAACGAAACGAACCAGATATAGTTTATGACGACGTTGTTTACAGAAATATAAAACAGACTAACAGTCGGTTAAAAACAATGGACCCTCAACCGCCATTTGGCATACCAATAGGGCCAGTATCACCAGCTCCTCAGAGTGACTATCTTCATGCAACACCAGAAAATAAGGGCCGGTCTCGATTTATTCCGAGAAGATCACCGGACCTTGTCTCTGACGATTTAGCGTATAGAAGTTTGAGGAAGGACAACAGGCATTCCTCACATTTTAATGGTGAAGATTATACTGGTCTAATCAATAACAATCATTCTTATAATGAGTATCCTTACTCTAAAGACTCTGCCGCTAATCTTAAGAAGAAAAGAGCTGTCAGATCCCTGTCTGCTAACATATTCACCATGATACAAAAAGAAATTGATGATGCGTTGAACATGAGTAAAATGGCTACGTTACAAAAAACTCACAGTAACAGTGACGTCATGAAAAGGCTGCGTAATACATTCGAAAATAACGACAACGAGCAGGACCACTACCCTCGTAACAAGGTAAAGCAAAGACACAACACTGTCAGTCTATTTGTTAATAACACCCATGCACCCACCCATCATTTCGCAAAAGACGATTCATTCATTCATAGTGATGATAAGCACCTTGCTAAGCCACCATCTTGTGATAAGTCCAAAAGCTCATCACCATCAAACAGATCTCCCCAAGCATCGAAACGTTCATCAAAGGATGAGTTTCAACAGGTTCTTAGCATGCTGGCGCAAGAAGCCATGGACACAAGCAACAAGTTAGGAGTAGCGTTAGCAGAATTGGATAAAAATAGAAACAATAATGAGAAGAAATCAGACGTCCAGAGCCGAATTTCTGATAGTCGGCAAACCTTTTTGAACGGTTTGACATGCAAAACTTCCGAAGATATTGCACCTGAAGTGAAGCATGTCAACGTTCGTTCTGAAGTGGTATGTGAACAGAAAGGTGACAGACCAGTGACAAATGTTAATGGAGTCAATGATGATTCTAAAGGAAAGAAGACTGAAGATAGTCTTTTAGCCATATCAGATCAGTTGCATAAAGTCGAAGACCAGCTCAAGCATAGTTTCGAAAAAGAACTTAACTTTGAAGATGAAAGTTTAAAACTTTCGAATTATATAGCAAAAGCTGAAGAACAATTGAAGGCTCAAGAAACCACGGTTTTGATACCAGAGAGTAAGTTGATACCTGACGTTATCCCATTGACGATAAAAGAAGATGCGGTGAAAATAGAGACGGTAAATGAAAAAGAAAATAATATAAACAATATGGAACTGAAACCACCAGTTATGAATTCATTGAACCCTTTCTTGAATACAGACGATAAAATTAAAGAAATTAATGAAATTAACGCCTTTAAAGAGTTAAAAGACGGAATATCTGATTTAATTGCTGGTATTTGCCAAGTAAATGAAAAATTATTTACACAGAATAAAGGACCAAAACTGGATAATTGTAATAATACAGAAAAAATTACTGGAATTACCGAAGCCACTGAAAAGCTGAATCAAGTTTCACAAACTATCCGTAATCAAGAAGTTCCTAATAGGGCTTCCGTTAATCTGTCTATATACGAAGACGAATTAGAAACAAAGAGGGATGCTGCTGATTCAACAGAGTATAATTCATCTGAAGAACTGGCCACGATATTTAAATTAGACAGTAACGCCAAACAACAGTCGCGGACTGTCAATGAACGTCAGAATGGCTCCGAAAATAAAAATCGCGATGAGTTAAGTTCGCCTAAATTGGTCCAAAATATGAATCAGCACCTGAGAAGATTGTCTGTAGACCAGACAGATGATTGTACTCCTAGTCAAAGCAACTCACTGCCAACGAACGTAGTTCCGTGGAGAACTAAAAGGCAAACTCACAATTCACAAAAAGAAAATAGAGGTACGTGGTCCATTCTCATGCACGGTGTATTGTTTTCACTGTAACCATTTCGCATCCAGCTTTTTGTTGTTCATTTTGTGTTCACAACCCGATTGTTTTTTAGTTGCCTGTACTAACTAGTTTTTTTTATTGTATGCATTGTTTTTGTTGTTTCGACAGACGATAACACGCAGTCGAACCGCGATTGGCACGACTCTGGCACGTTGATGTTAGCTTGTACCTACACTATGATGTTCTCCCAACACCTGGCAGATTTGGATTGGCTGACGCTGCTCGGTTTGCTGCTGGCAATGATCACAATTATCGCTATGCTAATAATATAACATAGAAGTAACAATGTAAAATTCCTACGTAGAGATGTACCGATTTGCAGACCAATGATTGAGGAGTAGTATCCTTGTCAATAAGGCCTATTTTTGCGTAGGATATGTCTTAGGAGTTTTCCATAGAATGTTACCAAACGCATAAATAACATATAGAAAGTTATTTCTTTACGCTCTTATATTTAATTAATTATTAGTCCGAGGTCTTATCCTACTTAAATAAGTAATTAAGTACTACTTATTTTTGTGTATTGTATACTTACAGTAATTCTATTTAATATTTTATAAATTGGTCTGTATTTGGTGCATCTCTCTGCAAAACGCATTTAATGGCCTATTAAAAATACACGAATCATCTATTTTTTAAATTTAGTTTACTTTATTGACATTAAATGAAATAAAATTTACCTTATTTTAAACCATTACTATTTTTAGAAATTTTAGCTGTGATGTTCATTTTACCTTTTACATAATGTTAGTAATATTTTATATGTATCTAAATCTTACATTTATTAATTTTTTGTGCCAAAATCCACGATCAATTTGTTTTTAATTTGAAAATAATTATAGCTTTCATTGTTTTCAATCGCATGATTTTTTATTGTACTTTTATGAACTTGCATGGTTATTATGTGCTTACAACATGTTGTAACGTTTAGACGACGATAAATAAGTTTAAAATTAGTGTTAATCACAAGAGACTAATTAATTATTCTATTACATATATATATGAATGAGATGACTAAGTGTAGAATGTTTAGTTATTTAATGTGTAGGTGTCTCTAAATCAATAATCTAATCAGCGACAGCAAATAACTAAACGCACTGTTTATTAAAGTCAGAATATACTTAAATGTGGTGCCTGCAGTCCTGCACCACACACAATGATATGAGGAACATGATATTTTTCATCAGAGACAGCTCGTTTTGTTATTGATGTCGTCATTATGCCCAGTGATATTATATGAAGAAAAAATAAAACACAAAAAAATGAAGTTAAAATACCATACCGATAGATTAGCATTAGCAATATCCGTAACCATACGTATAACTGCCTATTGATAATAATAATCAGAAAAAAAATAAGCGTGTATATATTGGAATGAAAAATGGCGCGAGAATGCAAACTAATGAGTCCATTGAGTCTATGGTCAGTGCAGTAACCCGGAATTTGTTTTCTAGGTGAACATTGATTGCCTGCAGTGATCTACTGGGTGACTTCGTTCAATTTAACCTGCGTACTTCAACGATATTTTTAAGCTATTTTTAATTTTTGTCTAAGCTACCTTCTGTATTTTATCCTGTACCTAGTTGTATGACATTTAAAACTTTACTATGTTTATGTAGAGGCTTCCAGATACATTTAAAGAGAGCGTTATTTATATGAAGAGAAGAGTTATAATTTAAATAAAATGTTTCAGTTTTATTTGGTGTTTTTATTACCTATCCTCTAATCATCAAATTGAGTCTCAGGCCAAATTAACGGTCATAATCACCAAGCTTGTTAGACTGATTGGGATCGCAGTAGCTATACTGATCCTTGAAATAAACCCTAAGGAGGAGCTCGTGGCTAAGTAATAACAGCCTCACGGGTCGATCCATCAGTTTAAGCTACGCTTGCCGGGGTTGATCCGTGGATTGGTGACCATCTTTACATACCGAGACTCCTCCATGCCTTGGAAAGCACGTTAAGCCGTTGGTCCCGGCTGTCATTTGTGGATCAATGACAGTCGTTACAGGTCGTCAGAAGCCCGAAAGTCTGACAACCAGTCTTGCCAAGGGGTATCGTATTACCCAGTTACTGGGTTGTGGAGGTCAAATAGGCAGTCGCTCCATGTAAAATACTGGTATTCAGCTGCATCCTATTGGACTGGAAGCCGTTCCCAACATAGTTGGGAAAAGGCTAGGCAGATGATGAAATAAACCCTAAACCAGTACAGTTTTTGTAATAGGACGCCTTGCGCTACGTACATAGTTTGTCCAAGTATAAAGTTTTGAAAATACGATCATCGTAGATTTCTAGACACCTATGTCATAGTCAAATAAGGTATTCATTTTTTTGTTTACTTTGATAAGTAGCTGCTTGATGGAGACTGGTAAACTAAAATTGAACCAAGACAATCCGGCACAGCCAAGCAAATATGGGCAGCGCCATCTATTTTCAAAAATAAAACAACTACCTAGAAAATTTTAAACTAGTAGCACCATCTAATGGCCGTACTGGGCAAAGTATGAACAATGATAGCTTTGTAAACTGTACAAGATGGCGCTGTATAAAATTACCGATTGTCAATAATTGACCATAGATGGTACTGTCGGCTAAGTACTAAAAATAAAGTAATTTTTTTTTTATTGAAATCTTTTCATAAGTTATACGGATATAATGTGGATTCATTCGAATTATACTTATGGTTTCAAATAATTAGAAAAAAAAAAACAACTGTTACATTTTGATTTCACTCAGTCACTGCCTGTGCGTAAACCGGTTTCGTGAATACTGTGGAACGAAAAAAAATTCCCAACTGTCACTAATGTCAGATTTTTCGCAAGAGTGAGTGAATCGTACTTCCGAGTGTTGTGATTATTATTTTGCAAAAAAGCTTTTTATTATTTTGGATTAAAATTGTTCTAACTAGTTTGTGGAATTAAGCTATTGCGAAATTTTAGTCTTTAGTGTTTTACTCTTGTTATATGGTGCCGTTCCACGTGTAAATTCGTACGAACGCTGGATGGCAACCTACTTTGTTCCTGTTGACCTGTGTCCGCACTGTGATTGTTTTAAAAGGTAACGGTTTAATTATTTCTATTGTTTTATATAGAAACTATTAAAAACAATCTTCTAGAAGTTAACATAGCTCATGTCGTTTGTGCAATTGATTTTTTCCAGTGATGTTCCGTGTTTTTCTCTAATGTTTTCCTCCGTTATTCAACGGTTTTGCCGTGTTATCTTTATTCGTTTTGTTTTAATAATATGATATTGGCGACATTCTGAATTCGACCACGTTATCATGTTGTAAAATCTTTCCGTTTCGGTTAGTTTAGTCGAGAATTTTCATTGGGTTTCATTTATTTGCATGTTGTGATTACTCTTTCCGTCTCTGAGTTGTTTGTTTGTTTTTACTTATACAAATAATTGTATTGTACCTGGTACATGTTTGAAATGCGCGGTGGCAAATATTACTTACCTTCAAGGGTATGTTTTCATAGTATTTTTTCAATTTATTTTGACATAAATTTACACTTTATTTTTATTACCTACATGCATCGTACATGGTTATCTATAAATTATATTATTCATGTAAATAAGTAACAATAACAATCTTATATAGGTATAGTTTATTAATATCAAAGTGATGTAATGAGATGTCAATGAGTTATTAATGTCTACAATGACTAGGTACTTAAGTACATGCCTTTCATCACTATTTTGCATTCATTTTATGTCTTAGCAATCCTCAAACAAAACATTAATCAAAGTAAAACATTATAAAACCCATTAAAAAAAAAAGTACAAATAAAATTCCACTAAGTATTTGTTCAACTTAACAATGTTGAAAAATAAACAAATGAATGACAGATATCACAATCATCAAGGTCAGTAAATGATTGCTTGGAGTGAGGAAATGACAAATCTTGACGCCCAATGGTTTGGACAAGGGTTCTATATTTAGCACTAAATTGACCGCTCCTGTACGGAGATCCTGTTGCACAAGCTTTGGTTAAAGGAAACTCTGGATCCCTTCCTGACTTGTGATTGACTAACAGCTATTGTGGTGTTCATTTTCTAATATTCTAGTCTTTTTCACAAAATATTGACAATGATTGCTGTTTATAGTATTGATTCCAAGGATGGATTTGTCGGTTGCCGATTTTAATTAAGTAAGTAGGTCAAGGTCATAATCTTCTGAGGGAATTAAGACTTTTTTATACAGTAGTTATAATTACTCTAATTACTTATAAATGAATTATTCTTCTTCTTTTCGAGTTGAGATGTTAAATTATTAAGTAAATGAGTTGACTCCAGTAGGTGGCCGTGCCAATTGCGGTATTAGTGGCGTTTTTTAGATCAGCAGTAGTACAGGTGTTCACTTTGGATATGCCAACTTATGGGGCAAGGTTTGGTAAGGAGCACTGCATTCACACTGGGTGTTAGTTGGGTCAATAATCACCCATTAATCCTAGATTGTACTTGCAGCGGCCTACTTGGGTCTGCAGTCAATTGATTGCATTCCATGTAGGCCACTGCGGACCTTGTATGGGTGGCAAAAATAAATAAGTATTCAATTATGGACATTATTCACATTTTGAGAATAAAACATAACATACCTACGTAACTAAACAAAAAGTTTTAAAATAACAGTGTGACATTTATGGTCTTAAAACTTTTGGTAAATGAGTTTGGTTTGGTCCTAAACTTTCCAGACAATCAGGTTCTTTAGAGATAAGGTAATTTTATAATATTTTGTAATTCCTTATTCCTATTAAGTTATTTAAATGCATTTCCTTGTTCAATATTTTTGTGCAGTACTTACTTATTGGTACGAAAACAATTGATGACAAATTAAAATTTTCTTACGTTTTTTGCAATTTGCTGGTCAGTATCAGGTTGTATGTTGATCTGAATATGATTCGCGGCCCCCATAACCCATTGCACTAGGTGTCTAAAAAATCCAACTTGCCACAGAAAATACCACAATACGAAGTGTGTCCAAACGTACTTTGACTGTCCAAAGTCCCTCACCAAACCCTAGATATTAAATTATTTACCAAAGAAATCAACTAAAAGATAAACTTGTGATACAAAATATAATCTGTCATTGTCTGCCACTTCTGTAGAAGGAAAAAGGTCTCTGACTTCATAAGAAAGAGACTTGAGATCACCCTTATGATTGATAAGAGGCTAATCTTATCATCAGTCTATTGAATCTATTTTCTGTAGAACTGCATTATTACTTATAGCTATTATAAATAAGTAGGTACACTACGAAACCACTTAAATGTAGCATCGACAAAATTCGTTAAACCGAACAATCTGTATTACTATTTATTACTGCTTTAGGTGAAAATGATCTTTACGCAAACGCAATAATTTGTAAAGTCATATAGTTAAGAGTTTTTTTATGATTCCCTAGGGTATCGTAGTGGAACATTCAGTGCTGTGTAGTCCCCTGGGGGACAGGTCTAGGGGATTTTAGTAGAACGAGTGAAATAAATTCGTAATATTAAAATGAATAAATGCAAATTTTCAAATTGATGCTACATCTAAGTTGTGTCGTACGGTTATCTGATTGAATCTGATTCTGGAATTTATAATTAACTAGCTTCCGCCCGCGGCTTCGCCCGCGTGGTATGTCGATAAAAAGTACCTAGCCTATGTCCTTTCTCAGGCTCTAGACCATCTGTGTACCAAATTTCATTTAAATCGGTTCAGTTGTTTTGGCGTGAAAGCGCGACAGACAGGCAGACAGCTACTTTCGCATTTATAATATTAGTAAGGATTTACCTAGTTTGAATTTCCGCGCATTATTTAAGAAAAGTACTATACAAGCCTTGGCCGCAGCTATATTCCATTTGAAATAAGATTAGATATTTAAATAAACTTTTTTTACAGTCCGTTCAACCGATTTTGACTTCTATTGCGTTAGTGGCATGACAAATGGCAGCTGCAGTGGACAGTTGGTATTGTGTAACCTTTTTGCTTTTAATGCCATTCTTATCGTTACGCTATAGAAGTCAAAATCGGTGGAACGGACTGTAAAAAGGTTTGTTTAAATGTCTAATCTTATTTCAAATGGAGTATAGGCAATGATCCCTGTTGCGACAGTAATGTACTAATTATACTTACTCGGATTTCATTGTACGAAAATTCGTTTGTTATCAGAATGTGACGAAAGATACATATTTTTTTTCATGCATTCGTACGTTATTAGTAAGACTTATTGTGATGTCATTTTCGCATAGATACAGGGTAGGTCATTTTAATTTTATGGCAATAAAAATATAAGCAAATTCTTGATAAGAAGGCAATGATTTGTTACTTACTATCTCTTACGCTTATTTGTGAATTTAGTGGATTACTAAATCAGTATGTTGTACCCAATTCTTATCTAATCGATTCAGCTGTAGTAGCAAACAACAATTATTTTGTTGTTTATAAAAAAAATGCTTAATCACTTTACAATATCCTCTTAATTATCTATGTGTTGTGTTAACTAATTAACCAGATAATTGGTAAAGATTATTCTGTGGAGAATTTCAGTACATAAATAGATGAAATTGATCATAAATTATCTATCATAAACAAAATAGCAACAATAAATTATGGCAAACATGACAATACAACCACAGAATACAACAATACATAATTTTAAAAAAAGATTTCCCCTTAAACGGAATTAGACATAAAAGTTGTATTGTTATGTTATAAATACCGACAAAAATTCACGCAATACAAGACGAGATTGTCTTGCTTCCGTAATAAATAAGGCTGAGTCCTGAGTGACGGCGCACCGCGCAGGCGGAATGAACGAGGCGGATAAAACAAATGTTCGAGATGTTCCAACTTGTCCGGAGTGCGGGCGCATTCTACTGGCAGATTCGCTCATCTATACGCGTATTTTGATTTTTACTGGCGGAGTGGCGGTTAGTGACGTTAAATGTCACAAAGCCCGCGTTGACATGCCGCGATAACTTTGTATGAACGTATAAGTAAGAGATTGAAAAATCAAATTCATAATCCTCATTAATTAATATGTTATCCATACACTATAACAACGAGTATCATTCGAAAGCACCAAGTTTCACTTTATAATGAAAAAATGCACTTAGAAACACGAATGAATCGTTGATTAATATTCTGACAGGACGTTATTACAATGTCATGTCTGTGGGTTCGTTGCTATAGCAACGGTAGTGCCATAGCAACAAACAACGGCGGTGCGCCGTCACTCAGGACGCTCACTAGACAGACGCGCACGCATCAGCTTTCAAAATCCGCTCCGCAATCCGCCTGCGCGGTGCTCCGTCACTCAGGACTCAGCCTAAGTGCTCACTGCTCTTAGGATAGTAAAACAAAAGACGTTCGCTATTAAACAGAATGGAGAGTTTTAAATGTACGTTTTATTTGTAGACTTGAGGAAAATGTCCATCTTCATTTAATGCTAACTTGCTTGTATAAATGCTAATTGTTTGTTGAACTTAACCTTTGCCAGGCCTTGTTACTACTCCTATCTTTAGAAGATTTAGGAAAATTGAATATTTAAGGTATTAAAGTACGTAAAACTACAACCAAAACAGTCTACAACATAATATTTACATTAGTAATGATGACTCTGGTTGATGACGTCATGAAACATGCAGCGCAAAATAAATAAAAAATAAGTACAATTAAATAATAACCACAGACCACAGGAATGCCAAACAACACAAGCTCATTCTGTTGTTTTATTGCTGAGGCTTTAGCTTTATAAACTTGCAGGAAAATTTTGCTAACAGTAGGTACCTACCTACATACTATACAGAGTGAAATTGAATTCATGGGCATCCTCTTAAGTCATTGTACTCATCATTATGAACAACTTTCACTATGGGACCAACCCTGAAATCGCGAAAAAAATCAGCTGTTCCCTACATTCATGTTTGCATACCTCGTCAAAATGTCGGGAACAGCCAATATTTTTTTCATGATTTCACTTTTGGTCCCATAGTGAAAGTTGTTCATTATCATGAGTACAATGACCCCTTAAGAGGCTGCTCATGAATTTAATTTCAGCCTGTATAGTAATCAAATCTCACTTGCAATAAAACTATTCAGAGACATTAAGTGCACTGAACTCATCAAGATTCTCGGCCCAGACGTGCATAATCGGTCAAAAGAATGTCCTATAAAATACATATTTAGAATTTCTTCTCCGTATAGATGAGGCGGTCGAGATAGATAACGCCAGGCCTTATCTAATCATCAGTTTTGTTCCGACGATGACTGTGTACACTCGAATGCATGCGACCGTTACGAGAATACGCCTCCTTGGCGAAGAAACCGTTGTAATGCAGCTGCATTAGCTGGTCCACCAGAATATCGGTGTTTTTAATATCATCGTACTAATGTAATAAATGAAGATGGTATTCTTATGGGTTCATGTTGAGACGACTGACGCAGTTATTAAAGTACATTAAAGTTACTTTTATTTGCCATTTTTGGGGGCTGTTAACTTCCAAAACCTCAGCTTTATTACATTTCTCTTAAGGGCGCACCCTCCGTTATGCCGAAAATAATGCAGCATTAATTTTAAAATAAATATATGTTAAAGTTGAGGATTGATGCTAGGCTATCCTATGTTTGGCGAAAACCCGATTACATAACATTTTCTCGATAGACAAAAATTCCAAAGTTACCTCTAAACTGAACTATAAACCGCTGGACTTTACTTCAAATTAGATCATGAAACTTAGCATAATAACTGAACTTAACTAAAGCAGGTTTTTTTTCTTCTAATTACCATTATTTTCACCGTAAAAAGCAATTACCTAAACTTTTCGAGGCTTCAGAGCCGCTAGCATCCCACTCCTTCTCGCTCTCACTCAGGTTACGAGTAGTACGGTGCGAGCATGATAAAATCTGAGGTAGGGTAAAGCCTTAAGGTGAAAGCGTAAGGGTAGCCCGCGAAATTAAAATTTTCTTAGGTTTTTCGCAATTAGGAGGTCAGTACCTATTAGGTTGTATGTTGATCTACAATTGAGGCCAATTCTAAAGGAGTTGTATTGCTTATTCCAATGATTATAATTCTATTAAATCATATTTGTTTCGGTCGCGATTCATATTTTAATCAACATACAACACTGACCTTCAACTTAAGAATATTGAATTTCGCGGGCTACCTTAGCGCATCCCCCTTAAGAAGGATTTTTTTCGCCTTAACTGCCTTCAAAACTGGTTTTTGCAATCGCAGGACCACCAATCCCGAGTTGACCAATTTAAGGCCTTTCTGACTGGATAGGATATTTTCTTTAAAAAGCAATTTACTTGTAATGAGCATACTTTGGATGCTTTCACCAAAGTTTTGTCATTTTTAAGCAAAATGTTAGGGGAGTTTATAATGTCGCCTTGATTTCCCGAATGGATTTCGTTTCGCCTATGACAGGCAACAAATGCTGATCAAAAACAAGAATGCAAAATAATAGCGAAATTGCGGTTGCAATTAAAATCTGCTTCACTGCGTTTTAATTTGTCCCAACATATCTCGTATCTCCCAGTCCAAATTAGTTCTCAACTGATAATGTCATCTACAAAGAAATGCCTGTATTCTATTTCAATTGTCACTGACGTCTTTTATAACAGGCATTAAGCCCGCCTATTGTTAGCTCTTGTTCTAAAAACGTCGCAGAAACTGATTTCATCTAAGTTTAGTCTTACGGTCCAGGCTTGTGGCTCTTCAGACAATGAAATGTCAATGCCATTTAGCTAACTGGAGCACTCTGCGGATTAGGGATTAAAGGGATGTCAAACTATATAATTTGTCGAATTAGAGCTAACTTGGAACAGCTGTCGCAACTTTTCCAGAGCAAGAGACACGTGCAAGTTAGAGTTTCTTCATTAATTTCCTTTTGTAGTTTTCGCGACGCAGAATTGAGCGGCTCGCTTCCTTATTGCTTCTTGCAGTAAGATAAAAACTCTAGTGCTAAAAATAAAAGATTACAATCGGGTTGATTTATTTGCTACTGAGGAATTGAACTAACGCGGTTGCATTTTAATTGCGCGTTTAATGTTTATGCAAATTAGAGTACCACAGTTAGCCAATATCTTTTAATAATCATCTTTGGATAAATACGCATCCATGAGGCCATAAATTCAATAATGTTAACACCGTAATTTGTTGTCTCGCCTTGCGCCCACGGCCAAACTTTCAGATAATGCAACAATACAACCTCAAAATCAGAACATCCAATTAAGTCAAACAACATCATAGGCCTTCTGTAATTACACTCCACTAGTAATTCACGATACTTGAATTGAATAACGCAATAACCGATAGATAGGTAAGTATATTGATATGCATGCAGTGTTGTAGTGGGCAGTGCAACGATCGCAATGAGCGACAGACCGTAAACTCGCAACATGTAGGCAATAATAGCTATTTCCGTTCAAACGTTGCGTTTTCTTAAGTTCTGGGCTGGAGAAATCATGTGTTTGTCATGGAAATTGCATCATTCGTTGACGAATGACTGTAGCAAAAGCTAGATGTGTACTATACCGCTGATAAATTTAGCTAAATTGGCAGTTCCGAACTTCGTGCAGAGGGCTGCGCAGTAACATTTCTTAGGAACCGGTGACAAGAGTAGAGTGTGCGTGAACTGAGAACATGCGCGAAAGTTCGCAAAGCCTATGTTCAGACCTGGCTAGGTGTAGCTTTTATCAAATGGACTAAGTGTGAAATCGCCTATGGTTTTTATTTGATTATCCTTCAGTCTGGATTGAATTTCCTCACTAATATTATTTGTCTCGCCCCAAAACCTTGAAACCGACATTTCGCGCAAATAAAGCCTAAGTTTCTGCGAATTGGTCCTGATGCTTTTCTCAGTTATTCTCTACAAACCTAATAACGGAAAAAAGGCGTTGAGATACAGCTAGTCATAACTTATTTCTGTGAATACGACATTGAAACATACATACACGATAATATCTGTATGTGTGTACCATTTATCACGGAGCTCCATTTGCCAGTCATTTGAGGGATACATGTTACTTGACTTCTGATTGGTGATGGGCTAATAAAACCTGCCACCTTGCCTTATCGTGATCTTTGAACTTAACACGCTAGAAGTCGGCGAAAGTGATACGAATGTCTGGCTGTCAAGTTCTGCCAGACGATTTAACAGTGATCCGAAACGAACACAATTTTTTTCATTGTGTCTTCTAAATACAGACCCCTTTATTCATAAACGTTGCTTAAAGTTAAGTAATGATTAGCGACTGTTTAACCATACATTTTTGACTTTTGAACGTCACTTAACTTTAATCATCGTTTATGAATAAAATCCAGAATGTTTTGAATGTGAAGTTAATAAGCGATTAAGTATAATTATCATGTCAATGGACAACCTTGACTAATTGACTACCTGAGCATTGGTGATCTCACTGTAAAGATAGCTTATCCATACATATTGTTTTTTGTTAATCAACCTATAATATCTGACCAAAGTCCTCCACAGACTTCCATATCTCTGTCTCCGCTGCCTTCTCTAGCTAATCCGTTAAGAATTAATCAAAATCAAATAATTTATTCGGTGGTAACTTCTGGTTTCTATGTTTTCCATGACATGGGTAAACTTAGTGATTGTGCTAACTGTGCAGGGTCTTCTCCTGGAATACCTTTACTATTGCAAGAAGTTCTTACAATGGGAAAAGGGAAGAAATTAATGGGGTTCTTACTATTAACCCCATTCGTTTTGGAGTACGATGAGTACCTCTGTGGAATTCTATAAATCACTGATCCCAGAATTTATTTGATGTTAAATTACTCTGATATTTGAGCTTTTCTAAACGCGGTAAACATGTTGCAGTTGTTAAGTTTCGCTATGACGAGAAGATCAATGTACGTGATAAATGACTTTGTCTATTTATGTTTCTCTGCGTAACTGTCGCTCACCACAAATTGGTGAAATTCCATCTAACGGTTGAAACTGTCTGGCGTTTAGCTTGCTGCTATTAAATTGAATGTCTACTTGATAACTTACACTTAGCGATACCACTTGCGAACAACCTCTAGAGTTACGGATACGAGAATGAATAATGTAGCGGCTTATCTCTGGATGTTTTCACTCTTCTTGTGATTAGAATTTATTGATAGTTTCTAGCCGCGATCCATAATCTAATAAACCGGTCGGTATGGCTACTTACGGGCGTTGAAATTCGCTTCATCATCTCCTAATTATGCACTAATTGCTCGAAACGGCGTCTATGATCCGTGGCCAGTTGGCACGCTACGAAGATTACTAGACGGCTTTAAACAATCTAGACTTTAACTATAAATTGTCCATAACGTATTTTTGTACTATGAGAAAAAAATATGTTTCTTTAAATGCTGTGCCCAATAAAAGTGGAGTAGAAGGTCAAATGGATCTTCAAAGGAATAAAATATAAGTTTGATAAAACGTTGAGTAAATGTTTGAAGGTATCAAATGAAGACAGTCGTTTCGTCTCGAGTGGTGAGTCAACAGTTCTGGGTCGGCGGACGACGCGGAGCTATCCCGGAGAGCGAAGTTGGCCACGTAATTGGCTCCTCGGAAATTTACTAAAAAGTTGATCGCAAAATGATTCGTTATGTGAAGAGTGTTCTTTTCAAGCGCTCTCTATACTTAGATTACTTTGAAGCGGGCTTTGTTGGTTTATTTGTATTTATTCTTAAATCTGAATCATACAGGATACGGCTTTTTAAAACCAAATTAGTCAGCAGCAGAACAAAAATTGCAATTCTGTTCAGAAATTCATGTAGTGAAGAATAAATTTATTTAGAGCCCGTTTCCACTTTCATTATTTTAGTGCGAACTTAAGATGAGAATGCAATTAACTCACGTGGTAAACGACACAAACTAACATGATTCCGCTCATTGTTATACAGAGAGTGCCTGTTGTTAGAAAGTAAGAATTCTCAAGGGACGGCTGGACGTAATAGGACAAATTGTCGCCTACCCTCCGGGGATGTTTAACTAGTTTCACACAGTTTTCTACCAATGCTAATAATAGGAAGGCGAAATTTCTAGAGCGACCGGACGAGCTAGGAACATCTAAAGACCAGTTTGAGATAAAAATTTACTGAATAATTTTACATGCGATTGGAAATAAATCTAAGTTTTTGAAAAAGAAAGTATTTCTATGTGAGTCTTATAATTTTCTACACTACTATTAATAACACTCAAAGCGGGAATTCCGTTCATAGATCAATGTCGTGCAAACGGTATTTTAGAGAGTCTGATTCACTGAGGAAGGTGACATTTAAATCAAGTGGCTCTTGATCTTGATACCTAGGTATGAATATTTAGAAATTATTCTAATTATAGACCATTGCATTATTTGCCTTTAGTGTCCACGTCGTCGATAAGTAACCGAATACGTATATATCTACACGACTATCTTAAATTTAATTTAGTAAACAAATCTTTAAATAATGTCTGTAATTTTTATGGTGTAGTACATAATAAAGAATATTCTATCTATCTATCTTTAGGTATACTTACAAAACCTGCAGCGACATCTTCGTCATTGTCATTATCAACATAAGTTGGTGTCATGGTATCAGATATAGCTCGCCGCTGGGTGATCGTCCAAAAGTTTTTATTTAAACGTCAGAATAATTATGTCACAATCTAAAAACAAATTCAAACATGACATCGAAATCTATTTCATGTGCAGATATCATATATTGATGGATAATTTTGTTCTCGTAGATATATATGGATTTGATCGATTAGCTACGATTATAAATGAAAGAGTTTTTTTATTTATTCTCATTGTCACTGCCCACACTAGCAAAAACCTGTCCAATATGATAATCAATTGGAGTTGAATGAATTTCTACATGTTTGTTGGCTAGATGTTGGCAACACGCCTTCTTCTTTTATGTATATTATGTATGTGTCGCAATCCTCATTTTCTCCTTTGTGTTATGATGTCCCAGAGAGCCCTAAATATTATAGTTAATGGGTTAGTGCTTCGCTAGATCTATTACATTACATTAAAGTGGTTTACTTTTTCGCTTAGAGTAGACCATTACGTTATAACGTCCTATTATAACGCGGCAAATAGAGAAGATATATTCTCAAGAGTATGTGCATGTGAACTAAGAAAGAAGCATTAGTTAAGAAATACTTATGTCGAGAAAAATAGTTTGGACTGGAGATCCCAATTCCAGAAGTGGTAAAGCTAAAGTTGGTAAGATCACTCCATGAAACCGAAGAGAACAGAGAGTTGGAGCAATTTGTGTGGAAGGACTCATGGTAATCATGGTTCTGGTGATTTGATACTCATCACTCAGGTCTTACAAATAACTATGAAAAAAGTAACTAGAAGTGCAATAATTATAAATAAATCGGGGAAAAAACCTTTGAAAATCCACTGGATCAATGGCGTATGAAACAATCAGTCGTAAATTTGCGGATAAATTACTTTTGCCTACAGACATTGCAATAGCACGTAATAAAAAGGCATTAACATTTTTATCATATATGCATAAGTGTTTTTATCTTTGAGTATCAGTAACAGATGTATCCCCTCAGTTGACTTGATAAGGAGTTGATATACTCTGTTTTTCTTTATTCCTCGACTCGGTACGGTAACGTTTTCCGTTTATCTTTCGTAAGCCATGTGTATTTTACTTTTGCGAAATATTCTCTCTGAAGAGCAAAGTTTGGTCTTTAAAGTATCTAATAAAATTCGAAATTTAACACCTCGTGTTAAATATGTATTCACGTTTTATTTGCGCATGTTGATGTTTTCATCATCTTTAAATGGTTGGTGTCATTATTAGGGTTCCGTACCCAAAAGGTAAAACGGGACCGTATTACTAAGACTACGCTGTCCGTTCGTCGCGTCTGTCACCAGGCTGTATCTCATGAACCATGATAACAGTTGTAATTTTCACAGATGATGTATTTCTGTTGCCGCTATAACAACAAATACTAAAAAAATAGAACAAAATAAATATTTAAGGGGGCTGCCATACAACAACCGTGTTTTTTTTGATACGCCGTTTTTTATTGATAATGGTACGGAACCCTTCGTGCGCGAGTCCGACTCGCACTTGGCCGGTTTTTTGCGTAGTCGTTGAGAGTAGAATGCATCTTTTATCGCGGTTTTCTTCGAAGGCATCGATGTCCAGCAGAACCGGCTTCCGCATGACGTGTGCCGTGCGACTAATGGACCGCTTCGTGCCAGTAACGCTCCTCGCGTCGCGGTAACAGGTGCGCTCAACCTCCTGCGCTGTTCTGCCTCCTTGGTAGTCTGACGAGACAACCATAACCTAAATACGGACTTTGTGTCTGTGTTTTGTGTTGAATAGTGTTTTATTTTTCTCGTTTCTTTACTCAAAAGGTACGGTTTACTTTCTTTGTTACAACTTTTTAATAATAATTAATTACTGATTTATATGGATCATCAAATCGATTATCCTTATGTAACTGATCAATCGTTGACCCATTCGGGCCGGCTCTTCGAGAGAAAGTTGCAAAAGTTATATTTTGCTCCCACTTCGTCGATATGTTTTTCTTGGCGAAAACGAGTTCTGTTTGTTTGATAATTTCGAAATTAACTTAAAGGAGCCTTTACTTGTACTTGTTTAAGTTGGTTGATTGAAATAACTTTGGTATCTAGGCATTTCGCAATTCAGTTAGCTGCGAAGTTGGAAGTTTTAAATTTATTACAAGTCTCGTTGTTTGCACGTTGTGAAGGCCATATGAGTATGTTGTATAAAATGTTATTTAAGAGGCAAACATTCCATGATATCTCCAACCTAAAGTAAACAGTTGGAAGTATTTTTAGCTTACTAATTATTCTTCATTACTCAATTATGAATTTCTTCTTTATTTACATATTAATACGAGATCTGACTCTAATATCTTATCAGCCAGTTTATTCTCATCTTCCTTATCAGTTCCAGAATATTCAAGAAAATAAATATACATATAAAACAGAGCATTAAATCAACAGTTTTGTATCAAGTTGCGGCCTTAAAGGTTACAGAGAAAAAAAGCAAACACGACCAAAAGTGAGATGTCGCGTTGTTACTTAAATAGCCGTGTCGTTGAACCTGATTGTTGCTTGATGAATGCATTAAATAAAACTTACGGTAATATTTATTACATATTGTGAGAAGGCATTGAATATAATGAACTCATTAAGTTAGCTTTTAATTAAGAACAGGTAAACGGTAGGTTAACGGGTTAACTGTACCAAAATCCGCTCAGAAGTTTTTATTAGTTTCCGGCGACACATACAAACAAATGAGGTTGTTAACATGGTTCTCAAATTGCATTGAACATCCTAGAAAACAATTATAATGTTCTGCAATGTAGTTTGTCTTGAATATAATATAAGATAAGCACGTTTTCACTCCCTGTGAGAGCAGGTCTGTGTTCCAGCAGTGGAAATTCTGATTATGCTATACGCACATTTTGAGAAAGTTGTACTTTTATTGCTCTGGCGATAATGAGCAAAATCAATTAATACTATATTTAAATTAAGCAAAGCCAAAAAACTAAACAACTACTCCATATGGCTCTTAGTACCGCTCTACTATAATATCTTAGCTTGGCATTCCATGCAGCCCCATAAGGGGATACAAGCGAAATGTCGTAAAAGCAACCTCTTATAACTTCGCCTCGACTCTCTGGCCTTATTAGCGTAAATGTACTACGCGACGTAAGTGCTCGATAGGACCGCTCTAGCGATAAGGGGTGAGAAAAATTATATCAGGTGCCTATCCACATGCTGGGTTTGATGGCCTTAAGTGCACTTGGAATGCGAAAGATATAGAATGGAATTTGTTGTCTGAGCTAATATTGTGGTTTGAAAAAGATTTTAGATAAGAAATGATATAGATTTTAGAAAACGTGGGTTTTTCCCTAAGCCGTCCTAGGCAGTCGACGGGTTGTTAGTAGCAAAAGAGGCATACATATGGCGGCACTACAATGAATGTTGGGGTAACACTGCCATTCTGCCATAAATACTAGCATTTATTCCAATATATTTTTTATATTGGAGGTAATGTGTCAAACAACCCTTCAGGGCATATCCGCTTAACCGATACAGGATTATAGCCCGACCTTTAACACAGATTTTGATAATGTTAAACATGTTAAACTAGGTATATCTAACGAGATCAATAGTATGGCTTTTGCCGAGTCAAGTGAAATATACGATATCATGAAAGCTACCAATAATAATTATGTCTATCGAAATAATTATTATGAATTACCAGTATAATATACGGTTGATAGTGACTTCCTCATGCCAGCCATCGAAGTAGATCAAGTAAAAATTGCTCGTTCAAATGAAAATTAGGTTAATGATAATTTACGTTTGATACATAGTTTAATAGGCAATAATGTTGAGCCTAAGGTTATAATTAATATTCAATACATAAAATATTATGTTTATGGATATATCGTGTGTTGCTAGCGGGTTAAAAATGGCTTTGTAGTAGCTGATTGGGTCATCTTTTAATAAAACGTTTTTGTAGAAAACAATATTTTGAATATTTTGCAATCTTATGAACATTTTCATAATATTCTATGAATGCCATAAGATGCTACTTGTGGTTCAGGAGGATAGTATCAAAGGGTGAAATATGACATTCGAATCCCTGGCATATTTACGTTCAACGGTACCAGAATAGGAACTAACCAAAGTAATGGATCGTGCTTCTTCATTCTATTACCATAAATACAATGTCCCCAATCTTGTGATCATACTTGGTGTCGATAATTTTAAATAAGATGCCTCCCTTGAAGGATCACAAAGTAGGTATCTTGTGTAACTTCCGTTCAAAAGATTTTTTCCTGTAGATTATCTGCGTCATCTGTTCTGAAAATATTGTCTTCCAAGATACTTTCGAATACTTTGTTCACAGATGATTTAACATAGCTAACATGACCTACCTAACGATGCAATTTCTGAATAATTGTCAACGGTACAAAATCTAAATATACACAATGATTCGGGTCGTGTTGAATCATAATGCTGTTTTGAATAGGTACATTGTGCTCTACACCGTCTGTTTTACTCCAATTGTTAAATTAGGATGACATTCATTAATGTAATTTTTGCAGCTATTGAAATGTTTCAATTCTGGGTTGTCACTTGCGTAAGAGCAAATATTGTATTTAAATTCTTGGCGATGTTGCACAGACAATTATCATAAAGCTTCTACACTATCTTTATTGCAATTTGGATAAAAACAATTTAAGTTATATTTCCATCTTGTTATTTTGTAATTGCACTCGGGTTTCCAATTTGATGTTTTCAGCACTTTGCGACGTTTTTTACAAAAATACAGTCGCAAATAGATACTCCAAATGTGGCTCCTGGGATTAGGTAGACTCTCGTGTGCTTATAAGATGGAATCCAGCCAAAAAGTGCATCCACGAAGTTAAAGTTAGTAGTTTTTGGGGACAGCATGTTGTTTTTTACTTATTCGCGGGAGATAGAGCACGTTCATGTTACGTAACGGCTTGATTTTGTATTTTCTGTGCGATCCTATGGGAGTATGAAATCATGTTAGTTTGAAATTTTGCCAATGCCGCAGAACTGTGAAAACTGGTCTTTAAATCTAGGCTACAAAATGTATAGACCTTGAAGAAGACGTGTCGCCTTATGCAAGTCTAGGTCTCCAAATTGAGGCGTATCGGGTTTTGGAGGCAGCGTTGTATGTTGCATAAAAGAAGCAAGGTGTTCAGAGAGCTAGCAAGGACAATATTAAAATGTTGTTTCATAAATTTGCAATCAGATTATTCCCTTCTCGTGATTCAATCTGTATCTGTATACGTTGTCTGAAAGATTATCAAAGCATATTTCTCTTAACAATTCAAATAAATTGTATCGCTTCGTAAAGTTGTTTGAAAGGCGACATTTTCATATATTGAATAAGAAACCAGATTTTCATTTGTATCAGAATTACCATTTCAAAGCGTTGATTTAGTCCTACTTTGACTAACAAGGGTCTTTACGTGACTTTGTTACTGGGTTTGGCTGTTGTCTCCTTTGATGCATATTTTTGATTTAAATTAAAAGCAGTTACTTTAAAGCACTTCAGCTGCAACAGTATTGTTTGTGTTGTTCCTTACGTCACTTACGCAACTTTCATTATGTGCAATTGTATTGATCATGTGCGGTAATGCTTTTTATTCATTGATTGACCAAGAATCAATAAAAAAATTAAGTTGCTTAACACCAGTAACCAGTTAGAGGATATACCACAAACCGCAACCCATACCCGCACCGATTAATGTTACGATCACCGATATTTTACTTCTACAGGTTGAGGAGTCTGACTAACAATACAACTTTCTTCTCCGTTTATTAATTATAGATCTCCGCCATTTTATTTTATTAATAAATATTTTTAATCGATTATAGCTTTGATGCCTAATATAGCCAACGGCTGCGCCATTCAATGCCATGTGCCAAAAAAAGTCGTGCCCACCACTTACTGTAAGTTACCGTATAAATTAAGCGAGATCTTCCAAGGCGAGGCGGGCTTTCGATAAAATCCGGTCTGACTTTACTTTTATTTGTGGATGCTGATGTCCACTCCTCAAGCCTTATTACGCCCGTATTCGACACTCGGGAATAACTAGCTGTTCTAAAGTTTCCCGTTTTTAAGACAAGCTAAACGAGACGTTTTTCCTGTCTGGAATTTGCGAAACAAATTCTCTGTGATGCATTCCGGTTTATATTTTGGGGTGTGAAATTAAATGTTGTCGTCCTGAAAACAAAAGTTTTATGCAGTTGAACAAGAAATAATTTTCTGAATTATACACAAAAGTATTGTGTCTAATTCTGAAAATTATTTCTTGTCTACTGGAAACTTTCTATGACTTCAGAAATTCTTTTTGCAATGTCTTCCAAAAATACCGTGACTTCAGACTGACTACATTAGGTGGTACGAACGAGGTCAATGTACCCATTAAATGGTCCACCAGATACAAAATTACTTCATTCATTCTTTAAATGGCTGCACGTTATTATAACATTAGTATTGTGGCTTCGATTTCAGCTCAGTTGGAGTGTAAACACTCGACACCGAACAAAATGAGACTCGGTCTCTAACGATGTGTATTACTTTGATCAACATGATGTTTGGCGCATGTCGCGAAACGAATCTATGTTGCAACGTGCTCAGCATGTTGGCCGTCTTATGCTCTCTGATCTAAGTAATGGTCCTGTTTTCTCCAAGCAAAAAGTCGAGCAACAAGTCTCTCTGACTCATCGGTTCCGTTTGCTTAACAACCGCGGTTTCAGCTACGTGATCCACTGACTTGCCTGTATGTATGATTTACATATTCATTCTATAAGATATATGCTCTGAGAGAATATTGCGTTGTGGGATGCTGCCATCTCGTTTGAGCATCGTCGCAATATTAAAGCGAAATTCATGCTTCTAGAAATAACGGTTCACTGCGTGAAGGCTTAACAGATTATCGTTGAAATATCGTAATCTTTGAACAAAGAAAGCAGTGGCGTTATATAAACTTGTTGTTTGTTGTTATAAACGGAAGAAGAAAGTCCGTAGAGTGGATAATTTGCGTCCGTCTTAACTTTTATGAAACGTGCAAATATTGACGAAGAGCATTATCGCTTGTGGCGTCTCACGACAGCGGCATGATAGTCACGTCTCAGTTTTAAATGGAACAGTGATAACAGGTGACACACAAATCTATACAGCTGTGACTTATAAATCTGGTAAAAAAATACTGTTTTTTCTAAAAATAAATTTGGTCAACTTAAGTTTCTTGAAGCATGCTAAAAGATAATCTTTAGTACTGTCGTAAGCGGGAATTTGCTTCGTGTATTTTTAAAATTCTATGCTAGTGAGTCTACAGGCAGAATCTAATGTGAAAGACAAATAAACGTCAATTATGAATGAGAAATATTGATTTCGCTTTTCAATAGATCACGTTTGTCTATATTTACTCCAAATATTTGATTTTATCACATGTCATATTGATCTTTATGACTTCTAACGTAATTCCTTTCTTACGTAACTGGGTTTGCTTAAATTTTACTTGGTAGGTAGGCTGGGTAGGCTTAACTTCGTCTTTCAGCTACCAAATGTATTCGGGCTTATCGTTTGGTATTGATGTGTTTTTTTACGAACGATCGTGGTATGAATAAGAATTTATTTCATCAACCGCTGTCGGTACTTACGATAGCTTTTTAATCTCTAGGCTTCTGTTTTTATCCTTTAAGTAAGATCAAGTTACTTCTATGCAAACAGTTAATGCCCAAAGATTTATGTTAATTTTATTATGTAAACATTGCGACAATTTCTCTTTGGCTTGTTATATTATCGTTAAGTGATTAAACTTTAATGGAATCAAATTAAATGTGTTTTGATTGGTAGTGACGTTTATTTTTCCGGGTGGTCATCAGCTAAAGACAGTTAGCCTTTCTCTCCCCGCGGATATCGTTTATTACGGAAGCATTCACATTTACATCAATGACATCATCCGTTTACAGACTTTTTCCTTTCATCCCAATCATTAATCTAGCATCTGCTCATTTTAAGATCAAATTCCTGTAGTATTTATTGTTGGTAGAATACCAGACCAGGCTCCCAGATCTTGTTCATTATTTCCAAATATTGTATCTGTTCCATTCCAGTCGACGGTTTTTGTCCAATTTCGCTAATACAGCACACAACAGTGCTTTTTGTTATCTCGATAGCTGTTCAATATGTTTTGTTTTGGTAAACAGTACTGAGTAAAAGTCTATTAGAATACATTTTGATGCCCAACAGTTTTATGGTCAGTTCTCAAGTTTCGAATAGATGGGAAGTTTTAAAGTATTTTTTTTAAAATCAAAAGTAGTGCCTACTGTTTGCGTCTCCTTTTGGTGGTGTTATGATCACGCATCAAATAATTTAGTGAATTATAAAGAAATATTGTAGCACAAGGGCTATAAACTGCTCCGATATTTCATAGTAGCCTAGCAGATGCGTAAACCTACTTCGAGAAACAAATATTTCTTCTCACTTTCAGAAAAACTTGACAAATCATAGCTGATACATCAGTTTTCTGCACTATTAAACATGTAAGTTTTTTCAAATGTTATGCATTGATGTCATCTTCGTTCACTGGTCTAGCAATGCACATCCGCGTGGTTGTTACCCATTAACTATCCTCATAATACAGTCTTGAGCCGTGTGAATCAGACTGTGAGAACAGCACGCTATGTTGATGCTTCGTTCGTACGGGGTTACATAGTAAAACAGGAATTTTCGCAATTAATATACTGTACTGCTGGCTCTTCTAAGGTTTGTGAGCATTTTTCTTGTCTTTGAGAAAGACTAATTTCTAGAAGCTTCGGTTAACTTTCTTATCTACAAAGTTACTTTTTGTTATGCTTTGTGAGTAAATATTAGTAGAAAATGTAATTTTATTTGATCTGAAGGTCAGTACCCATAATTAAAAACGTTCAAAATCTAGTCCCTATGTCATCTCAGTAACAAACTATGTCAAAAACTTGTTAATAATATATGCAGAGGCATTTTTGACATATTGAGACAGATTATAATGTGAAAGTTCTTAAAAATACGGGGATTATTCCTCTAATGATAACGATTAATTTTATTTGAGCAAAAAAAATTGACTCTCAAATAAATCTTCAGGGTTTTCTTAGCTTGGCGGAGTCCGCTAGGACCGATGCCTGCCAGGGTTGCGGGAAAGTCCGAAAGGGATACCGGGACCTTGGCAACAGGCAACTGAAGGAACACGGGTGGGTTTTAGTCAGTAAAAGTCTGACACGCCCTTCCGCTCCGCCCAGAACGGGAGAAGTCATTAAATGATATCCCACCCTCAATAAAAAAAAAGGGTTTTCTTTGCAAATTGAGTCGAAGATAACCAAGAATGTTCAGTAGAATCAATGAGTTTCTTACGGTATCGTAAACTAGTTACAACGGAATAAAATCGAATCAATGCGAATCGACCTGTTTTCTAATTCCGATAGACGTCGTCGATTTTGATGGATTGCTGTTGAATGTTATCTAATAATGATAAGTCAAAGATAAAAGAAACATTTTAGAATCGCGGCTTCTCGATATCTATTCAGTGTATGACCTAAGGGCTTTGGTTCTCTGACCCAGATTCATTAGCATCGATTTAGGAAAGACTTTCTTCGTTGAAACTGAAGCGCACGGATGCGTTTGTCGAAATTATTCAGATTATTCGGAAGCGAAAGGGTTCATTTGTATTCAGCAGTGTGGGTGCGTCCTTTTACATCCGTCAGCACTTCTCAACTGGGTGACATAGCTTCCGACAATGGCCGGACTCAGACAAACGAACGCGATTGGTTGAAAACTAATGCGTGAGCGATTCCGGTCTGCGGAGAGGATACCTACTGGCAGCTGAATATCTAATATTTATCTATCTTAAACTTTAAAAGGCTTCATAAGATAAAAACTTTTTACAAAAAAAAAAAAACAACCGACTTCCAAAAAAACACTTTAATTTCGGAAGTCGGTGTCTTTGCTTTTCAATTTTCGTTTTTTGTCATCGACTTCCGAAATTAAAGTTATTTTTCACTTTTTTAGTGTTTTTTTGGAAGTCAGTTAGTCGGTGGAAGTTATTTTTCACTTTTTAGTTGTGGTGCCTACCTGATTTTGAGTGGAAATTCGAATACCTCTACCTGCTATGTAAATAACAGTGCCGGAGTCACATAAGATATCATCTACATATTCTAAGTGGAAAAAAATCGTAATTAAAGAAGCTCAAAAACTCCGCAAGCAAAGTTAATAAAACTTATATGGGGAACACACGGAAAGCACCAGCTTTCAAATAAAAAAGAATCATCAAAATCGGTTCAGCCAGTCGAAAGTTCTGAGGTAACAAACTCCTCCTTTTTTTGAAGTCGGTTAAAAAAAAAGACCTAAAATGAACGTTTTATGTGTCCGAATCTGCACTGCATATACGTGATACGCCTCTAAATGGGGATGAAAGACTGACTCTGAACATCCTCTCAGCAAAAGTAAAGGTCCCCCTATATTTCATCCAATGTAATGCTGACAAACTACCACCCTGTAGAATGGGTACACTAGTGATGGCCGAGTAAACAGCGTTAGATATAATTATGTGTCAGTCTATGATGGATGCTTACGATGTATCCACAGGGTAGTTCACGACTGGCCTGAATAATTGAGTCTTAGAAACTAGAGCAGTACGATACCTTGGGATTAAGTTTACTCGTACTATCTTTGATAGGTTCAATAAAGTTCTAATTGATGTTGTGACATCTCCTTATATCCAGCATTTTATACACTTTGCACTATTCATTATTGTGTTTCTGATTATCCTTGTATGTATATGACACAAAGGCAACCCCCGTTTCCATTTTTTTATTTAAACTTCTTCCTTTTCAACAAGATGAGTCCGGAAAGCCTTCATTTTATATTCACCAAGAAAAACAATCTTTAATAATACGGTCTCATCTGACGTAACTTATTTTCGCCGTTTCTGCTCCACGTGGCCGGAATACTCCCCGTCTCTCTTATTACAGCTGATATTATAGCTGACAGATGTTGCTTGTCGTTTACCTATCAAACCTTCCAGAACTTTTCCTCTAGTTATGAAGCCATAATGCGGATACTTTAAAGGCTCTCCCCGGAGGTTGTATCGCTGTAAGTTAGGAGAAGACAGTTTCTGTCAAACTTTTAGGTTTGCTGTTCTTTTCGTTATTATAAAAATTATGGCATTTCTCTTGGGAAATTTTAACAGCTTTGCGTTTGAATTTTTTTCGATGTCCCATCTATTTTAGTTGATTAGGAGTTTCTTGTTGTTAAAACCTTTATAACAAATTTCTTAAAATGTACTGTTTCAATTTGATCAGCGTTCTTTACTTTTATATAAATATTCGCATTCATTTCTCATTGTTCCCCTCTCCCACCCGTTGCCTCCCCCAAATATTCAGTGGGGAGAGGGTCGTTTACTTTGAAAACCGCTGTGTTTAAAATAAAGATACGGTATTATGGTCCATAGTTTCAAAGCTGTCTAGACTACTGAATAGCTCTCGGCAGGAGTATTTGCTCTGCTTAATACTGCAGAGCTTAACTTGTGCTAAAGCTATGTTAATATTGGGGATTTGCTGATGCACGCTCTAGTAGCTTAGTGTCACGTATTTAGCAACCCTTGCTTGTTAAAGATTAGAGGTTCTGGCTAGTATGAGTTAATACACGATATGTATACAAGTAGGTACCTACCTGTATACATATCGTGTATAAACTCTTTTCGAAACATACCTCACCTTTTCGTAAATGTGTGGAGTCGGCTACAATAAATACGTCAAACGACACCTTTCATGTCATGTATTGATCTTTTCGGTTTGTTTAAACTGTTTTTGTCAGACACATATTTGATTCTGTCATTCTTCTTTGTTATTGGCTCAAATAAACGCTGGCCCTTTCTAAGCTTTATGTGCTTTGAATCATTTATGTAACACAATCCAAAGATATGTCACATACCAAGGGCCTTACGGCCATACGCATGTTATCATAAAATTCCGAGCCATAATACATTTTTACGAGTGATAACAACACATTACTTCGTGCCATTTGTTTACGACTCACGTTAAAGCACAATGTCAATGTCAATTACAGTTTGTCGTGTAGACACTGCCGTTTCTAAGCCTAGCCGAGGTCGTGACTGGAAACGTGGTCTTGGCCAAAGGCTCCACCTGTATCCACCCATCAAAGGAAAATAAACTCTAACCTGCCAGAGTCAAGATTGAAATTCCCAGGAAAGGAAACTAATAAAAATGACTCATCAGTACAGTCACGAGCAGCAATAAGTTATCATTTAAAAATGGGATTAAAGGGTCTGTTTTATGTAACAATAAAAGCTAAACGACACATGTAGACAAGCAGCGCTTTTCTAACAGTATTTTTTGTTTAATTGTACCGTCTTGTTTTACATGCCTTGATATTTTTGGTAGTAAAAGTGTTTTCGTTTGAAATAAGCCTGGATTTGCGTAAACCTGATTACGGTTGATATAATACGTATAGGTTTTTAAGTGTAAGCAGTGCTTTTGGTTTCGTAAAGATATTTTATAAGTAGGTAGAGTAGATTAGTATAATTTGTACCAAATGATACTGGCTATATTATTGATCATTAGAAAAGTTTATTTTAAAATACCTATATATGTAACTACTCTTAAAACTTACAGAATAGTGTTAGTAAAGTACCTTCCTAGTATAATGCTCTGAACTCGGAATTTTCTAGATTCAACAAAATTATAATCAATTGTACTTAGCATAGTTAGCTCTGATTCCTCGATTGTCAAGAAAACCGTGAACTCACTAGGAACTAGCTTATCTGTATTCTACTATTTATTTACATAGTAACGACCGTATGATAATTTAAATAGCAATGCAGTCATTTAATTAATGGTTACTCATAGATAAAGTTGTCCTGTCAGTAAACCAAGGCGATGGTCGATAATAATGTCGAGACATGTATTACTGACATCGATACTTTTATCAGTTGATCGATAATTACTTATTATAATGACTAGCGAGAGCAGTGGTGGCTCAGTGGTAACGGCCACGACTTGCGACTTGTAGGTCGTAGTTTCGAACCCAGCTAGGCGCTTTACTTCGTGTAAATTATTTCTTCTCCAGTGCTATTAAAACGGTGAAGGAAACTGGAATGTCCTAGAACCAAAAATTCGAAGTGACATCTACCTACCCGCACTGGTCCCGCGTGAAGGGTTTACGGCTCACTCCCTGTCACCGAGAGGAAGCCTTGTGTCCCAGCAGTGGGAAAATAATAGGCTAATTAGGCTCACTAGCGACCCGCTACTATTTCGCTCGTTTTTTAAGACTTGACAAACCATCGAGATTTTTATTAAGTTTATGTAAGTTAAATATTAATGTCTCATACACACAAACCTTACGGAATAAATTCGCTAAATGGTGGTGAAAACCGCAAAAAAAAAAAAAAACATAGCATTGATTAAAGCGGTTACTATTGTTCACTTTTTTCTAAGAATATAGATGATTTTAATGATTATTATTCTGTAAATACAGACTCGTTACGATCAGGAATCGTATTTTAATCAATTCATTGATAAACATTAGAATTTGCATTTACAACTCTAAGTTCATATAAGTGCATTGAATGTTTATTTAATGAAATCATGATATTTGGTACTTATATGAACTTAAGGAGTTGTATTGCTGATTCTAATGATTATAATTCTGTAAAGCCATGTTTGTTACGGTCGCGAATAATATTTTAATTAACATACAACCTGACCTGTAAATTGCAAAAAATGAAAGAAAATTTGAATTTCGCGGGCTACCTTAGCGCATCCCTCTTAAATATAGCGATGCAAGCGAGAAAATATGTAGATTTTATTTAAACATAGGTCTCTGCCTCAGACCAAATAAAAAACCAAGACAGAGCGCTGTCAACAGTGACGTGAGGCCGGTTTCGTAAACATGTGTGCACTTAGTTTGGTGTAGTTTGATTGTAGTGCCATTGTAAATAGTTTTAAATGTGTGTGTGTGAGCGTGTATGCACAGAGTGGTGGTGTAGTTTTAGCATGCTTCCCTGTATTGTTCGCAGCGCTCCGTCTTGGTTTTTGGTCTGAGGTCTCTGTCTAGTGCCTACCCTTCGGGGGAACGTGCGAGAATTTATATTATGAATACAGCTATGTACTGGTGGCGTAAATGTGAAATTATAGTAGGTATGTTGGTCGAGGTAAGACCTGATTTCAAACGGTCTTTCCCAGTTAGAATGTACTGTTTGAAATGTCAGTCTCCAGTGTGGGTGGTTGAGGCCACGAAGAGAGTTAGATCTGATAGGAGCCGTTATAAATATAGTCCAGTTTAGTTGGCCCTCATAAATATGATCCTGTTTGGGGCTTTAAAATACAATCGCCCCAAAATAGGATCAAATGAGGGTCAAGTACGTTTCGACTGGTATATAATAAATTAGAGCTGCTAAATAAAAACTTAAGGCTTAAGCCTCGTGCAGACTGGCGCTACGCGACAGCGCGACGCGACTCTTAACAAAACAATTTCTAAGAAAACTTCACGGTATAACGATTACTGCTGTCACGTCGCGCCACTCTGGAAAATGCTTTATGATGATTCGCACGAATTAATTTTTTCTTGAGGCGATTCGAAGTTAATTTATTTGTATGCGAATCGTTTGCTGGAGTTGTCGATTCGCCTACAAATTAATTAACTTCGAACAAATCGCCTCAAAAAAAAAGAAAAATTAAAAGTGTCGACCAATAAGCCGAACTTGGAGTCACTTGCTGGTTAAACTTTCAGCAATATTTTTTTCCTTAATATTATTTAGCCTCCTTTACTTTAGAAGATTTGATAGAGGGGCTCGTGGCTAAATGATAACAGTCGCACGTGTCAAACGAAGGTTAAGCTACGCTAACCGCGGTCGTTTCTTGGATGGGTGCCCAAGCCCATCTATGTCATTCGTACATCTGTGACAGTCGTTAACCGAGGGGTATCGTGTTACCCAGTAACTGGGTTGTTGAGGTCAGTTAGGATAGGTAGTCACTCCATGTAAATACTGGTATTCATCTTTATCCGGTTCCGGTTAGACTGAAAGCCGACCCCAACCTAGTTGGGAAAAAGCTAGGCAGATTAATTTATTGATTTTTTCAAGATCCTTCCCTTGCTATTATGTCTACTTGTGTCAAACTATCGTCCAAATATCAAGTTTCTATAATTAGATGATGGCTTTACGCGTTGGTGTCAATCATTTATTCAGCCAGTCACCTTTTATCTTTGAATATCAATTTAAATTTTTGCTAGGCTTTTTTTGCTACATAAAAACAGCATGCATTAATATTCATATTATGTACAGTAGGTAAACAAATATTTTGGGTGGCTTACGTCACAAATGTTTGTATTTCTGGTTTATTATCCGTCAAGTATGGCGTTTTCAAATGAATACAGATATTAATTTAATCCTAAATAATTAATTTAACCACAACACATTCCAAACATTGTGTCGTGGTCAATTATGAATGAAAACCGGGAAAACATCCCATATTAAAATTAAATACAGATTTATAATTAAAATCTGTAGGTTTATAGAACGTTTTATAGACACGCACATTTGATTGAATACTGTCTTTTAAAAGCATTCTAATAGTGACCGACCGAAGCTTCGTTTTTGGCCATTATAGAAAATCATGATTCGGCCATAAACCAGCCGAAGCTTCGGCCAAGCCGAAAATCAGAAGTTCGTGAATTATCGCGCGTCATTCGGCCTCTAGACTTAGATGTAATCATTTACACATCTCACTTATTGAGCAACGCAAATAAATAACTCCTTTCAAATCAGAGTCCTATTCAGCTTCATTTGGTAGACCACAACCCAATCAATGGTAATTAGATGTCAAATGCATATCATATCACAACGCTGCGGTAGAGGTTTAAGGTGCAGTCCCATTGCTGCGTTTAAACACGTTACGCTCGTGTATTTTGTGTTGTCACCAACACACGGAATCCTAACAGGCCACGTTTGCTGGTGACGGCGTTAGGACGCAGCGTACACATGCCTACACATCAAGCTATACATACATTTCCAGTATAAGCAGACCTCGCATTGTACGGAAATCCGATACAATGCGAGATCAGCATAAACTGGAAATGTATGTGTAGCCGTGTGTACACGAAGCATGCGGCAAACGAAGGCGAAAGTTTTGGTTCGGCCGCGGCGTCGCGTTTGTTCATTACACAAAGCCTTACAACATATAATAATATACGAGTACCTATTAATAGTATAAAGCCGTTGATGGTTCCATGTTTTTCCTATTAAGCCTGATATGTCATCCCTCCATCTCTTGTTGGGTCCACCACGTCTTCACTTTTTGTTGATAGGATACCAGTTTTTTATGGTTTTCGTCCATCTGTCAACGCCAAGTCTTTGTAAGTCCATTTCCATTTTGGTGTTAGGTAATGTTGGTTTGAGTATATACATCTTTAGCCTGGGTTTCTTGTCGTATTGAGATGTTTCTGCTCTATCTCTTAATTTATGGCCCTTAAAGCTTCGCTCTATACATTATTCTTTGAACATAGCCGTGCGTAATTTGCGTGCACCGCATGTACTGCAGTAAAGAGGTAGACACAAATAACCAGACAAATAGTCCCACACAGTTAACGTGCGTAGCTCTTGCGTGCACATCCTACGAAGCAGTGGAACTGCACCTTTATACCGAGGCCACAGAAATTGTTGCCCAACCATATTGGCTATGAGTTTAATAATTAACGGCGGTTAAGGGTTACGTTAACGATAACCGATTTCAGTTAATTGCACTTAGTAGAGTTGATGAAATAGTCAATAAGCGGGATATTAGCAATTTGATGGATGGAGTTAAGCTCAGATTTAGATTTAATGAATGGTTTGAAGCTACTGTTATGAATCTAGCTAAAAACATCTCCGTAGAAATAACGCTATATAGGCCTCCCCTATGTAAAATTACTACATTTATGCCTGTAATGCGTATAGTGTACTTAATAAAGAGTATTCTATTCTACATAGGTCCCAGAGTAAACTTCTATTACGTTTTAAAAACTATCACGTGTGGCGTTGACTAATTATTATGACACACGGTACGCAACTTCGTCAAATTATAATAACAACAGTGACTCAGTAGTCAACGACGTCTTTGCTGTTTTTAACAAACTCTATCTTTTCGTCCTAAAAACTTAAATTCTAGGATGTCTGGAAACTATAATTGTCTTCTTTCTCAAGAATAGAGATACCTAGAATGATAACACACGCGTTCGTGTACTTTCTTATTCTCCTTACGTGACAATAGAACAAAGCCTGTAGACCCGATCACAAGAAATGAACCAACTGTGATCCAGTAAATCAAACATCATTGTTTGTGTTATGTGATTTGCCCCCGACCTTACGTCTCCACTTATATTACTCACGCCTGATTATGATAACAATTCATTATAAATCTAGTGACTAATATATTCTATTTTCTATTTCCAGGTCACCACAACACGAGCCTTAGTCTGTATTCATCACTGCCAACTATTCCGCCCTATAGCGCGCTTAATGCCGCCATGCTAGACAAGATTTATAGAAATTATAGTAAAGAAGCTCAAGGGTTTAGAAGGTTCGAGAGATACTGGCGCACGTGACGTCGACGGGAGTGCAAAGAGGCCGACATGAGTCAGTCGCACGACGAGGCCCGAGCGGCCAGGATACAGAAGTATAAGGATGAGAGGAGAAAACAACTGACGGCTAGAACAGCGACATTATTTTCTGCTAACGTCACTGAGAGGTGAGTTTCTTCTGATACAGGAGATTTCTGAAATTTAAATTATTATGAAGAACCCAATAGTATTATTTTTGAGATCTTTTTTTAAAATGTATTTTGTTGTTAATTCCAGGCGCCCGAAAAGATCACCCGAGCTGACGCCTCCAGACGACGTTGCTGTTCATTTAAAGTCTTCCTCGGAGCTAAACCTTAACACAGCTTCTACTTCAGTGCCTATTAGAACAACGCGTACGTCACGTCTCAGAGCTGCTGCCGCAAATCATTCCGATTCCTCGCAGTCTCCAAGAAAATCTAATAGAAGCTCATCAGTACAATCCTTACTGGAAGACGCCAAAACGAAATCACCTAAAAATTCCAAATTACTAGATAGAGATAAACGATCGAGCCGAAGACAAAGCAATGAAAAAGAAAATTTTAAGAGTACGTCTTCGACACGCTTCGATAAGGAAATTGGTGCTATTAAGACGAAAACTAAACATTCCATTAATAAAACTATTTTAGAAAAAGACAAAAATAATTTTATAGTGACTAGTCCTAAAGGAAAGAATGTTGACGAAAAGCGCAGTTCTAAATTAGATGAAAGTAGAAACAAGAATTCCATAATCGAAGAAAAGAAATCGAATAGTGAGATATACGAAATAAAAAACGAAAAACCGTTACGAGTCAATAGTGAAGAATTTTTCAACGATATTGTAAACGAAAAAGACATGTCTAATGGTGTAGATGACGAGAAAATCGACGATTTATTTAATGATCTTGTTGTTGATGATGTTGAACACCAGAATGGTATCGAAATTAAGATTAATGATCAGATTCTGAATGATGATGGGCTCAAATATAGTCACAATAGTTGTATTCCTGCCGCTGATAAAGCAATAGAAGTTAATAATGTTGATTATGTAGAAGATAGTGTAGTGCCAAAAGTGAAAGAGGATGTAGGAGGCTTACTAGGGGCTGTGTGTGTGCGCAAAGTGGAAAGGTTCAGTGAATTGCTCAGCAACTTGTGTTCTCCGTGTGAGGCAGACATATTGTTCGAAGACATCTTGGTCGAAAATGGAATTGATGGTGACAACAATATGGTAAGTTTAAATCCGTATATAAGTTAAGTCCCTTTTGAGGTTTAATTAAATTATATAGTATAAATATAAGCATATGACTTAGATTAGGAGTTGTCTTGTGAGAAGCACTACTATGGATATTTCATTGCAGTGACTGTAATGTTATGTGAAACGAATCGGAATCTGATGTAACAATAACTGAATGTTGATTTAAAATGTTCACATGTACCTTCTTACTTTCATATTTGATTCTACGAGTATGTGGATACCACACTTATAACACTAGTAAGAACTTTATCCGTGACCCAGTAGCCGGTGTTTCTAAGCAAGCTATTGTTTTAATTCATAGCAAATGTAATACATTTCAATTGTGTTTTCAACTAACGTAATATTAGTCATTTCACACTTATTATTTACGGCTTTTAATAATAACATTACTCAATGCCATTGCATATTCATCATCGTGATATACTCGAGGCCTCGAGTCATCTACAAAATATAATATTTAAATGACGCACTTTGTGGGAGATTGATCGCGTGCAAAATTGTCTTCATGCATCATTTGTTGTCAGCCATCAATCTTATCAATTAGTATCAATATACGTATTTCTAAAAGGTGCATTCGCCTTTTGACCGTCATAAGTTTGACACAATATTGTTTACCATTGCCCGCTGTTCCTCTTGGCTATCAGTTCTTGATATATTGGTAATGGAAAGGTGTATAATTATATCATATTCCTCGTCCTTACCCCAATTTATTTGGGGTCGGATCAGTATGTCTCCCTTCTTCCATACATCTCTATTAGCCGTCATCTCTGTAGTCACCCCCTTTCTTACGCGTTCTTTAAGCTAATCTAATATTGAGTTTGCCTTTTCATTCAAAGTCGTGCATTCAAGTTCAAGTCCAAGGTTTCGCATGTATAACAGAAGTCAAATAAAATAACACCTTGTTTTGGCGTGTTCCGAATGGGCCTGTCTATCACTGTTTCACTCAAATGACGTACTAGGGCCTAGAGGCCATGACACTTAATGTAATGCCAAAATCGTAGTGTAAAAAAAACGAAATATTTTTAGTTCTTTTTTTCATAATTTAATATTTTACCTTGGATACAGTTTTAATGAAATTCAATGCTTAGATCCTCTTGAATATAAAATTCATTGAATCTAAATCAAACTTCTGTATCGTGTATTCTGTACATGTCAATGGCGAAAAGGATAAAAAGACAGATGATGATTAATTTCATTCCATTGCCAAATAACTTGTCTAAAGCTTTTATTGGCTAGTCTACCAACGTCTACAACTAGTTTCTAATCCTAATTAATATATTCTTCCACATCAGTACAGTTACTTTCTCTACTAACAAGTTTATCTAGATTCTACTCAGTTGATTGCTTATCAGACTCTTTGACTAAGTTTATTACTAGAGTTTTGCGGGCAACCGTTTCTTCAATTCATCTTATCTCGCTGCTCTGTTTATTCTGTAGAAGTTAATTTAAATTTAACTCTTGTAGAAAATTGTTGCTTTCTTGAATAAAAATATTGACTTGAATTAAAATTATCTTCGAGACATTAGTCATTGAAAATATGATACGTGTGAAGTGTCTTAGTGAGTCGTATAGTCGTTGAATACTACTATACGGCTCACTAAGGCATGTTCGTGTTCTTTTTATAATTGTTTGCCTTAGTTTACCTATTCGTAAGCTTTTTATTATGGCCGGTAATCCTCCGCTTGTTAGTAGTAATAATATACAGAGGCGCACTGAATGCCGTTAGCATTTTCTACCAGTCAACCTTTGGGTGACGCAGAGACAAAAAAAATCCTATGTTAGTGCCCATCTCATTAAGACTTCATTTACTTTTATTACCTAGTCAGTGTATTCTCGTCGTACTCACAAGCTCATCAATAATTATAGTTTTAGATAGTAGGTTCATAATTTGTTCAATAATATTTACGATTTTTTGCTACAAAATTTTGTTAATAAAACACGTCTAGTCTAGACAAAACCAATAAAAAAAACAGAACCAGCAATTTAAATATAAATAACGTACAATTTAATTAAAGGAATCCGTACCCACAGCGCTATCACTTCAAAAATCGTACACCTTCACCTCTGCCTTTGATTATCAACTTGACAATCTTGCTATGTAAAACTTGACTATCATATAAATTCTTTCTTGGTTCTTTCTCGTTAAACCCAAGGTTTTGTCAGTCGTTCTTATGTAATTACCTTATTTACTTGAAAGCTTGTTTTTTCTTCATAATGTTTGTAATACATATATTCCAATCTTTCCTTATTGGCTAAATTATCATTATTATGTCTTAAAACGTTTTTTGTATGTTAATTTTGATTGAGCGTCGATGGAAAGTATGTGTTAATTTAAGGTTTTTTTTTTGTAATAAATTCTCTGAAATTTATTGACGCGTTTTTTTTTTTGCGCATTCTCTTATCTGAAAATACTTCGGTATTATATAGTACATTACTATCGCGGCCTGCAACTGGCGCATTGATGGACAACCGTGAAAATCACACATACGTGGGATACATCAATGCCTGGTTGCGGCCAAGGCTTGTATAGTACTTTTCTCAACTAATGCGGGGAAATTCAAACTGAGTAGGTAAATTAATTATAAATTCCAGAATCAATGACGGACAACGATAATTTTTCACGCGCCAATATGTTTATTTATTTGTTTCTTCTTTACTTTAAGCAGATCGATTTGCAAGCCAAATAGAAATTTAAATATAATTTTTGTTAAGTTACCTCCTTGGTTGCCATGTGTTGAAGTAAAAAGTTCGTTCCATTAAATATTAGGACAGATATGAGGTTTCATAGTAATTTATTTGGCCGCTAAACATGCCAGATATGGATTTTCATAGTAACATTGCCTACCGCATCGTCACTTGCTTATGACCAGTACAGCAATTTGAATATATCTCGAAGAAGGTTGTCAAAATAATGCTCGAATTTCCAAGTATGTTTGAGAAAAGGATTTTTGCTTTTGATGTATGCTATAAATATCAAGGCGAAGCTACAGAAATCTGAAACCTAGTTCGAATTCAATATCAAAGAATTTTGCATACATATACAGCAGCTCCTGTAACCCCTGATTTCCATTTAAATTTTCCAAGAAATTCTATTCCGTCCCCTCAACCGTTCAAAGATCCAAGAATTAACCCTAGTTTATATGATACAATCATTCAATCGATCTTCTAGTTAGACCGTTCAATGTCTTCTAATTAACATGGTCGTCTTTAAGGCTGCCTGGTCATTGAAGCTGGAGAGTGCATAGCATGGAAGCCCAATAGACATACGGCTGTATTATCCGAAGGGAACACAGCTAGGGCACCCACATTTCGTCAGTTACGTTTAAGTCCCATGTAACATGGCGCGAGCCTATTGCCATCAACCGGGCACAACCAGCCAGACTCTGGTCTGTTACTGGGAAATTCATAATGGAAAACCCAATGATACTTTACTTGACCTAAGATTGGACCCAGGACCCCCGGACTAGTAGCAGACGAGCTTGCAACCACTTGACCAACAAGCTTTTGCTTTCCTGGAGTGTACTCTTCGCCATGGCTCTTCGTTCACACGATATTATCAGCATATAATCCTCTTGCTGAGACTGATGCTTACTCTCTGGGAGGGAATGGGCCGTAATCCACCACGCGTGCCCAGTGCGGGTAGGTATCGCTTACTCGCTCTTCTCAAATAGACAGGCAGCCTTACTTCGCAATCGGGTCAAGTACCCATGATTGCTGCATATGGCGTTGTCGTGAAATTACATGTAAATTATCGACGCTTCATTTTTAGCACCGTTTATGGGTGACGAGGCCTAGATAGTACAGCTTGTGAGAAAACCGGTGTTTGAGCCGTGAGACCTGAGTGTACGGGATTTTCATTGTTTGAAGTAAATACTGATTTGTAGGTGAACGAGTTTCTAAGAATTAAGTTGTTGTGGAAGACACGAAAAATGTAGGGTTTAGTTTAGAGATATCTTACATAGTAATTTTGTTTTCCTCTGCTTATTTTTCCTTTCGAAGTCTGAATGTTCAAGGTCCTCTAATTTTGGGTACAAAATAAACTTTTTGTGTGTTTCTAAAGCAATGTGATTTTTACAAAGTTCGTTACTTTTTCCTGCATAAATTATTAATTTTGTTTTATCTAATTTTGTCTCGACTTGATCGAAAAATTACTTTAAGTTTTCGAATAAGTTCCAGCGTTGTTCATCATGCCCAAAGTTGTTTTCTCTTAAAAAGAAATACTGTTCAATTACCAAAAAGATGTCCAATTGATGTAATTTTATTTATACTTATGGGTAGGTCGTGTATTGTCAGTTTTTTGTAGCATTGCCAACAGGTATGCTGACATACCACCATTGTTTGGAACTGGGCCGCCTTGATTCAGAATCCTTTAACTTCTTAAGTAATTCCATGAAATAAAATTAAACATTTTTTAAAGTATTTTATTTTTCATTACATGGCCTCCCACGCTACCGAATGCACCATCGACCTTAAACGATGACTTTCGACCGCTACAAAAAAAGTTGTGTCGCTAACATTCGTATGTCTTATTTCGTATGATAATAAGGACGTTTTTAGGGTGTTACGTAAATAAAGAAGTGTCTTAATAAACTGGTCAAGTGAAACAACACCAATTTTGGTAGCGCCTACAGTGTTAATCGATTGTATTGTGATGTCTGCAAGGAGTCCGACTGTTATGCCGCTGACCTCGTCACCCCATTGCGAGATCAATTCTTATTTGGTTACGATGCTAAAGAATACGGCCTCTTACTTGCAACGATATGTTTAATTCAATTTTGTTTGAGAAACACTTCACTAAGTGAATCGGGATCGTCTGCAGCGGATTACAAGTGACAGTCTCTTTGAATCCTTACTTTAATATCATAATTACGAAAGTGAGTTTGTTTGTTTGTTACGCTTTTAGGCTAAAACGGCTGAACGGATTTGGTTTAAAGTTGGCGCATGGGTGACCTGCAGATGGACATAGGCTACTTTTCATTCTGGATCGCAGACGAAATCGCGGGGAACAGCTAGTACTATTTAAATGAAATAACAATATGTACATTGATCCTGTATCTCTCAGTGACGGTACTTAACACACTTGTTTCATACTTAATTAGCTATTTACAACTAATGGCTCACACTTATCAGAGTGACATGAATATGAATAACTACGTTCTCAGTGGTGAGTCTGAGTACTGGTTGGTGGCAGAGTCAATTAACTAAGACAAGTCTACTCACAAAGAAAAACTAATACGGAATAGCAAATACAATGACTATAGCAATAAGTTTAGGAATTTGAATCATTTACTTTTACACAGTTCGTTGGACCCTACACTAGGATTTCCTGTACAGTGAGGAACAGTATAGTAGTATCTAGTTGAATTATTGCAAAAAATTACAAAGTTCGTATCTGTGTGTTACTTCGCAGTTCGTCTATGGAGCTTTGTACTAAAGTTCCTAATTCTGTCGGCTACAAATTCTCCATTCCATTTTCACCGGATCCTGAACATTACATGCATGCCTTTACATGCGACAAAGGAACTTCACAACCGCTTTGCGAATTTGCTAGCACTAATCCGCCTGTTGTCATGCTGATGGCAATACAAAATGTGTAAGATATTGCTGTGTCCGATGTCAAAGGAGTTGTGATCTATTGTGGAGGATTATATGGACTATGTTATATTGGTATTGTGCAATTGTGCAGGCTTGTTTGGCTTCTTGAAATTTTTTGATGAGGATAGTACCAGATAGGTTGGTGGGGATATGTACTTCATATCGTTTTAGGCAATGAATTGGTATGTTAAATTTACAAAGCAAGCTATGGATCTTGTCTAGAAAATGGCCAGCAATATCGCTGTAACTGGGTAATAACATAACTGCGATTTCAAACGTTTTTTTGCCAAGCAGGCCTTTGGATTCAATGCTGATAGAAATTACTATCGTTGTTAGTGTACCATACAATATGCCACCGCTTTGACCTCGTACAGTGTCTATACATTGTCTAAGAGTGTCCATGGAGTTTCTTGCCCGTTCTTCTTCTTAGGAACCTGCTACTACGCTTCAGAATGGGCAACTAGATTCTTTTCAATGACTGAACGACTCCCTGAGTTCCCCTGACCAACCAAAAGTGCTTGTGCCAATAGAGCTATTCCGGCGTTTCAAACCCATTATTTGGGCAAATAAATTATCTTGTATTTTGTATCGCGAGCCAAATCCTGGCGCTTGTTTGTCGAAAAGTATTACGACTTAACGAGCAATTAAAATATCACAGCTGTGTCAAAATAATGCCCAAATATTCCCACATCCATCACGAAAACTGTCGCTGCAAATATTTTAATCCAATACTGCATTTGTGAGTTGCGTGATTTTATGTCTATCCGCTTGGATATACATGTTGGCACTTGTCTTTAATTGACGTATCGTTATTTCACACTGATTCAGTCGCCCCTTTAGCAGTCTTTCTAAAAGCTGGTGCTCATGAGTTTGTTGCCGTTCAGATTATATTGTGCATGACTAAGTTAGCCCGCATTGTTTCCTGGGTATCTGCTTGTTCTTGTGGCTACGTAATAACAGCCGCACGGGTCGATCCATCAGGTTAAGCTACGCTTGCCGGGGTTGGTCCGTGGATGGGTAACCATATTTACATACCGAGACTCCTTCGTGCCTCGGAAAGCAAGTTCAGCCATTGGTCCCGGCTGTCATTTGTGGATCTTTGACAGTCGTTACGGGTCGTCAGAAGCCCGACAGTCTGACAACCAGTCTTACCAAGGGGTATCGTATTACCCAGTTACTGGGTTGTGGAGGTCAGATAGGCAGTCGCTTCATGTAAAATACTGGTATTCAGCTGCATCCGGTTAGACTGGAAGCCGACCCCAACATAGTTGGGAAAAGGCTAGGCAGATGATAGAAAAGTATTTAGAGTTAATTATAATACGAATACCTATTCCACATCTTGAATAATCTTTTGTTAGAGGACTCAGTCTGGCCCACATTTTGAATCATAATATCCACAATTAACACGGGCTTAAGTAGTTCATCATTCGGGCTTATATTCGCGTTAAACATAGTAGGTAATAAATGTTCATATTTTTGATACCATCCATCGCAAATGGGTTTTACTGAACGGTAATTAATAGCATTTTATTTCAGACGATGATCCCTCGCATTCGTACCATTATATCTCAATGTTCATATACAGTGTGATTCTTTATATTGTGCACATATCGAAATGAGGGAATCTATGCTTAAATTTATAGAAGCCAAAAATAAGTAAAAAATTTTTTTTTTTTTTTTATATAATTTTTAAAAACTGTTACCCCAATGTAAACAAAACGATGTAACTTTTAAACTAAATGATCTATCACGATGAAACAAACTCCGTAATGATTGGAAGTAATTAGGCTTAACCAAAAAAAAAAAATTGTACCCTCAATTGAAAATATTCATGTTTTTTTTAGCAAAAATCTTTTTTTTTATTCGGCAATTTTTACAATAATCGTAAAATTTCTCAATAAGACGCTCATTACCATTACACCTTTTAATATTTTTGCTAATACTAATATTTTTTAATATTTTTCCCGTTGATAAAATTAAGCATAGATTCCCTCATTTCAATAAGAGCACATTATGAAGAATCACAGTGTATTACGCTTTCAACTGTAGCTGTAGCTCACTTCAAATATTCATGATCGATGCGTTGTTCCAGCTCTATCACAAAATCCAAAGAAAGAGTCTCTTTGAGTTATTCAAAGACAAATTCATCGCGTTTATTTCACTTTAAAAAAATCCTTTGTACATTTTGACTACAAAAGGTTCCATGAGACAGTTAAATCTTATAAATACTAGATTACGCTTGGATTTGAAATAAGATAAAAAAGGGTCGTTTTTATCGTAATCTTCGTTTTCAGTTTGTTTCATTTCTATTCGTTTCTTTTGCTTGAATATGATAAGCCGACTAGAAATGTAACAACTTGAATAATATTCATAAGTAATGAGAATGACACAATAATAATACGTAATCTTTTTTTTTCTAATTTTACACGTCTTGTGAAGGTGTTACGTACTTTTACTTTTTAATCTCTCTAAAGCAATGTGTAATGCAATGTGTGTAATTATAATCAGCTGAATGAAAGGCGTTTTTTATCCCTTTCTTTGTTTTGGTTGGCGGTAGGGCTTGTTCTAAGTCTTTCTGGCTAGCTACCACTATCTTATTTAAATCAGTCGCCTTGACAACAATGTTAACAGCATTGTTGTTTCGTCAGTTAGAGGTAAGATCCAGTTCCTCTGTGGTTGAGGATTCCGGGTGAAGCTCGCCTCTACACCTTCGGCCTGATTATCATTATCATCAGGTGAGATACAGGCCTAGAGCTTCCCCGATGTTGTTAAAAAAAACATGTTTCTTTACTGCCAAGGGTTAGGTATCTATTCCATAGTAGTCATGAGTATACTATTTGAAATTAGTCAGTTCCTTTTTATTTTACAGCAAGTCGTCGTCAGTTTCCGTCCTGCTGTTTGTAAGACTTTTTAACGAAGTTACTGACATCGTGTCATCTCATCTGTTATTCAAATCAAATCAAATCAATCAAATCATTTTTATTTGCATAAAAAACATGGTATTTTAGATGTTGCATTAAAATTTGTGCTTACATGTTTTGCTATACATACATAGCATGCAAACTTGTCGGCATGCGTTACATCACATAATATTATACAATTGTTGCAGCATATTTTGTCTCCATATTCTTATAAGTAGCTGAGATAACTCTAATACAAATACCTACCACGATTTTGTATTAGTTGTGGCATTGAATCATTGTTATTTACGATGATGATCATTAACGCGTAGGCGAGTGAAATAAATATGGAGCTATGGCAATGCTTGTGGTAAACCAATTGATACTTACGTCTCCAAGTAAATATTTAGAAAAATATATCACGTAACAAATTGCAAAGCAACACACACCGATATCGGCCTAAGTTTTGCATCCGGCCATCTACCTGAAATGGAAATTATGGTATCTTATCTAATCCCATTGTGATAACGTGAAAGTCATTCCGGATATTGGAAATGTTGACCTCGAATTTCGATTAGCGAGATGATTTTACACGAGCTTTGATACATTTGCCTGAGGGTAGAACCAAACCACGGTCTATCGACGACGTTATGACATTTTTTGCAGACTTATGACAAAGCGTTTACCCGCGGCTTCGCCCAAATAGAGGTCGGATAAAAATGATCCTATATCCCAGGACATGGTCTACCTGTGTACCAAATTCGTTCGAAATCTGTTCAGCCGTTAAGGCGTGATAAGGTAAAGGACAGAGTTACTTTCGCATTTATAATATTGGTATGGTTGAGGTGACGGTCTACGGTCGAAGGTCTGCCTGCCGATGTTTTTGACCACTATGCCATTAAAACGGTATTAGAAACTTATACTAAGTACACGTTCTGGTTTCCGTGCAAGTATCTTCGCTTCTTTCCACCCGTGTTAGGAAGTAGTATTTTAATAGCACGCTATATTAGAATAATTTGCAGGAGTGTACGGTATGTTTAGTGAAATAGTGACATTTTCACGAGCTGCGGTTATTAGCTCACTCACATAGGTAAATTGAAGAATATACGACGGGACGACGAAGTGAGTTCATTCAATCAGTCCTCTCCCATCCAATTCTGGAAAATGGTTTCAATGGTCCAAAGTACCAAACTCTGTAACACTAAAACAATCAACCCTTTTCTTGTAGTTCTTAATTCTTCAAGGACTTTCTAATTAACTACAATAGTATTTGGTCCGCGCGCGGCCCGTCCGCGGTCATACAGGTTAAAGGACATAGCGGATGTTTACCATCCGGACGAAGCCGTATTGATGATTATAATTCTTTAAATAAATATTTGATACCTCCGCGAGTCATGTTTAGATCAACATACAATCCGATACTGACCTACAAACGTAAGAAAATTTGAATTTCTCGGGCTACTCTAAAGCATTCGCCTTAACCAACGTACCTAATTGACTATTCTAGTTTAGGTTCTAAATCCGAACTCTACAAAATCGATACTCATCTATTACGTATAAAATCGATGCTCCCACGGAGTGAACCAGACTTGGTAAGTATCTCGGATTTGATTGCCGACCTCATATTGGCTGCAATAAAGTATTTTGTAGGGAAAGTGCCAATAAAATAATTTCGATTGGCATTCTGATTGCTGATTGGGAATATCCAGTGATACTGTAAGTAATACGTAAGCAGTATTGAATAATTTACGAAAGTGTCGCGTAATGTTGTCTTATCTTAAGGACTGTTGTATACGTCACTTTTTCTTGAATTCGCCATATTGGATCAAATCATTTTCTTATGTCTATTGTTTCACATACTGTTTTGAGAAAGGGATTTCGTTACATACCATCCAGGAGGGAGACCTTTATCATTTCGGAATTGGAACCAGGTGTTCAAATTAAATTTCAGACCATACGGCACCTTATGAATGGTCGTACCGAAATCGAAGTGAAAGAAGTTGCGCGGGCGCTGTTCGTGAGTCCATATCGCAGTTGTGAACCCACCTCGCGCGTGTTTACGCGCATCGGCGTCTGCGCTTGTCTCTATTGTCGTTTGTATCGTGATTAATGTGCGATTTAATTTTCTATTCGGTTTTGTGTAATACTTGTTACGTAGCATTGTGATTTTAGCCGTTGACGAAACAGTGATAGAAAGTTATGACAGTTTTTCCACGTGGAGGTTTTTGTTGAAAATTGATGGAGTTGAAATCGTTGTCTTTACGATTTCTTTTATTACTTACATCAAAACTCATGCTCATAATCTCCTAAAGATGTCACGATAATTAACACATGCGATCTCTAATTTACCCGCTTCTAATTTTACATGCACAAATAGACGAGGAACGACTTAACTATTACATTTTCAGTTGAACGTTTCCATTTAGTGAGACGACATTGAGTTAACCGATAACTAAATACGGGCATTGTTGTCGGCAGTAGTAGTTAATCAGTAACCTCGCGAAAGCTCCTTGTATGGTGCATTAAGTATGGCGTCGTGAACTCGTGACGCTCTTCAGCTCTTGTCACGTCGTTTATAAGTATTGATGCAAGGAAATGAGTTTGTTCATGCAGTCTATCAAGTAGAATAGTTAATAGGCTTTATTCTTGTGTTGTATTGTTATCTTATTGTTTTACTACAATAAATTCGTTACATGAACCACCTTGGAACAGAAATTGACATGATCATGACCAGTTTTTGATAGCGCAGTCTTGCAAACCAAAATGCCCGGAGCAGTCGTCCTTGCAAGGAAGGACAGCGTATATTATTTATTTTCTCTGTTAGTTTTATCTTTATTACTAATTTGTATTTCTTTAAGGAGTGCCTAGCCTAGGTCTCGTACAGCATAGAGACATGACTTAATTTATGAATGCAATAGGTGAATGTGGGCTGAACAGTATGCTCTTCTGCCCACATGATTCCATTGATGTGTACATCAAGTCTTCATTTACCCAATACGAGTCATTATTTCCAATAAACAAGTTTTATTTTATTTTCACTATTGACATTTCCATTCAAAGTCGCATCCTCTTCATGCAGTGCATCTGTGTCGCATCCTCAGCTTTTGGATTCTATTTGCTTGAACCAGATTTCACAAGTTGTTGCCTTGGTACTTCGTGTACCTACCCTTTATTTAAACCAGTCTCTTGTTCAATTAAGTCCATTCGGTGCCAGTAGTTTCTATGTATCTTGTAGTTCCTTGTCCAACGAAGTGTCATTTAATTAGATCGTGATAGGTCAGTTGATTCTTCTCGCCCGAAGCTGATTTTAGTTTTAAGTAGTAAATATTTTGTCGATATATTCAATTTATGTTTGTATAAGCATTCATTGAGGCTTGGTAACATTTTCCTGGTAGACCGATGACCTTGTGGAATTTGCTAGATGCGGGAAGCACAGAACCGGTCGAAGTGGCGGTGCTTGGGGAGCCCTGTGTCCAGCAGTGAACGTCTTTAGGCTGAAATGATGATGATGATGAATATGTACCTACAATTTGTGAAAAATCAAGTACCTATTTGTTTTGATTTAATAAGTTCCTGATTTTCTTTGTATCGTATAAATCAAAGTCGCTTTTCGTGTCTGTCTGTGTGACCACTGCGCTCTTCACCATCATTTAAAGCATTTACTCTGGAAGGTCATCACACGTAAGTGTCTTCATCATTCTCCTGGCCTGATTCTAATTTGTTTATGGTCGGCGCAACATGTCTTTTTCTTCCATACTTCTCTATTAGTCGTTATCTAGATAGCCACCCCCATTCTAGCCATATCATCTTTCACACAGTTCATCCATCGTTTTTTGGTATTCCCCTATTCGTATAGCCATCCATATTAACAGTTACAACATACGTACGTTCCGTGAATAGTAACAAATAAATGATTATATATATCACAGAAATCTCGTTGTTTTGACATGTCACAGTTGCGAAGTAGGGGCGGGTCGCTAGTAATACATAATAATTATTTCATAAAACCTGCTTCAGTCCATGTAATTAATTACCAACCTAAGTATCGGGGATCTGTCACAGCCTCATAATTTTAGTCGCAACTTGCTAATTATGTAAGTAATTTATTATGACAGGTAATTACTGAAAAGACTATACCACCCTATTCGTCATTCTATTTAATGCTTCAGTGGAACATGAAATTAAAAGCAATCTTAAGAAATAAGTTACAGACACAGTATAATTAAGTAACAGTATTATGTCTTCATATAAAACGGCAGAAACGTCGCGCTTCGAATCTCAGTATATATCAGTACGCTACAGTATCGAATGCGCGGCAGTTACGAACGGACGCGGAAGGTTTATCGTAGGTAATTATTTCAAGATCACTGCCGAGATATAATACTGTTACTTTATTATACTGTGCTACACCGTTATGTGCGTACTTATTTACGTATATAAATACATGAACGCATTATGCGTAAAGCATGCATGTCAATATTGCTCAATGTTTAATTATAGTCCCTGAAGCTACTTCAAATTGATTAGGAAGATTTAATATTGAAGCTATGCTATATTTACATATTATACAAGTTTTTGTGGTATTAAGTAGGTAATGGATTCAACCAGGTCTTAATCTGTCAACTGCTGGACATGGGTCCTGCCCTAGTAAAGTACCCTTCATCATCTTACGGCCATCAACTGAGTAGATGCTCACTTATGTAATCATCATGATTAAAATTAAGATCACCATTTCCCAACAGTGTTTTGCTAAGCAACTGTGCTATTACTGTGTAAAGTTCTTAAGAGTTCCTTTACTTTATAAAAGTACTAGCTTCCGCCCGCGGCTTCGCCCGCGTGGTATGTCGATAAAAAGTAGCCTATGTCCTTTCTCAGGCTCTAGACTATCTGTGTACCAAATTTCATTTAAATCGGTTCAGTAGTTTTGGCGTGAAAGAGCGACAGACAGACAGACAGACAGAGTTACTTTCGTATTTATAATATTAGTAAGGATTTTACACTATAGGGTCGCAGATGGTTAGTCAATTCTGCGAAATTATTATTTCAAGTTTGTTGAAGTAAAACTGATGTCAGAGAAGGAAAGTCATCCGTCAAAGTAACTAAGCTTTTAAGCACTTCATTGAATAAGAATCCGTTTTTATTTTTCTCACACATGAAGGTCAACTTAAAATGTGGGTCTAGCAATACAGGTATCCCGCTGCTTCATAGACATATAGTGCAATTAATAATCATTTGCATTGTGCCGATTTTGTCCTTCAGAAACAAATTTAATACATTTATAAAGCACACAATCGTTCAGTTCAATTCGTATCAACTTGCAATGTGTTCAAACTTCAAGTAATACCTGATATCTAAGTTTAGTATTACAAATTTGCATAGCGCAGATAGTTCGTTGGCTTAGGTTACGTAGATCAGACAATCTATCTAGGAGTCGAAGGTTGTCCTGCCGCAGACTGAGATCTAAGCCGTTTCGAAACATCTAGTTTCTGAGCTTACATTGTTCTCTGATTTAGAACTAATTTAACTTGTTTCACACTTCTGGCTATAAAGTACGTTGATACGTCAAATTACGAAGAGTAGAGCTAATTAAATTTAATTAAAAATCTTTTAAAAACAAGCTTTTAATGAACTTAACAGGGTTTTCCCAGGGCCACCTTCCGGCTCCATCATCAGACCCTGAACACCACCTAGTGTCAAAGCACTTCTAATGAGTCCAAACACGATGGTGCTATCTTGTTTGATTGAGCAGTTCTTATAGCCAATTTCCGGCTCCATCATGAGACCAGGTCCATGGTATCATTTTTTCAAAATGTCCTTGTTATTATATAAGTATGACAAGTTTTAGCTCAATCGGATGCCAGGAAGTGCTTGAGAACAGAGCAAGCTAATATGAAGCTTGTAAAAATTTGATACTCCAAAGAGTTGGAATGAAACTTGGTTTGAACTTGTTTTAAAAAGTTTAAACGAGTTTCGTATGTCCTCTTTTGTTGTGCAAACCACTATCTTGTATATCTACGGAGCCTACACTGCAAAAAATTGAGATCCTAATTGATCTTTTTTGCCTATTCTGGACTCGAGCTAGGCTTTCCACTCTTTACATCATTACTTGGTCATTGTTTTTTGAACGTCTTACTATCGTCGTGGTACAAACCTTATTTGGACATCTACTTACCCCTTTCGTGATCCCGTCTAAACTTCGCTTCGGTTCGCTTAACGCTTCGGTTCATACCCACTCAAACCGTTGACACGTTCTTTGCACTTGGGTACTTATCAATCAAGGGATTGTAAATATTCTTTGTACCTTATACAACATGTAACGTAATTAACGCACACTCTCAAACACCCCAATTAGAATATTATGTTATAATCATAATACATACACTGAATTTTTAATTTAACATGTATATGCATTGTTATTTACTAAATTAGTTATACCAATTCTTGGAGAACTTTTTAGTATTTAGTATTTTATTTTGTATTGAATGATGGAATTTGTATGAATACAAATAAAACTGCGATTTTAAAAGTCTTATTACTTTGATTTACGGTCCATTTCAATTTGTTTTGACTGTACAGCGTTAATATGACAATAATTTCCGTAGTTTTAATTATTTATGGGATAAAAAATTACCTATATTAAAAATTATATAAATCGATTCAGTAAACGATTCTGAACAAACTATTTTCAGGATGTGCGTTAATTAAGTTACATGTTGTATATTAAAGTCAAGCAGTCAAAGGACTAGCGACCTAGAAACAGTAGCTGCGTATTTTGAACCAACGTCCTTGACAAGTCTTTGTCTGGTAGTTAGTCGGGCATTTGCGCCAACTTTGGTGGAGAATTAGTTAACATAACATTGTACTAGCAAATAAGCGCCTGTAACTTTGTCCTGACATTATTCCGTCCCTCAAAGTAGTGTATGGCTTTGTCAATATAACTTGTTTGTTTGGCGAACCTGTTAAATTTTTTTTTACTTGGATTATTATGTAATTTCTATTCTTCGGTCACACTCTAATCTTGTACTCAGAAAGCTTTGTTCGTCGTGTTGATTTCTTCAGATTTGCTCAAAATCGATGCTGTTCTTAGAATCTGAATATATTTAACTAGCTAAGATTTTAATGAAATTGATGATAAATTAAACCAAGTTCCTAGACTTTGTTGCCAGAAAGCCTCAACACTAAAGTAATCCAAATCCATTGTAAGTAAAGTTTATCCTATACACCCCGAATTAACGCCTTTCTGTGCCCGGCGTTAAACATTTCCGAAAAAACCCTAATTACACAAGTTCTTTCAATGTTTCCTTACCAACTTAGCTGAAGAGGCAATATGGGAAACCTTTTGCAGAAAGGACTATTGTTTGAAGTTTCCGTGAATGCTTGCTGTTCCAATTGTTTTTTGGAGTTCTTTGTAGATTGTTTTTATTTTCAAAAGCTTTAGTTACTAGCTACAATGAGTACTTACTTGCTTTATATTTCTCTCTCTCTCTCTTAATTACCTACGAAAGTACATTTCGATGCCCAGCAGAATATTCTAAGTCTTCCTACGTTAAGTAGGACACTTGAAGCTCTATCTAAGTTCAAGTTTCCAATCACACACTATGCATCTTCCTGCTCAAACATAGACACTTTCTATCAAGCGGTCCTAACAAGAAACCTATAATGAACAGGCGCTCCACAGCTGTTACTTCGACTAACTTTGATTGGATCTGGGAATTTACAAAATATGCTAGGATCTTCTGTACTAATTAATATTGAGCAAAGCTTTCCTAGAAGTAAATTGTGTTCTGAATAATGAATTATTACTTACTTGAGGATGGTATATCGGTTTTATACTAACTGCGTTCTGCTCTGAGAACGGAATCGTATGGAGAATGCAGTCTGTGTGGGCTAAGACGAGGCAAGTTAGCCCCCACAAGTGACTATACTTAAATGTGACCGTCGTATCCTGGGTTGAGCCGTCTTAGCTGACTTTTTTTCACGCCATGAACTATTTTCATAGCTCTCGTCAAAACGTGACAAGATTCGTTTGTAAACTAATGCCAGCTGTAACACAGATTAAAGGATTATTAGTCTTGTCTTTTTTCACGAATCGCTTACTCAAAACTAAAAGTTAAACCTGCGAAGGCATTTTATGACATCATTAGGAAGAGTTATGAGCAATTTCTGTTGGATTTTAGGTGAAATCGTACTTTAGTTGAGACGTGAAGTGAATAAGTGAATTGGACTCTTAATTCTATGTAAAGCATAAAATTAAAGAGTCGTCCGGATATTCAATATGAGGATTTATTTCAAGGAGTATAAGATTAATAAAATGGTGAGTTTTTTGGACATATTGATTAGGGTAACATTATGGTGCGCTTACGGTTTACACGGGCAATTAAAATTAATCAATCCTTGACAATGCTTCGTATTGCCGTAAACTGCTTGGTGTTGCCGATTTCCGACACGTTATAGTTAACAAAGTTACATTTAAAATTGCGCAATATTGCACAATTAAGTTATCGGGTGTAAGCACATCTTTATACTGTTTCAAGGTGAATGCCACAAGTCATTGGCCATGTTTGAAAGTCGAAACTTATTTAATCATCCTTGTGGTATCCCAATGCTCTTTTATAATTTGTTGACTGACTTGTTGTGACCACTCTTTAAATTTTATCAAATTGATGAGCGCAAATCTTATTACCTACTAAATGAACGATTTTGGACAGAACTCAATGAAAATTCATACATTTTTCAAGATGCAATGGTTAAATTCTCTCAGTATGCAAATATTTGAGGTTTTGCACACAGACTGTTTCTGGGCTAAGGAGTTTCCCGGACTGCCACACATATTGAACTGTTCTCAGAACCTTGAAGTTCATTACCTAAGCTTTTTTAAGTTAGCGTAGACTGTTCTGAAAATTTCGCAGTATTAAGTTAAATAGTTCCCAGTTTACTTACTATTCTGAATTCTGTGAAAATCGTGTCGCATAATCGTTTGGAACAAACTTCTAAAATTGTCTTTATTTTCCTAATTTTTTTTTATTTACCTAATTCAAGACGAGGACGTTTCACGTTTTTATGTAAACTTATTGTTAACATATTATAACCTATGATAAAACAAAATACGTTTATTTGCGGTAAACATGACGCAAAGAAAGAACACAAATACGAAAAGATCAAGTTGGGGGAAAATATGCGTCACACCCAAGCAAAACGGCCATCGCTCAGCATAATGCTACGACCCTATGGGAGACTGAGCCCCAGCGCTGGTTGGTGGTGGTGGATACTCTAGTTAAGAAACAGATATATCGAACATATTTCGAAGCTTCTGCCGATACCTACGACGAATTTCTTTTTTACTCGTGTTTCTTCGACCCAATTAGATCTCATTAATCTCATATAAAAGTACCGAGAATTCGCAACAACAAAATGGATCATCAAAACAACTTGATTAATTTCATTTCAGTATCACGTAGCGAGGCTTGATTATTATTACTATTTAATTAAAACCTTTTATCTTAGTTAGACGAAGGCTGTTCAAATTAGTAAGTAGTGCTTCATTAAACTTATTTTGGGAAATAAAAACGATTTTAGATTTTTTTTAAATATTATTAACACAAATCAAGAGTTATTTTAACTATTATTTATAAAAATATTCTTAACAAAATCATAATAATTATGACACGATATCCTAAGTCGATATTTACGAGCGCAAGCCTGTCATCTGAAAGAGACCGCACGCCGATTTCCGCTGGCTTATATAGGGCTGGTCACTCGTAGCTCCCTCTGGTCTGAAGTTGCAGCTAACACTTAAGATTATGTAAATAATTTATATTGTACGTATTTCTCAGTTTAAACTTTCAAGGGGTTTACAAGTAGTGACCGACTGAAGCTTCGTTTTCGGCTTTAAACCAGCAGAAGCTTCGGCTAAGCCGAAAATCAGAAGTTCGTGAATTGTCGCGCGCACTTCGTAAAGCTCGGCTATATCAGGTGCATCAATACAACAAGAAAAACACGAAATTTTGTATCTTCTAATGGAATTATCGTGTTTTATTTCTTTTAAAGCCTATATTTGCTCTTTCTCTATTTAGGTGTAAAAAAAACAAGATTTCAGTGTACAACGGAAATAATAATATTTTTTAATGTCTAAATCATTTTCGTTTTCGGCCGCAATTAAGCTTCTTTTCGTTTTCGACTGAAAATCCATTTTCAGTCACACACTAATTACAAGTTGAATGTTGGATTTTCATTTTAGGTTAAGCAAGTTACAAATAAGGATGAAATTTAAAAAAATATATTAGATGAAAGTATTTGCAGAACAATATTTTGCTATGCCACGAACAATAAGTATGTATTTGATGGACGGTTTTAATGAAATTGACGAGGTATAGCTGCTAGGGAGGCTTATTCGGCTTCACGTGACGAGATGACGCAATATTGGATGATGGTGGATTTAATATTTTTGTAATTTAAAAATGCTACAACACTAACATAGTTGTTTAAGACCTTTGTTACTAACGTTATATGGACATTTTCTTAGTCTGAAATAAATGAATTTATTATTATAAGTAAAAGGATAAAGTAAGAAATTCAGGCGTACAAGTACTTATTTATAAATCTTTCGTATACGCAATGTTCAGACTCATGTTTTATAATTCCAATTACTGGAGTTGCTGATAATTATGTATAAAGACTATAAATATTGCGTTAACAGCTTAGAAACATGCGATTTATTGTGCCATCAAGTAATATCCCTCTAATCATAAACTTGCATTAATGTGCAATTCGTTATAAACACTGCTCTAACCACTGGTTCCCAATTCTGGATCATTTCATTGACAGACGGCGGTGTCTGCCAATGAAATGATCCAGCAAAAGAACCAGCGAGCTTCGGCTGCAAGGCACTAAGCCTTCGTACGCACGGGTGATTTTTAACTCTAGGTAGGTACTGAGCCGAGCATTGGGAATCCAACAGAGCGCAACCGAGAGCGCGTCGAAAAAGAGCACTGTTGATTTTCAACTTTCGACGCTAAGCAGTGCGTTAAAAATCGTCGCGTTAAGAACGGCCCTTTGAAGGCTATTCTTAATTCACTGCTTCATTTGCTCGACAGCATAATTACCAAAATGAATGTCACATTGAACTGCATTGCAATTGTAAGTGTGTTACGTAATTACCAGGCGGGCCCTAAGGGCAATAAATAAGTTGGCAACTTTATGAACTTTAAATGTATATTGTTCCAGCGTCCCAATGGTCCGGAGTGTACTCCTCCGTGCCGGCGCGCGCAGCCATCACCGCGAACCACCAGCACGCCAAAGCGAACTCTTGCGCAGCCAACTGTCAACAATGATGCTTCTGGTGAGTACTTAGTATTTTTAGTTAATTTTGTGTGTTCTATGATTGATTCACAGAGATTTGACTGAAGAGGAAGCAAATAATACAATTAAAAAAAAAACGGGATTTATCTAAAAATGAAGTTCGATATCAATTAGTAACAGTGATAACTCAGGAGTAATCAATTAAACCGGATGTATTTACATAAAATACCATTTAAATGTGAAAGTTCAGAAAATTGACAAATATCAAGATAGCTAACTTTCATTTTAAGAAACGGCTCTAAACGCGACAAAATAAAAAGTATTACAATTTACATGTACGCACATACATTGTGAAATATGTATGGCGATTAACAACTAACATGTAGACGCATTAAAAACACAATATTCACGCGTTCTCATTGTCACCATTTGTCTCGCAGTTAATTTGGTTTCGTTTCAACAAAATGACACTCCTGGCGCTCCACGGCGTAAAGGATTTCGTAAATTATCACAGAGTTTAAAATTCTTTCGTGACAAATCGGTGCCGTGGCGGCTTTTACTGCTCACGCTTTTAACCCCACAGAAATCATTAAGGCCTCCATTCGTTTTAATACTACAATTAGAAAATCTCGTAATTTTTTACTTTCATGTTTCTGTGGGTGTTATTGTCCCTCCAGTGTTCAGTTTAGGGTTGAGATTAAACAGGGCTTTTGCTGCTCATTTGCAATAACCGTTGGATTTCATGCGTGTGAAATGCAGTTTAGCAAGTTACTGCGGAGCTTACTTAACCCTTCGTTTGATTAGTAGGTTAAGCTGGATTGACGATGAGGAACGGAATTTGAATCTGCTTGAATAAAGGCTCTTACATACTGGGGCGATTCGCCGCGCGAGGCGACGCCGCCGCATTGTTCGCCGTGAGAAATTGTTTTGTTAAAATTCTCGTCACGCGACGAATCGCCCCAGTATGTAAGAGCCTTAATAGTAGCTAGGTTTTGCTCAATGGCGTTATAATGTGATATTTCTGGATTGATAATAAGTACCTTATTAAAATTAACCTATTTGGTCACAATTAAATTATCATTTCTAATTGTTCTATCTAACCTAGATGTTTCACTCCGATCTCTCATCAGGTACAATGACATCACAATAACAATGCGTTTCGACCTGTCAAAGATACGCCCTCAGTCTATTTCTGCGTACTACTGTCTGGCCATGACCGCAGTCACGTTGACACGCCAAACACCCGTTCGGCACACGTAGGGTTGAAAGTTCCAAATGTCCCTTTAACCCCCTTAGACCGGGACATGTTGATGTTTCACACACGTCCCTATATTCTGATCCTTAAATGAATCTGCCCGATTTGCAAATTTTATTATACGGAATTTATTCCCTGAATTTAAAGTGGGGGCGGATTAAATGAATTGTTTAAACTTGGAAATATTTAACAAAAGATCGTTTAACAGTTATTCAGATTCTTTGTTACGGTTTAGCTTTGTGAAATACCTTTAAAACGTTCAACAATTCTTGGATATAAATTGCTAGCAATGCTATTTTCCGTGTAGTTTCATCGTCAAACCATAGACATAGACGTCGATTTACATAAAGCTATTGCATGTCAAGTTTCCTGCGATATCTGGATAAGGCAGCCCTATTGTTACTGTGATTATTGGCACACGTTACCCTACTTTGTCCTCGTACCCTTTGCATTTGAATTAGAACCTTACGCAGATGTAATCTTCAAATACGTTTGGTTCGTTCGTAGCTTAGCTAATGGAAAGTATCAGTCTGTTTTCACTTCCAGCATGCCTTGTTTGAGGAATTAGTTTGGTTATGGATTCTCAGTACCGTGTTCGTGATTATGTGTAATTGTTGATTGAAGAAGCGGTATCTCGAAAAACACATTCCGGCTGGTATTAATTAAATACCATTTTTATGCTCTCTTTTGCTCTTATTGCAATAATTAAGTAGACAGGTACTTACTCAGGTTTTGCTACGTTCTTTCAGGAAATCATCGATTACATTTTATTTACATAATAGTATAGTCAAACACGAAAGACCAAAATGAAGATCATATTATGTCGTAATGATAGAAATAGTTCTCGGAAAGTGTAGCATATCGTGTCACTGTATATGAATCGAAACATATTAATTGGATAGAAAATTAAACTGCGTGTCTATCAATTTCGCTTCGTTTAACGTATCAATTAGAGCCATCGATAACCGACGTGAGGTGCGGTTCTTTCGCGGTTCTTTGCCCTGAAGTGAAAGGAAAACTTGTGTTAAATAATATACCAGAGAGAGTCATCATGAGAGACTTGATTAACCACGCTAGGAATAAACCAAGACTAAAGTAAATGCACGAAATCTTAGAAGTAAAAACTGTTACGAAACACATCAAGAAACACAGGACGTGCTATCTCGCACATGTTCACAGACGCGGCAAACCACACCTTTTATATGCAGCAATGCAGTACTAGGCCAAATCCAAGAGAGTAGGCTGACCGATTTACGCATGGAACGACAACCTAAGACAGGACATGGCGTGCTTCACCAAGGAAATCAACTTCTGGATGGACATGGCTGAAGACCGATACAAGATCACGAAAGCAGCCAGCGAGATCTACAAGAAACCTGAAACGGACAGCAGCGAGTCCTTGGACAAAGACTCAGAAAACAGCAAAGTGTAACACAGCACAGCAGGGAGATAGAAAAGAGCCGAGAACGTAGCATATCTCCGCCAATGGATTCAACGGTGAAGATGGAACGGAGCCAACTGGTGGCGACGTCGTAAAAAGATGCCCATCCTTAGATAAATATTACCCGTCTCTCCACTAGTCCATTGCTTACTCAAGGATGCATATCCGGTAGGCTCGCAAATCCTTCCATATCCCGACGGGCACGATCTTTTCCCTACCATTACCCGCGCCCCCCGGTCTACTCTTTGATATGCAATGGCTTCTGTAACCCCATGAACCATGAGGCTCCAGGGGCTTGTGCAAATCCTGGGGTTCATTCGATTTATCGAGTCTGGTTAAGCCACGCTGGGGTCGGTGCATTTCATTAATTCATTCATTTTTTTGACGTACGTTTCCAGATAGTTCAATGTACAACCACGTTAGCCACTCTTAAAGCATTCCGTGTTCGTGTCGATATTTTATCCATCGAAGACTTTCGTGTAGTCAATTTATTATTCAAATGAGCTCAATTTATAGGCCGCAGGTAGAGCTAGCGAGTTGACGTGCAGACTAGTTCCGAGTCTGGAACCGTACGTGTGAGCCACCTTAACATGAATTATTTAGGAGCACTGGAGCAGGAATATTATGGTCTTGGTCTCTAGCCTGCCAGCCTTATGGAGCAAGGTTGTTTGTCTTAGAACGATCGTTTCAAGTTTATGCATTAGTTTGCAACGGGAACAAGAGCTAAGACGTCGCTAAGTACATTCCGGTGGAGTAAGTAATGTTTCATTAAGCAAGCATCGTCCCACACGTGCTTCGCGTAATCGTATACATCGATCTGGTTCCCCTATGCAAACAAATTGAATTAACTCTACCGTCTAGGTATATTTCTAGTACATCAGAGCAATTTAGTTTTCCGTATATGGAATATACAAATCTACATATTGCCTTGACACAAAATAGAAACTGAGTTTGTTTTAAGATATCCGGCTGGTGGGTGAACAAATATCTACGACGACGATGTCGGATTTCCTAAGGGTACGAACTGTTCGAGAACTTTGAAATAATTTTAATTACGAAAAGGACCTTGATACTGGTCAAAGTTATTCTAAAGCAGGAAAACTATCTTCGCAAAACACTTGAGAGTCTCTCCACTAATTAGAATCACACAAAAGTTACAGCATTTTGCAACGAGCAGCGCGGTAGTAATAACCCGAGTCAACATTTTTGCCACGGAAGCATTTCAAAGAGAGTAATAGGTAATAAAGAATTGGATATATTTCGCCATAAAATATGTCCGCCGATGTCCTTTTACGAGTGGTATTTAATAGCAGTCTTGAGGCATTACGTGGTCTGGATGTATCATGATATTAAATATTATTATCTTCGGCTTTATGGAAAGGCAATCGTGTTTGAGTGACATCTATAGGCCTACCTCTATATACCTATACGGAATCAGCGAAAAGGGTGGTCTACCTAGAAGCTAAAGGAAAAAGATGTCTTTTACACTTGAATCATCAAAATAAATACTAACGGAGAAACTATGTTTTACTCATATACTTAAATAAGTTCTGCCAATGAAAGAAATGCCAAAAAAACAAAAAAATATATAATAACAAGCTCAATGACCTGAATATGTCATGCATGTGTTACGCATCAAATCCTGAGGTCAGTACAGGATGGTCACAGAAACGGGACAAGGCTGTGGCGCTCGACTAAAACATGGAGAATTACAAAGGAATAAATATGGAAGGATAAAAGAAGAAAATCTTTTTCTGTGGAAAGATTTTGTTCGAGTTTAGAGGTTCAACAAAGAACCTCTTAAACTCGAACAAAATTCTTGTATAAGTACAAACAAAGCGATGGCGTTTAGCGCGGTAAGCATTATGTATTTACAGTTAGGAGACAATCACAAACTCATCACGGAAAGTAGACTCAATAAAACTTACCATTCGACCCAGAACTTATCAGCAAAATGCCATCTGTTTAAAAAATACCAGCTATAGTTAGCATAAAACAGAAGCAGTTAACTACACTGCCGGAAACGTTAAAACTGAAAACCAATTGACTGAAAACACGTTTAATACCGTACCAGCTAGCGTATTTTACGTAGGTATTTTAACTTTATTGTATACTGGGGTCACTGGGGGTGTAGCAAAATAAATGCACGTAAAACCCGAGCACGAGTTGGTCAGGCGTTAAAAGCGGGCCAAGGTCGGGACCTTACCTGACTGGTCCTTCATAATAAAACAGTGCATACGGAACAAAATGAAATTTTATTCAAGTATAGTGGAAGATATTTGTAGAGGCAGCAGATGTTTAGCTGACTGAATGTATCAGCTATCATACATGATGATGAGCAGTTCAGGACGTCAAATACGGGCGAGATTTGGCGTAAATCGATAGCGAGGAAAATTATTCAATGTGAAATCAACACTCTCAGTAAACGATGCGAGGACGGAGACGATAATGCGGTGTCATATTAATAATATCATTTTCTGAAAATAATGTGAGTATCAACGACATCAAAACCTTCGTTTATCAACCGCCTGCATATTTCTTTTACCTTCCACTGCAATGATGATTAGAAGCATCGACTTTTTAAGGCCTTCCTATGTCTAGCTGTCAACGTTCACAGACATTCGATGTAAGTACAAGGTTCAGTCCGGGGTGTCCTGTCAAAACGCAAAGGGTTAACACGTGGATTAGATACAACAGGTAACTCTGGCCTTAAAACTGGGTCATGGTCGTACTGCATTCGAAATAGAACAAACGTTAACCACAAGGATAATGTTGTAGATTATGATGTTAATTTTCATTTAGAAGCTCATTTTATATAATCCTTACAGGGTCAGTTTATACCGCAAAGCTTTAGAGATTCAGTAATCTGGTCGTTATATGTTCATTACCGAGTTATAAAAGTTATGATGCGGCTAATATTAAAAGCTGGTCCATTGGGAGACTGACTGCTGATCCTAAAGTACAGGACAAAAAAAAATGAAAATGCTGAAGCATTAAAACCTGAAAATAGTTTGATCAGAATAACGAGCAGAATCAATTAAACAACTTTTTAATTATGGTCACATTTTTCAAAATATCTTCATTAAAAAACGTTGCTGTGTCTATTTATTAATAGGTCAAGCCATAACATGCGAAAACCCGCCAAAATAGGTAAACAAACACAAATTGTTGTCAACTTATTAAAATTTCCTCATACGCGGGATAATAATAGCTTTTATTTCGATGCAAATACGAATCTTCCAAACTAAAACAGCACATAAACTGTAACAATTTTTTAAATGATTTTTTTTCTCTGAAATAGGTCAATTTAATTAAAAATCAATTGGGGTGTCTGAGGTTTTATCGTATTACCCAGTTACTGGGTTGTGGAGGTCAGATAAGCAGTCGCTCCATGTAAAATACTGGTATTCAGCTGCATCCGGTTAGACTGGAAGCCGACCCCAACATGGCTGGGAAAAGGCCAGGCAGATGATGATGGGGTGTCTGAGGTTTTGCGCATTTAACGTTACACGTTGTATAGGCTGATTATGCTAATGCTTTAGCATTTTCAATTTTTTTCCCACCGCTGGACATGCCGAGAAATGTTAAAGGATGTAGCCGAAATGTTTGGAACACATTCCTTGCATTTACCTTATCTATAAAACAGTTTGCTTCAATAACACCATCATTCTAATTAAAATCAACATGAATCCACCAGAAGCTCCTGTCTCCAATTCCAGAGCGTGTGGGTGGAGAGAGGCAGTTGGCACATGAGTAAAGACTGTGTTGTCGGTCCATAGGCAAACTGTTTATCATCACCTACGTCTGACATTTACCGGGAAGATCTGTATAGCTCAGTAACTATACAACAGAGGGTGGTTAGGCCTTTTATCGGTGTTTGTATTGCCTCATTAGTAAAGGGTTCTAAAGTGCAAAGGTATTTTAAAAAAACACAGTATGTGCTTCCAAAGTTTTTGGCTTTGATTTCTGATTAACTTGTTATGAGATGATCCCCACAACTACCTACCGTCGAAACGGGTCATAGAAACAGATTTCAATCACGTCTGCTTTTGTTTGGTGTGGTGGCTTTTTTCAAAAACCACTGGACACACACACGCAAACACACATACTACATACACACGTGAGGAGTCACACTATTTTTAACCCCCGACGGAAAAAGAGGGGTGTTATAAGTTTAACGTGTGTGTGGCGGTACCTACATCGCCACATTCGAACTACGCATCAAAGACCTGACGTCACACAAAAATCCTGACGTCACAAAAATCCTGCATCGCGCAATTAGAGTTTACCGTGCAGTAAACATATACACAAAAATCCAATATCAATCATTGGGCAGTTGCCCGCCAGACACAACACCCGTTTGGTCGGAGGATCCTCCCTTTTCTATGGTGGATGAGTGAACTTTACACCCTGTTCCTCATACCCCTAAATTGGTGACCCCGAATATGAACGTCAACGCAGCCTTCGTGCAACTACTCCAGCGTGACGTCATCATCATCACTCCCGCAAGCTTTCAGTGAGGCGAGTCACACAGCCAAGCCAACACCCGAGGCGTCAACGGGTATCCTGACCACCAGCATGCAGCGAACGCGCATTCCTGGTCATCACCCGCAGCCTCATCACCCCGACCCACTGGGGAATCACCTGAATCAATTCAATCAACTCAATCACCACAATCGCCGCAAACAGTTCCGACCCACTGCGAACAATGCGGCACCCGGTTCCGACTCACTGGAACCACAACTGGCACTGGCAAGCATCGCAAGATACAAGACTCAGCCCACTATCGACCTTTGGTCTCCGGAGGGGAGTAATGTGGCGGTACCTACATCGCCACATTCGAACTACGCATCAAAGACCTGACGTCACACAAAAATCCTGACGTCACAAAAATCCTGCATCGCGCAATTAGAGTTTACCGTGCAGTAAACATATACACAAAAATCCAATATCAATCATTGGGCAGTTGCCCGCCAGACACAACACCCGTTTGGTCGGAGGATCCTCCCTTTTCTATGGTGGATGAGTGAACTTTACACCCTGTTCCTCATACCCCTAAATGTGTATCTGTGTCTGTCTGCGCCATCGTAGGTGCCAAACGGCTGTAACGATTTTGATTTCTTTGGTTTTGTTTGAAAGGTGACTTGATCGAGAGTGTTATTAGATATAAAAAAATAAAAAATATATCGTTTATTGAGATGCCTAGTAATTTAAAAAAAAATACTTGTTCGAGGACGTCATACAATTTGATTAAACGTGAATCAATCCGGTGGCAGGCCATACACGAGTTCTTTATGAAAAAGTTTCCAATAGCATGTAGCTGTTACTTCAAGTAGCGTGTCAACTAACAGTAAGCGATGTACGTTTATGTTTACAACACGTAATAATTCAGTGTTTAGTCCTCTAGAAACATTGATGTCTCATAACTTATTGCTGTGAACTCAAGCGCGAAACATGTACCTTTACATGTGGTTTTTTGATACGAAAAAACGACGTTTAATCATTCAAAATGTGATCCAGATATTAAACTTTTATGAAGACGTTTAGTGTGCTTCACGACTGCTCTCGTCTGAAAGTTATTAGTTCTCCGAGAAAGCACGTGTAATATTTATTAAATAAGAATTTCCTTCTTTGAATTGGAAAGAGTTGTGTGGGCTTAAAACGGCCACTTTGGCAGAATCATAATAGGAAAATATTATGAATCATCGTAAAATGTCACTAACAGACAAATGTTATGATCTGCGTGCGATTTACGAAATAATTCATCTGTATGACAGTTTTCTGTGGAGATTCATAAAATGGTCCACAAATTATGAATTGCTTTTGTGTCAAATGAGAGTAATTGCTAAGGACTGGGAATTCAGGAAATGAATTGCTTTTAGAGGAATTGCTAATGTAGCCGTTTTAGGCTCAAGAAGTGTACATATTATTAGAATCTTTGACATTCATAGTGCTTTGTGGGTTAAGAAATTAGCACGCTACGACTGCGACATTTACGTGAGTGAATTAAAGGAGAGGAATAAAAAGCTTCACCCCAACAAAAAATATTCCCAAGAGGAAGGCGAAGTTAAAAGCTGTCATGTTTTGTTTTTGTTTTTATGATTGGCATCTCGTAGGTTTTACCACAAAGGGTACTATCTACTTAACCGGACTGTCCTGCGAAGATGCTCTAAGCTATGATACTAACTCAAAGCGCCTCCAGCCAGGGGCATTTAAAAACTAATCTAAAACTAATTATAAACTAAACGACGGCTCGCTAAGGGCACCCCCTGTGGGGTACGGACCTCGGCTTAGGGCGTCGCTGGGGGGAGGGCAGCTAGTGGGGACAGGCTGGATCGGGGAGTTTAAATTAACTATTACTACTACTGGCGGCTCAGCGTCCGCCTGTGCGGGCGCTTCACCGTCGACAGACAAGGGTCGGGGAGGAGTAGGATGAGTCGTCGTCATCCTGTTAGATCGGGGTCGCGGTCTAGGAGGTCCTCGACGTCGAGGTCGGAATGAAGGACGGCGTCTGGTTTTAAGAACCGTACTGGTGGCCCTATTGCTCTCCTGGAGGAGAGTTATGGGATCGTCGGGGTCGGTGAGAGCATGCCTCGGACGGCGGGTATGACTGATGCGAGAGGGGGTATAATTGGCCGCCTCGACAACCAGTGGGTTGCGATGTTTGGCGGCGGAGTCAAAGAAACGCTTTGAGAGGCGTTTTAAGAATTGAGCTATCGTGGGGATTTTAAGGTCGAGATGGAGGATCTCGTTACGGACATAGTAGGGGGAATCGGTAGCTCTACGGAGGAATCGGTTCTGAATGGTTTGCAACCTATGAATATGGCGGGGTCTAGTGTGGGCAAAGACGGCACCGGCATAAGTCATGATGGGACGGATACACGCAGTGTAGATACGCAATTTGCACCTGAGTGACAATTTGCTACGTGCATTTAGGACGGAGTGAAGCCTACCTAGAGCGAATGCGGCTCGCGAGCGAACCTGCTTTATGTGCTCTTGAAAAGTGAGGTGGTCATCGAGGACTACACCGAGATATTTGGCTCGCTTCTCCCAAGGGATCGGCTTGCCGAACATGGTGATGGGCTCGGGGAGGGTGGGTTTCGTACGCGGTTTGGAAAAGAGAACCGCCTGACTCTTATCGGGATTGACCTCGATTCGCCACTTCCTGAACCATTCGCCGAGCTTGTCGACTGAGGTTTGGAGAGTGTCGCGAATCCTAACGGGACTACGGGCCTTAAAGTAGATGGCCGTATCGTCTGCGAACAGAGCCAACTGTGCCTTTCTACTTTTGGGAATATCGCTAGTAAACAGCGTGAAGATGAGCGGGGATATGACAGAGCCCTGGGGGACACCTGCGCGAATGGGACGGGGTGAGGATAGGGCACCCTCTATGCGGTAGCGAAAGGTGCGGTTTGACAAAAAGTCTCGTAAGATGAGCACGAGACGATCGGGCACACCGAGTTGGTATAGCTTGTATAATAAGCCATTGTGCCAGACTTTGTCGAACGCCTTCGCTATATCGAAGAACACCGCCCCCACCATTAGGCCTCGCATAAAGCTTTCGCTTATGTGCTCGACTATGCGGTGGGCTTGGTGGATGCTGCAGTGTTGGGTGCGGAACCCAAATTGCTCGTTCGGGATGAGACCCTTGGTCTCGGCGTAGTCTCTGAGACGCTTATAAATAAGCCTCTCATAGATTTTACCGAGAACCCTGAGCAGACTGATGGGACGGTAGCTAGAGGGATCGGATTTGGACTTGCCGGGTTTGGGGATACCTATAACGGTGGCTTCCTTCCATGCCTGGGGGAAGATATTATTGCCGAGAGCACCATTGAAGATGATGGTCAAGAGCATTATTAAGTGAGAGGGGAAAAGTTGGATCACTCTATTAGTGAGTCCATCTGAGCCGGGGGCTTTACGCGTTTTAAGACCTTTGATGATCTCGTGCACCTCATCAGGAGTGATGGGGGGCAGTGGATCATCGGGGTCTTCGACGGGGGGGAGAGATGCTCTGCGTTCGACTTCAGCGTCAATCTCATCGAGATGAGCTTGGTCTACAGGCAGTGAGCTAGGCGAGCATTGAGCCTCGAGACTATCGGCTAGGCATTCCGCCTTGTCGGAGTCGTCGAAGGCTATGGTCTTATCGGGACGGACTAGGGGGGGCATGGAAGCGCCCTGTTGGGACTGGAGATTTCTCTGGAGTTGCCAGAAAGCTTGGTGAGTGGGCTCGAGATCGCTCAGCATCTTGTCCCAGTCCGCTTCACGCAACTCAGCAATGCGTGTCCTTACTTTACGCTGTAAGTAGCGCATGTGAGATTTGTTAGCGGAGCATGGGAAATTGCTGTAGGCACGGGTGGCCGCGTTCTTCTCGGTCATCAGATCACGCACATCGGCCGGCAATTTGAAGCGGTGGTCGTCCACCACTGGAACTTGCCTTGAACAATCGTTCAAAACCGATTGTACGTGATCCGTGAGCGAGTCGATCGCGGCCGTCGTGTCGGCGACAGAATCGAACTGTTCGGGAATAGAGTCCAATTGGGGGGACGTGTTGGATTTCAGCAATTCGCCTACTTTCCTCCAGTCCGTTACCTTCTTGGTGGCAGGGGGTTGGGTGGGGTCGGGGAGACCTATGCGGGGGGCCAGTTTCATGACTACTGGGCGGTGGTCAGAGGTGAGCTCGTGCACCGTTTCTATAGAGTTTAACCTAAGGTTGACGTTCTTAAGGATCGCCATGTCTAAGATATCGGGGGAGTGACTGGGTTCGTGAGGGAAATGAGTGGGAGTCATCGGAGCGATGATATCGAAGTTATGGGAGTTTGAGAGGTCGAACAGGTGTCGCCCTCTAACGGAGGTAGTGGAACAATTCCAGGCCGGGTGTTTAGCGTTGAGATCACCCGCTATAATAACGGAGTCACTCAAGCCGAGTAGGGCGGTGAAGTCATTGGAGAATTCCTGGGGATTCTCCGTGGCGGAGGAATAGGGAGGGAGGTATGCAGAGACTAGGGTGATCGGCTGATGGCCGGACATGCCTAGGCGGCATACTGAGACTTCTATCCGAGAGAGAGAGGGAGGATCTATTGGGATGCAATAGAGTTCCTTTTTGTAATATATAAGGGTGCCGCCCTTGTGACAACGGGTTCTATCGTTGCGAACTATACGATAGTTTGCGATAGAAGGGTTCCGTTTATGGGGTTTGAGGAATGTTTCCTGTACTAAGAGGACATCTATCTGATGGTCGCGGAGGAATTCCGCGATCTCATCTCTTTGGTGTTGAATGCCGTTGGCATTGAAAAATCCTAAGTTAAGGGATCGGGGTTTGAACCTAGCTACGGTGGTGTTAGACATTATGGGGGGTAGGGTGGTTGGCTAGGGAGGACATGGCTTGCGTGATCTCGGGATACGCATTAAAAATTTGGTGAATCCTACCTACGTCGTTGGCATTTCTGGCAGCAACGATTTCGTTGGCCATTTGCCTAGCGCGTGGGGTGAGGAAGGTCATGTAGGTAGAGGTGATCACATTGAATGGATCGAAAGGGGCCGCCTGGGGAGGGGGGTGAGGGCGCGCTGCTATCAGAGCAGGAATCGGACGAATAAGGGGCGCAGGAGCGCGAAGACGGGGATCCATAAGTGGGGGGGGGACGCGAGTGGGGGGGGGGACCTGGGGCTTGGGGTACCCTAAAGCAGGGAAGGCCTGCTGGTGATGGAGTTGGTTCCAGGGGCTAGGCCTTTGGGGGCTGAGCCTTTCTGGGATATGGGCGGAGGGCGCCTTGTAGGCGGAGGGAGCTTCCCTCGACTGGCGAGCGTCTGTACGCTTCGCCAGTTTGGAGGAGGGGGCTTTGGGGGCCTTGGGGCAGCCCCGGTAGTTGGCTGGGTGCCCTGACTGGCCACATAGCACACAGCTAGGCGGCTCGGTGCAGAGCGAGCGGTCTTTGGGACGGGAACATTCTGCCGTGCCGTGCTCACCCAGGCACTTGACGCATCTGGGGGTGGCATAACAATGTTTTTGTGAATGCCCGTACAGTTGGCAACGGTGACATTGACCGACTGTGGCATTCTTGTGGGGTTTTTCAATGTCAAAGCCCATCAGGTTGCAGATGGCTTTGACATTGAATATCGGGTGTAGGCGGGCCTCTGAGGGGGGGCAGACCACGAGGACCATGTCGAACGCCTCGCCGTTGCGAGCGCGATGCATGCGGTGAACCTCGTCGACGGGGATGCCCTGTGAAATGAGATCATTTTTAATCTCGGATGTGGCGAGTTCGCGTGGGATACGTTTTATCACCACGCGGGTCTGTTTCTCCTCAGGCAGGGAGAAGGTGTGAAATGCCACACCTCTAGAACGGAGGAGTCTAGTGAGATCCCTGTAGTCGTTAGACGTAGGGATGGTCACTTTGATACCCTGTTGGGTATTGCGGGCATTGGTGTACGCGATCTTTTGATCGCAACACCATTTGGAAATATCGGTCCACTTCCCCTTGTCCTGAATGAACACGGGGGGAGGGGGCGATTTTTTGATTATGCGAGGCCCCGGAGCAACTTGTGCTACTATCGCGGCGGTCGAGGTGGAGGGGGAAATCGCGGTGTCAACAACGGTAGTGCTACTGGGCACTGTACCGGCGACTTGCGCTACGGGGGTAGGGGTGGGGGAAATGACGTCATCGATGACGACGTTGTTTGTTTCCCTATCGGAAACGGGCTCTTCGACCGCGGCCACCTTGGTGGCCTGGGTGGAGCTATGCTTCTTCTTCCTCTTCCTCTTGTTTCCCTTGCCGACGACGGGCAAGAAGCCATCGTCGTCGGTTTGGGACGTAGAGTTGGAGGATAAGACATCCTCCGAGTCGGAATGTAGCGGGAAAGAGGCCGCTGCTACACGCTTTGAGGAAGCGGGCATGGGGGTATCAGCCCGCTTGGAAGAAGCGGGCTCGTCTATATCCATCTCACCGGTGAGGCCGGATGAGCATGGTAGACTAGCTGAGACAGGGGGAATGACTAATACATCGCTGAAACCAGCGATGGTAGGGTCGATCGGGGTATTGAGCGCTCGCTCGATGCGAGCGACTTCATCGGCATACTTGTCTGAGATGCCTTCTTTGACCAGGATGGCCTTGAGGCACTCAAGTATGAGGCGGGCCGTGTCGTTAGGCACGGCGACAGCCATAGTCGTAGGAAGACTAGGCTAGAGAGAGTAAAAGGGAGGAAATGTAAGGGGAACCTAACATTTGCCCTAACACCTAACTCCCCGGGTGGACTTGCCCGGGGATGTGTGACCCTCCCTGTCGGGTATAGACAGGGAGGTGTGTAACCTATTGGTGAGCCCTAAGCTTGCTTTGGCCCGTTGCCTATCTTATTTGTGCAACGGGGTCCTAACTGGGTCTGGTGCGAAGGGGTAGACACACCCAACCGACACCAGGTGTGTTGCTGTGAAAGGAAAACTGTCACCAATGCCGACTAGGAGATCCCCCAAGGCCGAACACTGGGACCCGTCCAACTTTCTGCCTCACCCTGATGGGGATTGGCGGGTGCGTTTGGGTCAACACCCCCTCGGTTTCGTTGGCACCGTAAGGTATCCACCGAGGACCACGAAACTGTGGTTTTTTACCCGGAAGGGGCAAAAATCACCGTCGAACGTATATTCTAACGATATACTGTTAAAGAAATAATTATACTAGCTGTGCCTTGAAAAAGGCACACAGCTAATAAGTCGAAGATAGTCAAGGCGACTATGACGTCCGTCGCGGGGCGCGACGAAAACACGATCACTGGCTCTACTGAGCCAAACACACGGGAACACTTAACACTGCGCAAACACGTCCGTCCGGAACCGCTGCCGCGCGCTAAGTGAAAGCTGTCATAGTTTTTGTTACAAAAATATAATATAAATATACAGGGTTACTGGTAACTCGACGTATTCCTTGCAGGACGTCATAGTAGGGTTAAAATGCAACAAATTAAGCCACCAAATGTTCTACCGAAATTCAGTAGTTTTTGAATTAGTTAAGAGTTGCTCTAAACTATCTAGATATAATATGGCTGATCTTAACAACAAGTTTATAATATACCCTGTAATATAATGTTTACGTTCCTAGTATACTCTGGCTGTGAGGTATTAACTTGAGTACCATACAAACTTTACTACACACGATAGGTTTAGTCTAGTACCGTTATGCAAGTTTGTAAGACTTGACTGAGCTGTATCCTGACATTGTAGCGTACTTGACTTTTTAAGTTGGTTACCTGCAATAAAGTGTACCAGAATAAACATCGTGGAAGGTAAATTATGTTTCTAAGGTTAGCTTTTAACATAATTTTTCTTTTGTTACTTTGTTATTTGTATTTTGTGTTTCACGAACTGTCTCCAAATAAACGTCACTTCTTTCTTTCCTTTCTTTTAAAATAGCACTTACAAATTTAGCCCCACTTGCACCAAAAATCGCTAAACACTCCAATTTAAAACATTGTTATGTTTCTGACAATCGTTTGAACATGACAGAAGGAGTGATCTTTTAAATGCGTAGATTTAAGCCCACTTGCACCAAAAATCTCTAAGCATATGTAAAGCTAAACGAATTTAAAAACATCGTTGTGTTTCTGAAAATCGTTTGAAGATTACAGAGACAGAGTGATGTTTTAACTAATAAATTATAAGATTTATACGCCTTATCTAAGGCACGGTCGTCAGTGTTGTATGGATCAATATGGAAACTTGTTAACAGACACGTTTTTTCTACGGCGCGGTTTATACGCCGTGTGTAGGCACGGTCGTCAGTGTTGATGGATCAATATGGAAACTTGTTAACAGACACGTTTTTTCTACGGCGCGGTTTATACGCCGTGTGTAGGCACGGTCGTCAGTGTTGATGGATCAATATGGAAACTTGTTAACAGACACGTTTTTTCTACGGCGCGGTTTATTCGTCGTGTGTAGGCACGATCGTCAATGTTGTATGGATCAATATGGAAAGTTGTTAACAGACACGTTTTTTCTACGGCGCGGTTTATACGCCGTGTGTAGGCACGATCGTCAGTGTTGTATGGATCAATATGGAAACTTGTTAACAGACACGTTTTTTCTACGGCGCGGTTTATTCGTCGTGTGTAGGCACGATCGTCAATGTTGTATGGATCAATATGGAAAGTTGTTAACAGACACGTTTTTTCTACGGCGCGGTTTATACGCCGTGTGTAGGCACGATCGTCAGTGTTGTATGGATCAATATGGAAACTTGTTAACAGACACGTTTTTTCTACGGCGCGGTTTATTCGTCGTGTGTAGGCACGATCGTCAGTGTTGTATGGATCAATATGGAAACACACCTTTTTTCTACGACGCGGTTTATTCGCCGTACCGGAATGAAAGCGTGCCGTATACAAAGGGCCTGACAGTGTCTTTCTAAAACTCGATGTACTGTAGACTCCGAGAGAGTCAACGGCACCGGATCGTGTAAAACACTTGATAGTTTAACTAATTATATTAATTAATGAAAATCAAGGATACATTTTATATTATATCACCCGTCATCCAGCCTCAGGCCGTCTCCGAATCTCTTCCTATTCTATTATTAATTAAATTGTTGGAACGTTCAAAAGTCACGGCTGCCCTCTAGCTAGCCTGTATCACACGAGGTTGCGCATCTCATACAAACTCCTTACAGTACTGTAGTAAAGGTCTCCGTTCGATTCATTTTCTAAAAAGCACACTATTAAAAACTGTCAGTTTTCTGACGGACGACCAAGCCTTTCCCAGAAAATCTATTCACCCCAACTGGAGGCCTCCCAAAGGTATCCCTATCCGAACATCAAAAGATCAATCTGATCGTAACTGACGGATATTACTTCCTACAGATTAGGAGCCATAGATCGCCCGTCCAATCAATGGAGTTTGGCTGTCAGGAATACACTTTAGTAGACCGAAAGCGATTTCGTGTTAGTATTTACTATAATATGTGCATAAGTAAGCGTTGTAACGGTATACTAGTGGCATTTATAATGTTTGTTGTTCCGTTCCGTGAATTCGTTTAGTTCCTTTAGGCATTGAAATATTTGAGTAAAATTGTTCTATCATTCGTGTTATTTAAGCTTGGTATATCTTCTCGGATTTTTTTTGTCTTCTCCTTTCTTGTTTGAAGCTAAAGGTTTCTTCAAGGATATTTTTTTTATCATGTCTCAATAAGTTGGCTTCTGCCTATGTCCTATACTTTTTAAAGCTTACTTTTTCTGCTCTATGGTTCTTATAATACTGCCATCACATAAATGTAAATAGAAGTTCCAGTAAAGCTAAATTCCGACCGATTTCACAGCGAATAAGCTTCGCATAGGGCTGCCCAAGGCTATACTGGAATGTTCTGTTTATTTACGTGTCCGAATTGGATAGGGTTAAAGCAAAAAGCATACAGAATAGGTTTTGCTGAATGAAGAGCATCGCTTGCCTTTGATGCTCAAAGCGATGGACGTGGGCGAAGGAATTATGTAAAATTCTTAGTTACATGAAAATTCTTCGTACTCTGAATTTACAGTTGTAGTTTTAGGCGTCTACTTAGTATTCCGAGACTTAATTTGTGTTAAAAAGGAGCATCAGGACAGTTTTAAACTTAATTTTCGACTTCAAACTAACCTCTGAGCTAGCTAACGTATTTTTCTGAAATGGTATTAGTTAAAATAGCAGCCCTACGTAACCGCAAGGCCGACAAGGTTGTTATGCCCTTTTATGTTTTTAGATCAGAAAGGCAACTGTTCGTGAATCATTCGGGCCTTAACTTTATAGTTACGAGTAAATGTAGCTATGTGTGCGTGTGTGCTTAGGAAATGGTACCTATGATTTATACTCCTTCGTGGTCTGACCTAGCTACTATGAATCATAGTACGATCAGTTACTTACTAAGTAGTTGTTGTGACTTATGAACTCTTAGGGCGAATTTCACCAATGTAACTGAACGCGATCAGCACATAAGTCAGTGTCAATATTCCACAGAAAATAATGACACTGAAAGCCCTTAAACGTAGTTTAACTATGTACTGATTGCGTTCAGTGTCTTGGGTGTAGGCCCTTATAGGTAAACAAAAACATTCATCAAAGAAAGGTCAAAAGATGGAAGTGTTTTGTGTCGTTCTTATAAAAAATGCAGACATGATTCACTTGCTCCTTTGATACTAATTTTAGAAGTAGTTTAATGGCAGCCCGACTTAAAATATCAAGTGTCTTCGCGTGGGGGCTTTGAATTTTTAACATGAGCGTCTAAAAATATGCTCGGTACAGGCGTTATTTGCTTTTCTATGAAATATATGACAATTTAGGGTTCTAGTTCCTTCTTGTAAACACTTTACTTCTATTTATTACTAATCTAGATATTTTGGTACTTATTCACACGCAAAAGTTAGATTTGTAACACTACTAAGGTCATATTTTAACAGATTATTTAATTCCTTAACTGTTCTTTTAAGCATAGATTAAACAGTATATTAAGCACCTACATGTGTTTAGTTAATTTCCCTTTAGACATTAACTGATGAGGCGGCAGAAATATATGACCATGATTCTATAAAACAATACATTTCTTATTATACTCATGCTTAGTCCTCGATAATTATCCTGATTTACTATGTAGTCCCACTATATTCCATTGTGTACACGCGAATATTCAGAGAATAAATCCTGCAAAAAAAAAACTTTTACGCTGGCAACTATAACCAGCTAATGTCATTCACTATTTTCGCGTCGTGTAGCGCACGTTACTTTAAGAAAATTATTTAATTTTCTTATAAAAACTTATTACTTTTGATTATTATCAACAACAAATAATGCCAGTCAACAAAATGTGGACGAAAATTGGAAAGAAACCGCTTAGGCGAGTTCGAGGGCGACTTCGGCTAAAGCCGTCGTCGGCGTCCTTTTTTGAAGTCAATAATACAGGTCGATCAACAAAAGACGATTATTGTTGTAATTATTTGTAATCGAAGAAGAAAACAGGTATGTATGTGTGGTAAAAATTTCAGGGATTACGATTGATCGATTTGGATTGCAAAGCAGCAGAGGCTTATAATAATTATCCGCCATAATGCCAGTGCTCGGTCCATCCGTTCTTGTAAATTGTAACATGAAGTTCGTGTTACAACACAGTATAGTGCTCTGTGCAACATGCAACAGGACCTCGGGACTTGATCTCGAACCTCAAGTTGAGGAAAAAAGCACAAATATAATGTATACCTAGAAGTTCTATGGTATGCACTGCCTATCCACGACATAATGTTGTTTCTCGTGAAAAATTATAATTACAATAAGGCAGGAGCTCGAGCCTAGATCTCGAAACCTCAAGTTGAGGACAAAAGCACAAAATATAAATGTATATCTAGAAGTTCTATGATATGCACTCAATATTGTTCTCTCGTGAGAAGTTATTATTATTACAATATTGATAAAGCATCAGTTCTGTACACTTAGCATCAACAGACTTAGTTAGTCTATTGTGTGCATTGTAAATCATATCCAAGAACTAAAGGATAGTTCTATGAAATTGTATGAAGCAATGATAATGGCCTTGGGAAACCCGTCCAGCTCCAAGAAAACCTAAATGTTTATACTTTCATAAAAATCATCTAAGATGACTAAGATTTAAAAATGGTCAAGAAAGAAGATTTACTTACATAATGTAAAATGCATTTAATACTAGTAAACAGAATTTACTATGGCTGGATGCTTCAAAATTGAACATGAAATTTAGACAGCTAAGTGACCCAATTAAGGAAAACAACCAGAAGTTGGAAGACCACCACAGTAACTTGGAATTGCATTACTGCAGTGTAAACAGTATCTATCATTTGATAAAAAACAATCAGAACACAACGAATATTAAAATTCTCACTGATGTTTCCACAATTATTAAGCAACTTACTTTAATGATACCAGTTAAACTAGATAAAAATCATGATTAAAACAACAGCCACATCTAAACGGGACAGTTTCCTGTTTGGTGAAAAGTTTATTATTGAACATGTCAAGTCTGGGTGATTAACAAGGCAGCTACGACTAAATTGTTAAGTAAATGTAAGGGAATCTCCAATGCCCCCTTCACACTTGAGTCAAGCTGGGGGGGGGGGGGCAAGTACCAACCTAGGATCATGAGAAGCACCAACAGCAGAGGATTTCATCAGTCAAGACATACTGACAAACCTGTATGTCAATTATAGAGGTAACGACAAATGCATGTCGCCTTAAATATTTTTACTCTTGTTGGCCGTGATCTTTTTCACACTAGATAAAGTTATCTGGTCATGTTTGAAGGGATATAGAATTCCATTTAAGGACATTCCTACACAACATAGCACCTATAAATTGTGCATTTTCAGAGTCTGAATATGTATTTAATACAACAAAATAAATTAGTAAGTTGTTACATTTGAGTGTTATTAATAAGTGTGCAGTGCGCACCTATCAGTGGACAGTTTTATTTTTATTTTATTTTTTTAATCAAAAATGGTACACAAACTAAATGGAGGTACCAGTAAATCCAAAATGCCTGAATAAAATTTATCCATACACAACAGTTTAAAAAGAAAAACATAAGGAGTTTATGTAAAATGATCACTTGGGCACAATTGATTTATAAGATGTCTATTTTTTAATATCAGTGAACACTGGTGACTAAACATAAGGAGTTTATGTAAAATGATCACTTGGGCACAATTGATTTATAAGATGTCTATTTTTTAATATCACTGAACACTGGTGACTAAACATATTTGAGGGTTTATTGTAAAAACAATGAATTCAATTGTTTGTGCTTTGGCTTGTGTACTGCCCCACATCAGTAATATCTTATATTGATAATTGAATGGGGATAAAAATCTGTGTTTTATCATGAGGATTTTACTTGGATTGGAGAATTCTCTTAAGAATATTTAGAAAATTTTAGAAAAACTATCAGGTTTTTGGAGTGTCATGGTTGTTGCATAAATAAGGTTAAAACTAATCCAAAACCCAATCAAGTTACTGATTACGTAGGATTTGTGATTGATACAAAGTATATTATGACATTGTCAGTGACAGATATAAAGAGATGTTCATCTATTATTTTACACCTTATCCTATCAGCTTGTTGTCCAGTTCTGAGTTTTTGGTTTTCTATATTTAAGTACCTACACTAGAATTTGGGAAAATCTAAAATGTGCAAAGTTAGTTTACCACAGTGACTTTGATTTAATTATGATAAATATGGAATGTATGAAAGATTTACTACAGTGGTGGCATAATGTATAAAAACCCTGTAAAAATTGTCAAAATGAGATTGAAATTATTCAGATGCATCTCACACTTGTTGAGAAATATTTGTTTTGACAGTCGGATAGCAAATGGGGTTTGGAAAGACAAGGAAAATCATTCAAGTTTTATGGAACTTTTTTGCTGCTTTTCTTGGTCTAGAATATTTTACTGAATACTTAAATGTATGCCAATTTTTTTAAGTTCAAACAATACTACAACCATAGATTATAATGGGTCAATTTAATAATCTTAATTGCCTGGCTAGGCATAATATGGCAGTGGTGTAAAGCCCGAAAAATGTGGATATCTGCATTTTATGTATAATCTAAAGACAACATAGAAGCTGATCTTGAGTCTAGAAATAAAAACATTGATTGTGTGTCTGGGTCCTGCAGCAATTCAGGACATAGTGAGATCTTTGGAACTCCTTTCTATTGATCTACATATTCGCTCCTAGAGCTGTAAGTAAGTGAGTGTAAGTGTGATAGATATGAGATATCTGTCCTGGCTTAGGGATCCACTTGTAGAAAATATAGATGCATTTACAGTAAATTGGGATTATTACCCATTATTTATGCATTACCACCATTTGCATTAACTTAAAAAACTATTCAGGAAGTAATGATGATGTTGTTTTTTGGCATCTTACTTTCTCCTATGAGACCATCACAACCTTGGTATCCATTTATTAATTTCATGGATAAATCACAGATTACAATATATAGTTTGAACCATCAAACCAATTATTGTTGTCACCTTCCAGAATGCTGCATCCTTTGCACTGCAGCTCTTTTCTCTGGAGGCCTGCATATTGTCAGGGAAACGTGTAAGAAGCAAATGATACCACATGACACCATTAAGGTCATGATATCTACAGTGTCAGACGGTACTCAGTAGCACTACAAAGTGATGGATTTTTTGTATTGGAAAAAATATTCACGATTTTTCAGTCACTAAAATATTAGAGTTTCTTACACAACAATTCAACAACGGCAGTTCATGTACTTCACTCAGCTCTAATAGATTTGCATTGTCATTGATCATAAATGCTGATGTAGGAACTGATCCTCTAATTAAGAGGTTCTATAGAGGTATCTTCTAATTACGAGCAAGTCGCCCTAACTACAGTGATATGTGAGATCCATCAATGGTACTGAATTTTATACAATGATGGTACCCATTACAGCAATTATCACTTGACAAAGTAACCACATAGTAGGTAAAAATTATTTCAGGTCTTACTAGGGCTCAAAGAATATAACTTATCTGTAATTGAGACTTCATAACATCCAAATTATTGATTCAGGTGTTAACATAAAAATCACTGATTTGTTAAAAACATCTAAGACAGGAAAATGGCATCATATAAATAATTATTATGTTACCCTACTTTTCATATGAAACCTGACATTTGTCCTGTGATTGCATTACAATATTATATAAATTCTACACACAAATTTTGAAAGTCAGAGTTAGGTAAATACAAGAAAATTATTAATGCTTCATAATTATGTTAGGTAGCCAAACAATTAGTTATTGGATTAAACAAACAATAATGGACAGTGGCATAGATATCAAGATATTTATTCCTCATTCCACACGTCATGCTTCAATAGCGACTAGAGGTGTGTCAGAAGATAATCAGTATTTTTAAATCGGTTGTTTGGTCCATAGGATCAAAAGTTTTTTGCAAATCAGACCTTTCTTGATTAGAGAAAATGACAAGTATATTTTTGCCAAGACTGTTGGTAATGTTGAGACTTGATGTAATTATTTCATAAATTACAATTAAGCCAAAGGAGTATACTAAATAAATACTTGGTTGTTGATAATTAGAATTAGAAGAGAATTAATTGAAAATGTTGAAAAGTTTTTTCCACTTACAATATAAGATTGATTTTATGTTATTTGAATGTTTTAGTGTGAAACAAATGTTTGTAATTTCCAAATTCATCTCTCTAAACATCTACATAGTAAATCAGGATAATTATCGAGGACTAAGCATGAGTATAATTACTAAATTAAACGAACTTACCTAAGTGAAGTTCTATTGTAATTATACGAAATGCTTAGTCCTCGATACTATGTTCCCTCCCAAGCCCTGAACAAGACCATAGTTTGTTTCTTGACCCTGGGATTGAAGTTGGGGAATTACTGTCTGTTAATTTTAATTCTCTCATTGCAGATTACTCTAAATAGAATGACATTAGCTGGTTATAGTTGCCAGCGTAAAAGTTTTTTTTTTGCAGGATTTATTCTCTGAATATTCGCGTGTACACAATGGAATATAGTGGGACTACATAGTAAATCAGGATAATTATCGAGGACTAAGCATTTCGTATAATTACAATAGAACTTCACTTAGGTAAGTTCGTTTAATTTAGTAATTATAATGTTCCACTTTCTTTCAAAGTACAATTACATCACGTAGACAAACAATATTTTATCGAAATTCAGAATGGCTCGTGGGAATTATATTTCGTTTCAATTACGATATACTTAAAGAAATGTATTATATATTTCCTTCGTAAACTTTTATTTTCATTACTTTTCTGTTGTTTGACTCAAAAATAATGTACATATGCATGAAAAGTACTGTTTTCCCCAAAGAGTTAAGTCGGGGTATATACTAGGCCCCAGTGACTTATTGTAAAGAAAAATATCAAGAGCCTGCACTTTATTATCGTAGTTTGAAATAACTAAAATGCAGTGACAAAGCGAGTTTATAAATAGCTAGAGAAAAGCCTGACCCCCTGCTGTGGGACAATTCATTGGACACCAAACATTATGAAATATATATAATATGGAATATAGAAAATGAAATATAAATATGAAAATATGAATACTTACATAAGTAACAACATAATTTAATAATAATGAAAGAACTTCTACTTAATAATTTCATAATAATTACCTAGATTTTTCTTATTCAATACATAAAATTAAAACAACTAATATGCTATACCTATTTACACTAACCTAATAATATATTACCTACATAATTAAACACATCTAATAATCTAGAATAATTTTACATTTCTGCTTAGCCCTTTTCCTCTCTTCTAATTTTGCTGTGCCCGACAGGGTCCATATCGATCTTTTACTTATTGTACCGTCTATGTTACATATGGAATGCAATAAAAAATTGAATATTGAGTATTGACATGGGATATTCAGAGCCATGCCACACGATGCGGTGGCGGCGCCGGAGCGGTGTCGCTACGGCGTTCTACATATAAAAATGTATGGTATGGCACACGGCGCCGTCCGGTGCGCTCGGGCGCTGCACCGATGATGACCTGAGGTGCGGCGCCGCACCGCATCGTGTGGCATGGCTCTCAGGTCGGAAAAAACTTACCATATAACACAACAATTATGTTGTTGGTAGTGGGTCTTCGAATTAAATGGAAATAGAAAGGGAGGTTTCTTGTCTTCGGCTGGAGAATATTTCGGATTACCTCACGAAAAAAAGCCATTTCACTTTGCCTAAATAGATCATCCCAGTGTAAAAGATTATAAAATTTGTTGAACGTCTTAGTTCACCTATGGATAGCAATAATCGAATAAATGAAATAATAGGTTTTTTCATCATGTGTATGGATTTGGATGGCTATAAAAATAGGGGACACCAAAGAAACGATAGATGGACTGTGTGAAAAATTATATGGCTAGAAAGGGGGTGGCTACCGAGATGACAATAGTGAAGTATGGAAGAAAAAAACCTGTTGCGGCCGGCCGACCCCAATTAAAATTTAGGTAAGGGCAGGTTAATTAATGAGATTTTTTTTATCATGAATCCTAATCCTAATTAATATTATAATTGCGAAAGTGAGTTTCTTTGTTTGTTTGTTACGCATTATTTAATGGACGGATTTAATGGACATGACCTGGAGAAGGACATAGGCTACTTTTTATCCTGGATCGCAGACAAAGTCGCGGGCAACAGCTAGTCTATATATTATATAAAAATCAATTGCTGTTCGTTAGTCTCGCTAAAACTCGAGAACGGCTGGACCGATCTGGATAATTCTTTTTTTGTTGTGTTCGTTATTCTCAGGGGAAGGTTTGTACGTAAGGTAGGTGTAGGTAGGGTAGGTAGGTATGTATGTATGTATGTATGTATGTATGTAGGTAGATATGTAGGTAGGGTAGGTGGGTAGGTACGGTAGGTAGGGTAGGTAGCTAGGGTAGGGTACTTAGTGCTACCCGTACGAAGCCGGTGCGGCAGCTAGTTTGAAATAAAATTACAAACTTGAAACACAGCTCGCGTCTGCGATTAAATAAACGAGAGGGTACGTCAAAATAGCTTTTAAAATACAAATGTTTATTGTATGAATGCATAATTTTAAACGCACGTGTTGAACTTTTAACACACGTCTGTGATTTGAAAGTTGATCCTGAATAATATGATACCATTATAGAATTCATTTAAAAGTTTAATATGTCTGCAGAGGTGGTCTGTAGGTTGCTCGAATTATATAAACTTTTCCACCATCATGAAGTCAAATATAATTGGAGAATCATCATCATCTGCCTAGCCTTTTCCCAACCATGTTGGGGTCGGCTTCCAGTCTAACCGGATGCAGCTGAATACCAGTATTTTACATGGAGCGACTGCCTATCTGACCTCCACAACCCAGTAACTGGGTAAGACGATACCCCTTGGTAAGACTGGTTGTCAGACTTTCGGGCTTCTGACGACCCGTAACGACTGTCAAAGATCCACAAATGACAGCCGGGTCCGATAAGGACCAGGCCCGGGTCGATGGCGCGTCGTGTTCCACGCGCGCCTCAAAGAGATGTCAGCAAAAATGACGGGGTCCAATAGGACCGATGCCTGCCAGGGTTGCGGGAAAGTCCGAAAGGGATACCGGGACCTTGGCAACAGGCAAATGAAGGAACACGGGTGGGTTTTAGTCAGTAAAAGTCTGACACGCCCTTCCGCTCCGCCCAGAGCGGGAGAAGTCATTGGATGATTTCCCACCCTCAAAAAAAAAAAAAAAAAGACCAACAAAAAAAGAAAGACGGAGCACTCCGAACATCAAAAGTGAAGCCACCTTTTTATCTATATGTGTGTAAAAAGGGCTGCCATTTGTTAAAGTTTTTCCCTATAATTTGGGGAATAATATTGTATGGGTAGGGTAATTATTGTAAGAGTAAGATATTGTTGAGTATGGTTTTATACCTCAATTGTTAAGAAGGACTTCTAGTCCGAAACAAAAACAAAAAAAATTACATCGCTATTTCTTGGAGTTACTGTCCATTTACTTTTAGATTCAGCATTACTTGGAAATCTAAAATATAAATACATAAAACAACAAAACAATAATATAATTACTCGAAATAAGAAATCAGAATTTAAATTGGTTTAGTCGAATGGGAAAATTTGAAATCACATTATGGCAACAATCCCACCTTATGTCACTGCATTCATTCATTCATTCGATGAGGTTTTTTATTCCAAGTAGCCTAAAATTCGAAGTTATTTAAATTAAAAAACGATATTATTTAAAGTGCGTACAAGTGAAAGTGATTCCGTGAGACGTTTTATGTGATTTGTTATTGTTTTTACAAGTTTTCACTACACAGGAAGGCATAATTCTATTTTTTTTATTGATGTTAACTAGACGACGACTCGTGACGTACTAGGAGCGATGAGCATAGTTTTAGTGTATGTGTGTGCGTGAGCCTGTGTGTTTACTTGAAGGAGCATAGTTTTGTGGCTTCACTTTTGATGTTCGGAGCGCTCCGTCTTGCTTTTTTTGTTGGTCTGAGCAAACAACTGAATGCCACGTGCGCTTAGCATCAGTCAAAAGTTTACCCAAGTAGCCTTTGTTTTTAAAATTCACGTGCCAAAATATCCATATCGATGTTTTGTGTTTGGCACTTGGACATTTTCTACATTTATGTAACAGAAATTCTCTCGAATTCAAACTATAAACTTGGACCAACTGAAACCGAATAAACCCGAGCAACGGAAACCGAATAGAAGTTATTAATGCTTTTTTGTTTTGTAGTTAAACTTACTTAGCTATGTTCTATTTTAGCTGTGTTGAGAAGCATTAAAAAGCCACTCCGACTATCTATCTCCTTCGGTTTTCATCCATCCACCTGTTAACACTAATTTACATAGGTCATTGACATGCGATTTTGTACCACAACTTTTATACGCGTCTAGAATATCAGGTCTACTTTTTTCTCCATTTCTCTGCTTGGGAGGTTGCTTTTATTTTAGTTATCATTTACGAGAGTATTGTACCAACGATAGGTCGCCATATGTTCGGGTAGAGAGGCGCGTGCGCGGGCGCAGGTCAGTCGACGCGGTTCGTTTGTTGCGCGCGCTTATCTGATCCATTCTGATCGATGATTGGATCACGACGTGTTGAGTATGTGAGATAATTGCAGCATGTGAAGCGAGACATTCTTGTTCTTGTGTTTCTATTTATGATTTATTAATTAGAAAAATATTTTAGTAAAATCTTTTACGAAGAATGATTAATATTTATAATTTTTGTCAAAACTGTTTTTATAAAAAGACTATCATTAATCAGTACAGTGTCGAACTTTCCTTAAAAACAAACACTAATTAAATCGTGTAATTTCGTCGGTTATTTGGATCTCGACTCCCGCGCAAGTGCCAAGCGTTCGAGGCGCATTTCTTTAGTGTCGACCGATGACACCGTGCCGTGCGTCTACCCCACACTCTGTTTTTTACTTTTTGTGTAAAACACAAAGATTTGCCTTCAGTCGCATATAGATAGTTTAAAAGTGATCTTTTTCGTCCCGGTCGCTCCGAGTTTTGTTTATCAACAAGATGGAAGTGTTACTGGTGCAAGATGGTCCTATTGTGATATCCTGGATTGTTTTCCTGCTCCTCATCTGTCGGTGTTACTACCAGATTCGCACTATCAAAGTCTCTGGTAAGTGTTTCTGCTTTTTTTGTGAAAGTAATCGGGGTTCCACGTGTCACTGTGACTCATTTACACATGGGAAACATTATTTTTTCTTTGGAAACATGATCGATGGTCACTTGCTGGAAGTGATAACGTGCAAAGTAGTGTTTTTAAATGAAAAATATAACGTTTTCTTTGAAAGCCAATTACATTAACAAGCAGGGAATTAAAGCAGTTTACAGTTGAAAGAACAATTTACATAAATAGATAACTTAGAAGTTCTTTAGGGATTCTGTTGAATGTTTTACATTTTCATCATGAAAATTGAGATGCTTTAATAAAAATCATTTTTGTTTTAAATACGTGGGTAGGTAATCTAAGTAGATTAATGTTGTTACCAAATTCAGTTTGTTACTTCATAATGTCTATAAATTATGTATCTAAAAGTGATAACAAGTGACACTTACAAGGAAAAAAATATTTAAAATAAACTGCATTACTTAGTACGTAGTAAATAGTTAAATACTTTATTAAAGACGTTCAACAAATTAAAAACTTATCTAATTATATTCTGGTTTCTTTAAGTTGTAAAGACTAAACTTAAATTAACCTCGACGACATTAATTACACCGTAATCCATCCCTGTGACATTTTCAACCAACTGTGCTGCCATCTATCACGGCTTAGCACCAAAACAACTTTGACAGTTTCGCCTTTTTATCTGCCCGTATTTTCGTCATTTATGTGGATTTCTTTTGGGAATAAAATGTATATCTCTCATTTTATTGACCATTCTGTCCATGCAGAGTATTTCTGGCAGAATTCGCCGTGAGCGAAAATGCCGTTCCTTGACAATGACTATAGGAAAATTGTATCAATGTAATTAGTCTTATCAAACAAATAAACTAAGTTACGACCACTTTTTAATAGACCTACTAATAATGTTCATTTCATTCTATTAATTCAATAAACTCAGCCTATCGCAGTCCACTGGACATAGGCCTGTCTCAAGCTGCGCCACAACACCCAGTCCTCCGTCTTCTGCATCCAGTCTGTCCCAGCCGCTTTCTTAAGGTCGTCGGTCCATCCAGCTGAGGGACGTCCCAGACTACGCGGTCTTTGTATGACTTCTCTGCTCCACTGGCCATCGGTCCTTCGACAATCATGTCTAGCCCAGTGCCACTATCTACCTTTCTTTATTACTCAATACATAATCATTAAAAGCATCCAAATCAATCATATTCAAAATATAATTCGCCCCACTAACTAAACAAGAAAGGAACATTAATTTGAAACGAATCGAATGATTCGAATATTGCCTCTAATGTGGCGTAATCTCGTGTCAACTAGTCGACACGGGTAAAGCGGGCTATACATGTAAGTATCGATTTATCGTTAGAACACGAGAAACTAAGTTACATGCCGTAAAAATTAAATATATTATCAGTAAAGTTCTGAAAATGGGCAGGGGCTCGTAGTTAAATAATAACAGCCGCACGGGCCGGTTAAGCTACGCTTACCGCGGTCGGTGCTTGGATGGGTGACCGTTAATTACGTATCAATACCCCTCCGTGCCTCGGAAAGCATTTGGTCCCAGTTGTCATTCGCAGATCTTTGACAGTTGTTACGGGTAGTCAGAAACCCAAACGTCTGACAACCAATCTTACCAAGGGGTATCTTGTTACCCAGTAACTGGGTCAGATAAGCAGTAGCTCAGATAAGCAGTCGTTCCGTGTAAATTGCGGTTAGACTGGAAGCCAACCCCAACATAGTTGGGAAAAGGCCAGGCAGATTGATTGAGATCTGCCGACAAATTCGGTGGATGGGAAAGTATAAAGGTACGTGCTCGCTTAGGATTTCGAATACCTATCGATACCAACTGAAAATCGATATGTCTGTGTTTGTTTTACGCAAATGCCCGAGATGAGGTACACAAAAAAAATTGTTTTAGCAGACTGTGTTAAGTACATTTGAAAGTTTTGTGAGAACTATTTTTGTCTGGATTGGGTAGCCACTAGACAGAGTAGGTACCTATTTCATAACATTTTTCTAAAGGTTCTGCCTTTAGAAAAATTAGAAAATGGTATGAAATTGGGTAGGCGAATGTAGTCTGGTACGCTTCCATGACAAAGTTGTGAAAACATTATAAAGGACTGGCCACCGAAAATAAATAAATAAAAAAAGATTTTTATATTATTTACACTATTGGAAACCAGTTAGGTGTTTCCAATTGTATATTCATTTGGGGGTTGAACTAATTAGGTCTTAATTAACGTTGGTTGCAACAGGCTCAATTTACCGGTGCTAAATTTTTATCCTAACTTCACTACATATTATAAAACAAAGTCCTCCGCCGCGTCTGTCTGTTCGCGATAAGCTCAAAAACTACTGCACCGATTTTCATGCTGTTTTCACCAATGGATAGAGTGGTTCTCGAGTAAGGTTTTAGTATATAATAACCGACATCCACGCGGGCGGAGCCGCAAGCATCAGCTAGTAATATTATAAAATCTTTATAATATTAGTATAGATGTAAAAAGTGAGTTTGTTTGTTACGCTTTCACGCTAAAACGGCTGAACAGATTTGGATGAAATTTGGCACATAGGTAGACCATGACCTGGAATTGGTTATAGGATACTCTTTATCCCGGTAGTACGTTCACGTTGGATAATTTTTGACCTCCACGCTGGCGAAGCCGCGGGCAAAAGCTAGTATGGAATAAAGTAATTGTCATTGCGTATCGTCATTATTATTTAGGTTCACACGGCTACAGATCAAGATATACATTTCCAGTATAAGCTGACCTCGCATTGTACGGAAATCTTAGAGATCAGCATAAACTGGAAATGTATAGCTTGATGTGTAGCCGTGTGTACTACAACACTAGACTTTCTTTAAAATTAATTTAAATAATGTTGACGTAGTTCAATATTAACATAAGCACGGTAACCTGTGTTTAACCGCTTTCTCCCATAAATTAGTGCAGAATGACGATATTAAATCTATTTTACATAAATTATAATGATTATGTATATCAGCGATGCAGAACATACGCATATAATATCTATATTGTTTTATAGCCGTCATTTGGCCGACAACTGGGACGGTTCATCGGTGCAGACATGACATACAATGAAAATAGATGGGTCACGTGATGATCTAATTATTTTAATATGTCCCATAATAAACGGTGTTTTCTTTTCTATCCGATTTTTGCCAGGAAGCGGTAAAAGTAAAAAAAAATATGGCGGTTTTGTAATTAACGGATGTGTCTGCCTAGCCTTTTCCATATTATGTTAGGGTCTGGGTTAGGGTTAGGGTCTGAGTATCAATATTTTACATGGAGCGACTGCCTACAATTATGACCTCCACAAACCAGTTAATGGGTAAAACGATACCCCTTAGTAAGACTGGTTGTCAGACTTTCGGGCTTCTGACGACCTGTAACGACTGTCAAAGATCCACGAATGACAGCCGGGATCAAGTTGTCAGACTTTTGGGAACCTGTACACACGGCTACACATCAAGCTATACATTTCCAGTATAAGCTGACCTCGCATTGTGCGTAAATCCTTTATATTGTGAGTTCCGCATAAACTGGAAATGTATAGCTTGATGTGTAGCCGTGTGTACATGAATAAAATTATTTATTACAACCAACGGATATATTATGCGAAATGTTATTACTTATGCAACTTATTGATACAAGGCCGGTAACCGGGTTACATTTTATCACATTTCGGTTGCTTTATAGCAGGAGTCCGTCTTCCGTGTTAAAGATTTTAATTAAAATTATTAAACGATAGAATAATGAAGTTATATCTTTAAATTCATTATTCTTTGAACCAGTGTCATTAGTGTTAGACAAATAAAAAACGTTCATTGTTATTAATTAAGATTAATTTGTTATATTTGTGGGTCGGTGATCTGCCACTTTTTAACTCTTTTTTTTATTTGATTTTATTTTTTAAATTTTGATTTTATTGTTTGATTTCGATATTTAATTTGTTTTTTTTTTAATTTTTGTTTTTTACATGGATCATGTGGTCTGCAAAGATTTTTATTTATTTATTTAATTGTCACTTATGGCCATATTCAGATAGACGTATAAACATTTGTATGTAATAATGTTTTCGATCATTTCGGACAAATTTTGTGGAAACTTCGAAAACAAAAAAAAATTAGAAGATACGGCGGAGCGCGTCATCCGTGGCTGTTAACTTCTCCAACAAAGCTAAATGCCTTTGTGCTTGTCGTGGGTTCACCACAATAGCAACAAGTAAACTTTGAGCTTTCAGCTATCTTCCTACTGGCAGTCGTGTGCACAAGCCATTTAGCCAACGCAACCACTTCTGTTCTTTCAAGCGAGAATATCACTCCAATCCCGAAAGTTCCCGAGAGTTCCCGAACTCCTTTCGTACTTCACACTCACACAAAGACATTTTAAAGAACAGTGCTTAGGCTATCAAAAGAGTAACTTTGCACAAGTTGTACTCCGTCCAGGACGCCAGACGTCTCGACGTTCTCATACTGTTGAATGTAGGTGACCTGGTTTCCGCCGCCGCGCTGCACCCGATGCGGATTACGAAATTGCATACTTTGATGTGGTATACCTACTTAGCTGATGGATGTATATTCAAGTAGCTAGCTGTGGAAACAGCCAGAAGAATAAATATACTCTCCTCTGAAGGATAAAGGAAAAAAACAGTACGTGATGCTTCCTAAGGACACTGCTTTTGTGTTAACTTTTTCCTTTAATACGAAATTATTATCTCAAAAGCTCTCATTCTTGTCCAAGAAATACGGCCGTTTCATTTTGATTTCACGTTATCCTGAGCTTGAAAAAGGTTTGAGATAAGCCGGCGTTTTTACACGTGGCCGTCTCGTCTCAAGGACCAACAAACAATACAGTGTGACACGATATTATCTACATTTGCTTTGTTTTTCTTCTTCAGTATTCTGAATTAATGGAAAGCTCTAGTGCAGTGGTGCCCAAACTACGAGTAGCGCCTTGATAAATTAATTTTCAGCTATGATTAATATTCAAACTAAATACCGAAATAAATTGGAGGCATCAAACTCAATGCGATTAAAAGTAACTAAAATTTAAGTTGATGCTAAAGCTATAATGACAAAAAATATAAAAAATAGGAAACAATTACATCCTTCTCATTGAAATAGCACTCCTTGTATTTAATTTAGTATTAGAATTTTCGATGGTAACTGATTTTTTTTTCTTATTTGTGCAGTCCTTCGTTCATATAGTTAAATATGCCTCTTTTAAACTCTTTTTTTACCATGACAACCAAGAGGTGAGTCCAGAATTTGGAATTCTTTGTTAGGTGGGTCGCGGTCCAGTCAACTTTGGAATCCACTACAGTACTCTAGTGGGTACTGGAAATCCTACTCTTCCTTTAATTAATGGTAGGCGAACCTATTAGTTACCATGTCTCTAAAAAGACAAAATCAATCTGCCTAGCCTTTTCCCAACTATACTGGGGTCGGTTTCCAATCTAACCGGATGCAGCTGAATACATGGAGTGACTGCCTATCTGACCGCCACAACCCAGTAACTGAGTAATACGAGACCGCTTGGTAAGACTGGTTGTCAGACTTTCGGGCTTCTGACCCGTAACGACTGTCAAAGATCCACGAATGACACCCGGGACCAACGGCTTAACGTGCATTCCGAGGCACGGAGGAGTCTCGGTATGTAAAGATATTCACCAATCCACGGACCAACCCCGGCAAGCATAGCTTAACCTGATGGATCGACACGCGCGGCTGTTATTACTTAGCCTCAAGCTCCTCAAAAAGACGAAATATTCTTTCTAATAAACATGTTTTGACTACACAGAAAAAAGTATATAAACAGTGCGTGGGATTGACATACGATACAATAGTGTTATTTGAGAAGGCTATGTAATGGCAGACTGGCGCTTAATTAGGAGGCAAATGCCGTCATTTACTCAGTAACAAGAGTGTTCGATTAATTACACGTAGTTTACCTTTCATAGGTAATTGACCGATGGACTGATAGCAACATCATATTACAGACAGGAAATATTTTCGTATATGTATGTTAAGTATTGCTTGTTTTGAAGCATAGCATAATCAGCCTATAATGTTCCCACTGCTGGGACACAGGCCTCCTCTCTGTGAGAGGGAGTCGACCGTAATCCACCACGCAGGCCCAGTGCGGGTTGGATGGTAAAGATAAAAGATAAAGATAAAGACAATTTAATTGAAAAACATCCGTTTACATACAAATCGAACATGCAAGATCTTAAATATACATAGCTAAAAATCCGTACGTGTTTTGCCGGACGAGGCGTAATTATTTTTATATAAGAAACAAAATATAATTTGAGAAAATTAAAAATGATTTAAAATTTCACATGCCTTCGAATTTTAGCTCTAGGACGTGCCGGTTTCCTCACGGTGTTGTCTTTCACCGTTTTGAGAGCAGGTGATGAAATAATTTAAACAAAGTGCCTGCCTGGGTTCAAATCTACGTACTCGGTAAGTCGCCGTTTCTACTGGGCCACCACTGCTCCCACTTCAATTTTTTTGAAGAATTATACAAATTTTGATTGAAATGAAATTAAACAAATTGATTTTATGAAATGAAATGATGAAATGATTTTATTTTCTGTAAATAGATTTGTAGAAACACTTTTCCACGGCAATAATATTGAAAAACTAGATGAGGTTGATTAAATTCTTGGACAACAACAATTTATGTTGGAGGCAAATGGCCAGTATTGTAAAATATTGTGTTCTTTCTCTACAGAAAACTAATTGGAATATTAGCGCTGCCGTTCCAATAACTAAAGCTCCGGTGAATTCTGTGAAAAAAGGCTTTTGTGCGCCACAACTTCAGTAAATGTGGAGCACTATTCTCTACAACCCCGACCATTCATTTTTTATCTTTACATATAATAAAATAGTACGGCATTGATTTTCAATTTTCATTTTTTGCCACCGACTTCCCAAATTAAAGTTATTTTTCTCTTTTTGAGTGTTTTCTTTGGAAGTCGGTTGTTTTTTTTTTATTTTTCACTTTTTAGTTTTGGTACTTACCCCACATAAATTCGAATATCACTACCTGCTATGTAAATACTAAGTGGGAAAAATACGTAATTATTGAAGCTAACTCAAAAACTACGCAAGCAAAGTTAATAAAATTTATATGGGACCACCTCTGAAGCATAACCTACCTACCAAGGAACAACAGAATCATCAAAATCGATCCATAATTGGCGGAGTAATCGCGTAACAAACGAATTGAGAACCTCCTCCTTTTTGAAGAAGTCGGTTAAAAATACTAACGAAGTCAAAACGGCATTGCATATTTTTTTAATAAAGTAATTGTTACGAGGTGTGGGAACGAGTCTGATGCCGATAATATAGTTTTTAGAATTTTTGTCCGTTTATCTGGATGTATGTATGTTTGTTCCGGATTGGTGCAAAACGGCTTAACGGCTTTTGATGAAATTTGGCACACAGATAGTTTATAACCTGGATTAATACACATAGGGTACTTTTAATACCTGTAGTACGTTCCCATGAGATATTTTTCGACATCCGCGTGGGCGAAACCGTGGCCAAAAGCTAGTATTATGTAATGCTCCACTGCTCCACAATTTCTCCACGATTTTCCAATTAGTGTCGTAATGTTTTATTTGTCTACCATTAATTCTGTTCACATTTAACTGATGTTCGCTATAAAATCATTGCTCCGATCGTATTTAACCCGGTCGAGTCAATAATGCGCCGTGTAGTAACTGCCGGTATCAAGTAGCCAAATGGCTCGCTAAAAATACTGTGTGCATTCACTATGCAATGTACTGTCGCGAACAATGTATAAATCGTGTGCTTTTTATTTTCACAATACATAAAATTCGAATGTTTACAACATCACACTAAGGGCGGATTTCACCACCGAAACTGAACGCGATCAGCAAAACTAAAACGCGTTTAAGAGCTGTCAGTGTCAATATTACTTAGAAAATGATGACACTGACAGGCCTTAAACGTAGTTTATGTATTGGATCGTGTTCTGTTTCATTGGGGAAATTCGCCCTAAGGATGTTACAAAAGTGACCGTAGAAAATATATGAGATTGTTGGCTCAGTTCAGAACAAAGAGAAGAGTATGTTTTGCAACTAAGTATCGAAATCCAAACATATATTTCGTACAACCGTATCTAGTTAGCAATTAACCTACAGATAAAACTAACAATTATTTTCGTTTTCTAAGTAAACAGACGTTAATAAAAACTTTTAATTGAGCTTTTATTGGCCGATCCTAAAAACGTGGCCTATGGTCCGCATTTCTAGGAATATTCCATTGAGCAACAGTGATTGTTTTCCTAATTGAAACACCGGTTTTAAATTAACAAAATTATTTGACTTAAAGCTCCCACAAATAGGCGCGATATCGCGGGCACGACAAGGGTTATGCCTGTCGCGCCCGCGATATCGCACCTGTTTGCACGAGCCTTTATGTGGCTTTAGATGCGAAATTCGTACGTTAGTTAAGTCTTTCACAACATCCCAAGTTTTAAGAACTATTAGGAATCCGTTGAGCTTCATTATCTAAACTAATACTAAAAAGAGGTAAAACTGTTTGTCGGTTTGCTATAGGTAATCTGAAATCTCTGTAAGTAGGTACTGATCCATTTATAAACTTCTTTCTTTGAGTCTTTCTCGAGTTTTATGGTATACTTATTGACTTCCACGCGGCAGAATAGTTGTTAAATATATCCAATTGGTACTTGTAAAAGAGAGCATATAAATCTTTGCTAAAATACAGAACATCCCATGTTGTCCACCTGTTGGGCAAAGACCTTATTGTCTCCATACTATCTTGTATTTGTATCTCAAGAAGTCTCAACGTACCTATACTGAGTTTAATGATACTACGTTACATCGTAAAACATTGTGTACATGAGTGTACGTGTTGTGTGCACTTATCGCCCCACGTTGGGCTATACTCTGTGGGGCACGTGCTCTCAATGGAGACCATTTTAAATGATCCTCTAGTTCCTCTACCGATTTAATTACTAAGCTTGGGTGGCACGCGACCTTTCGCTTACATAATTTAATTATTTAAACCTAAATGTATGCTTTAAAATTATCAATGAGCGTTTTGTTGGTTCTTAATCGACCAAAAACGAGGAGGTTTTATGTACGACTTTATGTATGTTTTATTTTTTAACGTATGTTCATCGATATTTTCGTCAATTGTGGAATGATTTCGAAAATTATTCTTTCATTTGGTAGAAGAAGCTTACGCGGTAATCTATCTATCTGTCTATATATATAAAAATCAATTGCCGTTCGTTAGTCTCGCTAAAACTCGAGAACGGCTGGACCGATTATGGATAATTCTTTTTTTTGTTGTGTCCGTTATTCTCAGGGGAAGGTTTGTACGTAAGGTAGGTGTAGGTAGGGTAGGTAGATAGGTATGTATGTAGGTAGATATATAGGTAGGGTAGGTAGGGTATGTAGGTGGTTGGTTAGGTAGGTAGGGTAGGGTACTTAGTGCTACCCGTACGAAGCCGGGGCGGGCAGTTAGTCCCATATAAATTCTAATAATTTTGCTCAGGTAGTTTTTGAGTTAACTTCAATACTTAATACATATTTCTCCCACTTGGTCTATACACTCGGCGATACTGTAGCTTCCCATTAGTGAATGAATTTTAGGAATCGGATTAGTAGTTCCGAATATTAGGTAGGTACCCCCTCTACATACAAACTCAAAACCTCTTTATAATATTTGTATCTATTTAAGATTTAGTTTCGTTTAGATTTATTTTATTTATTTGAGTAAGTTGGTAGGTACAAACCTTGATAATTTCAGAGGGTGCTTTGTATAGTTTTTGCTTGGAAAAAGTTTGAGAAATAGGATCATTCAGAAAATTGTACTGGCACCAATGTTTCATTCAGAAATTCGTTTACGAAATGGTAGTTCGTTTAAGTTATAGTAAATTTTTAAGGATTGACTAAAATAGTCTCAGTTTGTAGTTTTAGCTAGCTTTTTAGTGTTTATTAATACCAATATCGTTATCTTACCAAAATGCGTTTATTGAAACAAGTAGGTAAGTTTATTTAATCTTCTAAAGTTGTGAATCTTCTGATATTTAAGCGACAAAATATTGTAACCATTACAAACATTTTATCAATTTGCTAAATCGTAGCTTTTCTAAACTGGTATTTATTTCCATTTACGAACCGCACACCTTGAACTGTTCTCGACTTACACAATACAAAAATAAACCTTATGTGTTTAAGAATAGTGTTCACTGAAAAGGAGTTCAACATCCGTCTTATTATTTTCCGATTAGGCAGCTGTGACGTCAGAGCCCATCGGTGCGGCCTTCGCGGCCGGTCATTGCCCCCCCGCCGCCAAGACGTACCGTTAGCAATGTAAATGGATCGGGATTTATGTACATTTTGTATCGGTATCGATAAAATGATACACGATGTCGATATCGATACTGACGTCACATATTGCCACAAATTGTTTGCGTAGAATTTTCTCAACTATGTTGGGGTCAGCTTCCAGTCCAACCGGATGCAGCTGAATACCTGGGGAGGACCGACAGGCAGTCGCTCCATGTAAAGGAGTAAGTACATGGATCGACTGCCTATCGGCCCTCCACAACCCAGTTACTGGGTAACACTATTCAGACTTTCTGATTGCTTTCTACTCGTTACGACTCTCAAATGACAGCCGGGACTAACCTGCTTTCTGAAGCACGGAGGGGCCTCAGTATGTAATGGATGGTCACCGATCCACGGACCGACCTCGACAACCGTTGCCTAACCTTGAAGATTGACACGTGCAGTGGTTATTATTTAGCCGCGAGTCCCTCATTCATTGTCATGAATACAAAACCCGCTCGATAGTACAAAAGTTGCTCTTAATCTGGGAAAGTGGAGCGATAGGTAGTAGGTTATCGTGCATTTATATTGCAATACGATGTTACCATGAACTTTAGCGGCGTTATGACGATATTGTCGGTATTGTGAATTGTGACTTAATAAGTGTAATACTGGGTCGTATCGTCTAGCTCAGTTGCTATGTATCTATCTATTTATCTGGGTGCTGGCTGAATATGAAAGTTATCAGCTATCTGAAAAAAGGGATAACACAGGGTGGGGAGTATCGCCCTATGCTACTCATCACATTTTCAAATAGCTGATGGTCCAAATGTAACTTTTTTCTAATCTAAGGCCCTAGACAAAGTGACATTCTATCAGCGATAACGATGATGGATAAGGGAAAAACGTATGGGACTGACATAAGCTATCAAAAAGCTTATGTCAATCCTGTTGAAAGTCGTTGTAGAATTACGAAACGCTTTCGAAGCGATTGTCACTTGTCTAGGCCCTCTGGGCACCAACCTGTTACTTAATCATCCAATGAAAAACTTTTTATTTTCTAAGAGCTCAAGTCACAGATAAATTTTCAAGTCACACTGAGATTTAATGAAATGAACACTACTAGAGTCCTGATTGTAAAAACTGCGTAAACTTTACTAATGAACTTCTCAGTTTTCATCGTAAGTAGAGGGAAAATGCTATTAAAAAAAATACCTAGTTTCTTTTATGATAGGTAAGATATTTTCCGTGGATGCGATGGACTTATGAAGACATAGGTCAAACAGCAGGTTTTAAAAAAATCGTTTAAAATGGAAATAACCTATAAAACATGACTAGGCCAATTTCACGCGAATTTATCTAATACTAGCTGCGCCCCACGGTTTCACCTGCGTAAGTCTCGATCTAATATTAATATAAAAATATAATATAATATTAATATAAAAATATTAATATAATATTAATATAAAAATATTAATATAATATATAAGTATAGTTAGGATTAACAAAAACACATAAAACATTAGTACATAACAACGCAAAATTAATTGTAATTAAATTGACCTTCAAAAAGCGCGCGTTTTTGCCATTAGTACGCGACTTAATAATAAAAGTTTATTTAACAAAAGATCGTGAAGTCTATGGTCTGTAGCGTCATAGGTCATGGATAATCGTACTGCGCCTCTAAAGATATTTTCGTTGTCTTTGTTCATGTTCCTATTGTTTTTATTCGACTTTCGTTTGAAGTACTACTTTTCACGCAAACAAAGATATACTACTTAACAAACAATGGATAAAAAATTAGAATGGACCTGCAGAGCATACCTACAATATATTTTTCTCACCATATACTCGATAATGTCAAATTAGTTACTTCTTGTTGTCTCGCTCTCTCTTGTAGACTCACGTCAATCGCTCGTTACGAAACCGAGGCGAACTCGCGCACACGTGGCGGCATCGCTACGCACACGCAGCGAGCTAGTTCCATAATCGCCTTGTTGGAAGCACGCTTGCGAACTGCCAGTGTGATATGGCCCTTATTTGAATTATTCTCACATAGATTTTAAGACTATCTTTTTATGATTATATGGGGTTTAGTTTTGGCCCAGGACCAAAAGACAATAAATTACACGATAAAATAAACCTGCAATCTGCACAGTTCATAATGTTCATGTTATATGAACGCAAAGCCTTAGAAGTTATGTTATTTGTATTTCCCGAAGAAATTGTTGAAGGAAAATAACAAACTCAGATTATTTCCTTTTAAACCGACTTCTTCAGAAAGGAGGAGGTTCTCAGTTCCTCTATTTTTTTTTTTAGTGTCTATGTTACGCGATTACTCCGCCAATTATGAATCGATTTTGATGGTTCTTTTTTTGTTTGGTAGGTCATGCTTCAGAGCTCATATAAATTTTATTAACTTTGCTTGCTTAGTTTTTGGGTTAGATTCAATAATTACGTATTTTTCCCACTTAGTCTATGTAGATGATATCTAATTTGACTCCATCACTGTTATTTACATAGCAGGTAGTGGTATTTGAATTTGTGTGGGGTAGGTACCACAACTAAAAAGAGAAAAATAAAAACTTTACAAAAAAAAAAAACAACCGACTTCCAAAAAAAAACCCAAGTGAAAAATAACTTTAATTTCGGAAGTCGGTGGCAAAAAACGAAAATTGAAAAGCAAAGACACTGACTTTCGAAATTAAAATTATTTTTCACTTTGTTTTTTCTTTCTTGGATAAGTTTTGTGTTTTTTTTTTCTTTGATAAATTTATAGAGAGAAGTTGTGAAATATATTTTTTATAAATTAAATGTGCTGTTGACTGGGTATTTTCTACCATAATAAACAGTTTTATAATTCAAGTAGTACTTCTGTTCATTCCATGAAAGACGAGTAGACGACAAAGAAAAGTCGAAAACTAGAAAATAAATCATATAACTTAGGAACCAACTCATACACATATTTTTATTATCATTTTACACGTATGTTAGACGCGCCGTTATTAATAATGGAATGCTTTGTCACTTTGTTTAATTAATAAAATTGGTACTAACACATTTTGTAGAAGCCTCCAGCGATAACAACATTATTATTATAAAAGGCGTAAAAAAGATACTGTTACATTTTTAGAGGGTTGGTATTATTTGAAGGAGAACATTATACAAGGTGTTTAAAAAATACAGTTAAAATTTAAAGGGGTTATATAAAACATAAAATTATACGTACGTCATTATCATCATCTGCCTAGTCTTTTCCCAACTATGTTGGGTTCGGCTTCCAGTCTAACCGGATGCAGCTGAATACCAGTATTTTACATGGAGCGACTGCCTGTCTGACCTCCACAACCCAGTAATTGGGTAATACAATACCCCTTGGTAAGACTGGTTGTCAGACTATCGGGCTTCTGACGACCCGTAACGACTGATACAATTATACGTACGTATTTATCCTTTATTAAGATTAAGATTGAGATTGCACCGAAGTGCCGACTAAATTACTTCGTACGAGACCAGGAAGTCTCGTACGAAGTATTTTCCCATTCATTCGTTTAATGACCCAGGTTCGATCACGTACATTCAACTAAACTTGTTTGGGATTTCATTAGCAGGTATTTATTTATTTATTTAGGATAACCAACAATTGTTTACACTATATACATTTCTGATTTAATAACTAGAGTAACATATTCAAGTGCAAAAATTAATTACAGGTTAACACCACATGCACAAAAAAACGGCTTACATAACATATTTATAGCTTATTGAAATTAGAACTTATACATACAAAGAATAATAATTAAAAGCAATAATAAAGAAAATTATCAAATCATTTATTCATGTAAATAAAGAGAATAAACTGAATACATTAAAAAAAAAGTGAAATTAAAAAAGGGATAAAATTAAAAATTTAAATCGCCATTGGATTATTTGCAAAAACTCGTAGGAAGTTAAATCGCCATTGGATTATTTACAAAAAGGTATCAGGATGTTGTGTACAATTACCAACAGTCGTAATGGAATCGTGTATGGACGCATAACAGTACAGTTACAACCTCGCAAGCCTCGTTTGTAAAGTTTGTTTTTATGAGAGAGGATGTGCATTCATATTTGTTTAATTATGTTCTGCATCTTTTTTAAATGTCAATGCCAAAAGTTTTATATAGGGTGATTAAAAACTCAACCTTGAAATGTCGGTCAAAAACATTTAAAAAACACTAAATACATTTACAGCTAAACGTATTTAAAACATCATTCTATCTTGGAATTAAATGGAACGGTATGTAAATAAAATACGTTTAGCGCTAAATGCATTTAATGATATCATTGTGGTGTATAAAGGCCTTAAAATGTACTATTTCCCAAAATCGATATAAATAGAAATAAAATGTTGTTCTTTGGTAAGCGCATCACTTGAGAAAGGCTGGACAGATGTGGATATTTTTGATTGATTTATTAGAGTAAGAAAAACTTGAAAAGTTGCCCGGAAAATTGGATAAGTTTCCCGGAAAAAGGGGAAAATTCGGGAAAAGCTGAATGTTCATTTTTATAAGGGAATTGAAATTAGGACAGGACAACGTCTATCGAGTCAGCTAGTTCTCAAATCTCCCAAACCATTCAAAACGACGCTGCATGACTTAAACCCAGTTTGTCAGTTATGTAGGAAACGGGAGCGTATCAAATGCTCCATTTATACCGCCAGTTTAAATTAAAGGATTATTCTTGTCACATGCCAGCTACGATATTTCAGTCGGCTCGCTGCACGGCAAACTGTGTTACTGAAACTTATATGATATTTGTTTGGTCTGTCTCACCCCCTTACTGCAAGTGTGAATGTTTTAAATTGCCACCTGTCTGGACTGATGGAGTGACGCGTGGGATTGGCTAACAGAAGTGGCTAGTAAACTCGGTCTGCATTTATACTGTGATACCTACATTTATGTATGTGTAGGCAGGTATGTAAACAGCGTGTAACAAAAACCCTGTCCGATCCGAGAGGGTGTTGTTGAGAATCATACTGAGAGTCTACATAATGTGGTTCTTTTTTCGGGAAACAAAAAAGAATCGCTGCTTTTTTTAAATTGTGGAATTTTATCGTCTTGTTACATGGGGTGCGGGTGGCCGTCATTTAGCAGGTGTCTACAAGTCATAACTTATGACCTCTGTAGAAAATTTGCTCATTTATAATGAGATTAGGGTAATTTTAGAACTAAAGACGTGAATTTTAAATAGTAATATCTGTCTTATTTTCCCAAAATACACTTTTTAATTATTTTATAGTAATGTTATTGTGGTACTTAGGCGCCCTATTTCGGAACGGACAGGGTTGTTGTTACATGCTGTATATTATAGGTATACCTGCTGATTTTCAATAGTGATTCAGTCAATTTTAACACGATAGATGAAACGAATGACGAACGAATCTGAATCATTTTGAAGCAGATTGCTACTTCATTGCTTTATGTGTTAGAAAAATTTGTCTGCTCACCAACGCAAATAACGCAATGAATGTTGTTGAACTGTCAAATAGAAACAGAGTGTGATTGATCGTATATTACGTAATTAGGGCACTGGTTAACATCGCGGGAATCCACTAATTACAAATAGTACAAGGATAAAAACCAGTTTTTATGGTGCTGTTTTGGGGAAGCTAGTTAGGAATTCATCGGCCGGAACCGAATGCGAACAATACAATGAAGCATGTTAAAACTACACCACTGCTCTGTGCAGACAGGCTCACACACATATTTACAATGACACTACAATAAAACTACACCAAATTAAGTGCACACATGTTTACGAAACCGGCCTCACGTCACTGTTGACAGCGCTCTGTCTTGGTTTTTTATTTGGTCTGTGGATGAAACATGAAAAGCACCATCCAGTTTGAAAACGATGCCTTTGACTAAACAATAAAATAACACCTGTTTTGAAGTATTTAAACTCCATATTGAAGCGAATAGCAACATGTCACGCTCAAGTCACTTTGAGATATTGTTCCGCGGATTTACGCTCATTAAGAACTGTGACGTAACTAACCTAAATTATATTTCAGAAGTTGCTTAGAGCCACCAAAAGGGGCCATCTTAATAAATCAACGTAAACGTCTCGCGTTATTTGAGATAACTTAGAACTAACTTTGTCCCTAATCTCACCAATTTATTTAAAACTCTAACTATTATTTTAACACAAAATAACATCACGCCTGTGTTCCCTGAAGGGCTAGGCAGAGGTGTACCTATAGATACGCACATTTAGCCAGTTATGTTTAAGTCCCATATAACAGCGGGGCAAAGCGTTTTGTCATCAACCGGGCACAAATCTAGCCTCCGAGTTGCTACTGAGAAAAACTCAATAACATTTTGTCCGACCGGGGAATCAAACCCAGGACCTCTTGTTTAGCAGTAGCGCTTGCAACCTCTAGACCCGAGGCAGTTAACGAGTATCTATTTTGCTCACGTAGGTACCTTATTTTAAAGTAGGTTATTTCTAATTTAAGTCTCGATTGATTTATGAAGACAATGTAGCACTCATGCTATTTGGTTCAAGCAAAAGGGTTGGCCAACTACTATATACGTAAATAATGTTGCAGACTTTATGCGGTCTTGTAAATGAGAATTTGTGAATATTTATAGTATAAGTATAAGAAAATATAAAAGGTTTTTGTTTTTAGGTTTATTTATCTCATACTATTATTTTTGATGCACAATCTAAATGACATGGACTCATGGTTTTCAAGGTAGTTTACCCTTTAGTATTACACCTACCTACTTTTATTTTTAATTACTTAATGATCCTGCAGACAGGCGCGACGCGATTCTGTTAGAACCATTTACATAAGTTTGTATAGAAATTTTTCTACTAGAGTCGCGTCGCGCCTGTCTGCCGGAGCCTTTAAATATAGTAACAAAATTCCTTCCTAAAATAGGTACCGATAATTTGAGACTGAATTATCGGTAAGATCTCTGTTATGAGTCTCAAGTTATCGGTACTTATTTTGGGAAGGATTTTTTTGAGGGAACTGAAATTTCATTGAAAATTCAACGTGGCATGACGGCTACCTACTAATTTATTTACGACCCTAACTACTCAATCATTAGTCAAGGGAATTATAGGTACCTTTGCTGGTTTGGTTTATTATAGCTGTGGTCAAATCCGCCTTAGACTGAAAATTCCCTTTTGAAAATGCATGAAGTGGATTTACGCACAGACGTACAAAGTTATTTTTGGAGCTGATGGTGATGATTTTGGCGATGTAGATAAAAAAACAGGATGTTTCATTTCAATAATAAAGAAAATAGTTCAAAGCAGAAAAGAAAGACAAAAAAATAACCGTTATTTGTTGGCATGACCATTATTTCTAAATGACAATGTTACCGAAGACTGGAATAATAAAATAATACAAAATAACGTGATGGAGTTATTTTAATTAATGGAAATCCCGGGGTAAAGTGTTAGGGGGAAATTGCAGTCGTTAGGTATGGCTTTGAGTCTAGACTAGACTGAAAGCATTGGCCACTCCCCTTTACGTAAATATTTAATTAATCTAGAAATTCCGATTCCTTCCTCAGAACGGAAATTAACTGTCGCTGCTCTTGCTATTTCTAAGTTACACGCAAAGGTAAAAGATTAGGCTTTATATACAGAAGTTTTTTTATTTTATTTTGGTTTTCATGTCTTAGGCTCAGACCAAATAAAAAACCAAGACTGAGCGCTGCGAACAATACAGTAAAGCATGCTAAAACTACACCAAAGCTCTGTGCATACACGCTCACGCACACACCTTTACAACTATTTACAATCAAACTACACCAAACTAAGTGCACACATGTTTACGAAACCGGCGTCATGTCACTGTTTACAGCGCTTTGTCTTGGTTTTTTATTTGGTCTGAGGTCTTAGGTACCTATGTAAAATTTCCCTAGTAACAGGAAATTTTAATTTTATTTTTCCGTGTACCTACATGTGTCTGCTTTGATTTCTAGGAAGAAAGGACTTAATCCAGGCTCTAATAATAATTATTCTAAATACATATGGTCAAAATATCGTTTATTGTAGAAACAAAATAATTTCGTAATTTTTTTTATGAAACGAGAAATTCAACACATTTCCAATATAAACTGTATCGAAAAGTTTTATAGAGGGCCAAAACAGAATATTGGTTCGTATTGTAAAAATAAAAGCGTAAAAATTTAACGTTCGCTATGGGATATTGCGTGTCTCGTCATAATAGGTAATGAGAATGACAGACAAACAGACTCAATGAAATGGTGAATGGTATTGATTATTTTTATGTTTGCATGAGGCACCGGTAGACTTAAATATTTAGAAGCTGATACACGTAGTAACTATTCAGTAATCTGTGCTGATACTGCTTGCAAGTGTAATAGAACTGCATTTTAATGAGCCAATCGAGCCAAATAAGCTTATCGATATTTGTATTACCGCGAAAGTCAGCGTAGATAACTAGACAGTTTGTTGTTTGTGTTAAGTATTTAGCATTAAAAAAAAAAAAGGAGATCTTATTTATTGCATTTTCAGTTATTGTTATGCAAAATAATGCAGGCGAAGAAAAGTCAAAGTCAAATAATTTATTTCAAATAGGCACATAAAAGGCACTTTTGAACGTCAATGAAAAACAAAGAAATAGAATTGATTCTAGTTGCCCATTCCAAAACGTAGCTTTCGTATGGAGAAGAATGGGCAAGAAACACTACTGTTACTTTTTTTTTTAATGTTTTACAATATTTTGTATACATGAATTATATAATTATATGTGAAGACGATGCACCTACAATTAGATTACTGTACCACAAGAGAAGATTGATTCTAGTCTTACACATTAGATTTCGATATTGACTGTTGATGGTGATTCATAAAAATGCCATAATTACCCTATTCAAAAATAAATTGTTTGTTATAGACTCGAAGATAAGAGATATAGTCTCCCACAGAAAGTTATAGGTCACGTGGAGTGAACAAAAATCCTTCTCCTGCACCCATTCCAATTTGTTTGTCGTCAGCACAACATGTCTTTTTCTTCTATGCTTCTCTATTAGTCGTCATCTCGGTAGTCACCCCCTTTCTAGTCATACGAGTATCATCTTTCACACAGTCTATCCATCGTTTCTTTGGTGTACTACTTTGGTCTACTCTTATAGCCATCGACATTCATACTCAAAACTTTCCCTCTACATAAATATTTGCCCAATCTGGATATAAACCACCAAATGCCCGTCTATTGTCTGCCAATAGGATGGGACACGACCGTAAACAATGTTATCTTGCCACGCGCTATTTTTAGCCCACTATAGATAATATCACGGCCGTCTTCGGCTTTCTGCGTATTATATTCGATGAAAGTGTTAAGGGGCGGGCCTGACTCGGCTTTGTGTTCCCCATTAGATTGGTCGCGCCTTCAAAGGTTTCTTGCTGAAATAATTGGTCAGAGTTGAAGGTTGGACCGGATAACATCTCGATGTAAACCATTCCACACTGTAATTTACGAGCGTTTCTGCTGTCCGATTTGTCCGTCCCGTGTCAGTATTATTCAAAGCTGTCGACTAATCCTTCTGTCTGATCCATTTGCCCATTATCACTCGCTCATAAAGCTCAAGTGTACAACTGTAAATCCCGTGTGTATTTCCATTAATAAGGCTAATAAATTGCCCCTAGGTTGAATTGCGTCTACGGTCGAGTGCGGGCAGTTCTATAACGAAGCAACAGAGCGGTTGTGCATTCTGCATTGCCCGCGCCCTTGGGCTACGAACTAGGAATCATGTCCATAATGGCCTAGGAAACTATTATAATGTACGCTGTTTCCAACCCTGTAAATTTCTGTACACTTTAGCCTAGAATTCTCTCTCCAGAGAGCGGCCCGGGGCCATTCCTTTGTTTATCTAACTTCCTGAGATGCTAATGGATATACGTTTCGCAGCCAAAAATGCGGGCTATTTCCTGTGAAAACATATCTCTCTTTTAATAATATCCCAGAAAAGTTTGGTTTTAATTTGGTTAGTGGGAAGTTAAGTGCACCCAAGCAGAAAATCAAGAAGTTTTATGTAAATAATGTACTGTGAGCTCTTGTCTAATTTATATTGTTTTTATCTTGAATATGTTCAAATTGTGTGCTACGAAAAACATGTCCTCGCTTTTCTTTTATCGAAGTCTTTTCTGAACTTTCTCCTGTAAATAAGGTAGTCCTTTTATTTGCGTACTTAGCAATGATGTTTATAAACGATCTAAACGAGCACACCCGTTGACATAGTTACAGCATCTGGCAGAACTGGATGCTGCTTACCTCGTTACAACGTTGTTACATTTGATTTTATTGTGGTCGCCTTGTGGAAATTGGATTCGCATTGCAGTTGTGCATTGTCGATAATGGGGACAAGTACGAACGATAACTGTGGCACAGATGTAGGTACGGTACACTACAAAGACTTGAAAAAAAAAAAAACTACATGTTGGAATTTCTCGCTGTTGTGGATGCGGCTCAGTTAAAATAAAGATAGACGGAAGGATATGAGTGTTCTATGTTATCCCACGTCAAGTATGATACCGCATCAATTAACTGTCGCTCAGTCCTACCTCTTGGTCGCACCTGATGGCTTTGCACTCGAACGACACGAGTCCGCCAAGCCAGTAGTCAGCCGACCGCGTTCAGAGTCGCACGCCCTTCGTCCTCGGGCGCGTCATTGTAAACGCGACCCTTATTCTTTAAAATATTTTTAGTTCACGGAAATCGCGTGTCATCCACGGTTTTCAGTGTTGTTCCAATTCGAGAGTGCACAAAGGAAGTTTATACTACTTGAGAATCGAACGTTTTGTACGTCGATGGGATAGTGTTTACAGTAATACCATAAGGTGAGTTTGTTTATATGTACTTCGATCAGCTGTGAAACATAGGACGGCTTTCGAGTGTATTTATGATACTGTCATATTTGAGCCGCTGGTATTCAAACATTTGATGAGGTTAAAAGTGTTTTGGTGAGTAGAGGTTGTTAACTGGTTCAGTTACACGTGTGTTTTGAATGCCTTTCGAGTTTGAGACGTGTTTGGTCAGTAAAAACAGGAAGTTATTGCATACGAACGTTATCTTACGTCTGTTAGTGAATAAGTTACGGCTTGGGTGAAGTGTATCGGAGCTATTGTTGGTTGTAAATTGTAATTAAAGTAACTGCTCGAAGAAAGAGCTCGAGCATACAATTTGTTATTAACAGTTACATTTATCTGAACCTGTTTCTTAATTATCTTGTTAATTTTCATTATGTTTATTTATATTCCATAACCATTAGCATGTCTATGTAAATTTCTGCAGTCATGCGGTGAAGTATTTGTTATTGTTTGTTTATTCTTCTACAACCATTCATTCAATGTAGCGTGCTTAGTTTGCTTACGAATTCAAAGAAATGAACAATGTTGCTATTTCAATAATATTGACATTAAATTCTGACGTTCTATGTGACTATTTAATTCAAACTGAAACGGAGCGATCTTAAGCTGTGATATTTGTTCTATTTTAGATCAGTTGTAGGTTGTATAGCGTTTATCTCTTATCTCCTATCTTCAATTGATATCAGCCGCTGATAAAACCAATCTCATATGATCACGCACACACTCACATAAGTATCGTTACTGTACTATTGGATTATATCATGGGCTTATTAAGGAACTAATTAAGTACTGCGGAAGTGGTTTTGAAAAGGAGATGGTCTCGATTGGGATTCAGATCTCGTTACGAATAAAGTCGGTGTACAGTGTTCCCACGTCATTGTCTATGGTTGAACTGATAACCTATAACTCTGGTTATGTATGGTGGAACTGGTTGCGGGTTTGTTAAACACTCTTTTATTTTTTATTATCTGTGGCAGCGCTTCGTTGCACAGCCAGTTGAATTAACTAAACCCGATTGTTAAATTGTTTTAGTCTATTTTTAGACGACCGAAGTTCGTTAAGTAAGTAACCTCGAATGTTAAGAATTAAAAGTAGCTTTTAATTACTTATAACAATTTTTTCATTACCTCACTATAGTAGTTTTATCAAATAAACGTACAAATAAAAGTCAAACTTCGTATTCCTTCACAGTAGTCAAATATCATTTGATATTTTCCTCAACTACCTAGAGCCGTTCAAGATACGATATCTTTCATATTTCAATCAAAATATTGCGGAATCGTATGAAAGGTTGAGTGTATGAAAATATGATATCTCGCCTTAGTGGGCCTAACATCTGTATTTTGCTGAGTTGTCAGTATGAGCGCGAGATACAAAATATGAAGATGGGACTAGAATTTATTTACACAACGTTTATTTTTTCATATTTTTTCTTTGATGGATTGCCTTCTAACGGTATTGATACACGTATGATGCAAGGTTGGGGTTAAGTGAAGAACCTTCTTAGGGCCTTACCACAAAAACTTAGAAACTTGTTCAACGCGTGTTTAATGTCAGTTTTATGTCAAACTCTATACAGAAATGTCATGTTTAAAAGGTGTTCAGGCTAAACAACTTAGAAACACGGTTTTGTGGTATGGTTATGATGATGATAAGGTTAATGTTTATTCAAGTTTATTGAATGGAATTGCGAAATATGTGTGTGTATTTGTACAGTAATATAATTCTATGCCAGGACTTGTGCAGACAAACTGAACTCTAGATTTTTTTTTTCCAACTGGTGTTTATGGCCCGTACTACAGAACCTCACTCAAGACTCGAGCATTACTTCATACTAGTTTCAACCAATCACAAGGCTTTAAACGAGTTTTAAATAATGTTTGAGTTTTACAGGCCTAAAACTGCACCATAATTCACCAAGGTATTAGTTTTGACTAGTTTGAATCCATCTGCTTTTAATTTATTTTACTAACTTTGTAATTTATTCTCGTCTACAGTTTAAAAAAACTATAGAATAAAAAAAGTGTTATCCTAGGCAGTCTGTCGCACCGGGGCTCGGGTAATAGTTATTAGATTATGTGGCTTTTAAATGGCAAACCAGGGGCCGTATTATGAAGTATTAATGCCATCATTATTCCACTGCGAAAAAAGGATGGTGCTATCGGCCTTGTATAGCTCCGTCTCTCACTCACAATGGAAAAATGGTGGCATTATTAACACGTCATAATACGGCCCCAGGAATTCCTGTTATCGCTTCCAATGGCATTGATAACGGAATTTATTAGATAAAGTAATGTATGTGAAGATACTAGATTTTAAATTGCTACTTTATGGTGTCGTTTACGATGTGAATTATGTTTATTAGTAGTCTAAGTAATAATATTAGTTATTACGAAGTTAGGTGAGTGGGATATTATTGCGTAAAGGATGTGTATACGAGGCTTCTTTGTTGGGACATAAAGTGACCGATTTAACCAAAGCCAGATGGATAACTTTTATTCGCAGAATAAAATTGACGTCTGACAGTTTTTGTGTAGAAAATCTGACAAAAATTTAATATTTACTCGCTGGATTAAACTTATACTAAGGATAAAAGCTTGGTCGAATTCGCCCTTAGAGATTTTTCATGAAATAAAGAAGCGTTAATTGCGGTAATAAGTAGTAAGAATAATTTTGCCATTATACTCGGTTGCCAATTTTTATGAAAATGTCCGTGTGCCAAACTGTTCTTGAACAATTTCAACTTGGTAGCAAGTCCAATCAAGAAACTCATCGATCCAATTAATCCATCGATCTAATTTGTAACATAATTACTAATGATTAATTTAATTACAACACTACGTCGTTACTAGATGAAGTAAATACAACTTTATTAGTTAGTTCTGAAAGCTTGACGTTCAACTTACCGAAATGACGAGGATTTTGCAAATGTAATTAATTTGCCAACCTATTGCAACTGAGAATGCTTGTAGATCTGGTATTAAATTAACAAATCAAATCAAATCATTTATTCCTTTGCAAACAAATCATTTTTTCCTTAACAAACCGAACGTCTGCTTCGAATGATATACTCGTACATATACTATACTTATAAAAATTTAAGAAATTTGAGAGTTTGTATGTAGAGGTTTATCTTCGGAACTACTGACCCGATTCCGAAAATTTACTAATGTGAAGCTACCAGCTACCTACTACTGCCGAGTGTCATAGGTTTTTTTTTTGTTAAAAACATGAAATCTCTAGCGGACGAAGTAGCGGGCAGAAGCTAGTAATTCATATTCAAATAAGCTTTTATAGAGGATGTTAGAGTTGCCATGTAATTTATTTCTCGTGTATTTTTATGTAATCTAAGACAAAATTAACATATCTCTTAGTTAAAAGATAAAAGCGTCTGTCGGATGCATTCTTGTGGGATTTATCTATAACGAAACGAAATGGAGAAAACTTTAGATTACTTTGTTCTATTTGAGATGCTTCGTTTGGTAGATTGGTGTTAATTAATTTTATTTGCTTAACTATTTAGAGCCTCGTTTTATTTGTAGACTGGAATAGTGTTGCCTAAACATTGCTTTTATGACTTTCGAAATAGTAGCTTTTTAATTAAAGTGTTGTCATCAAATTAAAAGCCAACTCATGACATTATTAAATATAGACGTCATAGGATTTAAAACTAAAATAATATAAAAGGGATTCGAATATTTTAAAGGTATAGGTATCTTACAGGTTTACATGTAATAGAAATGAAATGTTATTTTAAAAATAAATGTACAAAGATTATCTGAAATTCATTTTTTGGTTAACATAATATAATTAATATTTTTTATCCATTAGGGACTCTCAGATATTATGAAAATAAATTAAATGTCAAAGCTGTAATCCTGTGTTTTCATATCGTATTTTATTTAGCCTGTATGGTGTGGGCTGGAACATTATAAAGTCATAATAACTGAGTCATGGGTTGAGTTAGTTATTATTTTACACCTTGGTTAGCTAGCATAATATCATAAGAAGTGTAGGAAGGTACAGGTAGAATCAAATTACCTTAAGCAGGTAAGTATTACCTACCTATAGTATTTTTTTATGTTAGCCTACACTGTCTCACTGCTGAGAAGACCTCACCCAAATACTTCTAAGCATACATTTTCGGGTTATTCCGTTTATCCACCACAAAAAAATCCACCCTAAGGTGGTCACTCGGAAACGTATGTCCGAGAATCCACGCTAAGTCTATAAATTCCGTTTATCCAACTAGTCCTAGGGTGGATTCTCGGTCATAGGTTTCCGAGTGACCTTAGGGTGGATAAACGGAATAACTCCCATTTTCAGGGCCACCTCGATCCAACTTGTTAGAAAATCATTTTCCGACAACATAGAGGTATAATACCTTTATTATTCTTGCATATAATACGGTCTTGCTACGATTTTTTTTGCCAAAGACTTTTCATACAAACGTTTACTTTAAAACTCTTACAAAATTAATTCGCTAAACAAGCAGTCAGTCGTTCCTAACCGTTAATTAAAACTTCCATCACTCCCTTAATTGTCGTCGGATATTAGATAACGATCCCTCTAATTTTAACGCTTAATTAATCGATAATTTAGTTGAATCACGACACCTAATGACCCTAACATGGTTCGAAGGAAGTTCATGCCTATTGCGGTAGGTTATGGTTTGTCACTAAATAATTAATGAAATCCTACCTCGATTATGCAGTTAAGTGCACGTTGCATATAATACGGAGCGAGGGCGGGTCAATAGTCAGGGAGGTGGACTAAAGGCTCGTGCAAACTGACGCGATATCGCGGGCGCGTCAGGCAGTGCTACCCTTGTCGCGCCCGCGATATCGCGCCTGTTTGTGGGAGCCTTTATATGTGCGCCCCGCGGTTTCACCCGCGTTAGTCTCGATCCCGTGGGAATATCGGGGTAAAAAGTATCCTATGTTAATCCAGGTTATAAACTATCTGTTTGCCAAATTTCGTCCAAATCCATTCAGCCTGTTTTTGCGTGATTGAGTAACAAACATCCAAACACACAAACACAAACTTTCACATTTATAATATTAGTAGGATAGTAGGATTTATAATATTAGTAGGATAAATGTTTATAATAAAAACGAATTGCTGTTCATTGGTAGGCGCATCACTCGAGAACAAATTTTCCTTTCAAATGTTCGTAAAATAGCACAGATTAGTAATCGTCCGAATCAGGTTATTACGGAAAGATTTTTTTTTAAGTTTCCCGGAAAATCTTAAAATTCGATAAAAACTGAACGTCCTTTTATGTATAAATTATTGAAATTTGAACAAGATAACGTCTGTCGGGTCACATTTTGTATTTGTCATTACTGTCCCACTGTTGGGCAAAGACCTCCCTACTCTCTTTCCATCTGTCTCTGACCAGAGTACTCCAGAGCTGCCAAGGACCAATCTTTATTGAAGGAGTCCAGCTCATCTCGCCATCTCCGTCTGGGCCTGACGCGATGTCGTTTGCCATTAATCGGGACCCACTGGGTCGTAAGTTTAGCCCATTGGTCGTCTTTCATGCAGCAGGTCACCTAGTAATAAATATTAACTAAAACACTATTCGCAAATGACCAGCTCAAATGTGATTGCAAATGTACATATCCAGACGTCACTTTTACAGATAGGTAGTAGAAATGGATTGCACTCATATAAGACGAGATATCAAATCGTCCTTGTAACATTATCTCTCGTTATCTGTGAGATCAATGTGTCTTTATGGCCACCGGTTCTTCGATACCGCTGAGAAAACTTTGCAGACGTACTTATTCCTCTGTCCAACGGAACATTTTCTATCTGGAGATAGTACGTATGTGACTTTATTTAAAGTTTATTAATATTGTGTTTTGTATTTTATTACTTAGTACATGATTCGTGAATGGATATGGTGAGACAAACCGTTTACTTGAGGACGATTTTTTTTGAAAATAGAGTCGTCTTCGTCTCCATTTCAGCTGAAAGACGTCCACTGTTGGACATAGGCTAAGCATCGCAACTTCGACCAGTTCTGTGCTTCTCGCATCCAGCGGATTCCTGCAGTCTTCACAAAGTCAAACAAAGAGTATTAGATGGCACACTATCGTTTTGGTTACTGCTACGTATCACTTTTCTTTTCTTTAGAATTCCGAATTGGCTTTGAAAAATCAGTAATATAATATGCCTGTTATAATCCTTTGAACTTAGGTAATATGGTTCCACCACAAGTAGGTTCACCACAATAGTTCAATGAGTCGAGAAGGATTTGAACCCGACCTCTTGATTGCCAGTTAACACATTAGCCGTTGTCGGAAACAGTCGTTTGGTATTTCACATGAACTTAGATTACTTATATTACTTTGTATGAAAATTAACATCGTCGTAGTTTAATTATTTTCAACTTTATTTCAAGTTCTGCAAGGTTGACATTTGTTCCCTAATTCGATTCATGTTTTAGCAAAATTTTATCCAAGGTCTATTTACATTATTATCTAGATAAAATGTTTACCATTTCATAAGTGTATTATAATGTGACCAAATAGATGAGTCCGCTCGAGTACCTACCTACTTGCTTTGAGTCTACATAATATCATGTTTGTCTATGAAACTGGAGTAAACAGATATTACTTCGTACTTCATACCTATTTTGTTTGTATGTACAACTTTTATTAATACGCCGGGGATACAACGAATTTCAATTTTGTTGATTACGTATCCAACGCACCTACCTATCTATATACATAATATATGTATATTAATATTATAAAGAGGTAAAATTTGTGAGTTTGTATGTAGGGGATAATCTTCGGAACTCATCTTTCACTAATGCGTAGCTACAGTATTGCCGAATGTCATTGGAATTTGGATATATTATTTTATGTTAAAACAAGAAATTTCACACAGAAGTAGTCACTGGTAGAAGCTAGTTACGTATAACTACAATAAAAGAAGTCAAAAATTGTATGTTAAAACGAGAAATCAACATCTAAATTCAAAGTGACAAGAATTATTTTCATGTTTATCTTGAGCGAAAATAGATGGTAGCCTTTGTCCTCCAACAACCATTAACAAATTCCAACTTGACACATATCAGACGCAGATAACGCAAAAATACCTTGTGAACCAAAAGAAAATCCATAAAATATATTAGGTTTTAACTTAACATTATCTTCTTCAAAAAGTATATGTAAACATAACGTCAATTTTAGTATAATCACCTCACTATCAGGTTGTTTGTCAATTAAAACACTAATGTATTGGTTGCGTATCTGTGTTTCGATCATTAATAATAGTATTGCTTATGATACAACATATTAATGTTATCATAATCACTTGCTCTTCGAGAAACAGTGTCGTTACTTAGGAGGTATTACCATATGCGGCTTCTTCCATCCATAATTATGTATTTTAATGGTAATGGGACATCTTTAATGTTTTATGTGCATATCTATAAATAGTTTTACTATAAAGATGCTGCTTTTAAATCCCAATCATTCCATAAATCGTTACTTTCAGCTCCTATTTTTTCATTATGGAAGTTCTAGCTTGATACAATCTGTTTGAGAGATTGGTTGAGTTAGTTGGACTTGACCTATCGTTTAAATTAATGAGTCGATGTCCTAAATAAGTAACCCAATATTGGTATCTGAATTTTTACGAAAGTCTGTAATGATCTCGATCTGTTGTGCTATTCCGTAAAATCTCACTGTGAAAACTTAGGTGAAGTGAGCTTGGAGTGAACTGTCACTGCCTTAGTATCAGTAGGTAGGTATCGATGACAATGACCGCTCACTCCTCGCTCACTTCACCTAAGTTTTCACGGTGAAATGGTTACAGAATAGCAATGCTGATTTGTCCTTTCACCGACTAGTGTTACCTATTCAGCAATACCAAATCGTTAGTTATTATGATGGTCAGCAAAAACAATAGCTTCAATGTGGTGACTCGCAAAGGGTTCGCCCGGCCGATGTACCATTGACACGGTTAGACGTCGAGGTGAGGAGACGACAGGCTTAAAGGGTATAAATGAATGAATTTATTGCAAGCACACATTCTAGAGAAAATTATCCTTTGAATTGAAATGAGTCTATTGTTGAATTTAAGATTGATTTAGAAGCAGTCTGACATGGCCCATATGTCACCATGGGTGAAACAATTAATAAATTGGCACTTTCAATTTCTAAAGTGTTGCACTCGATAATCTATTTTGTAAATAATTCTAATAGCGAAACCTAATAATTCAAACTACAAAGATTATCTATAATATTTCGTTATTTGAAGATGGAAGCTGTATTGAAAGATATCTTGTAGTTAACAAAACTTTGCTATATATACTCGTATTTCTTGAGGCTTCGACAAGGGTACTTTTATTCTTATGAAATGGTAATTCTAAATCTTCATTAAAAAACGAGTTATGTGTATAGTCGAGTTCTAATCTTGGAAGAGAACACTAATCGTCTTCTTTCCTGAAATTAAGTTACTCTGGCCCGTGTTGTTTTAAACTTTGCACGTAGTTACGAGGTCCTTCTACTTTGTATCAAACTTGCTTCTTAAAGCCAATGAAATCTAAGCTTCCTACTCACAACTGTTAATTTACTCTGAATAGTGTTTTATCTACTTGTGTCTGTGATCTTATCTATCGCCATTGAAATTTTAAATAGGTGGTCTTAAGTGTAGTTCCCATGTAATTAAAGAGTGGTTTACAATTATTCTTCCAAGGTCATTTTATTGTTCGTCTTAATGTATTTCTGCCTCGTTATCATTGCATTATTACTGTATTATTATGAAAGCACGATTAACTTTGTTTTATGTTTGACGATGCTCTTCAGAACATTTTAATGCCTAAATTTTAGTCTTGCAATATTTGACAGACTTTATTAACTTTCGTCTAAAGATAAATTGAAATAAGGGTAACCTATTTCATTTACTTGGGCAAAGGCACACTGCCTCTGGTCAATGACTGTCTGAAGCGAAAACATTGAGTGATGGCCTATGAATTAGAATTTACAAAGGATATTCATGAAATTTAAATTCATTTACTTAGGATGCGAACGGGGATCTTTTTGTAGTGTTTTCAACGTGTGTTTGCTGTTTTCCTTTGCAAAATTTGTGGCTTACCCTTGTCTCCTGTTGGGAGATAAATGAGAATTGTAATATAGGAATCGAGCAAGGTCGTGTTTATCGAACCACCCATACAATAGTTCGGTTATTTCATTATATGACTAGCTGTTGCCCGTGACTTCGGCTGCGATACAATATGAATATGTCCTATGTGCTTATATCCTTCTCCGGGTCATGGTCTACCCATGTGCCAAATTTCATCGATATTCGTTCAGCTGTTTTAGCGTGAAAGCGTAACAAACGAACAAACTCACTTTAGCATTTATAATATTAAGTTAGGATTGGTTCAACAAACATGAGCCATTTCTCAACACGCTTGTAGAAAAACGACAGTGTAATGTGACGTCAGATTATATTTTTGCTTTGGGACTTTATTATTATTTGAATTTCTTCGCGATATTCCTTGTCAAAGACATTTTTTCTAGTGAAAAACTAGAAAAAATGTCTATGCAACCGACCGAGGGAGCAGTCTTGTAGTAATCTCTGTTTATTCAACCTTCGTTTCTGACTATATTTGCTGGCTTTGTAATTTTACTTCGCGAGTGTATTCTGTTTTAATAAGTGAAAAGTTTTTGTGCGAGCTTGTTTTAAAGTGTCCACAGAAAATGAGTTTTTATTCAAACTACGCGTCTTTACGTTTCTACGTAATGTTTTTGATGAAATATGCTTTACATTTATTTTTCACTTCAATGTGGTTAAGTCGATGTTGGTACTTATTTCATTTGAAACTGTCAAGTTAACTTTTTCAAACGTCTTCGATACCGCTAGACAACTTTGAAGATCCTTTTGAAATCCCTCGATCTCTTAAGTGGAACTTCTATCAATATAGTTTGTTGCTCTAATTTTTATTAGTATGCTTTCGACTACTACCAGCTGAGCTCGCCAGAGGAGCTCGTGGCTAAGTAATAACAGCCACACCGGGTCGATCCATAAGGTTAAGCTACGCTTGCCGGGGTTGGTCGGTGGATGGGTGACCATCTTTACATACCGAGACTCCTCCGTGCCTCGGAAAGCACGTTAAGCCGTTGGTCCCGGCTGTCATTCGTGTATCTTTGACAGTCGTTACGGGTCGTCAGAAGCCCGAAAGTCTGACAACCAGTCTTACCAAGGGGTATCGTATTACCCAGTTACTGGGTTGTGGAGGTCAGATAGGCAGTCGCTCCATGTAAAATACTGGTATTCAGCTACATCCGGTTAGACTGGAAGCCGACCACAACATAGTTGGGAAAAGGCTAGGCAGATTTTTTCGACTACTACCAATACGTACGACTCCGAAACACATACATTTCTGAAACCAAACTAATGGGTGTTGCAGCCCAGAATTTATTTCACCTTTTTTTGTATGAAATATCCCGACTGTAAACATACTGCTTGTTATTACGGGGTTCGTGTTTTTGCCTAGTCCATGCTTATTCGTGTTTTTATACTACAACTCATTGTATAACTTTTATCCACATCTGTATTTGCTCAGTCTGGTTGTCAACGTCACTACAACCGTCTCAAATTCCAAATAGACTCTTATTTTGCTACTGTTTGGATTCATAATTGAAAAGCAACGGGCAAGGCTTGGATTTACGTGGCTTATTATTTTCTACTGATTATTATATTCGTTTTTGTACAGTCAGCATTAGGATTTGTTTACGTTGTAAAATAAACAACATTACAGACAGGTATTTATCTGATGTCTGGAAATAGATAGATAATCTTGGTATGTACCCGATATTGGTAATTATAAACGATATTCCGCATGAATTCCGTGTTTATTGTATTATACAGCATATAATAATAAAAGAATAGGAAATGACATAATGATTTTGTCATAAAATAAACTCTTTTAACATGACATCACCGTAATAGACGTACAATGAAGCGCATAATGTGAAACAAATCCGTAAAGGTGAATTTATGAACTAACCGATACGTATAATTAAAGTCGCTTTCATGTCTGTCTGTGTGACCGCGTTACTCTTCTAAACTACGCAACGGATTGTGATGCAGTTTTCTTTATTAGTTAGAGAATTGATTCCGGAAGGTTTATGTGTAGAAAATTTCGATGTATTTTAAAGTCGTTAAAACTGTTCAAAGCAAGGGCACCTTTGCTAGTAAAAATAATTAAAAGCAGCACTAATGATTACGCTCTTAATTCGAATAATTTCTCAAATAGGTCATGCAGTTAACTGTGGAAACTCGCTATAAAGGTCACGCCTTCATCAGTAATTTACTAATGTTAGATTGCGTCCTCACGAGGCCAATCCTATGCGAGTGAGCGCGGAAAAATACTCGCAACTACTAACAAGAATCCTTTGGGAGAATGACGGCTTATAAAAGGGCAACTTGACCACAAAATGTCTTATAAGTAGGGGCGGCGTTGCGTAAAATTATTTGTGTCGTAACTCGTAAATAATGACTCGGATGTGGGCCGGATTAAGTTCAACATGAATTTTCTCCCACTTCGGAAAATTCTCCGCAGTTACATCCATTAGGCTTGATGTTACGAGGAATATGAACGCGAAGCCCGCCTTAATTAGAAATTACACTCATAGTTATTAACCTATTAATTTTAATTAAGTTGTTCTAATTATTATGCCATTTGTTAACATGTTTTTTCATTCGAGAAAGATGATTTCTATGTCTCAATCTGATTTCAGATTACAGGCGCACGACATTTATATTTCGGCACAATAATATTATTAAAAACTTGGCGTCATATTCAACAGAACATGATATTTTTTGGCTTGACTGCGTAAAGAGAGAAATTTATGTGACGGATTGATGTAAAAGCGTGAATAACAGTGTTCGTGCGGCCGTAGACCCACGGGAATCCTTAAGGGCGTATATATGTACCTCACCTCCAATTGCTTAGAAAGACAGAAAGGATGAAAGAATAACATTTATTTGGACACAGTTCGTGAACCACAACACACAAAAAAAAAATGAAAATAATGTTTAGCATGAACCTCCGTTATGCCGAAAATACTGCAGCATTATTTTTGAAATAAATATATGTTAAAGTTAAGGATTGGGCGCAAAAACGACTACAAAAAAAAATCCAAAGTTACCTCTAAAACGAACTATAAACCGCTGGTATTAAAATAATACTTCAAATTAGATCATGAAAGTTTGCATAATAACTGAACTAACTAAAAATCAGGTCTTATTTTTTTTTTTTAATTACCCTTATTTTCACCGTAAAAAGCAATTACAAAAACTATTCAAGGCTTGAGAGCCGCCAGCACCCCACTCCGTCTCGCTCTTACTCAGGATGCGAGTAGTATGGTGCGAGTGAGATAAAATTTGAGGTAGGGTAAGGCCTTAATTGTATCGATGAGAAAATAAAGGAAACTGAGAACACACTGCACCCTAATTGCGTAACACTCTTTCAATCACAATTCGAGAGTTTTTAAGGATATTGCTAATCCTAATCCTTCAACGTTTGAAAAATTCGCCTGCTTAGCAACGTAAACAACGCAATGAATGTGGGTGAACTGTCAAAATGAAACCCATTGCGATCGATTGTCATTTTGTGTATTACGTTACCCCGCTGGCTGGTCGCGTGGAACAAACACCTCAGTTGTCTCGCGGAGCCATACTCGTGTCTTTTTAGGTGACATCTCGGGTAAACGACAAGGTTGATCAAAATCAACTCGGTCATCTCCAATTTTTGTTTTCAACAAAAACATTAATATTTACAACACTTTAAAATTAAGTAGGTAACAATTTAATCAAAATTAATCATTGAAATCATTCGAGTAGGTAACAATTTAATCAAAATTAATCATTGAAATCATTCGATCGGTCGCAAATAGTTTGCTATATTACGTCGAGGTTAACGTCCGTCTGAACGGACTACGAACTTGCGACCCCGCGTCATTGAAGCCATTATTTTTACCCGTGAACAGGGCCGCCTACTTCGGTATCTCTCTCAGTTTTCACACAAAAAACATAGCTACGGCCTGCTCTTATGTTCGAATTTAGATAGAGACAAAAATAAATTTTCTCTGTTATGAAAGTCAGTCGTTTTTGGTTAAGCAAGCTGACAGACGAGTCAGGTTTTGTAACGTTACTAGTCCATTTTGTCCCATTGAAATATCTTTAATAGATTAAACGTTTTAATTTAATAGTTTCTGTTAAGACTGAGAAGAATAATTTAATATTGTGGAATTTTATGACCTATATATTTTTGACGGCTTCGAGCGTCGAGGATTCCATAGAAATTGACGTTAATTTATAATCTAATTTATTTAATGGATTCACCATCACATTTTGTGTATCTTATACCTAACCGTTATAACTTGCACGGGAAAGTTACTACATCAACGACTTCAGCTATTTAATTGCGTAACTTATTTTCGTAACCGATTAAGACTAATCTGTTTCATTTTACAGTTCAGCAACATTCATTGCGTTATTTACGTTGAGGAGCAGATTTTTTTTTCGAGCCTATTTAGCAATTGATTAGATTTTTTTTCGTTTTGTTTAAGTTTTGTACGTTGAAGATAGGGAAGTTTGGCAATAATTCCTTCTGCACATGTGGCCTTCCCTGGTACGTCATTAACGGCATAATTTTGTAAGAGTCTATTAACTGCTCCCAAATTACCATGTTTATTTTTTACATTCATCCCTGACAGACATAATCATATTATAATATTATTTGACACCTACTACTTTATGTACCTACCATATTTAATTTCAACTCTATAATAGTGGCTTTTGCGGACATGTTAATTATCCAGATTTGTGTCAGTTGTAATAGCAATCATGTCATTTGGTTTAAATAGGTTTTTATTTTTAGTTTCTTATTTATCTTATATAGATTCTCCTCTAATAGACCTTGTGAATGTGAGAACGTTGTAGGCTTAGTGGACTGTAGACCTTTTTTTTTTTTTTATGGAACAATTTCAATTTCTTTTAACTACCTACATGAAACTCCTTGAAAGGCAGGCCTACACTGTCCTCCCATAACTATTAACACTGTAATTCGAAAATATTGTAAAAGCCAATTATCTTTTAAAAGAGTAACCATGGAGTTTCTTGCCGGCTCTTCTCCATAGGAAACGACCAATTGGAACCGTGCACCTAGCTTCTGACGTTTTATAAGTGCCCATGTAGGCTTATGTGAAATAAAATATTTTTGATTTTGATTTTTTGATTTCGATCCGATTCAGATTGTGATTGATCGTGTATTACGCAATTAGGGTGCGGATCGGATGCATCGATTCCAGGAAGAACTCATCACTAACGATATTAGTCGATTGCGCCACGAGCTTATCCAGTAAAGAGAAATCAAGTTTAAAATGCAATCTAGCATTCCAAACCTTTCAATAGTAAAATTTTTTTACTATTGAAAGTGAATGCTAGATAAAAAGTTTTTATCTAGCATTCTAGCAATTAGGAAACCGATGGAAGGGTTTTTACTAAAAACCCTTCCATCGGTTTCCTAATTGCATTTTAGAGTCAAACCTTGATCCGTGTCACATAAAAGTAAATGGCGTCAGTTTTAATGCATGGAAATAAATGGAATAATTCGTAATTAATTTTATTGTAGAACTTAATCTGCGTTAGCGTCTTGTCGGCCTTCAGTTTTATGGAGGGAAAATTTATGGGTGTCTGCATGGATCCGGAACTTTAATGTTCTGATGATTTTATTAGTACCGGGAAATAAGCACTGTATATACAGCATATATCAGAAAAGTGTGGTCATAATTAAAGGTGTAGTACAGACCATCAAACTAAACAACTTTTTTTATGGGATAAACATCATATTCGCGAAAAAATAATCATCCCTTCCCATCATTTGTGTCGAGTACTTAGGTATAGACGTTTTGCTTTGCAGTTCTAGTGCTTAATTCTAGTTTCCAGTTTAGATCGGATGCATCGACTACAGAATGAATATTGTAACGACCGATATTAGTCGGCTGCGCCACTAACTTATCCAATAAAGAGGAATCAATTTCAAAATGCAATCTGATAAAATGTTCTGATGATGTTATTGGTAACTGGAAATAAGCTTTGTGTATATCTATGTTGACGATAAATATCATGTTTTGAAGTGATTAACGTTTCGCTTTCGTCAATGTAATTAATTTTCATAAGCTGAAACTCGTGTGGGATTTTGCTTCCCCTGAAAATGATATATAAATTTATGAAGACTCGATAATCCAGCTTTAATATTGGTTTTAAATTTTGGATTCAGTTATTTATTAGAATCATGTTTCACAAATTGGATAACTAAGAATTGTTTCGCAAAACATTCCAAGACCCACGATATTTAGATGAAATACTTGATCGGTGACCCCCTTAATCACATTGAGCCATTACTTATTCAATAAACATAGACGTGATAAAATTTTGAATTCATGGAGTATATAATATTAAATGATCAAACGTTAGTTTCATTTATTTGTTTTTCATTTTACACTTGGTCGAAAATGCTTGAGTAAACAAAGATGGTAAATGGTAATACATTTGTTTGTCCACCCCAAATGAAAAATATCCATCTAGAAGTAATACCTAAACTACATTGTCTGAAAAATATGGCAGTGTTGCCCACAGTAAAAGCAATAGCAATTCTCAATACAACAGTGAACAGACAGAATTGATAGACGACGCTATATTTTGCGGAATACACAGTATTGACCACGCTACTACTACAAAGGATTTCAAACATTTACTACGAGCATTTTTGTCTTCGTTCCGTTTTAGTACGGTACCTCCGTACAATATTAAGGTGCCCGAATAGTTTCTTCAGCATCGGATATGCTTCTGGACAGACCACTCGATATATACCATTTCTGAGAAGATTTCAACTATAAACTTTTCATTGCGACAGTAAAAATAGAGGAGCCATTCTCCAAGTCAAAGATCAAATTGAATATCAAGATTGATCAGTCACGTTTGGGCATTGTTTCTTTGTACAATTGTTTACATACACTGAAGATCCATTAGAAATTGTTTCTTTTGTTTTACCAACACATAGCCGAGTTTACTAAACGGTTTTGCTGTAACAATCAATTTGGCAACCAATGTCGCCGTGTTGTTGTTTGCGGCTAGGAAATTGTTTCCGTTAATCTTGCCTCCGCGGACTCTTCTAAGTCCATTGCAATACGTAAAGCATCTAGTGGTTTACGTGCATCCATTCCGGTTTACGACGATTTTATTGTTCTCTCCTTTTATCGTTTATGTAGCTTCTCTTATGTGGAACATGTTTATGAGACTCTATTCAGCGTACTAACACTCAGTGCACTTTATGACTTGTGAATATCGAGCACTCTCTTTTATCTGGATCGGGCTAAAATGAGCTAGGCTAACATCTTTAGAATATTTCTCTTTGAATCCCACGTCAACCTCGCTCATTGCTTCCCTTCAGCCTTTAACGATGTCATCGTCCTTTCAAATATCTGCCTATCAGTGTCCTAAATTCCTTCCGAACCAAAAACTCGATGAACATATCTCATCGAGTAACTATTGGAATAGAATATTTTGCCAGTATAGAGGTATGAGGAACAGTGTGTACACTCATTCTCTATAGAAAACTGAGGTTCCTCCGACCAGACTGATGTTGTGTCTGGTGGGCAACACTGCCCGACGATTGATATCGGGACGTTGTATATATGCTGGTCGCGCGGTAAACGCTGCTTGCGCGATGCAATGACGTCAGTGAGATGCGTAGTTCTCATTAGGTGCAGTTGATGCCGCCACACCCTAGTTGAGACAACTAGAAAAGCAAGGTTGTTCGCTTAGTCAGCAGTCTTCTTAATTGTTGCTGGTATATTTCTGTCCGTTGCTCCTAATTTAATTTACTTTTTATCCCTATCTATACGTCTGCATTACGAAAGAACGTTTCTCCAGAGAAAATGCATTGTTTTTAATTAAAACTTTTATGCCCTTATAAATTTCAATCATAAATAACAAAATATTATCAGTTCAGTACATACTAATAATTTATAACATCATAAATCTGACGTAATAATTGCCCATATCCAGGTACTTGGAATGCTGCCAGAAACGCACAGAAAAGATATCTTAGAAACTTGTTCGTACGAAAGTATCTATAAATCGACACTGTTTTACTTTTCAATTATTTCTGGACAAAAATTTATGGGTTTCAATTCGATTCCAATCAAAACAAGCCCGGTGAAATTCCTTGGAAACGAATCTAAAATGGTGGTTGTAAACAGTTACAGGTTACAGTAAACTGTTCGGTGCTTGGCTTGTGAAATAATTTGACTTGGAGCCAAGTGACTTGATTATCACTGGTGCTAACCATTGTATTCATTTTTATGATATGCTGTCTGGCACTAAACAGGTTCCTGGAAAAGTATGTCATAAACACGTCACGATATTAATTTGATGATATGCAATCTAACACTGAATACGGTAAACAGGATGATTCGACAATATTTTGACATTATTAACAGATAGTAGTAAAGTGAATGTCATGATTTCTGATATCAAAGTGCAATGTCAACACAGCATAACGTCAGTACAATCCCACACAAATTGACGCAAGTAAAATTTTTGGTGAAAATGTAGAAGAAAATGCGTGGAACTAAATAAAGCAGGTGTAAAATTATCTGTACGTTTAATGGCACTTACTATCCACCCGTGTTATCTGCTTGATGTGAAACTGAAAGAAGTGATGCACTTGCACTTTTATCGCTGAATGGTTTTATAGTGTTACTAAGGTCTGAGTTTATTGACATGAGAACCACGTTCAGCACCAGATTGGGGTTAAAGATTGCACCATAACTGTCGCTTAGCTAGACTATCGCTGAGAGGAAATAATCTTTAATTAAAAGTAAGAAGATAATATCGTCTAGCGTTTTCGTTTCACTTTCAGTCTGTGAAAAGTTTGCGTTATCGGAAAAATTCCAGACGTTCAGTTACAGACGTTTTGTAAATATTGGACTAACTACATATGTAACAGAGTTTCTACTTCTACCTACACGGTTGTGTCTGGTTTTAATATATCCACGATTTTTGCTATGGTCCACTTTGGTCTTACAGTATGATGCGAAACAGTATTTGGTGAAACCCTTATGAGGTCCATCCTTTTTGTTTCTAAAACATTTCATCAACATCTACTGCCTACCCTGGTCACTAGTCAAATATTACTAGGAGTCAGCGCAGTACATTTTCCTGTCGATCTGTCTAGCTTTTTCCCAACTATGTTGGAGTTGGCTTCTACACTAACCGGATGCAGCTGAATACCAGTATTTAACTTGGAGCGACTGACTATCTGACCTTCACAACCCAGTAACTGGGTTATAAGATACCCCTTGGTAAGACTGGTTGTCAGAGTTTCGGGCTTCTGACGATGCAACCCGTAGCGACTGTCAAAGATCCACGAATGACAGCCGGGACCAACAAAAAGGCTTGACGTGCTTTCCGAGTCACGGAGGAGTCTCGATTTATAAAGATGGTCACTCATCCACGGACCAATCCCGGCAAGCGTAGATTAACCTGATGGATCGACCCATACTGCTCTTATGACTTAGCCACGAGCTCCTCAAGTAAATTTTTATGTGTCAGCCTTTTATTTCTAATCTTCCTTTGATTTCGATGATATGATCGTCAAAAGGATAAAGCTCACGTCCATACTTCGCACCCCGAATAAGATATTATCTGGACCATAAATAATTCGAAACTAACCAGTCCCAAAATTGTTTCTCTCGCGTCAAATTGTCCTGAAGCGTGTGTCGTAGTCAAGGTATATTGCTGCGGTGACTCCTGCCCGGCGACCTCAAACTCACCCCTATTGACTCATTGTGGTTATTTGCTATGCTTACATACAAATCGGTGTTGTTATTAGGTACACTAATCTACCTGTATTGATTTAGGATAGCCATTAATTTAGTTTTTGGTGTTTGGTGGATAAATATTGTTTTGATTGAATTTCTGTTTATGTAGCTATCGAGTTTTTTTCCGATGCAGAATGGGCCAGTCCTTCAACAACCTGAGGTCTTTGGAAATAGTGATTAATCAATAAGGTTTTTATGTCCTCCTTTTTCTCGATAACAGCGAGCTTTGATCGCTAATCCGTTCACCAATAACGGTGGTTATGGTAATCTCCTTTGATCTTAAACTTAGCAGTGAATCTGCGGGTGGATTCCGGAAAGGCGGATTGATATTATAATCTTTTATGACGTCTACGTAAAGACACCAAGGTGGCAGTTACGAACGTGACATGTTGATGTCTAACTATTACTTTGTTTTAGGTCATTTTCTCCTGAAGCGTACCTTTTTAGGAGAAAGTTATATTTATTTAATACAGCACTGAAATACCGCTCAAAGGGCAACATATTCATAGATTTCAATCGATACGCGGTAGCTCACGAAGCCAGGCGTGTGATTTTTTAACCGACGAAAAAAAAAAGTGGAGGTTCTCAAGTCGACATGTACGACTATATGTATATATATATATATATAAATATAATATTTTTTTTATGTATGACCATGCATAACTATTTACTAAGTGGTCCGATTTGATCGATTTTTATTGGGGAGGCTATACCTCGAAGTTGGTCCCATATAAAATTGAAAACTTAAATCCACCCCTAAGGGTAGAAACACTGGAGTTGATTGATTTGTCACCTACCGAATTTTCAACTGTGAACCGATTCTGCTGAAATTTTGCACACAAATTAGATTTAAGCCACAACAATAAATGGTAACTCAAAAGCGAAAAATAAAAACTTTGAGGCGGCGCCAAATACACGCTATAATTATGTAATTAATTTGTTTGTTTGTTTGTTTGGCGCCGCCTCAAAATGTGTTACTTGAATTAGTTTAGGAGCTTAGTTATTTAGTATTTTATAAAATTTTTCGCTTTTCAGTTATCTCTTTCGTCGGTTTAATTTTTTTTTTTTTTTTAAACGCTCCTTCGACCCCCTTATCCTAATCTGTCATTCAAATGTCGAAATACGATTTTGTATTTGTATTTCCTGTATAGACAGTGTCGTATCCATACCAAATAATATACTAAATGGGATTTCATCCTGTTCCTTCCATGACTGAGATTAGTTGAGCTATCTGTTACTTGGAGTAGGTTAGTTCAGGATCCTTCATTGTTTGTCTTTATTATGACGGTGTTTCGGGTTTGTAACGTGTTATGGGTTTGTAACGTGTTTTGGGTTTGTAACGTGTTTATATTCAAATACCTAAGTTAACTGAAATTGAGGTATTTTATCCAAACTATCATCATCAGCCTAGCCTTTTCCCAACTACGTTGGGGTCGGCTTCCAGTCTAACTGGATGCAGCTGAATACCAGTATTTTACATGAAGCGACTGCCTATCTGACCTCCATTTTGTCCAAACGAATTACGTAATATTCTGAAACATCTGCGTTCTCTTTAATGATGATATTATTTATGTTTTTAGCATAATCACTGAGGTTTCTGCGTGGTAGGCCGCTCGACATTACCTGTAAATTACGGCGCCACATTATTTAAATGAGTGTCCGCCAAATGTTTTTATCAAAACAGCTTTCCAAATAATAACAGTGATTTGGATATTTATAAAGCTTTTCTGTGTGTTGATTTCTATAGAGGTCACATTAAATTAGCTAGCGAAACTTCACAGACGGGATGGGAAAGTATCTATACCTTAACACGATAAAACAAAAAAAACAAAAACAAAATTAATATTTTAAGATTGCCAACCAATGTAATTTGGCCCTGTATAGCCAGTGTTCAATCTTCTGTATAATATAATATTTTAAAGCCTTAGTTGACCTTATTTCTAAATAGGTAAGTTAAAAAACTAAAACCCGACTACAGAAAAAGCTAAGTTCTAAAAAGAATATGAAAGCTCCACCTGCCATCTAATCTCTTCACCACCCACTTGTGGTTGACTGGTAGAGAATGCCCAAGGCATTAAGTCCGCCTTTATACCTATATTTAGTGCGAAAAGTTTAAATAAATAAACAAGAAAATATTCTCATCTGAAATTGTTTTTTATGTATAATCTATTCAATATTTATCGCCTACTAGCTGCGCCCCGCGGTTTCACCCTCGTAAGTCTCGATCCCGTGGGAATATTGGGATAAAAAGTATCCTATGTGTTAATCCAGGTTATAAACTATCTGTTTGCCAAATTTCATCCAAATATATTCAGTCGTTTTTGCCTGATTGAGTAACAAACATCCAAACACACAAACTTTCACATTTATAATATTATTAATATATTAATATTAATATTAAAATATTACGCAATTTATATATATTATATTATATAGTAGGATAGTAGGATTAAATAAACAATTTATACGTTATGTATGTTTATGTATTTAATACATGTTCAGAGGATAGCCGTAGTCATATACCAGTACCACTTTGCCCTAAAGTTAGGGTAGGCGGCATACGGCCACGGCTATCCACTGAACATCACCTCTTTGCTTCGCCGTAGTCGGGTAAAAAGATAAGCGATAACATTAATAACACTTTCTAATTCCCCAAATCCAATTTTTCGCACTCGTGCCATAATGACTTCAAAGTAAATAATTTAACGTACTCGTAATTGGGGCTCAAGTCGCTTTTATATAAATTATAAAATTAATGTACTACGGACATGCGAACATTATTATTCGTTACATCATATTTTAAACACATTTTATTCCACGTATAGTAAGAATTACGTGTCTCTTTGAACCTATGAAGTCCCTAATCGATGATAGGTACGATATAAATGGATATGTTATTTTATTCTAGCTTTTGCTCGCGACTTCGCCTGCGTATAGGTCAGAAATTATGCCATTGAAACATACTACCGGGATAAACTGTATACTTATCCTATGTCTTAACGCAGGTCATGGTCTCCCCATGTGCCAAATTTCATCCAAATACGTTCAGCCGTTTGAGCTTGAAAGCGTAACAAATAAACAAACAAATTTTTGGATTAGTATGGATGTTTGCGCCTGTCACACCTTTTGAAATGTATAAAAGTACAAACGCTTTAAAAAAAAGTGCAATTACTTAAATATTTATTACGCCGAATTGTTCATTTCGTGAAATGGTAGGTACTTAGACCAAAAGTGATGAGTTGATTCGTGGAAAACTTACAAAAAAACGTAACTTATTACCACAAAACCGTGTTTATCACCTTTTATGCATGACATTTCTATAAGGAGTTTGACATATAACTGACATTAGACACGCGTTTAATAAGTGTCTAAGATTTTGTGGTAAGGCCCGTAGTGTTTTCCTACAATTTTGTATTTATGATAAGAAAACAGAAACATAAGCCGCGTAACATGCGGATATTAAAAAGTTACACCCAATACAATATTAATTTGGTAAAGTGATATGAGGTAAATTAAGTAGTAATATTTTTTTGATATCACCACACCCTCCCCCACAATAAAAGCAATCATTAGGTATGTAAATTATATTTACATCAAAAAATTTAAATTAATACAATTTATATCAAAAAATTATTACTACTTAATTTACCTCATATCACTTTACCAAATTAATATTGTATTGGGTGTAACTTTTTAACATCCGCATGTCACGCGTTTTTTGAAGACATTTTAGGTAATTCTTTAATTAAAAGCAACCGAATTTAAAATTTCGCTTGAAAAACTAAGAAACCGAATTTTAATCTTAATTTTAACCTCAAGCAGACATTTAATTAGAAATTATGTTTGTAATTACGTAACATGTATATGACAAAACGTTCTGTAAGCCCTAATATTAGCTTGGCAAATACAATTAGCCTATTAAAGTTTTGTTTCTGATTACATTTTAGTACCTACTGTTATTCCTACAATTGCATTAGGACGTTTGCGCGCTTGTCCGTATCCGGTTCGTATTCGATTCGTGTTTGTTTTTGATCCGGTTTGGCTATCCTAGTATAATTGTATGGACGTTTGTGCATTCATGCGTTTGCGTAAATTCGATTCGTGATCGATACGTGAAAAAGACGGACGGGAAATTCACGTCCTAACCTCTGCGCACTTATCCGTATTTGATTTGTTTTGATTCTGTACTCAAAAAACGACTCGAAGTGAGTATTTACGAATCGAACACGAACCGGATACGGATAAGTGCGTAAACGCACTTATTCTTGTTGTTGACGTGGTTTCAAATGTTTAACTGACAAGTTGTTAATTTCATAGCGTGTTTGTATTTCGTTTGATCAAGTTGAACCGACTAGCAATGAGTGAATACCATAATGAATGGTATCTGAAATTCATAACGTTGCTTTGCTTGTATTAAGGTATAGTTTTGGTAAGAGGTAAGATAGGGATGAGGTGGGATGAAACGGATGTGAATAAAAGAGTGATGAAAATAAATGGATAGACGGTGACGGACGGTTGACAGGGGAGAATAGAATGTTTTGGTAAGACACGAAATCCACCTTTAATATCTTATAAAAAAGTCACTACAAACATCTGTGAATGATGATGAATATTTAATTGCGAAGGTACACTAAATAGAGGCAACAAGTGGCGTCATACATTCTAAGTTACTATTATATCTACTCGTTAGCTAAGATATTTTTGATCTAAATGTGCATACTAAATAAGATCAACTTCTACTGCTGTAAAATTCTCTCAACATTCACGCACCACCCTGTCAAAAGTTGCTCTTATTTAGACTTTATAATCGAAGTTGTAACTTTTCAACTTTTTAAAAGCCAAAACTTTTTAAAGTGGTTGTGTGTAACTGGAGCGAGAGAGATTTCAAGATGTAAACTTTTCTTCTTTCATAAAAAATATTTACTGAAATTGGGGCAAACTAAAGTTATACGAGTTTAAGGAATGTTTATGTTTCTGGTTTCATAATAAATGTGTCGGCCACTGAAGATAATCTGCCTCATAACGATGTTTATGTCTCGGATGCAGATTTTGGGATTTAATTGGTCTGTTTACGTCAATCGGTGGACTAATTGTATTGTTTTCTGCGTGGCTGGTCGATGAAATGTATTTGTATTCATGTTTCAATAATTATGAATGCTATATGTCCTTTCATTGGAGACGAAGCTAATAAATACGTTCTGCATGTACGGGATCGATAATTTCAATAACACATGTACACACGGCTACACATCAAGCTATACAATTCCAGTTTATGCTGATCTCACATTGCATAGGATTTTCGTACAATGCGAGGTCAGCTTATACTGGAAATGTATAGCTTGATGTGTAGCCGTGTGTATCTACCTACATAAACTCATGCCTTTTTGCCATGGGGGTTGGCAGAACTTACAGAACGCTATATGTGTTATGTACAATCCTTACTTGAATCTGTTGTTTCATTTACGGTCATATTTCCTTTTAAGTAATTAAGTACCTAATTAATTGATTAACTTTCAAATTGGAGCTTTTTTTATTGTGATTGTTCCGAAATATCCTTTTGTCTTAAAGGTTAAGTGTGGGCGATGTTATGATAGCCATAAATGCTTGTCGGAGCATTCCTGAAACTAGGTATTGTTGAGCTTTTGTTTTTTCGATGAACACTTTATATTTTGAAGAATATTTTTTTTTTCCAAAAAATGATTTTTACCAAGAAGCTTTATGAAATAAACGTTATTAATTTGGTACTAAAAGAAAAAGATAATGGTGGATTTCTACGAATAATAATACCAGATATTTCATAAGCTTACTTAGGTCTAGAAAAACAGGCATTTTCTTATCCTGGCTAGATTGCTGTTCTGGGATTTATAATCAAACTATCCTGTTTGTAGCTGAGCTATATTCCAACGGCCAAATACTCTAGTCCGCTGAAGTAAATATTGATAAAAATAACAAACACTTGTATCCCGTTTTCTTTTATTAATGGGTCTTATTTTTACTCTAATGGAAATAAATTGCCTTGTCATCGAATATTACGTTGATTTTGGCATGTTCCAAACAGTATGTCAATGAAAAGAAGTAAATACTGTAGGTACTGATTTTATTTAGTACGGTAGGTACGTAGGTACTTCTAAACATTCTCAATATGTACCCAACAAATAAAAGAATTTCCCAAAACTGCCATAATATTTATTTGTTACGCCGACTTGTGACCCTTTGTTGATATTCAAAAGAGCAGGAAAATATGGCCTTCGGTATTCGAAAGGCATTGTTAAAGCCCGAACGGTTAGCCAATCAGATAGCTGGCTGGAATCCTGAATATCTATAGGTATATCTCGATTTGAAACTACTGAAAAAGCTGAATATAAATATGTGATATCTACTACGACCTATTTGAATCCCGTAGAGTGTAGATTTACCGAGTACCTAGAAAATATATCTATATTTTTCTTTTCTTTGGCACAAGTTCTATTGAGGTAGGTAACGTAGGTATTAGGTTTTCTCGATATTCAACAAATAGGAATATTTTTCTTTGACTAGGAATCCCGACAATCAAGAGAGCCAGTATTGTTATTGTAAGTAGTAAAAATAATATTTTTGTACCTACTTATTTGTAAAAGGAAAATAATATTTAAAGCTTCCAAAAAACAAATTAACTGACAGCGATCTGTGGTTGATTGTAATATTATCTAAGCTGTGTTAAAATGAATTACCGAAAAAAATACCAAACTTCCGAAAAATAAGTTCTGCTAAAGTAATCGTTTTCGTAAGCTCTATAGAAACCAGCTTAATTTCTACTATTGGATAAAGACTTTACACTCAATTTTAATGTAAATAACTACCTACCGGTAGTTGCATTCGGGTGCGGAGGTGAAAAACTGGGTGAAATAGGTTTGGTTAGGTTAGAACTATGACCAACTGCGCGCGAGCCCAGCGAGCGAAGCGAGCTGTGCCGCGGCAGCGGCCGGTGAGCGCTACTTCCAAGTTGCTCGCAGAATTTTTTTCACCATTTTCTAATCCAGGTTTTGGGATGAAAATTACTAACTGCGGTTTTCGTTAAAACGCAATTTAAGCTGGTGTAAAAATATTACGTCAGCAAATGTGCAAAATTTTATTCGGTCGTTTCTTTATTTGTATTCGCATATAAGCTGTCGGTAAATTAGTATTTAAAGCAGTAAATTACATATTTTGAGTATGTTATGTTAATTTTTTTTCGGAGCTTTTATTAACTAACTTAACTACTCGTATGTCCAGCATCTCCTAACTGTATGCAACAGATTCAAAATCGTAAATTTAAATTATAAAAGCTTTCAAGTTTTTTAAATTAGAAATTGAGCATTTCAATTTTTATTAGTTTTCCGGAATGTTTTTCTTTTATATATCACTCTCTTTAACGCGTAATAACATTGATGATTCAACTTTCATGTCGCGGATGTAACGTGAAATATTTTATTACGCTTCTTGTGAATGAATCAAATAAATAATGTTTATTTTATTATTTACGACACACTTCTGAAATTGTCGTGTTTGCAATCCACATGTTTGCAATAAAAATCTAATTTGTTTACAGACTTACCAACTAAGCTTGTTTTTTCAAAATGGTGAACCTCTCTTTATTATTTATCAACTTAATGGAAGGCTTTTTTAACTTTCATATTAGTAGAAAGTTCTCCGTTGTTTAGGGTTGAAAAGGAGTTTGTACTACAACTTTAAGATTAAAACTATTTGCATTTAAGCTTAGGCATGATGGCTATTAAATCTACATTTAGGTACGTTTGATCTGAAAGTTTATTTAGGCTTTAAAGCCTGGAGGAAAATGTTGCCTCTTTTCATAATATTCGATTCAAATGAACCGAATATTATTAAAAAATACTTCGTTCCTTTAATAATTAATTAAAGACTAAAGACTTATTCAAATATTAGATTGGAACAAAGCATCCGTTACACGTGGCGAAGCTTATCACGCAGTCGCTGGCTAAACGCGGACGATCCTATATACATAATATGGTATGTTATGTACTCATTGTGTATTTTGTACGCTGTCCAACAAGCGAAAGGCTAATAACATACCATCACCCCTGTAATCCCTGAAGGGTTAGGCAGAGGTGTACCTATAGTACACCCGCATTTCACCAGTTATGTTTAGGCTCGCCGTCTTACTAATAAAATTCAGTGATAATATAATAAAGGACATTTCCTGTTACCTTGTTTGTTTAAGTGCGTCTGTTGTAGAAAATTCTAAGAAAACATTAAATATTTTCACTTTTCCATCCACATCAAGTAGAAATCCGTTTTTCTCGTCTTGCTAACTCTAAAATCACACTGGGCGCTACGAAAATATGTTTTCGCCATCTAAGTGAAACGCATCGGCCCATTGTTCATCAAAATTGGGTTATATACATCTGTTTTTTGATAATAATTGTTTGTTTAGAGTTATCAAGATCTGCGTAGCTATTCTGTAACCATCTCACCGTGAAAACTTAGGAGAAGTGAGCGTGGAGTGAGCTGTCATTGTCATCGATACCTACTGATACTAAGGCAATGACAGTTCACTCCAAGCTCACTTCACCTAAGTTTTCACGGTGAGATTTTACAGAATAGCACAACTGGTTTTTGGTAGGGTGGTATCTTCTTGCATTATTTGAACCTCACCGCTCTTCACTCTAGTTGCTCTCGTCTCTAGTTGCACTCAATTTATAGAAAAGCCTTAATATAGAAATTTAATTTATCTGTATGATAATCTTTGGAAATCGGACTAAATGAGTATCGGAAATGCAATTTCGAAGGTGATTTACTAGGATACCCTAAGCGCAGTAGACTTCTAATAGCTTCAAACTTAACTCAATTGATTGCTTATCTAATACTTCCAGTTAAGCTGTAGGTACTTATAAAATACGTTACTGTAATAGAATCTGGCTTATGTATGACGTAAAAACCATAATTTATCTTCACCTAGTTCTCATATGCTTCTCGCGACTTGCCTGGAAAAAGAATACACCTTTTTTACCGAGGCTTCCATGGAAAATACATTATTGTTTCCTGATACATAGGTAAGTCACTATATTATTATTATGAGCACAATGAACCGATAGTGTATTACTAACCCAGTTGATAGTTATGTTTGTAAACTGGGGTGCTGCATCAAACCCAGTAGGTACTTGACACGTTCGCGTACGCTGACTTTTAGGGGTATGAGGAACAAGGTGTAAAGTTCACACATCCACCATAGAAAAAGGAGGATCCTCCGACCAGACGGGTGTTGTGTCTGGCGGGCAACTGCCCAACGATTGATGTTGGATTCTTATATATAGCGCGATAGACATATATAATGTCTATCGCGCTGTAAACTCTAATTGCGCGATGCAGGATTTAAGTAACGTCAAGTCTTTGATACGTAGTTCGCATGTGGCGATGAAGATACCGCCACAACTAAGTTTGATAACACCTCGTTAATGTTGTGATTTCGAGTAGGTAGTTGTGTTTGACCGGCGGTAATACTGACGTTAATTTATGTGCGAAACCATTGACATAGGTAGTCGAACAGCAGTTAGTTCATACATTGTTGATGAAACAGTATCATAGTCTAAGTATAATTAACCTATAACGTACCCACTGCTGGGACAGGCCTCCTCTCTGTGAAAGGCCACAACACGTCTTCGAATTGTTAGTTCTAGGACATGCCGGTTTCCTAACGATGTTTTCCTTCACCGTTTTGAGAGTAGTGGTGATAAAATAAATTACAAAAATGTCTTTATCTTTGATTTAATTAAAAAAATATGTATTGAAATACCGAATTGTAATACCCACTGGGGCAACACTGTCAAATTACATCATGGTCTGCATAGCCTTTTCCCAACTATGTTGGGGTCGGCTTCCAGTCTAACCGGATGCAGCTGAATACCAGTATTTTACATGGAGCGACTGCCTATCTGACCACAATCCATTATTTATGTAATACGATACCCCTTGGTAAGACTGGTTGTCAGACTTTCTGGCTTCTGACGACCCGTAACGACTGTCAAAGATCCACAAATGACAGCCAGGAGTCCGGGACCAACGGCTTAACGTGCTTTGGATGGTCAGCCATTCACGGACCAACCCTGGAAAGCGTAGCTTAACCTGATGGATCGACCCGTGCGGCTGTTATTAATTAGCCACGAGCTGTCAAATTACAAATGATTAATATTGTAAGAAACTTTTAAATGTATTTTCATTATGGTAACTGAATGTATTATTTTACTTTGGCAACACTTAGAAAAAACGCAAAAGTCATTTGGTAAAATGTAAGAGCCAGTCGTCGTTTGATTGTGAAATAGTACAGATGTGCGGATTAAAAGTGTTAGAAAGAAAAGTGTTTTCTTTATATAAAGTAAAGCGCCTGCCACGTAAGTCGCGGCTGTTACCACTGGGCCACCACTGCTCTCTGAAATAGAATCACCACGTTGTATTTTCAACAAAAGCCATCGCTACGAGAGAAATCGGCAACTCATTGTAAAGTTCCGTTTACTCTCGTTTACTCTGGTAGGAGGTACTTATTACTTTAATGTTTGTTTTTATTATTGTTTTATTTCCTGTGCGTGTCCCAAATAAAATATTTTTCTGTCTTTTTTTATTTCTAGGTACTGATAAAGGCACTAATTTTGCTTCCTACTACAGTAAAATTTAATAAAAGGTGTCATAAACCATTCCGGAAAGCAAATCTCGTTAATATAAAGACGTTAAAAGACAAAAGACTGCTGCTCTTTGAACATCCTTTTTCATTCGTTTTCCCTTTTCACAAACAAGTATTGTAGGGATACTAGGGATGCTTGATTAGTTTTCTACTAAACAGCTTGAAAGGGAAGCTTTTTCATCGCTTGGACAAAGTTATGATTAATTTGTCAACTAGGTAGACTACGGCTAGCCATTTGTCCGCCGCCACCGTCAACGGGACGTCAACAAGAACGAGATGACGTCGCCGAAGTAGCGATACATACTTTAACTATGGCTGCGTGTCCACCTCACGGCCATCACCCGAGTGTCGGGATCCCGGACCCCGAATTTTCGAGTAGTTCGGCGAGACCACTAGAACACGGACCAAGATTGTGACAGGCCGATGTGCCGGCAATACAAAACACGTTCGATCTTGTCTACACACTCTGCCATTGCAAAGGCAGCGGCGCGGCGGCCGGCTTTTGTTTTGTCTATCATAAATTCATAACATACTGATCCGCCGAGTTTGGTCGCGGTGGACAAACGATAGCCATCAACGGGACGTCACGTTCGGTTCGAATAATCTCGTTTCTCGTTGACGGCCCGATGACGTGGCGGTGGATGAACAGTGTAACTGTCTGTTTTATTTTATTTTGTGTGCTTTTTACCAGCTAATTAATTGCTTTTTAAACTTTGCCCTGTATTTTTTTTGCTTACGTAGGTAGTTTTTTTATACTATTTTGCTGCAGCAGAGTCCTTGGTTTTTTTCCCAGGACGAGCAATGTTTTTAAAACTTTATCTCAGAAAATTTTCGCTAGCAATACAGAGTTTGGAATAGTGCCCGGTTAATAGTAGCCAGTCGCAATAAAGAAGGTTGTTAGGGGCAGTGCTATGTGCTCCATACTATAAGACCATACATACCTACCTTAAGGATACTATGTGATCCTCAGATATGATAAAAATGAAGAATTAGAGTACAGTGGGGTCACTGTAGGATTAATTGAGGCCTAATACCTACTGTTATGAAGAAAGGGTGAAACGAGAAAGTATTTACTGTTTGGTCCTTTCAACTCACATGTTAGTGTAAAGAATGTAATTATGAACGCTTTTGCAGTATTATAGTTTAAATATTGTTTGTTTTCCTACTGCAAGCAACTCTCATGTACCAAAGAGAATGCAGAAAATTGTTTGTTTGCTTTGAAATATATGTATGAAGCGCAGTCATAAATCGTTTAGAGATTTCAAACATGCTTTAATGGAACATGAAAATATGCGAATGTGAGCGTAAGTCTTATTTATTTGTAGGAAGATTTTACATGCAATGTAATATGTACTTACTTTTAGATTAATGGGAATGATTTTGCAGTTATTTAAATTTAGTTTTATCATCTATGTTTTTATTTGGCGTAGTTAATTATTCAGGAATCTCTGTAAAGATAGATTTATGTGAAAGTTGTTCCTAATCTGTCTTATTTGCAAAAGCCAGTAAACTGAAAAAGGAATATCTCTCGGTTGTTTGAAAGCCTGTTTAGGTGTGTTTCGTTTCAAAGTTTCAGCTTTAGTTAGAGAGTTTTATGTATGCGCGTATAAATTTACTTCTACTGCAACAATTACTGGCGCCAGCTAATGGTAATACATTACCGTGAAAGTACTACCCGATGACGTCACGACTAACTACGAATTAGGACGGTATGTAGGACAATAATCGCGTGACCCGGTTTGCGCGGCAAGTATTTGAAAAAGGAACACGATGTAGCTCTATGGTTGTACTCCCGAGGAATTCGGTTTTCTTCCCTTCCGTGACGGGTCGAAGGAAATTCGTGACGTTTCGTGCAAGTTACTGAAACGAAAAATTCCTGGTATTTTATGCAAGCCATGATATTTTTTTTTTTTTTTTCCTTAAAATCTCAATATGAATACCATTGTTGGCTTGTTTTGCTAATATAGAGACAGGGCAGAGCTACGTGAGTTCTGAAATTGTATATCAGTTAAAATATTAACTAAAACCTTACGAATCTTTTTAAGAATTAAACATTTTTCATCATATTTAGTGCCTTTCATACAGAGTTTATGTTTTCTCAGAAAAAAAATATAATAAAGTCTTTCAAATTAATTCCAACATAATGTCGAATTGACGACTTGCGATGACTCAAAACTTCGGTACACTACACAAAAGAAATAAACGCCATATTTCAAGCTTGGCGATTTTTTTTTTTTTTTTTTGAGGGTGGGAAATCATCCAATGACTTCTCCCGCTCTGGGCGGAGCGGAAGGGCGTGTCAGACTTTTACTGACTAAAACCCACCCGTGTTCCTTCATTCCAAGCTTGGCTTGTACAAATCAATGCACGGAGGCGCAAAATGAAACTTTTTCTTAGTAAGTTACTAGCTGATGCCCGCGACTTCGCACGCGTGGGTGTCGGTTATTATATACTAAAAAAACCTTACTCGAGAACCACTCTATCCATTGGTGAATACAGTATGAAAATCGGTGCAGTAGTTTTTGAGTTTATCGCATAGGTATAGGACGACAGATAGACGCGGCGTAGGACATTGTTTTATAACATGTAAGGATTAGCTTCTGACACGATGTGAAATTTTAAAGGACACTCAGCTAATAATATAGTTTCCTTAACGAACATAAACAGTTCATACAGTTACTTGTTGATGTTTCTTAAACTTCTATATATATTTAATGTGGAACATAAGAAATCGTAGGTGGCTAGCTTACGACTTTAATGTTCTAAATTATCTGCTGCGGAATAAATGGTTTCGTTTTCCTTTCTTCTTTAAAATCGTTGTTATTGATTTATAAGTCAGTTAAATGCCTTTTGTGGTGGTTCCACTGAGCTGTGCTTAGTTTTTAACTGCGTTTGTTTAGACGTTCTTTTTATGTGGAAGCAGTATAATTTTGCATTAAATCTTCTCGGAATTATAGTCCGCTACGCAGCATGAATGTTTTTAGAGAATCCAGTTTTATCAGCTGTTTTCTTCTAAGTATTGACTTTTCTTAAAACCCTTTTCTTTGTATACAAAGTTACGCAACATAATTTTTTAGTGCTAAAACATGTTTCACAGGTAAACTAAGCTGATCTTAAACACGAATATAAACGTTATTAGGAAAAACGAAATTTTTATCAGCCTAGGTTCACGAACAGTCTCATGTATTGTATAATGTTGCTAGCAACATAGTTCCCTCGAAAACACAAAAACATGTTGCTTAAACAATATTGTTTACCATTATTATGAGGGAGATCTTTAAAGAAAAAATAACAGTTGAAATAGTGACATCATAGTAAAAGATTAGATACACGATATTTGAGGTCACACGTTAAGTGGTCCATGCTAAAATAAGTACATATCAGGTATCGTCTAATGGACCGAACAAGATAAGCTGGCAGCTCTAATAATGATGGACAAAGCTCTTAATACATATTACAGCGTTCTCCCAATCTTGGATAATACGGGTAATAAGTTACGCTTCAATGGAAACTGTTCCAACCAATAACCAATATGAGGCTCGGTCATCTATCTAGATGACGCCTTGTTATTAACCAATAATACTCGTATGTCTAGGATACGAAAAGAATTCGCTGGATATAAATATCACATTTCTTCGTTACTAAAGGCAAAGCTACCAACGATTTATGAACGTAAACGAAGCAAATGGATGATGTAAGGATCGTAGTAGATGCATGGCGTTCTGTAGTTTCTGCCTACCCCCATGGGAAGAAGGCGTCGGTTTAAGTAAAGACAAAGCGTTCGTATGTATTACACAAGAGTTACTCCATTTGGTAACCATCTTTTGATTAAACAATAATTGTTTTGAGTACAAAATCTGGAATGATTCAAAGACATTCAAGAGCTATTTTCTGCTGATTAAAGCGATAATCGCCCTTCACCAGCGTTCAGGATATTTATTCGATTCCTAAATCATCCGCTCCTGACAGAATGGTGTCGGGTTAAAGCCAAGTACCTGTATACTACTTCGTACGAATTCGCAGCTGTTCGCAGGGCTTTTCCATTTTATGCGACTACTAGTATTTTTCAGCTTAATCCTTGACTCAGTGCAGACTAATGGTACTTCTAGGAAAGCAGCTGATTTCAACTTAAAAGCGCTAGCGTTATCAGTTTTGCATATCTACCTAATAATTAATTGTATCGTATTCGACCGTAGCGTGGCCGCGTAGTAGCGTGGGCGTGATCCGAAATCGCACGAATACTACGTATATCATACTCATAGCTTAACAATATTCAAAGTTAAAAATGTATGCGGAAAATTAAAATCCGCTTTTAACACGCGTTTCCGTGCCGCTTTACGATCCCTCACAATTATGATATTGAACGAGACGATGAAACGAATAATGTGGTAGTGACGGCATGAAAGGATTAATCAAACATTTTTATTTCAGGCCCCAATCGCAATATTGCTGAGAGAAGTTTTCCAATTTCAAAAAGCCTAACTCGTACGATGCATTTCATAAAAAATACAAGCATTCAGTCTCGTGAGTACTGGGTATGCTACGGTATACACAACACGTACCTCAGTATAGCTCGGATAATGGAATTTAGTACATGAAAGCCTCGCCCAAATTATTTCTTTCGTTTTTAAAAGATTTCTGTATTTTATTGCTGAATGGGCTTGCTCTTGAACTCGATCATGAAAGAAAATGATGGATGCGGTCTAGATGGCACAAGCGTGCCCAGTAGATGCCTGTTCACTCTTGCCTTGAAGGCAGACGGGTTATATGTGGAAGGGAACACAGATGCTGGCAGAGAGTTCCACACGTTGGCTTTGCGCATTATAACTGTAGAGGAGAAGCACTAGAGTTTGACCGGTCGGGTGTTTAATTTTGAAAACCCGTACTAGATGGCTTTAAAAAAAAATCTTTTGCTTTCACAGCTACATTTGAATAGACTTATAATCGGTCATCCACCACACTCACGGATTTTTTTTTAATAAAAGGGGATTATTCGATAACACAAAGGATTTTTCATGTAAATATAAACAGTGTAAGTACTTATATTGTGGACGAAAACCGCATCGACCACAGCCTTCGACATTTCGCACGTGATTGGACGTCGTTCGGCCATGCCAGGGCTTTATAGGAAATTACCTGTTGGCTTTACCGGCTTTGTCGGCGAATGTACAGGATTATGGCTATAGTACGAAAAATCAAGCTTTTAAAAAATAAAATACCTTTTTGGCCGTTATTAGCTACCCCGTCTTTACGTAAATAGATTAAAGGGAAAGGACGTGGCTAACCAAGTTTACCTGAAACGAGAACGTAGATATGTTATTTATGTTTATTAACGTTTAATATTTAATGCCGATTTACTTATTAATTTTCTTAAAGTATAAAACTCGGGTTTTTGACGTACTGTTGGGAATCGAATCCAAAACCTTGCGCGCGGTCTGGAGCAGGATGCGTGATCAATGCGTCATCCACTCGCTTCCAGGGACTCGACGGAAAATATTCCTCTCTTTTTCAATTATTGAATTGTTTATCCGGGAAAGTTATAATTTGTAAAGATCGGACGGCAATAAACCATTATCTAAAATACAGTCCACTCTTTCATTGCTCTAACAAGTACCCAGAATAATTTGGTAAATACGCAGCATTACTTATTCACGCTTCGATAGCAATCGACGGCGGTCGAATCTAGAAACATTTTGGAAAAGTCGAGATAAATATTATATCATCGTGGTTGAATCACCGCAGGGATTCAAACACGAAGATAAAAAATGCTCAATGTTTTCCGTTTATCATTATTATATTATGACTTGATATTGCCTTTCATGTTATTCTCTTACGTGATCTCAGTACCGATCTCTTTAAATTGTAACTCGTAACTCAATTTCGATCTTCAATTTTACATAATGGAAGTGTCTACATAATACAATGCGGCGTGCGTTACCTACTTACAGCAACAATGGCTCCGTCCGCCATATCGCGCGAAACGACACACGAATCGACGCTTGCGCACAGTCAGTGAACCTCCGTAGAACAATACACACGTGCGGGTCAACAGCTTCCTCTTCCGTCCAAACTCGTTGACCGTGATAAATTTTCTGTACTTTATAAGTAGGTATGGTAAAATTTTAACAGTTTGTAATATGTGATTTTCTATTTGTTGCAGGAAGCGTAGCAAAACCTAGAACTCGCCGACCCCTTGAAGCACCACACCCCAAGACTGAAAGCTCACTGCCGTCTTCCAAAGTATCTCCTAAAACTACTTTAAATTTATCTTTTGGAATCAAATCGACTCAGCTTAAGTCTTCACCTTCAAATTCCACTCCTCAAAAGACTTATGATAGGCGACGAAGTCCCGAATCGGGTTCCAAACCTAGTTGCATACCTCTTTCCAAGAAATCCGCTGATAGAAATTTACGGACGTCTACATCACCGGTTAAGCAGGACTTAACTCGAGATACAATATCTAGTAGATCGAAAGCTGAAACACCTAGAAGTAGAACTACTCGAAAAAGTCCAGAAAAAGCAAAGAGTGACACAGAAAACAATCGTATCGATCGAAGACATCGAGCTCAAAAAGATAGTGAAAGTCTTAGCGAAAAATATCATTATTCAAAGAAAAGACTGACTAGTTTAGAAAATAATTCTCCAAGGAAATCGAATGAAACTAAAAACGTTTCGCCTAAAAATCTTTTGAATGTTACTTCCCGAGCAAGTCAAGAACCAAATGTAAATGCTTGTGGACTAGAACATTCTAAAGTTCCGAAGATGTCGACGCTTCACGAAACTGTTAGACCGCATAGTTCTAGACTTTCCCAGGAGATGGACAGCTTAGCTGCGTTGACTAAACAGACATTAGATAGGGTTAACAAATTGTCGAATAACTTAACTAGTAATAAGATAAATTTAGACACATCTGAGCCTCGTTTCGACTCCATGTTCGCACCGAAATCCGAACTAAAACACACCAATCACGCATATAATTATGGTTTAATAAAGGAAAGGCCGGTACATAACAGAGGGGTTACAGAGAGGTTAAGAGATATAGACACGGCAGCTCAGAGACTGATTGATTTTGAAAAGCAAAGTGCAATGTTTTCTGATCTCAATAACGATACGTCTAGTCAAAGTCGCCGTTTTGATACTTCGTCAACGTCCTGTAGTCATACACCAGTGTCTATCTTAAAACGAAAATCTATTCACGAAGACAGTGTTGCATCTAATACTACTAATCAAGCCATCGCATCTCCACCGGTTACATTCTCACCGAGCGTCATTGAACCACGAAACGGTCGATCTGACAGCAAGCAGCGACAAGGTATTTTAAAGAAACGCCGAAGCTTGGACGAGTCTCAAGTAGCTCGGAGGAGGTCCTGCAGCCCAGAAGTGTCCTTTGCTGAGGATGGCTCTATAGAAACAAACAAGTCCATATTGAAAAATAGGCGATCATCCCTGGAAGATGTTGTCAGGAATAGATCGCCTGATGGTCAAATTCAAGGGATACTAAAACGGAAAATGAGTAGAGAAGAAGAACAGCATCATACTGACGACTTATCTCAAAGCTCACCAGAACCCCATGGAATATTAAAACGAAAGTCTAATTCTAGTTCTAGTAGCAGCACTGCCTCATCCCATGTTTCTATTGCTCAAGCTGTGTTATTAGCAGCAGCGGGTGGTGCCGAAATAGTAGAAGACGATAAAGAAACTGTAAGGCCAATACTAAAGAAAAAGAGTTTTTCTGAAGAACGACCGTGTCTAGAAGATATCCTATCAGATACACCCAAACCCATACTTAAGAAAAAATCGACCGAATTTGATGATTACGATTTCGACCTGCCCAAAAAACCGATCCTAAAGTCATCGAAAAAGTTGTCTGGAGACGAAGGACATGCTTCTAGTTTCGATTTGAGCGAAGACGACCGAAGCTCCCGAAGGCCTTCACTCCTACGCTCCAGGACATCTGACCACTCGGGATCGGAATGTGAAGCAGCAGTTAGACCTATTTTAAAGCAGAGAGGTTCGAGTTTGACTAGGGAACGCAGCCAATCGCCGCGCCCACGGCTCTCTTTTTGCGCGGACGATGCGAACATTATTAGTGTGACGAATTTCAGTTGCGACGCGAACGACTTGTCGGCGGCTGGACCGCGACGAGTGTTGAATCTCGCGCCCGCGCCCGCGCCCAACCCGGAAGAGTTGCCGAGTGCAGTGCTCCGACGGAGGAATCTTCGGCCAAAGACGAATCCTCGATCGAAGAGCCTCGCGTGTGATGTGAACGATGAGTTACTATCTATACTGAACAACCGCCGGTTAAAGGTTGACGAGAATTGTGAAAACGGATTTTGTGAACCCTGGAATCGCAAGCTTAAAGACGCAGCCGAAGAGGTTAATAAACCAAAATCGTTTCCATCGATTGCCTCCAGAATAAAGTCCATGGAACAAGCACTAACTAAAGACCTCCTGTCACCTAAGGATCAGCCTTCTACATCCAGGGCAAAGATTCGTGACAAGGAACGCTACAAAACTCAGCCCATCACTGTGGAAGAGATGCGGTCTATAACATCCAGGTAAAACATTGTTTATTTTTGCTATTTTAGCACTTTTTAAATCCGGAATGTATTTAGATCACACGAGATTCAATCTCATTGCATCTGTCGCGATTCGTCCCATAAACCGCAACGTGCACTTAGCGTGTTTATTGTTTGTTTGTGATCACATTTTAAATAATCCATAATGTTTTCAGTGTCTTGATAAGTGATGAATGTTATTTTTGTTTATACTGGAATATCTTTCTTTCTTAGTGAACTGACAGCGTTAAATATGACTTTCTTTGCAAAGGTGATTGTGCCGGTGTTCGAATCTAAAAGTTGGCCGGTCGCCATTATTTTGATGGGTGAGCGGCCCACGCCACACGTGGGCTGTTCATCGAATGTTTTGTTCCAAACACCACTATACATTTCACTGTCCAGATGGTTAGTTAGTCATCGTAAACTGTTTTTATTTTCTTGTTCATGTTTGCATTATCATTTCCTACTACTGCAATTGGAAGTTTTACTTAACGGTGTAGGTTAATAGAACACGCAAAAATAAGCTTGTTATAAGTAAATAAAGGTCTTCAATTTGTTAGTTCAGGCTATAGATTGTTTCAATAAAATTGTAAAAGCTTTGCATTTTCAAAGAAGGAACTTAATTTAAATTCAAACAAATCTACTCGCTTCTGCTAAGTTTCTCTATTAATCGTGTTCAAGCCTTTGAAGGTTAATCCTTTAGCTCTAATGAGAATTCTAGACGATATTTTCATAATTAACTGCGTTATGAAAACCTTACACAAACTTTGTGTTAATTAGTGTTTTTCATCGTTCTGACATCATCTCCGTTGCTTCAGTTTGTTGTTTGATTCATTCTCGCTGTAGAAAACGTAAGAATTTAATTTCGACTGTGTAGATACGTTAAATTGTTTTGAAAATTGTTTTTGCGTACCTGAACTTCCTGTGCACGGATTCTTTGTAAGCAGCAATGCATCGTTTAATTTGGGATTGTCCGCTCAAAGAATTGTAAGTAATCCGTTACTTCGTTTAACAATTAGTCATAAATAGGTCGCTAATTATGCAAGAGAGAATTGTAGGTCTTCGACAAAATTCAATCAAAATATTCATATTGATTTCCTTCACATAATTCTAACCGAAATTGTTTTAATATCTAGCTGTGTTGACGATATGATTGAGGCATTCCGTAGCCATGTAGAAAGATTAAATGGGGTCTATTATAAAATAAATACACGTGTAAAACTCACATAAGTTAACTTATTTTTTTTTTATTCTTCGCTGCTTGTTATGTTAAACACATTCCCAAATATTTTTCACACAAAATAAACGAGAATATGATATTTGAAAAGAAACGTTTTCAGAAAGATCCCCATGAACATGAGTCATTGTTATTAAAGTCTATTGTAATTATTATAATGAGAGGAATGTACCTATTATGTACCCTTGATTGTTGTTTTCAAAACATCTTTTTATAGTGTTGGCATTACCTACTTAACAAATGCTACCGCATTATTCATCTCGCGACTTGGCGTTGTCTCGAACAACTATAATAAGAATAAATCCAAATATGCCATCAGTCGTTGCGAACTGATTGCCTTCATCATCTGTTGCATTGAATCAACAGTTGTTTCAATGAAGTGGCTTGATTTTCTTTTCGATTACATTAATTCATTGTAATCAGCATTGGTTCGACATGGTGCTGTAACATTCGCCGAGCGGGCGGTGTCTTGATGACGGAAATAAGCGCTCCAGTCGTTAGTGGGTCAAGCACTATTTCTGGCTCTGTTGTGCTTCAAAGCACGCATCAAGAGTTTTATGAGCGACCCGGCTGTGGGTGCCATTCATTGAAATGCAGCTATCGTCCGATGTGATCTACATTTTAAACTGCACTATTATTGAAAATTCAGCATTCTTTCACTGCGCAATCTGTTCTGTATTATGATTTGAAGCATACTACGGAATACCATATGGTAAATATAGAAGTAAATATTGTAGTACTATCCGCGAAACTGTAAAAACAACTCATAGAAAATGATGACCGTCGGCAGTCCAATAGTAAATCGCATTGAGATCGAACCTCGATCGATAACATTCAGATCGAAACAGACATTTATATTTAGATTATATTGCCGATGGTGTCAAACTTCCCTAAAACGATAGATCGGCGACGCCGATCCAATCACTCACGCCATAATTCATCGAAATTTATGAAGGCGAGCTGAAACAGCGACCGTCTCTTTCTTATGTACGGGTGTGTTCTACTTTAAAACGTTTCTTTTCTCATTTCGCAGTTTGGAGCCGGGCCAAGCGCGTTTCCAAGCGTTCGGCCCCGCGGGCTGTAGTTTTCCGAGCCAACCCGTCGAGTCCGGTGTTGCTCCCTCTACCAGGGGCCCTTATCCCCTACCGGGGGAACCCGAACGAGATCCCTTCACAGACTTCGCGCAGGCTTTGGACTCGCCACCGTACGGCCTAAGCTCGTTTAGTGCTCAGTCTCCGACAGCAGCCAATTGTTTCTCGGACGGCGGCGGTACCAAGGACGACAGTTACGGCGAAGCCACATTTCTAGACTTCGAAAACATCGACGTGAACGCTGCAAGGAAACAGTCGATGTTGGATGAAATAGAACAAGAAGTGAACAAAGTCCGCGTCGCGCTGGACGAGGACAGTCGTGCCCTGGAGGAGGACGAGAGGCAGCAAGCCGAGGCCGACAACTGGAGCTTGAATGTGTCTTGTGATAGTGGTGTGTACAACCGCGCTTCCTCCAGAGATTCCGGACCACATTCCGGTGAGTATTTCTCTCAAATTCACAAAAATTATGTTGGGCAATTGGTTACTTTATTAAACTCGTAAACTTATTTTTGTCGGAACGGGCGTGCAGAGCTCTAATGTAAAACATCGTTAGGCTTATTTAGTGCGTCCAAGAGTCACAACTGTCAGTGTCATAAAGTAAGCATGTCAAAGCGATCAGTTGTGTCCGGCGCGGCCGGCGTTAACTTGCGGTTTGTTTACGTTCTGTTTGGTAAAATTAGATTTACCGAATGCGCTACTATTCGTATTAGGTCGGTTTTGAAAATAAACACAGTATAACCTTGCAGATGTCTCTCGGCCCACTTATTTGGGTCAATGTAATGCACGTGTTCTTTGTCAAACGTCATTGCATTACTTGAAGGTAGATTAATCGGTTATTAAGCGATTTGTGTCGTTTTTTTGCGGAATTCGTGGTTGACATTGAACAAATGAAAAACGTTCGAATAGGTATAATTGCACACTTTCGATAGCTTGCTCTTGATATGCGGGCGTGGTATTACCTCTCTTTGACAATATTTTCCCGACATTTCAGGCGAAGAGCTTGGCTTGATCGAGAGCCAGGAGATCAGGGAGAATCACGCGACAAACAGCAGTAGCAACGAGTGGTCTTCTTCGTCTATCGAGCGTGGTCTTCTCGCGATGGACCGTGAGAGGAAGTCTACTGAGACGGAGGCTCCAAGGAGTCCCGAGGAAGCAGGAAGTGATGACGAGGGAAGGGAACCCACCGGGTTCGCACTTGGCCTCGTCAAGAGCAACAGTGTGGTCGCCCGCGCCAGTATGTGGCAACAGCTGCAGCAACAAGCCAAAGGTAATATTTACTCTCGGTCAACCTTTACAAATACATCATAAAACAGATGTTTTTAAAAGTAAACTAGTGTGTACTTCATATTAATTCATAACCTTCGAACGGAGCTTGGATATCGGTAACGCATTTACAGATATCCGTTTTATAGAATCCAATATATCCAGATGATTCGAAACTACATGAGTCACATTTTATAGTGTATTTCTAACCTTGCCCTATAATAATCTTGTGCAATGTTCATTTCAGGAACTCCAAAACCTTTGCTTCGTCACAGTCGCTCCAAGTTAAAGGAGGGACCTTCAGTGGCGGACAGGTTCAAGAGCCAGCCGATCTCCTTCCCGGCACCCGATGTCACCCCGACCGAGCCCTCCGATGAGGCCCTCCCTCTCCCTCAGTCCAAGAGCACTGCCAACGTGTTAGACAGAGACGAAGATGGTAAGTCTCCACCTATTTTATGGTAGGATTACGCAGTTCCAATTTTAATTTTGAGTTCGTTTAATTTTCCAATATTCAATTTTAAAGTAAACAAATCGTTCAAAGGCATGTAATATTTGCATTAGGTACGTTCAAAATCCGCTTCCTGTCTTATGTATCGTCGGCTTTTGTTTCTTTTTTGCATGTCCTCGACTACTCTACTATGTGTATGTCCCGGGCTCTATCGTAAACACACAACTGCACAATGTTATGTAAATACGCACAAATTCACCGGTGGCAGCTAAGTTAGACGAAGACGATCCAGCGAAGATGTCCCTTTCGGAGAAGATGAAGATGTTTAACTCGAAGCTGACGCACAAGCCGCCTGTCGCGGGGGCCGTGCGGGCGCGGGACGAGCGGGCCGCCCGGGCCAATAGGCTCCGCACCATGCCAGTCCTCGCCAGCCAGCTACAAGAGGCCATGGAGCAGAACGAACGCCTCACCAAATCCCTGACCCACGAGGATGTACCCCGTAATAATGATTTTCAATTGAAAATGGAGCTGTTCCGTTCGGCCAGCGCCAAGAACACGTCTTTAGAGTATATTATGAGGCAGAACGCCAAGTTTAGGAGCTTAGGTCTGATTTGTTCATTATTATGAGTTTGATTTTGTCGTTTGCTTGAAGTTTCGCTTCTCTGGGTTCGATTGGTACTAATATCACCGTAATATTATTGTAGTCGTCAGTTTTGTTTATACAGTGCATGATGGTAAACTTTTGCACGATTTATTTGCACGTTTTATTGCATTAAGTATTTTAACAATTTAGGTTGATTACAATGTGGCTGTTGTGTAGTTTGGTATAATTTAACCGTTATTTGGTCGAGTTGTTTTGTTATGTTTCTATATGACTGATTACTGCTATTGCAGAATTATTTTGTCAGAGAAGCATACATAACGTTACGAAGCTTGAGTAAAAATTACACTTGAGTGCATGCACCGCTGAGCGTGATCCGAATAATACGTCACGTCGACTGAGATATTGACATTAATCATTACATTTAACAGACCACAGTATGTTACATTTTGAGCTGAATAATCCAGTTAGTCATTTGCTTGCTCGATGTTACTCATCAATATTATTATACTGTGTTTCGCACGCATACCTTTCATATGATGGTGTGTAGTTACGTCAAATAGACATGGAATCTGTCAAAATCCATGAGATCGCTAAGTAAGGTTGCGACATTGATGCGTTGGCGGGGACGGGACGCGATAACAAGATTTATTTTAGTTTTTTGTATAATGTTGCCTCACTCTTTTCTTTTGTATTCGAAGCTCTTCAAAGATTATTAAACGTTGCAGACCAGAAAACATCAAAGAGGTTATATAAAAATATGTAAATTGTCTAAGATAAACAACAAAAGAAATCTTAGTGCATTTTAGACGTTATTTAAACTTTTAACGTTCTTCTTTAGTAATTTTAATAGTAAGTACTATCGAAGAACTTCATATCTTAGCAGTTTCAAAACAAAATCCCGTGAACACGATGACCACATCTGTTACCGCCCCGGTTCTATAACGGCTGAGCGCTGCAAGCAGAAATAGTCCTTACGGTGTATAGATATGAACTTTTTCGATGGTACGACAATACACGGAGATTGACAACTACCCTTCTTCGCCTCAACATTATGAGCTTCACTAATCAACTATTTATGACTGGTTTCACCATCGCTATTCTACAGGGTGCTTTGTATAATACGGGAGCATATTTCTACCGACCCAGTTTCTAAGTCTAGTGTTATTTTTCAGACTTAGACGATGATTCCCCGACGGAGCGAGCTCAACGTATGATAACTCCTGAGGTCAGGGGTATCCTGAAGTCTGGATCCACTGTCGTGCCTCCGAGACTCAAGACCTTGGCTAAAGGAGAAAGCTCAGAGGTTTGTATAGTTAGTATACAGTTGTTTAGTATTTTACCTACTACTCTAAGTTTACTAACACTTTTTTCATTCGTTCCTGGCGTTTAGGCGTTGCCTATTAGAGGACATGATACTTTAAGCGTCAGTCGATCGATCGATCGGCTATTTTGCAATTGCATCAATGCTGCATCCCTTTTGTCGACTAGTTTTTTGTCATGTGTATCGAGCTTCCGAAAAACGACTGCACTTTGCTATACTTTTAGCAGCCACCGATTTATCGGTGTCTGCTAAAAGTATAGTGTCTACTTTGACTCTAAGGCCGTTTGTCCACCACACCGTGACCGGGACGTCAACGAGAACGAGATGATGACGCCGAAGTAGCGACAGTACATTTACTATGGCCGCGTAATCTCGTTTCTTGTTTTACAAACAGTGAAACTCTTTTCTCGGTGTGTTTAAAAGTCCCCATGGTTTGAGATAAAAAGGAATTAAATAAATTGCATTAATTTAGATAAAAAAATCTCACCAATGAGAATTGAAATAAAACGCACCTATCTAAGCTAAAAAACAAACGAACGCGTTTAGCTTGAAGCGATTTTTCTTATTTTTCTAGACCAGCCATATTTACAAGAAGTGCAAAATACCTTTTGATCAGTTCTAGATCTCGAGGTTAGTGGCATAATACTCCCATAATGTATCCCAAAGTAGAATCTATTTAAAAAAGAATCACAAATGGAATGTAGCCTATTCATTGGTGTATGTAATCAATATCACTACTTATTCGTAAATATTCGTCATAGTCCACCTGTTTATAAATAAATTTAATAAATAGTCCATTCCTAATCATCCCAAATCTTAACCCATTAAAAGTATCGATAGTATCATAATATAGTCCAGATCAATATTCATATGTACATACAAAAATAGAGCAAAGTACTCTAGCAATAAATAGTCAATAAAAATAGCCCAATAGTATAGTGTAGTGCGTAACGCTTGTGGTATGCAACGGTTACTATTTTGGCTCAAGCATGCATTATTATGATTGCAATGTAAACTGTACTAAAAGGTGCCAATGTTGGACAAAGGTCTTGATGTGATTGATTATTTGTAGGACATCCGTCTCTTGAGAAAGGTTAGTTAGTTTGGAAATGTTTATATAAATGCATACTCCGGATGTTTTATAGTTTAGTCAGTGGACACCGTAGTTCAAGTGTTTCCACTGACTAAACTAAGGAGACTAGACTAAAGCTAGGTTTATACGAGCCCAGTAATGTGACAGTAAGTCAGGCCAGCGCTGACACGAGTTTCAACCCAGTCCAGGTGCCGTATTAAGAAGTATTAATGCCATCATTATTCCACTGCGAAAAAAGGATAGTGCTATCGGCCTTGTATAGCTCCGTCTCTCACTCACACTGGAAAAATGCTGGAATTAACACGTCATAATACGGCCCCAGTGCTGACTTCGCGACCTCATGTTGTTCCTGTTGATCAACCTACCCGTCTATTTTCGGCCCCAGTAGCTTCTACCGCCTCACTTACTGAGTTACTGCCGATCTCGTCTACATGAACCCACTGTCTGGGTCCAAATTTCGAGTCACTGCCATTGTATATACCAGGCATAAGATTAGACAGACTAAGCAGCTTAGACTAAGGTCGCTGTCAATGCCAAATGTATTGGCACGATTTAGTGTTCTATGATGGTCAAAAGTTGTTGAAACTAGCATACTATTCAGTTATTCCGTTTATTCACCCCAAAAAATTCACCCTAAGGTGGAGACTTGGAAACGCATGTCCAAGATGCCACCTTAGGCCTAGTTGGATAAACGGAATTTATATGCTTAGGGTGGATTCTCGGATATATGTTTCCAACGGTTTTTTGGGGTGGATGAACGGAATAACCCATACTATTTAGAAATAAAACTAGGTACCTTTTTGAACTTGATTCCCAAGCAATGCAATTTCGTTAACATAATTTGCTCTTATTCCAGGGTCTAAAAGACGAGGGTATCGACAGCTCCTCAGACGAAGACTCAGTCTCGGCCTCAAGCGTGTCATCATCAGAGAAGAGCTGTTCCTCATCCGACAGTTCTGATGAGCTTCCTGATCCAAAACCTCGAAGGTTCCAACGCAAGCCCAACAAACTGAAAGCATCCCGAACAGAATCCGACATCCCGAGACTTCCCGAACCATTCCCCTGTAAGATCAAACTACCAGGAGCAAATGAGTTGAAGGAACGTCTAACACAAGCGAAGAACCCCGACGTCAAAATCCCGATGCTGGGTAAACTAGGCAGGAAACCTTCTGAAGACGCAAAACAAGAAGAAGATTCTAATCGATACAGGAGGTTTGTCAAAAAGATGGATGAGCCTATACAACTGGGAAAATTACGAAGGCCTGCGGAAAAAGTAACGCCTCCTGCACAAGAAGTGCCGCCTCCTCAAATCCTCAAGATTTCTGCGCTGAATCAGGCGGCGAAGGCCAAGTTCTTCGGCTTGGATCCGAAGAAGGAGAAGACTATCGACGAGTTGGCTGCTGCCGTCAGAAAATACATTCCACCAGTAAGTGTTTATTAATTTTATATTTTTTTGCCTTTTCTTATAAAAATCCTATCTCACTGTAGTGTATCAATCGCTTGCATTGTCATTTGAAAATGACTTAGAAAAAATGAACTAAAAAGAGGTAATCAGACAGGGTCGTCACTGACGATCAAATCTAATAACCTCTTTTCAGTCCACTTGTGACGATTGGTCAGTACAATCATCCTTATTTCTACGACATAATGTTTATTGACTAGAACCTGCCAATCTATAGTACATTACTGTCGCGGCCTGCAATAAGGGAATTGATGGACGATCGTGAAAATGAGGGCCGAGGCGAAGCCGAGGCAAAGGCCAAGGCTTGTATAGTACTTTTCTCAAACAACGCGCGGAAATTCAAACTGAGTAAATTAAATAGAAATTCCAGAATCAATGACGAATAATTATCATTTTTCATGCGCCAATATGTTAATTTGTTTCTTCTTTGTTCTATTTGCAAACCAATTCGAAATTTAAATAAAATCTTTGATAAGTTACCTCCTTGGTTGCCGTGTGTTGAAGTAAAAAGTTCGTTCCATTTTTAAATAACACGACAGATATGAGTTTTCATAGTAATTTATTTGGCCGCTAAACACTCCAGATATGGATTTTCATAGTAACTTTGCTGGCCGCATCGTCACTTGTTTTTTACCAGTACAGCAATTTTGATTTATCTCGAAGAAGGTTGTCAAAATAATGCTCGAATTTCCAAGCATGTTTGAGAAAATACATTTGTAGCTTTACAACACTCGTTTTAATAAAAGGAATAAAGTCTAGCAGCAGCATTTGCAAACTCGTTCTAATAACGTAGGACAGCGAACATTAAACCTAAATTCTAATTGATTAAGGGAGCTGTTTATCATTTGCACCTACATCTATACATATTATAAATTAAAGTCACTTTTCGTGTTTGTCTGTATGTCCGCGTTGTTCTTCTTAAACACACAACAGATTTTGATGATGTTTTCACCATCGTTTAAAGAATTTATTCCGGAAGGTTTATGTGTATAACACACCAGCTGATGTTTGTGACTTCGCCCGCGTGGATGTCGGTTATTATATACTAAACTCTTACTCGAGAACCACTCTAGCCTTTGGTGAAAACAGCATGAAAATCGGTGCAGTAGTTTTTGAGTTTATCGCGTACAGGACGACAGACAGACGCGGCCGAGGACTTTGTTTTATAATATTTAAGGATTAGTATTCAACTTACATCTATTAAAGAAGAAGCAGGTCGCTAGTAATACATAAACCTGCTTTATCAGTATAAAGCAGGTGGTAGTTTTGAATTTCCGCATCTGCACTATACTAATATGCCTATTTGTTTTAGGTGAGCAAGTCAATGTCGACACACACGATGGAGGTGCCGGGCTCGGGCAGCGACGGGGAGAGCAGCGGCGGGCGGGAGGTGCGACACATTAATAGCAGAGTAAGACACAGGTTAGTGCCGTTTTATATTCGTTTAGAACATTAGGCTTGAGGCATACGTTTACGAGTTTTTTTTTTAAATTGAACGAGCTACAATTTATGCAAAATAAACTGGTACAGATGATTTTTAATTATCCACGAGCTAAATTAATAATGAAACCAAATTAATACATTTAAAATAATCATAAATTTATAATACGTGCAATCGCGCATCTTTATTCGAAAAGTTCTCGACAAGAATATTCAAACCGGTTTAACATTTACTAAAATAAAACATATTAGCCAACATAGTTCCCGTCGCGCTAGTTTCTTGGTTTTACCAAGGGTTAGAACAAATTATGGTAAAAGAATACTGACGTTTGAAGGGCACAACTTTATAATAAAATACCCTCACACCTAAAAAATATACAACTCATTTAACATTTAATGTATTCAAAACTCAATTATCTCAATTTGTAATTGCGAACAATAAGTCTCGTCAAACATTACATTTGATTACATTAACATTAGATTTGTGTATTAACGACGAATTGTAATTATTGTTTAAGTTCATCTGTTGTTCTCAAGTAAGCGAATTTGTATTCTTTATTGAGAATAAATTCTTTAAACCTAAACCTATAAGTTATTGTGTGACTAAGCCTCATTGAGCTAAAAGAAGCAATCAAAATCAAAATATTTTATTTCACATAAGCCTACATGGGCTCTTATGAAACGTCAGAAGCTAGGTGCACGGTTCCAATTGGTCGTTTCCTATGGAGAAGAGCCGGCAAGAAACTCCATGGTTACTCTTTTAAAAGATAATTGGCTTTTACAATATTTTCGAATTACAGTGTTAATAGTTATGGGAGGACAGTGTAGGCCTTTCAAAAAGTTTAGGTATAGTTCATAAAAAAATGATGTTGAAAAAGAAAATGTAATCTGAGTGGTTAGCTTTCTATCCATGTTAACGCTGGGTCTGCGTTTATTTTTGTCTTTGAATTAGTTTCAGACTAATTTAACGATATTTTAATGACTCAATCCGTTATTAATACTTCAACCGTGACCACAAGTAGGATTGGGCGCACCTAGTGAACCAGCAAGAGACATCTGTCTTATTTCATTTTATTAACTGTAGGTCCGGTGACCCGGGAAGGCATTTTTAACTGTAGCGCCGTTGTAATACTAGCTTCACGTCGAGGTAGGTGTCATAATACCATAGTTTGAGGACAGATGTCGCCACTGCGTAAGCTTTAATACAAGAGTACAACAGAATTGGTTGTGTCTTTTAATTTATTTTTCTAATTTACTTTTATAGTTAGAAATTTATGTAGGCCAAATTCACTCAGCGTCCCTTTGAAGTTGGCGCGATTACACTCTGGCTTATTTGTATCGACGAGCAGTCGAATATTGCTAGGTTAGTGGTTAGTGCGGAACAAAAAATCTAAACATATTTACATAAATATCAACATCCCGCTTTTATAGTTTCACCCTCAGAGAACTGCAGGGTTAAAGCTGAAAGGGTATAAGTACTAATATTATGTTAAAATCCCAAATAACTGCTATTGCCATAACCCGGGCACAAATCTAGAGCTGAAAAACTATAATTACTACGTTTTCGTAACACACTACATGTACGCAAAGGCATTACTTATACCGATAATTGCGACTTGATAGATATGCAAATTCTATTATTACGATAGTAATCACTGTGTGTAAATTCTCACGCGTTCTCAATTTTTGTACTAGAAATATATCATACGATATATCACACCGCTTTAACACAAATACCTATGTAACGATAGCCAGATAGATACGTTACCTACCAGACTGAATCATAATAAAATAAAAACCACGTTACCACGAAATAGATAGATACAGAAAGTCAGCTCGATACAAAGTGCGAAAACTAATGCGTTGCAATGCCTTTTTTCCTTTCGGTTAAGAACCTTCTCCGGCGTGCACACAACAATGTACCAAAGTTTCAACACAATAGGTCGACCCATTTTCGAGTTTTTCGAGACTAACACACGGCAATTGATTCATACATATATAATACTAGCTGCGCCCCGCGGTTTCACCCGCGTAAGTCTCGATCCCGTGGGAATATCGGGATTAAAAGTATCCTATGTGTTAATCCAGGTTATAAACTATCTGTTTGCCAAATTTCATCCAAGTCCATTCAGCCGTTTTAGTGTGATTGAGTAACAAACAACAAACACACACACACACGCACACACACACACACACAAAAACACACAAACTTTCACATTTATAATATTATATATAGTAGGATATATATATAATGAATACACATACACACCATAACAGATTACAATACACATAGCCGTTGCAAAGTTAAAAAAAAAAAATTAAATAAGTTGGTACTTTTATCAAATAACAAAACTACAATTATTTACTTAGGAATCTATTTTCCATCCATCATCTCGCAGAGTCTGGAACATTCACGTGTGCATGACTTTTCACCCGTTGTATGGAGTCGACCTTCTGTACAGGTATCTATTGTGTGATGTTACACGAAAAATGAGGTAACTAACACATTTGTACTACTTTACGTAATAATGAGTTATTAGACAAGTTTTACACACATGTGTGGTTTTACGTAATTCATTTATTAAAATGATGTATTATAATGAGGTTTGTAGCATCTGTTGTGTATCAAGGTCGTTGGATTTTGCAAAGTTAAAGAGATACAGTGAAGTCCACTGGTCTTTAAAACTTAGTACCACACTTTTAAAATTGCAATTTCTCCTAAACTGTAGATGCCAGAGTTTTGAAACAAAAAACGTTTTATAGCAAATTTCATCAGCTTTCTTGGAAATTATAATTTATTATACATGTAACGTTTTTAACTTAAACCAAAAAATAGTCATTTTTGACTTACTGCGAAAAAACTCAAACAACATTTATAACTACAGTTTTATGCCTTGTTTACGTTTTTGTTTGACACCTTGGCTTTTGAATCAAGAAATAAATGTGAAATTAGAAACAAAAGAGTCAAATGTTGCAACAATTTCTAAAGGAGTGTTTTTGTTTATAAGGTTTTTTTAGCCATTCCTTAAAAGACGGTTAGTGGCAATAAAGTTTTTATATAAAAAATTATAGTACATTACTGTCGCGGCCATCAATAAGGGGATTGATGGACGATCGTGAAAATGTGGGCCGAGGCGAAACCCAGGCACACGTGAGTCCATCAATTCCTGATTGCGGCCAAGGCTTGTAATTGTATAGTACTATGCTCAAGTAATGCGCGGAAATTCAAACTGAGTGAATTCAAAAAAAATTACGAAATAATGACGAACAACTACAATTTTTCAAGAACCAATATGTTCATTTGTTTCTTCTTTACTTGAAACAATTCTATTTGCAAGCCAAATCGAAATCGAAAAGGTTGTCAAAATAATGCTCGAATTTCCAAGCATGTTTGAGAAAAATTCTTTTTGTAATCCTTTTTATTTCGAAAATATGTCTTGTGTAATTTAAAAGTTATTGCAATTTTAGAAGTGTGGTACTAAGTTTTGACGGCCAGTGTATATAGAAATGTGTGAGTTGTCATTATCAATTGTTATTTTTAATACCAGCCTTATGTCCCACTGCAGGGCAAAGGTCTTTTCTCATACAGAGAAGGCACGAGCATTCATCAGCTTTTAGCTGTTTTGTATTTTTTTCTGGTATTCGGCTGCATCCGGTTAGACTGGAAGCCGACCCGAACATAGTTGGGAAAAGGCTAGGCAGATTGATTGACTGACGTAAAATTGCAACGCGAGAGGGTCCGGAATCATGTACTGAATCCAAGCAAGGTGTGCATCGCTCCCTGCCACCCTAATACTATTTTAATCCTTTTATTTCGCCAATCTTTTGAATCATCACAACAAAATGAATAAGAATTATAATTATCATAAAGTCTATTTATTATTATTTTAATAAAACAATATTACATAAGTCGTTGTAATAAATGCAAATGTAAGTAACAAGTTTGTTGTTACTAATTATAATTTCAAATCTGTCTTGTTACCGGTTCACCTTTAATTTGGTTTTCTCAAATACGCTTGGTAATTCAAACATTATTTTGACAACCGTCTTCAAGATAAATCGAAATTGCGATACTGGTCGAATACATGTGAGCGCTCGGCCGGCGGCATTCCGGTAGTTGGTGTTCGCTAACTAACTACAGGATTTAACTTGAACCTGAGTGACTAGCCAGTAACCAGTAACCCATCACATTAGAAACCTAACTTCACTTACCTCCCCTTTTAACCCACAGTTAAACCGATCATTATCAGCAAACTCACTCATCCATCGATTGATCGATAATCATAATCGTCAGTTACGAACGCGCGACTGTCGGGTTAAGGAAAGTTATCAATTACACACCGACCGGCGTCGCAGGCGGGAAATCGTGTGTAACAGCGCATAAAATTAATGTGACTTACTAACATTTTCTAAGCTGACAAAAAGATTTCACTTTTCTTTTGTTTTATTTACGTCATTTACTTAGTTGTATCGGGATTTTTGTCGCGTGAAATTAGGGGTTCTGTTGTGAAACTGGCCCTTGATTATGTGATTCTGAGGAAAATGATGACACCAAGATATTAATAGAAGTTGCAGGTGGCTTAATTTTCCTGTAAAATCAGATTTTTCAGGTAGGGCCTGAAAAATCTCATTTTTGCACGACTTAGGGCTGATTAAACCAAAGCCAGATCTTTTATTCGGGGAATATAAATTGACGTCTGACAGTTTTTTTTATATAGAAAATCTGTCAAAAATTTAATATTTGTTCGCTGTATTAGACTTTTACTAGGGATAAAAGTTTGGTCGAATTCGCCCTTAGTTATGTAATATTCGGAATTGGTTAAAGGCTCGCCGCTTATTACATGGGATCTTTAACATAAATATCGAAATGGAGGTGATATACAGTGATAGGTACATTTCTGCTTATCCCGCCGGGGAACACAGGCACGATGCTAGGTTGTTATGTTTTATTCGGAATTCCTCAGATTTTGGATAGCGAAATAAAAGCTTTTTATCTTACTAAAAACGCCGAAAAATCAAGATTCTTGAATGGCTTATTTTTTGTTAAAGCGGCAATAGAAAGAAATACACAATCTGTGTAAATGTCAACTGTCTACTTATTATGATTGAAACTATATTTTCTTTAATAATAAAAGCCACATGTAAAATTTCTAAAATGTCTGTAATTTTTATGGTGTACATAATAAAGAGTATTCTATCTATTTATGATATACAGCCCGCTGATACACAGACGGACACCGGAGGCTTAGTAGTTCCGTTTTGGCACCTTTCGGGTACCCTAATATCTATCTACTTTATCAAATATCTGTTTCGATTTATCACTACATCAGATATACAATTCAATGAATTTCCATGTATCATATTACGTCGATCAATTCAAAGTTAAACTAAAACCGATTAACGTTTATACCCAGTATCCACTTATCCAGGTTAATCCGACTTTTCTAATCACGTCCCTAGTTTTCACCGCTTTGATGCGCGGGCGCAAAGCTTTCCATCGAAAGCGCTTTACGCTCGTTTGGCTTTAGATATCGTCAAGCCGATGTACGCGCTTCGCTGGTTCGGGCGACGGATAGAAAATTAAGTACCTAGTAACTTTGTATGACAATTATTTTTCTGTTGATTTGTGGTTAATCGTTATTTTGCTTGGACTTCGGGTGCGTAAGTAGGTAAGAACGTCGATCCTATGCATTCTGAGCAGTCTCATCGGTTTTCAACTACCGTACCGTGCCGTACCGTGGTTCTGTAATACCAGGTTTAGCAGAAAATTTTTAGTTACAGCTCACAGACTGAGATCTGGACACATGCCGTTCAATAATTTTGGATATTTAATGAAAAAAATAGATTCACCAAATTGTGAAGTGTGTGGCACACTGGAAGATGTTATGCATTTATTGACGGAGTGTGTCAGATTTCGGTCTGCAAGAGAGGATATGGTTAGAGAGCTGGAGATAAATATTTACGATGTTTCCATGTTCCATCATATTTTGTCAACACCTAGCTCCGGAGCTGCTTATAATTTAATAAAGTTTGTTTTGTTACGTTTTCCATAATAAGGTCCGATGGGACTGGCATGTACATCTGTATAAAAGTCCCTAAAAATAAATAAAGAGTTAAAAAAAAAAAAACTTTGTTGACGGTTTTTTTTTTTTAAATTAGCTTTTCCGTTTATCTCTTCCAAAAAAGTTTTTTTTTTAAATTATATTAGTAATACTTATGTAAGTACTTACTTAACAAAGCTGTCTTGTAAAGCAGGATAATCGATAGTTCAAAAGACTGAAAGTATTCAGCTTATTAACTATGGATATCTTTTGATTAATTTAGTTTTTTAAGTTAAATTCTGCCTTATTTTATATCCAGAGTTATGTACCTACACATGTGTTTTGCAAAAAAAATTCGTTGATTAGCCCCGGAATAATGCCGTAATCACTGATCTAGTAAAGTTAGATCATTGTTTATAAATATAACGCAAATCATAACACGCATAACGTTATTTCCAAATCAATATCGTTATTGCTACTGTTATCTCACTGCTATCCAACTAACATAAATATTCTAAACGCCATAATTGCACGAAACTCACATTCTTGTAAAAAAACGTACAATTTACAACATAATAACAAAGTAAGAATAACGGCTATCGTACATTTATTATCAGTTACCACGAAACGCTAAGCGTAATCGGTTTATTACCAAAAATGGGCATTGTCTAACATAGCACGCGTTCGTACTCCCCGGCAATCTACACAAGCAATTTTAAAGCTTATGTTATCTAAATAAAGTTGATAATTAAAAGCGCCGGAAGCCGGCCGACTGGCACAGTTGCTTCCTTGCGAAATGGTTAGGAAGTTGACTAGAGCCGGCTATGTATGGTGAAATGGATCGCTACTCAAGAACAGGTAGACTTCGCCTTAATCTTTATAGTGTTGATTCAGAACGGTTCTCCCTATTGACCAAATTGTTGAAGTTCTAAGCTCAGACCAATTAAACTCAACAGTGACGTGAGGCCGGTTTCGCATAAACATGTGTGCACTTAGGCCAGGCGAGCACTAGCGGCCAGGTCACAGCAGCCAGGGAGATGTTACATAAGTATAAAACCACCATGGAGCACGCGCACCTGGCCACACTCAGCCAGCGGCCCCACCGATTATCTAGCTGGCCGCTGCAGGCTGGCCGCTAGTGCGCGTCTGGGCTTAGTGAGGTGTAGTTTAATTGTATATGGTTGTAAATGTGTGCGTGTGAGCGTGTATGCACAGAGTGGAGGTGTAGTGTTGGCATGCTTCACTTTATTGTTTGCAGCGCTGTATTCGCTTCGCTGTTCTTTTTTATTTGGTCTGGGGTTCTATTCTAAGGTTATGCGTCACTTTTTGTTGGGTATTTTAAATGTAGCAATGAGCAAGTAGAGTCTGTTAGGGAAGGATTCATTGTTGGTTAAAAGGTAGCAATTATGACTTTGGGTTGATTCTGTGGTCACTATTTAAATATGATAATTACTGATTTCCCACCAATCTAAATTCAGTTTTCAATAAAAAATCTGTGGTTTTATTGAAAAGGTGACTTGATCGAGAGTGTTCTTAGCTATAAAAAATTAAAAAAATCGTTAATAGACGCTTTGTTTTTGCCAGAGGTTTTCTAAATTTTTAATTTAATTTTACTTGTTAATACTGTATCTATTTATGTATTTCCTTTTATAAAAAGCCCAGTAAAAGCTCGGAATTGGTGCGTGATTGCGGCCATTTGGCTCGCCGCATATTACGTGGAATCGATTACCAGTCGTCATTAGCAAACCATGAGCTTCTGTAGTTACGAGTAGGTAATAGTTATACACCAGTTAAACCTTCGAGGAATCGCATCTTATGTAAAGATTGAATAATTTCTTGGCAATCATGGTTAAGAATGACGGCGTCACAGTATAATAAAGTAACAGTATTATGTCTCGGCAGTGACCTTGAAATAATGACCTACGGCCGCTCGGTAGATAAACTGCAGCGTCTGTGCGTAACTATCGCACGCTCGGTACTGTTGCGTACTGATATATCTACACTAAGATTTCGAAGCGCGTCGTTTGGCCGTTTTCCATGAACATATAATATTGTTACTTATTTATACTGTGACGGCGTTTAAGAGGTTACCCGCTTCTAGTTCTAAATAATATGTAGGAATATGAAAATATCTTGTGCAGTGTTAGTCGAAGCTAGTTGGCTGCTCCCAATGTGTGAACCTAGGGCGTAAAACAAGCTTAGATAGAGAAGCAAAAACGACTAAGAAAGTCCATAGTTACTCTGTTACTATTTCCGCTTCTTCTAAGGTAATTTGGTGGGTTAGGGGCACCATATACATAAATGCTGACGTTTAAGTATGTACAAGTGAACGTATGAATGGGCATCAATACTTGATTCTATTCTGTTCTTGAGCATAAAAGTAACAGTCATTACAGGTACGCAACGCACATTATCTCGGATGCCTACGTATATAATACGTGGTAGGTCCAGCATCCGGGCTCCCAGTTACCTCACATTTATCTGCGGTCTTTGCCCATTATTTACTGCATCGTAGCACACTGTATTTGCACAGAATATCAGTTTAATAGTGTAGAACGACATGCATTTCCACTGTACAAGAATGAAGTAAACATTGCCTTGTCATAAACATCCGTTCGCGTGCCAAATTGTTTGATGTTCCCACAAATCACAAACTAATTATGTCAGTTGTTGTTTGATGGTAATGAATTATTGGTTATTGAAAATTTCAAAAACTAAAAACGGAAAAACTGTCTTGAAATGTTTTCCTACACGAACGAAATTTAACATTGAAAATAATGAAAAAAAAAAAAAATTGCAGGTCTGGCAAAGTTTTATTGGGTTTTTCTATCAGAAATTACTTATTAGTAGCCCGGAGTCTGGGTTAGTAGTCCGTTAAAGACAATAGAATCACCTCCTATAACTAGGGGCATAAACATAACAGGCAAAATATTGTTTTACTATACCTACACCTAAAATACGAGCGTGATGTTATGTTTATTGTTTATATTTGTTTTGTAGTAACTTCTTACGTAACTATGAGGTAAGTACCCACATACTACACAAACAAACAGATCCATACTAATAAAACCAATCATCAATTTAAAAACAGAAGCATAGCTCTACGCATCAACTTTAAGTGTAGCATAAATCTTGTACCACAGATAAAACGCAATTCAAGTAGGTCAAGTATGTTCCTGGCTGAACAATAAGCATCTGCGTCTGAGCATCCAATGTTTTGCAACAAATCACCGGTTACTGCCGAAGTACTGAATGTTCTTGGTACTTCGCAGTTGCAGGCACAAATACGAATGTTTGAACAGGAGATAAATGGATCTCGTTTGATTTGAATTGTACCAGATGATGCGCCTGGGTTTTGATGAAAATTTTTGGGCTTTAATTCAGTATCTGATAAAATATTTGATCTTTCTCTCGTAACAGTAGGTACTAAAGTACGTGGTTAATATATTGCTGTCTCATAGTTGTGATCAAGGTAGATGATAGCTGGGTGCACCATGCGCATACTAGTACGAGTACCTATCGACAGCCCCGACTGACGCAAACTGTTACAGACATCCAAATCAGCCCAAAAGATCCCAAATGTTCTTGTTTTATCATAGTCACAGCCCACAGCCACTACTTATGAACGCCCACACGAAATTTGGAAGTAGGTGCTACTGTCGGTCGTTATGAAGATCACAGTTATGTTATTTCATTGTTTGGTAATTCAAAGAGCAACACAAACATCAAATGGAAGTCCTCAGTAAGTATTAAAAACAGCAAACAATACCAGTAAGTATTAAAGACAGCAAATAATACAGACGAAAGCTAACACTCGATTTTTGAATATTTTTACTCTCTTCCTTCCCCAGGCCTGTTGAAACGGAACTCTCTCTCTACTTCAAAAATATAGAAGGGATCACGTTTTAAAAAAAATGGTTGTTTATTACTTTTAAAGGCTTTCAATGTGACAATTTCTTCCTATGAACCTCGGAAATCTTATAAGCACCATAAATACTATAATCGATATCTAATCCTCAAGACACTTTCCTCCAATCAGAGTCTAATGACAAAACTAATGTCAGTACATCCATCAACTGCATAATTTACTTCCTATGTATAATAAATCTTGGTTTTGTAAGCACACAAATAATTAGCAGCAATCGCGGCCATATTGTGTGGGGAGTCAATCAAAATCTCGTCGGTAGGTGACACGGCGACGAGCTTTCACTCCTGCGCATACATTAACTTTGGTGTCGTTAGGGCGAGCAGTTTTGTGGTGAAGTTTGGGATGACCAAAATGGTGCTGTTCTTATTTATATTTTTGATTGTTGTTTGTAAATCATAGTTTTTTTTTATCTTACATATTAGGTACATTATCATGTTTGTCGCTCCTATAATGAATCGCTTGATTTATTATTGAGTGTGATTTGAAGCATAAACTAATACCAGTTTCAGTAAAAATAAGATTCTCCAAAACGACGGTGTTGGTACTTCAAAGACACATTTACAACAATAACAATATTCTGATGATAACTTGTAAAATTCTTAGAATTCTGACTTGGCAGCCCTAATACGGTTTACCTTATGCCTTGATAATCTCAAGATAATATGGATTTCATGAGTCATACTTAGTAACGAGAACCGGTAGGTAGCCTTTCCTCATTCCGAGAGACGAATTAGGACAGGTGTCTCTGCTTTGTTCAACCCTAATAGGCTCCTTCAATTGTTTCAACTTCAACCCATTTTTAGTTAAAACACGTCGTTAGTCAAAAATGTGAGTTATTTCTGCTATCTGTCATAATCAGTTACATTGTAATATTCGGGCATTGTTACTTGCTAACTAGTTCAGTGTGCCAGAACCTCATTTTTGTTACAATTACGAAACTAACGTCTTAAGTTTACGTGTTTAATTAGAGTAATTGCCTGAAAGCGGAGATTTCGTGATGTGGTCAATTTGCAACGATTTGAACTGATTTTGGTGATTTCCTACATACTTACATTTGCACATTGCACTTACTCATTTTTACTTGTTGTTAATCTTCAACTGTATTCCAGTAGCATTGTCTAAATTTAATTTACCACCCATCGCGTTGCCACTTCTCCCATTCATAACCATAACCCGCTTTCCAATCATTCTCTGTCCCAAAAAGAAACCTAGAGTGTGACGGCTCACCATTCCCTACAAAGTGTGACAGCCCAATAGGAGTAGCAATTTGCCACCCAGTTGTACGAAGTAAGTACACGCACATACATGCAATTATTAATTACACAATAGCACCGTACAATGGGCGTGACGGTCGACTGGTGCGCACGAGTGGCACACAAACCCAGCTCCGAACTGCGCATGCTGCACTTTCGCTTGAAATTAAACGATTTTTTTAAATCTCTAACACACGTGTTGGCTGTACAATAACAAAGTAAATAAGACACATGAAAGTTGAAAAAACACTATTGTAAAAAAAAAGTTATCGGATTATATCGTCAAAGAGAAATTGTTGCGATTTTTTTCGGTCCGCCCTTTGTCAATTTGTTCATTCGCCCGAAAAGGCGAAAGCTACAAATTATAATAAAATCGAATAGCTTTTACATCATAATTGCACCTGTCAATTTGAATTGCTATTCTCGCTTTTGTACCAGTAAAGTCGATTCGTAGGTGCTTTCTAGATTTTACATAAATCTTAATTTTATAACTTGCCGCTTTTGAAACACAAAAAATGCAGAAAATAATAAAATCACTTTTGATTTTATTTCGAAAGCTCTTGACTACTTATTATATGCCATAAAAACAGTTTGAAGTAAAATCTAATCAATTCCATGTATACTTTCATAATGCAAATTAAAATAATCACTTTTTCTGTTTCCTTTTTTGGGACTGGCTACATTATACTCAAATCGAAACTTTTTTATTTGACTTTATGGTCGCATCTACTGAAGATGCAGTCTTTAAACTCGATTCTCGGCGTATAAACTCATAAGTAGGTGCCATCTCCAACGGAAATATCATTTAGCAAGTGTAAAGGGAAAGGTTTTATTATTCTCAGTCTGGGCAGTAGCTTAAAATTAACACAAACGGCCGGTGAGTCACCGGCTTTATCGCCGATTGAGATAATTCACATATTAACATTATGTACTTCGCAGTTTTTTGTTAGTATAGGATTTTATAATACTGTGATGACATCATAGTATGTAGTCGGTTAGATGAGCTATGGGTAGCATTCAGGTTTTATTAGAAACTAATGGTAAGAAATACTCATTATTTATGGTTTATTTACAAGAGAGATCACGGACAACGTTAAAGATTATTGAGATATACAAAGGACATTGCTCATTTTCACATTTGGAAAACCTTTTCCAAGTGTGAAAATGAGCTATGTCCTTTGTATATCTCAATAATCGTTGTTGCTTCTGGGTACCTACTTAGAAGCAACAAAAGCAGGTATAATTTCCTTATGTAATTATCTGCTCAAAGTGCATAATATAGTTAGGCCAAAAAAACGCGTCAAGGCCATTAACCTTTCAGTGTTATAGTTCAGTGCTCTTGAACTAAGACAAATGCGAGGTCGATATTCCACTTTTTTTTTGAAGTATTCTTTGAAACCGAATTTCAGTTTTGTAACTTTTACTAACAAGTATTCAAAAATCAATGCGTAATGTGGTAAATGATAAACATATCGTCAGTGGAAAGGCGAAAATGCTAAAGCGCCAAAATGGTACTTTTGGGAAATGAACTTTAAAGTTTTAATAATGTTAGTAATTGTGTTTGTTTGAATTTATTTATAAGCACAGGTAGTACTAACACTTGTCAGTCATTGTCATATAGGTACGTTCATATGTTGGTACTTGTAGCGTCGGCCTCTTCCGTTATGACCATAATTATTTGCAGGAAATAAATGGCATAATCCAGCCGTTGCTATAAGTTTTTTTATAGAAATAGCAAGCTGATGCCAGCGGCTTCGCCCGCGTGGATGTCGGTTATTATATACTTAAACTTTCCTCGATAACCACTCTATCCATTGGCGAAAATATCATGAAAATCGCTGAAGTACACTTGGGAGCAAATAAATCGAGCCACTACCTTTTTTCACGTAAAATGGTAAATATTTTTGGTAATATGGAACGTATCAATTCGAACTATATATCGCCTAAAAGTTTAGTTAATAACCTTTACAATGAGGGTAAATTATTGAATAATAACCTTATTGAATGATAAATTATTGGCTCTGCAAGAAAAATGGTAATTTTAATAGAAAATTTAGTAGGGCTAAAACAGTCCATAAAAACAATAAAAAACAAAATTATTGCAAAAAAAATATTCTTAATAACTGGTATTACCCCCCCGGGCCCTAATACATTCTTGTAGCCTATTAGTCATCGATCTGATCAGCGTTACGATGACATACTGTGGTATGTTCTCCCACTCTTCAAGCACAGCGACTTTAAGCTCTCCATTTTACTCTCCGTTTTAGCTCGTCCCATAGGTGTTCGATCGGGTTCAAATCGGGACTTCGTGCTGGCCATACCATTTGTTGAATCCCGATCGCAGACAAGTATTCCGTAACGATCTGCGCGGTATGAGGTCTCGCATTGTCATGCATAAACAAGAAATTTTCTCCGACAAAACCAGCATACGGCATTACGTGGTTTTCAAGAATGTCAGTTATGTATCGGTCAGCTGTTAATCCACGTCTACCACTGCCATCGTTGGCGGGGTCGACGAAGACAAGTTCCGTTTTTCCGTCTAGAGAAATTCCTCCCCACACCATACAAGAACCACCACCAAAACTCACCGTTTCTCGAATGCAACATTGGGCAAATCTTTCACCAGTACGTCTATACACTCGGTTTCTCCCGTCATTGCTAAAAAGACAGATTCTTGACTCCTCAGAAAACAAAACTGACCTCCAGTCTTCTAACGTCCAATTAATGTGTTCTCGAGCAAACTCCAAGCGAGATCGGCGATGAGCTACAGTCAATTTTGGGCCAGTTGCTGGTTTGTGTGATGTTAAATTTCGTTCTTTTAGTCTTCGTCTCACTGTCCACCTACTGATTGCGACTCCTCGAACGTCACGTAACGCTTGCTGTAACTGAACAGCATTAAGTCCACGGTCGCGCAACGAATTGGTTGCAATAAAGCGGTCGTCACGTTCTGTTGTTGCCCGTGGTCGGCCAGTTCCAGGTCGCCGAACAAAAGCACCAGTCTCCAGATACCTGCGGTATACCCGCTGTACCTTTGAACGACTCAAATGAAGTCTGCGTGCCACTTCACGTTGTCCGTGTCCAACCTCAAGTAAAGCTACAACTTGGGCAGCTTCCGTCGGTGTAGTATCCATTTTATCAGGTTATTTTGATTACACAGACACAGATAAAGACAACAATAACAAGTAATATGGGTATGATTAACAAAAACCTCAAATTTAATCTTTTCTTAACAGAGTACAATAAAAATGTCATAAGCAAATTAAATGCGATAATTTTATTCTACCCTTTAAACTTTAATAAAAATGAAATTTTGACAACTAACTACCCTCATTGTAAAGGTTATTAAATACCCTTTTAGGCGATATATGTTTCGAATCGATGCGTTCCTTAATACCAAAAATAATTACCATAATGCGTGAAAAAGGAAGTGGCTCGATTTATTTGCTCCCAAGTGTAGTTTTTGATTTTATCGCGGACAGACAGACGCGGCGGAGGACTTTGTTTTATAATATGTAGTGATATGCGTAGGCTCTACGACATCAAAGATTTGATATAAAATATAATTTACTAAAATTACATTAATTTCAAAGAAGTTATGGCTACATGCCAATATAACGCAAAGCAGTGATTCCTGAGCACATAATAATTATCATTGAAATATTACAAAATCATTTCTCGTATCTAACGAGGAAACATAACACGGTACAAACTGAATTTATAATAGTACTATGGCAGTAGTACAGTTAGTGTACTAGCTTTTGCAATTTTGATGTAACGCGGTAGCGCCAGACTGCACCTGATGCATGTTTTATATCACTGCGGCAAAAGAGGGTTACCTAATGGCCACCGTGCTCCCACAGAACTCCTGTCTAGTCTAGCCAGACATTTGGACCATCACGAGTCTTTAATTATCCCCTACTCACTACTAAAATCTCCAGAAGGGATAAACCCGTTTTTAGGGTTCACTCCCCCAGACATATCCATCGATTCCGACGCGGTCATAAACTCAAAATCCAAAGCTCACCCTAGAGTCTAGACCAAGTCTAGACTAACCTTATTGAAAATACAACAGCATCCACGACACTCGTTCCGTGTATCCTGTTTAGTTTGCCTCCAAAATCACGTTCGGGAAACACTCGAAATAACTTCATTTGTATCCACAGTCGTACCGCAGACGTCTCGCATGTGAGAAAAGCAAATTTTCTCGTCTAGACTGCTTTAGTTAAGTTACGAGTATAATACCACTTTTCTATGTAAATTCTGAAAGTGATACGGATGACTTTTACAACCTAATGTTTGACTTACACAACGGAGCTTTGTCACCAAATGACAAAACCATGTCGGTTGCTCTTTAGCTTTTTGCACTTTCGTCCACCGCAATCAATGCGTCAAAACCAACAAGCAACCGTCATTCAACCGTATCTAACGTTACGTCACAATCGATAATACTAACGAGTAACTAAGCATGATTTTTATTTTCCGCATCATAAGTGTCGTAAATGCCGTAATTAGAAACAACACTTTCGATTTCAACAGAATTGTGTGAAACGTTAATGGCGATTCAGTGCGCACTCGTTTCTTACGTTGTAGTGCGCAATACTATATTACTCGTATATTTTGGATGTAGGTTAATGTACAAGATAGTAGTCACGGTTGATGGGATACTCGCGCGTTATACGCTTTGATTTTCAAATTAGGACTTTAATGACTCTGTGTATTGATTTATGTAATTATTGTTTCAGGTAATGTTCTTTCAATTCCTTCAAGCGTGTCAAGTAAGTTAAAACGAGTTGTTTCCTTCTATCGTGGGAATATTGGAAAAAATTCGAAATTATCCGGCGTTCTAAACGGCTTTATAAAAGTGTAATATTTTAAATGTTCACTGTTGTCAGTGTATCTTCGAGAGTCATTGATTCCGGAACATCGATAAAAACTGGATCGTGGTGCCCGTCTCGCTCTTCTGGGTCGAACTCACGCATTTTTCCCACGTTTCCGTCACTATAAGTCACGACCCTTTTTTCTAAACCGTTATACTATTTATGGAGATAAGAGTTTTGTTAATTACTAGTACCGCCCGAGACTGTTTTTTCTACCGGGCGATAGATGATAGGGTCGAAATCATTACTTCTAATTTGGGATAAATTACAGTACGCAAGGCTATTTCGAAACTTGGGGTAACCCACTGCATAGAGAAATCAAACTGTCTCATATTTTCGCGAAGCAAACGCCACTCGTGATACAAAATAACGTTTAAAGAGCAAAACCAGAGGAACCTAGTAACGAACCATCCTCGGCCCAATCAGGTAAAGACATTTCCAATAGCTGTAAATGTCGAAGCGTTGTGGTATTTAAAGTGCCATGTTTTGCAAGCGCACGTGTACAAGACGACGACGGGTAAAAGGTCAGCCGGTGAATAGGCACGCTCCGGCGCGGCAGATGCTACGCGCACAACATAATACACATCTTATACCATAATAACATTCGTATAACAGGAAGAAAGAGACGAAATAGCAGGGAAGCTTGCAACTAATGACTGGGAGGCATCTGACAGACTCAGTCCAGAAATGTAAAACGTTACTTGTAAATTATCATTGGTACCGAACAACGTGATAAGTTGCATTAAGAGATTGTCCGAAGCGTCATTAATCTTTTAGTTTTCTTTAAAATTTGTGAAACCTATACGTCATTCCAAAACATTATATATACCAGAATTTCATATCATCTATTGTATTCAACTATGTCCATTGATGTCTTCGTTATGCACAGAATTTACTTCATCTACGCGTGTTTGCTCTTAGCCATTGTATTCTACCAGCTATCCCTACATTGATAGCCTCTGTGGCGAGGTCTTCATTGTTTATTCATTACAATAAGGCGCTATTGTTTATTGCTAATGTTATATCAGAGGATGTAAACTTTACTTGTTTTCATTACTTACGATTGTTTGGTTACATGCTTTATTTCGGCATTACACGCGTCGCATTTACCTACGCGATTGTGTTAATGAAGTTTGTTTGTAGTGTCGTTGCTATCACAAATAGTTGTGGTTTATTTTCTATCAACATTGCTTTGAATGTGGTCTGCGACTGCGCAATTGTAGTGACACAACGGATTGCGTCTTGCTCAACGGAAGCTCGTGAGATTTGGGTATTGTTTACATTGTTCCCTAAACTAGCTTGTTCTGTAATTTTACGTTGTACGCTCCGGTATTTCGTTTTGGATCTGATTTAAACAGTTCAATTTTGAAGGTTGTACAATCATTGCAGTTTTTATTACTGTATATCTTTTCCAAATAAAATATTCATGGCGACACCGATAAGTAACACTAAATAAATAAGTACATAATATGTGCCGTAACTCGTAAGTATTCAAATTGTTAATGCAGTAAGTGTAAATGATAATAAGAAACATCAATTTGGCGTTAAATAAAAAATATTTTTAATCAAAGAACATTAAAGCCATAAACGTAAGTAAAGACTTCATAAAAATCAAATGATCTCCCAAAGTAGAAAAATCTTTCTGTAACGTTTGTACGACTACATCAGGAGATTTAAGGCGTGTTGTTTGTTTACATATCTTCGTAGTACGTCCATGTTTAGGTAACGGGCCGTTAAGATGCCGCGGGGCGCCTACACCGCACCGGCACCAACAGCGGTGGCTGCGGCAAGCCCGAGCTCGAGCCTCGCAGTCAGTCGCGCGCGGCACTCTCGCACGCACGCACACTGCGCCCGGTGCCGCCCCGTAAGCAACAGCTGATCGCGACCTCTACGTACCACATAAACAAACATAATAACACAAACTATACTAAAGCACTAGCCCACGAACACATTAAATAGTGAGCTTTAACCCAATCCAAGCAAGAGACAGTGAGGCAACTGCAGCGCCCCGAAATCAGATCGATATCCCGAAAACGGTCCTGCGACCTCCTGCGATAGAGCTCAGCAATACTTCCGTGCAATAATAACCTGCAATATTATTGTTAATTTTTATTATAAGAGACTTTTAATTCAGTGATCTCATTGAGAAATAAGAGACTGTGAAAACCGCAAGAGTTCGTCTTACAAGTGCTGTGTCCGTGAGAATGGATTTCCTCCACTGACTTTGATATCAGGTGGTTTTGCTGCATCTTCCACATCATTGTTCAACCTGAGTGAGTACGTTGGATATTTACTTTGTCAGTTCCGTTTACGGCTACGTACTATTGTTTACTGTAAATATTCAACAATCGCATCTCATCTACACATGTCTAGCATATTCCTTATCAGTTTCTCAGTGTTCTTGGCATAACAATGTTAGCATTTATTGGTTGATTAGCGATTATCCGTTCCGAGCACAGATTAGCAACGATTATCAAAATATGTGTATTAGCTATAGGTAAATTCGTTATGGGATACAGCCACAGGCAAATCGGTTTCGGATGTGGGCATCCAAATTTCGTGGAATGCAAATATTTACACCAGGTTAGTTTCGTATTGTCGAATTACGTCCTTGACATTACATTATCAACAGATACCAGCTATAGCTGCGATTTAATTGATTGATAAGTAAACTACTATCTATAGGCAACATTGGCTCGAAGATTTGCGCAATTTTCTGTCCCTTTCGGCTGTGTTGTATTGTTGTGTTGTGTGTGTGACTGCAGTGCACCCTTGGGCGGTCTCCGTCGCGTCCCGACTCTCGTCCTATTATTCCCGGGGTTGACTGTGAACTTGAGGGGTGCGTTACCCTCTTGCCGCCCGGAACTGACGGCACTGCGCGGTCATCCAACCCAATACTGAAATTTATTTGTAAAAACAAGTAATAAAATAATGATCTAGAAAACGAGTAATCGTTCACATGTTCAGTTCATATCGATCTGTCATGTTTTGTTAATACTCCAATAACGGCTTTGATTAATTGCCAATTGGCATGCAATAAGCGTAATCGACTATTTTGCTTTGTTTCCATGTTTTTAAGAGCCTATCGAAACACTACTACTATGTTGTTTACATATATATTATTGGCAACTTGACAGGTGACCTTTTGCAACTTTCACTTGTGCCAATTTTCGCTTGAATTGAAACTTACCTTAGCTAAAGCGAGTCCTTTAGTATCTGGTATCAAATTTGTCATGGCTGTATTGTTTTTGTCATTTCATTGTTTTATAATTTAAATACTCGACACCCGATCTCGAACAAGATCAAGAACTTTCACAATCAACGTGAATTATGCATCAGGAACTGGCATTGTTAATACGAAATTGATCTCGTGCTACTAGTAGTTATTAAGAACAACCGGCTTAACGTCAAACGATGAAAGTTCATTAATAAATTCGAAATCTGCTTTGGCAAACTTTATTTTTAGATGTTAACGACATAGTTTTATATCCAAAACGATTTTTATTAAAATATGTAAGAGTTTTTATATTGTTTAGATAATTTTTTTCTTTATAAAGATTTTAAATTCTTTTTGGAGAGACTGAACAAACAAACAGGGCTAATGACTTTCTATTACACTAGTTAAACGTGTATATTACTGTGAATAGTTTAAATGAACAAAAAATTTATTGAATCGACGCGGCGCATCAATTGGGTGTTAATGTATCAATACAAACTTAAATTGATTGTCATTCAGCGCACGTAGTCGAGTACGTCGGAGACTCAACGTCTGGCGGAAAGCGGTCAGATGTGTCTCAGTTATCATAAAGTTTCACCTTCTTTTGTATTCCAGGAAGTGTTCTCAGGTGTGAAGAAAGCACATTTCCCGTACATCGTATATATTTGCATACATTATTCGCACTCATCACTTCTCCTTTGACCCAAAAGGGCTTGTATGATGCCAGTTTTATCGGCATTTTGTGTGTCTAGTACTTCATGTAGCGTTTAGGTTTGAGATAATGCCAGTTGAATGTTCGTGGGCGACTGACTGGTAATCCGTTGTTAAATCTCTAAACTTGCACGTTACTTCTATTCACGAGTCGTATGTCAACCTTGGTTGGATATGGCATAGGTTTAATGCTGTTACGGTAAAGGTATTTATTTTTAGCCTAAAAGGAATAACTGCTTTGGGTGAAGGGGTCTTGATGAGTCATAATTTTTGCATAGGTCATCTGTTTCCAACTATTGTTGCTTAGTATTATGTCATGTTCGTGTTCTCGAGCGTGACCCCGCTTTTCCTCCTCTTTAACTTTGTACTTTATTAATATTACACTCAAGTTCAAAATCCATCATCATCCTGGTTTAGAATAATTGGATACCATTTTGAATCTTAAATTATCGCTGTTGGGTTAATTTACATCTTTTATTCTATATTGTATATTTTTACGGTTGGTTGAATATTCTCTTTATCTTTATTTACACTTGTGTTTACATTGTACACAACTAGTGCTTTTGCACGATTTATTACCTATTGAAGCTCATCATATCCAACGGTTTCTACTTTAATATTTATTATTTGTTTAATGTACTGATAACTTTGTTAGTTTTATCGATCACGTTGTCTGAGGACTGACTACTTATTGTAATAAAACAATACTTCCATGTAATTTCCGAGCCCAACATTAATCACGTTCGGTATTGGGCATTTACTCCATAACTGAGTTTGTAAATTCTATATTTGGGTTTATCCCACAATTTATTATAATAACAGTAATATTTTGTGGTTGAATCTCTTTGTTACCTGTAATAGTCCACGTAGGAGACATAGTTACGTCGTCGTCTGCGATTTGCAGACCGATTGTATTTATTAACCTTCGCGTGTCCTGTGTAAAAGACAGCTAATGGTGCTAGCTGTCTTTTAAATTCATCTTCTTGTTTAATAAATTCACATCGATTGGTATAACTAAGAGATTCGTTCCACGTTGTCATTGTCATCATTGGCATCATCTTAATTCGTCAGATTTGTATTTGCTATTTAATATCATTGTTTTATCATGTACAGCTAATATTAGTTTAACTAAGGTGTCATTTAGTTTGAAATTGACACCCGATTTCTTAGTTTTTACTTCAGTTTTGTTTGCCATGTCATGTTGTTTGAAACGATGGCATTGAGGTACGGTCGTGCGAACGTTATCAAATACATTGTCCTTGTTCTGAGCCCCTTTCAGTTTTGTACGTTGTATTACATCCTCAATGCTTTCTCTCGATCCAGACGTGAGAAACATTGTCAAATAGCTGTCAGATCCTTTTCCTTTCCATCTCGTGTATGTTGACTTTGTCATGTTCCATTTTCTCGATGTTCGAGTCGTGAAAGATAACGACATGTTGTCGAGAGGAATTGCTTCGTAAATATGTAGTCACAAAACGAAACGTGTCGATCGAAACCTATTTCAATTTTTATGTTATTCCACTTTAAGATCCTCAATAATTAAGATAACTTCTACATTTAAAGTCTCCACTCGAAACCTCAAGTATCATCCTAAATCGTCTTAGTCATCTCGAGTGGCATCCATTAGGTGTGGTCCAAATTTAGGATAATGAGCTCTGGTGTTATTGTCACGGCAATTAACTGCTAGGCCGGGGTTCACTTCCGGGCAGACTATTTCCAGATCGTTGATTGATAGGTGCAGCCAACTCCATGAGGGGTTTTGTTCTTATTTTAGTTTTTGTCGAGTTCTAAACTCGATAGTGACGTTAAGGATATTCAGCTGTTGGGAGTTCATTACGAAACTGTCTTTCTATATCAAGACAACTTTTATTATATCATTCAAACATTTAATAGGACACAAGCAATAATAAATGGATCACTGCATACAAACTGGTCATAGTCGGACACAATGGTCGAAGCTTGGTTACGTAGTAACTAGTTTTATTTACTCAATTACTGTTCGGAGAATCGAATCATAACAAAAAGAAAAACAGTTGATTGAAATCAAAGTGCAGTCGATTAGTAAGACATTAATAAGAAACCGCTGATATTCTCTGATTAATATCCACTGATAAAACTAACCTGTTTGAACATAATCAATCAACATGATTATGTTTGTTTTTGTCGTGTAGAGTAATTGGTGCGATAGCTGTGCTATTAAAATATAGTTAATATGTGTGGATAGCTCAGAGAAATGGCTCGGCACACCGATCCTGCCACGCCCATGATTCAAGCGCGTGCGCCTGCTAAATGTCGTAATAAATATCTATGCAGTGCTTCTAAACGACTGTTTTTTTCCAAGTGTGTTAGGAATTACTGATTGGTGTATTTTGTTCCTTTCAAAGTTAAATACATATTGATTTACTTATTTTTGAAATACTTACTGAATTTGATTAGGATTCCTATTTAAATTCAAACAATTTGCCTTGTGATTGTTGAGTCTATTTTAAGTTTAGTGTTCTTTGGCTTTACTAAGCTGTTTTCCTTGCTTTAAATTGTATATTTTGATCAAGGAAAATTAATTCCTTCTTTCCAAGTATTCAAGCGTTTGATCAACAATTGTCGATAAATCGAGGTTAATTGCGCTAAAATTGCTTGACATCATTATTGATCCTGGGTGTAATATTTGTCATATTTGATCATTTATATGCCCGCTATATTTAATCAGCTAGTATGCAGTATTACTGACTTGAATATCTGGGTTACATGTAAATTGTTTTGTTGACGATAAAAAGAAACGTATAATATATGTTGTAATTTGCCATGTTTCCCATTTCTCACATAAGTATATAATATCTACACGTTGTGGGTTCATAAATAATATCCAATTTAATAATGTGACTTTGAGTATTGTGTTGTTTAATTTACTTCGAATAATATTATTATTGCAAAATCCATGCGTTACCTATTGATTTGTGATACACTTGAGCACATAGACTTTTATACGTCACTACCTTACATTTTACAACTGACATGAATGAACCACAATATTTGGGGCTAATCATTCATTAAACATAGCGTGCCTCAATTTTAATTGTAATATCTAAAATGTTTTTATGTAAAGGTACTCGATCAAGGTATAGTTTGAATGGTAAAACGTTCTAAGCGACGATGGTTATGTATCGTATGTGGAACTATTTATTTGTTAATGCCATAAGTGCACTTGTATATGGTCAATGGTATATACTATGAACGGCAAGTAATTACGTCCTTGTCAGAGAACATGACTTTTACAACACATCACTTCGCAACTAAGTTGGTCTTTTTACAATTAAATGACTACCTACCTAGGTTTGTTGGTACGTTGAAGGTTGTTGTATCATCCGGTATGTACAAACTAAAACTCAATTTAGGTAACAATCAATCATTTTATTGCTTCCTTCATTTACACAATATCCATTTGCAACATAACAAAATACAAAACTACAAAAAAACTGGACTAGACGGAATGGTGAAAATGGTTGCATTTTAAACAAACAAAGCAACGAATGCAAGCCCGCAGAAGCGTGTACCATGCTGATTCCAATAGTCAGTAACGGTGTACGTGTGAACGGGGTCAATTAGGGTCGTCCGTAATTACTGTTTGTAGAACCGAATCCAGTGTTAGCGAACAATGTTACCATTACGCCAATATTAGTGATGTGTCATTCATGCGGGTATAGGTAAAATCGAATAATGCGGTTTGCAGACCGCCGTTTACCGCTACGATACGCCATACCAATCATGCAGTTTGCAATTTTCATGGCATTTTGGTGAAACCGATGATGCTTGTCAAAAGTTAGGACTATTAACAACTATGTATGTACATCTATAGATTTTCATTACAAAGTTTAGTGCAGCTTGAATTCTTCCAACCCACGGATCAATCATACTCAAATATTTGCCTTCGTGATATTAACGCCACCAATAAATTGTGTGCGTATTAAATACATTTGCATTGAAATGCAAATACAAGCTACCTGTATTTGCTAAAAATATTTAACTATTTGTACTTGCATTTATCACAGGACCAGTTGGACAGTGTTTACGAAGACTAACAACGCAATAAGTCAAAATTATGTTAATTAATCGAATAATTAGTTGAAATGAGCGAGTAGCTGTCAAGTTTGCAAACGATTTAATCGGAACATCGCTACTTAACTCGAATGCAACTGTACGTGCTCTGATAACAAAACTTCCTAGTGCTTTTGTTACATTTCACTGAATTCTAATAACGGACCTCAATTGTTTGTATTATTAATGCATTTCTGACTTCTGTTATAAATAAACTACCAGTTTACCGTTTTTGGCACTTGATTTTAACGTTCAAATGTCTAACTAAACTCGCTATATTTTTTCGGAAGGATCGAGAATAGACCAGAAAGTTTAAAGAAGATTATTTAGTAAAAAAGGCGATCTTCATTAGAAGATCAAATAGGTACTTTTTAGAGGATCAATTCAATTTTCCCCAATTATTTAACAGAATTGAAATCTGAACAATGATATCTCAATAAAAAACTTGACTTTACTTGAATTGTAATTTATTTAATTTATTTCGCGGTATAGGCTTACATCTTAATAATATTCTATTAGAGAAGCAACCGAAACATAAAAAGGCAGAAAACCACATAATTCAATTTGCTTTGCCACTAAATATTTTCACAAAAGAGCCTCTATACCAGAATCGCACAAATATACAAAAAACCTTTGATTACAGTACAGTACGATTGTGGTACAAATTGCCTTTTTTTTATCGCTTACCAAATGTAGAACGTAAAAATGAGTCATGTGCCAATAGCTGTTGATTTTCGATTTGTTTGCTAACACACACCTACCCACATAGATATATTAATCAAACATTACAATGGTCTAAACAATAACTTCGTTAATGTCCCACGAGGTACGAACGGACACTGGTAATTGAATCATTTTGTTTTAACACTCGTGATGAAATTCTATTGATGTGTGGCTCTATTATGGTCATGTAATGAATGGGAGCTGAACGTAGTCTCGTAATGAATGCTTTATTTTGCTGCTTCTCATTCGTTCATCACTATATTGATGTATGTAATACAGACTACAGAGTACAGTACAGTATTTAGGTAACGTTTTTGTGTATCTTTACTTGAAAGGAAAACAAGTCTAAGTACAATATACAACGTGTAATAGAATAAGCGCAAGACCTGAAAGTAGTTTGCTCAGAATCGGCTTCTGAATCGATTTCCGTCATTATTTATATATGTTAATTTTTCATGAAAAAATCTTTTATTTCACTGAAATTAGAACCACTGCGTCATAGCAAGGTAATAAAATATTTAATTTAAGGAAATTTAAGCCTTTATATAAAGCCTATTTAAATGCATAACCAAATTTGTAATACGCTCATAGCTATCCTCGTTTCATGTTTAGTCAGGACGTCTTATTTTATAAAAAATAACTAGGTGTGGTTTTATTAAATTAAATTACAGATATTATTTTAGTATTATAATTTAATATTCTAATTGGGGTGTATGAGCTCTTGCGTTTATTCCGTTACACGTTGTATATATTGTTTTTTAGTCAATATCGATTAGAAGTAATTTCACATCATATAACAGATTATAATATTAGCAGGATACAAAACATACACTTTCCGTTTTAATAGACGTGTACACTTTGATCTGACTATTAGTGGGTAAAAGGTAAATCTCTGCTTTAATGTCGGAAGGGTTCAAGTTGCCACTTTCAAGGTGCTTAAAACATGAACGGGATTAATACTGCTCATAATTATATGCCGTTAATTTTATAGGAGACTAGCTGATGCCCGCGGCTTCGCCCGCGTGGTTGTCGGTTATTATATACTAAAACCTTCCTCGAGAACCCCTCTATCCATTGGTAAAAACAGCATGAAAATCGGTGCAATAGTTTTTGAGTTTATCGCGAACAGACAGAGAGACGGACGCGGCGGAGGACTTTGTTTTATAATATGTAAGGATATTATCTGCATACAACTCTGGTCTTCTATAATCCTGTCTTATTAAAACGGGTTTATCAGCTAGATGCGTAAAAACATCATAGCTAACCCTATAAACATTAGACACTTGATTACCAGACGAATAAAACATCAAACTGATAACGGTAATGATGAAAAAAACCAAAATCGTAAAATGCTAATCCTTGCATTTCCTTTTCTTCTTGATAAAACGTTAACCAAGTCAAATCCTACCCATCATGATAGTACAATTATGATAGTTAGCATGTAGATGCCAAATGTCATAATTGTAATTGCATAATGTGGGTAGCTACTCCGGGCACATCACCAGACGTTGTATTGTGAGTTTGTGATGCGTATGCGTTCAAAATCAAAATCAAAATATTTTATTTCACATAAGCCTACATGGGCACTTATGAAACGTCAGAAGCTAGGTGCACGGTTCCAATTGGTCGTTTCCTATGGAGAAGAGCCGGCAAGAAACTCCATGGTTACTCTTTTAAAAGATAATTGGCTTTTACAATATTTTCGAATTACAGTGTTAATAGTTATGGGAGGACAGTGTAGGCCTGCCTTTCAAGGAGTTTCATGTAGGTAGTTAAAAGAAACTGAAATTGTTCCATAAAAAAAAAAAAACGTTAGTCACTATTATTGGGGCTACATTGTCGCGTTATCGCGAACTATATTTCGCGCTCTCTGTTGCTCAGCGAGACGTCGAGCGGTGTGCGAGAGAGAGCGCACGAAGTTTAGTTCGCGATAACGCGACAATGTAGCCCCAGCATATGAGATGTGTTGCAGAAATGCAAGGATTATATTAATTCCTCGATGCATCATGATTTGGCTTCTAGGAATCAACCTCGTGTTGCAATTGTTCTAAAAAAATATAGCATCACAATATGATTACGTTCTTGGGAACAGTATTTATTTTGTGTATTTCTACGTTTAGAACACCCTGTGCTGTAGTAAACCCCGTAACTGCCTGTCTGAACGAACCTTGCTCAATAGCTAACATTATTACTTCGGTTCTATCCATGTTTTCAAATATTTAGTGCCTAGAGAGAAGACTAAATGCCAAACAGAATACCATATTGAATGTTAAATCTATCATCAGAATAATATTCCAATATTCTCACGTATATACGTGTACCATTGTGTCTATCTACATAGTTGGGGTCAGTGTGAATAAAAGAGTCGTGCCTTTTGTCTGTCTGTTTGTGTACGCTTCCGTCGTGAAAGCCGCTTTCACTCAATAATATAGTGCAGTTATGACTCTGACAGGTCGAAGGGTCCATGTTGTGGTCAACATTTTATTGTTATTTGTACTAGAAGCGTAGGAACTAGGCTCTAGATTTGAGTACACGAATTTCTTGGGACTTTTAATGTGATTGCTTAGCCTAGATCGTTAAAAATATCTGTCACACTATCACTAACTACTATCATATGATATGTCGGCATAAAAAGCCTCATAAATAGTTTATGTGAAGTAACTAATATTAAAATGGTCTTCTTTGACCTGCAATTTTGAAACAAGATTTTCAATCACTTTGGAAACTTTTACTTGGAACATTTTCACTTTCTTGTAACACTCAATGTTAACGGTCTACAAAGTTTACACTAAGTTGTAAACATAGTAAAGTATTATCTGTCCATCGAAAATGGACATGGAGAAGTAATTACTGTCATAAAGACTAGACACTGCATTATGGTGATTGATAAAAGATTGTATCTCTTTTCAACAAAAAAAAGGAAAATATGACTAAGTATCATTTTGCCTTACAATATGCAAGTCAAGATTCATTAACACGTAGCAATTGAATTGCTTATAGGTAGAATGAAATAAGTTGAAGCAATAATAAAAGAAGTAGATTCTAATCAGTCGTTAGATGATGCAACTTTTAATATTGCATTCAACGGATAACTAAATTGCATCGTGTGGACAGGCCTTAAAAGTTTTACTTGATAGATTTAACGTGGGTAGGATTTTCTATCATAAACAAAGTTTCTGTAATATTGAAGATTTATGTTGTAATTTATGAGCTGGTACATGAATATCAGTGAAACTTGAGAGAGTGTTCTAGTGAGGCTTACTAAGCATAGTTTTGCAATTTCCCATCCTGTAATGTTAATGACGATTTTAAGACTAAATATGAAAGATTCCCTGTGTTTTATATTTAAGATGCTGAAAAGCATCCTCACAGAGAGCATATTAAAGTGATTGTGAGACAGTAGCCAATAAACGTCATAAATATTTAACACCCGCGCCTTTTCTATTCACAAGCAACTTACACTTTCATGACTACGCTTACTCATTATCATTTGACACCGATCCAGTGTCTTCTACTTAATGATTCATGTTATCTAATACATGATATTGTTTGTGTTCTTGCGTATTACCTAATTCAATGTATGTATAGTGTGTCGTAATCAGAGCGAGAAATTGTTGTATCGTAGTGCTGAAAACAATACTCGTTGTCACCCTCATTTGTAAACGAACATCCTTGAAGACGGCCTTGTCAATAGTAAACGATTGTATGTATTTATATACACAGAAGATTTCGAATAAGTATCGAGTTAAATCCCAGTGGCTTTATGAATGAAAGACCAAAGAAAAGATGAAAGGACAGTGTGAAACTGAAGGATGATATGGCTAGCAAGGGCGTTAAAGATAAGACGGTTAATACAATAGTATCGAACAGAAAAACTTCTAACGTTGACTCTAAATAAATTAGTATTAAGGAAGATGACGATTTTGACGTAGATATATCCTTGATATAACTCAATGACAAAAGATTAAGAACAGGTACCGATGAGAAAAAAGTAATAAATGTAGGCAAACAAAGAAATGTAACGCACTGACGCATATGTAACTTTGAAATAGAAATGCTTGTCTGTCTGTCTCTTGATTACAAAGACTTGGCTTCTTAGCCCATCCGCTACTCTGTTATTGAAGGAAGATACATCCTGCATATTCATATCGTGGGCTCATTGTACCTAGATATATCATTAATCTATAATGTATGTTATGTCAATAATGTGCAGACAGAGATGATTTAATTGAATACAATCCAAGTATGGATGATGTCATGTAATAATCATAAAAACTGCGTCATAAGTCTGCATGTAAAAATATATTCGTCTTTTAAAGGTTAGATATGAATTCTAAGATAAATTCTATTAAAATCTAAGCTCTCTGAAGATATTGCAATTTGCAAGCTTATGTTAATACGTAGAAATAATCTTACTGGCGGCAGTTTTATTAAATAGCTTTGCAGGTTCCATGTTTATTTCTAATGCATGGTCTATCTATGTTTTTAATGCATTAACCGAACGATGAACTAATGTTACTCGGTCGGCTGCTGCAGTTACAGCAACCCGTAGACTAATAGCTACTTCTATAATTTTAAAGTCTTGAAGTTTGTTAAATGTAATCTACGTATGGTAAAATATTTTTGTTCCAATTAACACAAAGAGGTCATGTGTATCATGTGAATATTTTTCTTTAGCTTCCTCTATAATATTTTCCATTAGTCTTTCATTATGATTTTCTGTTATTTATAATATCAGAATTTGAGAATAATGTAATTTTAACAGTTTTAACGGTAAACATACTTTAAAAGTTATCTTTAATCTTTAGTTTTGTTACTATAACAAATAATCCTCCCATTTTTTTTATGCGTATTGTAACCCGGTACCTTACAGACCGTGCTAAAGTAAATTTATTAGGTATAAAAGCTAGGGAAAGAACCAATTAAACAATTACCTTCTTACACATTACTAAGTTTATTGTAAATATAACAATAACAAAGGTATACAAATTTTGTGGCAAGCCACCAAAACATATAGAACTTTCCCAATATTTATAAGGTATTAACCTCTACACACCTTTATAAGGTATTAACCTCTAACACACCACGTCTCCGTAACAAGGTGTGTTAGGGGAAATACAAGGATGAGACTAAATACAACAAGCTCAGGTCGCTTGTGAGGATTCGTGAGATGAACGCTTAACAACTTCTAGCTCAATCGAATAATAAGTGACCTATTATGGTTGTGCTCATAAAAGGAATACAACATTTGGGCAAAGCACCCAGAGACACAACCAAACACATGTAATTTATATCAACTGGTCTTATTACCTAGTTCACTACATGAAAGCCTTAAACACTCTGAAATGACTTTCTGAAAATGGTCACGTGGGTATCACTCTCTCAAAGGATCTGCCACGATAAATTAAATGTTAGTTAGCATAACTTGCAGATGCAACTCTCACACACTCAGTTGTGAACTCTCGCTCAGTTGACTACTCTACTTCAGTTGACTACTCTACCTCAGTTGACTACTCTACCTCAGTTGACGGAATCAAGTCCCTTGGCATGGAACACAGAGGAAACTCTGTGTTCCCACGAACACGCGGCCTACGGGAACGTCCGGAAGAAAACGATGACGCTAATCTTTCGTTACCTGGAGCGGCGACACTATCTCGCACGAGGTACCGGATAGGTAAGGCCTTCCAATCTTAAAGGATGGCCACACTGCCAGCACTCGTTGGATCCAACCTCCTAACTGCCCGGGTCAACCAGCACACTGCCCGCCACTAGTCGGGACTAACTGCTATTACACTAGACCTCGGGACGGCACCAGGGCGTCACGTCTTCTCACGTTCGCATCAGTTCAGGCCAATATAAAAAGCCAGACAGGTTCGGCTAACACTGAAACAACATCTATGATATATTTCCAATAAGATTATTGGCCGGACACAGTCTGATCAACACCGAACTGGTGCCTCTCAAATAACATACCTGATGAATCCCCATCGTCGCGTAGGATCGACCAGGATCGGGAAGAAACAGCCTTCTCCTCACACACGCAGGACCAAAGACCTGACTCCTTTTCATCGACCTTCGAGAAAGATCTAACCACAGACTAAACAGAATTGTTTGACACAAGTGACAGTCCACTTGTGAAATTCTAAGATAATATATTCAATTTTAATTTATCTGACATTGCATGACTATAAAATTTGGATGATTAAATCTGAATGTTAATTAATTTCGAATAGTTAATTAACATCAAGACAATTATCAAAACCCAATAACAGCGTTTAGTCTTCGGTATCGAGAAACTCTTGAGCTACAAGGTTCTACCGCTAGATGTCGCCTAAGATGTCATTTTGCAACGTCACAGTATTGCTTCCCGTTAAAACAAGGTACGTAACATGAGCCGTAAGTCGGTCAAAGAGGACGAAGTGTTAATTGGAAATGCCTGTGTTACAGTGTATTCTCTTTATTTATACGTACTCGTTAAAGGAAATTAGCGAGTCACCGCTTTAGCTAAATGACTGATACTTTGTTATAATCTGTGTGTGTGTCTGGAATTATTTTGTTTTGTTGCCAATTCTCATGTATACTTCAATAGCTTAAGTAAAAAAATATATGCGAGGATTTTTTGTTAAGTATGTACATTCAATATGATATTTTGCTTAGACATTTAAAATCGAAATAATTATGATTAATATGTAATCGTGCTACGTAAATAATTAAATGCAGATGCATCCCGCAGTTTCACCCGCGTAAGTCTCGATCCCGCGGGAGTAGCGGGATACCAAGTATCCTATGTCCTATTCCTGTGCCAAATTTCATCCAAATCCGTTCAGCCGTTTTAGCGTGAAAGCATAACAAACAAATAAACTCACTTTCGAATTTATCATATTGCTAGCTTCCACCCGCAGGTTTGCCCGCGTGGTATGTTGATAAAAAGTATAGCCTATGTCCTTCCCCGGGATGCCATCTATCTCCTTGCCAAATTTTATTGAAATCCGTTCAGTGGTTTATGCGTGAAAAGATAACATATAGACAGACAGACAGACAAATTGCTTTCGATAATATTAGTGTGGATATATTAGGATATTTCTGCTACTTTTAATTTACAACATCTTTTTGCTGGAGACCAGTCGGGTAGTTGCGTGATACACATAAAATGAAAATTGATCTCAATTCCTTTCATTTTGACAGTTCAGCCACGTTCGATGTAGCAGACGAATTTTTCAAACCTATGATGCAATGGATTAGGAATTTCCTTCAAAACCCTTGAATTGTGGAAGAAAGCGTGATATGGAATTGGGGTGCAGATTATCTCGCAAATACAACTGAAACTTAGACGGGCTTTGGCATCTTAACTCGAACTTCCATAAACAATAGGTACGCTTTCAAATACAAACATGCCATTAAATACAATCTCTAACCCTACCACAACCGGCAGGTTGTCGTGCCTGATTGGTTAAGTAACAGGTCCCGACTGTGGGTGGCGGATGTGCCACTAACGGGTTGACTGCAACCAAACATTATTCTATGCATTCATTTACTGTTGCTCCAGTATAATCAATACAGTATCTGGCTATAAATATGGCAAGTATTGGATTTTTAGGCGTTTTCTCTATCATCATAAATAATATATGACGAAATTTGTGTGTACTGTAGGTACACCTCTGCCTAACCCTTTGGGTAATACAGGCGTGAAGCTATGTTCATTATACTTATTTGACAGTCCCTTTTAACGGGCAATATGTCATATATATATAAATACGCCCTGCTATCTAATTGCGTAACACATTTTCGTAAACGATTAAAACTAATCTATTTCATTTTGACAGTTCAACAACATTCATTGCGCTATTTACTTTGTTGAGCAGATTTTTTTTCGAACTTATGAAGCAATGGATTAGCAATCTGTTTCAAAACGGTTCAGAATGTGATTGATCGTGTATTACGCAGTTATTAGGATGCTGGTATGTACAGTATCTATAAGGAAGTATACTGAAGCAACAGTACCTACATTAAGGTTTACAAACAGACCAATGTGCGCTGTTGCTTAAGTATGACACTTAATTGGTACAGGAAAAATGTAAAGGAAAATGAATTAGAGGAGGAATGATCGTTATGTCTGCACCTACATTATGAATCTAGCTGTGGCCCGCGACTACGTCTGTCATCCAGGATGAAAAGTAGCCTATGTCCTCCTCCAGGTCATGGTCTACCCATGTGCCAAATTTCATCCTAATCTGTTCAGCCGTTTTAGCGTGACAGCGTAGCAAACAAAAAAACTCACTTTCGCATTTATAATATTAGTTAGGATGGTCATAGTATATTATTAATCACTGATGTGCCAATGACTGACAAATAACTACGAAGTTATTCGATATTTCTTTGCATGCACACGTACCGAGCAACATGTCGTAATCAATTTATTATATTATTGAATAATCAATGTCTTATCTTAATCCAACTTTCTCATATCCTCTTAAAGGTTAAAAGCTAATGCTCTAACAAACAAGAACTACTGGAGCTAATTGATTCTCATTACGAATCACAAAGGAATTAATGTTATCTAGAATGTGACATTGAATCAAAGGTCACGACGTTATACACTCGCACTTGACCGTTCACTCAACGTTAAGTCATAAGATCACCTGATGTGATCCATGAGTCGTTATAAAGAATGTAGCAATAACTCCAATGCAATCGTATTGTTTACTGGAAGCTTTGCCGCGAGAGGTCGCTGAGTGTTGGCACTTGTCAAAGTCATCTTTTATGAGAAGCGTCCCATCTGCATCGGTGACTAGACGAAACACTTAGCGCTATGTACAGGGAACAAATTTGTCAGTTTCTTCCCCATTCGTATTCTGGTTAGTTTCTTTTGAAAGTTCCTCAATGGCTTGTCAACTAGCCAATATATCTTCAGCGTCATGATCAACAGCCCTTTTTGATAAACCAATCGCAATGACAGCTGAAAGCAGAATCTCAGAAAGAATAGTCACAAATAAAAACGTCGTCGTGTGAATTTCATTTCTTTATAATATACACTTCGATAGACGCAACAGCATTGATGATAACCTAGGTCCGATGGTTGGTTCACACATGGTGTGATTTTTATGCAAAACAGGGAAAATGGGCATTAGTTTCGCATTTTAAATTACTTGGACCATTTAGAAACACCTGCGAACTCGTGGTCACGTGATGTTGGTTTGTTCTAAGCACAAGGCCTTCTGTCTCTATACATTTATATATAGTACCTCAACCGTGATTCATAATCACGAGAGCTTTAGTTCTTTCTTCTTGAACCGGTACTCGTCAAGGAAAATACGATTGTAACATTTACGAGAGGCTGACTCACTAGTGTTTGTTATGGTAAAATTTCGCGAAATAAAAGATTATGTGATAACGCGGTGGTACAATCACATGCGTTTTATATCACTTATCAAACAATCGTATGCTGATTGTGATAATGGCGGTGAATATTTTGAGGGGGTATACATACAAAGTGACGTACTGTTGTTATTCTGAGTAATGACATCGGTAGAAAAATCCAGCAGGCCTGTCCTATCAATGTCAGCATCCGGTGTAATATGATAAAAATTATACCATCGTAGATTCTTTAATTGCGAATTTCAATTTATAAAATTCAATCTTTCTTGTTTAGGTACTGTACATTAAAATAAAGTATCTTCCTTGCATTTACAAGTTATTAGAAATATCGTTAGCTATCGTAAATTAATAGTCGCTTCATAGAAACAGGCGATTCGATGCAATAAATTAATGACATACAGATAAGCTGACTATAAATATGGGAGTCCTGTTAACAGATGATGTAGGGCCGTGTGTGAAGGTAATCGGCTGGGGCCTGGCACCTGCTGGTTGCAGGAATTGATTGCCTAGCCGCGGCGCTTGGGTCATCGACCAAGGGCCGCGGATTTTTCTATTTGTGTATTGGCGATTTCCTTCTTGGTTTTGATTGTGAAGTTAACTTTAAGATTGAATGATTGGTTTATAGTTTGCCCACCTTGCTTACAATAATATGCGTATCATCTTCTTAGTTTTTCCAGCAGAGCTTCATATAGTTTTCTTTAATATTTTTCAGTGTTGGATCTATTAGGCTTACAATATTATGATCAGGATCTTTGTCGGTTTTTTTAAATCAAAATAATGACGTGGTTTTATGGTTATTGCGTGACTCCGTGAGCATCTTAGCTTCCACTATACTATCCGGTTACTAATTGGACATATCCATCCATGGTTTTATATAAACAAAAAGCCTGCTCAATTAACAAACCTAAGCTCACATTTGCCTTTGATAAAATCATACACCACCGACGCCCCCGACTCGTGAGGCACGGCGAGGCTACGACATTCTAAGTTTATTTAAAACCCAAACGGATTTCGCAAGCAACCGTCAAGATTCCGGTGTACCTACAACACTTACCTACAACCTACAATACAAGGACTGTTCAGCATTTATCGGCTATTAAGACATCTGTTCATTTAGGGCTCGTAGGTGCCTCATAGAATTGCTAATAGTTGAAAGGTGAGTTATGAAACCGCGTGGGAGCACGACAGGTTGTTATTACGTAATCTAAGCCCTTCCATGCCGACTGGATTGGTACCTAAGTAAACTATAGTACCTGAGAGTGTTTGTACCGTCAAGTGCAAAGATATGGTGGTACACTTAGCGAAAATCATGTAGGTACAATTTTCTCTACAAGATTTGATGAAACTTTTGAAATAGTTAACACTCCTTAATAGTACAACAACATGGTAATAGTTATTATTATTCGACAGTACTACCAGTAGTACTATCAAGGAATAATAGAGTATTCAGAGATAGGAAATGTACGTTTTCAATTGATAGTTCAACCATTTGAATTTCGCTCGTACGTGCCACATTGGTATTTCTGCGTACCGCCTGAACCGAAAGAATGTAGGTGTTCTAGAGAAAGCGACTATAATCTGTCTCCTAATCAGTCTTGCAGTATTTTAATTGGACCCCACCAATGAGCGATTCGTTATGCACATGTAATACATTGAAGAAATATGTACAGAATATTAATATTACTTATAAAGCATATATTATTTTTTTATTTCTGTATAATTAATATTATTTACATTTTCATTATGTAACTTATTATACTAAATTAACTAAAAAACTAAAACTAAAAGGACTAACTAACTATACCAATAAATATAAAGTGATTGACTATGAATGCATGGTTATTAGAGTCTTATAGATATCTTATTACTTATAGAAAACTAAGGAAGGATTTTTGAATATTCGTCCCCTAGAGGGATTAAATAGGGGATGAATTCGAAGGGAGTTCGTCATTTTTGCCGACGGAAAATCTCATCGGGCACACGGCTTGTTAGTCCTAACTAATATCATAACCCTCCTTTTTTCTTCGCCGTAGTCGGGTAATTATAAACTAGCTATTGCCCGCGACTTCGTCTGCGATCCAGGATGAAAAGTAGCCTATGTCCTTCTCCAGGTCATGGTCTAGCCATGTGTAAAATTTCATCCAAATCTGTTCAGCCGTTTTAGCGTGAAAGCGTAACAAACAAACCCACTTTCGCATCAAGTGAGTTTGTTTGTTACGCTGAGAATTGAATAGAACATAGGATACTTTTTGTCCCGATATACCCACAGGATCGAGACTTATGCGAGTGAAACCGCGGAGCGCAGCTAGTGTTAATATAAGTTGATTGATAAGTGATTAGGTAAATCGAAATTAAAGCCGATTCGTATAAATCTTTCCTAGATTGACGTATTCTAAGTGCTAATTTATATTTCCAATGTTTAGACTCGCGGTCAAAGCCTTTATAAACCTGACAGGCGGAGGCCTAGTTTCCATTACTTATTATGCATATTAGATAATGCTGTTTTACCCGTATTTGTGGCCGAGTGGGCGACTAGAGTGAACAGAACAGTTTATTTACCAGCTGCTATAGTTAAATCGTAATAAATGTAGCCGAGATCCGACAATCGGCGATTTTACGGACGGACACCGACGAGCCCGGACGACGGCCCGTGGGAAGGTATAAGTACTCGTGCGGGGTATCGCAGACATCGGAAGCGCCCCGGTGCGCGGAGCGTGGCGGTCTGTGGTCGTCTGCCGAGGGTGTCCGTCTGCAATATTGCCGATCGTGGGATTCCACCATTAGCGGCTGACCTATTCTGTAAGAATCTCATCGTGAAAACTTAGGTGACGTGAGCTTGAAGCGAGTTCATGTCAGCACACTTAGTTCACCTATGTTTTTTATAGATATTTTTGCAGAACAGATCGGCTTTTCTCTACATAATCATCAACTTCATAATCAGCCTATAATGTTCCCACTGCTGGGACTGAGACACAGGCTTCCTCTCTGCGAGAGGGAGTGGGCTGTAATCGACCACGCGACCCCAGTGCGGGTTGGTAGATGTCACACGTCTTCGAATTTTTGGTTGTAGGACATGCCGGTTTCCTCACCATGTTTTCCTTCACCGTTTTGATAGCATTAAGGCTCTTACATACTGAGGCGATTCGTCGCGCGACGCGAATTTTAACAAAACAATTTCTCACGGCGAACAATGCCGCGGCGTCGCGTCGTGCGACGAATCGCCCCAGTATGTAAGAGCCTTTATTGGTGATGTAATTATTCACCCAAAGTAAATCGCATGGCTGGGTTCGAACCCACGACATACGACTCGTAAAGTCGGGGCTGTTACCACTGGGCCACCACTGTTATTCTGTCGGTTTTTTCTTACAAATAAATATTTAATAGACTATTGACCATTAGTGAATGATGACGCAACTTCTCAATCAATGAGGCAATTAAGGGCACTGTTCTGTTATGTTAGGTACTTAGTGCTTTTAGCGAAGGGCTACCAGTCATTATGTACTGGCACGTTCGTTGAACCTAAGATTTATATAGTTAGTCTATATGCCGTTAGAGTCGGTTAAGGAACTTGAATCTTAATCCTTATCCTTACTTCTACTTCTTATTTTAATATTACAAATGCGAAAGTAACTCTGTCTGTCTGTCTGTCGCACTTTCACGCCAAAACGACTGAACCGATTTAAATGAAAGTTGGTACACAGATAGTCTAGAGCCTGAAAAAGGACATAGGCTACTTTTTATCGACATACCACGCGGGCGAAGCCGCGGGCGGAAGCTAGTTGCTCATATAACTAGCGTCTTTACGTTCTATCTGGCGGCCTTTTCTGGTACTTAAGGGGATTACATCGCTTAAATCCCAAAAACACCGTATGTTTAAAGAAGTTTGTAGATGAATCCTTTTGTGCGATTTCCCTATAAAAAATATATGTTGTACTTAAGATCATCACAAATAGATTGTATTGTTTAAAATTGTAAAAAACTTTCCCAAATTTAGGAAAAAAATCATAGTAAAAGGGTCCTTTTTCAACCTAAATTGTAAATGTTCTCTGTAACGGCAGAATAGTTTGGCATGAATTTTATACCAAAAAATATGTAATGACGTATTTAACAATATGTATTGTTTTTTTTTTCTTGTTTCTTTTACATTTTTTTTATAATAAATAAAAACCTGAAATATCACCAGAGAACCAACACCCCGCGAGAAGCACCCCCCGCCAGGCCTGTGACGCGTACTCAGGATGCGACACATCAGTGTCTCGATGACTCTTGTGACGGGTGGTTTATACGCGTGTTATTTTTTCCAAATAAAACTCAAAAAGTTTACCTTTTGAATGATTTTTGAATGAAATCATATTGTAAATAGTAGAAACATAAATATTTCGTAAAATAAGAATAGAAATTAAAGTTGTAAATATATATAAAGTAGATTGTATTTTCGTTTTGTTTTTTGAACCTATCATAGAGTAAGCCTGACTATGCCTAAATATAAGAATAAATGTAAAGTGAAGCGTGGCCGAGCTCTCCAAAACTATTTGTAAGTACCTATCCACTTAGTAAATACATTATTTCTATGCTGTTTATTTTTTATCGTTTTCGCTATAGCTATCTTGAGAATTTCGTTTGACGGAGGATGGAAACCTTGGTGATTTCGTCTACCTGATGGTGGACTCCGAAGGTGGGTATAGGATCTCAGTGACGGCACTACGTAGAACCATCGTGTTTGGACTCATTTGAAAGAGCTCATGAAGACCTTAGTGACTGATGATGTCGTGTACCTGATGGTGGACTCCGAAGGTGGGTATAGGATCTCAGTGACGGCACTACGTAGAACCATCGTGTCTGGACTCATTTGAAAGAGCTCATGGAGACCCTAGTGACTGATGATGTCGTGTACCTGATGGTTGACTCCGAAGGTGGGTATAGGATCTCAGTGACGGCACTACGTAGAACCATCGTGTCTGGACTCATTTGAAAGAGCTCACGGAGACCTTGGTGACTGATGACGTCGTCTACCTGATGGTGGACTCCGAAGGTGGGTATAGGATCTCAGTGATGGCACTACGTAGAACCATCGTGTTTGGACTCATTTGAAAGAGCTCATGGAGACCTTAGTGACTGATGACGTCGTCTACCTGATGGTGGACTCCGAAGGTGGGTATAGGATCTCAGTGACGGCACTACGTAGAACCATCGTGTTTGGACTCATTTGAAAGAGCTCACGGAGACCTTGGTGACTGATGACGTCGTCTACCTGATGGTGGACTCCGAAGGTGGGTATAGGATCTCAGTGTCGGCACTACGTCGAACCATCGTGTTTGGACTCATTTGAAAGAGCTCACGGAGACCTTGGTGACTGATGACGTCGTCTACCTGATGGTGGACTCCGAAAGTGGGTATAGGATCTCAGTGATGGCACTACGTAGAACCATCGTGTTTGGACTCATTTGAAAGAGCTCATGGAGACCTTGGTGACTGATGACGTCGTCTACCTGATGGTGGACTCCGAAAGTGGGTATAGGATCTCAGTGTCGGCACTACGTCGAACCATCGTGTTTGGACTCATTTGAAAGAGCTCATGGAGACCTTGGTGACTGATGATGTCGTCTACCTGATGGTGGACTCCGAAGGTGGGTATAGGATCTCAGTGACGGCACTACGTAGAACCATCGTGTTTGGACTCATTTGAAAGAGCTCATGGAGACCTTAGTGACTGATGATGTCGTCTACCTGATGGTGGACTCCGAAGGTGGGTATAGGATCTCAGTGACGGCACTACGTAGAACCATCGTGTTTGGACTCATTTGAAAGAGCTCATGGAGACCTTAGTGACTGATGATGTCGTCTACCTGATGGTGGACTCCGAAGGTGGGTATAGGATCTCAGTGACGGCACTACGTAGAACCATCGTGTTTGGACTCATTTGAAAGAGCTCATGGAGACCTTAGTGACTGATGATGTCGTCTACCTGATGGTGGACTCCGAAGGTGGGTATAGGATCTCAGTGACGGCACTACGTAGAACCATCGTGTTTGGACTCATTTGAAAGAGCTCATGGAGACCTTAGTGACTGATGATGTCGTGTACCTGATGGTGGACTCCGAAGGTGGGTATAGGATCTCAGTGACGGCACTACGTAGCACCATCGTGTGTGGACTCGTTTGAAAGGACTCACGGAGACTGAGGTGACTGTGAAAATGTGTCTTGATTTTATGAAAAAATACCTAGTTTAAATACTTTTTAGTCTTCTGTGGTATGGCTACCAGACTGTAAAAGCAAAAACAGTACCTTATCTCACTTAAGTTGTCATTTTTCAGGCAATTAAGAAAGCAGCAACCCTCAGAATTACAAAATCAGGAACTACAGCCAACAGAAACAGATGATCTGACTAGTATGACAGTTGATGAGGAGGCAATGCAAATTATGCCGGTAACTTATTCTGTTTGCTTACAATCCAGAAACTGTTTCTTCAATTGATACAGATTATTGCACTTAGGTCCAGAACCACTTGAAAATCATCTTGTATATTATTAAAATGTTTGTTTTAGCTTGAACAAGTTGAAGAAGATTTACCAGATTTAATTATTGAAGAAACGCAATCACAAGCAGAGACAAACAGAAGAAAATTACTTTTGGCATAAACATAAACGTATTTTATAAACATAACATAAATTTATTATTGAAATCCTTAGAACGGCCTTTCCTTTAGTGTCCAACCTCTAACCCTATCCAACTTTATTAATAGATGGTGGGACATACATGGTCAAATTAAATTAGCTGGCGATACCTATTACGTATGTGAAATTTCTCCAGCTAATTTAATTTGATCTTGTGTATAAGGTGTAAACAAAATACCAGGACAATTTTTTGTAATACACAGTACTTTTGCTATGGATGGGACTAACTCTAAAGTAATAATAAAAATACAGCTGTTCCATATAATTATTTTGATCGAGTACCTATTGCACTTTTATACGGAACAGTTGTTTTTTTTAAATATTTGGTTTACACCTTATACAGATAATGGTATTTATTGCTCACATAAAAATAAACCAAAACATAAGCTAGGTCATCCTAACTCTTTCCATTACTGAGAACCGATAAGCATTTACCTGGTCGTCATCAGACCTTCAGATTGTATCATGTAGTAGAACCCGTGCTCAATTAGAATGTTGAAAGCTAGGTCATCCTAACTATTTCTGTTACTGAGAACCGATAAGCATTTACCTGGTCATCATCAGACCTTCAGATTGTATCATGTAGTAGAACCCGTGCTCAATTAGAATGTTGAAAGCTAGGTCATCCTAACTATTTCTGTTACTGAGAACCGATAAGCATTTACCTGGTCATCATCAGACCTTCAGATTGTATCATGTAGTAGCACCCGTGCTCAATTAGATAAATGTTGAAAGCTAGGTCATCCTAACTATTTCTGTTACTGAGAACCGATAAGCATTTACCTGGTCGTCATCAGACCTTCAGATTGTATCATGTAGTAGCACCCGTGCTCAATTAGAATGTTGAAAGCTAGGTCATCCTAACTATTTCTGTTACTGAGAACCGAAAAGCATTTACCTGGTCATCATCAGACCTTCAGATTGTATCATGTAGTAGCACCCGTGCTCAATTAGATAAATGTTGAAAGCTAGGTCATCCTAACTATTTATGTTACTGAGAACCGATAAGCATTTACCTGGTCATCATCAGACCTTCAGATTATATCATGTAGTAGCACCCGTGCTCAATTAGATAAATGTTGAAAGCTAGGTCATCCTAACTATTTCTGTTACTGAGAACCGATAAGCATTTACCTGGTCATCATCAGACCTTCAGATTGTATCATGTAGTAGCACCCGTGCTCAATTAGATAAATGTTGAAAGCTAGGTCATCCTAACTATTTCTGTTACTGAGAACCGATAAGCATTTACCTGGTCATCATCAGACCTTCAGATTGTATCATGTAGTAGCACCCGTGCTCAATTAGATAAATGTTGAAAGCTAGGTCATCCTAACTATTTCTGTTACTGAGAACCGATAAGCATTTACCTGGTCATCATCAGACCTTCAGATTGTATCATGTAGTAGCACCCGTGCTCAATTAGATAAATGTTGAAAGCTAGGTCATCCTAACTATTTCTGTTACTGAGAACCGATAAGCATTTACCTGGTCGTCATCAGACCTTCAGATTGTATCATGTAGTAGAACCCGTGCTCAATTAGAATGTTGAAAGCTAGGTCATCCTAACTATTTCTGTTACTGAGAACCGATAAGCATTTACCTGGTCATCATCAGACTTTCAGATTGTATCATGTAGTAGAACCCGTGCTCAATTAGAATGTTGAAAGCTAGGTCATCCTAACTATTTCTGTTACTGAGAACCGATAAGCATTTACCTGGTCATCATCAGACCTTCAGATTGTATCATGTAGTAGCACCCGTGCTCAATTAGATAAATGTTGAAAGCTAGGTCATCCTAACTATTTCTGTTACTGAGAACCGATAAGCATTTACCTGGTCATCATCAGACCTTCAGATTGTATCATGTAGTAGCACCCGTGCTCAATTAGATAAATGTTGAAAGCTAGGTCATCCTAACTATTTCTGTTACTGAGAACCGATAAGCATTTACCTGGTCATCATCAGACCTTCAGATTGTATCATGTAGTAGAACCCGTGCTCAATTAGATAAATGTTGAAAGCTAGGTCATCCTAACTATTTCTGTTACTGAGAACCGATAAGCATTTACCTGGTCATCATCAGACCTTCAGATTGTATCATGTAGTAGCACCCGTGCTCAATTAGATAAATGTTGAAAGCTAGGTCATCCTAACTATTTCTGTTACTGAGAACCGATAAGCATTTACCTGGTCATCATCAGACCTTCAGATTGTATCATGTAGTAGCACCCGTGCTCAATTAGAATGTTGAAAGCTAGGTCATCCTAACTATTTCTGTTACTGAGAACCGATAAGCATTTACCTGGTCATCATCAGACCTTCAGATTGTATCATGTAGTAGCCCGTGCTCAATTAAATAACTTTTTAAACCTAGGTCAGCAGGCAAACTGCATCATTAATATCAAATCATATCATATAAATAATTATAATGTAGCTACTTTGTAAGTTTGTACAGGACTCCTAGATAAACACAATGTATTTGTAGATCTCTAAAAGAGCGAATAAAATAGGCAAAAACGCTGAAAACTCTGCGACACATCTGTGTTGTTGCATAATCTTCAGTTAGTTTTATTCTTGTATGGTCGTTTGTCGGTAGATGGCGCCAAACTTACAAGTACTAGTACAGGGGTCAAATCTTCAAAGTCATCGAGCAATGTAATACCCTTAAAAACATTTAAATTCTAGTCACAATCTCATCTCAGCGACAATAAATGTAACAGATTGAGACTGAGATTAGAGAATTCGTCAACCACTATGAACATGATGCAAATTCAGTTTACAGACTTATTAAAATTGTGATTTTCCGAAGGCTTACAATCTAAAAATACCTAAGAACCATAAAAAAACTCCACTAAATCTATTATCTAATACCTGAGATATAACTTCGAAGCAATGTTATAACTGGCTTCAGTAATACGTCATCTTTGCATCGTTACTTGCAGCGATTCAAGGCCGCGTACTCAATACTTATCGGTAGATTATTAATGCTTTGTGCATCCAAACGTTCTGTACCATTAGAGGCAAATGATTCTCTTATTTATGCCCCACCTAGCTATGGACATGACCGTTTAATGAACAAACTAATTTGACTCCAAACTGGATTTTAAAGATAACAGTCACGATTTTCGAATCGATTTTTAACGAGATTTGATAGTAATTTGAAATTCATATCAACCAATCAGATAAGCAGTTTCCTCAATTACTTTTTAAACTGCAGCTGGTTTCCGATTAATATATTGACAATTAAACTGTAAAATAAACATCGAATTATTAATTTGCCGTCACTTTCCAAAATGACACGATTGTGAACGACAATTAGCCGAAACATGGACTCGATTTTCCATCGGCCACTGTGCTGATAGCCAATCGGGAGGCCTGCTAATCCACTTTGCGGTAGCATGGTGCACGGTCCGCTTGCGGCTATGGGAAAATGGCCGGAAAATGATCGGAATCGCGTCGAGTCCGTGCGGTCGACCGTACACGGAAATCGCCGAGGGCACACGAGACCAGGCAGATGATGAACTAATTGTATTAGTGATTCTAAGATCTGTTATGTTCGTTATAAATCCTTTTTAGGAAGAATCCAATAGCTTAACTTCATCACCTGTTGTTTAATCTGTATCTGCGTCTACGCCCATTTTACTTAGATGTGAGTAGGTATCCCTTTGAATAGCTAAGTAGTCGTGGTCGACCTGAATCCTACACTTGCACGTACAAGTAATCGTCTCATATTATTTTTTGTTATGAAACGTAATAAAATTATAAAAGTTTCTCTATGTCGCCCTCAATAAACATTATATTGTGTACGGTATTTTTCTGTATGATGTAACGTTACATAGAGCTTTATTGTTACAAAGTACAAGACAGACTATATTTTTGTCAAAAAAAAAAAGCATTGAAAAATATTTCCTAGAACAGGTGACCAAACCACTAGGAATCAAGTAGAAAACCGGATTATTTTTTGGCTATTTTTATGCCTCCGTAATTTGATAACCCAGTTCACAAACAAAGGTAATTGTCTAACCGCAGCTGGACGATAATTTGATATTGAATTACAGAACCATCATTATTTCTGACCTTGATCATAGAAAAAATAAAACTATAGATGTATTGTTTCTTCTTTAGACAAAATGTCGTAGATATTCTGTTGAGAATTTGAGATACAATCTATAAAAAAAAAGGACGTTGATTTATAGTTATAAAAGTTATTACGCTTCAAATAGAGATCATATCGACGTAGACCGGTGAATCTCGACCTTCAGTCTAGCTATATTTCTTATAATGCCCAATAGAACTTACTATAAACCGAAAAAATACGAAAAATAAATAAAATAACTTGTTAAAACATCAGCGGAATCTTTTCATTTCATACAAAAAGTTTCCTAAATTAGCCCTTCTAAACAAAATGTCGACTACGTCAACTAAATAGTATAATTCCTAGAAGTTAAAGGTTAGAGAGTATACAATGTGTGAGATATACAATGTGCCTCAACAATTTCTGCTTGACTTTCTACGGAGATTGCCCGAGTAAGGTCAATACGGTATTAGGAGTGAGCCAGCTGAGCAATAAGACCGACTCACTCAAGATATTTTTTTTCTCAAAATACCTAGGATTCAAGCACTATTTTGACAACCTTCTTCGAGATAAATCGAGCCACGCTGGGGTCGGTGCATTTCATTCATTCATTCAATGCTGTACTGGACAAAAGCAAGTGAATAAGCGGCCGGCAATGTTACTGTCAAAATCCATAGCTGTTGTAACTTTTTACTTCGACACATGGCAACCAAAGAGGTAACATAACAAAGATTTTGTTTAAATTTCGATTTGGCTTGCAAATATAGCTGTTTAAAGTAAAAAAGAAAGAAATTAACATATTGGCGCGTGTAAAATTATCGTTGTTCGTCATTGAATCTGGAATTTTTATTTAATTTACTCAGTTTGAATTTCCGCGCATTATTTGAGAAAAGTACTATACGACAAACAAGCCTTGGCCGCAATCAGGCATTGATGGCCTAACGTATATTTTCACGACGTCCATCAATGCCCTAATTGCTGGCCGCGACAGTAATGTACGATTCTTGGTATACGGAATCTTGCTACACCAAATATAAGAAATAATCAGACGATAGCACGAAGATGATTCTAACTAGTTATTGTAGCTAGCTAGTATACCAATTTTCTGTAGTTTCCTCCTTTTCTAGTATCATTTTATCATTGACAGATATCATAACTAGCTTACAAATCCATTCAAACTCAGACCCTGCTATCTAGTAGCGTAACTTATTTTCATAACTGATTACGACTTTCAGTTTCATTTTGACAGTTTGTTGAACTGTTCGTTACGTTATTTACGTTGTTGAGCAGATATTTTTTTCAAACTTTTTAATCAATTGATTAGACATTTGTTTCAAACCGATTCCAATTCTGATGATCGTGTATTACGTAATTAGGGTGGCTTTAATATCTGCTGTAATTTATTTATTTATATATACTTTATTGTACACCAGAGAATACATAGCGAAAATAAATATATTTAACACTACAAAACATACAATGGGCGGCCTTATCGCTTTCTGCGATCTCTTCCAGGCAACCTTAGAATGGACAGTGATTGCGTGGACATAAAAAATGTGGTTGTCATTGGTGCAAAATAATAAGTAGGTACTTAAACTTACCAATAGATACAGTATACTGTACTTAATAGATATATATATATATATATATATATAAATGTATATGTATATATATGTATATGTATATATATATGTATATGTATATGTATAATATGCTATATAATAGATACATAAATACATACATACATACTGACTTTAAAAGAATATTTATGTAAGCAACGAAAAATAAATGACGACTACAGATTATTACAGCTACGAGAACAAGATCACAACAACAAGTAATATTCCTTCACAAGTCTCTTAAACACAGGTAACGATTGCGCGCGTTTTATTTGAACTGGCAATGCATTCCACCAACGAGCGGCCTGGACAGAAAAGGATTTGTCGAAGAAAGTTGTGGAATGCATTGGCATTTTAAGCAATGTAATGTAATTTGTAATGTATTCTGTTGGTTATATTTAGACAAATGGACTAAAGCCTGGCTGGCAACAATAAAATAGTGTTTAGACGATGCAAGTCCTTTGTAGCTTTAATTTTATATGGTGTGCCATTGCAGTACTAATAAATACCAGCTACTCCAGGTTACATCAACACCGATTCCATTACATTACCTATGTAACAATGTGACACTCCATTATAACACACAACATTTTCTCCTTACTGAAATTACATACTGTGAAGGGATCGTTAGTCAGTGTATCTCATGGGTGTAGTTTACTCAGCGAGCATCGCCGTTTGGCTTCGTCGTGAAACCTGCACGGTGCAACGGGAAACAAGTGCCTTTGTTGACAGGGCAGTTGCTCTTGTTGTCGCGTTGAAAAATTGCACCGTTTTTTAATGGTGACGGTCTGGAATATGGATGACTCTTATTCTTTTTGAAGGTATACCCCCTAGTGATAATATGTGTGTTGTTTTAAGCAGGTGTTCAAGTATGTCTCTCCCCTCATATTATAATGTTTGGTTCTTCATCAATGTTACCTATTTATGCTGGAAGATATAAATCTTCAACTGAATATGAATGAGAATTTTCCGTGAGAGACTTGCACAACAAACGTTTCGAAGAAAAAACATTACATGACGCCTGTATTCCCTGAAGGATTAGCCAGAGGTGTACCTATAGTACACCCACATTTCCTCTGTTATGTTTAAGTCCCATGTAATAGGGGGCGAGCCTATTGCCACCAACCAGGCACAAATCCAGACTCCGGGCAACTACTGAGAAATTCCTGATGGAAAAACCCAATAACACTTTCCCCGACCTGGGAATCGAACCCAGGACCTCATGCTCAGCAGTAGCGACTTGCAACCACTAGACCAACGAGGCAGTAATGGAAATATATCTAGAATACAATAAATACTAGTTTCAATAAAGTTTATATCTGTATCAAGCTAATTGATGAGTAATTACGTAAAGTAAACCATAAAGTTTTCCTGTTTTGATGGTAGGAATGTAGGCAAGGTAATGATAACATTGTTTTATTCCTTTTAAAGCAAAAATGTCCGCAAGCACAGTGAATCTGGATTACTTGGGTTTTTGGTCGTTCCTACGATGTTGGTTACAAAAATTAAAGTAATAAAAACTAAAACCCAACTACGACTAAAAAGGTATAAACAAGACACTACACGTCACACGTAATCTGTTTGATTTATGCCCTAACACGTGTGACTCCGGATTTTTTTATTTATCTGTCTGTGGTGTCTTGTTTATTTATACCTTTTTAGTCGTAGTTGGGTTTTAGTTTTTATTACTTTAATTTTTTTTTAATTCTTTTGGGTTTATAATATATAATTATATTTTTGAAATGTGCTCATTAAGCCCTTTCATTTGATACCCAACATGGTACGATTACACTATATTTTTTTTTAAGTTCCTAGCTTTATATCCTCTAGAGGGCGCCATTTTTTATTGAATATAACGTCACATAGCCTATAACCAGCGGAAGATCAAGACGCGTCCAATCCAACGATACCTCATTTGTCAAATTGTGATGAGTGGTTTAGAAGATAGGAGGGAACAGATGAACATACTTACATACATACATACATACCGGTCAAAATCATAACCCTCCTTTTTTCTTCTCCGTAGTCGGGTAAAAAAGTAGTACCTACCTATTATTAAAAATACAAATGACAAATTGATTCAAAATGAACATAGCGTGGCCGGCTTCTGTGCCGAATCGAACATCAGTCAATGTTATCGAAAGACTCCTCTAACGGCTGTTCATAAATCCAAAACCCGACAATTTTGTCGGTTTAAATCCAATCGACGACCACCAAATTAGTCATTTTCGATTCGACAACTTGTCGAATGGACGTATATAGCTATGCTGATCTCCATGGTACGGTGCGCTTTTGGATCGTCCAAAAGATCGGATCACATTGCATGCTTTAAGCTTTTTAAGTAACATATAGGGGACCCAGAACAAAAATCTCCACATGTCTTTATTATGATGGGTGGCATTTGCTTATCGAGAGTCATGTAATTAAAATCTCGCACGCATCATATCAATTTGAATGCGGAACACGGAAGGTAATTAATACGCTGTTATAATTATGCGTGTGCGATGTTTCGGTACTGATGTTTTCTTGTTTTTGTTGCAGGTACGTATCCATTGGCATGGCGGCACTGACTTGTCCCTCAGATCTCAGGTACAGTACAAACGAAATACATTTTAAAATATTATTTACTAACCTACCTACTTATTCTTCTCTTAAAAATATACGGTATTCAAGTCTTTAGATTATCCGCCTTGAACGCTAAATAAAACTTTAACGCTAGGCGGAATATCTCAAGAAGAAGTTTATTAAAATGAATTTATTTTTCTTTTTCCCGAGAACCAACGCCAACGTCTCGAGTCTGCAGCAATTGTGATCACGAACTTAGTAGTTTTTTTTTACAAGCACTTTGAACGCCGGGTATATCGTAATTAAAGTTCGAGTAAGAAATATTTATTTACACGAATGACATCTGCATAGTTTAGTTAGGAAATGAATCCTAACCGTTAAGTTCGTTTGAAGATTTAAAAACTAGTTAGAAACTTATTTTTGTTTTTTGGAGTTCCTCAAGGGATGATACTCGGTCCTATCTTTCTTTCTCCTTTCCATCAGAAAAAAAGCAATCGCCGTCGAACATTTTAAGTTAAATCAATGTAATAGCCTAATACATTAGTTTGTCTATTAGTACGTTTGTTTACAAACCGGTTCGTGGACCCAAAACGTGTATAGTTACGTCACGGCATTAACATACGGCATACATGCCTATGATAATGTTCTCGTTGTGCCTTTAGGAGTCGGTTCGGTGCATGTATCGTATTCATTATGTATTCTTTAGGAACATTATTTAGTAGTTCGTGTTATGATGTAGGTACTTCATTATTTTGTTTGGATGATACTCGTTTTAAAGTATGCACCTTCGTATTATCAGAATGAAACAGCGTGTGCAAGAGAATATAGTTAGAAATGAAGATCCCAGCTTGAAAAGCCTGTTTCTTAGGTGTCCGTAAAATCGGTTTCTTAATCGTTTCTTACTTATTCGAAATTCCATAGTTTCATTAATCTTAGCAGTTATCTACGCAGTCTTTAAACTCTTCCTCGGGCAGCTCTTAATTAACAAACTCAACCAATCCTGTTTTATACGCTATCATATAAAGAAATGAATCTAATTTAATTGATTGCGGCCATTTTGTTTATTAATCGAGTCAAACTTCAGTGGTGCCCTCATTAATATCTGATTGCGATCTAACTTATTGGTCTAATGACTGATAAAACAGTCTTTGTGTAGACTTTTTTGGATTATGATTGCGTTACGGCTATTGAAAATCAATTTTGTTAGATTTCTCGTTTGCTCCCATTAATTGACAATTAATCACGCCTTCAATAATGTAAGTCAGCGAAGGGCTTTCACCTTTTAGTTTAAAAAAAAAAGCGATTTCATCTTTTTTTTAGAAATGTATTAATGAAACTGTGAATGTTAAAATTTTACTCGAAAACTTCAACAAACTCAACCATTCCATCTTTTAATAACTTCCTCGTAAGAAAATCTAAGAACCTTTTTATTTTCCGTACTTACCAATCTTATGGTACAGGGAGAACCATAACCTTAGCATAATATTTTAATTTCACTAGGATACTTACTGCCTTTAATATCAGCCATATAATAAATTTTAGCAATATTGAGCACAGGTTGCGACATATGGCCATACCTCCCCTAGTAAGTAGGAAAGCACGGACACGTATTTCAAATGAAACAGGATGAAAAAACCGCACGAACCGTTTCCTCCACACGCATGCAGGCAAATAAGTATACTGCAATATACACATCGTGTCTTGTTGCGCAAATTAGCATTCCATGATCTGACGCAATATCTTAGATATAACTGAAATCATTTTTCGGTAGGCCTTCATAGTTAGACAATACAAGAGTAGACACAAAAACTTATGTCCTGCTGAGCTAAAGCAGAGTAGAAACTGTGGTTTAGTGGAGGACTCATGAAACTAGCAACTGGATACTCTAAAGTTTAGATATCATTGAAGAATCCAGTTGCTAGTTGAATAAGTTTAGAATTTAAAACGAATTCATTCCCAATACTTTAACTCGTGTTAGGTATCACGTAGATCTTTGAAAGGGCCACTCGCAGTCTCCATAACTAGAATGTATCAAACAAATAGATGTTTTGTCTTCTCTCTTCTTCTACAAATTTTTTCCTCAACACTGAATAGAAAAATAACCTTTTGTTTACTCGCATTTAAAAAGCCGTGTAATCTACTTGCGTCCCTAATTTTCCTCTCCATAACATAATGTTACGTACCTATTACATGATCTGGTTGTACTGTAATCGTGTTGTTTTAATGGCTGCATATAATTCCGCCGCGGCTGTGCTCATCCGGTGTGGCGGCTACTGAGTTTTATCTCATAGCATCCGGACGGCTACTGTTGTGTGTGATGCCATTTGCGCGTTTTCCTACGTCGCGCGTCGCTTTTCACGAGAATTTATGGTTTTATATCTGTTTTATTGTAGTTGAAGATTTTGTAGAAAGAAATATTTCAGCGTTTTTTGCGAAATTGCCTTAACTATTTGAATATCACGTCCACTTTTACTTTGAAGATCTTTCATCGTTAAATGCTAGGAAAAAGGGTGCTTTTAGGCATAAACTTCAATGTTGTTATATTTCGCAAAATCGCTTCGTCTGCGCTACAAAAGAACCGAACCATTAGCACAACGTAAATCTGTAGGTAAGCATGTTATAATGGTGTAAGTACCTAAAATACACAATTTATTATGGAAACACGTTTTAATCGCCGACCTTTTAATAAAGCGTACCTGTCCACTAGACTCACATGTTTACGTGAAAATACCAGCGCATAAGGCACTACATAAATACGTTCAGAAGCTCCACTTCATACAATGAGCTTTTAAATATCGAGCCGGACAAACATGGCCGCTGAACGGAACTGATATTTTGCCAATGTGTAGTTTAGTACTGTTCTGTTTTTCAATCTGACACTATGTCAAACTATTAGGGCTAGTCAGATTGGTAACTGGTTAGCTTTGCATTAACAATATGTAATTTGACACAGCTATATCTAATAGTACTTCAAAAGACTGAATATTTCAAGGTTGCATGGCGTTTAACTGCTACATTGGAAAAAACAAAAGTTTTTAGCATTGTGGTTTTCCTTCATAACTATGCGTTTTACCGCAGTCTTTATGACATGTATTAGCGTTGTGTATCTAGGAAAGCCTTCTGAACATAATTTTATGCATAGACAGCACAAAATGTAATCTTGTAGCAGAGTGCGGTGCATCCGGGCGTGTGCTTCCGGTCCGGTGCGCGGGAAATCAACTTATCCGTGTGACACGTGCTTACATGCTATCAATTTCGTTTGTGCTAAAACAATTTCCTAAATGTTGGCGAATTTACGAGCTCATTTTAGGAATGCATATTGGGTGCACCCCTAAAATGTAGCTGCACCTAGATGTGGCTTGCATCTAGACATTGCGTTCGTTTGCCTTGTATTTTTTTCAACGATCGGATTTTGTCGTATCGGAACCAAAACATTTGGCGCAGTTCTTCAAACTCTTAAGACAAGGCATCATTCTGAGCTCTGCAGTCTGCTTGAGTAATGTATCGAGCTCATCTGATTTCGGAACCGAACATAGTTGCGAAACGTGTAAACAAGACTTCTAAAATAGTGAAGGGCCAGAATAATCCGCTAAATACACGTGCATTTTCACTTCACTGCTGCAATTTTAACCCGATCCTGTCGATATAGTTTCGGCTGTTACTTTGACACACATTGTAACTCAATTTGACCCGTCAGGTATCATTAGCGTGGTTAAACTCGTATGACGTGCGTTACGCACCAGTTATCTGAGGTATTTTGTGCCTACGTGCTGTTTGGAACAGGAATAATGTGCCTAACTGAACAGTGTCAATAAACTTTTCGTTTATAACCGCAAACTTCAATGTATGACTTTAAAATAGCCACAATGCAAAATAATGTCATGGCCTTTCTCTATGACCTTGTAAGGTACAAGTCCGTAGCCGACTGCAGGCAGCAGCAGCAGCCGATGTGTCGCTGCGACACTACTGGTTTCTATGTATTTCTATGAATTACTTTCCGTAGCTAGCGACACGTCGATTTTTTTTTTTTTTCGATTTTCGCTTTTTTTTTTATAGCTGTGGAATTGTGAACAACACTGCTTTGTAATGCAGACGGTAGAAAATATTTATATTGCCTTTTGAATAAGCCTATTTTTATCACAGTATGACTAAAACTTTGAGAGATATGATTTTTTTGAACTCGCATAGAGAATATTTCAACAAAAAACAAAATGGCTGCCACATAGCGGGGCCATTGGGGCGGCTTATTGGACCCAAGCTTAGAGTGCAATTGTACTTTAAAATAATAGTTTATATTTAAGTATTTAGAATATCGCTAGTCCATGTCCGGACACACCGTATGGAAACCAGTGTCGCAGACACGTCGCCTGCTGCTACTGCCTGTAGTCGGCTACGGAATTGTACCTTTACAATTAAATGAACAATGAAATGAACTTCTGTAGCGTTCTGTGGTGAATAATAAGTTCAATCTAAAGATCTGAAAGTACTTATAAGTAGTACGTCAAGCGTAAACCTCGACGCGGATAAAAATTTCCCGTCAGAAGACAGATGTATTCTTGGAGAGCAGTAATCATCATCAATTATGTGCTGAGATGCCTCATTTTGTTTTAATCAGGGTTCGTTTAACTCCTTCACGCAAACATTAATTAAAGCTTAAACTAATATAACTACACTTCACAAAATTCGCTACAAAACACAAAATATACGGCGTCTTTGTACTATACAAAATTTTGCGAACCAACTAGCTACAACCAACCACATCCCATCCAAGCATCTCCTTTTTAAACATCCCTTACTGTATTAATTACTCAAAAAAAGTCTCCGCTAATAACTCCACCGTTTTCTAAAGCCTGCGAAAATGTTAGCAAGCTATAAGATATGGCTACAGAACCACGAAGTCTGAAGGTTTTTAATCTCGAATTTTCCCCCATGGCGAGCCAAGATGAGACGGCTGTCTTTATACTACTCCTGAAATGTATTCAGACTATTCAGATGAACATTTGTAAGCGTCTCACTTATGAGATGTTGTGTTTTGCGTATTTTGCACCCGTGTGTGGTTTTAACGTAGTAATTAGCGGTCATATGGTAACTAAGACGCAGTTTAATGGGTTAGGTTATTTAGAGGACAGTATTTATGTATATTATTATGTTGATTTGTAATGGTGTCATCCTAACTAGTATTATAAATGCGAAAGTGAGTTTATTTGGTACGTTTTCACGCAAAAGTCTACAGCCGGTAGACTAGGACCTGGAGAGGGACACAGACTATTTCCCATCCTGGATGGCAGATGAAGTCGCGGGAAGAAAAGCATATTTGACATAAAAATAATGAAATTTGAAAGAAAGAAAGAAAGAAAATACATTTATTCAGTACATACTGAAAGGCACACAATATACATATATATATACAGCACATAACAAATAAAATATAGAAAAAAAAAATGGTAAACGTGCGATGTAGGTGAGTGTGCCTCACGGCTGCACCAAAAAGGTCCAGTTCAGCAAAAATGCCAGACAACTGTAAGTGCCTGACGCTGGTTTTCAACCGGACCCGAAAGTGTGAGGTGACGGATGCAAATCAGTTTTATAATATAATAAGTGTATGTATACCTACTTAAATAATTTGAAAAAGACAGCTTGGGGAACCTCAAAAATATTCGTGAAATATCGATGTTCCTTGAATAAATAAGACAAACAAGCTTAAATAACGTTGTTAATGTCGCTTAAAATTCACTGCACAAAATTAAACACCAACATTAATTTACCACATGAGCGCCTACCAAAAAGCTTATAGCAACAAATCTCGTTTCCTAATAAACTGTTTGCTGGCCGTCAGGCGCGTCATTACTCATTAGTCTCGCGGACCGTCTGCCAATCCTACGCGTAATTTGTACTAACGAGATGGAACATAACTGAATACGGCATTGTTTTGTTGTTTTGATATTATCTCTCTGTGAGAACATTGTACCGTTTTATTAATACATAGCATGTAAGTATTTATTACCGTTTTACAAAGCCTTGAGTAGTACGATAATGTTCTATTTGAACTATTGTAACGAGAGAAGTGTCATGTTTTGTGCATACAGCGCGCTTAGCGTTTTACGCAAACTTTGCCAACCGTGCATATTTCAGAAAGCGCTTTCAGAGCAATCCTTTACACATGTTTCACGCTTGTCATAAGTTGTCTCGTCTCCGTCTCTGGGGCTGTAAAGCGCAGTGCAGCTTTAGTGTCAAATTCTAATGCATAAGTCTCAAAACATGACTAAACGTACAGGGAAATAAGGAGCAGATACTTTAACCCCTGGCTGCATAACTTTGAATAAACACTAAATCTTATACTATACCTAACCAGTCCTTAATATTCCCTTGTTTTCTTGCAATGTAATCATAGCAAGGCTTTGTGACGGCTACCGTTCTCATAAAGTTCATATTTTTCTCTCACAGCGTACAAAGAACGGAGGGCTTTTAAGATTTTCACTACCCCTTAGTCTAGACGGGGTGGGGGTACAATGAGGGTTTACATTCAGCTGAGCTCCACAGTTTACCCGCGACTTATTATTTTTCCGAAATAAAAAGGTTTTTTTTTTGTTCCGCTGTTCTGCTGTTTCTTTATTGGGTGTTTTTGTTGATTTAACATGGTGTGAATAGAAAGTTGATCATTATATACCTTATTAAAACTCGTGCAAATATATATAAAGACAGTACATTTACAGTGAATATACATTTCTTTATTTGAAACATGCTATTAGTACATACACTGGTCTTCATAAATATAGTACCACACTTTGTAAATTTCAATTTCTCCTAAACTGTAGATGCCAGATTTTTGAAATAAAAAACGTTTTATAGCAAATTTCATCAGCTTTCTTGGAAATTATAGTTTATTATACATAAGCAACGTTTTTAGCTTGAACCAAATAATAACCATTTAAAACTTACTGGCAAAAAACTCAAACAACATTTACTACTGTTTTACGCCGTAGTTACATTTTTTTTTTGACACCTTGACTTTTCAATTACAATTCATCGATCAAGAAATAAATGTGAAAACAAAAAAAGAAACAAAACTAAGTCAAAAATTGCAACAATTTGAAAAGGAGTGTTTTTGTTTATTAGGTTTTTATTGCCATTCTTTAAAAGACGGTTATCGGCTACTTATAAGTTTTTATTTAAAAAAAAAAAATTTTTTGTAATCCTTTTTATTTCGAAAATCTGCCTTGTGTAATTTAAAAGTAATTGCAATATTAGAAGTGTGGTACTAAGTTTTGACGGCCAGTTTATATCCGTTCGCTGATTGCTTCAACGCAACTTTAGATTTTTAGCTTCGATAAGTTCTAGTAGTCAGGGTTTGGAATGATACCTACCTTACAAACTGATCCTCAAGATTTCTCAAGTCTCCATAAAAAGGCATTAAAATGGTATAATCACGATCGTAGATAGCACACCCACTCTGGAAATAAGGCATTAATTGATGTTATGTATTTGGTTAAACAACTTTGTAGCGCTGAATATGCTTATAAATCTTTGGACGTAGACTATCTGATAGAAATTAAGCTGGTAGCATTGAAGGCAGCTGAGGCTGATTACCTTTGGTGGGCAGACGGCCGTGTGTTTTAGATCAACTCAGAGAGAGAGAGTCAGAAGGCCGTTTTTAAGGCTTACTGTGTATTTTCTGTCAGGGAATGAATGAATTTAAGATTTTTATTGAGTTGATACTGCCCAGTGGTAATGGCCCCGACTTACGAGTTGTAGGTCGTGGGTTGGAACCCAAGCAGGCGCTTTACTTTGTGTATATAATTTCATCACTACTGTTCTGAAAACGATGAAGGAAAACATCTCGAGGAAACCGGCATGTCCTAGAACAAAAAAATCGAAGAAATAGACATTTACAAACTCACATTGGGCCCGCGTAGTGGATTACAGCCCACTCTCTCGCAGAGAGGAAGCCTGTGTACCAGTCCCAGCAGTGGGAACATTATAGGCTGTTCATGCTATTAAGTGGATAAAACCATAGTAAAAAGAACAAAATCCTCATGGATAAAATCGATCTAACTACAAACCTATCTATTTCGAAGACATGACTAATCGTTGTGAATTTCAACACGTGTGCGAGAAAGCCGAGAGCTCGCGGGATAAAGTGCACCTTTCTAAATCATTGGTTCTCGTACAGGCGAGGTGCCGAGATGCTTGCGTTACTTACCTAGTAATTATCGCTCCAAGCTCTGAAGTACTGACTGCACTGTAGTGAAAGGATAGGCTAAGAATAGGTATATGTGAGATGAGGACTAAGGAGGTAAATACTGAGATGAAGCCTAATAGAAATGTGTGGAAAAAGGTGCTGCGCCGACTCCAAATAAGTTGGGGTTAAAGCAAGAGGTTCATCTTGACTCGGGTATAAAGGTATAATTTAAGCAATTCTTTATTTCGCAATAAACACGTGTCGAAAAGCAGAAACCTCTCCAGATAAAACCGCCTTTTATTTTATTTTTATTTTTTTGAGGTGGTGAGGTATTCCTAATAATTATTGCGCTCCGCTCTGACGACCAGACTTATGCACTGTAATGAAAGGATAGCCTGGAAATACATGAGCCGAGGATTATAGTAGATGGTGGTAAATTGTAGCTTAGACAATGTCGACGTAGACTATGAAATATAGGATTCCTCAAAGATTGCCTCAATAAAGTCGTAAAAGATATGGACAAACTTTGGTGATTCTAGGCAAAAGTAATGGTTCATCGTTTGTCATTACGATTTGTTGAGGAAAATACTAGTGTGAATAAGATGTTATTATTTGTGCTATACATATACGAAGCTATAACGAGTAAATAAATTGCTAGTAGGTATCAGTATCCGAAATCAAGTAAATGATTATGGAAAACCGATTCATTATATTTGTTAGCACCTACTATGTATCTATACCGTAGATATTACATAGAAACGGTAACATTTCCATAACTATCGGAAGAACATAAATACACGTGACGTCATACGCTGTCAACTGGAACACGACTTCTTCCGTTTCCTGTGCTCAATGTTAACGTCATTTCCATATTCAGGAGACATTTCTAACTGAAACGATGTCTACGGCGATTTTCGGGTTGAATATATCGGGTATTTGAAATGGGAAAGTACTATCGAAGAACTTCATATCTTAGCAGTTTCAAAATAAAATCTCGTCAACACGATGACCACATCTGTTACCGCCCCGGTTCTATAACGGCCGAGCGCTGCAAGCAGAAATAGTCCTTACCGTGTATAGATATGAACTTCTTCGATGGTACCTGTGTTATTAGATAAGGCACATCATATTTATGTTGTTCTATTATTATGAGTTTACACAAATCCTGCCATAACGTACCTAAAATATAAGAAAATCCCAATCCTTTGTAGGTATAAAGGAGTCGAGTTTTATTTAAATTTGCGGTCTCGGTTATTGGCAAAGAGAAGGTTATATATAGTCATTGGTTATTGGCTAGGTGAACTCCTAGATCTAGATTTGTTATTGAAACATATATGTATATAGATTTTTCGATCTGAAAATCGTATTGACTTTGTGTATCTACGGAATAATTACCTACCGTAGATATATTCCGCCAATATGTAACATATCTCTCTAGCAATCCCATCTGTACTAATCCAACTAAAACCCCTTTTGTTCAAATACATAACAAGAAAATGTCTGCTGAAAATGTCTATAGGAAACAGTCGACACTCATACGCGTCAGTTTGCGCTGAAATTCCCGCGTAACAAAGGCGATGGATGAAAGGACAACGCTGTACCGCGGTTCTACTTGCAAAGCTTTGTTATATGTCGCATTAAACCAGCCTGCCATATCTATATTACTTTGTAATGATGGAGGTGACTGGGCTTTCAGTTTTGATGTTTGACAAGCGGATGGGACGTTTCCGGGCGTAACTGTCAAACTCGGGAAAGTTTTCGGACTGAGGTCTATGGAATTGGGCCGGACAGTTAGCGTCGACTTTGTTTTAGAATTGTTTCAGTTGTGACTGGTAGGTACTGCTTAGAATGTAAGTTACTTCACTAACTGATAAGATGGCTAAGTATTGTAATTAACTAGCTGTGCCCCGCGGTTTCACCCGCGTATGTCTTCATCCCGTAGGAGTATAGGGATAAAACGTATCCTATATCCTATTCCAGGTCATGGTCTATCCGTGTGCCCATCCTATCCTCTCTAGAGTAGGGAACGTCGCAGCGGCGCGGCGCGACGCCGGCGGCGGCGTCGAACGGATCGCGTATTGCATTTCGTGATTACTTCGAAATTAAATGTCCGATTCGAATGAATTAAAAAGTATTTTACTGCTACTTATATACCCTTGATGTTAAAACTATTTATTTGAGTAAAAATTAATATTAATGTGATGAAACTGCTTCGCAAATAATGCATTAATTTCGAACAAATTTTATTACCATAAAAAAAAGTTATAGTGAGTCAATCTTAAAAGATAGACATATGCTGTCGCGGACTTTTTTTTTAAACTTTTAAAGAGGAACAATTCCATCATACATGATATTTGCGTAACTTAAACCGTTTACGCAGCGCACGCAACGGAAGCTCTTAAAAAGGAATAATTATTCCCGTTTTTGCAACATTTTTCATTTATCCTCTGCTCCTACTGGTCGTAGCGTGATGTTATATAGCCTATAACCTTCCTCGATAAATGGACTATCCAACACAAAAAGAATTTTTCAATTCCAACCAGCAGTTCCTGAGATTAGCGCGTTCAAACAAACAAACAAACAAACAAACTCGGTTTATAATATTAGTATAGATTTCAAAGTTTTTAAATTAAACTAAACAAAACATCACACAACATCAACTACATATTTATTTTAATCTAAAACACTCCACAATATAAATATACTGAATTATTTAAAAGTTTCAACCCCTAACACGACAACCTATTTTCACAATATATGCAGTCTATTTATGTATATATAGTGGTATTTCTTGGGGGCTATTTCGGTGGTACGAGTAGTTAATCGCGTGGGGGAACAAACAACATATCGGAAGTTTCCGAACCATAAAACACCCTTAAATTATCCTACCTTAATTTGATGTGTATTAAGTAAATGGTGCTATGGTGGTAAGGAAGAGCATTTAGAAGTTACAGTAAATAAATAAACCAAAAATAAATAAATGGAAATAACTTCCATTGTATTGTATTACGTTTTACCTGTTTACTATTTGTATACATAGACAAACAATAATAGTAATTGTACTAACAAATATAGCATAGACATGAGTTTACTTTCAAATATCAACAATAAGTCTTATCTATGTAAACATTTTGGTGAGAGTTGATTATTATAATTTTTATGAAAACAATTCTTCACGTGCAAAAAAGATTTCTATTCAATGCACCAATCATTATTTGTTTGTTTATAATACCCAACTTGTATAATACGCTATCATACGATTTTGATAACGATTCTCTTATCGCATCTTTGAACAGTATTTTTATTAAATCATCAACGTTGCACAGTTCTTATCGTTTTTCCTAAAACCATATCGATTAACAGTAAGGTTTATTTATCACATAATGGCATGATATGATTCTGTTACGGTTTATCGATAAACCGTCGATAAATTCGATGTTTTATTGCGCAGCGTATAGCCGATGTGGTTGCATGATAGTTGCAATTGTTAATGAATTATGGTGTCGCTTTGTGTTGGTTGACAATTTGGTGTTGTAAACCACAGAGTTACTGGTACAGCTAGATTGAAAAATACAATTTCTGACGCTAATCTACATGGTCCTCATATGGTCTGACCAAGATTATGTCTGGACTTTAAAAGAGACTGCGACCTCTGAGTTTGTGTCGGCCTTTCTTCTCAGAGTAGTCAGATAGGAAACGCCGACCTCATCTAGCTTATTTTTAATATGACGTGTAAAAGTGATTCCAATATCCTATTTACAGAATAAACAATTTCATTTCATTTCATTAAGCTTCGATATGTCATCCACTTAAAATAATAGATTTTACAAGTTCTTTCCTATAGTGTCCTACCTAGATGCATAATATGCAGACGACAGCTGGCAAATGGTTTTTGTAGGTCGCCTAGTTTCTCCGTTTCCGATACTTTTTGTTATTGCATATTGAAAGCGAGCTTACAAATGATATATTTATAACAATCAATATTTTGTGCGTTGTTTTTCATTCACGGAAGTGTATTTAATTGAAGAAAGATAGATTGGTTCTTACAATAACATTCTATTCGAGTTAATACTGTTTGCAATTGTTACAGCAACTGGTAGCAATCGCTGTGCTGTGATACATAGATAACCCAGTTTCTATATCTTTCGATACGGAAACTACATTGCAATTAAAAACAGATAAACCTTATCTGTAATTCTTAGGTTGTATTTACTATTATTCAGTTTATAATTGTTTTAATGTGCGTGGTTTGTGTTCGTATTAATGAATTTGAAAATAACAGAGTGATTTTACTTTTTTGGTGATAAAGTGAAGTGAATTTATTTGTGTTCATACTTCTGTCTTATTAAAACTTGATGTATAATTTTCACAAAGCGTGTGTCCCAAAAAACTAAAGATCCCGAAATAGTTGCCCTAATTGATAGCTGTGATTCCCAATTACGTTTAATATGTCAAAATGGTTATTTTATTAAATTATACCACCGAAATTGATGGATATATCACACTATATTTACACATACGCGACCTTTTAAATTCTCTTCATTGAAGACAGCTGTCCTACCAATATCTCAATTGATATTAATGACACTGCACACGACAAATACGGCTAACCAGCCATGCATAATATCTCTATAGCACAATTTATCATCATAATGTTAGTGACCGACGACCCGTTTTTCTTGGTCTGCGGTGTAACAGAATATTTTCTTTCAAAGTAGCATAGGTCCGGGTCAACGTAAGCTGGTTATAGTAAACTTTACTTCTACAGTTACTGTATATTTGTTACCAATCATAGTTGATTTATGTCGCATTCAGGAAATTGTGGTTATAGTAGTTGAAAGGTGCAGGCCAATATACGTTGGTTTTGTATGCTCTGTATTTAATTTACGAGTGGTAGCGATGACACCCACAAACGGCGATTCGATTCAATTACCTACGTGCTGTATTCAATTAACGCGTCACGCGATTTTGAACTTTATAGCAATAAGTAAAGTATGTATTTTTTGCAATTTTCATAGAATTTGGCGCGACCTTCGTTGGTAGAATCGGTATTGTTCAACATTGAGTGTTTTCGGTTTGGTCTCTTTCAACTTTTTTATTTGCATCGGATGCAAAAATATTAATCAAACTATAAAAAACAAAGTGAAAACCACATACTTGTTTTCAACCTCGCTTGGTTTTATTATAAAATATGTTCGCAATAAAACTGGACCGTTGAAATGCAAGGAATGGCATAAATTCGCGACCGATAGTCGAGTCGAAATGCCATCGTTCGGCTTCAGTATCGCATATTTTGCGAAACTGCGGAAAAGCTGACGTTTCGAGGCTGTATTTCAACCACGAGAGGCCGTCCCGCTCTAATGCATACACACATAGGTACCTACTACCTTATAATTAATTTCCAAAAGCTTTATGTGAGTTGTAGGTAAAACTTGCTTCATGGTACGATTTAATTGGCTTAGGCAATTAGTCTGTTGCTTAGGTTCTCTAAAACGAGGACCTCCCTTTTATTGGCTAAGTGTTTAGTACTATGTATTTGGCACTCGCTTCGTCTGAAAAGTTTTGTCCATTGCTACCGTTGCGATTTATAGTAATGCTAGTTTATAAGTACTGAACGTACCAATGTTTACCAAATCATATAAAAAAAACTATGTTCATGTAACGGGTGATAGACTTCTTAATCCACGTTATCCTAATCAGGAGTTATTATGTTTTTGCTTATATTTGTTTGATAAACTACACTGACGAGTAATATAAAAAGCCACTTGTCATGAAATATTTCCGAAAGCACACAAGATAGCTTCTTGAAGGAAAAAGCAACATTCAGGTGTAACAATAGCGCATAAAAACACCTATAAATCTGTTTTCAAGATTTAGCTAACTTGTGTGGTTTAGATTTTTCGGCACTTTGCAAGTGGCTTTTTTATATTGCTCATCAGTGTATATTAAAATGTGTGAAAATAACGGTACTTCCAATTTTTTATATTCATTTAAAAAGTTAGTGTAGAAAATAATTATAGTGAGTCACTTGAATAAATCCCTGTAGTTCTTAGAACCAATTTATGTCTACTTCCCCTCACTAACCAGCATAGCAGTCTGAAATAAAGGTTTCCGTCCGTAAATTATTCAGCCAAACGAATCGTATATCGAACCCTAACTACAGCTAAGGACGACACAACAGGCGATGTCCTAACATTTACTATAGCTACGCGTCTATGTGTGCGCTGAAAACACGTCTGTGTATGTCTATGTGAGCGCGGAAAACACGTCTACATTGCACCGTCCCCTTTCCATGTCTGCGTAGCTTTGAGAAATTCTCGTCAGGAAATTGATAGCTTACCTATGTACCTACCCTCGTTATTTACTATGGTGGTCGAAATCCATATTGCTAGGCTGGCTAGGCCGTTAGCTTATGATGAATAACTTAGTAGATTGAGACTGCTGCACCTGTGCAGGTTAATACATAAACGATTTGTGATGGGTTCATTATTTATGTATGATCAAGTGGAAAATGATAAATTGTTTGGTAAGAAGTTTTTATTTTAGTGAATGGTGATTTGAAAAATTGTGGTTATTTTTGTGAGTAGTGAAGGCTTTTGATGATCTATGTGGCATCATCATCAGTGTCATGCCGTTATCTGAAATTATTTTCAGTAGGTACCTGGGCGACCGAGCTCTGTTTGAGTGAAAATACGGAGAAAACGATTTTTCCCACATATGTCATTTTAGAATAGATAACGTACATGTACAATAATTTACTTATTAAATTCCTAAATCATACCAAAACACTGTAACAACAATAACCATGAAAAATAATATCGAAAATGTTCTTCTTAATTTCCCAAAGAAGCTTTTTTCCCTACCAACATACTTATTTGAATCTTTATGCACAAGCTTTTAGCACATAATGACCGTGACGTCATAGTACGTTTAACCAGTGTTGTGCTAATGAGCGTCGCGTCCCCACCCCTTTGTTTATATGCACAATAGCGTCAGACTCAGAGCTGTAGGCTGTACACCCGGCAGACAAAGTTTTGTTGTTTAATATCCTGTGTTATGTGTCCGCCTTGTTAGAAGCTGTGTTCTGTGCTGTATTGAGGGGCTTTCGATAGTTTGAGAAGTATTGGCAGTTTGGCGTCGGACAAAGCGGCTTGCTTCAGTTGTTTATTCATATTTTGTACGTTATATTTGTAAGGTTTACAATTGTTTTAGGGTAGTATCAAGTTTAACGTAAGAAAGCTTGTCATTTGCATAGAATAAGAATAGATTGAATACGATTTAAAATAATTGCATTCGCTTAACAAGACTGCATTGTTTCGATCGCAGGGTTAAGCTACGCATGCTGCCGTCGTTTTGTGGATGGGTTACCATCCATTACATATCGAGACACCTCCATGCCCAGGAAAGCACGTTAAGCTGTGAGTCCTGGCTGTCATCGGTAATCTTTGAGAGTCGTTACGGGTAGTCGGAATGCCATGTCTGACAACTTGTCTAAGGGATTCGTATTACCCACTAACTGGGTTCACATCATAGCTAAAATGCTAGTATACAGCTTCATCCGGTTAGAATGGGAGCCGAGTCCAACATAGGCCAGGCACATTTGCCTGGCCTTTGACCAACTCGAAAAAAAAAAACGAATTCGAAGAAATCGATATTCGTATCGGAAAACAATCGATTGATTGTTTTCCGATTCGAATATCGATTTCTTCGGCTTTCCCAGTTTACTACACACTTCCCCTCTTTCTACCACCTTAAAGTCCACTAGAAATTGGACACAGATTTCTCACAAGCTACCTACATCATATCCTTTCCTTGCATCCTTATTGAACGCTCAAACTACTTAGTGCATAAAACTTCATTCGAGCTAACACAGGTGTTGAAATTAATTTGTGTACTCCGTAAAGTGCATGCATCGCACTTCCTTTAGTGAAGCACTAAAAATTACAATTCATTAAGTGGTGTACATCGCAAACTGTGTAAGGGTGTGCCTAGGTAGGCTCTCTCCACACGGTCAGGCTGCCGGGTAGCCGACGCCGGCAGCGAATAAAATTATGAAAGAAAAATATATTTTTTGTCACAGAAACACGTGCCTATAAAAAAAAGACAAGTTAACTCGAATACCTACAAACAGAAACTACACGACAAACAAATATAACAGATCTAAAAAGACGCTTAACGAAACCGAAAGCCACTTGTTATTCCCGTCATTATGATATTTTTTTTGTTCTGGACCATACTGGAGGGAACCTTCTGGTTACGGATATATTAAAGGTCAAAATTCCAAAATTTTCTGACGTTTTTTAAAGAAAGCAAGTTTTAAATGTTGTAACTTAATTTTGAATACCCTCACAAACCTTGAAACGTTGCATGCACCCTTAAACACAATGTTTTGTGTGCGTTACGTTGCGCATTGCAGTAAACAGCGATTTTTTTTGTGCAATGTTACCTAATTTGATGTACCGAATGCGTAGTTGACGGTTATGTGATGGGTCTTTTTACACCCTGTGTAATTAAAAGTTTTTGTATTTATTTCTATAGTTAGTTAGTCATTTAATTTACTAACTAGTGTAAATACACACACATAATGTTTATAATTAAAACCACGGAAAAAACGTGGTCGGCAGCTGCACGTCGTGACTGTGACAAGAAGGCTTCGACTCAGCATAATGTTGTGCTATGGGGGACCCACAGCCCAGCGCTGATGACAAGTGGCCACCCAAAAAAAAATTGGTTAACCGGACGAAACCTGACAGCTGTTTGATAGCAGTCATACTTATCCGTAAATTGCCGGCCCATCCGGCTAGCCTGAAACTATGAAAAGAGCCTTAGGTTCAAGTTAGTATACCTACGGTCTACACGACCACGTTGCTTTGACTTTGAACTTTACGAGGGGTAACTCGAATCAATATATATTGCTAACTAACGAACGTTGCTTGTTGTGATTTTTTATCAGTGCTTAAATCTATTTATGGATATTTTTGCGGTAGTGTAGTATTTTTTTTAATTTCTTTTTGTATTGTGGTTTTGTGAATAATGAGTTTCTGACTTTAGGCTGGCAGATTACTTACCGGTGGGCCTAAAACGGCCACATTAGCAATTCCTCTAAAAGCATTTCATTTCTTGAATTTCCAGCTGTCATAAGAATTCCTCTAATTTGACACAAAAGCGATTCATAATGTGTGGACCATTTTACTTTATACATTTTACTAATCTCCATAGAAAACTGTCAAACAGATGAATTATATCGTAATAAGAATCGCACGCAGATCATATTAAGAATTGTCAGTTTGTGACATTTTACGATGGTTCATAATATTTTCCTATTATGATTCTGCCAGTGACTGTTTTAAGCCCCCAGTGCTGTGTATTCTCTGACCATAAATGGATTGCAACCGTTTCGAAAAGAATAACCCCCAAATCTTCATAAACATCACTTTAAAAAATACTAGAGCTTTTATCACCCATCATGGTCCTTTAACATTCTTCTGAAGTTTAAATTCGAGTCGTACGCAATTTCTCGTTCGAGTAACAATAGTAAAACCTGAGGCCTCGAAGGCAGAAAGCTCCCGCCCGCCCACCAGTCGCTCGACACACAGCGTAGGGCGCGCTCGCGTAGCTTCTACACGTGAATATATACGTTCAACGTGAATAAACGTACGTGTGCTATAAAGCCTTTGTTTTCAAACAACCGGTTTGTATTACCTTTAATTAATGTTTTAGTGTGCATGTTTCAGCACTGATTGGATTTTCATGTTGGTTAATTGAATTTTGATTTGCTGTTTATGAAAGCTCTGGGAAATATTGTGTAGGTCATTATTTTATAATTAGGAAAGCGCTGGAAAAATTTCAGGTTATTTTTTAGTTTCGTAGTTCAAATGCAGTATTCTGTTTTCAGCTAATTTCAGGTGGTTTGTTAAAGAAATATTTATTATATTATTGGAACTATAAAGTCTTATTTCAAACAACTCTGGTCTGGTCTGTCAATTACCTTTAATTAATGTTTTAGTGTGCATGTTTTCGAATCTATTAGTTTTTCATGTTAGTTGGGAAATACGATAGGTAATAATGTTATGATTACGAAATCGTATGAACTGTTGATGTTTAGTTTGTTTCAGAAATGCTACTTTATTACTTTTCAGTTCATTTTAGGTAGTTTTTTACTGAAATATTTTATGTTATCTGGAGCTTTTAACGGTCAGTCGTACCAATAAAAACAGAGGTAGTTTTTTGTGCAGCTCTTTTATTTAAAATGCTTTTTTATTTCATACAAATTGATATTCGATTATGATGGATGGAAGTTTTGCTCGTTTGATCGTAGTTCAACAAAAATGCTATAATGGTTTTATAGCGTGTGCTGATTGAACATTATATGCTTCTTTTTAAAAATCTTGGCTCGTTATTTAGACTGCAGTTTTAGGCATTGTCTTGGTAAGAAACATTTAGCAATATAATATATTGCTAAGGAAACTTGGGGTTGCTATTAAGAAGTAGGTAATGTCTTTGAAAAGAAAATTTTTCTTTTAAATTGCCTTCTTGGTTGAAAAATTTAATTAAAAGTCTGTAAATAAGACGCAGAATATACCAATATAAACCTTTTTGCGGACTTTAGTGACGTTACGGTTTCGTGATAATAAAATATCAATGTTGCGCAAAAAACCTGCTTTCAACGTTGAAATCCAATTGATACGGATTGTCCGCTTTTATATTTTATTTACGATCGCGTGTAGATAATATTCGATAAAAAACTACTTTTATAAAGATTTTTCGTAGCAGGTACCTACATAATATATATTTTTGTGTTTACTTTTGTTTTCGACTTGGCCCTTAGTTATTCAATGAAGATACTTCGTTCCATGTAGTCGTGTGCAAGAATCTTGAAATATTTTTATCAAAATAAAGGTTTTTCCAACTCAGTGAATCATTTTGTGCTAAAGAACTAGATAAAAAGTCAAGTAATTTTTATCAAGATTTTGTTTCATAAATCTTTGTTAGTCAAAATGGCCGATTTCGCACATAAAATTATTAAAATCATAACAAGAGCTATTTCTGTTTAATTAACCGCATTGTTCAAATACAGAAATAACTAATAATTGCAAAGAGGATAACGTCCGCTCGTGTCACGTCGACACAATATTATAATTGTTATCTTCTGAACGCGTCCAACAAATGACATTATTTTGTCCTGCTGTCAGTCTGTCACTATCCCTTCATGACGACGAACAATCGTCCCTTAATTTAAAAAAAACTACAAAAATATTTAACTGAAGTGCTATTAAATCTTTCTCTAGTAGTAATGTGTTAAATTAGTGTTTATATGAATATTTTTTTAATGTGCAAAGTTAGTGTGTTATCCGACAAAATGTTGACTTCGGTGCGATCGGGCTCGTTCGAAGACAGACTCTTCAATTTCAAGTCTCTCAAAGAAAAGTTTGAGAAGACCAGGTATTATAGAGCTTTGTTTAAATAGCATCTGTTTGTTTAACGCCAAATTAAATAATGCCAGTAGTAGTCGAAGAACGTATTTAGATAATCTTTTATAGACGAAAGTTTCTAATGCATGCATATTAACATTTAAACATAATGTTTCTTTGTTTTCTATATTTTAAAGTCATGTAATTTCCATATTCAATACAAATAACAGGATAATAATAATTGTTATATATGTTATTCTCAAATATTGAAACTAGAGGATGTCTACTATCGTGAACTAACGTTCCGTTTTTGTGAGCATTAATGAACGCTTAGAGCAGGCCTATGTCCAGCAGTGGACATCTTTCGACTGTTTATTATTGTTAAGTTATGTGTGTTAATTAATTGTTTGTTAATGTTAATTGTTTATTTGCAGGGTGGGCGGCGGTGTGCAGCGCAGCGCCACACATGCCGAAATGCCGCACAAGGGAGGAGGCACCATTGCCGAAAGGTAAATATTCTTCATCTTTCTTTTGACACTTATATCCTGACTAAAGGAGTACCGGATATACATCGAAGCATAGTATTTAAATTCTACTCGACTCATATAATATCCTAACGTTTTCTGTCCCAAAAAGGGGCTCGTGGCTAAATGATATAGAAAGTTAAGCTACACTTGCCGCGGTTGGTTCGTGGGTGGGTGACCTTCCATTACATATCGAGAACCCTCCGTGCCTCGGAAAGCGTTAAGGCATTGGTCCCAGGTGTCATTCGTAGATCTTTGTCAGGCGTTACGGGTAGTTAGAAGCCCAAAAGCCTGATAACCAGTCTTACCAAAGGATGTCTTGTTACCCAGTTACTTGGTTGTGGAGGTCAGATAGGCAGTCGCTCCATGTAAAATACTGGTATTCAGCTGTATCTGGTTAGACTGGAACCCGACCCCAACCATAAGTAGTTGGGAAAAGCCTAGGCAGATTGATTGGCTAAGGTCCCAAGTAGCTACTCGAACACTCGGTAAAAACTAAGTGAGCTTTTCCGTTATTTGTAACATGACATGATTAAAATAGTAAAAAAAAAATTTCGCCAGTTGATTGACCACTCGCGCTCCTTAGAATGATGAACGTTAGAAGTTATGATGAATCCAAGCCCAATCATGGACTTTTGTGATCTTTGTTCATCACAAACTTACTTGTTGTAATGTTGTTTTTCTTGCGAATTGATCAGAGATAAGCCGCAGTTCTGTCAATTTCCATGTTACTTGCCTTTCCTTGACTGTCAAAGTTCCTGCTTATAAAGTTATACATATTTCTGGAAACTTTAGATTACCATCTGATGTGGATATCAATAAAACAAAGTTGACTTATTATAGTAGGCAGAAGATAGATGTTCTTATAATTCTTATATTCTGGTCTTAGAAATATTATAGATAGGTGGATGTATTGAAATTATTATACTCCTAGGCAGAAAATTAAATAGTAGGCGTAACAAACAAACAAACATACTCACTTATATAATATTAGTTAGGATTAGAATGTTACTCCGTGATAAGTATATGCTTTATGTATATGTGTATTTATTGTATATGTAAATGGTACACCACTGACTACCTGCAGTATTATCTCTCCTTCGCGCTTTAATCCATCCAAAGGTTGTCTGTAAAAGATCGCTTTTAGCGATAAGACCGCCCATTGTGTCACCCTATGTTAAATTTTCTACATTTGTATCTGTATTTTTATGGTGTACATAATAAAGAGTATTCTATTCTATTCTATTCTATAATATAGCATTACACTGGTGAAACAATTTTTCGAAATCGGTCCAGTAGTTTTTGGGTTTATTCATTACAAACAAAAATACTTACAAATCTTTTCTCTTTATAATATTAGTGTAGATAAGCTTCGACCAGAATTCAGCCAGTTCGACAGCGTTAGCGTTGGCCTCGCCAAGGTTTCTGAATGAAGGTTTTATTGCATCTATCTCTAGACCACGATAAGAAGCGAGGCATTGTCTGTCATGCATGGCCCACCTGGAAATTCCTTAACCAACTAATACCGAAATCCCACGATCCGCGATTTTGCGGACGGACACCAACGAGCCCGGACGACGTAACGTGGGAAGTGTACGTGCGGGGTATCGCAGACATCGGAATACCCGCGGTGCGTGGCGGTCTGTGGTCGTCTGCCGTGCGTGTCCGTCTGCAATATTGCCGATCTTGGGATTCCACCAAAGCCATCAGTTTTGTATAGAAGGGATTCCTACAGCAGGATAAAATGGTGTAACAACTGTGCCATAATTACTTTAATCTGCACAAGTGTACATCCTCTCACTCGTTGTAATTACCAATTGGAATTAGATTTGATTAGAATACTTAAAAGGCAGGAACTAAGCGATAAGGGCTCAATAATCTATTCTTTCTTTATAAAAGTTGTTAAGTTTGAAAACAAAACAACTGCTTTACGTTGGTGAACCATAGGATCAAAATAATGTATATCAAAAGATATTTAAACACACTAGATTTACTTTTACTGGGGGACTTCTGCATATCCTCTCTCTGTTGCATTTTATGCCAAATCTGTCATGAACAAATCTTTAATCGTCACGCCATCGTTTCCTATTAATCCTATACCATTAAATGAGCTATATTTGTATATAGGTACCTATATAATATATATTTGTAATCACGTTCTCGAAAACGGCTCTAACGATTTCGATGAAAATTGCACGTTTACGGGGGCGATCTATCTAGCTAGGTCTCATATCTGGGAAAATTCGTTTACTCTATTTCTACCCGAGCAGAGCTCGGTTGCCCAAAGTTTAGAACAAGATGGTTACCTTAGAATAATGTCATAGCAGCATGGAATTAGTACGTACTATAGATGCAATTAGTACGAACTATCCTGTTCTATTAAATGAACACTCTATTTTTACCAGCAGAGCTCGGTCGCCCCAGGTACTTTTTTTATGAACTAACATAGATAATTATACTTGTGGAGACATCATTACGTGGAGCGCCATTGAATTATTAATATTTCAGTAAGAAACAATTTATTATTATAGACATAATTACGATTATTAGTGGCCTTTACCAGGCCTAAAATATCTGTAATATTTTCAGACACAACAATGTGTTCGTTTGCATGTCCACATACATCCAATTATTTCCTCAATGCGTATTTGATATTCGGGATTTTGTGAAGGCAATTATTACGGAAACCTATACACACGGCTACACATCAAGCTATAAATTTCCAGTTTATGCTGATCTCGCATTGTACGGATTATTCTATGCAATACGAGATCAGCATAAACTGGAAATGTATAGCTTGATGTGTAGCCGTGCGTACATACAGCGATGTCATCGTCACCCATGTATATGTCTGTCTATGCTTAAGATATAATTAATCTGTAGAGATACGTGTAGATAATAATTATGTAAGTACTAAATAGTCACCACGAATTTCGTCTCTAGGGGTAATTTTAAAATCTTGTATATATCTCTATCCCTATTAATGATAAAACCGGCCAAGTGCGGGTCGGACCACGTACAATGAAGGGTTCCGTAGCTGAGATGCCAAGAACAAACTTAACATTGTAGTTGAAAAACATGTTCTCCCATACAGAATGTATGGGAAAACACATTTTTGCAACTGCAAATTTAAGTTGGTCAATTATGACTCGGTATCTTTTGGAGCCTACTTAGCTGTGATAGTTTTCCTTTTAATTTCGTTATATATACTACTGCCTTGAATTTTTTCACTTATCCAAAACCAACCAATTCGCTGGTAGGGGGGGGGGACACTTGACTCTAGCAAAAATGAGCATTTAAAGCTTAATATTTCGCAAACGAAACCCTGAATCCAAAAATGTTTTTTTTATAAACTCACAATATTTTTGAACGACCGTTCCAGCGATACCTCACAAGAAGGGATTGACGAGAAAAAAAAACATCACACTTTACGTGTAGGGGGAGGTACCGTAAAAAATAATATTATGTTGTATCTCTATGTATTTTACTGTGTGTACATAAATAATAAAATAAATAAATAAAAACGATTTTATTTTACCACTTTATCGGTGTGATTTATATGTATACCCATACTAAATTACAGCTTTCTAGCACTATGAGTCTCTGAGCTAAGCCGCGGACAGACAGACGACAGTCAGACGGACATGGCGACACTATAAGGGTTCCTTGTTGACTAAGGAACCCTAAAAAGGGCTAATTTACCGATGACATTCTGGGCCTTTAGGTGACGATATGAGGAAATGGAAACTACATGTAATAATTTTTACCCTATCACATAACATAACACAACACACCACAATACATATGTCGCAGATGGATTGCTTAATTATCGACATATACGTATATAAATGATGAGTTTCGAAACAATTAACCAATGCAGGAATTGCTTAAAATCTATACATATTATAAATTAAAGTCGCTTTGTCGTAATTGTCTGTATGTCCGCGTTGTTCTTCTAAAACACGCAACAAATTTTGATGAGGTTTTCACCATCGTTTAGAGAATTTATTCCAGAAGGTTTGTGTGTATATTACGTTAGTATTAAAGTTACATATAACTAAGAAATCTAGATTTTTTGTCAAGTCCAAAAAACCGTGCGAAGCAGAAGCGGGTCGCTGGTCTTTTATAAAGTTTAGTTTTGTGGACTATCCCCAAAGAAATATGGCGTAAAAACAAACACAGAGAACAATCACAGGTCATCATTTGAACAATTTGTGTACACTAGTAGATAGTATACTGTCAAGTAATGCGTGAGTCTCTTACCGGCTAATTAATGTTAATGACTTTGAGATAAAAGGCTTCCATAGGTCACCGGCCGTCGTATAGGCCCTTCAAGACGATAAATATTTAATAAGTAAGAGAATGCAACGTTATCAATCTTATTGTATGTTTACTATTGTTAGATAAGAGTTGGGAAGAGATAAATAAGATGTAATTGATGTATCCGTGTATAATAAGTACTTTATTACTGTGGAGTTTCTTATTGATTTAATTATTTTTTACCAATGAAATCGCTCTGCTGTTAAATTAACATGCTGATCTTTATTATGTTAAATATATTATAAATGTGTCTTCTTGATACAGTTAGACTACTGAACAAATTTTCCTGCGAATTGGATAAACACTAACATCAATTATGAAAAAAAAAAAGGATGATTTAGATTTGTGATTTTGTAGGCTCCCGTAGAAAGGCGCGAGGTGACGGTGTGACGCGATTCTGGTAGAACAATTTTCATGAATTTTTCATAGAATCTGTTCTACTAAGATCGCGCCGTGCCTGTCTGCAGGAGCCTTTATAAATAACAGAAGCACACATCCAAACATTGACTGATTACATTTTAGTAGTACCTATACCCCATTTGAAATAAGATTAGACATTTAAATAAACCTTTTTTACAGTCCGTTCAACCGATTTTGACTTCTATTGCGTGACAAATGACAGCTGCAGTAGACAGTTGGTATTGTGTAACCTTTTTTGCTTTCAATGCCATCCTTATGCCTACGGTATAGAAGTCACAATCGGTTGAACGGACTGTATAAAGGTTTGTTTAAATGTCTAATCTTATTTCAAATTGAGTATAGTAAAGTGTTATCAGTACGTAAGTATATCGTTATAAACCAATCATCATGCTCTATTGTGTCTGCCTGTATACTTCCTCGAAACGTATTATGTTCGCAATAGAATATTTGATAGCCTTAACAAAGATTTAATACACTCTCATTCTACAGCGTGTATCCGAAATATGTGGTCATCTTTAAGTGTGTAGTACAGTATAGACAGTCAAACTGAACCACTTTCTCAATGAGACCAACATCGCAATCGCTAAAAAACTATCTGCTGTCTCATACAGAACTTCAATGAAATGAAATTGTTTATTCTGTAAATAGGATATTGGAATCCGTTTTACACGTCATATTAAAAAATATTAAAAATAAGCTAGATGAGGTCGGCGTTTCCTATCTGAGTACTCTGAGAAGAAAGGCCGAAACAAACTCAGAGGTCGCAGTCTCTTTTAAAGTCCACACATATTCTTGGTCAGGCAATTTGAGGACCATGTAGATTAGCGTCTAAAATGGTCTTTTGAGGAAATAACCACAACGATTTGAGTGGACCTGTCCAGTCAGTGCAAGCATTTGTCAGTAATAGTGGAGCTCAACTCAAAACTTAAGGAGCTCAACGACTCGACGAACAATACCAAAGAAAGGACAATACCGACTCGATCCAAATATATGGGACACAGCTGATTATTTTTTTCGCAAAAGTTATTCCCTTCGATTTTCTGAACTATACCCTGAAATATGACGACAAATCCTAACTTTTAAATGCGAAAGTGAGTTTGTTGGTTGGTTTGTTTGTAACGCTAAAACCGCTGAACGGATTTAGATGAAATTTTGCACATGGGTAGACCATGACCTGGAATAGGACATAGGATACTTTTTATCCCAATATTCCCACGGGATCCAGACTTACGCGGGTGAAACCGCGAAGCGCAGCTAGTCCCAACTAATATTATAAATGCGAAAGTGAGTGTTGTCTGTTTGTAAGGCTTTCACGCTAAAACGGCTTAACGGATTTAGATGAAATTTGGCACATGGGTAGACCATGACTTGGAATAGGACAAAGGATACCTTTTATCCCGATATTCTCACGCGGTGGAGACTTACGCGGATGAAACCGCGGGGCACAGCTATTTTCTGATAAGTACATGTTTTATAGAACCCTATACAGGTTGGAAGAGATTAAGTTCTCACTCCGATTGTGAATAAAATAAGGTCAACAAGTAGGTTAATTACCTTTTATTTGTTTGTACCTAAATAAGTAGGATTATTCTGCGTGTATTATGTTTATTGTTTTGTATCATCGGTAGGTATTTGTTGTAATGTGGACGTGATGTTAATCTTTAAGCATTACTAATAGGATTATTTACTTACTGTAATGGCTGAGTTTTTGAAATAGGTTTGTTCCTATAGTCTTTACTTAAAGATAAAAGATTGAAATGAAATACTAGGCCTGCTGCTTTAAGCTCATTTTTCTACATGAATGCACCTTTTATTCTTTGTCAACCTGTCTATCCGACTTTCAATGTAATTCAACAAACATAATTTGAGCATAGAGAAAAGCATTTAATGGAGTCAAGAGATGGATTTTGCGGAGCTTATTTGGCTGGTATGCAGCTTTAATGCTCGCCGTTTTGGAATTCATCCTTAAGTCTCATGTTAAAACGTCACCCTGTATGCAGCATGTAACAAAAACCCTGTCCGATCCGAAAGGGGGCGCCTAGGTACCACAATAACATTACTAAAAAGTAACCAAAATATTTTTTTTTTGTGAAAATAAGATAGTTATTCCTATTTAAAATTCACGTTTTTAGTAGGTACCAAAATTACCCCAAATTCTTTATAAATTACCAAATTTTCTACAGAGTTCATAAGTTATGACTTGTAGACACCCGTTAAACGAGGGCCGCCCACGCCCCATGTAAATAACACGGTATTTTTTTTTCTCTTTTAAAAAAACCCACATAAATAGACTCCCAGTATGTTTCTTCACAACACCCTCACGGATCAGACAGAGTTTTTGTTAAACGCTGTATACACACGTACTTACTCGTACGTCATTATTAATGACCCCAAAACGTTGATATTCTCTCTTTTCTTATATATTTTTTTATTATATTGCTAATAATGTTGTTGTTTACTTACAGGTTGGCAGCTCTTCAGGCAGCGGGCGCGAACGACTGGCGAGCGCGCGTCTGTCGACTGAGCCCCGAGAGAGAAGACTCCAAAGCTATCGAGCGGGCCAAGAATAGGATCAATGTTAGTAAACACCCCTTTTTATTAAAAATAGAGGCTAAGGGCTATGATGTGTGAGCGATTAGTGGGAAAAATCGATGAGGTATTTGATCAGAGCAAATACACCTAGGCCACATCACGGCAATTTAAAAGAAGTGTGGTGGCATCTACGTCGCCACATACGAACTACGCATCAAACTGACGTCACGCGAAATTCTGTATCGCGCAAGCAGGGTTTACCGCGCGATCAGCATATATATAACTTCCCGACATCAATCATTAGGCGGTTGCGCACCAGACACGACACCCGCTTGGTCGGAGGATTCTCCCATTTCTATAGAGAATGAGTGAACCTTACACCCTGTTCCTCATACCTCTAAAGGAGTAAGTATCTTAGCAGGTGGCGTTCTGTAGTTTAGTTTATGTTTGTATGTATGTGTAAACGTATCTCATCTATCATTAGCTGAAACCTTAGGGAAAACTGAGCTTGACAAAAATTAAACGTTGTTTTGGTTTTTGAAAACAAAATATTATACTCCAAAATTCCACAGGCAAAAATTAGAAACTTGGAAGTGAAATTTCGATGAAATTGGAATTCAGAAATAATGTTCACAAATATTTAATTTATTCTCTAAAGACAACACCAATTTAGTTATCATTCAAATTCTATAGCGAGCTTTGAGCTGTATCTTATCTTTGTAAAACGCCACCTTAATGCAGAAAGCACTCCTGAGCTTCTAGCACAAGTAACTTTACTTGCTGATAAAAGAGGACCTCTTCAAAAATATTCACATTTCGCTACACGAAGGTTGCAATCTCCATCAAGCTTCCCATCTATTTAAAACCTATGCCTAGGGCAACTGGCTTACCATTCAAGAGCCCTACAGGCGTGCCAACCTTGCAGCCTTGCATAGGCATCACTTTGACGGGCCCCCTTTAATAAGCAGCGCCCTTCAAGACAGCCCTTCACATCTATTGTGATACTATAGCACTCAGTCTGTTACCATGCGAGATGAGTAGACTGTGTTGTTAGTCGAAAATGTAGTTTAAATCGAGGTAATAAGCTTGGAAGTCGATCGGTGGAGTGTTGTTGTGAGGAATTGGCATTTAGGTTAATTTTGTAATACTGTTGTAAATGATGTAACTGTTACCCATTTTTTCATACACCATAAATCGTATTTGTGTATGAGGTTTGTCTGGGAACAAAGCTTAAATTAGGCATAAAAGATTTTCTGGTCAATCTATGGTTAGCTCAGACCAACCAAAATAGAAAGACAGAGCATAACGAACATCAGAAATGACGCCACCTTTTTATCTATGTTTGTGTAAAAAGGGTTGTCATTTGTTAAAGTTTTTCCCTATAATTTGGGGAATAATATTTTGGGTAGGATAATATTGACCGAGTAAGATATTGTTGAGTATGTTATTGTACCTCAATCGTTAGGAAGGATTCCGAAACAAAACCATTTTTTTTTACATCGCAAAATAAAATAACAATTAAGTACAAAGTGCATTTACATACATGATTTGGAGATTACCTTTTAATCAAGAATTGCTTGTGTTAGGAAGCTCCGCTCTTTCACTTAGAACTATCCATTAATTATCAATTGAATGTTAAAAAAAATTGGTTTGTAAATTATAGAAAAATTAAGTTCTAAGGTTGTTGAAGCGTAAATCATAACATCTTCGTGGGTATGTGTCATTAAGTAAATTGTTTTGAAATAAAATAGGTACTTAATTATATTTAGAAGATATTAGAAGAAGATATTTAGAAAGACGGATCACTACGTACATCAAACGTGTAGCCACAAAACTATGCTCCTGCAAGTAAACACACAGGCTCACACACACACCTACACAAAAACTATGCTCATCGCTCCTAGTACGTCACGAGTCGTCGTCTAGTAAACTTCAATAAAAAAAATTGAATTATGCCTTCTTGTGTAGTGAAAACTTGTAAAAACAATAGCAAATCACATAAAAAGTCTCACGGAATCACTTTTCACATGTAAGTACTTCAAATAACATCGTTTCTTAATTTAGTAAACTATGAATTTTAGGTTACTTGGAACAACAACCTGAACGAATGAACGAACGAAAACAGTGACATTTAAAGTGCGGGGGTTGCCATAATATGATTTGAAATTTCCCCGTTCGATATTTTTTAGTTCGAGTAATTATATGCCTGTTTTTTTATGTATTTAATATTTTAGATTTCCAAGTAATATTGAAAATAAAAGTAAATGGATAGTAGCTATAAGAAATAGTCGGAATGATCCAGAATGGCTTCCATCGAAAACCAGCGTGGTTTATTCCGATCATTTTGATAATAATGACCTTTATTCAACTAATCGTGGCCTTCGCCGTGTGATCAAAACCGGATATCCTAAAAAGGTACATACAATTTAAAAAACAAAAATGAGATTTTATCAAAACAGTAATTAAACACGAGACTGTTTTTTTTATTTTATTTTAGTTAGTTTCTCAGCTTAGACTAGCTAATTTAAATACTACTGTCCCAAATTTTATTTTTTCCCAAATTGCGGTCGCTTTTTACGTGCTTTCTATAGTCAGTGATTTTGTTATCGTGGTCTTCTTGAATTTAATAAAGTTGATTGTAAATATAATTAAGTACCTATTTTATTTCAAAACAATTTACTTAATGACACATACCCACGAAGATGTTATGATTTACGCTTCAACAACCTTAGAACTTAATTTTTCTATAATTTACAAACCAATTTTTTTTAACATTCAATTGATAATTAATGGATAGTTCTAAGTGAAAGAGCGGAGCTTCCTAACACAAGCAATTCTTGATTAAAAGGTAATCTCCAAATCATGTATGTAAATGCACTTTGTACTTAATTGTTATTTTATTTTGCGATGTAAAAAAAAATGGTTTTGTTTCGGAATCCTTCCTAACGATTGAGGTACAATAACATACTCAACAATATCTTACTCGGTCAATATTATCCTACCCAAAATATTATTCCCCAAATTATAGGGAAAAACTTTAACAAATGACAACCCTTTTTACACAAACATAGATAAAAAGGTGGCGTCATTTCTGATGTTCGTTATGCTCTGTCTTTCTATTTTGGTTGGTCTGAGAATGACATGAAATTATTGTAATAATTTCACTAATAAAATGAGAGGGTAACAGTAAATATTTAATTACGCGCTCAGCGTATTCATCAGTAACATTACTAAAAAACTCGATTAGCCATAAAATAATAAACAAGTTATCAAAATAATATATGTGAATATATCTATAAAGTAATTAAACTATATAAGCAACCAACAGTCGGTGTATTAATTAATTTAATCGTGCTGCCATCAAATTAGTATTAGTAGTGAATTTAAAGGCAGTATCGATTTTTAGTATTGTCAAGGTCGGTAAATGTGCCAGGCGGAGATGTCTCCTACCCACTGCAACAAATGTAAGCATTGATAGACACCACGCACTGCTTGGAATGAATATTGGATTTTGCTAAAATATACAGGCTGACTTTGAATTAATGAATGTTTCAGTGGGTGGAAGTACTCATTAATATGAATACCTTTTTTTAAATGAACAACAAAAACAATTGTGTTCGGTTATAATCTCACCGTCAAAACTTAAGGGCATATAAAACCTCAAACTGCTAAGCATGATCCTCCGTTATGCCGAAAATGCTGCAGCATTAATTTTGAAATAAATGTAAGTTAAAGTTGAGGATTGACGCTAGGTCCTATCTTTGACGAAAACACGATTACATAAAACTTACGCGATAGAAAAAAAAACCAAAGTTACCTCTAAACCGAACTATATACCGCTGGTATTCAAAAAATCCTTCATATTAGATCATGAAACTTTGCATATTAACTGAACTAATTATAGAGCAGGTTCATGTTTTTTTTTTTTTTAAATTGCCATTATTTTCACCTTAAAAAGCAATTACCTAAACTATTCGAGGCTTGCAGCCGCCAGCACCCGTCTCGCTCTCACTCAGTCCGCGAGTAGTATGGTGCGAGCGAGATAGAAAGTGAATTTGAGCTGAGATAGTATAGGCTCTTACGTGAAGTGAGCTGTTATTCCACCTGATGCTAGGGATTGACACTGGTGACTAACTTCACCTATGTTTTCATGATGAGCTTTTAACAGAATACACAGATCGGCTGCTTTTAAACATTCCCACTAGGTCAGTCCTAACGCGTTTTTAGGGTTCCGTACCCAAAGGGTAAAACGAGACCCTATTACTAAGACTAAGCTGTATCTGTCTTTCCGTCTGTCACCAGGCTGTATCTCATGAACCGTGATAGTTAGACAGTCGAAATTTTCACAGATGATGTATTTTTGTTGCCGCTTTAACAACAAATACTAAAAAACAGAATAAAATAAATACTTAAGGGGGCACCCATACAACAAACGTGATTTATTTTATAGATAACTAGCTGATGCCCGCGAATATATATACTAAGCCCTTACTCGAGAAGCACTCTATCCATTGGTGAAAACAGCATGAAAATCGGTGCAGTCGTTTTTGAGTTTATCGCGTACAGGACGACAGACAGACGCGGCGGAGGACCTTATTTTATAATATGTAAGGATGGTACGGAACCTTTCGTGCGCGAGTCCGACTCGCACTTGGCCGGTTTTTTTTTTGTATGAAACAGCAGATATTAGAAGAACAACTTCTTCATCATACCTATTCATGAGTACTTTCACCCCCTGAAAGATTGCCAATAAATTCAAAGCCAGCCTGTAAATAAATAAATAAATACGTAAGTAAATATAAATGTATATTTATTTTAACTACATGTTAAAATGACACGGAACCTTTCGTGCGCGAGTCCGACTCGCACTTGGCCGGTTTTTTTTGTATGAAACAGGAGATATTAGAAGAACAACTTCTTCTTCATAGGTATTCATGAGTACTTTCACCCCCTGAAAGATTGCCAATAAATTCAAAGCCAGCCTGTAAATAAATAAATAAATACGTAAGTAAATATAAATGTATATTTATTTTAACTACATGTTAAAATGACATTTCCGGCGTATCTCAGGCAATTAATTTTATTAACTACACTCGGTAAGGGCGCGGTGTTTAGAAATTATTATGAGTAAACATTTTTGCGCTACCTTGAATTACTTAAGGTGGATGCGCCAAGGTAGCCCGCGAAATTCAAATTTTCTCACGTTTTTTACAATTTGCAGGTCAGTGTCGGGTGGTATCTATGTTGATCTAAATATGATTTGCGCACGTAACAAATATGGATTTACAGAATTATAAATATTAGAAATCAGCAATACAACTCTCTAAGTTCATGAAAGTCCCAAAAAACTCAAAGCATTTATTTCAAATAAACCAATTACAGGCACTTTTGAATTGTCAAGGGGTCGATCAGTCAGATAGATGAAGCTAGTTGCCCATTCCAAAGCGTAGGTTCCTATGGAGAAGAACGGGCAAGAAACTCCACGGACACAAATGTCATGATTTCATGAAATAGTCATTCAATAGACTTACATGAACTTGGAGAGTTGTATTGCTGATTCTAATGTGTATAATTCTGTAAATCCATATTTGTTACGTGCGCAAATCATATTTAGATCAACATAAAACCTGATACTGACCTGCAAATTGCAAAAAACGTAAGAAAATTTGAATTTCGCGGGCTACCTTAGCGCATCCACCTTAAATTATTTTATTTGGATATGATTGGCAGCTTTACCTATTACTAGATACCATTTTGTGATCCTATTGAGAAGTAAAAGTAAAAATGGATAAAGACTGTTTTATGTAATACAATATTAGCACCATGTTTAAAAACTTGATACTTTGGTGCAGAATGAAATGTCCTGAATAAGGATCAAGTTTCATGATGCAACCGGCATTGAATTTAATATTTTATTGTCATTTAATTTACAAGATATTAAAATTGCACTTTACAATGTCATAAAGACTTTATTATTTACAATTCCTCTACTTTTATCTCAGAACAAAGCTTCCTTATACTAAACGACCAACTTAAAGTGTCACTGACCTCTTGCCAATGTCACGCATGTTTTAAAACCACGCCTCTCGTGATCTTTTGACTAAACGAGCTCAAATCGCGTGTCACCTCCGAAATTGCTTCACGCACAACCTAACCTTAACTTAAACATGTTCACACCATTCTCGACCCAATTTTGCGAACACTAAGGACGTTTTTCAAACGTAGGGTGGTCGCCGTTTCCACTCCCAACAAAAGGTATGTTGACAGGTCACGGTAAACTTTCCTAGCTAGTAAAATAAAACGTTAACCTAAATCTCCCCTTATTTAACATCCTATCCGTCACGTTACATTGACGGTTTAATTGGAAATTGACTGATTTATGATGTTAAGAAGATCAACTCGGAAAAGCAAAATGGCTTTTAAAAGGCTTGTCTGAATATCCCATCAGAGTTGAGCTATCGATTTGTGAAAGATTTGCTTTTAAAGAGGAAATTGTCCAGTTTCGGTTTTAATTTACTGCGGCGGGTGTAAGAGGGGTGTTTAAGAGGGTTGCTGGTGATGACAGGTTGATTTGTGTGACGGAATTTTGGCTTGGAATTATTGCAGTATATTTTTAAATACTAACGCTTCAAAATCTATTTCTTTGCGACAAAACTTGAAAGGTTTTAGTCTTTTACTGCATGACGTTAAGAGTCCTTGTTTTTGTCGTCACCCTCGGTTGAAATTTAATAATAATTTATCACTAATTGTTCATTTCCATGTCATACTTTCAGCGCCGATTTTCGCTTCAATAGTGAATGTACCTACTTATGTCATAGTCAAACTTATTTTTCAATAGATTTTCATAACTTATCATCGTTATGAAAATAGCTACATATCTACGTTTTTATATTCCTAAGTTTCATTATAACCCCAGATTGCTCCTTTAACAAATTGTGAATGAAATAGGTAATTTTCCCACCAAATACGACCATTAACGAAACATGATTCGTCCTAAATCAATATCACTGCAATGAACGTTCCAATATTGTCCTGTTCCAGTACAAATAGAATTTCCTATTCGACGGCGCTTTTCCATTTCCCGATAAAGCATAAATAATGTCGACTACACATTCACATCGACAAAATATCTAACTTTATGGTTGAATATTGGTAGCATTTCCATGACGAAATAAAGTATTTTTATGTGTTGTCTTTTTATACAAAGTTGGTGATGTAAAATGACGAAATGGTTAGAAAAAAGGACAGTCTTTTTTGCGATGTTTGAGCTTTTCATATTCCTACTACTTACGCGAATGATCGCACAGACTATAATGTTCCGCTTATATGGGCCAGTAATAAATTCTACATCATTCATTTAATAAATTTTGTAAATTTTCTTTAATAGGTACAAGGGAATTCCCTGAATTCTGAAATACGCTCAACAATTTTCGTTTCCGTGTCGAAAAATCGGCAAATGGAAAACCATTTTTCTCGTGAAAACTGCTCTGTCATCATCGCACCCCTATTTTCCGCCCAGCCGCTCTCCAGTCTCCATTCGTTACTAATAGTAGTAATAAAATCTACTGCCCGCATTTATGTAGCCCATAGACCCGAGGTAATATTATCTCGACGACCAAAGGATATAACACCATGTAGGAAATAGCAACGTACCGTTAGTTAAATTAATTGTTCAGCAAAGTGACACCCTACTTCAATTTGCCGTGTTATATCAATTTCATGCAAAAAAATACAGCTGTGATTTTACTTTTTGTTAATTTAGTATAATAAATTACCCAATGTATATATTTTACTTAGGTTATGATTTGAATATACGGACAATTTAAATTGGTTATCAATTTACTGAACAATTAATTTCTGTGGCATAAACCTACAAATACTTGAACTTATGAACTAAATATTTTAAATGTTATAGAAATAATTGTTTTTTAATTATATGTTTTTGAGTTAGTGCACTATAATTACTAAGATTAAGGTTATTTAAAAAAATTGGAGCTAGTTGTCGACATTCACACTTTCTTTGGACCTTGTCCTCACTATGGCGCAAGTCACGACATATTTTGCATGACTTATACTGGCCATAATAATTTATATATTTCTGATTTTTGGTTCATTTTTGAACATGCTTCGAACGGTACCTAGTTCCGAAACCATGTGCCGGTAACAAAATGGAAGGCAAAGATTAAAATACTGATATTTTTCATTGTGTACGCACAGTACCTATATATAGCTTATTTTCTTAATTCGTTAGATAGGCAACTGGACTCGAAGCACAATGATAGGTTTACAAAGAAAGTATTATAAAGTAAATTAGGGACGTAAAAATCCGATCACATTTTATTTTTCTGATGATGTAAACAATATTGTTTCCATAACCTTTATTAAATCTTTATCAGGGCCGTGAGGGGTGATTATCGTGTCATCCTCATCAGTAGTTCGCCGGTTAAGGTCACCAGGCAAAGTTCATGCTATTTTAGGCTTAACGACATTACTATTTATAGCAAAAGCAAGCTTCAAATATCGCCCTGACCTTTCATGGGCTTTGTTTCAAGCTTCACCCATCACTATGTGCAGAAGGTAACGACCACGGCGACCTTATAATGTTCCATTAAGAACTTCTTGCTTTTATTGATGTCTCCGACAAGAGAGCGCCATTTACTGCTTTTGTTTTAAATTGAAGCATTTTTGTAAGTAATCCATTTTCTCGTCTATTTAGTATTTTTTCTCGAACGTAAACCGAAATTACTCGTGTAATTTCTCGCTAGAATTGATTTTATTGATTCCAAAGTATTTTCCACGAATCCTGTTGTGCTGGTAAATTTATCCTGTATTTACTGAAGCGACAAATTGGGTTTGTCCCGTACCGTAACGTGTTTTTATTAGATCATGTGTTAGCGCCATCTATGTTTGACGGCGGAAATTAAATATGCGCTAGTGGCGCCGCCAGCGGCAGCGTTGGTCCTTGGTAATCACGTTATTAAGCACGCGAAAACGTTTTCCGTATATTCCGGAATTAGGGAACGTTTATTTATTGTGACATGCGACCGAAATGTTTTTGCACTTTATATTTGTAAAGTCGAATGTTACCACAGTTCAATGAATCATCTACTGTCACGGTCCACTAGCCTTATTGGATAGAATATTAATCATTGGCACGACGAACTATCTTATCAACAAACCTCTTCAATGATTTCCGGACCAAAACATACTGGTATCACATTGAAATTTAATTGAATATAAACATAAACATATTCCAGCATTCTAGGTCGTATTTGCCTGCATAATTTAAAGGGTATCGCGTCCTCACATCCATAAATGGTACATTGTAACACTCGGCATAACCCTGCCTTATAGGGCGGCATTAGAAGGAGGTCACACTGCGTACGTCTCAGGTGTCTGTGTATACCTATCTATACAAATAAACGCCATTACTCTAATATTAACTTAAAAAACATGTAAAGTAAGTTGGTTTTGTAATGACAAAAAAAATGAAGAGGGTCCTAAAAGAATTTTATTCCTGGCTAGCTGATGCCCGCGACTTCGCCCGTGTGGATATCGGTTATTATATACTAAAACCTTACACGAGAACCACTCTATCCATTGATAAAAACAGCATGAAAATCGGTGCAGTAGTTTTTGAGTTTATCGCGTACAGGACGACAGTCAGACGCGGCAGAGGACTTTGTTTTATAATTTGTAAGGATGTAACTAAACTATGATCTGGATATCTGTCCCTAGGATGGGAAAAAGCTATAATTATAAATCATAAATCTAAATTCAAAACTGACAGATTTCATACTAATCTGTGCTCAAATCTAGGTTTAAACCGAGTTTCATAGTTGAGCAAAACAACATCGTTCTAGCATACGACCACACCGTATGTATGAGTAACCGGAGGTCGTGTAAAAAAGATTTACGCGATTCTTTAAAGCGCTTATTCATGTATTTTTAAATGAGTGTTTAGTTCGGAGTGGATTGGTGGAGGAAGGTTGAATGCGTTAGGGATTTCTACGCTTTTTTCCGTTTCACATATATTTGCTTATATTTTTGTTTAGGTAAGTTTATATTGTTCACTATATTCGTCATCACATGATACCCCTTTTTTCCTATGCATGTTTACAAAAACTTCCAAAACAAACAAAACTGTTTTTTTTTATTGTTGAGCATTCTTATGTAAACATTCCAAAATTCAATTGTAATAGTCAGTTCTGTCTTATGGGCTGTTTGAAAAAAAAACAAATAATTTTAATGGATCAAGGTAATATTAGGTCTTTACCTATGAAATTGCCGTTCTGCAGTACTGGCCATTTCAAATCAAAATAATTTTTGTTTGGCTAAGAATTCTAATTTCAAATTAATTTTATTTTAAAAACATGGATTTCTTTTTCCAAAAGTAGTCATTTCTTTATTGATTAGTGTTACATTTTCATCGCATTTCAACCTTTTTCGTCATCATGGATACGTTAAAAATTCGAGTAATTATGGAATATGAGTACCGTCGTGGCAGCAACGCGGCACAAGCGGCACGCAACATCAACGACGTTTACGGAGCTAACACTACAAACCAACGCACCACCTGTTATTGGTTTGCTCGCTTCCGTTCTGGAAATTTCGACCTGAAAAATGAACCTCGCGGTCGTCCGAAGACTTTGGTCGACAATGACGAATTAAAGGCGATTGTGGAAGCTGATGATACACAATCTACGGCTGAATTAGCAGCAGCTTTCGACGTTAGCGTCAAAACAATATTGGTCCATTTGCGTCAAATTGGCAAGGTAAAAAAGCTTGACAAATGGGTGCCCCACGAACTCAATGATCGCCAGCGCGAAGTACGCGTCGAGACGTGCCTTGCACTGCTCAACAGACACACAAATGAAGGAATTTTGAACCGCATTGTTACCTGCGATGAAAAATGGATTCTGTTTGATAACCGCAAGCGCTCAGCAAGTTGGTTGGATCCTGGTTCAGCACCTAAACAATGCCCTAAACGAAAACTTACCCCTAGAAAACTGATGGTCACTGTTTGGTGGTCTAGCGCCGGTGTGATTCATCACAGCTTCTTACCAAACGGGGTGAGCATTACTGCAGATGTGTACTGTGAAGAACTGAACACAATGATGGAGAAGCTGGCGCATCTCCAACCAGCATTGGTCAATCGCTCGTCTCCGCTGCTCCTGCACGACAACGCGCGACCTCATACTGCACAGCAGACGGTCTCCAAGTTGCAAGAACTGGGGTTGGAAGCTCTCCGTCATCCGCCCTACTCACCAGACCTTGCGCCTACAGACTACTACTTTTTCCAGAATTTGGATAACTTCTTGGCGGGAAAAAAATTCAATACCCGAGAGGCAGTACAAAATGCCTTTGAAGAATTTGTTGCTTCCCGTCCAGCTGATTTCTTTAAGAAGGGCATCAATAAACTGCCACTGCGATGGCAAAGATGCATTGATTGCATGGGTGATTACTTCGATTAATACAAATAAAAAATTCATGAAAAAAATTCGTTTAAATTTTTTCATACAAAACGGCAATTTCATAGGTAAAGACCTATTATCATACAGTAAATATTTGCATTCCTATTTCCGCTTTAATAATATAAGCTTCTACGGTTGCAATGATCAATGCTTTGCCACAAGCTGTAATCCTACCCGCGTCGGTTACCCTGTCCGCATGCGCGGTTATGATGCAACGCGGGCAACTCCTGCGCACCGTGGACCCAACGATTTTAAATCGTTATATTTAGTCGATTATTAACTATGTATAAATATTTATTGGATACTACGAGTAGTTCTGTGGTATTTGTAGTATGCGATTTATGCTCTACGGTTGGAAAGGTTTTGCATTTCTTAGATCGATGATTGAAATGCAGATTTTAATGCGTTTGCTTGATCTGCAGATGTCTTTTCGAGAATTTTCTTTGCTGACCTGATTGATGATCTAAGATTTTTAAAGAGACATGTTTTCTCCCACTATACTCGTTTTTTATCAAATGTGCCTTATTAACCAAATATCCTGACAACTCAAAGATTCTGAACTGTTCTTTGAACCAAAGAAAGACTCCCGATGTCTTTACAGTTATGGTGGGCACATTAGATTAGATTTTATTTATATTTAAAGATTTAGCTTGGCAAACAACCCATAGAAATCCATCAACACGTTTTACATCAGCGCCACAAATGTGTCCTACGTCTTAATAAACTGCATCACATTTTAAATTAATGTCATCACTAAGACCTACCTAATATGTACAATCTGAGTCATCCGTATCTCCCATTATACCTTTTTGGTTTAAAGTAAAAAGACGTATAACGTACAAATATGAATTCCTGCTAAAATGTCTGTATCCAAGTAGTAGAGTTCACATAGTTATATTGTAGAGTTATATTGTATTGAAATCTTTCTTTCCTTTTTTTTTGTCCGTTTTCTTTATTGTATTTAATAATTCTTGACATTATGATTAATAACCCCTGACATTGTATTTAATAATTATTGACATTATAATTAATAACCCCTGACATTTTATTTGATAGTATTTAACGTCTCTTTATTTTCGATATTGTACGGTTTGTTTTTAATTTTAATTCTTTGAAATATTTGTACGCTAGAAACAGCAGAATATTATGGACATCATATTATGTGTAACACCTATGTAACAACAATATTCTAACAAATAAATTTATTAGTTACTTACTACTTACTTACTTACATTCTTAACACAATTCTCATTCTGAATTACAAAAAGGGTTGCTATGCATTTAACAGTGAATCTAGTTTCTAGATTTTGGTTTTCTTTGTCTCTCAGATTACAGCGGGTTTGTATTTTTTTAAATTTCTTATTATAGTAGAAGATACTATTAGATATAAGAGAAAATTACATAACATAACGCCTGTATTCCTCGAAAGGTTAGGCAGAGGTTTACCTATAGACGGTAACCCATATTTCACCAGTTAAAAAAGGGAAGGAGGGAGGGGGAGGGGGTTTGTAGAAGGGAACTCGTTTGATATTTTAAGGATGTGTGCTGTAGCGTTAGGCATTTTCGGTTTAAGTAATAGAAGAATCTTGAACGAATTAAGAAACGGCCATGATAATTATGAAGATTGTTGCTCCGAATTCAATGAGAATAAACTAGCTCCATCTCTGAATATTTATTTAATTAACGAAACATCTAAAGAACATCTGTCAGTGTTCGCTTTATAGTTTTGTGTTACACTCATTAGTCAAACAGTGCCAACGAAACTGTTATGAAAGTGCTCCACATAAATTTGGCGTTAGAAGCTAAATCTAATTATAAATTTTGGCCACTGCAAAGTTATGATGAACCCAATGACGGCGGCGCGACTAAGGTTTTCTTTTTAGAACAAAATATCGTAAATTATGAGTACGTGAAGGGTTCATTGTAATGTAAGCAGCACAAATACGTAAGGAATTTTAATTGCTTATGCCCAAACTAAAAACAAAAAGTTGTGCTAAAAGCAAATGGCCGAGGATAGAGCCCTGTGGTACGCCAATACAATTAATGGATAATATATGAAGAAATATTCAAACTAGCGACATTATGCTAATAAAGTGGTTACTGAAGTTACGAATACGCATTAAAGATATAAAACAGAGCTCTTGTGTGAATACAAAACAGTAAAGCTATGTTATAATAATTATGTACTTTCCAAGTCAAAACTGTTATTTCTCACGAAATTCGACTCCCGTTTCGATTTACTTTGTATTCAGTCACATATGTAACAAGCTATCGTTCGGAAGTGTGGTATTAGTGGCCTGGTCCATCGAATAGATTCAAAAGACTACTGGTGTTTGGAGAAATCTCCGATTATTAAATAAATTACATTTTGATTTGTGGCGACGAAAATACTTCGAGAACCTTAGTTACTCCGTTATTTATACCCGAGGTCGACTCATATTCGTATATTAACTCCAAAAGCCTTGTGAATAATTTCCGGGAAACTTGCCGGATCGTTGAGCAAACAAAAAGCGAATCTTAATTTCCATGTACCAAAAAGCGGTATTTGTGTTGCACATGCGTCGACAATGACCCGGCTGGCTCGCTGGCGAGACGTACTGGCACCGTCAGTTGTTTTGGACAAGTCGGCCTATGTGCGCGCGCGCTGCCGTCGACGTCTTCCACGGATTTTTGCCCTCAAAATTCGCGTTCAATAAGACGCGCCAAAATATTCGACGTATCAACACAACAACAGTGCCTTTGAGATTGTATATCGGGTCTAGTCGGTCGGATTTAAAACACTGTGCAGTTTTATGTGATTAAAATATATTTTTATTATAGCATCCTTAGGTACTTTTTATCAAATTCAATGTGTTTATCTCGCCGTACATAAATTTCAATAAGCCTGAGATATAAGGAATTGTTTCTGCTGCTGTGTTCGTGTTGTTAATTAAGACAAATGGCAATTTGCACAATTTAATATCGAGGTGAATTTTGTTATTGATTGCGTGAGCAACGCGCTCTTCATTATCATCTTATCAGACTTATCTTTGCTATCTTTGGTTTCAACCTTGTAATCTGTTATAGGTTAACGTAACGCTGTTTATAGCAATTCGTTTCTCATTACGTGTACTTTCATTTTGAGTGCTAATCAGGAGATAGTCTTTTTAAATTTAAATTTTTATTCATACCGACGCTTTCGCCCCTTAACCTACGTTTCTATTTCTGTTGAACTTTAATTATTCTTTGTGTCCGCTAAAGGCATGTAAACATTCAAATTCTCTGCGTCTTTGTAATTTGTATTCAATGCGAGCTGAGGATTTCAATTTGGCCGCATATTTGTGTGACGTCCGTTTGTTGATAGTACAATTGTGATGGATTCGTCCTATATTGCCCACACCATTGCCTCTATTGACGTTTATTAAGCCATCGTTGACAGGACTGTCGTATTTCTACTTCGTGACTAAAATATGGGTTATTATATCTTCCTGTTTACTACACATTATTCACATTATGTATTTGCCTGTTGCCATCCTCAAAGTTAGATTAATTTTATATTCGATGAATTAGCGTGCGCAGTTTTTGCTCGTTTCCACATTAGGTTGGGGCAAGTTAGCTTATTTGGTGCAAGCTCGGCGGCGACAACGTTATTGCGTACTTTGAGGTGGTTAGATGGAATCTTGTCCGTTGCAGCCTAGTTTTAAACAACTTTATGTTTTTCCTGTTTTGTGTAATTGGTTAGTAATAGGAAAATCGTTTAAAATGGTAAACTCCAATGGTTAATGCTGTTATTTTCTCTGTTATTCCACAAAGGACATAATAGAGTGTCAGTGTTTAAACGGAGTTCTGATTAAACAGCTGGTTACATTTGCATTGAAATCCATTTGACTTCTACAGAGACATGTGGTGAAGATGTCGTCGCTTGTTCTCTAATTGTTTTCTTTTGTGGCAATCTCCTTATGTTAATTTAAGGTTAAATCGTTTACTTATTTGGTTGCCTTGGGTCAAGGTTCCCCTCAAGTTGATAGTACTGGCTGCGCCGCACCTATATTATAGACATTTTTCATTAAATGGTGATGCGTCATTGTTGCTGCTACTGGTCGCATACAATGTTTACACACGTTCTAGGACCTGCGCGTGAGTCACACGTGCTGTGTCCGCTGCCAGATGATAATGACGACTGATCTCAGTGATCAGTTCGATTCTGACCGTCAGAGTAAGCGCATTGTTTACTCAGATTTATGATTGTTTATTTATTTTTCGTAAGCCTTATAATCGTCTTACGCCACAGTGACTTCATAGTGAATTAGCCAAGTGTTATTGAACGATATGCATTGTCCGATGCCAATAAGAACAAAGTGCTTCTCTTGTGTGTAAAAAGTTATTGCTCAATTGATTCCTCATTACAAATGGAGCGCGAAGCCTTCAAGGATTTTTAGTGGCGCTATCAATATCGCATATCGATCTCATTCTAGTCAGTGAAGTGATTGGAAAATAAATACCTAAAAATGTTACTCGAAACGCTCATTGGAATTGGAGTTTTTGTATACATATTGTGGAAATATTTGTTACCATCAAAACAAGAACAAATTCAGTATGAGAAAACAGAAGAAATTCAAGCAACAAAAAGTGAAAAGGAGATTGATAGTACTGTAAACAAAATCATACCCAGTGATCCCGCACTCCAAAATGTTGAAACGAAACGACAAATATTTGAAACTATAAAAAATGATCGTGAACTTGTCATCCAAAATAATGTATCTTTCAAAACCGAAGAAATTATAACACCGAGTGTTTTGCTGAAGCAACGTAATGAAAAACTACTCTGTGAAAAACTGGTCAGACGTGAGAGCCCGCCAAAAGAAAGACTTGCGGAATTTCTTGAGAAAACTATTTTGAGCGAAGAGAAAATACAGTCGATTATACAAAACTTGTCGTTAGATAAAACTGAATTACTCATACACGATGAACCAGCAAAAGTGTATTATTCTACTTCTGAAGTAATAGAACCTCTTACGAAACAGGAAGGATGCACTATAAGTGATAAGGCTGTGGAACTACAAAATACTATAGATGCTGTAGGTGATAGAATAAAACGATTTAATGAAAATAATATCTTAAAAAATATTGAACAACCTGCCGACGAGGTTGTCGAAAATAAAACAGATGAAAATAAACCTGTTTTGAAGCGTCTTCAAAAGCAACCAGGATTTCCACAGGGTCTTAACTTTGGCTCGGTTATTGGAGAACTGAAAAATAAAACGAAGAATGCTAGCACAGGAGGTCTTAAACCCGTTTTTAAGAAGTTCGATGTCGATTCCGTGGACAATGTCCAGGCAGGTTACTTTTTTACTCAGTTCTAAAAAATATACTAGTTTAATAAAAAACTGGGTTACCGGATACATACAACTGGATTGCCAAAATTAATCAATTATATTACTGTTTGCATCCGTTTATTTCTTTCAATGACGATTCGATTTCGTAGATCGTTTTACCAAATTATATTAATAATTTATTACTTACAGATTTCCTTTTTACTTTTGACATCGTTACTTCCAGTTTTTAAAATCCGAATACTTCAAAGTTACTGATTGTAATTAGCAACTCTCTCATTAGAGTCATAGATATTAGAAACAGACTTGCCAAAGGTTTTGCTCAATCAAAGCTATGGTTGGAGACATCATAACCTGGTGTTATGCAAGGTGGCGTGACAATAAATTATCAGTCCGTGAATGTGGATCAAATGCAACATAATTATATACTTACGCAACAAAGGGGTTTTTGATACACAATAGAAGGAAGATGCCATTATCATAACTTTTCGCACTTTTTTCTCTTAATCAATCTAATGTCTTCATCTAACTCAAATGTGAACATTATACCTCTATTCGTTTCATCTGATAAAGACAACAATGTTTTGTTTCTTTACCTAATTGCTATGCCAAGTTTATAACGATTGATCACTCTTTTTAGTGAACAGTGAAGTCATGAAGGTTAAAACAAATTAAAGTTTATTTATTTAAACTTCTCGCACACAATAAGATACAAGGGCGGACTTAATGTCATAGGCATTCTCTACTAGTCAACCAAGGGTGGTGCGAAGAGTTAAAGATGGCAGGTGTTCTGTTTGAGAGGAAAAAGTTAACCGTTCAGAAGATTTACCGTAGTACTATTATACAATGTATACTTGTTTGTTTCAGGAATCTCTAAATTCAGTAGACGATAAGAAGAAAAGCATCGATGACGATGAGATAGCGACAACAAACATTTTAGCAGATAGGAGAAACAAATTGGAAACAGCTGCACAAGTAAGTAATCATAATTATACTTATAACAAGCCCACATTTCGGCGGTGGCTACAAAGAAATCGGTTATTACAGGGATACGTGACAAGTTGGATCAAGCAACATTTATTACTACATAGTACTAAATTATTGACGTGTGAAACGTCGTGAGAAATCCCACACATTCATAATAATATCTCTGTCATGCCTGATGCCCTAAGAAAGGCAATAGGTCACTTGTGTTTTAAATAGCACATGAGACATAGGCATAACGAATACTTGGACGTGTAATAAAAAATACAAAAGAACCCAAGCATTCATTCCGAACTTTATCGCTCCATTATCCTGCCGCCTGATAAAACTCGAGGCCCTTGTCAATTTATATTATATTTAAATATTTGTACTTTTAATTTTAGTGCGGCTTGTTCTTACCACTTCATATTTATTACTCTCTTCCTCTTGACATTCTCTTTCTAGGTCACAAAGCGATGTTCTTACGGCTTTTTGCACACGTACGATTGCATTATTCGTCGTGATTGCACGATCTTTACCAGTAACCGCGAATTTTTTGTCATTCGTCAGTGTCGTCAATTGCCATCTCAACGTCTATCATTACACCACTACATTTATTTATTTGCTCATCAGGTGAAACGTATAAATCAACTTTCGATGCAGTTATAAATGCTAAAGTTCAGACCTTGCTTACTGTTAAAATAATTCTGTGTTGCGTAAAATCGCGTTTATCTGACGTTAACTTGCGTCCAGCGATTCGGTTGATATACGGAATGCGGTTCACAACAATTGCACGACCTCTGGGGCCTTTCCAATGTGAGCATTTATGTAAAACAAAACATTTATAATTGTGTTAATAAATGTATCCTTTGCCTGCTAAGGATATTTAAAGGTCAAGGGTTTAATGATGTTTGGAGTAAAGCCAGATTGATATACCTCAATGCGGTACGCAAATATATGAAGTGCCAATATTGGGAATTATGAGTAACTGACCGCAGTGATTCATTGTCGATAATGTTTGCAGTGGTCACTGGGTCCAATTAATTCTAGTTGGGTGACATATTGCGGTTATTTGCAGTTATTTCTTTTGTGTAATTTAACTTCATTCAGTGACCATAGACCCAATTATGATTTATTTGGTATTTATCGCGACTTCAAATGGCTTCCGTTTAGTGCCGTTTTTAATTGGGTGCAGTTCAACCTACAGGTTTCTTACAATGTAACGGTAGAAAATATGCGACCTCTTTGGAACTATATACCAGAATAAATGACAATTGAGCACATGTGCCCATTTTATAAGACTTGTTGAGGCAAAGGACAAACTTATTTTCGGATTTACGTAAAGTACGTAACAACTAACCACGATCTTCTCTTGTTTCAGGGTTGGCGCAAGCGGGTGCCACAGACAGATGCCTCTCTATTCACGGTCGCTGGTCGGCTAGAGAGAGACAAAGTGGTGTCAGCGACTCCGCCTCTCACTCCGCCACCGACAGCCACCGCACCTGTGATAGCTTCGCCCGGGATTCCTCCGCCTAATACTTTCAAGTAAGCAATATTTTTATTAGTATCTGAAGAAGTCGATAAGTCAGCATTGTAGTAACTTGGGTTAACTTCCGTTTTTGACTGGTCGGCTTCTATAATGAAGCCTTACTGCCTAGCTTGCAGTTCACAGCTTTTGGGTAGCTGCCAAGTCAGTCACAGTAGTTATTTGCTTGAGGTGCATTAGAGAGCCCCTAGTAGTGACACACCCGGAGCCGGCCAGTTTTTGCTTTTGCCAAGTAATATTAAAATTTCAAAGACAAGGAGAATTTGATTAATTACAGTTTACTAGACACATCCATACATAAACTCACGTTCTTCCCATGGGAATGGGCAACAACTACAGAACTACACCTGCTAGGAATTGAAGTGCATTTATAGGCACACCTCGCTTTAAAAATTAGGTACTGCATTGTTCACTTCAATAATTAATTAGACATCCAATCCAATAAGACCTATCCAGGTGCCAGCTACATACATATCCTTATCATAATTAAAAATGTAACCTAACCTCCACAGATCTCGCAAGCAAGCGTCCCCCACGAACGGATTCGCTTCGGGCCCGCTTCGGTCAGCTTCGTGCGCCGTCGTGAGCGCAGCCGCCGTCGACAACAAGCCTATGAGCAACAGACTTGACAGAGAGTCCTTCAAACGAAGTCACTCTGTCAGTGAGAGTATCAGCAGGGTTGATGAGAGTGAGTATTTTTGTAATTTTTGTTTAATTGTAGCTGTTGCCCGCGACGTTGACAATCCAGGATGAAAAGTAGTCTATGTCCATCTCCAGGTGCCAAATCTGTAAAATTTCATAAGGATCCGTTTAGTGGTTTATACGTGAAAAGGTATCAGACAGACAGGGAATTACTTTCGCATTTATAATATTAGTATGAATGGCCGTTCTTTTATGTAGGTGCATGCAACTGTTACCGGAGGATGAATTAGGTTGTGTCAATACGCCATTTCTTCTCCAAGTCTGTAAGGCATTGAAGAAAAGCTGTCTTTTATATCTGTGATAATCGGCCTAATTTGAATAAATAAATGGAATTTACCTCATGGACAAATTAAGCCTAAACTTAACAAAAGTTGTTGCTATCAGAAAAAAACATAATAATAATATTTTAAATTTTCCTTCCTTCCTCCATAATGGGAGAAATGTTGTTTGCTTGTTATTATTTTATAATATTTGAAAGTAAAGAGGAGCTTGTGGCTACGTAATAACAGCCGCACGGGTCGATCCATCAGGTTAAGCAACGCTAACCGGGGTTGGTCCGTGGAGTGTTGACTATCTTTACATACCGAGACTCCTCCGTGCCTCGGAAAGCACGTTAAGCAGTTGGTCCCGGCTGTCGTTCGTGGATCCTTGACAGTCGTTACAGATAGTCAGATGCTCGAAAGTCTGACAACCAGTCTTTCCAAGGGTATCGTATTACCCAGTTACTGGGTTGTGGAGGTCAGATAGGCAGTCACTCCATGTAAAATACTGGTATTCAGCTGCATGTGGTTTGACTGGAAGCCGAACTTAACATACTTGGGAAAAGGCTAGGCAGATTGAATATTTGAAAATAATGCCATAGTTTTTTTGAGGCAATGAAAATAGCTCCTTTAAGTAATTTGTTTATCATTTTAGAGGCCAGAAGTTATCATATAAACGATGTTAGGTCGATCGCATGAGACCGCGGCAATTAATTATATTTTGTTTACAAATATGCTGATTATTCAAGCATTATCAGAATTATTACATTCCAATGGGTACATATAAGATACGATGCAGTTTGATAAATTTAATCAATAATGTTATCAATTTCTAATAAATGTTGAATATCTTATGTAGGTTTTCTGTTGTGTGTCCAAATACTTTATGAGGCTATGTTATCAATTATCATACTATTATCAGTTTTACACGAACTACAAGTGTTTTATAATTGAAGTATATAACCACTTTTATAGGTTATTTAAATAAATAATAATCCGGCTATTATGTTCTCATTGCTGGAACACAGGCCTTGTATAACCGTATTAACGTATATTTCGTTCTCTCAGGATCGTTTTCGATTTTAAAAAGTGTTTATTATTGTAAAAAAAAAATCCTCCTAATATAAAATTGTGCTTTCAATTATTATGAATGGATACTTTGATCTCGGTAATGTACAAATACCTCTAGTATATTCACTGCTGTTTCTGTATAAGCTTCATTGTCTTTCTTACTAATTTTATATAACTCTCTTTCTCAGATGATGAAGCATCAGGCGCTGAACGAACAGGGCAACCGGTTCAAGTGCCGCGGGCTGATGACGAGACCTTCCAAGCGTTCTTCACGCCAGCTATACAGCAGGAGAGGCTGGCAGACACTGAAGGGGTCGATGTTGATCTCGATGCCATCGATAGCGGTTCTAGACAAATGTGAGCCCTTTACCTTGTGACCTTTTACCTTAATTCTCTGTGCACGTAGTTTCATAGTGGACTTTTTAGACAAAACTTTTTATACTTTAATAAAAATACGTGAATAATTCTAGTGAAAGCTCCCATTTTTTTTTTGCAACATTGTTTTGTTTTTCTAGGCTACAAAGATGAAATGAGGTTCAAGATAAAATTAAAACAATGTGTATAATTTATTTAATTCTGGTTGTTTTGGTGACCAGACCGACAGACTAGCCCTCACCATTCGTGATTGTCTATTCCACCCCCTCCCCCAGGCTGGCCGGCGACTGGTCGCGCCGCGCGCGCGTGGGGCGGCGCCACGCCGCGTCGCGCAACCCGCTGCGCGCGCTGGCGGCGCGCACGGACCTGCGCGACGAGTACGTGCCGCCGCCGCCCAGCGGCAAACAGAACTATGTTATTGAGAAGTGTGAGTATTTCTGAGGTGCAATCATTGGGATTGAATGACGTTTAACTTGACCTTTTATATTTTAATTGATGTTACGTGAGGACTGAAATTGTGATGTGTAATCAGATACTGATAAGAGCGTTATGGAAGGAACTGTGTGAAAGAGAAAGAAAATGTCAAACTATTGTTCTTTTGTAGAGTGGCAGATAGCGATAATAGCTAAATTGATTTATTCTCACCATTAGTTCGATGAATGTACATACATGAAGTGATTTTGAGTAAAGTGTTTGTTTTGACACCTTACCTGTGTTAATTGGAATTACGAATTTCTGCTGTGGTTAAATTGGATGTAAGTTTGAATTGTTTCATACACGAAAATAAAAAGCATATTAAATTGGTTGAAAAACACTTTATTTGTGAGAAAAAACATTTAACGAATAAAAAAATCCCGAGATGCCGGTTATCCGTACTAATGAATGATATTGTTTGAGGTTGTTGAAAATTGCATCTGATCACCGGTAATAATACTTAGTATAGCGATATTGTACGTATCATACGCCCTGAATCTGATAAGCGCGATTTTGAACGCGTTCCGAGGGGATGTTACGTTCAACCAGTTTCTGACGTCGCACGTCGTTGAACTTTTTTGAATTTTGATGTGTAATGAGCAGTGATCGGAATAGGTAGAGCAAATCTACCTAAAGTTCAAAGAACAGAGACAAAAAAAGTGGAGACTTCCTTACGACTAAAATATTTTTTCGGGACATAATGTCGGGATTTCGGGACATTACATAAATTATTATTAAAACTGTTATGTAAATAACATTAGCTTCTGCGCTTACTTACATCGTTCAAACGAATATTAGATTATTAGGAGATTACCTTAATTTTTTTTAAACAATAGAAATCGTGCATACTTTTTTTTTTAAACAGAAACAGGAAATTAATTCGATAGTTGTTTTACTTTATTAATTTTAGTTGTACTTAAGTAATGTTCTGAAACCCGGGACATTAGTCCCGAAAAAATATTTTGTCGTAAGGCGTCTCCACTTTGTCTCTGTTCTTTTTCGAACTTTAGGTAAATATACTCTACCTATTCCGATCTCTGGTAATGAGCGTTTCATACCCCTTTTTTATATAATTTTATATAATGTTATGATTTTTAGTGTAAGCTTGTTTATTGCATTTAATGTAAAATAGTAGTAAATACTCAAAGAACTGTTGTACCAACTCCAGTGGCGAGTAACGGCGGGCTTGCAGCCGAGGCGCTGGCCGCGCTGGCCAGCAAGGAGGACTTCGCTAGCGTGTCGCTGCGCGCGGCGGCGCCTGCGCCTGCGCACGGCGCGCGCGCCGCCCTGCTGCTGCACGTCAAGGGCCGCAGGAGGGTGCAGGTCTGTACATACTTCGCTCGCGTGTCGCTGCGCGCGGCGGCGCCTGCGCCTGCGCACGGCGCGCGCGCCGCCCTGCTGCTGCACGTCAAGGGCCGCAGGAGGGTGCAGGTCTGTACATACTTCGCTCGCGTGTCGCTGCGCGCGGCGGCGCCTGCGCCTGCGCACGGCGCGCGCGCCGCCCTGCTGCTGCACGTCAAGGGCCGCAGGAGGGTGCAGGTCTGTACATACTTCGCTCGCGTGTCGCTGCGCGCGGCGGCGCCTGCGCCTGCGCACGGCGCGCGCGCCGCCCTGCTGCTGCACGTCAAGGGCCGCAGGAGGGTGCAGGTCTGTACATACTTCGCTCGCGTGTCGCTGCGCGCGGCGGCGCCTGCGCCTGCGCACGGCGCGCGCGCCGCCCTGCTGCTGCACGTCAAGGGCCGCAGGAGGGTGCAGGTCTGTACATACTTCGCTCGCGTGTCGCTGCGCGCGGCGGCGCCTGCGCCTGCGCACGGCGCGCGCGCCGCCCTGCTGCTGCACGTCAAGGGCCGCAGGAGGGTGCAGGTCTGTACATACTTCGCTCGCGTGTCGCTGCGCGCGGCGGCGCCTGCGCCTGCGCACGGCGCGCGCGCCGCCCTGCTGCTGCACGTCAAGGGCCGCAGGAGGGTGCAGGTCTGTACATACTTCGCTCGCGTGTCGCTGCGCGCGGCGGCGCCTGCGCCTGCGCACGGCGCGCGCGCCGCCCTGCTGCTGCACGTCAAGGGCCGCAGGAGGGTGCAGGTCTGTACATACTTCGCTCGCGTGTCGCTGCGCGCGGCGGCGCCTGCGCCTGCGCACGGCGCGCGCGCCGCCCTGCTGCTGCACGTCAAGGGCCGCAGGAGGGTGCAGGTCTGTACATACTTCGCTCGCGTGTCGCTGCGCGCGGCGGCGCCTGCGCCTGCGCACGGCGCGCGCGCCGCCCTGCTGCTGCACGTCAAGGGCCGCAGGAGGGTGCAGGTCTGTACATACTTCGCTCGCGTGTCGCTGCGCGCGGCGGCGCCTGCGCCTGCGCACGGCGCGCGCGCCGCCCTGCTGCTGCACGTCAAGGGCCGCAGGAGGGTGCAGGTCTGTACATACTTCGCTAGCGTGTCGCTGCGCGCGGCGGCGCCTGCGCCTGCGCACGGCGCGCGCGCCGCCCTGCTGCTGCACGTCAAGGGCCGCAGGAGGGTGCAGGTCTGTACATACTTCGCTCGCGTGTCGCTGCGCGCGGCGGCGCCTGCGCCTGCGCACGGCGCGCGCGCCGCCCTGCTGCTGCACGTCAAGGGCCGCAGGAGGGTGCAGGTCTGTACATACTTCGCTCGCGTGTCGCTGCGCGCGGCGGCGCCTGCGCCTGCGCACGGCGCGCGCGCCGCCCTGCTGCTGCACGTCAAGGGCCGCAGGAGGGTGCAGGTCTGTACATACTTCGCTCGCGTGTCGCTGCGCGCGGCGGCGCCTGCGCCTGCGCACGGCGCGCGCGCCGCCCTGCTGCTGCACGTCAAGGGCCGCAGGAGGGTGCAGGTCTGTACATACTTCGCTCGCGTGTCGCTGCGCGCGGCGGCGCCTGCGCCTGCGCACGGCGCGCGCGCCGCCCTGCTGCTGCACGTCAAGGGCCGCAGGAGGGTGCAGGTCTGTACATACTTCGCTCGCGTGTCGCTGCGCGCGGCGGCGCCTGCGCCTGCGCACGGCGCGCGCGCCGCCCTGCTGCTGCACGTCAAGGGCCGCAGGAGGGTGCAGGTCTGTACATACTTCGCTCGCGTGTCGCTGCGCGCGGCGGCGCCTGCGCCTGCGCACGGCGCGCGCGCCGCCCTGCTGCTGCACGTCAAGGGCCGCAGGAGGGTGCAGGTCTGTACATACTTCGCTCGCGTGTCGCTGCGCGCGGCGGCGCCTGCGCCTGCGCACGGCGCGCGCGCCGCCCTGCTGCTGCACGTCAAGGGCCGCAGGAGGGTGCAGGTCTGTACATACTTCGCTCGCGTGTCGCTGCGCGCGGCGGCGCCTGCGCCTGCGCACGGCGCGCGCGCCGCCCTGCTGCTGCACGTCAAGGGCCGCAGGAGGGTGCAGGTCTGTACATACTTCGCTCGCGTGTCGCTGCGCGCGGCGGCGCCTGCGCCTGCGCACGGCGCGCGCGCCGCCCTGCTGCTGCACGTCAAGGGCCGCAGGAGGGTGCAGGTCTGTACATACTTCGCTCGCGTGTCGCTGCGCGCGGCGGCGCCTGCGCCTGCGCACGGCGCGCGCGCCGCCCTGCTGCTGCACGTCAAGGGCCGCAGGAGGGTGCAGGTCTGTACATACTTCGCTCGCGTGTCGCTGCGCGCGGCGGCGCCTGCGCCTGCGCACGGCGCGCGCGCCGCCCTGCTGCTGCACGTCAAGGGCCGCAGGAGGGTGCAGGTCTGTACATACTTCGCTCGCGTGTCGCTGCGCGCGGCGGCGCCTGCGCCTGCGCACGGCGCGCGCGCCGCCCTGCTGCTGCACGTCAAGGGCCGCAGGAGGGTGCAGGTCTGTACATACTTCGCTCGCGTGTCGCTGCGCGCGGCGGCGCCTGCGCCTGCGCACGGCGCGCGCGCCGCCCTGCTGCTCTGTCTGTACATACTTCGCTCGCGTATTCCCACGGGATCGAGACCTACGCGGGTGAAACCGCGGGGCACAGCTAGTATTATATAATAGGTTTTGGCACCCTGTCTGGGCCCTAATTTAATAGGACTGTATAGCCCTAATTTAATTATTATTATCAAATTGTTTGCAGACGCGACTGGTGGAGCCTGTCCACACGAGCGTCAACCGCGGTGATTGCTTTGTGCTACTCACGTCCGACCAGCTGTTCCTGTACATAGGACTGTATGCCAACGTCATTGAGAAGTAAGTAGAACATTACCAGTTAATTTTCAAAGAACTAACACTTGCAATTGATATATTATTGGCGTCTAAAGGAGAGCAATAAGTTAAGCTGGGTTTTAGCAAAGCGGTGCCAAAATACAGGGAAATAATTGTGGAAAATATCCACTAATAGAATTGCTTCATATTCCAAATGATGTTATTGTATTGGTGGATTCTTTTCGGCCAACGTTCAAATTTCTTGCTTTAAAAAAAATTGGGACATATCATGTACGTTGGAGTATTAAAAAAAAAAACTACTTCTTTATACTCTTTAGCTATTATCATGATTCTAGAAATACAGAATGTATATAAAATACTTTATATTCTTTCCCTAGGAACCGCAGCACGGACATCGCCCTACACATCCAAAACACAAAAGACTTAGGTTGCAAATACTCCGCCGGGATCATCAAAATAGACGAACAAATTAAAAACTTTAGTAAAAAACACTGGAACCAATTCTGGTCACTTCTCGGCGTTACCGAAGGCGTCGAGAACTACCGGCCCATTGAGACAGGCCACGCTGATGAAGATGAGATCTTCGAGTCCTGTATTCTTCAAACCAACATGTGCTATGAAGTCATGGACGATGAACTGGTACCAATCCAAGAGTACTGGGGTCAAGTACCAAAGATCGCGATGCTCAACCAAACCAAAGTGATCGTATTCGATTTTGGCTCAGAAATGTATATCTGGTACGGGAAAAATGTCCCACTTGAGAGTCGACGCCGAGCGGCGCAGCTAGCTCAAGAAATGTTCGACGAAGGATACAACTATGAGGAATGTCATATCAACCCATTAAACGCAGCAATGTACCAGGGAGCAAGGGAAGCTACCGACCCACCAACCAAAGCTTCAAAGAGTCGGCCAGAATGGGCCATCCTATCCAAAATCACACAACACATGGAAACCATTCTCTTCAAAGAGAAATTCCTCGACTGGCCAGACTATTCAAGAGTCATCAAAGTCAAATCACCCGAAAATAAATCCAATAGTATCGAAATTAACCCTTGCGATGCCGAGGAGATGTGGTCGAACGAGTACCAGGATCCAGATCTCACTTTAGAAGGATCCCATATCGGCCGCGGCACGCATTACTACGACAAAGAAAACATGAGGCATTATGATATAAAAACCAAATCTGTTTGTAAATGGCTGATACAAGAATACGATTTCCAGAAAGTGGAGAATGAGTCCGAAATCGGAGAATTCTTCTCCGCTGATAGTTATATTATTCGATGGGAGTACCAGATCACAATGACTGGTCGAGAACTGAACGGGAATCCATCGAAACACAATGTTACTGGTAGAGATAGATGCGCGTACTTCTGTTGGCAAGGGCGCGATGCTAGTTCTAACGAGAAAGGGGCTGCGGCTTTACTTACTGTCGAATTAGACAAAGAAAAAGGACCTCAAATTCGCGTCGCACAAGGGAACGAACCTGCAGCATTCTTGAACCAGTTGCAAGGCAACCTAGTCATCCACCAAGGCAAGCGAGGCACGGACAAAAGCAGATACAGACTGTTCGTCACTCGGGGCAACTTATCCAACGAAGCTTACCTACTGCAAGTTCCTTGTTCAGTCCGTCAGCTTAGAAGCCGGGGTTCCCTACTACTCGTCGACACCGAAAAGGGATGTCTATACATCTGGCACGGAGCGCGAAGCATGAAACATACTAAAAACATAGCTATCGAACTGGCGAACAAGCTGATTGCGAGAAAATCTAATTATTTGTTCGGCGATAACGTTTCCGATGTGAAGATAACTGAGGTACGGGAGGGGGAGGAACCAAAGGAAGTTTTAGAAGCGTTAGGCGTGGCCAATAAGCAGCATTATACGTCGGTATTGGGGGGGGGCAGGGACGGCCTGGGCTCCATGACCCCGCGCCTGTTCCACTTCACAGACTTGGGCGGACAGTTTGAGGCCAACGAGGTGCTGTCGCCGCTGAGACATGAGCATCTTGCGACACCCTTCCCTTTTGATCAAAAGGAGTTGTATTCGGCTTCGCAACCAGGTGAGACCTAAATCTTGACTCTCATATCTGTTATAGAAGATTCCAACAAAGCCCCGCTTATGCGATGCAAGTTTTGTGCCATACAATAAAATTAAAGCAAGTTATGACTTGCATCGTTTAGACGATACACCTTTTATTATTGCTTGAACTTATGGTATGCCACAGGCAATATTGGTGTATTATACATCTCTGTCTAACCTTGAATGAAATACAGGCTTAATGTTCTCCTGCCAGGGTTGCGGGAAAGTCCGAAAGGGATACCGGGACCTTGACAACAGGCAACTGAAAGAACACGGGTGGGTTTTAGTCAGTAAAAGTCTGACACGCCCTTCCGCTCCGCCCAGTGCGGGAGAAGTCATATGATGATTTCCCACTTACAAAAAATAAAATATGCTTAATATTCTGTATAGTATTTCCTATGGTCTAAATAGGTAATTTGTCCTCGCATATGATCAAGAAACTAGTGTAAGCTGACCCGTATCTGTTGCACCCCCAGCTCTGTTCCTGCTGGACGACGGCGCGTGCGTGTGGCTGTGGCAGGGCTGGTGGCCGCGCGGAGAGGATGGGGAACTTGAACCTGCCGAGAGGAATGCCGGTCAGTACTCACCTGAACATTATAGTCACGATTGTGTATACTTTTAGGGGTATGAGGAACAGGGTGTAAAGTTCACTCTCATCCACCATAGAAAAGGGAGGATCCTCCGACCAGACGGGTGTTGTGTCTGGCGGGCTACTGCCCAACGGTTGATGTCGGGTTCTTATATATATGTCCATTGCACGGTAAACTTTAATTGCGCGATGCAGGATTTATTTGACGTCAGGATTTTTGTGTGACGTCATGTCTTTGATGCTTAGTTCGCATGTGGCGATGTAGATACCGCCACATACTCAAGGTCGAATTAAATTAGCTAGCAAAACTTTGTCGAATTAAATTAGCTAGCAAAACTTTACAGGCGTGATGGATATCTTTATCTATGATGATAACACGGAATAAAAATCTATAGGTGTTATAAATTTAAGTCGCTTTTCGTGCTTGTCTGTATGTCCGCGTTGTTCTTCTAAACCACGAACAGACTTTTTTTTTCCACCTTCGTTTAGAGAATTTATTCCGGAAGGTTTATGGGTGTAATACGTTTATTTTAAAGTAACGTTTAACTAAGAAATCTCGATGTTTTGTCAAGTCGTAAAATCCGTGCAAAGCAGGAGCGTGTCGCTAGTATCTTATAAACTCAAAATTTCGAGTACTGCTGAAATTATGAGTTTATAAAATCACTTTTTTTTTCTCATTAAAATTTCGCCAGGCAATTGAATTTTAAACTGTGGTTCTTGACCAAACGATGTGTTGACTAATCTACGGGATATGAGGCCACAGGGCGTTATCCTTTTAACCGTAATAGAAGCCAGTTGGAATTCTCCCACAGTATTAAATTTTTACACTTTGTCTTTGAGTTAAGTCTCGCCGTGGTTCGTCATTATACAACGTCACTGTCGACCATTTCAAAGAATCAACTGGCATATGAATCATTTTTAACTAGCTGATGCCCGCGACTTCGCCCGCGTGGATGTCGTTTATTATATACTAAAACCTTACTCGAGAACCACTCTATCCATTGGTGAAAACAGCATAAAAATAGGTGCAGTAGTTTTTGAGTTTATCGCGTACAGGACGACAGTCAGACGCGGTGAAGGACTTTGTTTTATAATATGTAAGGATATATATATTTTTTTAATTCGACAAAATCACGAATATGTAAAAACAATTACGTGAAATCTGCCGCACTACGAAAGGGATTATGTATACCTTTGATGAAAGTTTAGCACTAGGATATATTATGGATTCAAATGTTGACCGTTTGTTGTTGTCGTCAGGAGTGGGCGCGTTCGCAGCCCGCTGGCAGGCCATGCGCGTGGCCGCGCTGCGCACGTGCGACGCGTACTGGCGCGTGTCGCGAGCCGCCGGTGACGTCAGCGGTGACGTCAGCTCGCGCCCCGACGTGCGCCTGGTCGCGGCCGGCCTGGAGCCGCAGATCTTCACTGACCTGTTCGATACCTGGACCGACCATGATTATGCTGCAGATGCTAATATCAACGTGAGTACTGTTTAATCATCACGGTTGTTGCAATCTATCTTTATGAAAACGGAAAAAATGAGGGTATTGCGGGAAAGTTGATAACGATCAGCCCTTTTTAACACGTTTATGCTGTATGATAATCGATGCTGGTTCTTGAGTGCCTAATATATATGTAAACTGGGCCAATGGGGTAGCTTGCTGGAAGCTTAGCCACGAGAGAGCGCTGAGTGGTCACTTGCCAAAGTGAATTAAATGCGACCAATCGGCGACAAGACGAAGCACTTAGCACTATCTGGCAGCAAAGTTTTAACAAGGGCAGTGGAATGAAAGTAACAAACACAGTCCTTTCAAATTTATTTTACCTTTGATTTTGCATCACTGCCGAAATTACAGTGATCTTGTTATAATAAAGTTGCTATTAGGTTGCTGCCACTGACAAGTCTATCAAAATTACAGTGATCTTTATTGCCGTTACAATAAGGTTTCTGTTCGGTTGCTGCTGTCAGAGGTAAAATAAGTGTGAAAAGACTTCTGCGCCATCTACGTGGAAGTAATTTGACAGTTTTCTTCCCCATTGTTGGTAAGTGTAAAAGCTCACTTTATCCATGCACTTTTATTGCGCATCTACTCGGTCTGAACGTGTGAATAGAGGTTGATCTTCTATATTGCTTTTTCTTTATTGGATGCTAATGCTGTATTCGCATTGGGGCAAATTGGTACTACGGGAAAATCTTATATTTTAATGCTACTGGCTATAGAGCAGTGATAGCCTAGTGGTGTGAACTTCGGACTGCCAAGTCATAGGTCTTGAGTTCGAACCCAAGCCACGCACCTCTGACTTTTCAGATTCATGTGCGTATTGTGTAATTATCACTTGCTTCAAAAACGGTGAAGGAAAACATCGTGAGGAAACCTGTCTGAGAAATATTTCCCAACGGCATGTGAAGCCAATTCAGAGACCCATTGGTGACTTTAAAACTCTGACACCAGGTTAGTCACACGAATAGTCTGTTTAGAGCATTATTGTACAAAATATAATAAATGGAGAAACGCGAAAATAAAATTCGCAAAAATATCTACAAGGCTTTGCGCAGACAGCTTATAAGCAGGCTGCTGAACCGATCTATTGGCAACAAATAAACGCGAGGCCTTTAGCCGTGGAAGGGTTTTTCAGCCGTGAAGGCGTGAAAAAGTAACAGACAGGCAGACATAGTTACTTTAAAAAAAAATCTTTTCGGTCGAGCTCACAAATTTACTGCTCTGTACAAATATAGTTGTACACACTGCTTGCTACACAACATGATAATTTGGCGCGGAACTGAAGTGGCCATCTTGAATTTTCAATACAATTTCACAAAACGCCTGCCCGTCAATGTCATTGAAGAGCCAAAAGTTCCTTGCAGCACCTTACTTCTTAGCTTGCCCCACACCGCACTGTGTATACCGCACTCACGCACCGTCTCTTGCAGCACGGCTACAAGGCGGGCGACTTCGTGTCGGGAGCCCACGAGTTGTCTCGCCTGACCAGCGTGGCCGCCGTACTGCCGCTGGCCGCGCTGCAGCGTCGCCCGCTGCCCGACCACGTCGACCCACACCATCTGGAGAGACATCTGGGGGCGTCTGATTTCCTGGTAGGTTGAGGAGAAATATCAGGAAAATATTAATAAATGTACCCCACAAAAACCTCTTGGAATACATTGAAAAGTTTATCCGCAAAGCCCTAACGTACATAATTATGGCCTTAATTAAGGCTATGAAAGTTGATTATTCGATTATTATCGATAACTAATGACTTCTGAATAGAGAATTTAAGGTTGAGAACTTATCAAACTCTACTTAACATTACTGGAGGTGATTCCTTCAATGTAGCCACTAAATTCAAAATCTCTTACGTTTTTTGCAAATTAATTTTGAATTTTGCGGCCTTTCATCTTCAGTAATGATAAGTATAGTATGACAAGTTCTCAACTTAAAATACTCAATTCAGAAACTGGGTATTAGGCCCGCTTATACCACAAATCAGGTATTGCGTTTAGCGCTGAACATATTTTAAAACACCATTCTGTGTTATCAACTTCAAACAGTCGACAGAAACAACGATGTTTTAAATGCATTTTGCGCTAAACGTATTTAGCGATTTGTGTTGCAATGGGCCTAAGGACAAGTTTTATGTAGGTTTATAAAGTGTATCTACAATTTTGTTTTAGGTGCTAGTGCCTCTGAAAAGTTGTTCAAATTGTAAATGTAAAATACATGCACTATAAATTTATTTGCACGGAAGTGGGAATTTTGGTGAAGGTTGTCAACCCGTTACATATTTGTCAAAAAACATATGTTTACTTTAAGATCCATAATGTTACAAATGCTTATAGAATACCTTATTCGGATTTCCAGGAGGCTTTTGGAATGACCAAAGAAGAGTTCTCGGTTCTCCCAGCGTGGAAGCAGACCAATATGAAGAAGGACATCGGTCTGTTCTGACGCGCCCCCGCGTCCCTGCGCCCCTGCGCCCCCGCGCCCCCGCGCCCCCGCGCCCCCGCGCCCCCGCGCCCCCGCGCCCCCTGCACCCTCGCGCCCGCCGCGCCCCCTACATTACATATTATACACATTTTGTACAACCGCAGCTCTTTCGTACTTTTTTACTGAACCATGTCGTCAAAGGATTTGATACAACTAATGTTAAGAGCACGCTTATATTCTATAGTAAAATAAAACGTTTGTACTACCGGTATGTACGTACCTAACGATGTATTCGCGCTCGTGATATTTTCATGTAACCGCCGTAGAGGATAGGCAAGTTTAGTGAACTGAAGGATTTGGACGATGGAATTGTTTATGGTGTTGAACGTTAGCCACATCCACGCCGCCATAACGAAATGTTTTGTATATAGTCGTTTTATTTGATAATTTATTCCTTACCTACCATTTTTGTCTCACTCTTTTAATATCGACATTTTAACTGCAATTCTAATGATTTTATTGATGTAGTGTTTTTGTAGTTTTAGATACTTTTTTGTGTAAACATGTCCGCGTGAATGTGGCTAACTGACTATGATAATACTGGTGATATTTTTCGATTCGATTGTAAGATACGACCGGGATGTGCGTCTCGAAGAGAGTAGTTTTGCTAATGCTAAATAATGTTTTTATCAATCGACGTACTACCCGGCAGTATCTATCGCGGAACGTTTTAGCATAAATGTCTGGTCAAAGTATGGTTATTTGTTATAAAGCGCTAGATTTACACAAGTAATTTACTACTATTGTATTCGCTTTAGGGGTAGGCTTGTATAGTTCTGTGGCGGTTGGAATTGTGTGCTGATCTTAAACTTGTGATATTGTTCATTTGCGTTAACTATGTGCTAATATTAACAGCGCTTTACAAAGCCGACTGTTGTTGAAATTGTTCGTAAGTAATTCCAATGCCACAGAACAACTATTATGTATATTTTAACACATCACATATCTACTCATTGCATCTTTTTATACTGTGCGTTAGGTGGACCATGATAAATTTTTAATATATAATCATGCGGTATTCCGTACTGTGTGGCTTGGCTTCGGGCTACTGAGGCCCTAGTGTGAGTGTCTTTTAACCATCTCGACTTTACGCATCGACCCAGGGGCGAGCATAGGGGTCAAAAAAAAAAAAAACTATCATCTGAACATAGTACCTCCTCCTTTTTTGAAGTCGGTAAAAATTAGGGCAAGCCGACAGATTTTTTACGATTTAAAAACACAGCCAAGTGAGGGATTTACGGATTTTCTTTGGTGTTCATGTTAACACCATTATTATAATTATGGTTAGAAAACCTTTAAAATGCGAAGAGTTTTACATATTTCAAGCATCAGTACGTAATTGTCGTAAGCGCCATCTATATTAACGAATGCGCGTAACCACACCGCTTAGCAGGACCTTTTCACCATAATAAATTCATATTCGCTTGTTACATGCAAAATTATTCTATCAAAAGCCTCTAGATGGCCCCAAATTATCGATTTGTTGTTCTATTAAAGTAACCGTACGCATTACTTAGTTTTATGAAATTGAATTTAATGTCGATTGAAAATGTTAAATGAGATATTACATTAGGTACATAACATTTTATAATTAATCATAATGACAATAGCCAACTCTAATCTTTATTTCAAAACACCTAGTTATGAACAATATCTTCGGTACGAAAATTATTGTGTTTTGTGATCTTGATGAGATGTATTATAATAAGATGGTTTGTTTTTCAGTGGTTTACCAAAACTACAATTGCCATACAAAAAACACTACCTATTATACGAATTTTGATGTCTTTCATGACACCAGATACCTAAGTTTGTCATACTTTTAACTAAACAATCGAATGCCAATTTCAATACTTACCTATATTCTTCGACTGACAAAATACTTGTCTTTATTTCCGAGTAATAGGTACAAATGAACAATTGGGGTTGATTACGGTGAAATAAACTTACTGTCAGAAAACTCAATGTATTTACATACCTTTTCGAACACAATTTCCGAATTCACATTTTGATGATAAAAACAACAGTATAATCACTTACTAAGCTTTAGGAATGACATAGCCGCAATAACTATCACATAATTTTAAATAATTAAACTAGGAACCTAATTCATTACCTCAGTTGGAAAATAAAATACTGATGTCAAAATATTTCAAAACAATAACTACTTAATTGAGTCGCGTCGCGGACTTACAACTCACTTTACGCGGGTCAACATCGTGGCTAGTGCATTTGCTCGAACTTAATTTGTTCACATTATTCAAACACACAATTCGTTCCATTCATAAAAACTCAAAAGCCGGGCTTAAATATTAGAACATTTTGCTAAATAAGTACCTACTAATAGTATCAACTACGTAAACATTTTCTATGCAAAAAAGGAGAGGTCCTTAAGCCTGCCGCCAAGCTAGCTTGTGTGAACGAGAAAGATATGCAATGTACTACAGACTTGATGTCTTCATTCATCGATGCTATCTCGCCTAACGCTATAGTGTTAGAGCGAGATCGCAACTGTGGCATCCGAGAGAGTTTGGCAACGGTGCGTGATGAAAACAGCGCGGAATTTTAAATACTTTGTTTGAGTACGTAAACCTGGCATCGTACTTATAGCTTGTACTTATAGTGCGCGTCTGGTGCAGCGCGGAGTTTAATGATATTATTCATACCAATTCTTGCGACATGAATGATTGACTAGGAAGTTTATAGGGGTACTTAGCGTTTTTTTTTTAAATTGATTGACTCAATTTTTTAAGGCAAGCTGGGCTTTTCGGCTTGTATGGAAGGAACGCCACTGCATCGACCGCATTCGGCGCTCCGATTGGCTCTTCACTGGCTTTCACTGGTGAAGGGCCAATCGGAGCGACGAACGCGGTCGATGCGTAAAGTCGAGTTGGTTAAAAGAAACTCGCACTAGGACCTCAGTACTCGAACGCGCACTTTGACTTTAAGAATATTAATTGTAATGGACTTTTTGTTGCTAACAGGACCATTTGACTTATAAATTATTGAGTGGGGCTCGTGTGTCGTTCACTTGTTTCATGCCAGTGGTGCTCACACTCACCCAGTCTTTTGTACTTTAATTTTGAAGCTGTTGGTATGTTGTGTACAATTTTAGAAGTTTATTTTTATATTCTAGCTTATTGCTTCTAGTGTGGAACGTCGTACGGCGACTATCTGGTTTGCGAAGGTAATTTGCCAGTATTTTAAGAATGTTACTGCCAATGAGTAGAAAATAACTCTTAACAAAACAGTCATACTTTAGTTAATTAAATACCAATATAAACTTATTTTATGTCCTAAATGCATTTACGGCCGCCAGTATCGTAGGCCTACGGTGACGTGAACATCTCAAATCCAATTTTTAATATTTTGCTTTGGTTGTGTTACTTATACCTAAATAATTATTGTATTTGAGGATTATTTTGTACTATAATAAATGATGTAATAAATTCTTAAAATTGATTTTGGTTTTTTTGTTAAAAATAACTAGGTACCTACCAAGGCTACCAAAGTGTAGGTACCCCCTTTTTTATGATTTACCTATAGATTTTATGCTGTGTCGCTGACAGCCAGCAACTTGTATAGTTTGACCTCACCGCTGAACCGCGCCTTAGGGGGGGGCGCCGTGAGCGGTGACGACAGACCGGCCTGACCACAGAGTATGCACTACCCTCCGCGTCTCGCCGCGCACATACCTAAGATACGACAAAATTATCGAGCAAAAGTCGACACGTCTTTTGTGTCGTAGGCGAGTAAATGGCGACAAACAGTCTATAGTTGACGCAAACTGAACACTGTTTCGGACTGCAAAAATATAGTGATACACAACCGCGACCGGAGAGACAACACTGAAAGGGACGCACTCAAAGGCATGACGCCCACCTATATAAAAATGTACCTACTCTGTGACGCCCACTGGCACGCTTGGTTTGTATCGAAAGTAATGACAGTCCTCTATTAGCGGCCACCGAGACGTTTCCGTGCTCTGTGAGGCTAAGAACTCACGGAGCGATTTTCACCCGTGAAAATCGCTCCGTGAGTTCTTAGCCTGACAGTACGTGAATCTGAATGTTGGTCACTGACAGCCTACGATTGTCACTGAGAATCGCTGACAGCCAACCACAGAGCCAATGACCAGCCGTCAACCGTTCACTTTAACGGTCAGGTTCAGACCGCGACGTGAAGTGACGCCACGCTGCGCGCTCTTTTTAACAGTTATCGAACTGTTTTTCTTTACGAAAAGGTATAATTTCAGTGTGAGCGTTGACACGTGTCGAAGTACGCTGAGATGCGCGGTGCTGCGCTACGTGTACCTAATTGTGTAGTAAATAAATTCGATATTGTATTGGATCATACAAAAGTGCGCGTCGCGTCGCGGCTCGGTGTGAACTGACCCTAAGCGACACCCATGGAATTAGTATGTACACCTAAATGAATACCTAAATAAAAGCGCACTGTTGGATTTTAACTTTCTGTGCTGAGCCGAGCGTCCATCAGCCTTTATTAAAAGGCATTCATTTAGGTCTCGCCTAGTGTTAGTGAAGACGGGCTACTGTGTGTGTAAAGTGTATCTCAGCTGAGAGCTCCTTAACGAATACTTAATTAACGACTAAGGGTCAACACAGACAAAGCAGGAAAATGCTCGAGCAATGTTTATTTATTTAGGATCTCCAACAAAAGACAAAAGATATACATTACTCATAATTAATGAGCTACATCTACCCCTCCACGTATAGGAGACAGGCAAGCACAATAAAGTTAAACCTAACAAAGTTGTAATCGTTTTAATGTCTTGAGTGATTTAAAAAATAATTCGTAAGTAATGTTTGAAAATTGTTAAACATTTTAAAGTACTTAAACTTATGAAAAAATAACATTTAGAGATACAAAAAATACTAATAGATAATATATCTTTCAAAGATTTCTTATAATTAAGACTCGCAGATGTCTGAATTCGTAGCTTTAGCTAACATGTTGTTTGCCTACCAACTTGGCACAGTGGCGCGGCGTAATGGAGCTTAGTTTTGAAGCCAGAGACGTAAAATAAATTATGGTTATACTATAATTGTCTCTGACCAGCTCACAAGTGTACTGCAATCTGTCGTATCACTCAACTATTTGTGAAGGATGATGCAGTCCAGGTGCGGTCGCAGCCCAAGATTTTGGGGGGGTCACCACTGGTGCCGAGACATATTTTTAGGGAAATGGTTAATTGATACGTACTTAAATCATTCAGTCTCGACAGCTTGAATGATTTTGGGTGGGGTCATGACCCCCAGGACACCCCCCTCGGACCGCCCCTGATGCAGTCTAGCTTCTTTCTATCACTGGCTAGTCTGCCATGCCAATCCAAAAGACTCAACCTAGTTACAGTGTATTGGATTGGCAGGCCAGTAGTGTGTCCATGTGATAACATTGCAACCTGTCATAAGCTTATGTTATTGATGAATAATTTATTAAAAGTCAAATATAGTTCAAAACAGTTCATTCAAATCTGAGCCGCTTGCGACTACTCGTGTATTTTGCTGCTCTGGGATCTAAATGATAATGATAAAATTACATACACCTGTGTACTGACTGAGGGCTAGACAGACAGGTGTTTTGTACGGTCAGCAACAAAGACGATTAACCTTTTTAAAATGCTAATTATTGAACTGAATATTCATACTAAATCTGTATTGATATTAAATTGTCAGCTCTATCATGTCATGAAATGCAGAGAAGCAATGTAGGTATCAATTCATGCGATGTTTTACAACTTACAGTGTAATTGAATTTTGTTGCCTTATATCCTATATTCATGTTTTGCCAGTCATGTTTATTGACGAAGACGAGAGTAGGGTCGTAGAAGTCTCCACGGTTGATAGTAATAGGCATTGCTATCAACCGTGGAGACTTCTACGACCCTACTCTGTAACCTGAGGCCCTAGACAAAGTGACATTCTATCAGCGATAACGATGATGGAAAAGGCAAAAATGTATGGGACTGACATGAGGTATCGAAAAGCTTAGGTCAATGCTGTTGCAAGTCGTTGTAAAAATAGGAAACGCGTTCGAAGCGATTGTCACTTGTCTAGGCCCTCAGAGGCCCTAGTGCGAGTTTCTTTTAACTATCTCGACTTTACGCATCGAACGCGTTCGGCGCTCCGATTGACCCTTCACTGACCTTCACTGGTGAAGGGCCAATCGGAGCGCCGAACGCGGTCGATGCGTAAAGTCGAGATGGTTAAAAGAAACTCACACTAAGGCCTCAGGTACCTTACAGATAACAGTAAAAACTGGGGGTCCACTGCTTGCACGAATTCGTAGTTTCAGCCGCAGTTACCAGCAGCAGCAGTTACCCCGTATCAACTACGGTCATAAGATTAGTTTTTAGCCCGATCTAAGAATGAATGACACCACGATTTTGACTTGTCCTTATTCTCGATGCGTTTCTACCCGTCCGAAAAAGTTAATTAATCAGGTGTAGGGCTTATTCCGAAGTTTCGAACTACTTTTGGACGGGCCCGTATCTTCATTGACGGACTTAGAGAGTAGGCCGCCCCCTGTAACTACGAACGGGGATGGCATGGACGATGGAAACTACACGCCCGTTGGCTACGCTCGCTTCCAAAAGAGGTGTTAGTTTCATAGTTTACAAGGAACTACACTATTCTATTATAACTATCGGATCGCTGTAAATCGGCCGGTAATATTTTGCAGTAAATTACAAACATTTTATGAAAATGAATTAGCAAGGCGCGTCGCGGGGCTGGGGTCATTTTTATTTCTATATTTTTTAAACAAAAACGGTCAATAAATAATTTAATAACAATAGTAATATTTACAAAATTGCACAAAGTGATTCTAAACTTATATAAATTAAAACTAATTATTATATCTAAGTTTCTTTAAGAGTTTCTTCAAGACAGCATTTTTCAATGCTTCCGAAGTCTCTTAGTTTAATACTCTGAACACATTTCTGAAGAACTTCTTTGCTCTAGACTCTAGAGAATCATCTACTTCTGCTTCGACATCATCGTTTTCATCACCAGCTTGTTCATCATCATCTTCTTCTTGGCTTCTCTTAGATTCTTCGTCATTAGCCTCATCGTCATTTGCCTCATCTTCATTAGCTTCATCATCTTCGTTTTCATCTTGCTTCTTCCTGGGTTCTATCGCATCTTCGGATTCTTCATCATCATCAACCCCCTCTTGGCGTTTCTTAAGTTCCTCTACATCATCGTCTTCCTCGTCTTCGATCTGGCGTTTTATACGTTTAAGCTCATCCTCGGATTCTTCGTCATCGTCAAGTTCTTCTTGGCGTTTCTTAGCTTCCTCTACATCTTCATCTTCCTCGTCTTCCATCTCGCGTTTCATACTTCTAACCTCATCCTCGGTTTTTTCTTCATCATCAACTTCCTCCTGACGTTTCTTAGCTTCTTCTACTTCTTCTTCATCGATATCCTCTTGCCTCTTTTTAGCTTCCTCGATTTCTTCCCCTTCCTGGATCTCTTCTTGTCTCTTCTTAGCTTCTACCTCTTCCTCAGATACCTCAACATCTTCTTGGCGTTTTTTACTTTTTTCGACTTCCTCCTCATCCTCAACTTCCTCTTGTCTCTTCTTCACGTCTACTTCATCTTCAGATTCTTCAACGTCCTCTTCTTGACGCTTCTTAGCTTCCTCTTCATTATCCTCAGATTCATCTTCCTGGCGTATTTTACCTTCCACAGTATCGTCTGTCACTTCCTCGTCATCAACTTGTTCTTGCTTCTTTTTGGCCTCTTCTACCTCATTCCCTATTTCTACCTCCTCTTGACGTTTCTTGACTTCTTCATCGTTTTCAGTCTGTTCTTCATCCTCATTCTCTTCTTGACGTTTCTTCTTCTTCTTTGATTCTTCATCTTCTTCATCGACTTCCTCTTCTTGCATCTTCTTAACTTCTCCATCATCCTCTGCTTCCTCTTCAACCTCACCCTCTTGCCTCATAAGTTTCTTACTCTTCTCCAGTAAATCTTCTTCTGCTTCTTCAGGGATTTCTTCCTGAGCTACACGGTTTTCTTCAAAATACTCTCCCTCTAATTCGTCAACGTCACTTTCTTCTTCTTGTTTTAGCTTTTTAGTTTCTTCTGCTTCATCATCTTCTTCGATGTCCTCTTGTCTTATGCCTTTGAATGCTTTTACGTATTTCCTGATTGCGTCTTCTTGCCATTCTTCACCGGAGCCTTCGATGAGTTCTTGGGCAGGCTCGGCTTCTTCTTCTTCTAGCTCTGGCTCATCTTCTGGCTCTGGTTGTTCTGGTTCAGGTTCTGGTTCCGGTAAGGGTTCAGGCTCGGGTTCAGGTTCGGGTTCAGGCTCGGGTTCAGGCTCAGGTTCTGGCTCGGGTTCGGGCTCGGGTTCAGGTTCGGGTTCAGGCTCGGGTTCAGGCTCGGGTTGAGTTTCGGGTTCAGGCTCGGGTTCGGGTTCGGGTTCAGGCTCGGGTTCAGGTTCGGGTGCAGGTTCGGGTTCAGGCTCGGGTTCGGGCTCTGGCTCCGGAACATCACAATGGCCGGGTGGGCTAGACCAGTCACATACCTGGAAAGCAATTTATGTTCGATTTAAATCTAGCTTTTCATTATTTTAAACCTTTTCTTTAAGTTTTACAGCATTTATTTTTCTACAGATTAACCAGCATTGATTAATACACACGCTACCTACATTAATTTTGTAACACACAAATTAATTATGTTAAGTACATAATTAATTTTATTTTATTTATTTATGGGATCTTTTTCTCGTTTTTTTTTTAAACTTCGTAACATCTAAGATCGTTCACCATGTTCTCGTGTTTCGCTGCTTATTTTGTTTATCAATAGTATATCGGCACATGACAAAAAGATAAAGAAAAAATGTCACACTACTGTTAAGATGTTGTGATAAAAAAGATAATTCTACAAAATACTAGCAAAAACATACTCGACTAACCGAATGAATTGATAACCTTGTAAAATCATTAAACGTCTCATCTGAATTGTATATTTTATACATTCTAGTTTTCTTCTACGAATTCCTCCTATAGAAGTTGAGGCTATAGGTAGTTACTGTATCGAGTTTAACTTTTGGAGGTCGGTTATAAAGCAATCTAAACCCTACAAGTAATATTCTGACCTATATTGCAGATTCTTTGATTTCCTACGAATTAAGAAGTCACCTGTTCGTGCTCATTAAACCAGGTCTCCGCAGGGCACTGCATCAGATAGGAGTTGCCGGCATAGCACTGGTAGTAGTAGAAGCAGGACTCGATGCTGGCGATCCTCAGGAAGTTCTCCTGGCCACGGCACAGTGTCTCCGGATTCTGTCTCACGGGAATTAAGAGGCCAGAGCAGCTGGCTACGGCCGCCGCGCAACATAGAAGCCAGAGAGCTGCTGGAAAATGAACGAGGCAATCAGTTTAAATAAGTTCTAGTCTAAGGACCAGACCTTATCGAAATAAGGACTGGTCCTTAGTAGCCCTAGACAGACAAGTAGAAAGAAAGTAGAGGCCTTTGCCATGTAGTGGTACATAACTGGCTTGTAATAATAATAAATAATCAGTTTCGAATATCTTAAAGGAGATCATTAATGCTGGGCTAAGATAAGAAAGTGCCGTGCCAAACAAAAAAATATATATATTCCTTTAGCTCTCTTTGTTCTCTCATCTAATCAAAGCCCAACAATGTGAGGACTGTAAATAATGTCCTTTTGGCTTCCTTTTTCTAAAATGACGATGGTATGTATAGTCGACCTCATAATTACTTTCCACCTTAAGGTTGAACGTCACTTATGCACGTCACAAAACGACGAGGTCTATTTTGCGTGCAAGACCAATGTGATATTTTGATAGTTTCAATCTTAATGAAGATTCAAATTAGGTACTTGAATGAAATTGTTTACTAAAATGGTAAAGCAATTACGAGGTCGACCATATCATCGGCAAAAACGAAAATTAAATTCTGAACGGGCCACAAAAACTTCCACCCTTCGACAAACAAGATAATTTTGGAATGAGAAGTTTTTACCACACGAACCGAGAATGTCGTGGAAAATACCCGTCGAATTAGCAAGGGGTAACCGATTCTTTAATTAAAATATACGATTTCCCGATATTTATAACCAAGTTAAAAAGTTTTCCGGAACGTTCAAACTCTTACTCACCCCGCCCTACTTATATAGGTAGTAAGGTAAGTATTTAGCACAATTAAAATCGAAGTTCTTAAATAAGTTAACCAAAAAAGTCATCTTAAAACCAGTATCAGAAAAGAATTTTCAACCAAACCACACTATTTCAATGAAGAATTCCTATTCTGGTACAGTATCGTTTTCGATTGATTTAGATAGGTAATTCCATCAACCACCCTGTATTCCATAATTGTATTATCATACGTTATCACTGTGGACTTGTCAATTTAATCTAACTACAATCTACATACCAAGATCGTTGCTAACTTTGCTTACAACAAGATAGGGTAGGGAACTAAATAGATTTCAGTTTGAAATTGAATGTAAAATTGGTTTTATTCTATCCAGCGTTAGGTTAGAGATATTTCGATATTTGTTTGTTCTAAAACAGTAAAATATTAATCCCTTGGATTCTTCAAGTTACATATTATAACAAAAATAACCGTAAATATTCTATGTATACCTATTATGTCAGTTTAAAATTATTTTAGTCAATTTTTTATTTGAATAGTTACTCGTAGTTTTAATCAGTAATTTAATTTAGCATGTAATGTAAATAGTTAGTATAGTTTTTCAGCTTACGTAAAATATTCTTGACCCATTTAAATATTTAAAATTACTTAGGTAGAACTGACATAATTTCTCAACAAACACACACAAGAGTACCTTCCTAAATATGTACGTTTTTTATGATTTGAAAGTGACCAACGTATAGTTTGTTAAAAATACATGGAAAAATGGTTCTTTTTAATTTCAGAAATGAGAAGTCGGTGTTAAGTTTTAATCAATTTGCCGCGCAACAACAAACTACTACCCTACATTACCTACATCGCATAAAATAATAATAATATAATTGTTTTATCATCCATACTCATACGCAGTATGTAGGTCTGTAGGTATCTATATAGTTTGTACTAAGTTAAAGGTTTTGTTAAACATCATGCATAACATGAGAACATACGATATATGAACTTACGTTACATAATCATAGTTTGAATTTAACTGGTATTTCGTTTTAATATAACCAGTCAATTTTTTTTTAAATTTCCATGTTAAGCTATTATGAATCAACATGTATTTTACCAAAGTCAAAGTCAAAATCAAATGATTTGTTTCAAGTATCTAGGCACATAAAAGGCACTTTTGAACGTCAAATACATAGAAATAGAACTGATTCTAGTTGCCCCTTCCAAAAGGTCGTTTTCGTATGGAGAAGAAAGAGCAAGAAACTCCACCGTTACTCTTTAAAAAAATGTTTTACAATATTTGGTATACATCAGTTATATAATTACATGTGAAGACGATGCACCAAGAATACATACAATTACTGTACCAGAATAAGTAACAAAGAATTATAAATGGAGCAATGACAAATAAATAAATTAAGTATATGATAGATACCTACATGGTGCTCACATATTTACAAAACATTGTAAAATTATACGAAATCACAATATTCCTAACAACTTACAAGTAATACTAATAAGACGTGCGTGACTTTAACTAATCATAAAATGTAAAAATCTATGTTATACAAATAATAAGTTATACAACTAGATTAGCAACCAGTTTGATTTTTCCAGAACCTACCTAACTTTTGAACACATTGAAAATTTCACTTACAAAAAAATAATCAAATTAACTTACTGTTCATTTTGACCGCACTGCTTGCTACTGTTGCGATCCTGTACAAAAGTAAGATAAACGAGCTAAAGCCTTCAATTTTATCGAGAGCATCGTATCAGGCAGTGATAACGGCACCCGATACTGTAAGATATACACAGGAGATATCGTCTATCAAACGGTTATCCACGGTAAAAGCGGGATGCTGTGACAGCGACTGACGATTCGAATGCAGGCTTTTGAAATGGTGAAACAATGCAATGATATTTGTATTAAGTATGGTATACTTTTTAATGGTAACTAAGTAACTAACTACTAAATAATTACTTTATTTATCTTATGAAATGAAATGAAATTGTTTATTCTGTAAATAGGATACTGGAATGACTTTTACACGTCATACCTGTATGACCGCGCGCGGTACACCCGCGTACCAAAAACCATTGTAGTTAATTAGAATGTCCTTGAAGAATTAAAAAAATATTAAAAATAAGCTAGATGAGGTCGGCGTTTCCTATCTGACTAGGTACGGTAGGTCTGAAAAGAAAGGCCGAAACAAACTCAGTGGCCGCAGTCTCTTTTAAAGGCAAATTTTATCGAAATCCATTCAGTGGTTTAGGCGTGAAAGGTAACATACATACAGACAGACAGACAGACAGTTACCTTTGAATTTATAATATTAGTATGGATAGTATGGATTAGTATGGATTATAACATAAACAGCAAGCAACACACTTTAGAACAACAAAAAGGGCACAAAAAAGTTGTTAAACAATGTTGATGTTGGTTCGCCAATATATTTTCCTATACCAACCAACATGCGGGGGATACAACATCGTATTATCTTTTCATTTTCTTGTTTCAGCCCCATCAGCGCCTTTGTGCCGTATTCTGCTTGAGCAGCGTTATTTTTTAAATTGACGAGGAACACTGAATATTTACGAGATACCCACAAAGTTATTATGTAGGAAGCGTTAGCAAACAAACGGAAAATTGACCGAAACTAAATTCAGCTCAACAACCGCTAAGCTACCAGACGGGCGGCGCGCGTGCTAAAACTTACCTAAATTAATTAGAAAGTGCTTGACGAATTAAACAAGCAACTCAACTAGAGTTTTTTTCACTTTCTGTCTCAATCCGATGGACTTTAAAGGCAATTCCTTATTCATTGCGAGAAAAAATAATAACGCAATGAATGTTGTTGAAATGTTAAAATGAATTGCCATTGTAAGCGCGCGTTCATAAGTCACTTTTTGTTGGAAAACCAGAAGGCGCCCTTCGTCGGCGCGACCCCATGTTTCGGTTCACCGAACAAAAAGTGACATATGAACACGACAATCACGTATTTGCGCAACGATAGCTTCTGGTTAGGACGCCGCCTATAAAGTGATTTTAATAATTTTCTGTGGTAAGTACCTAGTAATTATATCATGATTATCATCATCATCATCATTTCAGAAGAAAGACGTCCTCTGCTAGACATAGGCTTGCCCCAAGCACCGCCACTTCGACCAGTTATGAAAATTATGCCTACACAAAGTAAGTACAGAAAAAAAATCAAATCTGTATCTTCCAACCATCTTATTAAAAATATATCACGGACAATCAGTCGCAACAGTGAAACGCCACACTAAGCAATTGGTGCGTCTACATTATCTGAAATCTAGCCGTGTACGATGTGTGATGTCCACATGACCTTGCGACACTGTCACGCGAATGCAAACACGATCATTTGAAGGCAATTTGCAATTTGCCTCTTTTTCTTTGAATTGGATTGAATAGAAAATTGATCAGTTGTAATGCGGAAAAAAGAATAGCTGGTACCTGACCAGTGTTGTTTTATGTCGCACTATCTTTAGAAGACTAATGATTGTAGGTAACTAGCTTCCGCCCGCAGGTTCCCCCGCGCGGTATGTCGATAAAAAGTAGCCTATGTCCTTTCCCAGGGTGCCATCTGGCAAATTTTGTCGAAATCCGTTCAGTGGTTTAAGCGTGAAAAAGTAACATACAGACAGACAGACAGACAGAGTTAGGAGCTCGTGGCTAAGTAATAACAGCCGCACGGGACGATCCATCAGGTTAAGCTACGCTTGCCGGGGTTGATCCGTGGATGAGTCCGGAAAGCACGTCATGCCGTTAGTTCCGGCTGTCATTCGTAGATCAGAAGCCCGAAAGCCTGACAACCAGTCTTACCAATAGGTATCGTGTTACCCAGTTACCTACTGTGTTCTGGAGGTCAGATAGGCAGTCGCTCCATGCAAAATACTGGTATTCAGCTGCATCCGATTAGACTGGAAGCCGACCCCAACATAGTTGGGAAAAGGCTAGGCAGATTGAGACAGACAGAGTTACTTTCGAATTTATAATATTAGTATGGATAATACTCTTCAAGTACCTACCATATTTTCTCTTAAGCCTCAAGCTTATTATCTTCTTTTTCTGAGCGTGTCGATGGCAATCTAAATGGACTCGGCCCAGGCGTCTAGTTCCTTGCATACGACTGGACACGCAGGTCCCCCAACACTTAAAATAATTAGGCGTAGTAGGTACTTGAAGAGAAAAAAAATTGGCAATTGATAGGGCCGAAGAGAGACAACTGAAACCTAGCAAATGACAGTTTCAGTTGTAAAAAGTTTGATGGAGTTTAAAACCTACATAAAATATGCCCTGATCTTACCTAAATAAGTACTTTATTATTTTATTATGTTTTGGTGGCTTACAGCAGCTATCAACAAAGAAGTAACAGTTGACGACAAGCCACAGCAAGATAGGTTAAGTATTACGGAAGGGGTTTTCCACTGAAACATAATGTCGGGAAAAACAAAATATCTTTGTAATCTCTGTTATCGTAAATCGCTACGTCATGGAAATTTCGCATTAAATGACCTAGTATTTTAACACAAGCTGCGACCCTGATCCGTTCGCCTGACCAAAGTAAGTACCTATACAAATACATATTTATCTTTGTATTGTTATGAAAACATAAACATATAGGCATATAGGTAAATCGGGTTAATGATTCTCGAATTATAAAAGCGTACAACGAACAGTTCAAAGACGTCGCGTTTTTACTTTATTTAAGGACTAAGATTACTTTATTTAAGCACTAGGAATACATAAATTGTAAGTGAGTAGGTAAACATTTATATAAAGTTTTATCGTAGTCAAGAAAGGTTTGAGAGAAGACTATCGGTTCAGGGGGCCTAAAACGGCCACATTAGCAATTCCTCTAAAAGCAATTCATTTCCTGAATTATTATTATTATTAGTCAAGAAAGGTTTGAGAGAAGACTATCGGTTCAGGGGGCCTAAAACGGCCACATTAGCAATTCCTCTAATTTGACACAAAAGTAATTCATATGTGTGGACCATTTTACGAATCTCCATAGAAAACTGTCAAACATTTATGAATTATATCGTAATATGACTAGTACTATCGCACGCAGATCATAATTATTATGAATTGTCAGTTTGTGACATTTTACGATGATTCATAATATTTTCGTATTATGATTCTGCCAAAGTAACTGTTTTAAGCCCCCAGGTGGCATGCTCCACAATCGTAGCCGTTTTGTTCACAGTTTATATGGCAGACGTGTCACATCTTTTTATCACAGGACATCTTAACCTTTTCAACACGAATTCGTATACATTTTTGCTGTTTCAAATGTATGAAACGATGGAACGATGGAGGAATAGGACGTTATTTTCTACGATTTTTGTAAAGTCAAGACGGAAGAAGACCTCGTTGCCTTGTCCGTCTGTCCGTTATTGCGCATAACTCGAGAATTAACATGATTGTTTTTATTCTTAATAGATGCAAGTGGAACCTGTTGCACATCTATGCAATAATAAACATACCTATTTTTTTTTTTATAAAATACCTACTACTACTAGCTCAGACGTCCTGTTTTCTAGAACTCGATCGCAGCGCCATCTATCGGGTCCATTTGTGAATCTAAACCATTTAGCGATCCAATGAAACACACACAAAAAAAAAACATCAAAATCTGTCCAGCCGTTTAGGAGAAGTTTAGTGACATACCTGCAGACAAGATAGAAGAATTAATAAGTGTATAAAGAAGATTAGCAACGCAGCTTGTCGATAACAAGATTTTGGTATTCTAGTTGTTTTTTAGTTGAGTTTTTATTTACTTATTTATATTTTCCGAGACAGTCTTTGTGGTTTTTTCAGAAGACAGAAGAGACCTTATCTAAAAAAGCCTTGTTCTAAAATAGACACACGTACATAATAAATTAATCATTTCATTAATTTTCAGCCTATTATTTAATTAGAATCAGGCGATGGTCTATAATTCAGTTTTGATAAAGTTCCAGTGGCTCTCTCCATTAACTATGATAACAGTTCTGCTAATATACTTAGTAGTTCTTTAACTAATTCTAAGAAGTAGGAAGCTTTGCTCAATTTCAAGCTGAGTTTTTAATAAGTCTAGAATATTTTATATTTGTTCTGGATAAATGCATTCTAAAGGGTAGGCCTTTGATTATTTATATGTCTAGATAGAGTGTCGCGCTGCAAATGAACTACAACAAACAAGCCAACTTTGTTATGCTGGTGTGCGTGACAGCTACGTCTTACACTCGCGCCACGTCATTATGATTTTCTGGTGTGCGTTCATTTAGCGGCTAACAGTAGGACACTATGTTTTTCGACGTGTTCACAGCTTTGACTATCTATCTATACTATACATATTATTTATATCTTTGAGGTAGGCTTGTGTTCGACCTTTAAATCATTCATATGATTGTAAGCGATTATACGGTCGACGAAGGCAAACGCAAAACGCATTGCAAAAATCTGTTTGATTTATGCCCTAACACGTGTGACTCCGTATTTTTAATTTGTCTGTCTGTGGTGTCTTGTTTATACCTTTTTAGTCGTAGTTGGGTTTTAGTTTTTATTACTTAAATTTTTTTTTATACTGACGAAGTCTTGGGCGCAAATCTTTTATTACAAAGCAAGACGTTTCGAGTTGATCAATGATTTCTGTTGTCAGAAATCAACTCCGGGAAGCCATTCATTAACGAGATATGTCTGGATATAATGCTCTGGAGACTGGACCCGAGTCGTCTTGTGATCACGTCAAATAAAATGTCAATATGATAAGTGATACAACCCATGGGCGGGCTTGATTTCTATCAAAATAGACGTTAATCTTAACTTTATAATAAAAATGCGAAAGTGGGGTAGTTTTATTAGTTACTCAATCACACAAAAACTGCTGGACGGATTTGGATGAATTGGCACGGCACACAGGTACGTGAAACTTGATTTGCTGTTACAATGTAACACAATATATCTAAACTTTAGATAAATAACATCTATTTATACATTGTAACAGCGACTCAATTTTCACGCCACCCCTTAAGACCTAGGCCAAATATTTTTTGATACTTATTCGGATAGCTAGGATAGGAGCTCGTGGCTACGTAATAACGGCCGCACGGGTCGATTCATCAGGTTAAGCTACGCTTGCCGGGGTTGGTCCGTGGATGGGGGACCATCTTTACATACCGAGACTCCTCCGTGCCTCGGAAAGCACGTTAAGCCGTTGGTCCCGGCTGTCATTTGTGGATCTTTGACAGTCGTTACGGGTCGTCAGAAGCCCGAAAGTCTGACAACCAGTCTTACCAAGGGGTATCGTATTACCCAGTTACTGGGTTGTGGAGGTCAGATAGGCAGTCGCTCCATGTAAAATACTGGTATTCAGCTGCATCCGGTTAGACTGGAAGCCGACCCCAACATAATTGGGAAAAGGCTAGGCAGATGATGATTCGGATAGCTCATGACCAGTGATCGGAAATAGGTAAGCCTAATACATAAAGTTCAAAGAACAGAGATTTAAAAAAATACAGACGAATTGATAACCTCCTCCTTTTTTTGAAGTCGGTTAAAAAGTGGAGACTTCCCTACGACATTTTTTTTTTCTCTTCCTTTTCATTTCTTTTTAAACAATAAAAATCGTGCACACTCTTTTTTTTAAAACGCCGTACTGCGCGGGTTATCTGGTTAAATTTACATTCAGTAAGATGACGACATATCTACCGATTTGTATTTTTTTTTACATTTATTGATTCCAGCGTAACCATAACCTTCACAACACTGCCCTGGGCTCTGAACTAAGTTCACAATAACACACAAACTTTTTCTTCCCCCTGAAGTAGTGTGAAGTATTTACAGGTATAATTCTTGGAACCCCTTTACGCCTCGTCTACGGCGAGTTTTTATTTTCTGCAAAAATGCCTTTGAAGGCTAGAGGAGCTGTGATTCCCGACCTCTTTGACTTAGTTAAGGAATTTATACGAGTGTTGAACTTGGGAATTTAAGTTATCATTTCTATTTGATGACATGTCACGTAGTTCTAAACCTAGCTTTGATAACTTAGCTACGCTCACCTGATTTCTGAACAACCTTTTCCAAGATTTGAATTGTTGTAGAAGTTTTTAGGTCATAGCAAATCTGTCCTAGTTTAAAAAGGTCGGTATTCTAAGAAACCAGGTACTACGTAGGTTGGCAACTAACCATAATATTACAAATATTTTATTTTCAGCTACAAGAAAAAACCGTAGAAAAATAAAAAGTTCATCGTGAAGAAAATAATTTGCGACCAGCTTATGAGTTATTTGATCGTAAAAATTAAAACAATCTGGTCTGATTGCGTAGTTGTGCAAGAGTTCAACCCCTAACTGCTTTTCTATGTCCTCCTTAGAAAACAGAGGGTAGAGCTTGTATTTTTATAAATTAGCTATAAACATTACCTGCGGCGTTGCCATTTATATAAACTCGCGACAATCTAAGAAATCCGTTTTGACAGCTATAAAAATCGTTTGTGTAGCGATGATGTTAAAAAAGCTGCGCATGTTATAATAGGTTTCGCCTGTATGTGAGTAACGACTGGATTTTCATGAATAATTAAACGTGTGCTGGTTATCGTTTTATTGAATCTATTTTTTACTTTGTTATAAAAACTTATTTTTAAACACCATTAATTATGAAGGTGTACACACGGTTACACATCAAGCTATACATTTCCAGTTTATGCTAATCTCGCATTGTATAGAATTTCCGTACAATACGAGATCAGCGTATACTTACGTAGCTTTATGTGTAGCCGTGTGTACAAGGCATGTTACCTATACCTTTAACACAGTATTCCTTATAAAAACATTTAGCTACTGAGATTAACAATAATAATTACTGTATATATTTCTACTGAAAAGATATTACAGTGTAAAGAGGAAAAATCGAACTAAAAACTGTTTCACTGAATTATTCTGTACAGTATGATGTTTCGCATCTCGGCCACCCAACAGGGTGTAAAAAGACCCATCATATAGCCGTAAACTACAAATTCTGTACATCAAATAAAGTAACATAGCACAAAAATAATTGCTGGGAAACGACTTTTATTTTTGGTGTGAAAAATCGCTGTTTACGGTAGTGCGAAACGTAACGCACGCAAAACATTGTGTTTATGGGTGCATGCAACGGTTCAGAGTTTGTGGGGGTATTTAAAATTAAGTTATAACATTAAAAGCTTGCTTTGTTCAAAAAACGTGTGAAAAAGTTGGAACCTTCAATATCTCCGTAACCGGAAGGTTTCCAGGTATGGTCCAGAACAAAAAAAAAATCACAAATGACGTGAGTAACAAGCTACTTTTGGCTTCGTTATGTGTCTTTTTACAACCGTTATATGACTCTAAGTTACCAAAAAAAAACAATCAACTTAAATTTTTGGTGAGGCGTCGTCTTCGCGAACACAACGGATGAGAATCCAACGCAAAATCTCGCACTTGCCTGTCTTCGCTTTGACCGCTAGGTACACTCAGATAAAACTATCCCAAACAAGATGTTATTCGAATTTCCTTCAGAAACAACATAGACATTTTAAAACTTACTTCAGAATTATTAAGAAATTCATGAAGTTTATGAAATAAACACAAACTGCCCCGTCTCACAATGTTAGTAGGTACGCCTTTAGCAGCCATACAAAATCAAATCGATAATTGTATGAAACTTGTTCATCGTTTCACCCAGTCGCCCAGTTTATTATTTATTTCAGTACTCTAGGTTTCATGTGAAACTTTGATCGTTTTTCCTTCTATATTATTTAAGATTGATTACACCACTTTAAAACCTTGCTTTTGTTTGGATAATAAATAGCCCTTTGTTTATTTTATTTAATGGTAATGTGGAAACACGTGTTTTTTTCCACATTGTGGAAACACGTGTTTTTTTTGTTATGTTATAAGAACTTTTGATTGGCTCATTAGTCTAGGGGTCGTAAGCACAACGATCATGAGTTCGATGATTCGATCTCCAGGTCAGGCATAATGTTAAGGCTCTTACATACTGGGGCGATTCGTCGCGCGACGCGACGCCGCCGCATCGTTCGCCGTGAGAAATTGTTTTGTTAAAATTCGCGTCGCGCGGCGAATTGCCCCAGTATGTAAGAGCCTTTATTGGGGTTTTCCATTACTTATTCTGCTTATGGTATTTCTCAGATTGGTACTTTTAAAGAGAGTACCAGTTACTTGAGGTTTTCTTCATAAGGCCTCGCTAGATACTTTAGTAGGTACTTAGATATAAATTTTATGTTCATTCGATTGTACATTAAGGTACAATGTAGTTTCCTTTTCAAAATGATTGTCACTAGTTGTTTGCTGATTTCTGACTTCTATCTAATGGCACTAACCTGGGGGCCAAGTCTACTAATTTACAAACGTGTCAATGGTCTCACAATGATGAGTTTTTGACGTGTGCGTTACCCTAGCAAAATGTTGTCGAAAATGGACATTTCAAGCTTATAGATAATTAGCTGCCTAGCTTCTGTAATTGTTGCGCACATTTTTAAATTTGTTGCAATTATAGTTTTTTTTTAATTTCACAAAAACATTTCCTGCTGGGGTAACGTTTCAAACGTTACCGCAGCCAGACATTTTTTAAAATAATGGGAATATTGAAATAAATATTAGCTATATAATTAGTTGTCTAGACGAGGTAAATGTTGCAACTTATTTTTTTTTTTTTTTTACTTCGGCTGCCAAGTTATTCGAAATCCTGCTGGAGTAACGTTTGTGGTTTTGCTGGATCTCTGAAATGGTTAAGCGGATTCTAATCATCTTTTGTACATGACTTCTTAGGAATTAGTTTTAATTTGTTGTGCAATAAAAAAAACAAAATAATGCACCATCTATGGGGTATTTAATTAAATATAAAAACACGTTTTTGACAGATTTTGTATTACAAAATCTGTTGTGTCAGTTAGAATTTTGTGTCGAAATAAACATAAACAGTAACATAGTACTTTCTAAAATTCGTGGAAAAAAGAATGTTTTTTAAATTCATAGAAAAAGACGGACTTGAAATTCAAGAAGAGATGTTTTCAAGGGAAAAGATTCGAAAAAAAAAAACTGACTACATTGTTTATAATAATGTATTGTTTAGCTGTTAAAAAAATACATTATCTAATTGTTATGCAAATTGCAATATGTTTCGAATAAAAAAAATAAGTACTGGATTTAAATATTTTGCTTTTTGCCGAACATTGGGAACAAATTGACACTGACAGGATCTTTATATTGTAACAGTAAGGGTGATTTTCCTGGTGCAAGTGGTTCCACTGATAAGCGGTTGATTGTACACCTGTGTGTTATCTTATCACATCTTTACTTTTCGGATCGGATGGAACACAATGTATCTTATGCAGTTGCATAAGTAAGTAATATCCATGAAGACAGTCGGAATATATGATCTGTAACATCTACTCATGACACGCCATCCTTCGGTGTGAGCTGAGAATAATACTGCCGGATTCCAGCGAGGAGATTAGTACCACAAACTAAATATTATGTGCAGGTCTGCTCTAACGAACAAAAGCAAACACACGTACCTACATACAAATAGGTAGCCTAAGAAAATTATGCGATTCGGTAATAACCGTTTATCTTCGGAAATACGAACGCGCGATCATGAGTTTTCCTAACATTACTATTTTTATCTAAAAAAAATCTGGTCCATACTCGTTATTGGCTGCGAGGCAAAGCGAATTACATTGAGATTAATGCCATCTGTTGGTTAGAAGTGGTAATTTCTTCGATTGGCCATCTCTCCCGTTCAGCCATCTCCCGCGGGCTTACCCTAGAACTTTATTAACCACCCTTCATACCAACTAATTTCAACAGGGAGTTTTTTTATATCCATTTGTGGGAGCAAGGGTTTAATATACCGATCTGACGTCACACTACAAACATGACCTTGACCATGACCTTTTTTATGGTGTACATAATAAAGATTATTCTATTATATTCTATAACCTATCCACTTCGGTTCGATGTGGTGTAGGAAGATTTTACGTTTATTTGTAGAGCAGTGATGGGAACATGATGAATTATTTCTGTTCTGCATTTAAATAAGTTATCAATTTCAATGTAGGTATATTGCCTTTGGAGCTTCTTGTAATCCACGAAGTTGACAAAGGATAAAAAAAATCAGTCTTTGGGTTTCAGAGACGTTATCCTGTTCAGGTTGCGCGCCATAGATATAGAGTGTGGTATAAGTACTTATATTATGTAGATTATCTGCTGTCAACGTATGCTTTATGAAATAGCGATAGTCTTTGACAGTCACTTGTAAACAGGTTAACTATCTAATGTTGACGTTGTTGATGTTGATGTTGTTGTTGTATCTAATGTTGCCGTTTGTTGTTGTTGTTGTTGTTATCAAATGTTGTTGTTGTTGTTGTTGTGTGTGACAGCCGTTTTGTTGGGCTTCATTCAGTATTTGGATTGCAACAGGGGCCAGGTGGCCTGAGACTCTAAAAGAAATTCATTTCCTAAATCATTAGCAATTCCTCTAATTTGACACAAAATGGTGACACATAATAGCTGAATCGTTTGTATTTTCGACTCATATTTGCTGTAAATATTGCTGCATGAAAATGACTTAGTAATCCTAATCTTAACTAATAATATTATAAATGCGAAAGTGAGTTTGTTACGCTTCCACGCTAAAACGGCTGAACGGATTTGGACGAAATTTCGCACAGGGGTAGAACTTGACCTGGAAAAGGAAATAGGCTACTTTTCATCCTGGATCGCAGACGAAGTCGCGGGCAACAGCTAGTTGTTAATAAAATGACCTTAATTTAAATTAATTATTTTAAATTTTAAAATTAAACTTCAATACAGCAATTCATAATTTGTGGACCATTTTACGAATCTCCATACAAAACTGTCAAACATAAAAAATTGCGTAATATCTATTCTATTCTATTTTTTATTATGGCAAGCAAAGCCGATGTCGATCATTCTGCCAATGTCTTAAGTGAGTTGGAAAAGCAAGTGTGTACCGAGACAAAAAAATAAAAAAAATTAAAGATAAAAATCTTCAATGGTATAATAGTTGATCTTGTGGTGTAGTACTGGACAAAACAAACAAAAAGATAAAGTTACATTTTATATTATAATTGTTAGAACATTAAAATATACCACATCCACACAGACAGACTATTTAGGGGATTATATCATAATTTAATATTATTGTGACGGATGAAAATTATCAACGCCACAAGTAGTTCTGGGGAGGAATATGTTAAAAGGGAGGGGAAATTAATAAGAAGACCGATCTTGAATTTAAGGAGACGGCTATAAAAATCGAGAGAGGCGATGTTATTAGGACATTCAAAGAATATGTGATCTAGGGTACCTTCCTAATTGCACGCAAATCATTATGAATTGTCAATTTGTGACATTTTACGATGATTCATAATATCACCCTATTACGATACTGCCAAAGTGGCCGTTTTAAGCCCCCAAGTATAAAAAGTATGCATTCCCGAAAAAAAAAACCTACCTACCTACCTATACTCATACCTATTTAAATGTCAAATTAATTTGTAAATCAAATCTGTCGCTTCGAGTATCAGGAATATTGTAAAATTAAACTTCCAGGTCAACATATATTTTACCAAGTTTGTACGAAAAACAAGGCATTTCATCGTCGTTTACCTTCGTTACCTAACTACGTTTACATTAACAAAGTGTACCTTTTCTCCGGTATTAATACAGAAAGGTACACTTTCGAAATTATTTGGAATCCTATAAATTTTACTTGAAAACTCTTCGTTTGTGTTAATTATGCGTCCCAAAAGTCTTTAACGTACCGTACTTCATTCAAACAAAAATAAGTACTTCAATTCTGGATACTTTTTACAACTATGAAAAGAATTTCATGGAAAGGCTTCAAAAAAGTTTAAAAAAACGTTTATTTTCTTTTTAAGAATTGATTACCTACAGAATATATTATATATCGACGTCCTTAGGCATAGGCAGAATATGTACCTACTATTTTAGGAATTATTTACCTTACTATGACTACTGTAACGTGGTCGACTACTGTAACGTGGTCACTATTGTAACGTGTTCAATACTGTAAGGTGGCCGTAGGTGACTACTGTAACGTGGTCGACTACTGTAACGTGGTCGACTACTGTAACGTGGTCACTACTGTAACGTGGTAGACTACTGTAACGTGACCGTAGGTGACTACTGTAACGTGGTCACTACTTTAACGTGGTCGACTACTTTAACGTGGCCGAAGGTGACTACTGTAGCGTGGTCACTACTGTAACGTGGTCACTACTGTAACGTGGTCACTACTGTAACGTGGTCGACTAACGTGGCCGCAGGTGACTACTGTAACGTGGTCGACTAACGTGGCCGTAGGTTACTAACGTGATCGTGTGCAGGATGAATACCATGAGAAGTGCTGGACGTCTTCGTAGATATCAGGTCAGAAAATATGAAGTCCACCAGTAGGTAAATAATACTATACTTACAGCCATACATTAATACATTTATAATTAATACAGCCATTGTGAGCGGAAGTGACGCCAGTGTTGCTACACTTTATTAATGAGTGGTAACTGGTAGTGTTGTATCACCTAAAACAACTACCATCACCTATAAAATATACGTCGATTTGAATTTAAAACATACGAATATTAAACCAGTCATTGAACTATTCTTGTAAAGAACATAATTCTATTATTTCTATAAATTATTTAAATGTACGAGAAAACTCAGGACCTGTGAAGTGCGTTTAATCAAATTATCCAAAATTGAAAGGGCCAATGGCGGTTTATTTTGTGAATAACTATTGTTTGCCCAGCTAGCCCTTTGAAGTTTGTTGTTTGTGCCAGACCTAAGATCACTGAAGATGAACTTCGTTTAGTTTAATTATTGAATACAATTGGAAGAATATCGTCAGCCTTAGCCAAACAGAAGAAACGCCCAAATTGGCGCGTTATTTAAAACTTCTGAATGTATTCCTTTTCTTGATTTTAAATTAGGAATCATATATTTTCCAAGTGAAAACAATATCTTGATTTTAAATTATGAATCATATATTTTCCAAGTGAAAACAATATCTTGATTTTAAATTAGGAATCATATATTTTCCAAGTGAAAACAATATCTTGATTTTAAATTAGGAATCATACATTTTCCAAGTGAAAACAATATAATTATGGTATATACTTATGGTTTCTCTATTCTTCATGACAATGGGTGTTACATGGGCGTTGACATTTTTGATATGACCTTTGTCTTGTCCGTCCATGTTTATTTTAAGACCCACTCAATGATTTTCGTATATTTTTTGGTACTGAGGAATATTCAATGGCATACACAAATAACTACGAGCACATAGCGATTTAATAAACTTTTCAGTGAATCTTCACCGCCTGACTGTCCGCACTAGGTGCAGTGGAACTTAGTTTTTCTTTGTCATCTACACCCTTTGAGACAACTGATAAACTTGTGAACGGCGCCTTCGATGTCTGATCGATATGACGAAGTAACGGACAGGAGAAATAACGTGGCAAGATAAGATTTTTTCCAACTTGAATGGCATTCTCAAAGTAAATTTATTTATTCATCTATTTATATTTTATTGTAAACCAGAAAACACAACAAAAAAAAACTGAACTGAACTGAATTGTTCATTCTATACTGGAAAACATCTGAATGGGTAATTACTTATTAATAATTAAATATTAATTATGATATTGTGGTGGTCTGCTCGGCATTCGAATGAAGGAATCTAGTAAAATATCAGCTTCAGCTATAACGGCACAAATTATTTGATATAAACAACTGTAAACAACCGTTTAGGTGCAATGACATCGCATACGTCCATCGTTTGTCATATAATTTTTTTCATCTGTCAAATTCTACTTTTTTTTTTCCAAGTGTTTTAATGTTCATTTTATGTATATTGACACCACTGTGAAAAAAATAGATTTAATTTTGAAATATTGGTTCTCGTTTTAATATTGAGCGTTGCAGTCACTTTGACCTACCGACCTGAACTACGGAACATTTTAATTACACTTTTATTTCAAAAAAATATTTTTGAAGGCCCGCTACTTGAAACGACTCTCTTAAAAAAAAAAAGAGTTGACGAGAGCGAATAAAATTGAGCGAAATGAAATTCACTGGCCATCATAATGTACCGTTTGGATTTACTTTGCGTAAAAATAAGGTAAAAAAGCGTCTCAAAAACCCACCGCATTTTCCTAAAAATGCAATTATGAAACAAGAGGATATTATATTATCTGCGCTATATTGAAGTTATTTTAGGCTCACTCTACGAACCTTGTTGTTAACTTTTAAATATTCGTCCTTTTGGAGAGGTGCAATTTATAAGTACGGATACTGTGCTGTTTTTGGGATTACTAAACTTTTCACTAGGTTGGTATTTAGGTAATTAGATTTAACCAAATTAATTAGATTTAAACTACTTAATCTAATCACCAGGTTTCAAGTACACTGCCTACATACCATGAAATCGCATTCCTGTTATGTTCAATTCACTTAGATAGAAGGCAGTATCAATGTGCAGTCGGTGCTAAGCGCCGCTTTTCGCTCGTAAAGACTTGAGGTAATAGAGTCTTGGAGTACTGAGTGGATGGACTGTTAACATCGCGACACTCGGGACCTTCGTCGTGTACAAAACGAAAAGGAAGAACATAACTTTTTTGAGCCAGGTTAAGGTACAGTACACAAAAAAAACTTAGTTATAACTGTATGGCGTTCATTATGTTTAAGCAATATTACAGTGGTTAGTTTGTCAAGGACTTTCTAATTAACTATAATGTCTTCTGGCCCGCGCGCGGCCCGTCTGGTAGTTCTAGTGCCTGTCATGAGAATTTTTAATAACAGCTTTTATCAGCACATATGTATAATGATTTATGCAGGAGCATAGATCGGTCACTTTATATTATATTTATTTACACACACACAGAGCGGTTTATTTATAAACATAAACGTTGCTTAAAGTTAAGTGAAGTTCAAACGTCATAAATGGTATGGTTATACGCAACTTTTTATAAATAAATCCCTTTCAAAGAAAAATATTAACAAATAGCAAGATCATAAATATTTTTGGCAGTAAGCTTAGAAAAACTATACTTTCAAAGTACTTAATTCAGCTTATAAATATAATGCGTGCTTATGCTCCATTCGTTACTCATCCGTGTCCAATCATCTAATTAGATTGCTAAGGCGCCCACAAGCCGCTCTACGATTGCTTAGACATTCAACCTTGCTGTTCAAATAAATTACTAATAGCTCTAATTAAACAGTTTTAAATTTCAAATTTTATATTTTTAAAACCTCATTGTGGTGTCAAAACGTACCTACAGACGAAAAATGTTGTGGAATATTGTGTTATTCGAACTCTTTGTCCGCGTTTGTGCCTTCCACACATATATATTCCCGTCAACCTTCAAAGCAAGAGTGAATAGGTGTCTTCTGGGCACGCTCATTCCATCGCAGTCCTCGTCCATCACTATTTCACTTCCATCAGGCGAGATCGGAGTCAACATTATGAAGGGGTCACTAACATACATTGTCATAATCATATAAATCACCATGTTATGTATGATTGAAACTGCTATCACCAATCATAATGGTGATCGCATCATAGTTTGTATCAAATTACATAAGAGCTACGCTACTATAGTTCCTTAGATTTTCATGTCAGCCATGGATGATCGAAGTGTGTTGGACAATGGAATGCTGCTAATGCCTATAGGCCGCCCGCTTATCTGAGACCGTTCCTGAGGTAGCTGCGCGGTGCAGGAGCGGTGACAGTTGTCTCAAGTTCACGAATCGCTGAGCTCTCGCATCACGACACCGCACCCCTCCCGCACCGCACAGTTTCCTCAGGGACGGTGTCTCTTGACGTCAAACCTTCTCCAACTCTGATGGTTATATTAGTACTGAAGATACGTTATCTCACTATTCATACAAATATTCTGCGGAATACCGCTTGGTATTTTTCATTCCCCGATATTCGAATATCGTCTATTTCTGAATAGGCCTTAAGTCGCCTTTTCGGAAAGGCCAATTTTCACTGGGAATTACCAATAAGTACTCTTATATGTAAACGTTGCCACAATCTGACGTAATACATGAGTTTCAATGTGCAAAATATCTTGCATTACATAAGTGTGTCTGACGGGTGACGATAAATATCTGATTTTTATTGCAGTCTGGCGGATTTAAGTTTTCCGGAGACGTATCTGTATTGAATCAGACTTCAATAGTAAAGTCACAACGCTACTGGAATCATGCAGTTTCTTGTGTAATCATTTTAATGCAGGTAAGACTGTTATGAAATACACGTTGAAATACACGTAGGTACTGTAACGCTTGGGAGCGTTATCTTGGTGTGAGGGTGTGTGTGAGGTGGCAAATCCAAAGACGGCGAGGGTTCCAAGGGGATTTATTATAATATTTAATTTATAAGAGACGCGTACACTGCTCGGTAGCTAAGACTAGACTGATCAACCAAAACAAAATGCATTCCTAACATATTTTAATCCAAATTGTTGGAACGTTCGAAACACAGGGCTGCCCTCTAGCCAGCCTGTACCACGCGAGGTTGCGCCTCGTATCCAAACTCCTTAGAGTACATAGTGAAAGAAAAACGGCATTAAACTTGGAGACGAAACTGAATACAATAGAAGGTGATTTTAATTACTTAATTTATCAATTATGTGGCATTACAAAAGCATGCTAATTTCAAACAAAATATGCTACTTTTTAATAAAAGAGTTTGATCAGTTTTCACACACGGTGACCTTGCACGGAGATATTACAGCCATCATTGTCACTCATTCAATTTTATACGATTAGAACAGCACCCTAACTGCGTAACACACTTTCAATCACAATCTGAATGATTTTGAAGGATATTGCTAATACATTGCTTCATATATTAGGAAAAATTGGCTACTCAACATCATCGTAAATAACAAAGAATTTTGTTGAACTGTCAAAATGAAAGCTATTGCTACTGTAAGTGTGTTACGTAATTACATCGCGGTTTATCGGACATCATTCGAAAAACGTGTTCTACTGAAAGGTTGTTAGGTATTATTACATAATAATCAGTTCAAGTGCACCCAATTTCTGAAAGATAGTACTCGTAGTTATGAGAGATAAGACTTTTCGAGATTCATCTGAATCTACTGTCATCTTTACATGTATTTTACATAACACTCAGCAACTGTTTCACGTGCACTTTCATTCACGACAAGTGTGACTAGCAACAATGATAAGATATTCCCGATTTCTAAAAACCGGTTAAGTGCATGTCGGACCACGCACAATGGAGGGTTCCGTAGTTGGGATGAATTTATGCCAAGAACAAACTTAACATTGTAATTGAAAAACATGTTCTCCCATACAGAATGTATGGGAAAACATGTTTTTACAACTGCAAATTTAAGTTGATCGATTATTACTCGGTAACATGTGGAGCCTACGTAGCGGTGATAGATTTCCTTTTTATTTCGTTATACTACTGCCGTGATTTTTTTCACATATCCAAAACCAACCGTTTAGCTGGCAGGTGGGGGGGGAGACACCTGACTCTAACAAAAATTAGCACTTTCAAGCTTAATATTTCGCAAACGGATCCCTGAATCCAAAAATGGTTTTCACGAACCACATTATTTTTAAACGATATTTCCAACGATACCCCACATGGATCGACGAGAAAAAAGAACCATCCCTAATTTACGTGTAGGGGAGGTACCCTAAAAAAATATTTTCTACGATTTTTTAACACTTTGTCGGCGTGATTTATATGTATACCCAAACCAAATTACAGCTTTCTAGTACCAACAGTCTCTGAGCTAAGCCGCGGACAGACAGACAGACAGACGTTTTACCCTTTGGGTACGGAACCCTAAAAAAAACGGTCCATTACTGGTTCAAATCAATCATTCGTATCTTCGTCAATACAATTGGTGGTATCTAATAATTATGATATGGGTTATGCACTTACTGCAGTGTAGCTACTTTAAACGTCGCGACTACAGAAAAGCATTGCTAGGAGACCATTTCTAAATGTCCCGTCTCAAGTTCTCCACTCTGCAATAGCATAGATTTTTTTCTTTTAAAGAACCATTTTCAAGATTGTCTTTAAAGCTTGTATTTACTGATTTTCATTTGTTTTTCATTCTGCATTATTTTACGATTTATTCCGCATTCGCCTCACGAGGTTTGCCATATTCCTTGTTCGCCCCACATTAAATTCCGTTTTTGGTCCCGGAAATAGTTTGTTTCATTTATTTATTATTTTAGTTCTTAGGTTTATGCTAGCCACGTGTGTAGAAAAGCTTCTGATATATTGTGTTGAGAAAATAAAAAGTTAAGTCCACGTGGTGTCGGCGAGTGTCTTTTAATTGAGCCATTTGTATCTATCGGTGACGTCGCGTGCTACACAGGAACACCAACTTGCAATATTGTGGGGAAGGGCTGCCAACAGCAATAAGAAGTATTATTATGTGGAAATATCGTCGGCAAAACGGGGAATATTTAGGTAATTGATCCTCTAAAACCGTTTTTGATCTACTTATGATCGCCTTTTTAATAATTGATCTTCTTTTAACTTGCTGGTCTTTTAAAAACTTTAAAGGTATACCGTTAAACTTGGTCGCATTAACCAAGCTAGAGCACCCCGACCAAATGGGTTAGGATACGTTAGAATTGTGACCGTTTGCAGCAGCCGACGGTTTTCACATCCAAATTGATCGCAGTTACTACGCTAGGCGTACCGAAAGACCTAGTGTTGGAAGGCCTATAGGGTGAACCGATGACCTGGTGAAGGCCGCAGGAATCCGCTGGATGCGAGAAGCATAGAACCGGTCGAAGAGGCGGTGCTTGGGGCAGGCCTATGTCCAGCAGTGGACGTCTTTCAGCTGAAATGAAATGCTGATGAAGACAGGGCTGGGGACAACACAAAAAAAACAATGATTGACTATATAACGTATCGATTAGTATTATAAAGAAATTAGAATGGAAATTATTTTGGAGATCGATTAAAAGTTGTATAATCAGTCGTGCACCTTCTCTAGCTGTGTCCGTATCTCCAACTTTCGAGTCGCACGATCCCAATATTTCGTTTTAGCACAATAAGTATTATTTTCGTCCTTTTTTATTAAAATTGTTTCACGAGTTAGGTAAGCTCCGAACAGCCTGACTGAGTGACAGTTTAAGTTTCCTATTTTGTATACAAGGTGTTATTGAAATAACTGGAAATCTGAAAAAGGGTCATTGTACTCGTTATTCTGAACAACTTTTACTTTATTATGAAACCAATCCTGAAATTATGAAACAGAAATCAGCTGTTCCGACAAAATGTAGGGAACGGCTAGCAAACAGCCCACAATCGCGAAAGGGGAAAAAAAAAACACTACTTGAATTCCTCCTTAGAATAGAGTTAGAGGATGGACTGTGTGAAAGATAATATGGCTAGAAAGTGGGTGACTACCGAAATGACGACTAATAGAGAAGTTTGGAAGAAACGGACATGTTGCGCTGACCCGGAATAAAGGCTCGTGCACGACAAGGGTAGCGCTGTTTGCACAAGCTTTAAATTGGGATAAGGGCAGGAGAATGATAGAGTATATTTATTTGCATTAAAACATGGTACAATAATCCTCTTAATAAATGGAGTTACGATCTACATGTCTTGCCACACACTGGCATACAAATATTTTACAGAAAACAAGTTCCTTATAATTATGCACCCAGTAATAACAGTGTATTTATAGAGTCATTATCAGTGATCGGAGTAGGTAGATTGAACTGGGGCCATTGATCCGAAACGTATACATTAATATAGACATTCCTCCGGAATTGGTGGATTATTAAAAAAAACCGGAACTTATGTAGGAATTGTATTCTGCCAGAGTGGAAGGAGTCATTTGATGATTTGCCATCCTCAAAAAAATCGGAAATAGAAAATCGGAATTCGATTGTTTTTATTATTCAACAGATAAATAATGAATTAATTTAGTTTTGATACCTTCCTTTAAATTTTGAATTGAATAGTAATAATACTCGTATCACTACCAACATTAACAATATTTAATTGAATCCGGAAATACCGGAATTACTTTCCGGAAAAATGGCTTATCCATGTTATTCTTTCTGTGTGCATTTATGATACAAGTACCAAAAATCAATTTACCTACTCCAATCACTGGTCATTATACTTACTAGTAAAAAAAAAACATCTTAAATTTTTACAATGTTTATTAAATGTAGGCAGCACCTATCTAAATAAATATCATTAAAACTTAATAGCTATAATTAGTTAAGGGTTATTACCGTAGGTATAAGTAGGTACTGTGAAACTAGTGAGGTTATAATAGCTGGTTTATTTTTAACAACCATTCGTCATTTTGACGTCGTTCACGGAACTAAACAAACAAACCATTCGTTTCACATCTGTAATAAAACATCTGATCAATCAAATCTATTCTAGGACCACACGAGGAAAGATATTGATAAACCAGTAATTAAAAAACCCACCCTAATTTCGTAACACACTCACGTTTCGTGATCAATCATAATCTGAAACATGCTGAAGGCTATTGCTTATCCATTGCTTAAAATTTTCGAAAAAAAAAATGTCTGCTATCAACGTTAATAACACAATGAATGTTGTTCAACTGTCATAATGAAACAGATAGTGATTGGTCGTGTGTTACGCAATTAGGATGCAGATCGTAGCCTAATTAAACTTTCCAAGTGAATCATCGATTTTCGGTGCATCGATTTTTACGACGACGTGACTTTCAGGTTTGCCAAATTTCGATGTATTGGTCAATCCGCTGCTGACCCGACACGCACTGGGCCCGCGTGGTGGGTTATGGCCCACTCCCTCTCACAGAGACGAGGCCTTTTGCTTGAAAATTATTGGTATTCAGACTACTGAAGCAAATATTAAAATAATATTGTTGAATCCAGAAGGCCTTACACGATGATATGAAAATATTTCCATTAAAATATCAATAGTTTATCAAAAAGTATGTAGATAAGAAACAGTATCAAGAACATGATAAGGATCTGCTGAGCACTGATATGTATGTTTATTTTTCTCAAATATGTTTGGAAATTCGAGAATTATTTTGACAACCTTCTTGGAGATAAATCGAAATTGCTGTACTGGTCAAAAACAAGTGACGATGCGGCCAGCAAAGTTACTATCAAAATCCATATCTGGCATGTTTAGCGGCCAAATAAATTACTATGAAAACTCATATCTGTCGTGTTATTAGAAAATAGAACGAACTTTTTACTTCTTTTTACACATGGCAACCAGGGAAGTAATTTATCAAAGACTTTATTTAAATTTCGATTTGGCTTGCAAAGAAGAAACAAATGAACATATTGGCGCATGAAAAATTATAGTTGTTCGTCATTGATTCTGGAATTTTTATATAATTTACTCAGTCTGAATTTCCAAACATTATTTGAGAAAAGTACCATACAAGCCTTGGCCGCAATCAGGAAATACGAAACAACGAAGGGGCGGAAGGAGCGACTGCCTTTAATAATTAAAGTGCCTTTTATCTGCTTATTTGAAATAAATTATTGGTCTTTGACTATTACTTATAAGGAATTTAAAATTACCACACATCAAAATGACCCATGACCCCCATGTTTGTCTCTGTATCATTCAAGGGTTGACTGGTAGAAAATGCCTACAGCATTAAGTCCGCTTCTGTACATTTGTGTGCTTAAAGTGTTAAATCCTTACATATTATAAAACAAAGTCCTCCGCCCCGTCTGTCTGTCGTCCTGCTCGCGATAAACTCAAAAACTTTTGCACCGATTTTCATGCTGTTTTCACCAATGGATAGAGTGGTTCTCGAGTAAGGTTTTAGTATATAATAATAACCGACATTCACGCGGGTGAAGCCGTGGACATCAGCTAGTAAATAAATAAAATGAAGTGGAAATTGAGAACCTTATGTCCCTATTGACGCCGGTTGATGTGCTAAACTATGGACTAAGTGTTTGTCTATTAGGATAGAAAGCCAATTTATACCCTATTGTACGTAATAATTAGTTCCAAAATAAAATTAATAATGTCTTAAATATCTGAGGCAACCCTACATTGAAGTAAGAACTAGGAAGTGCACGTAAGACATTGATTGTGAAGCTAAACACACACTACTGGAGAATCTGAAATAGCCTGGATTATTTGTCAACTGTTGCACTGAAACTGAAATTTTCCCGTTCTCTATTTTAAGTTATCAAGAAACAGCAGCGAGTACTAGAACTGTCTAAAAGACAGTTCTCGCGGTTTTTTTGAATAAATTGCTTTACATTTTTATTTTTTTTATTTTAACATAATTCTTATAATTCCTACCAACTTATACAGACAATTGTAGTTGTATAACATAAAATCACGCCTGTAATCTCCGAAGGGTTAGGCAGAAGTCTACCTATAGTAACACCCACATTTTGCCAGTTATGTTTAATTCCCATGTAACAAGGTGAGCCTATTGCCATCAACCGAACACAAATCCAGCCTCCGGGCTGCTAATAAGAAATTCCTGATGGAAAACCCAATAACACTTTGCCCGAGCTGGGAATCGAATCCAGGACCTCATGCTCAGCAGTACCTAACGCTTGCCAACACTAGGCCAAGGACGCAGTCAGTTGTATTTTAACTTTGTATAATAATAAAACTGTAGCCAATAGACTTGCAATTAAAAATTAAAAATTAAATTAAAATAAAATTTATTCAAGTAAAACAATAAGGTAAAATTATGATTAACATTAATTACAAACGAGGTAACTTTAATTCTAGCTGTAATATAGACCTGCCTGATCTAATTAAAAGAGCAGTGGAGTTATAGCCTAATAATATAATTTCCATTATGAAAATGTTACCTATATCGCGAAGTATTTTAACTACCTATATCCATATCAATACAGGATTGGTATTTTCAATTAACCCATAAATACTTCTAGAAAATAGAAAATTTACTGTTAAATTCAATAATAAAGTTGGAAGGTTATTGCTAGATTGTTAATTCGTTACTAGGAACTGTAACGATAGTTTCCCACAAACGGATCGGATACAATGTTTATTTAGTAAGTGGTGGTCAGTAGTTAAATGTATGATAAGTGGTTGCTACTAGTCGTGAGCGAAGGGGCCCAATTCTACTAGTGGTAAACTTGTTTTTTCGAATCGAATTACTTCGAACACGTTGTCCCAACACTATCTTACTGCGATGCCTTGTTACATACTTACTCAAAAGACCATCTTAGGCAATAAGCTGCATGGCCCTCAAACGGCCTTTTTTTTTTTTTTTGAGGGTGGGAAATCATCCAATGACTTCTCCCGCTCTGGGCGGAGCGGAAGGGCGTGTCAGACTTTTACTGACTAAAACCCACCCGTGTTCCTTCATTTGCCTGTTGCCAAGGTCCCGGTATCCCTTTCGGACTTTCCCGCAACCCTGGCAGGCATCGGTCCTATTGGACCCCGTCATTTTTGCTGACATCTCTTTGAGGCGCGCGTGGAACACGACGCGCCATCGACCCGGGCCTGGTCCTTATCGGACGGCGAGCTGCCCGTTGCTCGCCGTCCGCAAGCCCGCGCCTATGGTGGCCGGAAATCCGCCTGGGATTCCCGACGCCCAGGGCGTCTCCAACGGCGGCGGTTAGGGGCGTGAGGGCGCAAACTTTGCCTTTCCCTCACGCGTTCCGCCTCCTCCTTCGCGAGCATTACTGCTTCGCAGAAGGAGGTGACGGCTTCCCATGCCCTCTCGCTCCGTACCATGGCCTGAACCAGGGCCGGACGCGAGAGGTCACCGCCGCCAATCGCCTCCGCGAGGACACGGCGGTGCTCCGCCCAAGCAGGGCACACCTCAACCGTATGCTCCACCGTGTCCTCCGGGCGATCCACACAGTGGTGACACCCGGGCGTTTCCTCCCGCCTAATCCTACACAGGTACCTCCCGAAGCTGCCATGTCCGGTGAGGACCTGTGCCAGGCGGAAGGTGAGGACGCCGTGGCGCCTCTCTATCCACTCCTCAAAGAGGGGACTTATCGCCGCTATTGTGGCGTGCCCAGCCCTCAAACGGCCTGACGAAAATTATGTCTGAACTGAGATTGTGACCTCTGAGTTGTTCAGGTGTTTATTCTCACTAAAAACATTTTTTTACGTGTTATATAAATAATGAAGTTTCATCCAATTCACTGAAATCATTATTTTATTCGCTCTTTGCAGCCGAATACACGTTATTGCATTTATTATTAAACAAATTTTAACAAATTTATTTAATTAATTTTAGTTGCGCCCCGAGCCGGGTTTTTATTGAATCTTTGAGACTATATTCTATGCAATAAGTATCTAAGTAACGTTACATCGAACTAAAATGTCGTTGCTGTAACAAGCATCGCAGTAAGATAGTCTCGGGCCAACGTATTCAAATTAATGAAATTTAAACAAACTTTCGCACGGGACAGTGTTCGGGAATGGTCCGAGTACGGTTTGAAAGGTCAATCAAGACAAAACTTGGCATTCAAACTCAAGTTTTAACCGCTGATTGGCTGACAGAAATACCAGCAGCCAATCAAATCACTTTCGGAAACTGAGTCCTAAGTGACTTGTAGCTAAAGCGACTCTGCCCCGGTTGTTTTGTTTCGGAAGTCAGATGGTATAAAACTGAAATGCACTTAGATGGTAGTTAGACTAGAAGACGATTTAACAATACTAGGAAAGAACTAGTGGATTTTGAGGGGTTTATTTATAAACGTAGCTTAAAGTTAAGTGACGTTCAAACGTCAAAAATGTATTGTTAAACAATCGCTAATCATTACTTAACTTTAAGCAACATTTATGAATAAACCCGAGAATGTACAGCTTTTCGATAAAAACGCGGGTGGCAAAACATTTGAAGACAGGTTTTTAACAGATCTATTGCTGTCCTCTCCCACAAACCGTTTCGTTATTGAGCGCGAAAGAGACAAATGCAGCTCGGACTTATTATTTCTACGAAATCATATAATTTTTCAAAACTTTGATAATTTTTGCTATAATAAAAAATAAAAATATAATTTGTTTATTTATAAAAAGGGACACGTTTACAATAAATACCATAAACAATTTAAAATAGAGCACAGTTGCATATTTGCCTGAACTAGGTTAAACCTGTGCTAGAAAATGCATAGATACTTATTTTAATAAATTAACAATGAGTACAAAATTAAAAATAAATTAAAACTCAGGTAGGTACATAAAAGCAAAAAGGCATGTTAGCGGTTCTATTTGCAGACAACAAGTAGATCTTCCGTCTGTGCATAATCTAGGGTTAGTAAATAATTAAGAATATTTTTTTACATATAAAGTAATTTTGATAAGTCTGTACGTTTTTCTTTTATTTTTTGAATTCGTTAAAGTTTGCCAGATGTCTGATTACGTCACTATAACCGAACAATTTTAATAAAATTAGAAGAGTTCTAGTTCTTATAATAATTAATTTAGGGATAACACAAAACATGGAATATGGTAGTAGTAGATATGGTATTTTTTAAATATGGTGAAAAAATATTTCCTGTGGTGACATTATCCAGTGAAGAAACTCGCGTATTCCCGTTCGTCCCACTGCCGTCGTCCCACTGGTGGGACGAACGGGAATTTAATATAATTTACGATAAAACGAATGATTGAAATACTCTCCTGAATTCATGCAAGCCTAGTACTTTTTGTTAGGTTAGGTACTGCTCATGCTCATAAATTGTGCAAAAGTGCTTTGCTCAGAATACCGTCTTGTATGCATGCAACGTACTACAGAAATAAAAAGTATCTATCCTATGTCTTAACCTAGGTCATGGTCTACCCATGTGCCAAATTGAATTTAAATCATTTCAGCCGTTTCAGCGTGAAACTGTACCTAACAAATACACAAACAAACTCAATTTTGCATTTATAGTATTAGTTAGGATAAATAAGTGAATAATTGAACAACAACCAAACTCAAATTATTCAGTGGGACCAATGGGAATTAAAAATAAAATGACTAAATCATTCCCGTTCGTCCCACTAACAAAATCAGTGGGACGAGCGGGAATAAATTTAATATAATTTATTAAATTCCCGTTCGTCCCACCAGTGGGACGACGCCAGTGGGACGAACGGGAATACACGAATAAACTGAAGAATACACGTATTGAGACAACGCCGCCCGTGCACATTACAGCAGCATCGGGCCGCTGCGCATCGTATTTTTATAAAGAAAAGTGCGGTGCGGCTCGTCTGCGTAGTGCGCGATGGTTCATAGTCATACAAACTGGACGAAAGTTATGTAGGGGGATTTTTACAATGCGTACGGCCTGCCCAAATCTGAGTTAGTCTTAACAGCATGATATTTAATAGCGACTTCACGCTTTTAGCGAACGTTATTTCAGAAAACCCTAATGAGGGTTTTCTTGGCGTTGTGTTGTTTTCTATATGGCAGCACTGAGACGTTAGGTCCGGTCCTGTCAAAAGTGTCAAAGCGCGTATATTTTCTTTAGACGAAACTGAATGATGAACGTCATAATATAAATTTTATATTCACTGTCGAAATGGAAGACCTCTTTGTCAAAGTGGCGCCAACTTCTGGCTTGAATTTTCATGAAAGCCCTCATTGAGTTGTATTTGTATTCGGTTGTATTCGGTCGATAATCCCCCAAATCATTCTTACAGCTGATTAAACCAAAGCCAGATATTATCTTTTATTCAGAGAATAAAATTGACGTCTGACAGTGTTTGTAGAGAAAATCTGTCAAAAATGTATTATTTATTCGCTGGGTTAGACTTATACTAGATATAAAAGGTTGGTCGAACTGGCCCTTACAAAGATAAGAAAAAATGAAGAAAAAATTACTAGCATGTAAAGATATACCTATAGTTATTTTTTAACTCTCCAAAGGTTGAAAGGTAAGCCCTATCAGTCACGCAGGTGTTCGGCCGCACTTCAGCAACATGTGTTGTTTGACGTATGTTTGCCGCTTCAATGGCGCCTAAATATGTGTTATTTCGACGCCATTACTTTTAGAGAGCTAGTACACTTGTCCGGCTAAGACTTATTGTATTTAGTCTGTGTGACAGTGGGTTTGAGAGGTAGGTACTGATGCATTTTGGTTTGTAAGCATGAGTCAAAATTATTAATAGAAAAAATATATATATAATAATATACCTATCTTTTTTATAACTACATTTTTTTAAATATTATTTTATTATTAATTATTATCTTTAGTTTTCACAAAATATTGTTGTTACCCCTAACTAAGTCAAAATAATGCAATAGAAATAAAGAAAGAAAAATGCGTTTATTGGCATTTTAGCAGAAAAAGACACCTTAAAACTATAAAACAGAAAACAGTCATTACAGTGCCAAAAGGGTCTCAGCTCAGCATAATGCCAGATGGAAACACAAAAGTATACCACCTGACGCTGATTTTCAGCTGCAACCCACGAGTGTCATACGCTAGAATATTATTATAATAAATTAAAAACTGATTATTATAGGTAGTTGTAGGATGGATCCGTCAACGGGTGGGTACTGGTTAACTGGGGATCAAACTCACGTACCTTGTCAGTCAATTCTTAATTCGTTTTTTTTTCAAACTCAAACTCAAAGCATTTATTTCAATTAAACCATTCACAGGCACTTTTGAATTGTCAAGGAGTCGGTCAGTCAGAAATATGAAGCTAGTTGCCCATTCCAAAGCGTAGTAGGTACCTATGGAGAAGAACAGGCAAGAAACTCCATGGACACTCTTTTAAATCAAAATATTGTTACAATATTTTGGCTGGCCAAACGAACTTTGTCACCACATAGTTAACAAAACTGTGGCTAAGTAATAACAGCTGCACGGGTCGATTCATCAGTTAAGCTACGCTTGATCGGGTTGGTCTGTGGATGAGTGACCATATTTACATACCGAGACTCCTCCGTGCCTCGGAAAGCACGTTAAGCCGTTGGTCCCGGCTGTCATTTGTGGATCTTTGACAGTCGTTACGGGTAGTCAGAAGCCCGAAAGTCTGACAACCAGTGTCTTACCAAGGGGTATCGTATTACTTAGTAACTGCACTGTAGAGGTTAGATAGGCAGTCGCTCCATGTAAAATGCTGGTATTTAACTGCATCCGGTTAGACTGGAAGCCGACCCCAACATAGTTGGGAAAAGGCTAGGCAGATTGATTGAGTTAACAAAACTGTCAATTTCATTTCAACCTGTAATTTAGGATATATTTTATTACTAGCTTTTGCCCGCGGTTTCGCCAGCGTGGAAATCGGAAATGATCATACTACAGTTATAAAAAGTATAATATGTCCAATGCCAGGTCATGGTCTACCCATGTGCCAAATTTTATCCAAATCCGTTCCACCGTTTTAGCGTGAAAGCGTAACAAACAAACTCACTTACACATTTTTATTAAAATTAAAATAAGTTAAGATGAATCTAACTAAGATGGTTTCTCGATTAATTAAACTATGTTAAACTAAATGCAATACTATGCTCTGATAATTGAACATTACAAATTCTACAAATAATGTATAGCAAGTGATATAACTTATCTTTTCACAACTTGCAGCGCTGCCGCTCCGCTCTAAAGAAGTAGAGCGTGAAGATAAGTACCTCACGTGGTCGTATTTGTTACTCCCTCGGTTATTGACGACAGACACAAAGTCTTTCCGATGCTCACTATTGATAGAGAGCTTGTTTGTTTAGTAGTTGTCAGTACCATAATAACTTTAGAATTGAAAATGTATGATTGTCTATAAGCGTTTTAGACTGATTTTTCAAGATTAATTATTGCTAGTCATATATTTAAGGTGTGCAATGGCTCATTTACACGGGACCCGTCATTGACGATTCGTCAAAAAAACTATACGTCATGACGGCGGCAGCGCGCGGCGCGGCGTTCACATTGCATACAAAAATGAGTTTTTCGCGATTCGTCAAAATATCCGAATAGATTTTCACACTTGATTCAGAGTTCAATCTTGGAAGAGAGCATCATTATTTTTTTAGTTTGCATGCCATACTTACGGTTGGAAGTATGATTACGATAAAAACTTTATTTGTCACCGACATTAAATGTTAAATTATTCTGATTCTGAGTCGTATACTGGAAAGTTTCGTACGTCTATGATTGCAGCATACGAGCGATAAGATCAACAATGAAAACGACATGAACGCTACGATAACAGCAAACCCACGGATATTATCACACCAACAATTATAATGCTACGTAGGTCAATGCTACGACAATTTGTGCTACGTCGGCTACGCGCTACAGCAGTCAATGCTACGGCGTAGCAATCAACAGATTTTCCCACAGAGGGGTATGTAAGTAAGTTTTAAGTTGTAAATTGCAGGGGTGTTGTGTTAGTATCCTTAATTTGAACACTACTCACGTGTTTCATTACATAAGGCAGAGGTGTACCTATAGTACACTCACATGTCGCCTCGAATACGACAAGCCTTATTGCCTTCAACCGGGCACCAATCCAGACCCCAGGCTGCTACTGAGAAATTCCTGATCGAAAAACCCAATTAAAGTAGACACTTTGCCCAACCTAAGAATCGAATCCAGGACTTCATGCTCTGCAGTAGTGCTTGACAAACCTCGACCACTAGACAAACGTGGCAGTCCAGTCTTGTAATGTCTCTGTCTATATTCCAAGTACTAATTGGCTGTATGCATAATGATTTTGTCCATATTCCCTCAGTATTGGACGTGCTATTTGCATGCTAAATGTAACAAGTGTATACCTCGCAAGGAAGTTCTGAGTTAGCATTATTCAGACAGTTACGGGTCATTACTGTGAGATTCGTGGAATGTAGTTCTGGGGGCTTAAAACGGTCACTTCATATTATGAAAATATTATGAATCATCGTAAAATGTTACAAACTGACAATTCATATTCTGCGTGTAATTCATATTACGAAATAATTAGTTAGGATAGATATTTGAGTCGTTACGGGTCGTCAGAAGCCCGAAAGTCTGACAACCAGTCTTATCAAGGGGTATCGTATTACCCAGTTACTGGGTTGTGGAGGTCAGATAGGCAGTCGCTCCATGTAAAATCTGGTATTCAGCTGCATCCGGTTAGACTGAAAGCCGACCCCAACATGGTTGGGAAAAGGCTAGGCAGATGATGAGATATTTGGGTCCTAACCCACAGGACCTTTGTTTGAAACAATTGAATGGAATTCTAGTGTCACTTTTTGTATAGTAAGTGCTTATGAGAACTAATAGAAGCTTTATTACCGTTTAAAAGCAAGTACATGTACTTACGAGTATTTATTCCATTTTAATGCTTAGTAGCTCTTCAATTATTTAAATTACAGTTTGTCTGAACGGTATTTTCAAAGATGTGCCATTTAAACATACAAATTACACCAATTTGGCATCAGACATTCAATTTACATATTTTTAATTTTTGTTGGTACGTATCTCCTTTTATTCCCGACGAATGGAAAATAAAGTTAAACGCAGATTTTTGGCAGATACGATTAGTACAGGAATAGAATAGAGGAGCTCGTGGCTAAGTAATAACAGTCGCACGGGTCGATCCATCAGGTTAACCTATACTTGCCGGGGTTGGTCTGTGGATGGGTGGGTGACCATCTTTACATACCGAGACTCCTTCGTGTCTCGGAAAGCACATTAAGCCGTTGTCACCGTCTTTGACAGTCGTTACAGGTCGTCAGAAGCCCGAAAGTGACAACCAGTCTTACCAAGGGATATCGTAATATTGCCCAGTTACTGGGTTGTGGAGGTCAGATAGGTAGTCGCTCCATGTAAAATACTGGTATTCAGCTGCACCCGGTTAGACTGGAAGGTAACCCAACGTAGTTGGGAAAAGGCTGGAAGATTGATTGATTAGCACAGGAATGAGGAATGTCGTTAAATATGCCAAGAGAATAATGCTTTGTCCTTCAAGTGATAATTGAGAGATAAGATTTTTGTCTCGGTATTTACTGTGTCATAAACCAATTTTCCTACCTATAGCAAAACTAATAATCCACTTATTATCAAACTTATGCTCCTAGTATTATAAAAAAGTCACTTGCAAGTGCCAAAAAAATCTAAATATCTCCTACACTACACAAGTTAGCTACATGAAGTAAAGAAAAATCTTGAAAACAGTTTCATAGGTGTTTTTATGCGCTATTAAATACACTTGAATGTTGATCATTACTTCAAGAAGCTATCTTGCATGGTCTCGAAAATATTTTAATAATAATAATAACTTGTTTGTTATATAACATAACATCACGCCAGCATAGTCCTCGAAAGGTTCGGCAGAGGTGTACCTATAGCATTTCGCCACTTTCCTCGTATAATCTATACTCTATACTAATATAATAAAGCTGAAGAGTTTGTTTGTTTGTTTGAACGCGCTACTGGTTGGAATAGAAAATATCTTTTTGTGTTGGATAGTCCATTTATCGAGGAAGGTTATAGGCTATATAACATCACGCTACAACAAATAGGAGCGGAGCATAAATGAAAAATGTTGCAAAAACGAGAAAAATGATTCCTTTTTGACAGCTTCCGTTGCGTACGCTGCGTAAACGGTTTAAGTTACGCAAATATCATGTATGATGGAATTGTTCCCCTAAAAAAGTTCTAAACAAAATCCGCAACAGCATATGTCTATCTTTTAAGATTGACTCATTATAACCTTTTTGTTATGGTAATCTTTGTTCGAAATTAATGCATTATTTCCAAATCTCTTAGGTGACGCAGACGAAGTTGCGCGGCTCAGTTAGTAATTCGATAAAAATAATTTTAATTCAGCCAGTGTATTGGGTCTCCTAACCTTATCGTTCATATCTTGCCAACCTGTTGCCAAAAGATTAATTAATATGCATTTGGACTAATTAAATGAGCTCCCTGAATCTTTTAGATGCAGGTGTCGCTGTCAACTTGAATTATCATCAAATCTCTTTGAAAGATAAAAAAGATTAATGACACGTCATTTTGGAGATGTCATTTGTATGCAGACATATACAGCACCTTCAGATATTTAGAATTCAGAATTTTTGCTTGCACAGTAATTTTTGCTTTGCACGAACGGAATATTCCTCGAAGCGCACCAAAAATATTCCTCGAAACGCACCAACGATGAACCATAGAGAAGCGAGCGAAGTGTGACGTAAATTAGAACGATTTTATATTCGAAAATAAAACTTTCCTATAGCACTATGGTTTTCTTCACGCGGCATGTAAAGTGCTCAGCCAGTCGTTCTACTAACAATGTTATGGACCAAGTATGTCTAAAATAAAAGATTTTTCATTTTTTACCGACTTCATTATTTAAAACAGTATCTACTTATCAACCTTAGATATCGAAAACCTTATGTCAATTCTGTTGAAAGTCCTTGTAGAAATATGAAACGCTTTCGAAGCGATTGTCACTTTTCTAGGCCCTCAGTGTTGGAAAATTCCTAACGTTATAAGCTGGTTATGCACAACTGAACCACGTTAGTGTGTGTTACGCTCACATCACGTATTTTATCGTAATAATGTTTCATAATGAAGTTCATTTAACTCGAGGAGCTCGTGGCTAAGTAATAACAGCCGCATGGGTCGATTCATCAGGTTAAGCTTCGCTTGCCGGGGTTGGTCCGTGGATGGGTGACCATCTTTATAAATCGAGACTCCTCCGTGCCTCGGAAAGCACGTTAAATAGTTGGTCCCGGCTGTCATTTGTGGATCTTTGACATTCGTTACGGGTCGTCAGAAGCCCGAAACTCTGACAACCAGTCTTGCCAAGGGGTATCGTATTACCCAGTTACTGGGTTGTGGAGGTCAGATAGGCAGTCGCTCCATGTAAAATACTGGTATTCAGCTGCATCCGGATGGACTGGAAGCCGACCCCAACATGGTTAGGAAAAGGCTAGGCAGATGAATGAAGTTCATTTAACAATGAATCGATCGAGCACTCGATAACAAATGGGTTGTCTATGGATGACTCTATCAATCGATCAGAAATCGATTGGAAGGTTAGCACTTCATAAACAGGCTGACTTGTTGTTGTTTTGCAGGTTATGTATTTACACAAAGAAAGGAAGAATAACATTTATTTGGAAACAGTTCGTGAAATACAAATAACAAAAAAAAAAAAAACTACAATGTGTGCCTCATCGCTAAGACACTGATTCATCCACACTTAGGGATCTCGCGCACTAGACGGCCACGACAGTAACCAGTGGTCGCAGCGACCAGGTAAACTATAGAAATCGATAAGAATCGCACACTTGGTCGCAACGGCCAACTAGCCGCAGACCATACAATACCACTAGACGGTCACGACTGGCCGGAGTCGTGGCCGTCTAGTGCGCGAGATCCCTTAGTATAGTTAAACGCGAAATTAGCTCTGTCTGTCTATAACCTTTTCACGTCAATCCACTAAACCACTGGGTTATTAAATTTTGCAGAAAAGTAACCTGGGACCTCGAGCGACATAGGCATAGGCTACTTTTCATCTTAGATATTTAAATTAAAAAATGAATTCACGCAGACGAAGTCACGGGAATCATAACTGTTTCAGTACTAACATACTGAATAAAATTAGAAACACACCGACCTATTTGTTTAAATAAATTCAACCTATATTTACTAGAAAATATAATCTGCGTCTAATCACTCCGCAAGTACTCGTGTACTTATAGCACGTGTGCACGTCGTGTGTAACTGTATTTTTTTATGGTTTATATAATATAAAATATAGAGTATTCTATTATATTCTCCATCACCTATATTTTTGGTCACTTTGGTATCTTTTTAATCCCAACCAAAAAGTAAAAATAAGTGCAACTGACTGAGGATATAAACAATGCGCATAAACAGCTTGAAAATATAGCGGGGCGCCGAACCTTTAGTAAAAATCATACACTTTTCTTCGCTTTAAAGTTTTCTTTCAAACAATTTACATTTAAATCAGGCACAGCGATCTCTTAGACACGCGACCAAGTATTTTATAACATAACTTGAACCGCTATGGCCTCAAGCACTTTGTAAATCAACTTGATGACATCTCGTTGCATAAATAACGAAATATTCTGTAGAAACTTTTTGTGTCAATATTTATTTACATCTAGTTATGAAGACGGTAATGAATTTGTCCCTTTTTAAGTGTAAAAAAATGTGTAACGAGCTATATAAATACTTGTGAAGAATAATTCCTAAACTGCTCCCGGATTTCTGTTTTGTAAGTTAGATATTTCGTTGACTGTCTTAGTGAAAATGAAGCGTAGGTTTTAATTTTTTCTTTGAGATTTATTTTGTTTGGCTGCCTACAAAACACACTGCCGAGGACGACGTACTTATGATGAAAACTTTGTAAAATTATTACTTTTTTTTGTAAGAGTAACTGTGGTGTTTCTCTCTGGCTCTTCTCCATAGGAAGCGACTATTTAGAATCGTGACCTAGCTTCTGACGTTTCATAAGTGCCCATAGTTTTATGCGAAATAACAATTGAACTTTAATGTTGTTTACTCAGGCCTCGTATGTAGGTATTCTCATCGTCATTCATTTAACAACACATCGGGGAAATTCTAATGTTAATTAAATTAATAAAATAGTGTCATGTGTAATGCCAACACAAGAGTTGAGCTCCGCTGCATTGAGAGGTTTCCCAAACCTTTTAGAGTAACACGAATTCTCTATTTAGTAAACGGAGTCTTAATAATTAAATTTGCGAGTGTTGCCTTAGTTTTGAGGTAGTTTTTCAGATAAAATGCAGAAAAAGCTTTGCTTACCGACTGGATCCTAGTTACGTTTCTCATTTTAGTCAGTTATTTGTGTTTTTCATAGTGACTAATTAATAGTTATCTTTAGGATTTTAGCGATGTCTCTTAAATAAGGTGTATCTTTTCATACACGAAATCTCTTAAGGGGTCATTGTACTCATCATTATGAACAACTTTTGCTAAGGGACGCGGAAAAAAAATCAGCTGCTCCGTAGATTTATGTTCGCATAGCTCGTCATAATATTACTATTATTACTACTTTTAATTTCTGTTAGTACTCAGTACCTGTTACAGAACTCGTTTTGAATGTTTCTAAATTAATTAACGCCCTATATTTTATTACATCGTCTTTATTTTGTCATTTGCCCCTTTTACTCTTTTATAAATTCATGAACAGACTTCAAAGGATTCTTTCCGTTGCAACTTTTCTCGAGCAATATTTGAAACGATGCGAATGACGACGAAAATGTTGTATATGATTTCGAAATAGACTTGTTTTTAATGAAACATTTCTGTCAGAGTTCTCCATTTCAAATTAAATTGTCTTATTTTATGTTCCATGTGCTTTTAACGTCATTTCCTCATATAATATGACGTCATATTAACCCGGAAACGTACCGAAAACGGCTAAATTGCTGCGGAAAAAATTAAGACGGTATTTCAGACTTTTATTATGTACTAACTGATGCCCGCGACTTCGCCTGCGTGGAAGTCGGTTATTATATACTAAAACCTTACTCGAGAACCATTGGTGAAAACAGCATGAAAATCGGTGAAGTAATTTTTGAGTTTATCGCGTACAGGACGACAGACAGACGCGGCGGAGGACTTTGTTTTATAATATGTAAGGATATTGATCAAGGGACCACCTTCGAGAGGTCAGAACTCCAATAAAATGAAATCCTGGCTGTACCTACCTCATTAGTATCTAGTGTCCAAAACTTGAAGCAAATTAAAACAAACTCTAGGTAGTAGTCAATGTCAGATGCATATCACAAAATATCCTATTTGAACAAGATTATTCTCGTAATATTTCCATTCACCTATTTAACTTTTCAACGCGCAAGAAATCTCAATATAGCTCGGAAAACAACGAGGAATACGTAGTAAGTGCATAGGGGGACAGAAGGGAACATAAAGAACACAGGGAACAAAGACCAAGACTTATTGTCTCGTAACAATGGAGCAAGTCCATTACCTGCTATGCCAGTTATTTGTGCCGTATTTGTCGCGAATCAGTGTAGGCAACTGTTTGTTAGACTTTGTTTTAGTTTCGCACACTCTAGCTTTCATTCGAGAGGCTGATCGAGTGTGGCCTGTCGTTTTCTGCACTTCAAAAATTATAGAAGGAACTTGTGTTGGAAACTTTGTTGCAATTTATGACGAAAACTTGCTTGTTACGTTGAAATTCGTTATCTTATTTCATTTTCAAAACGCACATTTCCGTATGTAATGGGGTGCTTATTATAACCCATATTAATCCATCCATACTAATCCTTACTAATATTATAAATGCGAAAGTGAGTTTATTCGTTTGTTAGTTACCCTTTCACGCTAAAACGGCTGAACGAATTTGGATGAAATTTGGCACAAGTGTAAACCATGACCTGGAATAGGACACTTTTTATCCCGATATTCCCACGGGATCGAGTCTTACGCGGAATGCACAAATCTCTCACTTGTATCTTCTATCAATAATTGTTCACCACTTCTGTGGCGAAGACTCTCGCCAGCCGGCAGTACTGAGGACTGGAAGGGTGCCGTGCTCCTACCACCATCAGCTTGAAACCCTCCTGGCGCCCTTCTTAGTTAATTGTGTTTTAGTGCCAGTGTCACTGCCGCTTAGGCTGGCACATCTTTAGCCATTTTAATAAACCAGTGTAAAATCTTTGAATAGTTTCACTGTCTGAGCACCCGCAATATCTAGTACGTAACATAGCACAATAGAAGAATAGATGTTTTTAGTTGGTTGATACAAACTAATCACATGAAACTAGGTGGCTGCCTCATTCCCTGTAGGTACCACGAGAGGCGAATAAAGTAACACACAACATAACACCACGCCATCTTTCGCAAAAGGGTTAGACAGAGTCTGTCTGATTGACTCGTCAGCCTATCGCAGGCCACTTCTGGACCTAGACCTCTCCCAGGCTGCGTCACAGCACCACCCTGACCTGTCCGTGTGTGTGTGAGTAAAGTAGGTACTGCTTGAAAATTATTTTTTACATTTTCCCGTAACAAAAAAAAAACAGGATAAAAACAAAGTTCAGGCACAAAAAACAAAATAAACATAAAAGCAGTTAAAAGCTTTCGAGATTAATCCGTTAAGTTGTTGTTCGAGGAATTTACCTTTAAACGTTTACAAAATTTTTTGGGACCGTTTCCATGAATTTGGATTAAGTGTTTATGAAATCGATACCTTTTTCTACCAATGGTTCATTGATATGTTAACAAGGCTGCTGTCATCTTGGCGATACTTTATTGATAAATCATAATAAGATTATTACTGAATTTCAGTTTGACTTGTTGTGACAGTTTCAGACTTGTATCAGTCGTTTTGGATAATTTATAAAGGACCGCGTGCGGCGTGTGGGACCTGGGAGCTTAAAACAGTCACTTTGGCAGAATCTTAATAGGAAAATATTATGAATCATCGTAAAATGTCACAAACTGACAATTCATAATATGATCTGCGTGCGATTCATATTATGCAATAATTCATCTGTTTGACAGTTTTCTATGGAGATTCATAAAATAGTCCACACATTATGAATTGCTTTTGTGTCAAGTTAGAGGTATTGCTTATGACAGCTGGAAATTCAGGAAATGAATTGCTATTGGAGGAATTGCTCATGTGGCCGTTTTAGGCCCCCTAAACAATATTTCTACTATGACTTTCGACAGGATTGAATTTTTTTTTTCGAAAGCGTTAGTCTATACATTTTGGTTTTTCTATTGTCCTTATCAATGCAAGAATGTCACATTGTCTAGGCTCTCTGGTTTTAACTATTCACTAACACGCAAAGAAGAAAAGAAACGACATAATTGAAATTCATGTTGATATATAGGGTAAGTTTAATTTGTTCAACATAGTTAGACAAAAAAAGTAAGGTATAAATGTCAATATTACTGAAATTGTCTTGCGATCAACGGCACACAAAACCGAAAAGTTTAATAATTTTAATATAAATAATCATTTTAATAACAAATATTTTTTTAATTATTATAATAATTTCTAATATCATAATATTCTTATCTATTATCCAAATATTGTAATTACAATTTTATAATTTATTTTAATATTTTTGATGCGTCGTTTTAATCTCAATGTTTGAAAAAAATGTAAGTTTGCTTTTACAAATACCTACTGCTGTCTCCAGCTTTTTTTTTTTTTTAATAACTGCCATCAGATCTTTCTGGACTATTATCAGTTTGTTTGCGTGGATATAGTTGGCGTTTGAGGTACAGGGGCCATTGCCACTGCTACCTCTTTACATTATATGACCTCTCTTAAGTCGATTGACAGATTCGCTACTGTCCAGCAATTTAACAACCAGAGGATTTAGGTGGATGGCTAGACGATCAGCATAACGCTTTTTATGTTTATTAATTTCCTCAAGAATAGTTGGAGTGTTGAGATAATCATGGATTTCTTCATTCCGTGTGAACCATGGTGCATTGACAATATTCCTCAAGATGGCGTTTTGAGCTCTTTGGACCTATGTTATGTTACTTTTGCTGGCCACTCCTCATTAATATTTATTTATTTTATTATTTATCAAATTGCCACACTACGTGAATTTATCGTGATAAACTTACCCATTACACACAACTGTCAAAGAATGGTAGTCAAAGTCATAGTCAAATCACTTAGGTATTTCAAAAGGCACTTTTGAACAACAAAATTAACAAGAAAATAAATACTTGTACTTACCCCTTCCAAAAGGTAGTTTCAATTTGCTAAGCAATTAGGTGTATGCCCGTGTGTCTGGTGCGTATTTCGAGAATGTCTGTTATTATATAAACGTTTCGAACAGTTTGACACGCGTCTGCCACTTATCCCGAGAAATCTGCAGTAGTATTTGGTCTCGAAATTAAGCAGTGTGAGTTAAGTTATGTTTAAGTTACCTAAGCTATACAATCTTACCTTATTTGCATACAACAACATCACGGCTTGATTCCCCGAAGGGTCAGGCAGAGGTGTACCATAAGTACACCCACATTTCGCCAGGTGTGTTGAAGTCCCATGTAATAGGGGGCGAGCCTTTTACCATCAATCGGACACAAATATAGGCTCCGGGCTACTACTGAGAATTCCAGATAGAAAAACTAAATAGTCCGAACCGGGAATTGAACCCAGGACCTCATGCTCAGCGGTAGCGCTTGTGATCACTACACCAAAGAGGCAGTCACCCTATATTACCCTATTTCTCCTAATCCTTACTAATAATATAATATTATAAATGTGAAAGTAACTCTGTCTGTCTATCTGTCTGTCGCGCGTTCACGCCAATACTACTGAACCTATTTAAATGAAATTTGGTACATAGATAGTCTAGAGCCTGAGAAACTAGGACATAGGCTACTGTTTATCGACATACCATGCAGGTGAAGCCGCGGGCGGAGCTAGTGTTATAGAAATAAGGGTTGTTTAGAAACATTAACGGAATAAAGTTTTGGTGCAAGCTAGAATATTGTGTAACTTATTCAAGCTGGTTACGTAACTCAAGATGCATACACTTCCTGTGTGGCAGAAGTTGAGCGAAAAAACTAAGACATAGCTTAATTTTGCTTTATACAATAAAGGTATTTTAACATAACATAGCACCATGGTTACTTGTTTTCCCTGAAGAGTAAGGCACTTATAGTACACCTAATTTTTTTTATACCTACTTTTATTTCTATAAATATAAATAATAAATAAAATCTTTTATTTCAGACATACTTGGCCCATAATATTGTTAGTAGAAAGACTTAAGAACTAAGTTAGTACATTTACAAAAAATACACAATTAAATAAGGTATTTGCCGCCATCTGGGGCCCCGGGCACACGCACTTGTGCTTTAACCCAGTGCCCCAGAAGGGGGCTGTCCACCTTGTGACTGAGAACGCTCAGGATGGTGTTGGGGCACCCACGCGTGCGGAACATCAGCGAAGTGATGCGGCGCTGCAGCACAGTGTGAAAGCCGTCTGTGTGCGCGTGCGCAAACATCGCAGACGCACTACAGTAACGTGGGAGCCCCACCAGCACCCTGAACGCGTTATAAAACTTCAATCTTCAATCTTTGGGGCAATCTTTGGGGACTGCCGATCGAAGTGAAAACTAAGCAACAATGCGTAACCTCAACGTAATTCAAACGGTAGACGGTAGATGGCGCTAAAAACCGTTCTTCAAGCGTGACGGTGACGATGACACGAGTTTTATGATTTTTGTTCGCCCAAAAATTGCTCAACGCGCCTAAAGAAGTTTTCACTTCGATAATACTACCGATACCAATACCGACATAATTATCGGCGATATTTTGATTTTTCTGTTACAACGGTATCGACGATATTTATTTGCTGATACACCGATACATTTAACGCTCGTTTAAAAAACTTACGTAAACGCCTTTAAAAGATTAACCAAGTACTTTAGTTTCTAAATGAGTTCTGTCGCATCCGAAAGACTATTTTCTACAGCAGGCATCATTCAAACGGACTCGCGAAATCGCCATTCACCATAATAAAAAAGAATGAATGCTCGCATTATGGGCCTTTTTTTTTTTTTTTGAGGGTGGGTAATCATCCAATGACTTCTCCCGCTCTGGGCGGAGCGGAAGGGCGTGTCAGACTTTTACTGACTAAAACCCACCCGTGTTCCTTCATTTGCCTGTTGCCAAGGTCCCGGTATCCCTTTCGGACTTTCCCGCAACCCTGGCAGGCATCGGTCCTATTGGACCCCGTCAATTTTGCTGACATCTCTTTGAGGCGCGTGTGGAACACAACGCGCCGTCGACCCGGGCCTGGTCCTTATCGGAGGGCGAGCTGCCCGTTGCTCGCCGTCCGCAAGCCCGCGCCTATGGTGGCCGGAAATCCGCCTGGGATTCCCGACGCCCAGGGCGTCTCCAACGGCGGCGGTTAGGGGCGTGAGGGCGCAAACTTTGCCTTTCCCTCACGCGTTCCGCCTCCTCCTTCGCGAGCATTACTGCTTCGCAGAAGGAGGTGACGGCTTCCCATGCCCTCTCGCTCCGTACCATGGCCTGAACCAGGGCCGGACGCGAGAGGTCACTGCCGCCAATCGCCTTCGCGAAGACACGGCGGTGCTCCGCCCAAGCAGGGCACACCTCAACCGTACGCATTATGGGCCTTACGTGGCGTTTAAGACATCCGTCAAGGGGGTGACCCGTCATACTAGACAACTTCACAATCATTATCATCGTCTGCCTAGCCGTTTCCCAACTATGTTAAGGTCGGCTTCCAGTCTAACCGGATGCAGCTGTACCTATACCAGTATTTTACGTGGAGCGACTGTTTAACTGATCTCCACAACCCAGTTATTGGGTAACACGATGCCCCTTGGTAATACACATTATCACACATATCAGATTCGGGAAAAAAAAAAAAGGTCCTGTTTTTTTTTTTTTACAAACTGTTTTTTGTGTTTCATATCGAAAGTGGTTTAGTATGACAGGTAGAATCAATCCCTTTTTTAAGGTTAGATACTTTTTATTTTCAATAATAATAACTAACTAGGTATTACTTAACTAATGAAATCCTAACTAATATTAATTAAAATTAACTATAAAAATAATCAATTAACAACTTAATAATATGAAAGTTATTTAGCAAATTCTTCTTTTTTTGTTGCTCTTAGAAAATTTAAATTACGGTTTCAGAAAATTGTGAAGAATTTTTCAAAAAGTACCTACAGATTTCGAGTAAACTAAAATATTTATTCAACGAAGCTTTTAAAGTTAACTAAGTTAGACTGACGTCACTTAAATGGCAAGAATTAAGCGGAATTTTTAGTTCAGCACAATAAAAAGTGAAAAAAAATATTTGAAATTGATTTCGGCTCGTATACAATTTTGCACCGAAAAATTTCTTGTAATTCTTATTTTCTTTCTCTCTCAGGTCACTTTGCCTTTGCCGATGTACGTTGTGCGATTTCTAAGTCCTTTGTGACCTGTCCCGTAAGGGCTTCATAATTTTTGACGTTGGCAGATTCTGAAAAATAAGTTAAAATTTTTGGAACGTATAAGTTGCCGCTGCTACTTTTTAACGCCGGTAGCACACCTCCGCCGCGAAATCATAGCAACGAAACCGCAGTAATTCAATTGTACTGACTCGCGGCATGTACCATTGAACTACTGCGGTTGCGTTGCTATGATATCGCGGCGGAGGTGTGCTACCGGCAAACTTTTGCAAGCACAGACATAATTAAAGGAAAAAAATAACCCACAGCCAGCAGAAGCTTCGTCACTGTAGGCTATGCACTAAACATAAAAAGTCTTAAGACTTCTCGTCTCATATCTCGATACTAAATCAGAGGCCCTAGACAAAGTGACATTCTATCAGCGATAACGATGATGGAAAAGGCAAAAATTATGTCAATTCTGTTGAAAATCGTTGTAGAAATACGAAACGCTTTCGAAGCGATCGTCACTTGTCTAGGCCCTCAGGGGGCTTAAAACAGCCACTTTGGCAGAATCACAGTAGGAAAATATTATGTATAATCGTAAAACGTCACAAGCTGACAATTCATAATATGATTTGCATGCGATTCATATTACGAAATAATACATCTGTTTGACAGTTTTCTATGAAGATTCGTAAAATAATACACACATTATGAATAGCTTTTGTGTCAAATTAGAGGAATTGCTAATGACAGCTAGAAATTCAGGAAATGAATTGCTTTTAGATTGCTAATGTGGCCGGTTTAAAAATATTAGAATTGCCGCAAAAATACCTGTAATTTCCCTACATTTTCGACATTGATTTACGCTGAGCGATTGTGACTAGATTTTGAACCTTTTTTAAATACGAGAATTGGCCATTTGGCGTCTTCACATCAATCACACTATTTCGGTATGAACGTCTTAATCTTTGTAAGAAGCCGATACGTTAACGTTAAACCAAAAAATTGCTTCAAATTAAAAAAAATATTTTAATCTCATTTTTCCCAATCCCAATAAAAAATCTCAGCACCTACTTATACCATATTTGTTTACCAAATTAGACAATGAAAGAAAAACACACTTTACGTTTGACATACGACAGCTGCTTAAATTACGTCCATCTTGTTGCCATCAGTTGGTTGGTAATTGTTCCGATTAATGAAGCATCGTGTCGTGTGTGGTCGCAAGTGCACATGTTCCCTGTCCAAGAGGAGGGACAGAATCTGACATTGGATTGACTGATTTGGCTAACATCACTTGACATGATAGTCGTTGCTTAAGTCGACGTCATCGGAAAGTGTTTGTTCGCAGATATCCTCAGGAATTGGTACTACATAACTTCACACACTTACAATTTTCATTATGTTTTGTTTAGCTGTAAGGCTTTCAAAGAAAATAAATAAATAAATAAGTTCCTATAGTAAGCAATACCTATTACAAAAGTTTAAGTATAAGCATGGACTTTATGTGAAGTTTAAGCAAGTGAATGTAACGCTAAGTCAAAAATTGGATTTTTATCTAAGAAATTGCACAACAGCTTATGCAGTTGGCCGTATCTACATCGTCAAATGCGAACTACGGATCACATTGACGTCACACAAAATCCTCGCGCAAGCAAAAAAAAAAAAAAAAAATAATAGTTTATTTTCTCCACAATATTACTCTTAATTGCTAGCCTTATTTCTACGGTAACATATTATAGGGGTATTATATTGTGGGAGACTGGTGCCTAAACTAGGCTCAAGGCCTGTATTTCAGGTCACCAGGACTCCTTCATTTAAGTTTAACAAATTATGTTATGTACTCGTACAAATGGTATGCAATTAGGGAAACGTTAACATTTTTTTAAAAGCTTACTAATTATAGTTGCGATTTATTTGTTAGTATGGTTAGTATCAGGGTGGGAGTGAGGTTGAGTGTGTACTGCGTGTATGTATAGTTTGTGTAGTTGGGGATGTGTGTGTGTGGGGGTGTTGTGCGCGTGGGGGGGGGGGGGGTTGTGAGAGTGTGTGACTGTGAGAATAAATTCTTTTTTGTTTTTGATCGTAGCATATTTGCATAATGATGTTTATGTTACACTGTTAATAAATTTTCAGTGTCATCGTAGTTGAGTTCTTGAAGCCAACTATGTAGTTTCATTTTGCACTTTATTTTATTGAGTTCATAAATAGATATGACCCTATTTACTTTATTGTACAGATACCGACCAAGGTGATAAAAGAAACGTTTTGAAAAAGATGTTGAAGGCGAAGTATGATAGTTCACAACAGGATTAAATCTTCTCTTAGCTCGAGGGAGTGAAGGATTGTACGTTAGAAGTCTATGCTGTTTCAGGATGATTTGTTGAATAAACAGTTGACGCACCGTCAAGACTTTCGCTTTTTGGTATAATAGTGCTGTAGGGTAGCGATAAGGTAACAACAAAGATACCTTCAGAATGCCTCTCTGTGCTCTTTCCAGTTCCAGGAGGGTAGTTTTTGGAGCACCACCCCAAGAGGTGATGCAGTATGTTATTAAAGACTGAGCCAGAGCATAGTATACCATTTTTTTTATTTTATCGTCAGTCACGTTTCTTAGTGTCTTAAAAACATATATCAGTTTTCTCAGACGTTTACTTAAGGTGTTGATATGTTCCTGGAATTTTAGTGTGCTGTCTATAGTTAAACCCAGGTATTTAACACAATCGGTTTTGCTGATTTGAATACAAGTGCATGTAGTGGAGTGAGGAAATGCACACGTGTGGGCTATGATAGTGTTTGGCGTCATGGATGGAGACGGTGTATGCTGTTTTATGGAGAAGGTGACGTATTTTGTTTTTTCCGCATTTAGAGTGAGAGCAGTGTTGATAAATGCTGTGATAACCATATTTTAAGAATATTTCCTTTAAAATTGTTTGAATTTCCGTGAAACATCAATATTATTGCGAACAGACATGAAATGAAATTCCATCATGATTGGAAAATAAAAACAAGGCAGCTACTCGAAATTGAAATACGGAAACCTATAAACGTGATGAACGCTTTTTAATATGAGGACATAGGTATCTCATGTGGATCTGATGGCACACAAAAATTAAAACTTGAAGACTATTTCGTTTCGAAAAACAGGCTTGTAGTTCATAGAGTAGGTACGAAGCTCTAGAGACTAGAGCTACGTTATTAAATATATTCAATTAAAAATTGTGGATGGTGTTATTAATAGAAGAATTAGTTCAGGCGTTGAAAATTTGTTTAGGATAGGTAATAGGTAAGTACTTAAATTTTGTACCTACGCTTCTGCCTTACCCGGTTGACACGTACTGCCCTGATTGACTTCATTTTCTATATAAAATGAGTTGCAAGAAAAACTGAAAAGGTTTAAAGGAAAAAAGTCTTTTAATTTAGTTCTGCTCCCAAATTACCATGTTTATTTTTTACATTCATACCTGACAGACATAATCATAATATTATTTGACATATATACCTACATTTAATTTCAACTCTATAGTAGTGGCTTTTGCGAACATGTTAATTATTCAGATTTGTTACAGTTGTAATGGCAATCATGTCATTTGGTTTAAATAGGTTTTTATTTGTAATAGCTTTTTTATCTTATATAGATCTTTTTGTACCTTGTGAATGTGAGAACATACGTGGCTTAGTGGACAGTAGACTTTTTTTTTTTTTTTAACTACCTACTTGAGTCTTTTTGAAAAGCCTACACTGTCCTCCCATAACTATTAACACTATAATTCGAAAATATTGTAAAAGCCAATTATCTATTAAAAGAGTAACCATGGAGTTTCTTGCCGGCTCTTCTCCATAGGAAACGATCAATTGGAACCGTGCACCTAGCGTCTGATGTTTCATAAGTGCCCATGTAGGCTTATGTGAAATAAAATATTTTGATTTTGATTTTGAGTACCTAATGTAAATAGTTGTGTTCAAAATTGTAAAAACATTTTATAAAGAGAATCCTTAATAAAAACAGTTAGTTCTATTACATTCAAATAATCACGTGTGAAAACGAAAATCCATTTTTTTTTTTACAGAAAAAGAACAATACTACTTTCGAATCTTATAGAAAACTATAATATGAACTTAACTCTTAAAGTAACAGAGTCCAAAATCCGGTGAAGAAAAGCGAAGGTGGTACGAAGCGGTGTCATGAAAAGTTCATGTTTCGTGATACTTCGCTAGTGAAACTTTGTAACTCGATACCTCTGTGCTAGCTTTATTAAAGTTTTGAACATCTAACCTCTGATCCTCACCCAAGTGTTATCTAGTATCATAAGTGATATTGTCAGGTATAGATTTTAGTAGGTATATCCTTCTGGGATATACCTACTAAAATCTAAACTACTACCTAAAGCTAACTACTAACTAAAGTCTTTGAGCCATTTCGACCCTTTATTCGGGTCCAAAGTTACTAAATAGGATAGGTACATTCTTGTGCCTTATGTGGTTGAGATATTGACAGTCTCAAATTAGATTTTGGCCCTCCAGATAGGTGGACCAACGACCTTAAAAATGTGGCTGGTACAGACTGGATGCGGAAGGTGGAGGACCGCGTGGAAGACATACGAAGCGTACCCAGTATTAATACTGGGTACGCTCCCAATCTGCGCCACAACACCCGGTCAGGGGGCCAAGTCTACTAATTTACAAACGTGTCAATGGTCTCACAATTATGAGTTTTTGACAGATTTTGTATGGCAAATCTAAAAAAAACTCATAATTGTGAGACCATTGACACGTTTGTAAATTAGTAGACTTGGCCCCCTGATCTCCCGGACTGCAATAGTCTGAGTTGTTGAATTGGAATTTGAAAATTGATGTCCAATGAATCTTATAAATCTTGGTGCGATCGCTAAGGGAAATACGATTGGAGGACCTAGGATGTCATCTACATTTTGCACATGTATGTAGATGAAATCGATTAAGTAACAAAACCTGCCTACCCTAATTTTATTTCTAAAGTGTGGCAGACAGCTATGACTTTCCTTTTCTATAACGTTATTCTGAAAGTGATATGTTATGTTATTAGGGCTTCGCTGGCGGGCATGTCATTTATTTCAACACCAGTGCTCTCAAAACGGTGAAGGAAAAGATCGTAAGAAAGCAGGACGTATCCAATAAATTCAAAGATACGTTCACAAAATCGCACTGGACTGGAGTATTATGGCCCTCTCTTAGAGAGTAGGCCTGTGTCCATCCCAACAGTGGGAATGATAGAGGCTAATCAGCCTATAATTCTACCATCTAGCATACCTAATCATGCTCTGGTATGCTATGAACCCAAAAACACAACCACACAACCTCATTTGGAAACCAATTTAGGGCCACTAGATTTGCGGTACACTCAAACGCGCTTCGCAAAACAAACTCCACGCGGGCGGATTAAAGCTAAATACTTCCGTATATTCAGCCTACAGCTGTTCCAACCGGTACCGGTTTATTGCTTCTGTTGGTCATTGAACCGTAAGAACTAAAATTGCGAGTTGCGTGCCACATGAGCCGTTTGGTAAAATATGCGCATAAAATAAAAAACAGCGATTCTGGAGTCCTTTTACAATATTGGCCCTGTAAAAACTACGTTGAAGCTTTTTTACGCGTGGAAGTTTTTTTTTTTGGGACCTAACTGTGTTAGTTTTAAAAGATTGCACTACAGAAAAATCAATAATGAATAATTACTTCATATGGAAGCGAAACCCATCATTTTATACACCCTGGAAACGATACCTAAGCGCTATTGAAAGCATAATTATTATGATACGTTCAATTTTAAAGGCTAAAGATTTTACACGTCTAAATTGACACAAAATTAATATAGAAGAAAGATGAAAACTGTTTCAATATCCTATGCAAAAGTGAGTATGTTTGTTTGTTACGCTTTCACGCTGAAACAGATGAACAGATTTGGATGAAATTTGTCACATGGGTAGACCATGACCTGGATTAGGACATACGATATTTTTTATAGAATAGAATAGAACCGCTTTATTTCGGACACAAATATCCATATAGTGTTAGAAGCACACAAAAAGAATTAAAAAAAAAATTAAAGTTATAAAAACTAAAACCCAACTACGACTAAAAAGGTATAAACAAACAAACAACGTGTTAGGGCATAAATCGAACAGATTACGTGTGACTCCGGATTTTCAATTTGTCTGTCTGTGGTGTCTTGTTTATACCTTTTTAGTCGTAGTAGGGATTTAGTATATACTACTTTAAAAAAAATCTGGCACATGATTCGACCCTATAGAAACTTATAAGAGACTTATTAAGAGGGCTTCAGAAAGCCTTACCCGACTGCGTTACAGCAAAGACAGGGTTATGTTTTTCACGCGTGTATGTGTTTGTATGTGGGATTCTTTATAAGTACCCTCAGTGTTTTTTTTCTCAAAGCTGAAAAATGCGAATGTTTTTTATACCAAACAAATAAAAAAATAGTTCACTAAATTAACACTTGTTTAGCAAAAGTAATAACAAATAATGAACGTTAAACTTTTCATACAACGTGTATTTCAGTTTAGAATCCGGTCGTTTGCGAACTTCCTTTGAAATCCAACTGAACTCTAGTTTGGCTTATTTCCTTCCTGGCCAACGATTTAGTTCAAAGTTAGTCTGGTCCGATAATTGGCTAGTTCCTAGCTGCCGGTTAGAAATAATATAACCCTTACGAGCCTTACTAGGACACCTCAGTCATACAGTTTTTGTCGTGTTAAAACTGGTTTTGCACCCTAATTGCGTAACACATGGTCAATCATAATCTGAATTATTTTGAAAGATATTGCTAATCCATTGCTACATAAGTTCGAAAAATTTGTCTACTCAACAACGCAACGAACGCAATGAATGTTGTTGAATTGTCAAAATAAAAGCCAAAGGATCTCGCGCACTAGACGGCCACGACAAACTATAGAAACCGATACGAATCACGCGTTTGGTCGCAACGGCCAACAAGCCGGTGTCTATAGTTCACCTGGTCGGTGCGACCAAAAGTCGTGGCCGTCTAGTCCGCGAGATCTCTAAGTATGTTACCCCGCTGATAGACTATGTTCTGTGAAACACAACAATATAATATTTACCTGTTCTCATGAAGTAGTTCTCATAGGATGCGAGTGAAATAGCGGGTAATGGCTAGTACTCAATAAATGATAAAGTTAAGTTAGAAAAAAATCAAGTTTAGATAGTATTTAGATTGTAGGATTGCGTCTATTACATAGAAAATTAGAATTTGACGTTAATAAAGTACCTAATCATTAACGTCATCTATTTATGTAATTTATGAAATTAACTACTTAAATTATTTTGAGAGCAGGCACTTACGAGTTGTTTAAATAGGTGCGAACCCTGACAGGCGCTTTACTTTGTATACATAAATTCATCACCACTGCTCTCAAAACGGTGAAGGAAAACATCGTGAGGAATCCGGCATTTCCTAGAACCAAGAAATTCGAAGATGTGACGTCTACCAACCCGCACTGGTCTCGTGTTGTGGATTACGGCGCACTCCCTCTCGCAGAGAGGAGGCCTGTGTCCCAGCAGTGGGAACATTATTGGCTGATTATGCTAAGTAATTAATTAACTTGGAAGAAAAAATAAATAAAGTAATAAAAATCGGACTACTCACTAAAAAGATATGCGTGGTGATACATAAAAAAAAAAAAAATATATACGTGTCGACTTGAGAACCTCCTCCTTTTTTTTTCGTCGGTTAAAAACTAAAACTCTGTATTTTTAATTTGTCTGTCTGTGGTGTCTTGTTTATACGTTTTTAGTCGTAGGTGGGTTTTAGTTTTTATTACTTTTTTATTTTTTTATTCTTTTGGTGTTATAATATATATATTTTAGAAATGTGCTCACTAAGCCCTTTCAATTGATACCCAACATGGTACGATAAAACATTTTTTTTTTAGTTCCTGACTTTATGTCCTCTAGAGGGCGCCATTTTTAATTTAATGTAACGTCACATAGTCTATAACCAGCGGACGATCAAGACCCTTCCAACGATACCTCATTTGTTAAATTATGATGAGTGGTTTAGAAGATAGGAGGGAACGGATGAACATACATACATACATACCGATCAAAATCATAACCCTCCTTTTTTCTTCGCCGTAGTCGGGTAATACGATTGTTTTTTTAACCACAACGGGGAAGCTCCCCCGTCCTTGATTGAAAATTGTTCTTTGCTTATAGTTAATAACTTAAGGGTGCAGCTTCTGTTTATTATTTTTCATAGTTTGACTCGTCGTCATCACCTTACATTCGCATAAATCACCTATTTATAAAACTTTCGAGTACAGAAATCTTTCTTACACACTTTGTGTAAAGATTCAAACGAAGGCAAATAATACTTACTTGTAATGAGTACATAAACTTGTTGTAAACATTTCGTGAAATGATAAACAATGTATGTATGGCTCCTTTGTTCTCATAAACTCTCTTATTATGAGGGCATTATAATTAGCAGTACTTTGTAAGGCGAAAATATTGTTTACGATCTAATTAGGATAGCGCCATCTCTATTTGTCTGGCAAAACCAATATTTGAGTTTGTCCCATGTTTCTCCTGACCTTTTTTGTACTATCATAATGTATGGCCAGCTACCATTTCTTAAATACCAGCATTATAAATAATTAAAAAAAAGTATTTATTGGAACTCACACGCACAGGCAGATACAAACACAAAATCATAACAAAACAAAATCATAAGAAAAAATAAAAACAGCAGTGTAAGTATTATTAAATAGGCTGCGATTTTTACTATTCGTAACTTAGTAGTGGACTTGCGTTTTTTAGTGGGAACATAACAACAGATTTTTCTCAAAATGCTTGGAAAATCGAGCATTATTTTGACAACCTTCTTCGAGATATCGAAATTGCTGTACTGGTCAAAACCAAGTGTCGATGCGGCCAGCAAAGCTACTATGAAAATCCATAATAGCTGGCGTGTTTAGCGGCAAAATAAATTACTATGAAAACTCATATCTGTCGTGTTATTTAAAAATAGAACAAACTCTTTACTTCAACACATGGCAACCAAGGAGGTAACTTATCAAAGATTTTATTTAAAGTTCGATTTGGGTTGCAAATAGAACTTTAAAGTAAAGAAGAAACAAATGAACATATTGGCGCATGAAAAATTGTAGTTGTTCGTCATTGATTCTGAAATTTTTATTAGTTTGAATTTCCGCCCATTATTTGAGAAAAGTACTATACAAGCCTTGACCGCAATCAGGAATTGATGGACTCATGTATGTTTGTCTCGGCTCCGCCTCGGTCCACATTTTCACGATCGTCCATCAATCCCCTTAATGCTGGCCGCGACAGTAATGTACTATTTTCAACTCATACTTCTAGTAACAACACAATCAGCGGTCGTTGATGTCTAAAAAAATCCATCAAATCTTTTTTTTTTTTCTTTTTTATCGTTTTTAGATGATACTCATCTTGTCTGCGGAGTTTTGCTAGCTAATTTGACCCCGTATAATCACGAGCACAGTATTGGTAACTTTATACAAAGGCGAAACTTTACACGTCTCTCCCACAATTGACAAAAATGTGTGGTCCATTCATTTCACTGGCATTTCATGGACACCCATATATTACAGAGGACGCGACACGGAACGCCACTTATGTCTCAAATAGTTCCAATCTTACGGTCACCCTACACGACTTCTCTTTTGTCGGGACTACTATTAAATTGGTGTTTATTTGTCGGACTTATTGTGTTATACGGGAGTTTTAAGTTCTTAAGAATATTGAAGACTGTCTTCCGAAATTCTTTTGGCTTGAATCTGAAACTCAAGGAGGTATGTTCAAGATACCTATTCTGTGTAACATTGATTGACTACTTATCGTCCAAAATTGGATTTACGTGGTTTTAATTAGGAGTTTGCTTAAAGTGACATAGGTACTTTTATTTTCTCTGCTGTAGTTCTTTGAAAGTCGTCACTTATAGAATAGAATAGAATAGAATATATTTATTTGCTTTAAAACATGGTACATTTAAGGTCTTATTTATATAGTTGTGATCTTACATGTTTCGCCAAGGACTGGCATACAAATATCTAAACTAATCAATCAAATATCTTAACTCAATAGAAGATACATACAGGCTGGATCATAAATAGACGTTCAAAAAAACATTTGATGCCTGTCTCCAAGTGCTTCTCGCTCGAATGTTCAGCGATAATTTTAGTTTAGGAGATAGACATATTTGTTTTTTTTATTTGGATATTTCTCACCTGGCTTCATATATTTTTATTTGTCTCTCTCGAGTCGCATTTTTTTAAAGTATATTTTTTGGGAGTTCACAAAACTCCCACTGTCCCCTATCTCCGATTTCCACGGTTGTTCACTACCTGTTAGCGATTTATGACCATATAAGACCACCATCTCTCACAATGGTATTGAGTGATTTCCAAGATTATCGAGTCTCCTATTAATAAATAACAATAATATAATAATACTTACAATCAGCCAAATACTTAATTGCCAAGAGCCTCGACCAACATATATGGAGGCTCTCATTGGGCAGCTGGATTAAGGGCCTGATTCAGAGAGCGGTACTCCTGGACACGGCCCGTATTGAAAGGAGGTCTCTCTCTCTAGAGCCCTGACCGCCGGTAACTTGTACCCTATTCCCGATACCGGTGGGCTATTATTTTTTATATATTTATATATTTTCATATTCAAATTTATAAGTGTAAATGAAATAAAGCAGATAATAATACTTATACCTGGCCTACCTGTGGTGATCGGTGAATATTATTCGTAAACTTTTACTTAGCGTAGGAAGTTCTGCGAAGTTCGTACATTGTGGCCGATTAAAGGTTAATATAATATGTCTACTTTTCGGAATAATATTATTATATTATTTGGCGAAATGTGGGTGTACTTTGAGTTCATCTCTGCCCTACCCTTTGGGGAAACAAGACGTGATGTATGTTATGTTATAAATTAACATAATTCTAACTTTGATAGCCTTTTGACTTATTGAAGCATGTGCTATAGACTTTTTTTTGCGGTAAGATTTGTTGGTTACGGTAGATCAAAGTATACTTACTAGTAAGTTAGTAGTAAGTATTACTAGTATTTACTTCTACATTCATTAACTAATTAATTTTTTCGTATCTTTGTTTGTCCTTTCTTGCCTTTTTAAAGCCTTGTGAAATGCACATGAACATGTTTGTGACTGAAACGGACATGAACTATGTTTCATTCTGACAGGAAACAGACGAATTCTGGGCTCGGAAAACTCGAACTACGAAATTGGTACTACATTTTTAAATGAGCTTTTATGACTTATAAAGTACATACTAATTCCATGGTTATATCACAGACTATATAGAGATGGTGTGGTCGACTACGTGGTCTGACATCTCATGTGTCATCTACAGTCATCTATCATGCACGACTGAACGTGTCATGCACATTCTGTCTGGCTGCCTTTTGTTTTGTGGATTGTTTATTTTGATTAACTGACGATGTTTAGGTAATGTCCGAAGCAATAATTGAGTCGTATAATTCCAATATCCGGTAACAGCACGCCATATTTTTTCAGTACAAGTAATACCTAGTTTTTAGGATGCAGTCAAGCAAATCAATAGAGCTGGCGGATTTTGGAACAAATTCGAAAGTTTGATATCAAAAGGTTTTAGATACAAAACGCCAATGAATGACAGACGAGAAATTTTTATAGACTAGCAAGTAACATCATAACATTTACCTATTCAAAAAGTGGATTCGGCGAGTTTTGGAAATAAACGACCCAATTAGTAGAAAGGAAAACCTAAATTACTAATTAAAATTACCTTTGAAATTCAAACATAACTTGCCTACAACTTTCTTACATCCAATTTTGATCTCAAAACGGAGTAAAACACACAAAAAGGATTGAATAACGTTCAGTTATTGTAATTCTACGAAACATGAACAAAACTGCATTACTAATTCACGTCCAAAACATTGAACGCACTAGGTTAAATTCGCACAGCAGGCGTGCCGCGGTTGTGTGAAGATTTTATTTCAGTTTTGATTCAGTACTTTTTTTTTGTTTTCCTAACTATATAATTATATTATATATAATATTATCCAAATCCTAACTTAATATTTAAATGCGTAAGTGAGTTTGTTTGTTTAGGTATTTGTTTGTTACGCTGTCACGCTAAAACAGCTGAACGGATTTTGTTTTTGATTCGCTACATGGTAGACCATAACCTGGAATAGGACATAGGATACTTTTTATCCCGATATTCCTACGGGACCGAGACTTACGCGGGTGAAACCGCGGGGCGCAGCTAGTAGATTCATAATTTTATCAATGTTTTATGCTAACGAATGTTAAAAAAATATTTCATAACATCTAAAATCTGCCTAGCCTTTTCCCAACTATGTTGGGGTCGGCTTCCAGTCTAACCGGATGCAGCTGAATACCAGTATTTTACATGGAGCGACTGCCTATCTGACCTCCACAACCCAGTAACTGGGTAATACGATACCCCTTGGTAAGACTGGTTGTCAGACTTTTGGGCTTCTGACGACCCGTAACGACTGTCAAAGATCCACGAATGACAGCCGGGACCAACGCCTTAACGTGCTTTCCGAGGCACGGAGGAGTCTCGGTATGTAAAGATAGTCACTCATCCACTGACCAACCCCGGCAAGCGTAGCTTAACCTGATGGATCGACCCGGTGTGGCTGTTATTACTTAGCCACGAGCTCTATTTCATAACATCTAGCCAGAAAAAAACACACGTAACATCTATCAAGTTATTACTTGGGCACTAAAGGAAAAAGAGCAATTTTTATAAGTATTATTTTAAAGATTATTTTAAAGTAAAGAATATCTTCTAGCGAGATTAATTGACGCCATGAGAACCATAGTGGCTTAATGCAATGGACAAGCCTTTTGAGTACCCTAGGAAACAAAAACAGTATTTTTTTAATTAACTAGCACTCTTCAGAATTTATACTTTTTATTACTTTTATATTTTAATTTACTTAACTGGAAAAACTCATAGACTCAATATTCTAAAAATTGGCTAGGCCACTATGGTTTATATGGCCTCAACTATTGCCAGGTAGTAGTCTCTCTCTTCAGTTCCCCGAACTAGACACAACCGTCCGAACGTGCCAGTTTTCTTGTTCGTTAAAAACGCTAAAAATATTTTTTGAGTTTTTGAACGACTTCACAAAAATGTTTCAGACTTAGAACGACTTTAAAAAAGAAGGCTGTTTGTTAATCGATGCGTGCACAATAATATTTGAGACTTAGAACGACTTTCAAAAAGAAGGCTGTTTTTAATCGATGCGTGCACAAAAATGTTTGAGACTTAGAACGACTTTAAAAAAGAAGGCTGTTTTTAATCGATGCGTTCTTTTCTTTGCGTTTTCACCCTTATTTAGTTAAAATCTGATCCGATTTCAATGCTTATTTGGTTAAGGATAGATTATGGATGTCTTCAGTGGATTACAGCTAAATTCGTTGAACAGCCGCGGCGTAACTGCGTAATGCGTCGTCTCCCTTGAACTTTCTCCCGTTACTCAGTCTGTTGGCGATTTATTAATGATTAATGACGTGCACATAACAAAGAACCACTTAACTATTAATGAAAGAAGTCTTTGCTGCTTTGATTCACCTCTTGAATTCTACTCCTATTGTTCCTTTAAAAGACTTATTGCTGATACGTACAAGATTTTTATGTGGAGCTCCTAAAATGTTCATAGATCGTTAAGTTATAGGACATAAGGTTGAATAAAACCGGCCAGCAAAGGTTCCTTACCATTAAATATAAAAACGGCAAAAAAATCACGTTTGTTGTAAAGCCCCTTAAATATTGGTTTTTATTCTGTTTTTTAGTATTTGTTGTTATAGCGGCTACAGAAGTACATCATCTGTGAAAATTTCAACTGTCTAACTAACACGGTTCAAAAGATACAGCCTGGTTACAGACGCACGGACGGACAGCGGAGTCTTAGTAAAAGGGTCCCGTTTTACACTTTGGGTAACCCTAAAAAACAGCCTTCAGGACAGGCGAAAGGTCCTTAAAATATGTCTGGCGTACCTTACTGACTGCGAGGCTATTATTGAGATAATCACCAATCAATCTACCTACAATCTACCATAGCCTTTTCCCACTATGTTGAGATCGGCTTCCAGAGTAACCGGACGCAGCTAAATACCAGTATTTTACATGGAGCGACTGCCTATCTGACCTCCACAACCCAGTAACTGGGTAATACGATACCCCTTGGTAAGACTGGTTGTCAGACTTTCGGGCTTCTGACGACCCATAACGACTGTCAAAGATCCACGAATGACAGCCAGGACCGACGGCTTAACGTGCTTTCCGAGGCACGGAGGAGTCTCGGTATGTAAAGATGGTTGCCCATCCACGACCAACCCCGACAAGCGTAGCTTAACCTGATGAATCGACCCATGCGGCTATATTATTACTTAGTCACGAGCTTCATTGACATCACCACTTGTCACAAATTAATACTTGTCGCTTAAAACCAAACCGCTGTGACCGTATTAAACCTGGCAGATGTTGGTTATTCTTACAAAATACTTCGGAATTCAAAATCGGTCTCCAAACTAAAATTAAACCTGTTTTTTATAAATACAAATTCAAATACTACCTCAATATTGGACGTGAAAGGTTAACAAAAAGAAAAATATTACAAATGTTTGAACTTTAGACACGTCTGCCCGTTCAATTTTCTAGGAATCGTGAAAAATATAGGGATTGTGTCTACTGTCGACTGTTTGGAAACAAACTGCTTGCTATGAAACTCATAGGTATACTAACAAGTCGAAATAAAAAAATTGTTCATAAATGTATGAACAGTTGTAGTTGTAGAAGTTTTTTTTTTTCACGAATCATAGCGAAAGTTGTTTAGTATGGCGGGTAGAATCACACCGTTGACGGATGTAAGTGACTAAATCGCCACCCTTTTAAGTTCACTAACTGCGCCCCGCGGTTCTCGATCACGGGGATATCGGGGTAAAATGTATCCTATGTCCTATTCCAGGTCATGGTCTACCCATGTGTCAAATTTGATCCAAATCCTTCCAGGCGTTTGAGCGTGAAAGCGTAACAAACAAACTCACTTTCGCATTTATAATATTATATATACTAGCTGCGCCCTGCGGTTGCACCCGCGTAAGTCTCGATCCCGTGGGAATATCGGGATAAAAAGTATCCTATGCCCTATTCCAGGTCATGGTCTACCCGTGTAAAAATCCGTCAATCAATAAACAAACAAACTCACTTTCACATTTATAATATTAGTTAGGATTAGATTAACATCAAATAATATTTGAATAGGTACTTACATAATCTAATTTGCCTACTTAATATAAATTAACATGTTAATTAAGACTAGTTCTGTGCTAACATTTAATTAGTTTACACTTCATTATAAGCTTTGTAATTACATCTGTATACATAAAGAGTTCGTTTATTATGTCCTACATAATCCCGAGGGTCATTATCATTATCCGGGAATTAATTAAAGCCTTCCCATTTTGCGCGGACATTATTTTGAGGACATCTAAGTATGGAAAAGATCTTTAATACAGATTAGTCTTTGAAGGTAACTACTTTGGATTAATTAAAAATGCTGGCTATTACCTATACTATCCTAATATAATAAATATATATGCTTAATATTATAAATGCGAAAGTGAGTTTGTTTGTTATGCTTTCACGCTAAAACGGGTGAACAGATTTTGGCACAGGGGTAGACCATGACCTGGAATAGGACATAGGATACTCTTTATTCCGATATTCCCATGGGATCGAGACTTACGCGGGTGAAACCGCGGGGCGCAACTGATAATAATATGTTTATTTGTAATTTTGTATGTATGGGTAATCTCTGGAACTCGAATTTGAGACTGGAGTCAGATTTGAAAAATTCATTTGGCATTGGCTAGCCCAAATCTTGAGGAAGATTATGGGTTATGTAACATCACACTACGACCTTTAGAGCCGAGCAAAAAGAAAAAAAACGTCACAAAGATAGCTAATCGAAAACGAAGAAATACTTCTTAATACAGAATTATTTACTTGCGCTGCCTAAACAGTTGTGTATAATTGAAACAATGTATGGTAGCCTGGTTCACCTTAAATAATTCTACGAAAGAGTCGGTTGTTTTTTTTTTTGTAAAAAGTTTTTATAATACTTGTTTTAAATACAACAATTGTAGCTTTTTTTTTTAAACGTTTTACTATCTGGTTTACAAAAATACAAATTATAAAATAAATTATTTTTGATACAAAGTTCCTATATCCTCTGCTTCTATACACAATCCTAAAACGGATCACTTTGCTAGCATGTAGTCACATTTTAAAGTTTATTAGTACAGACTTATATATTCGCAAAAAAAAACTGTCTGTTCTTATCAAACTTTTTCAGATAAAGGAGACTGGGCAGAAGTGGTATTTGTACATTGGTTCCTCATGCATGATTATAAATCTTTAATCTTAAACTTAAAAATCCCGGATCAGACTTTTCTCTTTTGCAAAAGAGATAAAAAACCACATCGCTATTGGTCCATACAAATTCACCCAGTCTCCGACCAAAATAGGTACTAATGAAAAAAAAAACCGAAGAACACGAGAAAATAACGTGTAAAAAACTTCGTAACTTTAACGTAAAAACGCTTATAATGCTACATTTCTAAGGCTTCGAAAATCATTCTTCGGCCAATAGAAAGTCATCGATAAATATGGGACATGGGTCTTACCAAAACTTGTGAAACTCCACAAGTTTCCTTACGTAACCATTTTTCGTGAAGGTAAATCTTTTGCGTTTATAAGTACTTTGATAAATCGGAAATTGAATAAAGGATTTTGATTTCGATAACGTCGGCTAGCGTCGGGATATTGTAATAATCTGTTTCATCGGTCTTCTTATGTATTTATGTACAGAATTGTTCAAATCTATGGTTGTCACGAAAGAAGGCAGTTTTTAAGTCTATTTTTTATATTTAAAATAATGAGATTGTTGTGTTCTCTCGAGAAACCACTGCTATACTTGGTTTTTAAGAAGATTTCGCTGATTTCACCATAATCGAAATATAAAACTATCCCCAAACGTAGATAAATAGGCAGATAGTTCGTAGAAGGCTCTTGAACACAATCCTATCCAAATATTATTTGACTCAACTAAGGCAGAAGGAAGGTATGTAAAGCTTGACATAACCTGTAGCAATCATTAATATCAATTAATTCATACCTTATATTATGAGAGATGCGATAAGGGGTAGTCCGTGTTTTTTTTTAACCTTTTTTGCAATTTTCACGTGTTAATCGCATAAATCCATTTCCATAAATCGAACAGATTACGTGTGACTCTGGATTTTGAATTTGTCTGTCTATGGTGTCTTGTTTATACCTTTTTAGTCGTAGTTGGGTTTTAGTTCTTATTACTTCTATTTTTTTTTTTTTTGGATTATAATATATATTGAAATGTGCTCATTAAGCCCTTTCATTTGTTACCCAACATGGTTTAAACAATATTTATTAAGTTCCTGACTTTAAGCCCTCTAGAGGGCGCTATTTTTAATTTAATGTGACGTCACATAGCCTCTTGATCGTCCGCTGGATACCTCATTTGTCAAATTGTGATGAGTGGTTTAAAAGATATGAGGGAACAGATGAACATACATACATACATACATACCGGTCAAAATGATAACCCTCCTTTTTTCTTCGCCGTAGTCGGGTAAAAAGGCCTCCTTTTCACTTTGTCTCCTTTTTCCACACAATTCTGTTTAACAACGGCTAATAAGGTAATAAATAATTTTACACCAACTTCCTACAAAACTGATCTAATAAAAAAACTAAAAACTACTCTCCTGTTTTTCTATTATAATATTTAAATATACTAGTGTATCTAAAAGCCGCCATGTTTTAACAGCAGGTGGCTTACCCAGATTATAAGTTAATTATCTACTCACAAGGGTAAATTATGACCTGTGATCCTTTTTTCAGCACCTGCTTCTGACATGAACCCTCTTCTGCCTTGGATAGTTTAACAGGACGAAGTCTAAAATTATAATATTTACATTCTGACCTAATGAGTACCATTGTCTTATAACTATGGTAAGTGCTTACCCTATTTTTAGACGCCCACGTTCGAACGGGTTTTAACGTAATTCCTTTATATGACCGACACCCTTGTGATCATTGAAGGGTTTGGGTTAAACAAAGGTACGTTTATTATAGTATTTGCCTCTCACCAGTTTTTTAATCATTATTTTAAATGGTAACACACAGGAGTCACTTTTTGTATAGGGAATTGTCTCATCTCGTACTGTGGCCGTATACTAACGAAATGTATATAACTCTGCCCCCAAATTGTCTTAATTATATTGATATTGTTAGCTAAACATCGTCTAACCTGACAACAAGCGCACGGATTGATATATCAGGTTAAGCTACGCTTACCAGGGTTGGTCCGTGGATGGGTGACCATCTTTACATACACGACACGTTAAAATTTGGTCCCGGCTGTCATTCGTGGATCTTTGCCAGTAGTTACGGGTCGTCAGATGCCCGAAAGTCTGACCACCAGTCTTACCAAGGGGTATTGTATTAACCAGTAACTGGATTGTGGAGGTCAGATAGGTAGTCGCTCCATATAAAATACTGATATTCAGCTGCATCCGGTTAGATTGGAAGCTGACCATAACATAATTGGGAAAAGGCAAGGCAGATTGATTGACATCGTCTGACCTGATTTATGTTCTAAAGGCAGCGTAGTTTTATTTACAGTATAGTAGATTGTAGCACCGAGCACCAAGTGAGTTATTAATGCACGAGGGTTATGTTGGTGCCCGAGCGCCTGCGCTCGGGCACTAAATTAACACGAGTGCATTAATTACTCACTTTAGCAAGGTGCGTAATCTACTTTTGACGGACGACGACGACGACGACGACGAACGAGCCTTAGTAATATGGTCCCGTTTTACCCTTTGGGTATGGAACCCTAAAAACAGTGCATTCATGAAAAACAGTGCAACAATGAAATTTCATACAACTTTACTGCACTGTTTTGGTTCTAAGCAAAAAATACGTCCTTTGTGATCGGTCTTGTAGTGATTAATGATAACATTACTATGTAGTTGAAGGAAAAAGTACGCTACCACGTTACCGTAGGTACGCGGTAGGTGGCAATGGGCTCGCCACCTATTACATGGACTTAAACATAACTGGCGAAATGTGGGTGTACTATAGGTACACCTCTGCCTAACCCTTCGGGGATTACAGGTGTGATGCTATGTTTATCATATATAAGGTACGCTAAACATAATCCAGCATTGCATATGTAAGTGGGCGCGTCCTCTATGCCTGGAGGCTTTTATTTAAGTATTAAGTTCTGTTTACGTTTTTATTTCTGCTTGAGAGTTTTCAATATTTTTATTGGTATATTGTCATGTGTTAGCTGACAAATGGAAAATAATTTAATGTTTTGTGCTGCGTAGTTTTAATTACCTACTTACCTAATATTGTATACACGGAACAGAAAAAATCCGTGATTGTATAGAATAAAATTCTTCTATCTGAACAGATAGCTATGCTACTGAGAAGTTTGTTGCGTCAATTCAGGCTTCCCAGCTACCTGACAGGGGTGCGGGAAAGTCCGAAAGCGATACCGGGACCCTTGGCAACAGGCAACTGAAGGAACAAGGGTCGGTTTTAGTCAGTAAAAGTCTGACACGCCCTCCCGCTCCGCCCAGAGAGGGAGAAGTAATTTGATGGCTTCCTACACTCAAAAAAAAATGCTTCCCAATTAAAGCACTAGGAAGTAGTGAAGGGCAGGCGTTTTTGGGGACTGTCTTATGTAATTTTGGCGTTCAAAAAGTGCTTATTCTCAGTCTAGTTTGAGAAATGACTTTGATTGATGGGCTAAAGGGCCATAATAACCTCTAATATACCCACGCATGCTTCAAACGGATTGTTTATTTGAATTATATGTCACTTATGTATGATAAAATCTATTTAAGGCAGCTAATATTCAATCTCTTAGTACCTTTGATGACACCACTGAACAACTTAATTATTCATAGTCGAAACCACATACAAGCAACGTCTTCTAATTGGGTACCTATAAGCATACACCAAGAGCAGCCCAAAATAAGGTAAACTTATATAAATACCCAACATTTTGCCGATGTAAAACTGAAGATAGTTAATTGATTCAGGCGTGACTTTGCGGAAATCCATTTTATGATGCAATAGATGTAGAATTATTTAGTAACCGAGTAGTAATCCGATAAAAGTTTGGTGGTCGGGCGGTATGGCTCACTCTCTCGTCCGGCCGGTGCTCTGCGTCGTGTTCGGGTTCGCGACAAGTCAATCGTCATCCTGAGGATGCCACGTTGAGAGGTGAAACACGTGTCGATTTCTTACATGGTTTTTTATTACTCTTTAGGAATAGTTAAGCAGAATAGGTTAATAAATACATCTACGTCTATTGCATTCGACCTAAAATTGACCCACTGCAGGGAACAAAGAGGGAAAGAGATCGACGCTGGCTCACGGTTTGTAGGCGAATGTATGCAATTTTAATATCTGTAGCTATTTTCACAATGTGCTCTTTCTCTGGTATTCAGTGAAAGACAAATGCACCTATCTCAGATTATCCAAAAGTACAAAAGTCATAATTTTCAGCAATTTTCTTGAATTGAAATTGGTTTATTCGCATGAATTTAATCGCCAGAAACGGGCGAATCGACACTTTTAAATAATATTATAATTTTTCCTTGTGGCGATTCACACGAAGTTAATTTATTTGTGGGCGAATCGACATCTCCAGAAATAGGTACGTATTAGGCAATTGGCACTTATTGAATTTTATGCAATAAAGTTAAGAAAGAAGGAAGTGCAAATAAAGTATTTTGCATACAATTTTACTCGACTATTTTCAACTGCCGAGTTATCACAACATTATCATGATGCAACATAATATTCTTTCCCCATAACTTCGCTAATCATAATATTACCTAATACAGTCATGATCAACCACATAAAAAGGATAATTTACCGTCAAATACGCGAGGTAAGCAACGTCGTAATTCTCATTATGAGATCATAAAGGTCTGCTATAATTAAGGTGACGTCGCTAATCCTTCGTTTATTTGTTATTAGCCAATGAATCGGAGTGACCTTTTGGTTCGTCATTAGGTATTACTTCGAAAGAGAAATATAAATAAGATGATGCTATTCAGTTTTGTGTGACAAGAAACACGATACTGGAAAAATATTATTAGGTATCGTAGACCAGCCATTTTAGTCAATACGCAGCGCTCATCATCTGCCTAGCCTTTTCCCAACCATGTTGGGGTCGGCTTCCAGTCTAACCGGATGCAGCTGAATACCAGTATTTTACATGGAGCGACTGCCTATCTGACCTCCACAACCCAGTAACTGATGTGTAATACGATACCCCTTGCAAGACTGGTTGTCAGACTTTCGGGCTTCTGACGACCCGTAACGACTGCCAAAGATCCACAAATGACAGCCGGGACCAACAGCTTAACATGCTTTCCGACGCACGGAAGAGTCTCGATATGTAAAGATGGTCACCCATCCACGGACCAACCCCGGCAAGCGTAGCTTAACCTGATGAATCGACCCGTGCGGCTGTTATTACTTAGCCACGAGCTCCTCAATACGCAGTGCTAATAGCGCATTATTCTTTCAGTAGAAAAAATTAGGTAATTTCGACGATTCAGATAGGTAATGAAAAATTTGTAGGTGTTGATAACCTCCTCTTGTAGTACATAGTCATTATCATCATCATCATCAAATACGTCCACTGCTGGACAGCCTCCCCGATAGGCTTGGAGTAAAATATCAAGTACTAGCTTCCGCCAGCGGCTTACTTATTATTACTTATTTATTACTTTGTGGTAATATGGCATTGGTGAAAGATTTTAAATCGGTCCTGTAGATTTTGCGTTCATTGCGTTCAGGTACAAACAAAAATACAAACATACAAATCTCTTTATTAGTTAATTTGTTGTTGTTTTTGATGTTTAGTACAAGTAGGAAGGCTGTAGATTTGCATGCCGTAAGGTAGAGTGTGTTGGAACTGCTTTTACAATGTTAACATCTTATTTTGTACCCACATTCATTGCAAAATAAATGATTTGATTTGATTTAAAATATTAGTGTAGACATCGTTCTTCACATTTTTTATTCATCATGAAGATGCCATCTACAACTTTTCATGACCATTTTTTTCTTCCTAGAAGTCTCTCGCCATTCCTAGGAATTTGTTCATCATGATATCGATACACACTTAGCTTTTACCAAACCAAATAAAAAACCAAGACGGAGCGCTGCGGACAATACAGTGAAGCATGCTAAAACTACAACTGCAACTGCTCTGTGCATACACGCTCACACACACGCATTTCAAATTTACAATGACACTACAATCAAACTTCACCAAACTAACTGCACACATGTTTACGAAACCGGCCTCACGTCACTGTTGACAGCGCTCTGTCTTGGTTTTTTATTTGGTCTGAGGCCACAAGCCCCTCAAACTAAATAGAATACTGTATGTTTTACAAAAAAAAACAAGAAGCTGAAGTTAGAAGCCATCCAGTGTTTTAGATGCTGCAATCAAGCATAGGCTTGTGTAAACATCTCGCCTGAATCAGATTGCATCCCAAAAGCGATCTCAATCTATCCAATGACAGGGTATAATCACTTCGTTCTAGTTTCGCAATTTGCCTGGCAATGAGAACTTGAAACCAACAACACTCCAGGAACAAACCAAAGCGACATGAAATCACAGTCTGTACGTGGACAGACTAGCTGTCATCAGAGAAGGACTGATTATACGGTCACAGACTCAAAGGGGAACCAGGAAAGCTGGCCAGCGGACCTCTAATCAGTGCCTGCAATTGCTGAAGTTAATAATGTGGTGCAATCCAACGATCGCAAATCGTCGGTCAATTTTAACGTGAACGTTAATATTTGGTTACGGATTTACGATTCGGTGCTATCGGACTGTTGGAGTTAATGGCGGGAAATACTTCTTATATTTTTAGTTCATTTGACATTAAAAAATTCAAAAATACCTTAGAACCGTACCTAGTTAACCTAGTTACACAAAGAAATTTTATTTTCTTATATTTCTTCAAAAGTGATTTTCCGAATTTCGAACTATTGGAATTTAGAATTTTCATACAAAAATCAAATTACAGGTGGTTATAATTTAATAACAGACAGCCTTGTTAAAAGTCTGAATGTAACTCGATGGAATTAGGTATGTTTTTATACACCTGAGGTGAGATTTTTTGTTTTTGTAAAGATTACGTTAACGAAATTAATAATAAAACAAAACCTTGTGTTATGTGGTGGGATAGATTAGGAGGCGTGGGTAATGTTAAACATTTATAACCAGAAAAAAAGTCTATTCGGAATTATAAGCTGTACTCAGTCGTAATACCTACGTAGAATTGGTTTACTGGTTAAAATTATGACGTTTTATTTTCTATTTTTTAATTGAAAATTATGAGGTTTTATTTTCTATTTTTTAATTGAAAATTATGACGTTTTTTTTTCTATTTTTTAACAAACTTGAAAGGTTTAATCCTTACCACAAGTTTATTTACCATGTAAGTACACCTCATGCCCAGTTGTACACGCTGTTTTTCTTCACCGTAATTAAGTAATATCTTCTTCTTAGACCTTAGTTGGTTACCATCAGACAAATAATTATTAAACTTAAATCCAAAATTAAAACAATTAAGCAAAAGTAGGTAAAGTCAACCGCATATCAGTGGGTGATTTAGTTTTCGGAATGCTGATGTTACCACTGAATACATGACACCGACTTATTACCTACTAATATAAACTGTCTAGACGATGTCAAACATGGAAACCTTTAAAGATTTCGGAATATTTCAGTTTAAAGGGGTACAAGTTATAAGTTATAATTCCTTTGATGTTAGTTACAATTCCTAAGTAGAGATCACACGATAGCGACAAATATAGTTGTGGCGCGTTCGACTAAAACCCGCAAATTGCGATGACTTGGCGCCGTTTAGCTCTGGGATGTTACCTTGTATGTAAGTTTGAAATAAATGGTCTCCCAAGTTTCTTATGGTTTAATTAATATAACTTTTTGGATCGATATGATATTATTATTATTTATTTTATACTTTAAACACATAAATGTATAGAGGCGCCGCCAATGAATCTGCCTAGCCTTTTCCCAACTATGTTGGGGTCGCCTTCCAGTTTAACCGGATGCAGCTAAATACCAGTATTTTACATGGAGCGACTGCCTATCTGACCTCCACAACCCAGTAACTGGGTGATACCCTGGGTAAGACTGGTTGTCAGGCTTTCGAGGTTCTGACGACCCGTAACGACTGTCAAAGATCCACGAATGACAGCCGGGCCCAACGGCTTAACGTGCTTTCCGAGGCACTGAGGAGTCTCGGTATGTAAAGATGGTCACCCATCTACCGACCAACCCCGGCAAGCGTAGCTTAACCTGATGGATCGACCCGGTGCGGCTGTTATTACTTAGCCACGAGCTCCTCCACAGAGGCGCCACCATTATACCATTATTACTTATATTCATTCAAGAGATCGCTAGCTGTCCGCCGCTCATGGAAGCTAAAACTTGGTGTGAAGTATTAAACCTATCCAATACAAAAATGCGTAAAACGTAAGTCTTTATTTGTTCCCACATCAAAGCAGTTCTCGAAAAACAAACCTAAGATTTGCAAAGTTTAACACCATCTTAGTCAAAAGTGCTTTTTTTTTGGTAGGGAAATGATCATCATCAAATCATGAAAATCATCAAAATCATCATAAACTTCTCCCGCTCTGGGCGGAGCGGGAGGGCGTGTCAGACTGTTACTGACTAAAACCCACCCGTGTTCCTTCAGTTGCCTGTAAGTTGCCAGAGGCCACGGTATCCCTTTCGGACTTTCCCGCGACCCCGGCAGGCATCGGCCCTAGGGGACCCCATCAGTTGTGCTGACATCTCTTTGGAAGCGCTGGGCTTCAAAGGGGATTATGTAAAAAACAATACGTTGTTTATAAAAATAAGAAAGAATACAGTCTACAGATTCGTAGGTAGTTAAAGATCTACTCCTCAGACCAAATAAAAAACCAAGACGGAGCACTGCGAACAATACAGTGAAGCATGCTAAAACTACACCACCGCTCTGTGCATCTCACACACACAAATTTACAACTATTTACAATGACACTACAATCAAATTACACCAAACTAAGTGCACATATGTTTACGAAACCGGCCTCACGTCACTTTTGACAGCGCTCTGTCTTGGTTTTTTATTTGGTCTGAGATCTTACTCATAAACTTTCCGAAACCGATTTTTATCATAAACATCAAAAGAAAAAAACTATTCTTTTCAGTGGCATTCTGCTGAAAACCTGTACAAGGCAATGATACCCATTGTGTAGTCAAGTAAAAATAGACTTCTACTCACATTACGTCCAATTTCCTGTTTCTATTCGAGTTGAAAATATCGTGTCAACTAAATTAACTCGACCATTTTACTTAAACATTAATTTCGACTTCATTTTCCTTGAAAAACTGTTCGTTGACTATTTATCTTTTTTTAATCAAGCCAAAGTTAAAACGATTTAATTTATCGTGAAAAGAGGTAAAAATAGTAATCCTACTAACCCACTAATATTTAAAATGTGAAAGTTTGTATGTTTGTTACTCAATCACGCAAAAACGGCTGAACGCATTTGGATAAAATTTGGCACACAGACAGCTTATAACCAGGATTAACATATACGATACGTTTTATCTCGGTAGTACGTTCCCGCGAGATAATTTCCGACCTCCACGCGGGCGAAGCCACGGGCGAAGCTAGTGATACTAATAATTTTCGCCCGCGGCTAACTTCTTTGATCAAGTTATAAAAATAGTAACATAATTGTTACTATTTTTGTAACTTCTGTATCGTTTTTTTTTTTTTGTGGTAGTGTAGTTTGTAATATTAGTAGTGGTATAGTTAGTTTTGTTATTTTTTTCAGAGTCTGGATCTGTGCCCGATTGAAGGCAATAGTCTCGCCCCCTATTACATGGAACTTACAACATAAGTGTTGAAATGTGGGTGTACTCTAAGTACAGTGCAGAAGAACTATCCTAGCCTATGTCCATGTGTATGTATGTTATTCCAGGTCATGGTCTACCCTGGTGCCAAATTTCATTCAAATCCGTTCAGCCGTTTTAGCGTGAAAGCGTAACAAACAGTCACTTTCGCATTTATAATATAAGTTAGTATTAGGATTTATGCTTTTTTGATAAGGACACGTTTGATGTGGGTTTTCAAGGTTCCATCGCTAACTTTGTAAACGACTTTGTTAACTTGCTATAATAAAAAAAAAAAGTAATAAAAACTAAAACCAAACTACGACTAAAAAGGTATAAACAAGACACCACAGACAGACAAATTAAAAATCCGGAGTCACATGTAATCTGTTCGATTTATGCCCTAACACGTGTGACTCCGTATTTTTAATTTGTCTGTCTGTAGTGTTTTTATTACTTTAATTTGTTTTAAATTCTTTTGGGGTTATAATTATATATATTTTTGAAATGTGCTCATGAAGCCCTTTCATTTGATACCCAACATGGTACGATTAAACAATATTTTTTTTAGTTCCTGACTTTATGTCCTCTAGAGGGTTTAATTTAATGTGACGTCACATAGCCTTTCAAGACGCTTCCAACGATACCTCATTTATCAAATTGTGATGAGTGGTTCAGAAGATAGGAGAGAACAGATGAACATAGGTACTTACATACATACATACAGGTCAAAATCATAACCCTCCTTTTTTCTTCGCCCTAGTCGGGTAAAAAGTGGATACTGTTCATAAGAAATGGCTTACTAGTTTAAATTAATCTACATTTGGGTATCACAATTTGAAGTTTACTACTTGTAATTATAATATTATGGAAATTGCTTCTTATTTTGAAAACTCCTCAGTTTTCATAAACATACAAAATACTTTCTAAGATATAAAGAGAAGGGAGAGTTAGTATATCAATTTCTTTGAATTTGTTTCTAAGGGACTCATGAGGACACATTTTAAAGGCCGCACGGATTGCCCTCTTGTAAAATGACTCCTTTCACTGATGTTTGACGTAATACGGCAGCTGTCAAAATATAGTTTTGACTGATGCTCTTTGTACCACGCCAGTTCAACTATGGTCCAACTTTTTTGCGATTATCTGTGAAACTAAGCGGGCTATCTCTTTCTTTCTTGTGGTATAGTGAGCACGAAAGACAGAGCTAACAATAAAACACGCCATGCTACCAACATTGCACAGCAGAAAAATGAAAGCATGGCACAAAGAAATTACTGCAAAGAAAATGGCGGAAAATTGTGGAAATTCGCAAATTTTGCGAACCGCTACCCAGGGAGGGTTTTAAGAAAATCAAAAAGCAATAATGGATTGGTGCCTCTTCATTTCTAGTCCAAGCAAAGACTATAAAGAGAACCAAACTAGAACTAACTCTACAAAGTTTCAGAGACGCCTCCAGCTATTGAGAACTATATCAAAAATGTTAATAAATGCTAATACAATGTTACTGTAGCCGAAGAAATTCTAAAGCTCAGATTGGCTGATAATTCAATTAATAATTTTACGATGGAGATAGAACATATTTCAATGAATTTTACTGACTTGAAGCAAACCGATAATTGGGTTATGTGTTTCGCCGCGAAAACTCAACCGCGAGGTAGCAATTTTATTTCACTCAATTTAATATCGACGCGCCTTTGAAAGGACGTTGTTCGGCGTCCATATATCGTGCGCCTGAGAACCAACAGAGACGTGAATTTCCTTTCTGTGTTCTAAATAATGCATATATTCGATTGAAACTAAATTTAAAATGACGGACACTACTGAGAATAGCAAAATATCTAAAATCCGAAAGTAATTTTGGGGTTATAATTGGACCGACAGAAACATATTAACTTAGCGTTTTTTAGTGAAAATGAGTACATTGGATTTTATCTTCAAACGTTTCATTATATTTATGTAGTACTAGCTTCCGCCCGCGGCTTCGCCCGCGTGGTATATCGATAAAAAGTAGCCTATGTCCTTTTTCAGGCTCTAGACTATCTGTATACCAAATTTCATTTAAATCGGTTCTGTAGTTTTGGCGTGAAAGCGCGACAGACAGACAGACAGAGTTACTTTCGCATTTATAATATTATTATAGTAAGGATAGTACGGATTAGGTAGTCAGAACCATTATTTGCTACTAATTTATTTGTAGTTATAATCAATTTATAAATGTACTCTGAGTGACAAAATATTGACACTGCCATTACTATCAAATGACAAAGTGTCATGTCATCTGTCAATTCATCGACTGTCAGTGTCGATGCTGCTCGGTTCACACAGCGCTTTCAATCGCTTTATTCTGTTTGTAACTAAACACCATAATCATAGATCAAGCGCTGAGAGAGCCTATTCAAAACGTTAAATTGAAACAGAAAGTAATGGCGCTGGGAAATAAGACCGAAGTGAATTACTTTTTTAAATGTTTTCGAAATTATGAAGTGTCCGTTCTATTGTAAAAAATGTAACATAAAATATTTAAAAAAAAACATGTTTCATACGTCTTGATTCATATGCCATTTTTGATGCCTTTTTTTACATATTTGGGTCTGACATAAACAAAATTTCAGTCGCATTTACTAGGATATGTCATGTTAAAAAAACTTTATCTTCGCACGTCATTGATTATAATCGGTCATTTATTAATGATTTATAAACAGGAAGTAGATAGTCAAACAGATCATAACACTATTTAAGATAAACAAAGGTAAGTAAGGAGGTATACCAGTTGTTCAGCAAGTCGATTGATAAGCTTCAAAATATTATTATTATAATAAAAAATAGTATCACGTCGTAGCATCGTAGCACAGTGCGGGCTACGCCGTAGCTGAGCATATGACATTGCTACGCCACAGTGCGGAGCTGTGCCGGTTTTTTTTTAATACTTTTAATTCACATTGCATAAAAAAGAGACTTTTGTTTCATTACGTCATTAAATCGGAAATAATTTGCTTAATCACTTTTCGTGGATTTATCTGAAGATTAGAAATATAAAACTGGATTATATGCAGGCAATGAAAAAGCTTTTCCCGTATCGTTCCATGACCTTTTGGACAGAGCTTAGTTATTAATCAGTCACCTACAATTGGCAAAGGTCACAAACGTTTAAAACAGTGAAAACCACCAGTTGATCACAAAAGTGTAAAGTAAAGAGAAGTAAGAGAGTAAGTGTAGAGTAAGCATCGGGTTAGCACACTTTGCAGTGTAATTATATTATAATTAGCACACTTGGCAGTCAGATCCTTTTTTTTGAGGTTCATCAAATGACTTCCGCTCTGGGCGGAGCGTCAGACTTTTACTGACTAAAACCCACCCGTGTTCCTTCAGTTGCCTGTTGCCAAGGTCCCGGTATCCCTTTCGGACAGTCCCGCAACGGAAGTCAGATCTGCAGGAAATTTCGTTATTTTTGGAAGAATAGGCAATTCCTTTGTCCCCTTTATTTTTCACTATCAAAATTAAGGTAAATCCATCATTGGTGTTTATCCTAGTTTTAAAAGTCATTCATGGGAGATGAGTTTCTAGAGCGACTGTGGGATGAAAACCGAAATCGACACTTCACAGTAGGTTTAGTGCACTTGTGACCTATTAAACCCATAAACGTATATAGTTAACATATTCAAATGAGTTCAAATAACGGTCAGCAATAAATAGAACTGAATATAATAAGTTGTCATAATTATTAAAAAAAAAGAAAAAATTGGTTTGTTTTTAGCAAATTGTTACGGAGTTCGTTAAAGCGTTCAACAGGGTAATGTCGAGATAAAAAGTATACATAGAATTCTTTTTATCTTGACATTCCCAGGGGATCGAGGCTTATGCGGGTGAAACCGTGTGGTGCAGCTAGTTAATTATAAGTTTTAAAAGTATAGTTTTAATAATACTATAACTACACTTCCATTATCAGAGCATCAACTGCATTTTTACCCTATTGAACGCTTGAACGAACTCTGTAACAATTTGCTAAAAACTAACCAAAAATGGTCTACTCATGTGCCAAATTTCATCAAAATCCATTCAGCCGTTTTAGCGTGAAAGCGTAACAAACAAACAAACTCACTTTAGCATTTATAATATTTAGTTAGGATTTTAATTTCATTTTGACATCCATTTTCTGTTCCATATATATTAAATCTTTTGCCATCGCAATAAAACTTTTAAATATAGTGAAATGCTTTCACTCACATGCACATAGCAGTAAAACCAGCAAAATAATTTAGAAATATACGCATAACACACTGCCCTCGTAAAAGACACCTTAAAGTTTTTAAAGTTTAAAAGCTTTATTACTGTCCTTTACCTGTGCTGTGGTTTTATGTTTATCTATGTGTTTATATGCAGTCTACCCACCTCACTTTTAATGATTTACGAGATAATGATGACACGCCACTAATGCAACCTCATCATATACACTACCTACTGTGTTTTTTGCAGACGGTGGCTTGCGAGAACGAGAAACTCAAGCACTCTTTATGTAAGAGGATTTGACGGTAAGTTTGTGGGCTTGTTCTAAGTTGAGTAGGGCAAAGCAAGATGTAACTGTTATGAAATAAATAGATAATTAATTGATTCAGGCGTGACTTTGCGGAAATCCATTATAAAATACAATAGACGTAGATACGTTACCAGCTATTTTATTTTGTTACAACGTTTTAACATTGGCTATTGGCTTGACCACCACTAAAGCAGATTTTGTAATAAAATCAGGACAAAGGGCCTGGACAAGACAGGCTCCTAATAAATAATAATAACATCAACCCAGACCAATACACGTAATTCAAATTAAATAATAGGCTATTCTAATGTCCCAACGGCCAATCACATTATTTCCTATAATTTGTGTCCTAAAATTCAGTTATAGTTATGCCGGGCGTACCTGATAGATGTACACCTAATTTAGTTACTTGGGCAAGTTTGGGCAACTTGCAGAAGCCGGAAACTCCACAAGTTAGACAACCCTTCATTACTGTTTGTATTGTGGGCACTGCAAGGAAATTAATATCGATGGATTATGTGACTTGTTTAATATTGTTCCGATAGTTCCTATTTGTATTAATATTCCATACGTTTCCACGTATGGAATATTAATATGGGAATAATTATTATTGGTTTTCTTGTGCAAAAAGGTTATGAAAATATTGTAAGTGACAGAAGGCCCGTCATAAAAACGGTCAAAATCTAGTTGCCATTCTTGCCATCCCGCCGCAATCTCATCTCAACGACAAAAAATGTCAAAAACTTTACTTTTGACGGATTCAGATTGAGAACTGAAAGCGAACTTTTTTTTTCTCTTATCTTTTATTTAGCATTCGACGAGAATTCGAGACTCCACATAAGTTAAAATTTAAAAGACGAAGGTAAAACTGGTAATTTCAGATTGCCAATCAAATTGTCCCATATGTGAGCTGCAGTTGGCGATAATCGAATACTTTGAAGTCATCGAATCAATTCGATTGACAGTCAAATAGTCAATCGAATCTAATGACATGGAAAATTTAGTCCACTGCCCTAAAGGGAGGTTACATTTTTACCCTTTTTGGATCACTTTAAAATCAAAGTTTTTTCTTTACGATGTTTTGTTTACTGAACTTAAATAAGTGCAGTAATTTTAAAAAGCGGAACCGCCGTTTTTATCTTAATAATAATATTATTATGTCTTGTATTAAATGTAATAACGTCGTTTTTTAATAACGCGATGTAGTACGAAGCAAGTGCGCTGGCAGCGTCTAGAGATAGTGGTCTTTATTTATAAACGTTGCTTAAAGTTAAGTGACGTTCAAACGTCAAAAATTTATGGTTAAACAGTCGCTAATCATTACTTAACTTTAAGCAACGTTTATAAATAGACCCCAGTAGTGCTAATTAAATTCGTGGCGCCGAAAGTGCACACAATTTCATATCAACATAGACGAAGTAGATCAAATACGTATCTATGAAGCTAAAAAAGATTCAGACGAATAATTGAGAACCTTTTCCATATACTGCGGTTGCGACGAGCAAATAAATAAATACATAGGATGACTGGTAATTAGAGATCTTTGACAGTTGTTACGGGTCGTCAGAAGCCCGAAAATCTGACTACCTGTTTCGTCAAGGGGTATCGTAGTACCCAGTTACTAAGTTGTGGAGGTCAGATAGGCAGTCGCTCCATGTAAAATACTTACTTGTATTCAGCTGCATCCGGTTAGACTAGAAGCTGTCCCCAACTTGGTTGGGAAAAGGCTAGGCAGATGATTTAAACACGTGACTTTACATGAGTAAAGTCACGTCAAAAGTTGTTCATAATGATGACATTATGAACAACTTTTACTATGGGACCAAACATAAAATTTCAAATAAAAAATAAGTTTGGTGCCATAGTAAAAGTTGTTCATAATATTGAGTAAAATCACGTGTTTAAGTATCGATCACTAATGACCAGTCACCCTATGTATTGAAGTTGCTTAAAATTAATGGCCATAACTTTCTAGAGTACGAAATATATTTTTCACCTCACAAGCTCGGAAAGATTCTGTTTATCATTCAAACTCTGAGTGCAAAAGTGCATTTTATCCCCTAGCGTGGAAAGAGTTTTTAAAATTTGAACCTTTCTAATAATTTTCTATACCGCCGCACCGGGTCCATTGATAATGCATTAATACTTATTTCATGTCAGTGCGCCAGCCTCATTTTGAGAATAATTGCACTGGCCAGCACGAAAAAAAATCGCACAACGCGCCTAAAGAAGTTATCACTTCAAAAATTTTATATAATTTTCTTCATATTCAATTCTCTTTCCATCATTTGGGTTTCTTTAGCAGTGCAGAGTCAGTACAAGCGGTACGTAATGCCGAATTGAGCTTTTTTCCGGAAAAAATGCACTAAAAGTACATAAAAGCGTGCGTCCAATATTTGTTCAACGCATGGAGACACCTAGCATTTTCCTCGCTGTAGTGAGGTGAAAAGTTGTGTGTTTCGCTCGGCAGCAAAGTTATTCTGCGTCTCGTACCTTTGAAACCTTCGCATCGCTCAGGATTCTATATTTGAACCATTCGCTTCGCTAATTTTTCAATCCTAGAATCCTTCGCTGGCTCAGGTTTCAATACAAGTACTCGCGCCAAAAAACAACTTTGCAGTCTTGCATAAGAAATAACTATTTATTTCGAAATTAACCCTGGAACACTTTCATTTACACGTACACTGAATATATTTACTACAAGTATCATCTTAACCTTCTCCCACTCGACTTTCACGAACGGCGTAGAAAAAGAAAAAAAAAACTGTTGATTTTTTCCTCATCTCTTGACTTTACATTTTCTTTAAAAAAAATGTAAAAAAAGCGTGTTCTCGTACATTAAAAAGAAAAATACTCAATAGCAATCCTTTGCAGTTAGGAAAATTTTCTCTTCTGCAAAACGTTTCTTGTTGATTGGTTAGTTACAAAGCAGTGGATTTTTTTATCTGGCGCCGAGAATTTACAACTACTAAGTAGGTATAATAACGGGGCTCCATGTAAAAAATTGTTCACAATATAGAAAGAGTATTAAATTCTCCTTCAAATACAGTTTTTGGCTTGGTTCTGACTTTTAATTTGGTACGAGGCGCCAAATTGGTTTGGTTCTGCCTTTAAAATTGGTACGAAATTCCTTTACAAAAAAAAATTACTTTTATTAAAAATCGGCAGTAATCATAATTTCTTCGCAGAACGTAGAATACATACGAGTGCATTATTAAGAACTATACCGAACATTTTGTAAGGATTACATGCGATATCGATATTAGTAGATTTGTCGCAGAAACCTAGTAAGGACAGGAGAAAAAACATTATTTTTCATTATGTTGCTTCCACGCGTGATTTACTCACTTCTGTATTAAATAATACCTACTATCGCCTTTTTAGGACATTTTCTTAGAGTGGGTACCAAATGTTTGTTTTGACTTGCACTCGGTGTACACCTTATCAACAAACCGAAAGTCCTAGCCGTCCAATGGTATCAATCAAAGCCGTAATGTCTATGACTGACCACGGGGCCTACCACCACCGCTTACATTAGTATTGTTTTAATATTACTTCTGTGTAGGAAAGAGATGAAGCTCTACGGGACGTATAGCTCCATCTCTTTCACCCATAATATGTTCTCATTCCGTGATGTTGTAACTTGTGACCTCAGACCAAATAAAAAACCAAGACAGAGCGCTGTCAATAGCGACGTGAGGCCGGTTTCGTAAACATGTGGGCACTTAGTTTTTTGTAGTTTGATTGTAGTGCCATTGTAAATGTGTGTGTGTGAGCGTGTATACACAGAGCAGTGGTGTAGTTATAGCATGCTTCACTGTATTGTTTGCAGCGCTCCGTTAAGGTTGTTTCAAGGATGCTAATACCAGTATTACCTCTGCAACATATTGTAATTGTATTTACCATGAACCTCCGAGTCCAACAATAAATTTAATAATACTTACTTACTTTAATTGTCTCAAATTAGACACCATAAAAAAGTGTTTTGACATTAATTTCATAATGAGGTAAAAATGGTGTTTATTTAATTAATGTTTAGGGGATATAACCAAGGCTCTTGTGTTAGGGACATACAATAATTTATATTGTTAATTAAGTTCATATTTACAGTGGTGTTGAACGTGAACTCATGAAAACCGAGGTGCGGTTATAAATATGATGCAATAATCGTTTGATTGTGTAAAACACTGACCCTATCTTTCTGTTGTACGAATACAATATTAATGTACACATCTGCCTGTCCCTCCAGGGAATACACGCATGATGTTTTCTTATATTCTTACTAAACAGTATGTTTAGTTATTTACATACTTTAAAAAAAAATCTTTACACATATATTTGCTATGAATGGAAATTGAACAGAGGTAGAATATTTCCCGGACTGGCACATAGGAACCATTTATTTAAAAAAAAGAAGAATTTAAATCGTGGGGAATTTTTTAAACGTAGCTGCGAGAGAATTCCTTGTTATGAATAACGAGTGCCTGAGGCTTCCACACACGCAAAAACTGTATGTTTTTGCATGTTTTAATAGAAGGCAGTATCAGTTTTGTTGTGCATAGTTTAAAGCGTATGCGGTTGTAATGTGTATTATGATGCAACTTTGTAAAGTATTGCATTTGACCTTACCTTATAAACTGTAAGGGAAGGCCATATTGAGGAAGCAAAGTGTTAAAATCTGCGTAAACAGTGAATGAACTTATGACATTTAATTATCCAAGTCAACCCAAGCCAAGCCAAGTCAGAGGCCCATGGACGGCTTTAATACACACGACTGACACAAGGGGGCCAAGTCTACTAATTTACAATAATGGTCTCGCAATGATGAGTTTTTGACAGATTTTGTATAGAAAATCTTGCGAGACCATTGACACGTTTGTAAATTAGTAGACTTGGCCCCCAGGTTAGTCGTTAACCACACGAAAAGATTATTTAATTTTATTCCTGAAATACTTAGGATTTTTTTAAATGAGTGTTTTGTGTTAGTTTTTGTTGGATTTTTCTAAAATAAAATAAAAATACTTAATTTTCGATACCCGATATATTTATTTTATTTCATCCATAACGTCGACAGTGATAATTAACAACGAACTAATTGAATAATGGGTATCCAAACATTCAGTTTTCGAATATTTTACCGCCTAAAAATATTTTTTATTATATCCATTACAATATAAATTACATGTATGTATGTAGAGTGACTAGTAAAGAACAGACTTCACTAATTCTTCCTATAATTTCATCTATGAAATTGACATGAATAGGATACGGTGACCCAGCCTAAGTAATCGTAGAACATACGTTAATAGATCGTTAGATTTGCCTTTCCCCTTATATAAATTGAAAATCACATTAAAACGAGACGATATTGAAACATGTATTCGGAGAGTGCAAATAATGTCTAACATTAAAATACATTTTAGTCTTGTACCTCTTTAATTACTCTGATCTTACAACACCGTGATTGGGTACTGTTAATATGGTTTCTGGTAATTATTACTTCCAAATATGGCTTCGCAAAAGTCAAACTATTTATCATAACATCTGACATAATGTCGTCACAAGCAACGTGCAAACCAAGACATTATGAGGAAGTAAATAACATACCATAATAATATAATTTCTGAACGTAATTATCATTTCTGAACGCGGCACTCATAAGAAAGGAAATTTTCAGTTACAATAACAAATATTAATCTACATTTTTAGATTTAAAGAGTATCTCTATGGACAGACAATTCTTATGCCATCGACATTATAATTTAAATTATTTACAACAATCGTAAAATCCGAACAACAATACCGTTCTTAAAATTAACTTTAAAAGAAGAGAAACAATTTTTTTTTCAATTTTTGAATTGCGAAGGTATTAATTTGATATCACAGTAACGTTACAAGTTCTGTAACTGAACGATAATACATAGACTATACAAGTATACGTAATAATATATTATAATATAAATATCTTGCATGCAGTAACAGATTACAAATAATAGGGCTCTCCAGTTAAAGTTAACTAAATGCTTGTTTAAACGACGTTCCTTAGTAGTTCCTCCGATGATAGCATGCCGTCCTGTGAACAAAGATGACAGTTAAAACTTGATAAAATAAATTAGGTCCTATCTTTCACCCTATTTAAGGGACCAAATGGGTGTAAAATTTTCAAGACAAGGTAAGTTACCTACATAAATTTTTGCTCTGTAATTTTTTTTACACGAATTCGGCAATTATCGTTGCCAAAAGGTTACGAAAGCATACATAAGTAACTTTAAGAAGTTTTTATATTTCGAAATCAAGCAACTTTGTAATCGGCCCTTTTCAATAACATCGCTAATTAAAATCATTAGGAAAATTACATAAAATTCAATATGGCCACAAGGAAATGAGTTAGTATTCGTTTGTTAGGGTCAGCTCAGACCGCAACGTGAAGCGACGCGACGCTACACGCACTTTTTGACAATTATCTAACTTAATTTCTTCACGAAAAGGTATAATTTCAGTGCGAGGGTTGTCACGGGCCAAGTACGCTGAGATGCGCGGTGCTGCGCAGTGCGTGTACGTATTGTGTAGTAAATAAATTCGATATTGTGTCGGATCATAAAAAAGTGCGCGTCACTTCGCGTTTCGATGTGAACTGACCCTTAGTTGCAAACAGACCCAGTAACTTTCAGGTAGAGTTCGGTGTACCTAGTAGTATTATTAGGTATATTCCCAATTAGTGACCCATCCCTGCTTCGCACGGCTTTTACGACTTGAAAAAACATCGAGCTTTCTTTATATGGTATGATGTAAATTTATTATAATTAATCTATTGAACTTAAAAACCTTCTGGAATAAATTCTCTAAAAGATGTCGAAAACAGCATCAAAATTCGTTGCACAGTGAGAAATAGAAGAATAACGCGATCACACAGACAGATACGAAAAGCGACTTTAATTTTTAATAAGTTTATATAAAAAGTTTCAGTATTATTTCGAGAATCTGTTAGTTCTTAAAGAAAATCGGTCACCATCTAGATAGCTTCACCTAGGTAACACGACAGTGCAGGTACAAAGTGAAATGTCACCGGCCGCTCTCCCAATTCAATTCCGACAGTCGACATCCCCACGATGGCCCATAGTGGCCGAAACCACGCACTAACTCCATTCCCTGCATTTACATAGATCCTTTCCTGTTCTACAAATTTAAGCGGATAGATAAATACCTAGATACTCATAATGCACTTTACGTGGTATAGCCGCTAGTAAGCCGCTTCACACAGACTTATTTACTTGTGGAACCTCGCTCTGCATAATAATTTCACCTTACGAAGTTAGGTGTGTTTAATAAGTTTCATGACTTAAGTTTTGAGTTTTGGGAATTAAGTCAAGCTAAGTGTTAACTAGTGCCATGTGACGTATTATCTGGTGCAAAGATGATCGCAGCTGCTTTTTTAAAATCTTAACCGGTAAACATCCTATCTTAATAAATTAGGTGTTAATTGGATATGCGGGCGCTTTGGCCAAGTTGTTTACAGGTCAATTATCCCCATAAATTCAATATAAATATACTATATGCAATAAAAATAAAATAATATTCGTTACAGTCAAAATTTTCACGTTTTTAAATCATCATTAAATCTTGAAATAATATATTTCCCGTACTTTTAATTTAAGCCCAGACCCAGAATAATAATTGCCGAATTCATTGAAATATTAACCCAATTCATATCTCTGTGGTAATTTATAACATCACACATTTTCATGAAGTTATTCTTCATTACATTTCGTAACATCCTCAAATATATTCTCACGAAATCCTGGGCAAAATGAGTGTTTTATTAACAAGAGAAGACAGCGGTTAAAAGTCTATATTATGTCTGTATTATTTATGGTGTAATTTAAATCGGCCTCTTCAATATGTAGATCTGGGGGCTTAAAACGGTTACTTTAGCGGAATTATAATATGAAAATATCATGAATCATCGTAAAATATCACAAACTGACAATTCATAAGATCTGCGTGTAATTCTTATTACGAAATAATTCATCGGTTTGACAGTTTTCTGAGGAGATTCGTAAAATGGTCCACAAATAGAAGAATTGCTAATGACAGCTGGGATTAAGGAAATGAACTGCTTTTAGAGGAATTGCTAATGTGGCCGGTTTAAGCCCCCGGAATTCTAGACAATTTAAAATCAGCACCTTGTTGTTACAATATTATGATGGTTAGTAGCAATAATATCTCATTTGTTTGCTTAGCGCAAAAGATAATTTTATTACATCACCATAATACTAAAAGTTGTTTATTCAGAATTTAAATGAACTGTGCATTACAACTAATAAATAAATAAAATATAAATATAATAACCCAATTTAACTAAATATTATTCCTTTCTTTACTTGGTAGTGTTTAGATTATACATTTATCGGGCCGCAGTTGTTAGACAATATTAATGTTACGGTATATAATTACAGTTGTCCTTATGATTGTTCTGCATAATATAGACAATATTTTACTGGGTTTAATATAAGATATCTATTCAAATGCACACATAATCTAGCCTAGCAGTACCATTTCAACAGTGCTACATTATCGCCATTGTGTAGATATGGAAACGTGCTTTGGGTATTCTTGAATTTGTTATAATTGTACCTAGCTGTACCCAGTGTGTCTGTCCTGCAAATGGATTTTTCTTTCTTTAATCTGAAGGTGATTCTGTATCTACAATAATCGTTTTTATTTTTTACAAATTTGCATGATCTTAGCACCTTGTTATTTTAATATAACGGATGTAAAAAGACACTTAAGGCCGGTTGTACACGCCCGTTTTATTCACCTAACAACGGACCGTGTTTCTCATATTTGTATGAGTTGGAAATCGGTCCGGCGTCCGGTGTATGTACATCACATCATTATAAACCATACACAACCGCGAATCCGGCGAAAAAAACTGTCCGTTGTCCGGTGAAAAAAACGGGCGTGTTAACCGGCCTAACGAAGCCGAAAGTGAGTTGTTAGTCCCGCCACTGTGATATTTTTTTTGTTCTGGGCCATACCTGGGAACCTTCTGGTTACGGAGATATTGATGGTCAAAGTTCCAACTTTTTCAGACGTATTGTAAAGAAAATAAGTTTTAAATGTTATAACTTAATTTTAAATAACCCCACAAACTCTGAACCGTTGCATGCACGTATAAACACAATTTTTTGCGTGCGTTACGTTGCGCACTACTGTAAACAGCAATTTTTTCGACCAAAAATAAAAGTCGTTTCCCAGCAATTAGTTTTGTGCAATGTTACTTGATTTGATGTACAGAATGCCTAGTTGACAGCTGTGTGATGGGTCTTTTTACACCCTGTATAAAATTTGCAGTATATCTTATACACCGATTTACTGCACTTCAGTCATCAGATTCAGACCTAACACAATTTTGAGCACTGGTAAGATATAACTTGTACCTGGCAATGACATAGAGATGGGACATAATGACACTGACATAATTTTAGGGAAGGTGATGAAATTTTAAAGGGTGATATTGAATGTTACCTGATTGAGGTCGATGAACTTGCGAACCACAGATCGCGCGAAGTCTGGATTATTCAGCATCTCGTTTACAAACCAGTCCAGGGGAATACTGTTGAAAAAAATATTAAAATAAAATAAAATGCTTGCTTGTAAAATCCGGGAAATTAGTGCTTAAGCAAATCTATTTATTTATTTAAGCTTTTCGCACTCAAAAACGGTACAAAGACGAACTTAATGCCTTAGGCATTATCTACCAGTAAACCAAGGGTGAAAAAAGGGTGGGTAAATTGACTCCCGACTTAAATTGGCTGTATATTCAAATTTGAACTGTAATTCTTTGAAAGTTGTATGAAATTACTATAACACGGCAAACTGTTGTATGGTATCCATTTGCTTAGGAATTAATTTCCTTAACTGTATTACCTAAAAGAGAAGGTAAAAATAAACTGTTATTCAACGATGTTTTCGCAGTAATTGTTTACAATTCCAGGAACTAGGGGACAATACAATACTATTTAGCGGGGAAATAATCCAACCGCATCCAATATTCCGCCTTAATGAAAAACCCAAACCTGTTTTTCCTGACTATGAAACCTGTTATCCTTCCCAATTTAAAAGCAACATTTCTAACCGATATAAGGCAGTTTCATATTTCGCAAACGTATCCCTGAATCCAATAATGGTTTTCACAAACTCACACTATTTTTCAACGACACTATGGAATTGAAGAGAAAAAAAACATCACCACGATAGGTGTAGGTAAGGTACCGTTTTTTTATTTACCACTTTTTCTGCGTGATTTATTTGTATACCCATACCAAATTACAACTTTCTAGTACTAAGAGCCTCTGAGCTAAGCCGCCGACAAACAGACGGACATGGCGAAACTATAAGGGTTCCTTGTTGACTACGGAACCCTAAAAAAGACATAACATAACATCACGCGTGTATTTCCCGAAGAGTTAGGCAGAGGTGTACCTATAGTACACCCATATTTCGACAGTTATGTTTAAGTCCTATGTACCTAATAGGGGGCGATGCTATTGCCATGAGCCGTGCAAAAATCCAGACTCCGAGCTGCTACTGAGAAATTCCAGATAGAAAAACCCAATAACTCTTTGCCCGACCCAGGAATCAAACCCAGGACCTTATGCTCAGCACTAGTGCTTGTGACCACAGACCAACGAGGCATTCAAAAAAATACTTTCGCATATACAAATAAGAACACATTTCTTTTTAACAAGAGAAGCGGAAAATGACACAGCACACGGATAACTTTTTTGACCGTAACCCTAAATAATGTTCAAAGACGATTTATTATCATTGAGCCCGATGTTAAGTTTTATATTTCCTCATATTATGAGGATCTCGTACATATTTTGTAATACAGGAAATAAGAACAAAGTGGAAAAAGTATGTGAACTTGGCATTTTCGATGATTTATTTTCTTCTTCAAATTACAGACCTCTTTGATTATCCTCAGTAGGTATGTATTTTTACTCGTTAAACCAGCCAAAATAAAGGTAACTACATACAACTACAGGAATAGCCTGCGTCTGGTGGCGGGGACCATCCATAACGGACAGTCCTCTATGCAGAGCGTGCATGGAGGCTGAGGAAACCATCGTGCACGTGCTCTTTGAATGCACGGGCGTCTCCCAGACTAGAACCGAAACCCTCGGGTCACCCAGATCTTACACGGAGGTTCTGTATAAACCAGGAGATTTATTTAACTTCTGGAGGGAGGTGGGCTGGTTGGAATAAACCCCAACGGCCGCCATGGCCCACGCACAATGGTCCACCTTAGGGACTAAGTGCGGAAACCAAACCCTTAACATAGAACATAGGGGCGACTAGAATCAGTTCTATTTCTTTGTTTTTGACGTTCAAAAGTGCCAAGGTAACTACATATTTTCAAATAATACAATAACAATCATTTTGATAATTTGACTTTGATTCTCGTAGCGGTTGGCTTGCTACGGATTGTAGACCACGGTCTAGCGTAGCTCGCAGCGCGTAGCCACTATGCTCGTAGCACAGCGAATGAAATTAATGATATTAATAGATAATAATATTTATTAGAATACTTTATTATTATACTGATATTTAGAATTAATATTCTTTTTTAAATAACATATTAATGGAATTAAATTTTATTATAGTATCAAAAATTCATTATTGGTTTGTCATTGAAATACTCATAATAGTTTTTACATTTACGTTTTATCGTGATAATATTGTATTTTTTTAGACTACTTGACAAGTTGAAGTAAACTCCAATGGAACAGGAAAAATAACAATTTGTCCAAGTGTTTCCATATATTATTATAATGACTTTTCAATCGATATAAATATTGTCAATATTCATAATACTTTCCTTTCTTTATTTCTGTAAAGCTTGCGTAAAGTTTATGAAAGCAAATAGGACGTTGGCTTATCGGAATAACAGAAAGGTGGCTCGGATAGCAGATCGGATCTGCTAAATGCCAAAGCCTTATCTAAACGGAATAGCGGCCTCAGAGCGGGGCTGATTTGTTTGCTCTCCCCCCCCTCCTCCTCACCCACTATCCCTCCCCAGACTTAAACAAACCTCACCTTTTGAGGTTAAAACGAAAAAGTTTTGTATCTCTGACCAGTACTTAATTTTTATTGCAGATTTTGGAGGTAGTTGGAGAAGTGAAAGATTATTTTCGAGGCAGGTACATTTTTAATGTGACTCTCAAGGCAGTTTGGCTTTCAGTTTTAGGAACCAGATTCCGTCTTAAAATATCCTAAACATTTCAACGTCAAAGTTCAAAAAATATATTTTAGGTACCCATCATTCTCAATCTTACTACATCTTAAACGACACAAATACAATACTGAATTACAATTGACAGAAATACGATAAATGCTTCTTCAAGCTAAAAGATGCTACAATACCAAACGATTTATCATTTGTACTGAATTACCACAAATCGAAATCAAGGAAATTTCGGTGAAACGTCCTCTGTCGTGTCTCTTAACCACAGGCCCATTACTGCGAGGTGCTTAGTTTTCGAACTAATACGCCTACCGTGAATCGAGAAAAGATCAACGTTTATTTATAGAAAACTTGTTTCTGCCCGCTGCAGCTGCTTCGCCCGCGTGTAGGTCAGAGATTATCCCAAGGGAACGTACGCGGGATAAAATGTCCTAACTCAGTACTTTCGCCAATTATGGACCAATTTTGAAAATTCTTTTTCATTTGAAAAAAAAGTGTTTTTTTTTATATATATTCTTTAAAAAAGACTATATAAAGGAAAATGCTATTGAATGTATACACCAAAAACCCGGAGTCGTGACATAGAATTCTAAAAGATGCTCTCCAAAGTATGTCTTACGAAGATACAGAGAATTTACTAATTGTGTTAAAGTGAATATACTTATGTAAAAATTTCAATTATGTTACGTATTTGTCAAATTTAGAAACTCAGAGTTGACTTGTTTATTATTTATTTATTTTATAACTCTATTTTTAGCTCTTCTCGCCTGAAACACAGGATAACCTAGTTCAGGCACGTAGTAAGTCTTAGGAACATAATTTACATTTAAGCAAAACTGTACTAATTTTTATGCCTTGTTATTTTTTGAATAAAATATTATTATTATTATTAGTTGTTATATGTTTATATATCTCGGGACCCTGGGGTCCCGGACCTTTGGAAGGCGTGCGAGGGGCCAAAGCCAACTCGGAGAGGCCCCTTAGACAATTTTAAATGGAATGAGGCACCAACCGACGATTATCCCTGTTCGCACTTTTTAAAGTGCAGCCAAGGACAACCCCCCGGTTGGTGTAGGACTATTGCAGAACATGGAAACAAAGATATTGGGACAAACAAAGATATTGGGTTTGGGTGGATTAGTGAACTGGTAATTTTCAAATATGGAAGGACTATGGCCCCTGCCTGATCAATGTTATGGTATACACGGATAAAATGGCAGGGGGTGACTTGCACACTCAATAATGGGCCCCCCAAAAATAGTCGCTAGCACAGTGTCGTAGCGACAAGGGGGCAACATGTCCTGAGGTGCTTGAGAGGAGTGGAGAGGTATTCCACGGCTATCAGGACAATCCCGGAAGTACGGTCAAGATCCCTACCAGCATCTTACTGGAATACTTCCTACCTCCGAGCACGTTTGCTCTTGCGAATCTCCACTCAAGCCGGCCAATAAAGGCAAGAATGAGGTGGGAGCTCTGTTCCTCGTCAGTATTCACTCCAGCCGGCCAATAAAGGCAAGCCAGAGATGAGGAACGAGACTTCTCCCGGGAGGTAGGGTCCGTGGGGTCGCTACTGCCCAACAGCTCGCCACATGCTGCCCTGCGGGTTTTTGTATCTCTCTTGGTCTGGCTCCTCACCCTAGACCCGTTCCGGCAAAGTAAACTCTACCGGCACAGACCTAGAGTTCGGAGCGCGCAAGCCCCACCACGACGTCAACGTAGAGATACGGCGGTGGGGTTATTATTATTATTATTATAGATGTGAATATGATTCTAGAACCCCGAGATCTATCTCTTGGTGATAGTTTTAGCGAAAACAAATAGCATATATCGATACCTCTGGGCTCAAAGGGCGTATAGCACAATGAAAAGAATGTGCTATACGCCCTTTGATCCCAGAGGTATCGATATGTGGCATATTATGATTGCCCTACCTCACCGTGCATGAATTATTTTAATCGACTCTCGGTATTTTTGTATCTAATATTAGGTATAACGCACCGATAAAAGAAAAACGACTAACGAGAAAGACACGATCCAGATTTAATTGAGTTTGTGGTAATGTTTCCCCTACCTACACTGTTTAATTGTGTTGACATTCAATTACAATATTGGGCTGAGTAAACAGGAAATTATCTTATGACACGTACATTTAATACATATTTGTACGAATAGTTGTATTACTGTTGATTACCTGGTTGGTAATTACTAATTTTTGGGTCATTTAAACAGAAGTGCATTAATTTTCATCTACAAGATACATTTTCTTGATAATAGCTGCCAAACTATAGCCAGTTTGACAGCTGTCATAAAGAAAATGTATACGACTTTGTTAAAACCGGAGCTTACTATGACTTCTTAATCCTTGTCTGATCCCACAAAGTATCCTAACACTTTAAAGCATTTTTTGTTGTTGAAAATTTTCCCGCCCGCCACATTCTCTCACAGATTCTCAGAATTCTGACAAAAACGACAAGGTGCTTAATTCAAAAGTGAAAATCTAAGCGGGCAGCTTGCTATTTATTAAAGCCGGGTTACACAGTTCTGTATAGAATTCTGTCATTTTACCGATTAAACCAATTGTTTGCCAAGAGATCTCAATACCTTATTTCAATACATTTCGCTTTGTAAATATTGTCATTTATATTAAACTAGCTTCCGCCCGCGGCTTCGCCAGCGTGGTATGTCAATTAATAGTAGCCTATGTCCTTTCTCAGGCTCTAGACTATCTGTGTACCAAATTTCATTTAAATCGTTTCAGTAGTTTTGGCATGAAAGCGCGACAGACAGACAGACAGAGTTACTTTCGCATTTATAATATTAGTAAGGAAGTAAGGATTAGTAAGGATTACTAGCTTTGCCCCACGGTTTCATCCGCGTAAGTCTTGATCCCGTGGGAATATCGGGATAAAAAGTATTTATGTGTCAATCCAGGTTATAAACTATCTGTTTGCCAAATTTCATCCAAGTCCATTCAGCCGTTTTTGCGTGATTGAGTAACAAACATCCAAACACACAAACATTCACATTTTTAATATTATATTATATATTATATTAGGATAGTAGGATTGCGCCCACGACCGATTGAACGGGATTATTAATCCTATTATTTATTTATAAATTTGGCTACGGTTTTATTATCTCACGGCTTTCACTTCTGCTAGTTTTGTACTTACATGTTTTGCGATATAAATTGGCATTATTTAACAAACTAACTTATCCGTGTCGTTTTTTCTGTAAACTCCTGCATTAATGATTTTCATGACAATGTGTTCCCAATCACAAAATTGTAGTTGGTTTATCAATCAACACCTTTCTAAGCACCTATAGTACATATTACATCGACTTCTTCTTTTACCTAGCCTTTCCCAACTATGCTGGGGGGCAGCTTCCAGTCTTACCAGATTCCGCCAGTATTTCACATGGAGCGACTGCCCATCTGATCTCTACAATCCGGTTACTGGATAACACATTGCCCCTTGGTAACACATATTATTTATTACACGAACTATTTCCTCAAATAATGAACGAATTTATAAGAAACTCACGACTAGATTTGAATGGAAGAAAAAGATTTTATTTCCGTCTTTGTTGAGTTTGTTCCTATTTCTGTAAACCTACACTCTACTGATTTTATTGGATTCTCCAAATTACTAGACCTCAGAGCGTTTCGTTCAGATTCAAACGAATTCCAGATGTAGGTACAAGTAAAAAAAAAAAAAAAGAATTCGTAATTTTTTTTTACACATTCTCTCTTTTTTCATTATTGTTAAAAAGTCGCTCATCATTCTCCTGCCTTTATCCGAGAGTTTTCATGAAAATTCATGTCACCAGTTGGCGCCACTTTGACAAGGTCATTTCGATAATGAATTAAAATATATGATTGCGTTCATCATTGATTTCATTCATTCAGTCACGACTGGAGAAAATATAGGTCTTCTGACACTTCTGACAGGTGCCCGAATCTGCTGTCTCAGTGCTGCCATCTAATGAACTTCATTTCGGAAAACCCTTATTTATTTGGAGTCGGCGGAGGAGCTCGTGGCTACGTAATAACAGCCGCACGGGTCGATCCATCAGGTTAAGCTACGCTTGCTGGGGTTGGTCCGTGGATGGGTGACCGTCTTTACATACCGAGACTCCTCCGTGCCTCGGAAAGCACGTTAAGCCGTTGGTCCCGGCTGTCATTTGTGGATCTTTAACAGTCGTTACGGGTTGTCACAAGCCCGAAAGTCTGACAACCAGTCTTACCAAGGGGTATCGTATTACCCAGTTACTGGGTTGTGGAGGTTAGATAGGCAGTCGCTCCATGTAAAATACTGGTATTCAGCTGCATCCGGTTAGACTGGAAGCCGACCCCAACATAGTTGGGAAAAGGCTAGGCAGATGATGACTTCTCTATTAGTCATCAGCTCGGTAGTCACTCCCAGTTGTTAAAAAGTATACTTACGAGCTAAAAACACGCTGTTATTCACAAGATGTGTTTTTTTTTTCACTACCTCTTGTCTCCTTTGGTTTTATCAATGAAAATATTTTTAAATCTAAAGACAACATGGTGGCATTAGCGTACAAACACCGTGACCCACAAAAAGGTAAACAAAGGTAAAGGTGGCTCTAAATAAAGGTGAACACGCTATTGTTGACAAACCCAAAATAACCCCTTGACTTGACATATAACATATATTACGACGTAACATTAAAAAAAAAAAAAAATTATAGTATCACTCTCAAATAAAGTCCGCAGGTATATTAGAACTAGCTCGAATCTTGATTAAAATCAGACAGGTTTCATACTAATCTCTTTTCAAATCGGATCGAGATTCTCGCTCGAGTGACTTTCCAGAATACGGGTTTAAAAGTGGACGTACCAATTTTTAATATCTGGAACTAGTTGCCTTCATAAACGAATAACAAATTGCACTGATAGAAATTAATTTCGATTCACTAATGCTAATTTTATAGTTTAGTAATTGGTTTTCGGGACAATTAATCAGTGTTGCAATCGGCAATAAATTCCAGATTGGTGAGGTTTCGTAGTAAATTGCGTGTACAGCGGTATGTGTTGCCATATGAAATGGGAAACTTAATTTAATAAATTATTTGGTCGTAATTATTTATTGTATTGTACCCCCTACACCCTACCTATTCTTTTAATCAAATTAGATTTCTTGTGAGTAGAGTATCATAATCTAGCACGTACTTAAAATATTTAAATACTTTTTTTAATATTTTGCGGAATGCAAAATATTTTTGATACTGCATTGATTGAATTTAGAATGTTCAAAATTTTTTTTTTTTAATTTTTCGAGCCCGTACAAATTGAAGCCACGACTGTTTAGATTTCAACCATTATTTATTTATTTATTTATTAAGGCACTCCAACGACTACAAGGTCACAAAAAAAAATTACAGAGAGCCTTCTATATTATAATTCATAAATTACAGCGAACTTGTCACTTATGTGCACAGTACTTTCATAGTTTGCCTATTTATAATTAAAGTGATAAAAATAAAAATAATAAAATCAATAAGTTAATAATAATAATAACATCAAATAAATCAACAAAAATACAATCAATGAAATTAAAGCAAGTCTTTTTCAGAATAATCGACAAAGCAAACAGAAGCACTTAAAACCACACTTGCACTTTAAAAACTATGTACAGTATGTACACGTACATGTACGTTAAAGCTTTAATCATTTCTCTGGTACAACTAGAAACTCCGTTGTAATACGAGTTACTAAAATGCCACCGGATTAATAAGCTAAATCTTAATAGCAACTTAAAACTAGCTTCCATTTTCTATAACTTCACCTATATTGTCCACATATTTTCTGTCTTCACTGCATGGTGTTAATACGAAACCTCTTTCGTTTAATATAAATAGAACTCGATATGGCTCCAGTTCTATTTTCATTCTTTCAGGTTTTATTCGTTCTCTGAAGGAACACGGGTGACTGAAGGATCACGGGTGGGTTTTAGTCAGTAAAAGTCTGACACGCCCTTCTGTGGCGGTACATCGCCACATATGAACTACGCATCAAAAAGACCTGACGTCACACAAACATCTGACGTCACGTAAATCCTGCATCGCGCAATTAAAGTTTACCGTGCAATGGACATATATTTAAGAACCCGACATCAATCGTTGGGCAGTTGCCCGCCAGACACAACACCCGTCTGGGATCCCTTTTCTATGGTGGATGAGTGAAATTTACACCCTGTTCTTCATACCCCTAACCCCCTTGGCTCCGCCCAGAGCGGGAGAAGTCAATTGATGATATCCATGGTATCCCACCCTCAAAAAAATAAATTCGTTCTATATTTGATATTATGAATGAAAACTTTTTAAATGAGACATAATAATTTTAGAGCTGCGTAAATTATGGAATAACGTTAAAATGGCTCAATATTCCGGTCTGGGGCTGTTGTTAAAGTTTTATACACATTAATAACTCAAAATATTTGTCAAAATGTTAATGTTAACACATAACAAATCATAACTTCACGACTATTTCCCCGAAGGGTTATGCAGAGATGTACCAATAGTACACCCACATTTTTATGTTTAAGTCCCATGTTGGTTATAGGATAATGTGTTTAGATAAGTCTCTGTGTTACTTCGCCGTGTAATGTTAAAGTAAAATAAATACTGGTTACTAGCGAAAAGTATCTAAACTGAAATATTTCATTACAATCATGTGACATAAGTATTATGTTATCACATTACAGGATAAAACATAGCGTACCCTGTTATTATTTATTTGTATTTATTACGTACATTTTTGGCCGGTCCTCGTAATGAGATCTTGTTAGTCTTACGAATTCTTTCTTTCTACACAATAAATATTTGGATAATTGAGTCCGAATGACATACGTTACTCAATTTATTAACGTATCAAGATATTTTGTATATTTCTACGATATAATGTTCAAATGATGACGTAGAATTTTTCGTGAAAATTCTCCTAGCCATATAAGTGCAGTATACAAATGACTGTTACCTTTCCAAAGTCTTCTCATCGTTAGCTTCCTGTCCTTCCCTCTCGGGGGCAGCCTCCAACATCTCCCAGAAGTTGTCCAGACCGTACACTGCTGAAAAAAACATCAATATTAATATTCCGAAACATATATTTATAACATCAACACGTTTAAAAGCAAGAACAATCGAAATTTGTAAATATTTCATTCGATTGCTGACAATATCTCTGCCCATATTCCTACATGAAGTTTCAGTAGTTGTAATTACATAGCCTGTATACGATTTCCACGAATTACCTCATTAAATAAGGAGAGAGCAAATACCTGTTGCTCTCTATTAACCACACAATATACATTCACATGACGTAATAAGCAGCATTAACACGCTCAGGTCAGTCACAACAAAAGCTCACATATACGAAGCTGAGAGTAAATCTTATCAAATGAGACCTCTCAGTTTTCTATCCAGAAATAAGACAGGAGACAAAGCATTCGTGTCCCTATCAGCGCTACACACGCACATAAATACAGCATTGACGGACATCATGAATAAAACGAACACATTTCTCTCCCACTACTTTTGTACCCACGAATAAGGAGGCCTAAAATAGAAAATCTAAAAAACCAATCGCACTCGTTAACCGTAACAATGCCGTATTTTTGCGCTCAGAAATTCACATGATACATCCTTAGATCATCCAAGTAAAGCGAGCAGAAGCTCCAGTGTGTGTTGTTTATTTCAATGTTTTCACTTGTGTCGAAGTTTGCATGTTTTAATAAGCGAGTATGGCATGTTTATGTTGGCCCAGTACGCCGCCTGGCCCGTCCCCGGAGGCTTTAATTCGGTCGATACGAATATTTGTCGTATAAATAACATTTTTGCGGCTTTAAGCCGGTTTCCGACGGACGACACCCAAAAGTCACCGATAGTGTGTGATTTCTTTAATATTGGAGCAGAGATTATCTCGACTAATACCTCGATCGTTCTTTGGCAAAGGGGCCCTTTTCCCGTAACCCCTCGCGATAAGTACGTTGGAGTTGGGTCTAAAAGTTCCCCTGGTCACTCTAATTTCTTCCTCTGTTGAAATGCCAAGTCACGGTGGTGAATTATTTTAGATAACCGATAGAAAGCGATAAAGCGTTATCTTTTTTATTTACTGCAAGCGTCTATTTATGAACAAAATCTTTTGTTTTTCGATATCCACAATATTATTATATCTTTTTTTTGAAAGCTTGTAAAGCTCTTTTAGCGTTGCTTTGAGAGTTTCGTCATATTTTACCTTCATCATTAACATCGTCATTACCAGTCCTTTTGCCAAAGTCGTGGGCGATCAAGAGGTTGCTGTTGGGGTTAAACTTCCTGCGACCGTGAGGTTCGTAGCTGTCCTGGTCTGCTGATGTACATATGATTGGGAGTAAGACAATGTCAAAATGTTAATATGTGTATGTGTATAATCAGTAAAAAGCAAATAAATAACAAAAGGTTAACACCAGTCGACGTGGTTCAGAATTCCTTTTGTTTCGACGAAATAAGCTCGACAGACAACATTCTCCAGGCACAGAACCATTGATAGTTTTTAACTTTGATGTTAAGTAGGTTTCAAATTCTTTTAGAACATTCATCTAAAGCTGAAAACTTAAACCTTTATTCAGAGAGAAACGAAACATTCCAGAATATTTTGTGTTGTTATATGCAGATTACGCTTGGTTTTGATTGAAAATGCACTTTATTTAAGCACGATCTATATGAAATACTATTCGTGACATCTCTCTGAGTAAAGGAGTTATGGAGTGGGTTCTTCGTAGTGAACCTACGAGTACATAATATCGAGCAGTAACAAGGTTTCTATCCTCTCACAAACACCTGCAAAGCGTCACTTCGGAAAGGGCCTGTCCAAAGGTTTCGCAGACCATTCCCAAATGGATTTTAGCTTTTTTTCTTTAGACACGTGCGGACTGTGGTTATGTCTGTAACACGGTTTCGGCGTAATTTTTGCCATTCACTGTGACGCGAGGCCGAAAACTCAATCAGATTTGTTGTGGTACCTTCGCCGTCCAATTCGGGAGCTCTTTTACCGAAATCTCTTGCGACCCCAACTGTGGGACTTTTAAAGGTGGGCGTGCCGCGGTGCGAGCGGGTGGTCGGCGCTTGATGCTCTACGTCCCCTTCAGGAATAATGTTACATTCTTAGCTTCGTTAGTGAAACTGAACTAAATCTCGAAAAGGTCTACCGCCGGCGCACCTGGGCGCCCGCAATCTACCCTCGAAGTAAACTGATTTACCCTTCGATAACAAATAATAACAATGAATTGTATGTTTGAACAACAACATTTCATCGTCAAAAGATTATGGTAATCGTAAAATATTTCGATTGAATACTGACAGAGGAACTTTACATATTGAACAATCAGAAGTGAAAAGTTCCGAAAACTTGTCATACCTACTATTGTGGGGTTATTTGAATTTCAATAAAGGCTAATGTTTAGGTAGGAGGACTGTTCTTATATACACCCCTTTGCAAAAAAAAAACAGGCGGTTTTGTTTTTTTTACATTATTGGTAATCATTTAGTTGTAAAGAGGTTTTAATAGCCAAACTATATTACTGGCACTTAATAAAGAGTCCGGATATGAAAAAAGGTTAATTCCAAATTCGAAACTTTTGTTTAAAACAATAATAATCCCTTTTTCAGTTTGTGACTTTTACTAACTTTTTGCGGGTTTGCGGTTAAAAGATTATCCTGACAACTAAAACTATCTTCTCGTTATTTTTAGTAGAATAATTTATGTTTGTCGCATATCCAGCCATATTGTGACTTAAAACAGATATATTTGTGTCGATTGTAAAGGCAAAAAAAGCAATAAGAGCTAGTAAAATTGTAGCGCTGCTGGCAGAGGGGTGTAGCCAAAAAACGATATTCTTAATGATAATAAGAAATTACATGTCATTTATGCTAATCACATACTTAGAATATTAATATTATCCATAGAAAAGCCAATGACTGTTAAGGTGCCCGTTTTTTTTTTGCAAAGGGGCGTATAATATTATTCTGTTCGAATTATGCGCTCCATTAACGATCAACAAGCGCAACTTAGAAGTTGGCAGGCTAGGAAGATTGATGCTCGCCATTGTGTTCTAACTCACATACATCACTCGGGTCCAAATGTTCGTAATTACTTCATAAAATGCATCATAATATTATTAGTATACAACACTTTCTGATGGATATGTTGTTCCGGTAAAAGTTGGGGTGGAAAAATACAAACAACAATAATGTGTTTCAAACAATATACATATTTGATGTAATAATCAGTAAGTTACATTTTCGACTGACAAAAATAAACAGTAGGTATAGTTATAAGTTAGGGAAATTTGTAAATATATACTTTCATAGTTATCTACATACTGCCTTACTACTGCTACTTATTGATGAAAATTGTACACATCAACAATTTTCCATTACTTTACTCAAATGACGCAGCGGGAAACGTTGGAGGCTTCATTAATCTTTAACAATTCGACTGATACTACGTTTTACTCGACAAAAATATTATTACAGAATGCTTTAGCTAATGTACATACAGAGACAGGAAAAGATGGATAAGATTTGACTACCTATTTAAAAGATCAATAAGATGACTTCTACTTAGTGCCACAATATGCCTGTTTGCATCATCATGGTAGTGCTTTATTCTGGGAAAGATGTTTAAACCCTCAACTTCATTTGCACGGAAATGTACTGTTTTTATTTTAATTTGGTGCTACTATGATTATGTTACTCTTAACCGCATAACATTTGAGGCTCAAATTAGGAGATGCCTGGGTAAAGCAAGTGTCTTTTCTAAAAAAATCGTTCTAAAAACATATTTACAGAAACCTGAAAGTAAAGTGCATTACACACACGTTACAATACTATTTGTAACAACATCCAGATTGTAATAGGATTTAAAAAATATGTACTCAATTAGCGAGCGCGGAGCGTGACAATGAATTAGAAAAAAGACAAAACTGTGTGAACAACAAAAAGTACAAAAGTGAATTTAGATTAATAGAAAAACTGGCCTTGGTTTCACGACATCTTATAAAACTTAATTTTTGAACAGCACTTTGTATTTCAACCATTAATATCGTAACTAGCACGTTTTAATTAGATGTCGTGGACAACAGGCTTCATTCTTATAACAGAATATATAAAAAAACAAGTCCAAATCCAAGCTACACATTTCAGGGCTCCGGGCCGTCCAGGATCAGTGTCACGTCAGAGACGGTGAAAAGATTGTCTGTCTTTCACAGCATTTGAAGACAGGACCAAAATTATACGTTCAATTGTCCATTTGGTCAAATACACACGCAATACATCTTTTTAGGTGTTCCGCGCATTTGAAGCTACGCTACCAAACTTAATGGAACACTGAGCCCGGAATTCTCGGATATCAAAAGACCCTGATCCTTGACTGTGTGAATTAAAGTTGAAACTCACGCTCAGCCCTAGTGTGTGGCCTGTCGCGCTTGCCGAATCCCCTGGCAGTCATCATCTCGACGTTCTTAAACCCACGGGTCGGGCGCTGTTGTTTGGTGCGAGTGAGTCTTCCCTCGGGTGCTGCGGCTACCACGCAGAGGCATGCTGCCGCCGCCACTGCTACTGCCAACTGCATTGAGAAATTCATTGCTGGGAACAAAGAGAGAAGTTGTGGTTAGTTTTTGGAGATGAGAAGAAGGACGGTAAAGTGTTGTGGTGAAGATAAGATGAGTGGACCTGCACGCGTAGCATGACAACCATAGAAATCTACGGGTTTTGTCGACGGAAGAATAGAGAAAATGACAGATTGTGATTGTTTATCTGTCATTTTGTCTATTCTTCCGTCGACAAAACCCGTTTCTATTGTGGTTAAGCTAAGCGTGCTGCTAGTGTGCCTGTTAATCTTCTTCATTAAAAATAAAATTTTGATCTCCAATGAATCCACCAAAAAATTGTGTTGGTAATGAAAGATGTTTGACTTGAGAAAACAATGATATCCTAACGTGTACCAAAATATAAAATAAACATAGAACGGAACGAAAATCCTCCAAAATTATATAACACTAGCTGATGCCCGCGGCTTCGCCCGAGTGGATGTCGGTTATTATATTACACTAAAACCTTACTCGAGAACCACTCTATCCATTGGTGAAAACAGCATGAAAGTCGGTGCAGTCGTTTTTGAGTTTATCGCGAACAGGACGACAGACAGACGCGGCGGAGGTGTTTTATAATATGTAAGGATGTTTCATACATAAAGAAACAATATGGCAATCATATAGAAGACGACGCAAAGGACACGTCTAAATACCTAATACCTAATACCTAATATCTTTTAAGTTGAACCATCTTACTTTATCACATTAAATAATCATTCAGCTTTCTAAAGGTACAATTTGGAAATTCACATGTTTAATAATGGTTCATTAAAACTGCCGTAGCACATTTTTCATTACCGAAGTTACAAAAATGGAAATACCACGTTATTCTGTAGTCACCTCATAGATACTTCATCTACTGGAGAAGTAACGTGTCATCCGACCATGAAAGCCTTCACGACTCGCTCAATGGCCGTAAAACATGACAGATGCTAATGGATTCCTCTAGTACCTACTAGGATGTAACTACCCACTACGACTTAGCATTTCACTATCTTGCTACATTCAAAAATGATAGATGGATGCAAAAAACAAAGAGGTACGTACCTATGTATTTTGTTTCTGTCCTAAACTTGCAAAAAAACATCGAGTTTATTCGTGTGTATCCCTTTTTTCTAAAAACACAATTTGCAATCTAAAAGTTTTCCCAAGATAATGTGAAATAATTGGTTTCACAAGCGTATCGTTAAGAGTAGCGTGGGACGCCCCGCAGCTGGATGTATCGATGACCTTATGAAAGTGGCTGGGACAGACTGGATGCGGAAGGCGGAGGAAGGGCTGTTGTGGCGCAGCTTGGGAGAGGCCTATGTCCAGCAGTGGACTGCGATAGGCCGAGTTGATTGAGAAGCCAGTTTGTTTGACAATGTAAATTGCAAATTAGCCTGATATGATTTGAATTTCTTTGAAAGAATGAGCTACCATTTAGGTAAAAAATTCCTTAATTTTTCAGTTGCTTGTGCTATTTTTTGGGTATATTTCTAAACTGCCAGCAAAAAAAATACAGGTAAGTCAACTTGTTTATTGTCCTTAAAAGGTCTTAAATAGATTATAAATTACTTAAGGCTTCCGGAGATCCCTTATTTAATAGGTAATAGAATAAAGACCACTTGTACAAATACTTTGACGGCTCCAAGTTTAAAATAAACTCTGGTTACCTAAAATAACAAGAGCTATAGACATCATTTGGTATGCGAAAACTTCTGTTTTAAAATATTTTATATCTGTGTTTTCAACAATTTCTGAGCGTAAAATGCTTGGAATTTCAATAGGTATTGACTCTGACTTAGAGGTGCGAAATTTCTGTCGTTTTCAAAGTGCAGTATAATGGAATAGTTGCGTTCTAAGGCACTAGTTTTCTTACTAATGGGGGCGTCCACTGAACTTCACTGGGCGATTATCGACGAACTTATGTGGGGCAAACTGGGTTACACATCGCACCAAAGACAAGGTACATAATATTTGATCACGCTTTATGGCCAAACTGTAAAATTAGCATTTTATGACACTCTGTTAGATACGTAAATATCTGCTTTCCTACTTAATTGTGTGTCTTACTACTTAATTACGATCTTCAGGCAGAGTCGTTGGACTTTGTTCGGCAGACAGGGTTGGGTAAACAAAAATGGCGGCTTTTCAATTAAAAGATAAAACTATGTATTTTATGAATATTTCGTATCCTTGTCCAAAGGTATCTTTAAAAGTTATGAAGTTACCGAAATATTTACTAACATTTTTAAGAATGTGTTTCAGTACTTACCTAGTTTTCTAATACCAGATAAGGTACAACCCAGGTAAAAAACAGGCATGGCATCCCGAATCCGTGTGGTAAAAGTGAAACAACATTAAACGTCAATTTGCCAAATAGCCGAAAATCCAAAAGCGGTAGCGCCAGACAATAGTATTTTGCAGCATTTTGCAGCATTCAGCTGCAAAATGCAAATTTGAGTATTCAGGAGCAACAGACGAAACGTAATCGCTAATGAGATACCTGGATAGTCTCTGCTTGGTCCTCGATATAAAAAATATAATTTTAGATTATTGTTGATTTTTTTAGGAAACACTAAGTATGTTGTTTTCATTTGAAAATAGTATCTAATAAAAACATTTTCCAAAATAATTAATTAAGTAAATAATTTCCACTGCTCCTAAAATGATCAAGGAATACATCGTGAGGAAACCGACATGTTAGAACCAAAAATTCGAAGACATGTGACATCTACCAACCCGCACTGGGCCTACTTGATGGATTATGGCCCACTCCCTCTCACAGACAGGAGGCCTGTGTCCCAGCAGTGGGAACGTTATAGGCTGATTACGGTTATGTTTAAATAAAGCATTGGCAAGCAATATAATAAGAAAAAAGCACACGTTAGGTGTCTACAAGAATTCAATTAAACGTTGATGTCGATTCTGTTATTTTCATCCGGCTTAATATCTCAAATAAATTAAATGATGCAATTTCATTTACCACTTTCAGAATGTCAGCTAGGTAAATGTCATGGATTTGCCGAGCTCTTCCCACACAATTTCCTACTTACGTTCCTGAATTCCAACAACGGTCCGATTATAAGAACCATCGGTTCCAAAACACGTCGGTACAGATTGCTCTCTAATTACGTGCCCAATCTCACACTACAATCCAATCAGCTTGCAACATCTGTATACGTAACTATACATGCACGTAATTTTGCGAAACAATGCACTGTTTGCCCCGGACTTCGTGGACTTCGCCGTGTCACCGGCACGGAGCCGCCGAGAAGCCCTAATCCGGAGCTAATCTAACGGTATATCCGGCAGTAAATCGCATTATATGCATCGGACCGTTTAACCTGTTGTTTTACTGTTTTATTTTTATACTTCACCCTGAGCAAGGACAATGTCTCGGTAGTATGAAAGGGGAAATGGGTATAGTTTGATGGCAAACAGAATTCATTGTTAAGGAAATTGACTAAGTAACAACTTCATTATTATCCGTATATACAGTGTATCCGGACATGTACTAGCGATATTCTAAATACTTAAATATAAAATATTTTAAAGTACAATTTCAATGATTTTTTTAATGAATATTTTTTTTTAATGATTTCCCGTTTAGGTTTCCGACAATTGCCTTGCAAAAAGCACAAAGCTTGCGCATTGCTATGTTCAAACAACAATAACTCTTAAAGTATTAGACATACGGTTGTGAATTTTATGTTGTATTGTAGCTTAGCTCAAATCTCTCGATCTAGTAAAAAATAAAAAAGTTGTTTGGAAAAAGTTTTTTGTAGTAATTAACAATTATTGGTTGAATTGCATCATTTTTCTTTCTTTTTTTCGACTTTCACATTTTTTTTCAAAAGTTATGGAATTGTGAACACATTGCTTTGTAATGCAGACGGTCGAATAAGCCTATTTTTATCTCAGTATGACTAAAACTTTGAGAGATATGATTTTTTTGTACTCGCATAGAGAATATTTCAACAAAAAAACAAATGGCTGCAACATAGCGGGGAAGTGTATTAGACCCAAGCTTAGAGTGTAGTTGTACTTTAAAATAGTTTACATTTAAGTATTTAGAATATCGCTAATCCATGCCCGGACACACTGTATATGTATTCAAATCGCAACTGTCATTCTTTGACAGTTATATGCTGTATGGCTACTACAGTGCGGTCAATTTTGCAGTCTTAGTTTCAGTACTAATAGAGTTCAAAATGGCGACTGATAGAACAGTACTACCAATCATGTGACTGCAAAATTCAGTGCTACCAATCGTCACGGGTCAAGTTACAATGAACGCACTCTACTGTACTGTGTACACATACTAATTCCATGGATGGCTATAACACGGCACATTGACGTATGGTGTCAATTTGATGTACCTAGAATACAAGACTTACAGCCAGTTTCATCATCAAAAGTAACAGCCAAAGTAACAGTCAATTCTTCAAAAACAGTCAGTTCTTCCGCGCTGTTGGATTTACAACCCTCGCCTCAGCGCCGAGGATTGAAAATAGAACAGTGCAAAAGAACAGAACTTTGACTGTTACTTTTGATAAAAGAACTAGCCGTAAGATATGACAAAACATAACATAACATCACGCCTCGTTTCCCCGAAGGGTTAGGCGGAGGTGTACCCATAGTAGGCTCACCCACATTTCGCCAGTTATGTTGTAAAATAAATAAACAAATAATACCAGCCCTTTTTTATACTATAAATAAATAAACAAATAATACCAGCCTTTTTTTTGTCCCACTGCAGGGCATAGACCTCTTCTCATACAGAGAAGGCAAGAGGATTAATCACCAGCCTTGCTCAAGACGGGTTGGCGATTACAAACTAATATTATCTATCTCAGACCAAATAAAAAACCAAGACAGAGCGCTGCGAACAATACAGTGAAGCATGCCAAAAGTACACCTCCGCTCTGTGCCTACACGCTCACACACCTATCAGAAATTTTATGATCCTATAGATGTTAAAATGTCTCGACAGGAACCAGTCTTCTTGCTGTAACGGGGTCAAAAAAAATGGATACAATCTCAATTCTTGGCTTAATTAACAGTAGGCACCAATATAGAGCGTACATTCGTTTTTATATGAGCAAACTTTAACTCAATCAGACTCGCCTTTTCCAAAGATAATTGAGAAATCATATACTGTAAAAATATACTGAATCTCATTCAAAATACGTCAATAATAATGTTCAATATGATATACATGACGTATTTTTAAGAGTTAATACAAAATGACACAATATCAGGACTGTACTCTAAAAAAAAAAAAAAAAAGTGATGAATATAAGTGTTGATGGATGGAGCGGGAGAGGAAGGCCAAAGAAAAGATGGATGGATTGTGTGAGGAATGATATGAAAGAGAAGGGAGTAAATGATAACGTGACGGTTGACAGGGGAGAGTGGAAGAAGAAAACGTGTTGCGCTGACCCCGAGTAACACGGGACAAGGGCAGGAAGATGACTCTACGAAAGCGTAGGCAAGGGTGCAGGTAGGTAAATATTTCGTCAGTTGAGGCAAAATATAAAAAGGAGTTTAAAATAAAATCCCAGATCACAGACAGTAACAACAATTCATTATTCCCTCGTTCATTGTAACAATATCGATACATCGTGGGTACGACACTAATTGATCAATCATTCGGATTTTATCACCCTCTGTCCCGCCAGCCGCCGCAAATTACACTCTAATGAACTCCTCCGTGATCTGAGAACGAGTTATGTTATGTTCTTTTGTAGGTTTCTGGTAAAAAAGCCTCTTCCGTAGAATATAAAAGAATATAGATTGTTAAACCTATGAACGTGGTACGTGCAGATCAAATGATCAAGTTGGCATTGCCAAGGATTATCGATGTGCTATTGAAGACAAAGAGGTCCTTGAATTCATCAGCCGAAAGTCTTCCACTGCTGGACATAGGCCTCCCCCAAGCACCGCCTCTTCGACCGGTTCTGTGCTTCTCGTATCCAACGGATTCCTGCGGCCTTCACCAGGTCATCGATCCACCTTGTGGAGATGCTTTCAACGCTACGTCTTCCGGTACACGTTGCCACTCCAGCACCCTTTCGGCCCCATCGGCCATCTGTTCTGCGAGCAATGTGCCCTGCCCACTGCCACTTAAGTTTGGCAATACTTCGGGCTATATCGGTTACCTTGGTTCTCCAACGGATCTGTTAATTTCTGATTATTCGATCACGTAGGGAAACTCCGAGCATAATGAGAAGCAATTTTAATTTGAAAGGGTGTGAAGTAACTTATCAATCAGATAAAACCACCAGCGAAAGGTTTATAATAATTAAAGAATCATTGCCATCACGTGGTCTCACTGGTGTACAAATATTACCACCAGTGAAACGACATCAAACTCAAACTCGAAGCATTTATTTCAAATAAACCAAATACAGGCACTTTTGAATAGTCAAGGGGTCGGTCAGTCAGAAAGATGAAGCTAGTTGCCCATTCGAAAGCGTAGTAGGTTCCTATGGAGAAGAACGGGCAAAAAACTTCACGAACACTCTTTTAAATAAGAATATTGTTAACAATATATTGGTTACATCGTTCATGTTGAAATTATTCATGTGAGTACAATGCAGAAAAACGCGCAGTTTAAAAGCGTCCGTAATTAAAAGATAAAAAAGAAACAAAACAATTCAAAAATTAAAAATACATCTTATAAATAGATTAACTTCCAAGTGTACCAAAAGCCATAAAATACTATTTCAAAACCGCAAACGATTAGGCGAACGATATCACAAGGAGAAAAGCGTCCAAAGTTAAAAGACAACAACTTAAAAAATAAATTAAAACGGTACAAGGGACAAAGTTTTCTTTTCCCCAATTTCAAAGTTAAAAAGAAATTGAACAAGAAAAAACAAAGTTGTTTATCTTTCTGGGAATTCTGCTATTCAGATCGTATGAGGAAACAGGGGTAACAGACGATTCCCGCAAGCTTCTGGTAGAATGTTTAAATGCTATACATAATATGTTAGTAGGTAGGTCCTGGCTTAGTGCGGTGCTAATATATTATGTACTTGGCACTATTACCTGGGTTGATTCCTAGAACTGAAGCTGGACTAACTCCCAAGTGAGATAATGAGTGCAATCAATAAGTAACTATCTAATAAGTAATAAGCAACTTTGTGCAATACGATATCTTGCTGTTCTTACATTATTACCACACAAGACATCAAATGTTTGATTCTTCGAAAATATACTTCTGAATTTTTTTGGTAACTTTTAATTATATGATATGATATACACGAAAAATACATTCTGCTAAAGAACCTCATCATATAAACAAACGGGTTTGAAATAAGCGAATCCCTTCATTAAAAAAAAATATTTTATTTTATTCTAAACGACTCGGTAACTTTCTATGCTTGTGTTGAGTCTTTCATTCTTGGCGAAAATTCATTATATCCATGGCTATAACTAAACGCTGAGGGCTGATTACAGTACTTACTAATATTGCTCATTCTCGCAAAAGAATAAGTAGTATTAAAAGCATTAATATTGAAAGCAGCTGTAGTTGTTCATGATTGTTCACTGTAGTTGAGTCGAGGTAGTGCCTATCGTGCTCATAATTTATCAATTTTAAGTACTCTCGAGTTAACGTTTTCGAGCAAGTATTATTCGATTTCACGTAATTCAGTTTCAAGTAGGGAACCCCTTTTCAAAACCCATGTCATATTTCCAAGCTTATTTTGTGTGTCTGCCTCCCACTGCATTTAGTGGAGCTGTTAAAATGAATGAAGATGATATTCTAACTACTCGGACCAATGAGGGTCACGCCTTCAATACTAATTGCGTGAACTTCTCGACATTTTACATTATTTCCCTCCTTTTCTTTAAATGTTACGTCTTTGTTTAATATGACTTGTCTTTGGTTTAGTTTGTAGTGGGTAGGAATATTTCATAAAGGAATTACCTATAAAATATTTTATGCATCTCAAGATAATTTGTTTAAGAGCTGAGTTTAATGATGATTCTGGACTCTATTCTTGGTACTTTATTTTTGGTACTAAATAGCTCTAATTTCCAAATCCGTTAATCTCTCATTCTCATATAGAGTACCTACTCGTACCTAAATACTATCTGTAAATCGAGCAGTATTCACACAAAACAGTTTGAGTATTTACGTCAGATGTCAAATTCCAACGACAAATTAGTAATATTCGGCATACATGCGTGTTTGCAGCTTAACTTTCTGGATATTACATACCTCACACAATCACATGTTCACTAGTAGGTACCTACTCCTACGAGTCAATATGTGTGAACATGACATTTACAGACCAGCTATTTCGAAGATAGGATTTTGTATTGTAGGTTTGTATGTAGGTAGGTACTATTTTGGTTCCAACCAACTGTCGATAATGTTTTGACATAATTATAACGTCATTATAATGAGCCTATAATGTTCCCACTGCTGTGCTGGGACACAGGTGTCCTCTCGGTGAGAGTGAGTCGGCCGTAATCCATCACGCGGGCCCAGTGCGGGGGGTAGATGACACATGTCTTCGAATATTTGATTCTAGGACATTCCGGTTTCCTCACTATGTTTTTGAGAGCGGTGGTGATGAAATAATTTACACAAAGTAAACCGCCTATTTGGGTTCGAACCTAGTCACGGCCGTTACTACACACCACTGCTCAATTGTTACGTTCATACTCGTATTGTTAAAAAACCAGAGTAGGTCATAATTTTTGTTAATTAAAAACCAAAGTTGGCATCCTTACACCGTGTACAAAACGTGTCCGATTAGCATGCATTTGCATGCATTTCATTTTAAGCTCCAGCGATATTGACAACGAACCTTAAATAGATTTTAAATTTGCAGAACTTTTTACTAGTCTATGTATTTAAAATGTGTTTTAGACACGTAAAAATTTAATTTGTATTAGAGTAAAAACAGTTTCACATTCATAAATATAGGTGTGGACAATTAAAACCACATCATGTAACCCCAATTATATGGTCAAACACCCCAAAATGTTTTTACAATAAATAAACGGAATTTTTGGTAAAAAATTGTTTCCCTTAGTCCTATTGGGAATAGACAGCACCATTTTATTTATCTTCCCGCGCAAATTACGAAGAACCAGTAACGTTACAAATTGTAGGTCAACAGGGGAAATTACCATATCGTTTTATGGTAAAATCTCTGTTTTTGTGCTGCTACAGATTTGATTTTTACTCTATATACATATACATAATATATATATATATACATATTATATACATTAAAAAAATCTGTAAGAAACAATTACCTGTAATTATTTATCCCAATTCACATTCCAACTACCGCTTAAAGACTAATATAGGTATATATTGTATATTATTGTTTTGTTTTTTTTATTTTTATGACATTATAGTTATAAAATACTAGGTATTGTTTTATTTATTGGATAGGTATATGAGGCAAGAATATCTAACTTAATAGCTAAATGAGGACCTTGTTTAAAGCGTTCCTTAGTTATTTTTAGGACACTGTAGACCCAAAATAGCCTCCTTTTATTTCCAAAAGAATAACCAACAGCAATCTCTTTACAGATTTCAGTATTATAAGAGTGAATGTGAAACCAATGAAGTGGAAATCTTAAGAAGGACCTGAAATATTTGTTTTAAAAAAAAAAGTAGATTTATGAGTTTCTATCCTTGTCAGTTCTTAGTACGTAGGTACTCGGGCATTCATATTACGTCGTGCACATCATTTTTTCGAAAAAGACTGCGACACTGACCTTACCAGTTACAAAGATGACGTTCTACAAAGTTAACATTTTTCTGAAAGTCAATGTGCCATATGAATATGGCTGACTTATGGCTTATTGATATGGCTAGAAAGGGGGTGACTACCGAGCTGACGACAAATAGAGAAGTATGGAAGAAAAAAACATGTTGCGCCGATCACAAATCAATTGGGATCTGGGCAGAAGAAATGATGATAATGACTCTGCCATATTAATGGTGGCATAATATTAGGGTCCCCACCTATAAAATCAGCGTTTTGTATGGAGAATTTTAAAGCATTTGCATTTTTCGTACTAAAATTTTCTTAATTTATATAACTACCGTGAACACTAATATTTTAAAACTTTTATGCACAAATATTTAAAAACGAAGATAACGTAATGCGCTACTTAGATTTAAAGACAAAAATAAGTTTTGGCTAAGTTAAAACAAATAGTGGTCATTTCTGCTAACAAAATGAGGAGTCATTTTTAAGGTATTTTTTATGTTTAGAAAACTATAAGTAATTAGGTTTTTTTACTATTGGTAGTTGTCTATGATGGTCATTATTCGATATAATATCAAGCAATTGATGAATATTTTAAATCATTGAAGTGACGAGGTTCTCTATTTGTGAGAAAAAAAAACGCCAATTAAAAGATTAGTTACCATTTGTTGTCAGAAAACTGCAAGTTAGGTAAATGATTTCACTATTAACTATTTCTTCAATTGTGCATTCACAACTGAAGAGGAAACCATATTACAGAACAACGACGTAGGTTATGTATGACAATAGATTGTTACGACATCGCTAGACTAGCTCACTGTCTTTCTTATTATGTGACATCTACACGATGGCTCACGTTGGCCATACTTTATCTACACACATTACACGATGGCTCACGTTGGCCATACTTTATCTACACACATGTACACGATGGCTCACGTTGGCCATACTTTATCTACACACATTACACGATGGCTCACGTTGGCCATACTTTATCTACACACATGTACACGATGGCTCACGTTGGCCATACTTTATCTACACACATTACACGATGGCTCACGTTGGCCATACTTTATCTACACACATGTACACGATAGCTCACGTTGGCCATACTTTATCTACACACATTACACGATGGCTCACGTTGGCCATACTTTATCTACACACATTACACGATGGCTCACGTTGGCCATACTTTATCTACACACATTACACGATGGCTCACGTTGGCCATACTTTATCTACACACATTACACGATGGCTCACGTTGGCCATACTTTATCTACACACATGTACACGATGTCTCACGTTGGCCATACTTTATCTACACACATGTACACGATGGCTCACGTTGGCCATACTTTATCTACACACATGTACACGATGGCTCACGTTGGCCATACTTTATCTACACACATTACACGATGGCCACGTTGGTCATACTACTCTACTATAACACAGAGTCAAATAAAACATGAATCTGGAAATATTTTCCCTGCGTTTTTTTTAGGAAAAACCCGTCTCTCTTTTCTCTACCTCTGCAACTCCTGAAATTCAGAATCTACTGTGACGACCATTAGAAAAGTGCCCATTTATCTTAAATGAATTATTATGAAAAAAAACAGAAAAAAAGAAAGAACATAAAATCAACTGTGTTGAATCATGTAACAAAATCAATCGGAAAATCCTCGGCTATGTGTGTGTGTGTGTTTTTTCAGGCATAGCAAGTATATTACAGTCACTACGCAAATAGCGTTGTAAAAACTACATTATCATATCACCCTTCTACCCTTGCCCCTTATTATTGATGAAACTAAACTTTTAATTAAGTAACAACTATCATAATTATGAAACATTACCAATTACTTTAAGACCATCTAACCTAAAGGTTTTGTCACCAAACGAAAATTGATTACGTAAATAGACTTATAATTACCATAACTGGGCCACATGGGACATTCCGTAGTGTTTTTGACAAGTATGGACATGCTACCGTGTACCTAAAATTGACAACCTACAGACAACTCCCTGTTTATAACATGTGCGAAACTTACTAATTAGAAAAGTTAATGAACATAGTGTTAATTATTATGTTTTAAAAGTTTGGGATAATGTCGGGTAAAAAATTTAATATATGTTTAAAGTTGGATTACATGGTTCGCGTAGAGGCGTATGCTCTTTTGGCAGCAAGAGGTGGGTTCGATTCCCCTTCACTACGTAATTTTGTGATTTTATAGAGAAATTCTAATGTGGGCAACGTTTGTCTAAAATTAAACGTAGATAGATATGTAAATGTCTAACTGTCTAACAAAGATTTTGCAAAATTGGGTTAGGATGTAGGTGTTCCCTATATCGTTTTTGCTATCCATAACACAAATATACATATTACTTAATTAAATAACTACATACCGGGTATCAGATATTATGTAATATGATACCTCCTACATAATGTTGAAACGAAAAATGTTTGATGATAAAACGCGTATTGAAACCATCTCAATGGAATGAAAGTACAAAAGTAAAGTTACTTTAATAATAACATCTGTAAGTTATTAACAGTTTCATAAAAGCAACTTTTTAATTTTTTTGCGGATTTATCATCTATAAGCTGCTTTATTGTTCTCCGAAAACGGTATTGTCTAAAGAGGTCACACCGCTTTATAAAGCGCTCAAAGCGACGAATTCGTTAAAATCCTGTTGAAACTTTGGACATTTTTCTTATTTTGAATAAAACAGGTGTAACCATTAATTCAGAATGTAACCATTTATCTTATACAAATTCGGTTAAAAGGATTTAACGGTTACGGCATTGATAATTTACATAGCATAATAATAATTACATAATGAGGGGAATGTGGGTGGACCTTCTATACACACCCCCGCCTACCCCTACAGTGATTAACGGCGTAATGTTATGATATATTTGTTAAAAAATATGTACTTATCAAATTAAAATAAAAACACAAGTATGATTTATAAACGCAATGAGCACCAAATATATAAGTAAACGTTCATACAGCCTTGTCAGAATGTAGGCTACGTCAATTTTCAGGCAATACCCTTAAAAACAAAAGGCGTTCTTTAAAAAACAAGAAGAATGTTGAGTAAGAAATTCAGTAAAGATGAAGACGTGTTTTAGGTACCAATAACGTTAAATATTTAACGAATAATCTCAACATGAATGATGTAACCAATATGTTGGAACAATTTTTCAGATTGAAAAGATTGTCCGTGGAGTTTCTTGCCCGTTCTTCTCCATAGGTACCTACTACGCTTTGGAATGGGCAACTAGCTTCATATTTCTGACTGACCGACTCCTTGACAGTTCAAAAGTGCCTGTAAATTGTTTAATTGAAAAAACATGCTTTGAGTTTAAGTTTAAGATTTCTGTAACCATCACCAATTTCAGCAACCAAGTGATCTTTTATTGTCTTAAATATTTTTTTCTTAATTCGAATTTTAGTTCATGACACTTATTTCAACATTCAACAGATTTTTAGCTGGCATAATGAACGTGACATTTTAGTACTCAATTTAATTATCTTTCATTAATAAAATTTTAATATTTTAATTTTAAATAATTAATTCAAATTAGCAGCACAAAAGTGACACATTTGAAAAGGGAAAGTCTTGCAGCTGTAATTTTTTTTTTATTAGCACTTTAATAAAATCACCTTTCTTAATTTTGTCCCACACGATATTCTTGTTTACTTGAACTTTATAACACGTTACAAGAACACGTTAAACTCCCTAATGTTTGCGTTAATTTTTATTTTGAGCAGAGACAACAAGCATTTGTTCTTCTCTACACGAAGGCTTTTAAAGATGCCGTAAAAATAAGTCATCTCCTCAATGAAATACTGTGGTTTTGCGATACCATAAAATAGAGTTCTTTCACAAAAGAACATTCGTTCGATATTCACTGGAACGAATGTTACATAATTCATTTTTAGCATTAATCTCGCGATATATCTGTATCAAAGTTATGAAATAAGTTGCAGAAAATAATATTTTACGGTCCATTTTTTCTGTCTTTAAATATATTTTTAACTAATAATAATATTTTAACTTGTTTAGCTTAATTTTTAACTTAATTATGCATGCCGTGGTCTTTTATAATTGAAGGAGTAAACTTAATTACTAATGTTACCCTTTATTTATGTGTCATGTATTGTGTACATCTTTTGTTGGCAACACTAAATTAAATAATGAATAAATTATTGAGAAAACAATAAGATTACCTACGGACACATTTAATCTCTTCGTATCTATAACTTATGTACTCATTTTCTCAAAACATAGTTTCACAATTGAACACATCATCCCACCCAAACTGAATAAAACAAAGTTAATCTCAAACTATTTGTCAAATGATATATAATTCAAATACGTCTTAAACCACATCTATCGGCTTAAGTAAAACGGTCAGGAGAGAAATAAAAGTCCAAGGGTCAAATATTACATTCAAATCTTATTGAATCTCAACGGTCCGTCGAGTGTGCAAAATTTAAACGATTTACGATCATATAGAATTCAATCACTGAAGGGATGGGATATTTCGTGATCACCCCTGATTATCTGGAGGGGATAGCTGAATAATAAGGTCCGTGGGTTATTGCTTCTAATATTGATATTTAACTGAAAATCTGGTAAAAATGAAACAAATTGTGAGATAAAAAAGGAAATGATGTGTTTATTAATAGAAGTAATTCTTAATATCTGACAATGCAAAGAAGAATTAATGGAAGCTAAGAAATCTCGATGTTTTGTCAAGTCGTAGAAACCGTGCGAAGCAGGAACGATTCGCTAGTAAATAATATAATAAACAGAGCACGTATTCCATCTAATCGCGAGAGTAAGGATATAAACCAAATGTCTCACAAATTAAAAGAAACACTCAGCTAAATGACATCTCAGTGACAGCTTTCAATACGAACATTTATAAAATGAGACGACGCAAGTATAACATGGATCCCAGAAATATTTCGTCAACATAAACATTTATTGATGTCGATTACGATTTCGTAACATGAAAAATAATAAAGAGCTTTATAAATATTGTAATCGTCTTTGAAATCATAAATATTTTATATTTTGAAAGAGAAATATTATAACTTAGGTATCCTTAAATCCGATATGTTCTGGTCACGTGTGGGTGTCGAAGAGATTATGGTACCTAGAATTGTGCCGCCAGATTGTGCAGAACAAGATTTAAAAAAAAAAAATCGGATAGTGATTATACAATTGCAAGGGCACTAGCGGATAGAGAGACGTTGTGGTTGGGCGGGGCACCGCCGTGTCCTCGCGGAGGCGATTGGCGGCAATGACCTCTCGCGTCCGGCCCTGGTTCAGGCCATGGTACGGAGCGAGAGGGCATGGGAAGCCGTCACCTCCTCCTGCGAAGCAGTAATGCTCGCGAAGGAAGAGGCGGAACGCGTGAGGGAAAGGCAAAGTTTGCGCCCTCACGCCCCTAACCGCCGCCGTTGGAGACGCCCTGGGCGTCGGGAATCCCAGGCGGATTCCCGGCCACCATAGGCGCGGGCTTGCGGACGGCGAGCAACGGGCAGCTCGCCGTCCGATAAGGACCAGGCCCGGGTCGATGGCGCGTCGTGTTCCACGCGCGCCTCAAAGAGATGTCAGCAAAATTGACGGGGTCCAATAAGACCGATGCCTGCCAGGGTTGCGGGAAAGTCCGAAAGGGATACCGGGACCTTGGCAACAGGCAAATGAAGGAACACGGGTGGGTTTTAGTCAGTCTTCCGCTCCGCCCAGAGCGGGAGAAGTCATGGGATGATTTCCCACCATCAAAAAAAAAAAAAAAGGGCACTAGCGGATAGAGAGACGTTGTGGTTCATATGTAAGGAAGACGGTTAGCAATTTCCTTCTCCCTGCAATGGATACTGGGAGAGAAACAATTTGTCTACCAACATTAATCACAACTGTCATTCTTTGACAGCTAAATTAAATGTCTTGTGATTTGAATATGGACAAATTAAGTCCGTAGTCAATTCGATAATCTGAAAATCAGCGCTTTGCTGTGGGTCCCCATAGCGCAGCATCATGCTGAGTGGAAGCCTTCTTGTCACAGTCATGACATGCACCTGCCGATTATTTATCTGTACACTCGTGATCTCATATGTTTACTTAGATCTATTTTGTTTATTTTAATACTGCTGATTACTGTTATCTCTTTTTATGCACGTGTTTCTGTGACAAATAAACCTATTTTTCTTTCTTTCTTCTTTCTAAATTAATTTCCCTACTTTTACATAGGTATAGTCGAACAAGCTATTTGTTAGACAGGCAAAATATATTCATTTCCAGCTACAGTGCCAAAATTCGTTTTGATTGTGTGTGTAATTTGACTTTTTGAGCTTATGGCTTAGGAGAGTCGCGTAAAAGGATTGTTGACTACTGAAAACACTCACATAATTGTTTGAAGTAGTTGCAAGTTATCTGCCTGTATACCAAATAGCTTGTTCGACTGTACCTAGTACCTACTATTGCGATCACAAATCGTTTTGTGGAGTTTGATGATTATATTATTGCTTTACTTTCTATAGCGCATATTTATATAATGGTATGGTCATTCGATTTCTCGGATTTAGTGACTATTGGACATTTCAGGCTACCGAGGTGAGAGATCAAAGTAATCTGTCTTAATTTATCGGAGAAAATTGTAATCATGAAGTGGTTAGTAACATTTTCGCGCCATTACACCACACTGTATTCCCGGCGGAAATATCTACAAAGTAATTCATTATTATAATTAGAGGGAACTGTAAATTTATGGTTACACCCTCAAAATACAGGGTGCGACTTCTATTGCCCCGAGGAATTGATTCTGAATAAATATATGTAATTAAGTTTAGAGTCATATTTAAATAAATTTTAATCATTTTATAGAATCAACTGGGTATAGTGCCCGGTTCACATTATTTCAGTAGCATTCCAGCCCAACATTCCAGTCTAGCGCTGGAATGCCACTAGAATAATGTGAACCGGCACTGGAATGCACTGGAATGTAATGTGGCGGTACATTCCAGTGCCAGTTCACATTATTCCAGTGGCATTCCAGCGGTCCCTTAGTAACAACAAAACTAGCAAGTAGTAACCAACATGTAAAATATCAATAAAATATAAAATGAAACGAAAGCATTTTTTATTAAGTAATAAAAAAATATTATGTAATAAACCAAAATAACACAGTAAGTAATTATTATTCATGTGGATAATTAAATTATTTACTTTGAACTATCTGCGTGAAGTCTGAGTTGGTGCAAGCTAAAACTCAAAAAAAAAACAATATTTTTACATTAAGTTTTAGTTATTAATACTGTTTACATAAATCTCAAAGGTCTGCACAAAAAAGTTTAGCAATTCGAATCCGGACCTCGATCCGCCATTTAGTGACTCCTTTTTTTTTTTTTTTTTTTTTGAGGGTGGGAAATCTTCCAATGACTTCTCCCGCTCTGGGCGGAGCGGAAGGGCGTGTCAGACTTTTACTGACTAAAACCCACCCGTGTTCCTTCATTTGCCTGTTGCCAAGGTCCCGGTATCCCTTTCGGACTTTCCCGCAACCCTGGCAGGCATCGGTCCTATTGGACCCCGTCATTTTTGCTGACATCTCTTTGAGGCGCGCGTGGAACACGACGCGCCATCGACCCGGGCCTGGTCCTTATCGGACGGCGAGCTGCCCGTTGCTCGCCGTCCGCAAGCCCGCGCCTATGGTGGCCGGAAATCCGCCTGGGATTCCCGACGCCCAGGGCGTCTCCAACGGCGGCGGTTAGGGGCGTGAGGGCGCAAACTTTGCCTTTCCCTCACGCGTTCCGCCTCCTCCTTCGCGAGCATTACTGCTTCGCAGAAGGAGGTGACGGCTTCCCATGCCCTCTCGCTCCGTACCATGGCCTGAACCAGGGCCGGACGCGAGAGGTCACCGCCGCCAATCGCCTCCGCGAGGACACGGCGGTGCTCCGCCCAAGCAGGGCACACCTCAACCGTATGCTCCACCGTGTCCTCCGGGCGATCCACACAGTGGTGACACCCGGGCGTTTCCTCCCGCCTAATCCTACACAGGTACCTCCCGAAGCTGCCATGTCCGGTGAGGACCTGTGTCAGGCGGAAGGTGAGGACGCCGTGGCGCCTCTCTATCCACTCCTCAAAGAGGGGACTTATCGCCGCTATTGTGGCGTGCCCAATTTAGTGACTCCTGCGCTTTAACAACTCAGAGTTGAGGCTATGTAAAATTGACCTTTTTAATTAAAAAATTTCGAACCTAACGCCAATTATGTAAGTATTCAACATTTACTAACAAATAATTTCATTTTATCCATTTGTACATAAACCTATAAACAGTGTCATCTTTGAGAGACTATCGCGTAGGCAGTCTTGTCAGAAAGTAGTGAATTATGTATAGGCAAAATAATGCTTAAATGTCATAAATACTACAATCGTGACAACCCTTCCCAACTAATGTGCCTAATCTAATAATTTGAGTGTACTTTGTAATTTCTTTCGGGCACTTATCTTTTTCCCAAATTAATTGATAATTTAATAATATACTTAGGGAAAGTTTTCGTTGTCTCGTTCAACGTCTTCATTTTCTTTTTACTCGAGCTTAATACATAAGTATATAAGTAGAGTGAACTTTATTGTTAATAACAAATAATTAAATGAAGCTTGTATGTCTAGCAGCTGGCAGAGAACAAGAGTCGTCACAAAACTTGCTTCTTGGGGATATACAATGAGTGCTAAGTCAGAGAATTAACTATTTTTTTTCAAATTGTATAACAACTTAAATATTCCGTACATTCAAATCATAACTATCATTCTTTGAAAGTTGTATGGAATAGCTATAACACTGCAAATTGCCGTAGTGTGTCAATTTGATAAACAATTATTTTCCTGACTGTACATTATGCATCTACAGTTTCTGAACTATGACTATTCTAAGGACTATTCTAAGGACTATTCTATAACTAGACTATTCTATGACTAGACTATTCTATGACTAGACAATTCTATGACTAGACTATTCTATGACTAGACTATTCTATCACTAGACTATTCTATGACTAGACTATTCTATGACTATTCTATGTTATAATGTTTATTCCTGTTATGTTACAAATCAATTATGATTTCTGAAACTTATAAAACATACTTGGAAGCATATTCTTGGTTTCAATTCGTTTATTATTCTGCGTAAGTAGATATTGCCAGCTCACTCCCTTGAGTAGGTATTACCTATAATCTGATATTACAGCCTAGTCAATAAGCCAGCTTTGTGTCCATTTCGTTTAGCTAGGAAATCAGCTCTATTAGAAATTAGGCCGCTTAGCTCTCATATCAATTCAGCAAGTAGATTTAGCGTCATTAACTATTAGGAATTTTCATTAAATACTAAAATATCTATATGATTCGAGGACCAATATCAGAACAACCATAATTTCGGCCGTAAAACGTAGAAACAGCTATTATTATTTTAAGCATTTAATATATCGTACAACGACAGATTAAATAAAACGTAAGTTTATTCCATAATAACACACTTTGCTGAATTCCATGAAAAATATTTCAGTTCGTCCGTAAAGATAAATATTCCTAGAACAACATTTTCCTCAACTATTAGCCACCGAGTCGCTATCTCAGAGTCGTAACAAAACTAACCAACACAAAGTTAACTTTTCGATTTAAACGCGGCGACGACTCGACAGCGATTAAGTTGCTCACAGAACTTGAAGTGAGTTTGTTTACAAGATAAAAGCGAATAAGCATACACCCGACCACTGGGCGGCTACAGAAATAAACGGAATGTAATAAGCACCACATTCCTTTGTACAAACTTGCTCCAATCTACGGTTTTCCTTTGACTAATTAAGGCATTCAATTAAACCTTTGCGGTTCTGAATCTTCAACTAATTCAATCATAAACTGTTTGAGCAAACACTTTCTTACACCAATATTACGTTACCATCAAATTCACCAAGTTGACCGAAGATATTTTGGCAACTATTTATTGGTGCTGATTCTGTTGTTCACACAAACTAAACTAAATTTAAGTTCATTTCATCTTTTTCTTTCTATTTCAATAAGAAAAGGACAGAAGATAAATTTTAGTTTAGTCCTGTTAAATTAATCAGCGCCTGTCACTACTCCCTTTAAGTTTAGACGTGAAAAATACTTGCCCATTAAAATTTTTCTTCTGACCTTTTCTTAATGAAATAGAAAGAAAAAAATGCACTGAACTTAAATTTAGTTTAGTTTGTAAACAACAGAATCGGCACCATTGTCATGAAAATTCATGTGAAAAGTGAAAATGGTTTTGCCCTTTCATGGCATGCGGGTTGAATTATCCTTTCCCATGACATAAATATTAAGCCAATCTATCCCAAATATGCTTCGAAATTATATTATGGAGACCAAACAAGAGTTTGAATATATGTATAATATGTACCTACTTTCACAGAAAAGAGGCCAGTGTCCCAACAGTGGGAACATTATAGGCTGATTATGCTTATGTGCCCTATCATTTGCTGCTTAGGCTAATTTTAAAGTAAGTGACAAGGGTACCTTATAAATTATTTTCGAGATACTTAATCTGTTTAGGGACACCAAGCTTGTTTCTCCTCCCGTCCTAAACAAGTGAATAGATTAAATACATATTGTGTTGCCTCTAATGACCAGAGGATGTAATCCGCTGATAGCCTTAACTCTCATGTACTTATTTACATTTGAGCTCTGAGATTTGGGTCGTTGGTGGTACCAATGAGACTTTAGCCCGTATTTAAAGGGATTAACCATGATATTTTGGGTATCCGAGATCGTTATTCATGGTTTGAACTTGAACACAGAGGCATTACGTAAATTTTGCTTGGTCCAAGTTAGTTTTATTTGTTGAAACAGATAAAAGAAAGTGGAGTTTCTTCATCAATGTGAAAGTTAGAAAACAGATTAAGATTCTGAGTACTAGCAGATTTTAGTAATACAGCAGGTATCAAGCATGCATACAAAATTAAATCGTTCCAAACACTTGTTCAGCAGAAATACAAGTTAATCAATCTGCCTAGCTTTTTCTTAACTATGTTGGGGTCGGCTTCCAGTCTAACCGGGTGCAGCTGAATACCAGTATTTTACATAGAGCGACTGCCTATCTGACCTCCACAACCCAGTAACTGGGTCATACGATACCCCTTGGTAAGGCTGGTTGTCATACTTTCGGGCTTCTGATGACCCGTAACGACTGTGAATGATCTACGAATGACAGCCGGGATCAACGGCTTAATGTGCTTTCCAAGGCACGAAGGAGTTTCGGTATGTAAAGATGGTCATACATCCAAGGAACAACCCCTGCAAGCGTAGCTGAACCTGATGGATCGACCCGTGTGGCTGTTATTACTTGGCCTCCAGCAATTACAAGTAAGTAGTTAAATTTTCGACACATTCTAGGTAAATACTTAATGAAAACACGTATTTATTACGTTACATTTCAGGAATGAACTAAGACATGTTCCGATAAACCGCTTACTCTGCATTATTGAGAAACTAAGGACATGAGACACTGTTACTCAATAATTATTTTATGATTGATCTCGTGGCTCGACCACAGAGCTTTTATGATCTTCGATAGAACCGCAACTCAACGAGCTCAACCTTTAAGGTGTCGAATGTTCAACAGTCTGTTCATTAAGTAATAATGAACGCTGAAGCTTGCTATTCATTACTTGTGCGCAAACGCCGTGTCATTCCACGGTTAATTGAAATCTCTCGCCTCCTAACAATATGTTCTGTTGAATGAGCTGAGCCTGCGATTTTTGATGGAGCTTCAATTATTTTGTTTCGTGTTCTAAATTCAAATTGCTTATTTGGCATTTTGATATTTATTTTAAGAAGGAGGGAAACAGGGGGGGAGCTGCCATTGTATTAAAGTGTAATTTTTGTGCACCAAGGGTTTTTGCTCTGCCTTTGGTGGGAGAATGTTTCAGAATTATTTATTTGAATTGAGCTGAAAAGCCTCCGAGTAATTTTTCTAATAGTATACCTATGGATTTAAGTACTTTTATGTGTGATCCGCAATAAAAATGAAAAAAAATATTATATATAATATAATTCGCTACAATATCAGTAGAAAAGATTAAAAGCATCTGAAAATATACCTGTACAATACATATTGTATGAAATTCCGAGGCCTGACCCGTCGATACGAGGCTATTGTAACATTTTTCACCGTCACCGTCCAGTGCCATAGTTGAAAGTTATACATAACCTCCCTAGGTTAGGGGTCTCTATTATGTCGACTACACGTGTTGCCTTTTAATCAGTTATTCTAAATTGGTATTCTAAATGATTCATAGCAATAGACATGGCATGACCGCAACTGTAAGGAAATTGAAGACCTCCGGAAAAGCATCCACCGAATGGTACAACTCTCACACAATCCTAAACCCATTTATAAATAGGTAGCTACAGTCTAAACTTTATTAATGTAACGCGAACCTTCATTGAAGCGAAACAAATCCCCTTTTTTGTTGTTTTTATTTTTGCTTCCGACCACAATTTCTGTGGAACCGAAAACGGGAAAAAATAAGCTAACAGAGCTTGATTTTTTAATTAAATGAACCACAAATAATCTGCGAGTTTTTTGTACCTTGGTAAATACTTATTATTTCTACGATACGTACTTAATCGTACTGTTTCGTCACCTATCTATTTTTATTCTTCCTTACTTCATATGATATTAAATGGAAAAGAGAAATATAAATTACAATAGACGTAGATATATTTAGTAACCAGTTCCGCTTACCTAACTATTCTTCAAGAGTCATGAAAAACCTTGTAAGAAATCGACATGTGTTTCACTTCTCAACGAAGCATCCTCAGGATGACGATTGACCAATTGCAAACCAGAACACGACGTGTTGCAACACCGAGCGTTGGACGCAGAGAAACTTTGACTCTGCGTCCAGCGCTCGGTGTTGCAACACTGGCTGATTTTGTTCTAACAGTTTGTAGAGGAGAAATAAAAACTTTTTTCAAAGAGAAATGCATGTTGTGTATTTGCCAACATCTTCAAGAGCAATATCATAAGGGAATTCAATTATTGATGCAAGTATAAAACCGATCCGAAAGGGGCACATAGGTACTGCAATAACATTACCAGAAAATTAAAGTAAAAAAGTTATTGCAATTTGAAATTCACATTTTTTGTACCAAAATTACCCCAATTTCATTATAAATTAGCAAATTTTTCGCTGAGGTCATATGTTATGACTTGTAGACACCCGCTAAACGACATGCCGGTAAAATTCCCGATTGAAGAAAAATGCGGCGATTTTTTTTTTCTTTTTTCCATGAAAAAACCACTTAAACAGACTCTCAGTATGATTCTTAACAACACCCTCAAGGATCGGACTGGGTTTTTGTTACACGCTGTATAACCGTGCAATCAAATTGAATTGAAAATGCCGTGTAATTCAGGCAGTGTTATGATAAGCACCGCAACGCAATGTGACATCAGGATGCAAATGACATTTGTGCTCGGAAATAGTGGAAATAGTTTGTTTTGTATCCAAATATGTGTCGGTTGTATAACGAGGGGATAGTGTTCCTACTTACTCGAATAGGTTTATAGTTAAACATAATACGTCTATGGGGGCTAAGAGGGTCTCGTGGCTAAATAATAACAGCCGCACGGGTCGATAGAAGGTTAAGCTACTCTTGCCGCGGTCGGTTCGTGGATGGGTGACCATCACCATGCTTTGGAAAGCACGTTATATCTTTGGTCCCGGCTGTCATTCATAGATTTTTGTCAGTCAGAAGCCCAAAAGTCAGTAAACCAGTCCTAGCAAGGAATATCGTGTTACCCAGTAACTGGGATGTGGAGGTCAGATAGGCAGTCGCTCCATGTAAAATACTGGTATTCAGCTGCATCCGGTTAGACTGGAAGCTGACCCAACGTGGTTGGGAAAAGGCTAGGTAGATTGATTGACGTCTAGGCTGTAAGTCTACCATAAATATCAGAGTTCCTAAGAAAAACCTTATTGATTCGACACAATTGATCTCAGCGTGACTGAGTATTTTTATATACTTCATCCCACACATATTTCCAAATATTAAATTTAATATCACATGACATTCATCATGATTTCATGAGTGGGTAATTAAACTAGTATTCAAGCAGATAGATGAGCTTTCCCACAAATCATTTCCTAATAAAAATTTATTGTTCTTTGGTGTAGTAGCAGAACCGATACTTATTAGTAGGCTAGACAACAGAAGGTCTATAGGAGTTTTCATGAAAATTCACGCCACCAGTTGGCGCCACTTTGACAAGAGGTCTTGGAATTTTGACAATGAATGTAAAATATAATAATAATATGATGACGTTGCTCAGACCGAGAGGAGGCCCAATGTCCCAGCAGTGGAAACACTATGGGCTGATGATGATGATGATAATTAAGGAAATGGAATGAAAAAGCTAAAAAAGCTAACTAGCAAATATTTAACTAGGTATCTTACCTACTTTACAAAGAAAAGTGCGCGTCTTTATACTAACTACGCACTTATCATAAATACTAATTATTATTACTTTTTTTTTTACTAATCTGACTACGTTATCTTTCATTATACTTAAGTGAAAGTTTTAAATAGTTACGCACTCCAACAAGTTCAAGCGAAAATATCTTCAATGGATGAAAAACGCCTTCGTATTGTAATTTCACTATCCATTTATAAATGGCCCTATAAGTATAAGGAAACACCTTATATTATGTGTTGTGTACCATAAAGGCATCGATGAAGAAGGGACGAAGCACTTAATGGCAGTCCCAGTGAATTTCAGAAACCTTTTTATAACGAATGACAGCTAAGGTACGTGACTAGTTTAGGGACATGTCACTATGTTCGTTTGAAACTAGATTAATACATTTATTTGAGCAATACAGTACGCCATTAAGGCTTTGGAGCTCGTACACGCTTTATGCAGTCATTCGATGGAGGTAATAAGTTTAGAGGTACACGGAAGCTTTGATACACGCGGCGAGGCGATTAGTTTACGATGGGAATAGAATACTGTTCGTTTCTGATCCGCCATTTTTAACTGAATTTTTATTTTACGTTGGTATTTTCTTTTAGTCTATAAACTAATCTGATCTGATGGAATGTATGACTGTATGTATTAATACTACAAAATGTGTTTCATATATTTTTACATATATTTTTAGGTCTTCTACTATTTTTTTGTAAAAAAGTTTGTATATCAAATAATTAATAGTTGTTATAGTCACTGGCCGTAATTAACAAAAAAAGAGGATGCCTATAGTGATTTCGATTTTTTGGCCATTATTTTTCTAATATGTGGCCAGTATTTATTGGGTGTAAGAAAATATTTACCAAAGAGGTGACTAAGGCAGATTATATTTGAGGAAAGTACCTTATAACATGACTCTTCTTTGTTTAATACCAAGGTAATTTTTAGGCTATTCTTACACAACCAATAGAAAACGAACAATGATTTCCTGGAAAATGAAAAGCTACCAAGCTCTTAAATCGAAATATGGGCAGATGAAATTAGATCAGGCACTCAGGGGCAACCAATAATACAAGCACATACTTACGTATCTATGACATTAACCCTATTTGCAAGCATATTCTTCCTAACTCGAATTCCGTGAATGAAAACATGTAAGTACCGAAATAAAACTATATTATATTTAAGACTTATATAAGTAGATTAATGTAAAATTGTACACAGAGTCCTACGCTATATTGTGATCTCTATCCATTACTCAAAATATGTTTTCAATTAGATGGAACAAATCTAACTGAATCATATTTTGATCAAGATATAACCTGACACTGAAGTACAAATGGCAAAAAGGTTTTTTTTTAACTTTTGCCTTTTTATCAGGCTTTTGATAATGATTACGACACGTGTTTAAATACATACCTACTCATTTTTTTTTTCTAAAGATATCTCCTGTCAAATCGTTCTTGATTGCATAGAGTTTGAGTACGTATTCTAAGTGCGGATGCGAGATTATGAGTGCCTCTCGATCTTTTACTCTTTGCTGTTCGGTGACATTTTGAAAACAATATGGTGGATTTTGTAAAATGAGCGCCAAAAACAATACAATACTATGAAATAGTGTATTATTAAACAATATAGGGCCAACATAATTTCATATCTGCTAAAAAAAATTGTAACCTATTTCGACAAAACAATTTATTACGTACTGGTTAGATTACTCGGAAACTCAATAAAAATCCTCTTATTTTCTAGAGATGAAATTGAATAAAGACTAACAATAAAAAAGCCTTTTTTCAATTTCCAAATAATAAATTACGAATAATTCTACGGAATTTGTAGTTCATTACTGTTCACGAAGAGGTTTTTTCAATTGTTATCTCATAAGTATAACTGTAACTACACTGGTTAGAGACACCGTTTTTTTTTTTTCGTTTAATATTTAAATATATCTCCATCAACTAGATTACAAAACATCGACCTATTTCGTTTTTTTTTATTCAAAATCGTGGATTAATTATTTTTAAGGACATCTTTCATCACAAGTCTAAAACTAGGTAGGTAGCATATAAATGCAAATAAAAGTATGTTTTGCTTTCTTTGTTTTTTTTTTCACGTTCCTGCTAATTTCTTTTTCTAATTTTTTCATTTTTTACCTTTAGTTTATTATGTTCTGTTGTGTGCTTTTATTCTGTGCTAAATAAATATACTTTCTTTATTTATTTTGTATCATGTGCTATTGAAGCGGTACCATTTGACTTAATTATCGCACTTTAAAATTCAAACTCGCATTTCCGCTCTAGCCAAAATGGGGGTTTGAATTTTTAAAGTAAATTGCAATTAAAATATTGTGTACTTATAATAATTATACAATATTTGTGCATTGTTATTATATAAAACTATTTCTAAGTCGATATTAGTATTTCCTGAAATAAGCACTTGTGACAGACTGACAAAATGACAGACGAATTCGCAACATAAGAGTTCGTTTTTGCCCTTGAGAACCTTAAAAACTATGATTCCGACAGTTTGGCTTACTAGAAATAGTTGTTTTCATGTAAGTTTCAAATATTCCTATATAATAAACCTACGAGTATTAATGTCATGGTCTTATCGAACCAAGTCTCAATTCCCCAGTACCTAATTTGTTTGTCTTTTAAACTTCCTTCTTCCTTCGTATGCAGTTCTCGTTCAGTTCGGAAACTTAATCCCTGAACATGTTTCCCGGAACAAAAAAGAGAATATTGAGACAATAACTTTAATTTCGGAAGTCGGTGTCTTTGCTTTTAAATTTTCGTATTTTGCCACCGACTTCCGAAATTAAAGTTATTTTTCGCTTCTTAGTGTTTTTTTTGGAAGTCGGTTTTTTTTTTTTGTAAAACTTTTTTATATATCACTTTTTCGTTGTGGTACCTACTACCCCACACAAATTCGAATATCACTACCTGCTATGTAAATAACAGTGACGGAGTCACTTAAAATGTCGTCGAGATAAATTAAGTCGAAAAAATACGTAATATTGAAGCTAACTCAAAAACTACGCAGGCAAAGTTAATAAAATTTATATGGGACTACCTCGGAAGCATGACCTATCAAACAAATAAGAATTATCTAAATCTATTCATAATTGTCGGAGAAATCGCGTAACAAACAAACAAAAAAAAAACATACAGACGAATTAAGAACCTCCTCCTCCTTTTAGAAGAAGTCGGTTAAAAATACAATGGAATGTGACAATAATATCAGGTATTTAACCATTTCTCAGTTTATTATTTTACACCGTTTAAATTATTTTTAAATATGCACCTTACCTATTTAGAGTTTTTATAAATCCTCTTTCTTACCTGTATCGTTACTCCTGGCCACATCAGTGTAAAAAAATAACAGAAACCTTTAACTACAAAAAAAAAATACATTTTTTTTTTTCCCAAATGGCTGTCTCTTAACTGTTTTGAAATTAAGTGGCCATGTTATTAATGTGACTATTCAACTAGCGCACGAAAAAGTAAAAAAATAATGAAGATCCGTATACTTAGGATTATTTAAATCGCCTCTTTTTATATTTTTTTGGAAGTCCGTTCCAGCTAAAGAGAAAGTTTGTATTTTATTGTTTTTTTATAAAAAATTCCGAATATGTTAATGGCCTTACAGGTTTTATTGCTTAAAATAACTTCACCGGCTCAAGTAAAATCCTAGCCACCGATTTAGCTGAACTTGAACATAAAATTTTTACTATAACATATATTTTCTAAGCTGAATTGAAAATATTGGAAAATTAAACTCAACAGCTTTAAAATATGAAAAAAAATCATGCTATAACTAAATCCAAAGCGAAATCTTCTGTTTATTTTAAAAATTTTACCTACATTCAGGCTTATTCTATTATGGTAAGGTACAGTTGTTTTTTCTCGTGAATCCTTCATGACAACCACGAGCGAGGGACCGTCGGGATTTCTGTCACTTATACCTTTTATATTGGTAGCCATTTATTTTTTTAAACTTTAATGCCAGCCTCAGTGGAATTTTATTGTTTTCTGTTTTTATTGTAATGGTATTTTAACGCGTGTTTTTGCCAGAAAACATGGTCATAAAACTTTAGTACCGATTATTTTTCACTTGTTTGTTTTTATAAAAAAATTCGCTATTTCTGACATAAATATTCACCAGCTGTTTACTAATGAAAATTCTAAAATGAACAAACTGTACTTGTATCGTGTTTATGCTGTATTTAGATACCTACTGATTATATTATGGATAATTGTATTTAACGAAAAAAATTAATAAGCACTTCCTAGAATTTAAAAATACAACCAACCGATGGTCGCCAATTTCGTCGTCGAATTTTAATAAAGGGACAGTTAATTACCAATTCAATTAAAAGAATACACTCTTTTATCAGTTTACCGACTTCTAGTTAAACAGACAACCAGTGTGATGCTTTGATGTAATCCCAATTTTACTGTTATTGACGTAGGAGCGGAAGCCTTTGAGCCATTTGTACGTGTTTTACTTCGTTCATAGAGGAAGTTCATCTTGCAAATGTTTCTGAGAACTCATGATTCTATACCCCAGTGGTGTAGATATATTTTTTTATCTACATTTTATAAGTGGTTTTCGTACATCCACCACGGAGGTATAGTCCTATTAGTGTTGGAAAATAATTACTTATTGTGTATAAAAGGATTGACAAAACCTAATCCGTCACACCTGGCCACGTCAGTGTAAAAAATAAGTAAGGCCTTTAGCTAAAAAAAAATTTATTGATTTATTTCTCTTTTTCACAAATGGCTGTTGCCTAACCTTTTTGACGTTATGTGGCCATACGTATATAATTCAACTAAAGTATGAAAAAGTTTTAGATGTATGAAGATCCGTAAACACCGTCACACATACCATACATAGAAACTTTGACTAAACTTTAAACAATTAAATTTTTTTTCCTGCGGAATATAATCAGTTTCATATTTTGTCTACCGATATTTTCATTGGGTATTGCATTTTAGTATGTAAATAACCAGTATTCAGCCGCATTGGGTTACACTGGAAGCCAACCTCAACATAGTTGGGAAAAAGCTAGGCAGGTGATGAATGTATTTAAATATGGAATTGCACGCAATTTTTTCGATATTTCAGAGTTGTTTCTTCAATCAAAGTGGTTTATATTCATGGGTACTTCCACCCTTTGCAGGCTTAGCAATGTATTCAAAGTAAGTAATGTAGATGCTCTAACTAACTCATGTTTATAACTAATAAGTTGCAAGCTCACTTGCTGAGCGTGAGGTATTAAGTTTGATTCTCAGTTCGAGCAAGTGTTGTTGGATTTAGGGATAATTTGGAAGCGCTAACGGCGAGCGTGAGGGCTTTGGTTTGATTCCCGGGGTCTTGTAAAAGCGAAAAGATATTTGTTACAAGGAATATTGGAGTTAGTGGTTACTTAAATACCTGATGTACCAACCTAAGTTAATATTAACGTTATTAAATGTAGTGTCGAAGACTTCATTTTCGAAAGAATTTGAATATAAGGTAGATCGCTATTATCATAACTTTAAGATAATTAATTTGCTCCGACACACAATAAAGATTTTTAATCTGTGATGGATATTAAATATGTTAATAATAGTCTACGTAAACGTTGTTTCTTTATTAATGAAAATTAAGCTTTTCTTATTTCCGGACATTGAGCTATTTTGTTTAAATTTGCGTAAACAATGTTTACCATGTTTAATTTATTTTACCCTAGGTCTTGATAAATAGATTAATTTGTTCGTAAAAAGCTAGTTGTCTTTTCGGATTTTTATGAAATAATATTGTAGTCCGAATTACGTTTAGTTATTTTGTCACAGATCCTTTTTATGGCTGTATCTTAATGGTATTTTATAAATAAAACCAAACAGTAAATCCGTAACAGTTATGGGATAACCAACATTTTGTATTAAAAAATTGTATCAATGTAATTTTTCTGTTATAGCTAAATCAATGTGGATTTTATTGAGTAGTTTCAATGTCGTTTTATGCTCTGAGGTATCGAGGTATGTAGATCGCGTCACATAGGTCAGTAAGCATCCCTGCACCGCATTAACCATAGACAATTACTTATAAATAACTTGCCACTTGATCGTTGTATTATTCCTAAGCAAAAATCGGGTTTTGGTAAAAATTAAATAAATAAGATATTTTTATTTAGAAAAAAAAATCCAGGATTTCACTACGTTATTTAGAAGATATTCCAAATAATTTGTTTTCTTTAAATACTTTTTAAATATAAACATTACTTTTTTGTCACAGATAAAAAATTTACGCACTTTCCTCGGATTTTACCGAAGAATACGACACTGTTTAGTAACAAAATATTTACGAAAACCCTTCAACATATCAACTTTAACAAAATCATCACTAATTCCGAGCCTAGTTCTGCCGTATAAAACTTTTAAGAGCCACTGAAAAACTTACCTGCAAGTTTATGTAGTCCAAAACTGTACGAGTAGTGCACTGTAACACTGGTGGAGGAGTAGGGCGCGTGTTGCGCGATGGGAAGGTTGTATACAAATGGCCACGGAACCTCGCACCTCCCGGTTATATACCCCTGAGCAACTAGGGGTAAGGCCAAAAGTGTAGCGGTTGGTGCTACGCTGCTACGCCGCGCCCAGCGTAGGCGTGCGTAGGCCCCGGCCTACGATATGCTGTACCATGCTACTTTAGTGCAAACTATAAGAATCGTAATTAAATGCATTGTTGGACTAAATTAACTTTATTTTAAAACTGCATTTGTTATCAACAGGTAACAAATTACGGAAAAATTAAATTTGTTTTTTTAATTTTAATTTTCACTTTTCATCGCAACATTCGCCGTCGATGCTTTGTTAAACTTTTTGAAAGGGATCTTTTGACGAAGTTTTGGCACGAAAATAAATCCGCTTATTGTCAAGATTAAAAGTTTGTGAGAAACTTTGCATTTATTTGATTAGCGATAAAATTGGATTGGAGAGTATTGTTTATTCGATCATGTAACTTACCCCGTTAAATTCGTCGAAGACAATAATAAAATTAAATGGAATCAAATAAAAGTTTATCTAAAGATCACTTTCTTAGAATCGCTATGAGTAAAAGGTGGATGCGTGATATAAAATTTCTTGCTTTTTTATTGTTTTTCTTAGAATAGGACACTCGAATACTATTTTGTTGAAAATATTAAAAAAAAAAAATTACGTTATTCTAGTACATAGACATATACAACTCATACATTTAAATTACAAACTATTATAAATTCCAAACAAGTAAAAACCCAACATAAAATTGTGATAAACAATATTTAATTACACACCAACTCAATAAAAAGAAAAAGAAAAATGTAAAAAAAAATCTTTAGCTAATAACTTATATTTAAACTTAATAAATTATTACACGCTAGCCGATACCTACTTGTCTGTAAACAGATTTCAATATTATTGTTATATGATTAGCATATTGTAATAAAAAAACTCTTAAAAAAAAGGAATATTCATTTTATCTTGTTTATCTTTTATCAAGTGACATGAGAACAATTTTATAAAGGTAGGTAATACCTTTGTAAAGTCGTTACGGATCGTCAGAAGCCCGACAGTCTGACAACCAGTCTTACCAAGGAGTATCGTATTACCCAGTTACTGGGTTGTGGAGGTCAGATAGGCAGTCGCTCTATGTAAAATACTGGTATTCAGCTGCATCCGGTTAGACTGGAAGCCGACCCCAACATAGTTGGGAAAAGGCTAGGCAGATTGATTGAATACTTTTGTAAAGTACTATACAAAATCTGAAAAAAAAAAATCATTAGTATTTTTTCCGATTTTGTTGGTTTCCAATTCGAAAAGAAACAGGTTTATCCAACTGTGAGGAATTTGTATAAAAATACCTACACCTTCTCATTTTGTCACTATTTGAGAAACGTATTATATGCTAGATAGAGCCTAAAGTTTTTGTTTTTCAAGAAAGCGGTGAATTATTCCACAATAATGGCTGTCCAAATACAGGGCGTTTTCCGAAAACTTAATGCCAAATATTGGTGAAAATTACAGATTTCCATGACGGCCTTCTTAATATGACGGCCACCGCCCTTCTAGGTAACCGTAGTTTATTTAACAGAACCCCGCGTTATCTTTTATTATAGGTACCCAATGCCAGACGCATGTCAAAGTTATTTTTATTACTGTAGGACAGTTCAGCCATTCCGAGTTTACAGAGTGTCGCAGTTAACTGGGTAATAACTCAAGCTGCATAAACATGATTGTTAACAAAACAACTTTAATTAATTAATTTGAAACAGAGTAGGTATGTGGCGTCTCATTTATTTTCTTTTATACTTAATATTTAGGTGTATTACCTAAACCTGTAATTATACAAAATATCATCATCATTATCATCATTTCAGCCGAAAAACGTCCACTGCTGCACATAGGCCTCCCACAAGCAGCGCCACTTCGACCGGTTCTGTGCTTCTCGCATCCAGCGGATTCCTGCGGCAGGTCATCAACAAACCATGAAAACAAAAAAATCTCGTAAAATGAAAAATATTATATTAAATAAGTTCTACAACGTCGTAAAAACCGTGGACCTAGGTAGGGTCCACGGTTTTTAAAGAAATATTTCTCTTGATCGGGGAGCACAATAACAATGGATTCTGTAATACCCTGTATTTTTCTTCCATTCGGAAACGTCACAGATAAAAAACTACAAACTTTTATCTGTAGACATCCATCGAGGTCCAAAGGGACTATTCCAAACTTGGAAGTAGTGAAATAGCCTCCATAAGTGAAGATATTCTTAGCTAATATTTTTGCAACGGTATACCATTCTCAAATTATAGTAAGCCGTTAAGAAAGTGTCTATACCAACGAGTGTAATGTCGAAACTTATTTGCACGTTGTTGTGGTAGAAAAAGTCAAAGTCAAACCATTTATTTCAAATAAGCACTTAAAAGGAGCTTCTGAAGGCCATATGCAAAAAAAAAAAATTGATTCTTGTCGCCCCATGTAGTTTCATATTATGAAGAAGAATTGGCAAGAAACTCCACCATTTAATACTCTTATGTTTTACAATATTTTATAAAAGCTGCCGTAACTTGAAACGGTTACCTTTTTCATATTATAAGCGGCTTTGGTAGTATTGTCAACACCTATTGTGTACCTTTGTTCCCGGAAAAGAAAGCCTTTAAACCAGTGAGTGTCGCAAAAGGTGAGGAATTATCCAAAACTCCTGCCGCCTGCTAACAAATGCCATGTCAGCACCCTACTAGCCTCTAATTTGTCACCTTACAGATAAATGCTTCTGCATAGGGATGGTTATGGTTGTTAGAAAACTAACAAGCATAACATCACGCCTGGATTCCTCGAACGGTTAGGCAGACAGCCAGTCAGAGGCGGTTTATCCCTAAGGCAAACTAGGCACGTGCCTGAGGACGCTAGGTTAAAAAAGGGGCGCGTGCGGAAGTTATTAAATCAAAAACAAAATTAAGTGACATAAAATTTAATTGTGTAAGTAAGTATGCATCTACTAATACAATATAAAAGATTCTTTAATTCTATAGAGATGTAGTGATTCCAAATCGTACTCCGTCTTCTTGATGATACCGTGTGGCACAGCATTAAGGTACAAGTCCGTAACCGAGGCAGCAGCAGCCGACGTATCGTGTAACGCTACTGGTTTCTATGTATTTCTATGAAACCGACGTGTCGGTAGCTACGGAAGATATTTCATAGAAAGTTAATTGATTCAGGCGTGTCTTTGCGTCCAGCGCTCGATGTGGCAACACGTCGTGTTCTGGTTTGCAATTGGTCAATCGTCCGCGTCGTCCTGAGGATGCTTCATTCAGAGGTGAATTTAAATAAATAAATTAAAATAAAAAATAAAAACACGTGTCGATTTCTTACAGGGTTTTTTATGACTCTTAAAGAATAGTTAAGCGGAATGGGTAGCGGTATAGGAATATCTACGTCTATTGTATTTTATTTCATGGATATACATAGAATTAGTGTCGCGATGACATGTCGCTCTGCTGCTGCCTGCAGTCGGCTACAGGCTTGTACAATTACTTATTTTATGTATAGTACTAGTTTAAATTTATAATATACTAGCTGATGCCCGCGACTTTGCCCGCGTGGATGTCGGTTATTATTTATATACTAAAACCTTACTCGGGAAACACTCTATCCATTGGTGAAATCAGCATGAAAATCGGTGCAGTAGTTTTGGAGTTTATCGCGTACAGGACGACAGACAGAAGCGACCGAGGACTTTGTTTTATAATATGTAAGGATGGCTATTAGAGGGGCGTCGATGAGGAGATTGCCTAGGGCGCTCTCGTCATTAAATCTGCCTCTGCAGCCTCTTGTAAAAGGAACCACAACAACCAGATACCACTAATCTGTTTACTATTACAGGTTAGTACTGAACTGTGACTATTGTTTTTGGCAGGGCTATAATGTCCGGATGGTGGTGGGCCAATAAATTGATGATAAAGGAAAATTAAGAGTCGTTTAGAGTTTTTTTTTTTTTTTTGAGGTTGGGAAATATCCAATGTCTTCTCAGCTCTGGGCGGAGCGGAAGGGCGTGTCAGTCTTTTACTGACAAAAACCCACCCGTGTTCCTTCATTTGCCTGTTGCCAAGGTCCCGGTATCCCTTTCGGACTTTCCCGCAACCCTGGCAGGCGTCGGTCCTACCGGACCCCGTCAATTGTGCTGACATCGTCGTTTAGAGCCTGGCATGCATATTGCTTAAATTAGCTACAACGAAAGTATGTCCTATATTAACCAAAACCATAATTTTTCTTGCCCACGTCCTGAATGACAAATCGGAACAATGATGAATTGGGAATCTGCAACACTTTCTCTTTATAATATAGAGAAAATATTTGTATGTTTGTAATAAAAACTCAAAAACAAATGGAACGATTTAAAAAAATATTTCACCAGTAGAATGTTATATAATAATTATTACGACGTAACAATCAATCAATCTACCTAGCCTTTTCCCAACTATGTTGGAGTCGGCTTCCAGTCTAACCAGATGCAGCTGAATACCATTATTTTACATGGAGCGACTGCCTATCTGACCTCCACAATCCAGTAACTGGGCAATACGATACCCCTTGTTAAGACTGGTTAACAGACTTTCGGGCTTCTGACAACCCGTAACGACTGTCAAAAATCCAGGATAATTATTACGAAGTAACATAGGCTATCATTTATAAAGAAATCACGCGGGCGAAGCCAGTAACTCATACATACCTAAATGAGACCAAATGAAGAAAAAGGAATAATTGGATTGAAAACAGAAACTAAAAAACTGTTTCTAAAAGTCGGAGGTAACGATGGTAAGGTCAACATCGCAGGGAGCAGGTGTTGCTCGTTCGACAGTCAGGTAACCGCCTTACTGGGAACTGTCAGTTTTAGCTTTAGGCTGCCTGCAAGCCTGCGACAAATGCCTAATTAGATGCAGCATTGCTATTCTGTAACCAAGCTTGGAGTGAACTGTCACTGCCTTAGCATCAGAAGGTATCGATGACAATGACAGCTCACTCCACGCTCACTTCACACAAGTTTTCACGGTGAGATTTTTACAGAATAGCACAATTTTTTTTTTTTTTAAATTGTTAGCAAAACATCTAATGCCATTCAAATGCGGAGCGGAAGGGCGTGTCAGACTTTTACTGACTAAAACCCACCCGTGTTCCTTCAGTTGCCTGTTGCCAAGGTCCCGGTATCCCTTTCAGACTTTCCCGCAACCCTGGCAGGAGAATAGCACAACTGGACATTTTTTTTGTCTAGGCTTGTTTATAAAGGCTCACTGATGGAAACAATACCATCTGCTCAATGTTAACTATCTGTAGAGTCACCAGGAAAATAAGCTCAGAATAACCTTTAAAAATTATACTTGAAAGTTAATTCGACGGATAGGAATTGAGATTGATTTTCTGTACGGCACAGGCGAATAAATTCTCTTTGATAATTGTTCATCCCAGCAACGATACAATAGAGTTTGATTCCTCAAACTGAAAAGAATAAGAGAAAATAATATAATTAAATTAAAATTTATTAAATTAAACTTTATTTCAGACTAAGGTCCATAATTTTGTTAGATTTTTTGGTGGGTATTGTAATGTATCGCATTTATTTTAAGACTCAATTTTATGCTTACCTAATATGTAAATATTACCTTAAATAAAAATAACTGTCTAAATGAATAAAAATTACCACATAAAACATTTCGTCGGCGTAGAGGCTACGCGATCGTAGCACCGGCTACGGCGTAGCTTTCATTGTAGCTACGGTTCTACGCATGGCGGTTTTCAAGGGCTCAGATTCACTTTGATTATATCTTATTATATTTGTCCTAAAGTTAAAAATATATTTTATGCTATCAAGCAGACAGCCTCTCAGACATTTTCCTTAAAAAACCCATAACCTTCCTTCGATTTCACAATAATGGGTGGGATCTTGGAGAGCGAAGCGATCTCATTACATAAGTGCAAGTAAGTGATCAGTGACGCATAGTAACTATTCACTATTAATAAACACAGAGTAATAAGCTATTGGAATAAGAACCTGCTATGGAAGAAAAAGGTAGCTCTGGTCGGGAAGATAAAAAGAGAATTTTGCTTGTATTTTGAACTTGCAACTAATTAAATGAGGTGAGAAATATATGGTGATATCCACGTAATGTCATTAAAAAAATAAAACATAACTTTTCTTGATCAATATTGTACCCAAAGGGTCAGCCTGTAATACACTTGGGTATTTTTTTTTGTCAAAAACACAACCTGTAGGCTCCTGCCTTTACCTCTGTGGCATTTACGCTGTGTACGCAATCGACAGTGTAATCATATTTTTTTCATTCACCTCACAAATTCAATCAACGGAATCCATTGAAGAAGTCCTCGCCTGAGAACTCCATTTACTTAATACTCCGTGATTAAAACCCATATATCGGATGAAGAGGTTCTCTTAATCACCATTAAAATGTCCCTACTACTCGTATTACATAGGTTTAGTTAATAAAATGATCTAATCACAGCCCTCACTAAGTGATCCGATAGATTAGAGCTGGTAATACAATTTACATATGTTGGTATATTTTTAATGCTCTTGAACCTGTTTGGGTCCACTTGTAAGACTTTGATTATTAACATAACATAATCAGCATAATCATTCCCACTGCTGGGACACAGGCCTCCTCTCTACGAGAGGGAGTGGGCCGTAATCCACCATGTGGGCCCAGTGCGGGTTTGTAGATGTCACATGTCTTCGAATTTTTGGTTCTAGGACATGGTTGATTATTAAATTAAATAAATTAAAATACTTTTATTTCGGACCTTATAGTCCATTTGGTTAGTATACACACGTTTTAGAAACTAGTGTTAGTACTTACATCTACTGGAAAAACAACACAAACTATTCATTACTACGCCACAGTGGCATGTGCGCGTATCCAATGTCTCAGTATGGGGCTGTACGCTAGGGTGGAACACTTTTGAATGAAAAAATTTTTTTTTTCAAATTTTGAATCGGAATACCAGGTAAAAGTTGCTTTATATAATTGTTAATAAAATACCTTAATTTGGAAGTTCTAGCTCAACAGTTTGAGGTCCCGCCATAAACGTGAAATTTGTTTTTTTAAGTTTTTATAGACGTTTTGTATAACCACCCTATAATCAAAATAATAAGTAAATCTAATATGATAAGCATGTAAATGTTAAAATAAAAGTATATTTTAATTATTACAATCATTTATTTTAAAAGTTAAAACAGGTTTAGAAAATTATGTCGGTATGAATAACGTCATTATTTATAGAAAAAATCCTTTTTCGTCTCAAACTTTGGCATGAGCTTTCGAGACGCTAATTTAGATTTTATGAATCCCTCTCTTCTTGCCTTGTCGCATACACTTAGAGCTGCTTCTGTAACAACTTTTACTGATCTTTCCACAGCCTGGGTGTGGCAAGGCAGTCTCATAAACTCTAAAACTGCATCTTCTCCACTTTCAATTAGGTCTTGTAACTGCTCATCGGAAATATTTATCAGTATTGGGGGTTCGTATATATTTTGTTGCCAGTCAATCAAGTCTATGTAAGAACGTGCATTTAAGTTTACTTTTGGCACCTCAAACATGCGCGAAACAGATTTTTTATTCACTTGACGAGCCTTTAAAATACGTCTTGCAGCGAGTTCTCTAATGTGTTTCTGTGAATCTGTTATCATACTCAACAAAAAGTTTTCTGGATGTGCAAAGTAACTGTTTCGAATTAAAACAGGATCCACTATCGCTAATAACTTGTCGGATAAATATCTAGTGCTGTTAATGAGCTTCCATAAATGTTTTGAACCATCTTTGCAGGATGAATATGTTTTGATGGCAAACCAGACAGGGGCGTATGATTTTATGACAAACGTTGCTAAAGTCACAAGATTTGGTTGTGGATTTTCCGTAGAAATATACAAACGCAGTATGCGATTAGCTCTTGTCAACCAGCGGACATGGGATAGCTTACCTGGGCTTCTGTGTAACATATCAGGAGGGCACGAGCCATTTATGATAGCAGTAGTAATTTCTTGTAAATATTTCTGGTCTGTACTAAGATCTGTTAATATTTGTGGAGGTAGTTCACCTTCTATCTTCTCAAAGTGGGCCAACGGCAGCGTCTCGCATGTCTCTAATGCTTTACCAACTAGACCTGCAAATGATTTGGGTCCCGCAGTAGGGCCATCCAAATAAGTAAACAAATGCCTCAATGGCAATTCATTAGCGTGTAAGAGGCAAATTATCCATTGCAATGGTCGAGATAGCCTATTTTCCAAAAGACGAATCACGCCTCCCACTTTTCCTGTATTTGTGTTTGTTCCATCACAGCCAACAGCCATTAAACTCTCTGGTGATATCTTTTCAGTCGTCAAAAAGCTGTGGATAGCTCTTTCAATATTTCTTGCACTGCCCGATGTTGGAACCACATACCCAACATAAACAGAACTTGGTTCTTTTATAATCGAAATATGTTCCTCTTGTACAATCACTCTAAACCTCTTCGATCCTTTTAAAACAGTTTTAGCCGTCTTGTCTTTCCTCCCATCAAAATATAATGCAGGAATTTCTGTTACTCTTTCTTCTGTTAAAATTTGTTTGCGTACTTTCTGTCTTATTCTTCTTAGTTTCATTCTGTCCACGACATTAGCCGACTGCGCCTCAGAGTCGGCATCAGAAACAGAACACAAAACAGATGATATGATAGCCGCCGCAGCTCGGTCCGATACTCCGTATCTATCGCATACAGTCGTCAAACTATGAAGACTGGCATCCGTGAGCTTTATAGGCTTTTGATCCACTGTGTCAGTGGTGTCAAGACTTTCTGCGGCCGACGAACAAGAAGGAAGGTGGACGTTAGAACTAACTCCGGATCTATTTCGCTGATAGGAAGTAGAGGGAATTTCTTCAATTCGTGTACTTGAATTATGCCTGATTTCTTGTTTTAGAGCACGTAATCTTCTATTCTGCAATTTTTTACTCTGGATAAGATCCGTTCTTCCTAAAACCATTAGTCTGTTAGAGAGCGTTGGTCTTCTAAAAATATTTGTTCCTCTTTTGGCACTTTTTTTTCTCTCAAACAAGTACAGCTCACAAATTCTTTACATTTACATGCAGCTATGTCAAAAAGCTTTCTACTTTGTACTCTGAACTCTTCTAATTTTTCTGCCTTAAGTTTCTTTAAAGACTTTTTCAAGTTATAACATTTTGAGTCATAACTTTTTAGTAACTGTAAGACTCGTTTGTGAGTGACAATTGGGATAGAAGATTTTATCCACAATTCTTCAATTTTTGTTCCAACTATTTGGGCAATTTCCAAAAACGTAGGTTCTTTTGTTGTGTTATTCATTACTTTTAATTCTTGTCGAATCCATTCATAGAATTTCATCACATTTTCATACGTAGGCAGGATATTCTCTTTCAACTCTGCACTTTCACCAAATATCGGACATTTTAACTTTTGCCTCGTAGAAGTCATGTTTATACACTTAAAAAACGTAAACCGACAAGTACTTGTGAAAATAATTGGCGTGCGACCTTTCCTTTTGAGACAATTATCGATACTAGTTGAAACAAAACACTGCAATTCGTAGAACAGCGCGTGCCGCCCCCCACTTCTTCCCGCACTTTGTTCCTCTGTCACAGCGCCAAAGTTTAATAGAATAATAAAATATTTGATTGAAATAGTTAGTTAACTATATTTGAATATGTTTTTGAATGATAAAAACTTATTTTATTAAATTCTGTACTATTTTGTAGGCCGCGCAAATAGCCCCTAAATTGACATTTTTGTAAATGTTCGAAGTCATGGCGGGGGCTTTTACCGTTGTCTGATAATATTTATATTTTTAATGGAGGTAATTGATAGCAATTGGCAACATAATATAACTATTCCAAATAAAAATTCGAAAAATAAAAAAAACGTTCCACCCTACTGTACGCACGGCTACACATCAAGCTATACATTTCCAGTTTATGCTGATCTCGCATTGTATAGAATGTCAGTATAATGCGAGATCAGCTTATACTGGATATGTATAGCTCCATGTGTAGCCGTGTTTACCACCTATCTGCTATAGTTTTCAAGAGGATTAATCGAAACTTTTATTTGGCTAATTTTCTTTTTATTTCCCCTAATTATAATATCAAATATAATACCAAAAACTTAATGAAAACAAACTGGATAATTATTATCTTTTTTATTTCCTCTGAATATAATAACAAAGTACCAAAAACTTAACGAAAAAATCTGCATTGACGTTTTTATGTTACCGTTGGGCCGGTTTAGGACTATTCATTTTCGGGAGCAAAATTTCCGGACAGATGCTTCATTTAAATCATTGACTTCGTGCCTATAAACTATATATTTATATATTTATTATTTACATTTACTATATATTTATTTATTTTATACTATATATTTATTTATATTTACTATATATTTATTTATTTTATTTATATATATAAGTTTCTGGACTGGATCTTCAAATCATCGAATCAAAAAAATACTGAAGCTTCATACAGAATTCCGACAACACCCACAATATGTAAGTATGTAACCCAAGGAAGGTGTAGGCACCTTCCTTGGGTTGTCAGTCAACCAAAAAATATACAGGATGGTAAAGACACACACAAACTGTAACCATGAATTCAGCTCATAATTCTAGACCCTAAAGATATTAATTAGGTTATCAAAAAAAAAAAAAAAACATCTGTTTCATAGAAACGTCCAATACCTACGCGATAAAAATGTATGGAACAGCACACATACAATAAGAAACAAAATAATGTCCTAGTAAAAGTCGTGGCACAAATCTTCAATGACCAGACAGCCTAACCCCTTCTGACCCATGTCCCAATGTAGGTAGACTTATCTTTGATTTCTCTCGGACGGCCTGGGAATGCCTGTACCATGTCACCCTCCCCACTACTTGCACCATTATGGCGTATTCCCAATAAGGGAATTCTCACTTTGCTTTCGTTCTTCGAGGTTAATATTTAATTTGTTTTCAGGAAATAATACTGTCAGTTGTGTACGTGTTATTTCTATGAGAGAATAATGAAAAAAAAAAGGGTAAGTGCTAGTCGGACTCGCACACGAAGGGTTCCCTACACCATATTTAGCAAAAAACGCCGAAAGAAACACGTTTCTTGTATGAAAATAAAATAAAGTTAAAAATGAAAGGAGGACCCTTTATTATTTGTATTTAGGGTTCCGTTCGGCACCCCTTGGGTACGGAACTCTAAAAAGATGCACGTTTTGTATTCAGTAATAATAAAAGATGGTATTGTCGTTATCCTACTAATATTATAAATGTCAAAGTTTGTATGCATGTTTGGATGTTTGTTACTCAATCACGCAAAAACGGCTGAGCGGATTTGGATGAAATTCAAATGAACTGGATGGATGGATTGGTGACTTGGCGGAGGATACTTTTTATCCCGGTAATGAGTACGTTCCCGAGGGATAATTTCTGACGTCCACGTGGATGAAGCCGCAGGCAAAAGCTAGTTTATAATGAATAATATATATTATATTAACGTCTGTAATAGGAAATGAAGAACTGCGGTTTTCTTTAGTTTCATAATTATTTCTGCAATATTGCAACCAATATTATTTGTTCAGTTGCATAGTAATAATTCGGATTAAGATTGCGCTTGCATTTTATTAGCTTAGCATAAATAAATATGACATTTTTCCAATACCTTGTAATAGATTCACGCTTGTATCTTATTTAGGTAGTTCTAAAAATACTTTACTTAATATCGGAAATACGTTAATCTATCTACTTAAACTGTTGCTGACATTTAATGGTGTGCTTTGAATATATAAATAAGACCCACCAAAACTTTAACTTAAATGTTGTCATTAATCACTTCAGTTGAAAATATCCTTTTAATGGTCATCGGTATTGTATGGAATTCAGACTGGAAGCCGACCCTTACATAGTTGGGAAAAGGCTAGGCAGATGATGGTATTGTATGGAATTTATAATTCCAAATCGTCCTTTAATTTACATCATTAATGTCGTCTTCTATTATAGTAGGTAAGTAGCACGTCAGTGGTAGGTAACAAAAACTATAAGATTTGGGTTTTGTCGATCTAACTACAGATAAGTTAGCTTTTATAAAAAGTAGTCAAACTCAGAAAAAATTGTCAGTGGTGTAGTTACTTTTAATTTAGTATAAAATGTAAATAGTTAGTATAGTTTATGTTGTGCCTAATTGAAATAAATTATTTGACTTTGAAAAAAAAAATTGTCAGAGCGGTTGATTCAAATTGAAAATAATTATGATTATTTGATATTGTTCGGTTGTTATTGTTATTTGCAAGTTGCTTATAAAATCACCTTTCCGATCATAGATTTTATTTCGATAAAATATAATTTAAGGCGAGGGCGCCCGCGGCGGGGCGCGTCTCTATCTTTACGGGGGGAGGTGACTGTTTAGTCAAGTGGATAAGCTGGTCTACTATTCTTTTGAAACTCCGTACTACGCTACGCCCAAGGTCAAAGTGCTCCCACTGACGCGACGTGTTGTCCACTGTGTGCTGAATTTATGTTCTTAAATTATTTGGTCCCAGTTAGTGGCCACGGTAATTGCGGCATTGCTGGCGTTCGTTAGATCATTGAAAGTGCAGCCTGCAGGTGCACGAACATTTGGGATACTCTCTGTCTGTCAGTCTGTCTATCTGTCTGACTATAGGACTATAAGACCCTTTTTCTCAGGAACGCGTGGAGGTAAAAAAATACGGCGATTTAAGCGACATATTTGATACTCGCAAATAAATCAAAACTTAGAGGGTAATTTCCGTTGGCCTAGAATCATGAAATTTCGCATGAAGCAAGGTCTCACAGCACAAATAAAAGAAAAAGTCCGAAAATCGTTAATTTGTAGTTTTATCACATTTTTGCCCCTCAAAAATTCAATTCATCCCAACTACGGAACCTTTTATTATGCGTGGTCCGACTCGGACTTGGCCGGCTTTTTTTCTTTTTTAAGGCGTTTTTTTTCCGATAGTCGCATTTTCTTGCTTGCTTATCATTTGCTTATGTAGGTACTTATTACTTTGTAAAATAATGTGAGAGTAATTGCGCGTAGTGACGACATCTCATTGTGAGCATGTGGAAAACATTACGAGGTTTGAATGCAGTACGAGAATTTAAAGTAAAATTATTTCAAAGAATATTAGAAAAAATAGAATAAAAAGCAAAAGAATTATTAATTTAACCATCAACACATCATCTTGCTTTTCATAGGTACTCGAATTCCTTCTAGTGCTTCAAAGCTCAACTTTCAGAACTCGTGCGCAACCGTCATGACCACTTACAATATTTATTTACCTTGTGATAATTTTTACATGCTGCCCATCACGTGCCAAATCACGTGTTTCATTTAGTTGTTACAAGGATTAAGGAAAACTTTTGAAGAAAATTAAGGTTGCAACATCGCCCCACGTTTGTGGGATTGAGTCATAATTACCAGTTTGCGAAGGGTGAACTTTACATAACAGAAGCTGGTTAAAGTCAAAAATGTGTGGAAAAATTATAGCAAGTTGTAATCGCCATGCTGGAGAAGTAAACCCGAAAGAAGTTTTGTTATGTAGACCTTTCGAGACTCGAATTTCCTGAATATATATTTTTTAAGTACTCGGTTAAATTATTCTCTTTTTCTTGCTTACTTTGTCTATAATAATATTTTATTTATATAGTTCCAAAAACACATCTAGTCAAATGTGTAATGATTTAAAAATAAACCTACAAAATGGAGAGTTCAAACCGTTCTCTAGACATTTAGATGCCTAGTACCTACTCGCAACGGACGTGTGCGTCACCCTAATTGGGTAACAGGCTTTCAATCACAATCTAAAGGTTTTGAAGGAAATTCCTAATAGGTTTGAAAAATTCGTCCGCTCAACAACGTAAGTAAATAACGCAATGACGAACGTGGGTGAATTTTCAAATTTAAACCCATAGCAATCAATTGGCATTGTATGTGAGTTACTCTACTGATGTTTGAAAATATACTAAGCAAATGGAGATAATATTGAAGTTTCTGCCAATCACTATGGAAAAATAGCGTAAGTTTATGTATCATCATCATCATTTCAGCCGAAAGACGTCCACTGCTGGACTTAGGCCTCCCCCAAGCACCGCCACTTCGACCGGTTCTGTGCTTCTCGCATCCAACGGATTCCTATATGATTTGATATTGATTATTATTTTTAATTATTTATTATTTAAGTTTACCTATGTATTAACTCCTAAGTTCGTGGCTTAGTAATAACAGCCGCCCGGGTCGATCCAATAGGTTAAGCTACGCTTGCCGGGGTTGGTCCGTGGATGGGTGACCATCTTTACATACCGAGACTCCTCCGTGCCTCGGAAAGCACGCTAAGTTGTTAGTCCCGGCTGTCATTCGTGGATCTTTGACTGTCGTTACGGTTCGTCAGAAGCCCGAAAGTGTGACAACCACTCTTACTATGGGGTATCGTATTACCCAGTTACTGGGTTGTGGAGGTCAGATAGGCAGTAGCTCCATGTAAAATACTGGTATTCAGCTGCATCCGGTTAGACTAGAAGCAGAAAAGGCTAGGCAGATAATGATGACTTTCTTTTTGACTTTTTTATATTGTTTGAGCCTAGTATCTAGGTGGCCACATTGATTGCTGCTTCAATTAAAATGTTCATGTTGTTAAAAGATTTCTCACTATTTAATTCCAGGAGCTTTATCATCAGTAATCCTATGGTCTGACTTCGTGGCTCGGATACCCGGCAGCCAGTTCTGGTCTACTCTTATATTCTTCACACTGTTCGTCTTATCGTTAACTACAGCGGTAAGTCTGTACTGTGTGTCAGGGATGCTATACCTACAATGATCGGGTTGGCAAGATTCGGCACAGCTGCAAATCGAATATCATTATGTAGATATACTTACATTCGGGTATTCAGCTGCATCCGGTTATACTGGAAGCCGACCCAAACATAGTTGGGAAAAGGCTAGGTAGATTGATCTATGTATTATGCATGTAAACTAAACGCTAGCAATTCTATCACAGTATGATCCCTCCCTAAGATTTCAGTCATGTCGTCACTTCGTAATTTCTAGGCATAGATCGCTTATCCCCCAGAATCTTTCCCCCGAATGGTTAGTATATGTCGGATAATTGATTACTGCTCCCATCCTGACATTTAATTGTCCCCTTGTCCACATTGATGGATAACACGTTGGTCTTGCCATGACAGATTGGTTTTACCTACCAAAACCTCCTACATTTTCTAATTAGGTGAATAGGTAAACATTTTCGTATGAAATGAATCAATTATAATTATTTGTCTGCTTCCGACATTTACTCGTTAATATAATTATGAATGCGGAATGTTAATTTGAGGAGCTAATAACTGACAGCCACGTGAAAAAAGTGGGGGGGAATGGCCGATGATTCCAATCCAATTATCGTGTGCCAACCCATAATTTATGGATAGAGCTCTTTGGAAAAGAGGACCCAAGGAACATTTTATTTAATGCAATGACATAGACACTAGCGCCGCGTCAAAAGGGCTTCATTGGTGGCGCGGACTCTACCCATAACTAATATCGATACCGTATAGAAGTTTACTTATAAAAGCGGTGACAATAGACTTATTTAGGCTTTAGTACACCCTTGTTCAGGATGGCATGATTTGGCAAAATATTATATATTCGATTTGAGTGTGTAGCACTCCTGAGACATCAAATCTGTCAAACCACAAACTCAAGGTCTTAAAATGGAATGTCTGTTTTAAACCCCAGTCTTTTACTTAAACCTAAGTATGGGGACAGCAGAGCCTATGATCTTCACCTGTGTATGTCAATGTAAGATATCTGTGTGGGTTCTACATCCCACATGTTGACCTTTTTGAGTCGCAACTTAAGAAACACATTTCATCATCCACTTTTCCTATTCTTTCTCCTTTTAAGTAGGTCTTAGTTGTTATAAAGAATAGTGATGTCACTTTTCTACTAAGATACCACCATTTATGACACTTAACGAATGTGTTTTATGCTCTACTGTCCTACTGATCAGTGATTATCTTATAAGTTTTTAGATGGAATTCAATTTTGTTACCGTTTAAAGAACTTTTCTCAAACATGCTTGGAAATTCGAGCATTATTTTGACAACCTTCTTCGAGATAAATCAAAATTGCTGTACTGGTAAAAAACAAGTGACGATGCGGCCAGCAAAGTTACTATGAAAATCCATATCTGGCGTGTTTAGCGGCCAAATAAATTACTATGAAAACTCATACCTGTCGTGTTATTTAAAAATGGAACGAACTTTTTACTTCAACTCACGGCAACCAAGGAGGTAACTTATCAAAGATTTTATTTAAATTTCAAATTGGCTTGTAAATAGAACAAAGAAGAAACAAATGAACATATTGGCGCATGAAAAATGATAGTTGTTCGTCATTGATTCTGGAATTTCTATTTAATTTACTCGGTTTGAATTTCCGCGCGTTGTTTGAGAAAAGTACTATACAAGCCTTGGTCGCAATCAGGAATTGATGGACTTACGCATGAGTGCCTCGGCTTCGCCTCGGCCCTCATTTTCACGATCGTCCATCAATCGCCTTATTGCTGGCCGCGACAGTAATGTACTATATTCTCAAAAAGAACACTATCGTAATCCTAAGTAATCCTAACTAATATTATAAATGCGAAAGTGAGTTTGTTTGTTTGTTACGCTTTCACGTTATGACGGCTGAACGGATTTAAATGAAATTTGGCACATGGGTATACCATGACCTGGAATAGGCCATAGGAGACTGTTTATCCCGAAATTCTCACGATTTCGAGACTTACGCGGGTAAGCCGCGGAGTGCAGCCATACATAAAGAAACAATAAATAACATAATGACTCAGTGAGTCGACTAAAAGAAAACAAAATGTTTTTCTAAAGATTTGAAATTCAACCCTAACAAGGTTATTTAATATTTAATGCCTAAATCCTTGATGTTTGTAAAAAAAAGTTTCTCAATGTCTTTCCCCTTGCTGCTAAATACTATAAGTAAGCAAGGCCAAAAAAAAATTTTTTTTTTTTTTACTTTTTTAATTCCTTGTTTTGTGTTTTCCTTCCTACTACTATAATAAATTTTTATGTTACTCGTAGTAAGAATCTTTTCCAATTGTAGGTACTCATGGCATATCTACCAATACCTATTAAATTATTCCAAGTACAGTTTACTAGGAAATGTTTGTGAATAAAAATTGTAAAAGCCAACCGTGACATACACACAATAACTAGAAAAGATATTGATATCCCAAAGCTTGATGCTAGTGATGTGAAAGAGACAATTGAGCAAGATGATAAAAAATAATCATCGAAATTCAGAGAAAAGCAATCGAATTGAGAACCATCCTTTTGGAAATCAGTTAAAATTTCCTCTCTTCATAATGATTGACAATATAATATAATATAATATAATACAATCTCAAAATTAATTTAAAAACACCGACGTAAAATTATGGTAATAATGGCATTTCCGTTATTCGTTCTTTCTTTCTCACATCATAATATCAAAATTACACTGTAGTTTAATAGCAGAATTTATTTATTACGGTCCCAAAATCGTTACACCTAGAACTGTAGGCGTAGTAATATCTACCTAGTAGTGTCTGTAAACTGTTATTTGATGTATTTAATTTTTTCTTCTACTCTTACACACGGTGTCTACTTCCTTTTTATCCACTTTCCTATCGCGGGTATGTGGTGGAAGAGATTTCTTTAGAAATAAGCATGACCTTTGTATGTATTTTTCTGTTCCTTTCTTCCTGTCTGTTTATATTTAAGTAAGTACTACATAAATGGTTAAATAAATATTCCAGGCAAATACAAAAAAACTAAATTAAAACATAAATATTTAAATTGTTGTTATTTATGAGTACCACCGAACGAAAACTCATGCGATCAAATGTCTACATTGAGCATAAATGAGAGCACTGGACAATTCAAATTGAAAAATTCACATTTTTCACATCACTAACTATCGATACAGTGAATCACTAAAGAGAACAACTCAACCAACGCTTGCGTTGGAAAGCAAATCGTATGAAAACGTTACAAGATGCAATTTTGTTTGTCTCACGCCATTAGAACTAAATTACATGCACTTTTCATTGAAACTTTGTTATGGAATATATCGCGAAGGCGAGTTTGTATTGTGAAAATGGTCTATGCGATACAGTCACTCCTCAATATGGGAAACTGAAACGCTGTAATGTGAAACAAGCTGCATAAAGTAAGCTGCCTGCTACGTACCCGTAGTATTCTGATTCATATCGTATGTATTGTTAGGCCGGTTGTACACGCCCGTTTTTTTCACCGGACAACGGACAGTTTTTTTCACCGGATTCGCGGTTGTGTATGGTTTATAATGATGTGATGTACATACACCGGACGCCGGACCGATTTCCAACTCATACAAATATGAGAAACACGGTCCGTTGTCAGGTAAATAAAACGGGCGTGTACAACTGGCCTTAGTGCTCTTTTTCTTGGCTTGTTCAAATCAATCAAATCAAATCATTTATTTCTTTGCAAACATGGGTAAGTACATAGGTGTTTTTGCAATAAAGGTCTCCATAATTTACCGTCAAGTGGACATGCAAAGGTTTAAAAATCAAAAAATAGGTGGCAGATCATCGGAATTTGTTAGGCATAAGGAGTACCAACCGAATAGGTGTACCTACTAGCCAAATGTTGGTAGGTACGGTCAGCACTCTGCATTAAAGCTTTACTTGACCCCTCTTACAAAGTGGAAGGGTAGAGCGCTCGGGTTACGCAGGTCAGTGACTGTACTCTGCTACTGAAATGATAAAATGTAAGAAGGTACCTATTGTTATGATCAGCCTAATAAGTTAAATAACTTAAGGGGCCTAAACCGGCCACATTAGCAATTCCTCTAAAAGTAGTTCATTTCCTGAATCCCAGCTGTCATTAGGAATTCCTCTAATTTGACATAAAAGCAATTCATAATTTGTGGAACATTTTACCAATCTCCACAGAAAACTGTAAAATAGATTAATTATTTCGTAATATGAATCGCACGCAGATCATAATATTATGAATTGTCAGTTTGTGACATTTTACGATGATTCATAATATTTTCCTATTATGATTCTGCCGAAGTGGCTGTTTTAAGACCGCTGGACACTTCAAATTATCCACGCTAAAGGTAAACCTTAAAACCCACGCTGAGAAACTTTAGGGCAGAAGTCGGAGTTTAGTAAACGCACTTTTAAGGCGAAATCGTAAGGGTGGCCTGCGAAATTCAATTTAATATATTCAATAAATCATCGCAATTATTGCGATAATTTATTGAAAAATATTTAAGTGATTGTTGCCAAAAAAGGAACGAGAAAGAATGACACTAATAAAATAAGGGTGCTCTAGTTCTGTCCGAATTTTTCATTATTTACCAACACGACCGTTTTCCCAAATATTTGTTCACGAACACATCGATTTATTATCAAATAGGGTATTGTCTATGCCCACTGAGGCACTGACCGATCCTTCAAAATTCTAGAGGCGTCTATAATTCAATCAAATAACAGCAAATGCTTGAATACAAATGTTTAGATTTACATTTTATTAAATGACTATTCCCGCGAATTTGTCCGCGTGGATTTCAAATTTTTCCATACATCCAGGGGTTTTTATTAAGATTTCCCTATGTCCGTCCTTCATCACGTTTTCTTTGCCGTGAAAAACCACGTCTTATTCACCGTGTGTAGGCACGGTCGTCAGTGTTGTACGAATCACTATGGAAGCTTGTCAAACACGTTTTTCTACGGCGCGGTTTATACACCGTACCGTTAAGAAACCGTGCCGAGTACAAAGAGCATTCTCTACCAAGTAGGTACTTATACCAAACATAAAAATCGGTTCTGCAATTTAGTCGTAATAAAAACGAGAACAAACAGACAAAACATAGGTAGGTACTGTTTTTGGCGTCCGTATAAAAGTAGGTACTATAAAGGTTACATGCAAAAGGCGACCATAAATGTCGTTTTAAGCCCTTTCCTTTGATATCTAACATGGCCTCATTAAAAAAGTTTTTTTTTAGTTCAAGCATATTCAATTTATTGTGACGTCACCACGTCAATAGCCTATAACCAGCGGACGGTCAAGACGCTTCCAACCACAGATTACAATTAAATATGCTTCCAACGATACCTCATTTGTCAAATTGTGATTAGTATAAAAGATATGAACATACATACATACCGGTCAAAATCATAACCCTCCTTTTTGCTTCGCAGTAGTCGGGTAAAAAACACGTACACGCGCTTCGTCCCAGCTTATTCTGTTTTCACATAGCTTGTCAAAGTTTCGATATCGAGGCCAAAATTATTTTTTAAATTATTTAAAAAAAGATTATGTCCATTATTTCAAGCGTCGCCGTCGCCACATCGACCGTTCCTGTGCTTCTAGCATCCAGCGGATTACCACAATTTATCCATCTGTCAGATGTAGAGGTAGTGGGTCTGGCTGTATGGCTGCTGTATACCTTTGCCCGGTTACACATCTTTTCAAACTTTTTAATTATTAGTTTTTTTTGCTTCGAAAAACCGACTGTTCAAATAGATGCGTAGAAGAGTGCACGTTTCTCTGAGATAAGATGACAAATATAAAATAAATATTATATAAATTGATTAGGTACCAATCTATTATTCTACGCCTCCACACATAAATGTTCTACAAGCTAGCGCTCTTCAACCGTCACAGTACCACAGTATAATAAAGTAACAGTATTATATCTCGGCAATGTCCTTGAAATAATTACTTACGGCCGCTCAGTAGATAAACCTTTGCGTCCGTGCCTAACTGCTGCGCACCCGATACCCACTGTTGCGTACCTACTGATATAGAGTAACATATATATATAGCAGTCCACTGCTGGACATAGGCCTCTACAACTGCACTCCATTCAGCTCGGTATTCTTAGTAACTCTCATCCAGCTGCTAGCCACTCTTTTGAGGGTGGGAGCTGCTAGCCACTCTTTTGAGGGTGGGAGCTGCTAGTCACCCTGCGAAGATCGTTGCTCCACCTAGCCTGAGGGCGTCCTACCTTACGTTAACCGATTTATATATGAAGATACTGTTACTGGTACCGGTTATAGGTACTGTTACTTATTTATACTGTGACCGTACCTACCTATAATTCTATTGTATTGAACTTATCTACCTACGTCAGTAATTTGTAAATAATTAGGTTAGTACCTACTCATTGTGTAATTAGTCTAGACTAAAATGAATAATTGTGTTAATAAATGTGTGTACCTACAACAGTAGGTACCTAGGTACCTACTTATGTACTATTGTAGGTACACGCAGTGGAGGAGCTCGTTGCTAAGTAATAACAGCCGCGCGTGTCGATCCATCAGGTTAAGCTACGCTTTCCGGGGTTGGTCCGTGGATGGGTGACCATCTTTACATACCGAGACTCCTCCGTGCCTCGGAAAGCACGTTAAGCCGTTGGTCCCGGCTGTCATTCGTAAATCATTGACAGTTGTTACGGGTCGTCAGAAGCCCGAAAGTCTGACAACCAATTTTACCAAGAGGTAAGTATCGTATTACCCAGATACTGAGTTGTGGAGGTCCGATAGGCAGTCGCTCCATGTAAAATACTGGTATTCAGCTGCATCCGGTTAGACTGGAAGCCGACCCCAACATGGTTGGGAAAAGGCTAGGCAGATGATGATGACTTTCTTTTTGACTTTTTTATATTTCTTGAGCCCAGTACCTAGGTGGCTAGGCAGATGATAACTGAGTACACACGGCTACACATCAAGCTATACATTTCCAGTTTATGCTGATCTCGCATTGTATAGGATTTCTGTACAATGCGAGGTCAGCTTATACTGGAAATGTATAGCTTGATGTGTAGCCGTGTGTACCTTTACGTATAAAATGTATTCCCCAATGACTGCCTCGTCGGTCTAACGGTCGCAAGCGCTACTGCTGAGCTTGAGGTCCTGGGTTCGATTCCCAGGTTGGGCAAAACGTTATTGGGTTTTTCTATATATAATTTCTCCGTAACAGCCCGGAGTATGGATATGTGCCCGGTTGATGGCAATAGTCTCGCCCCCTATTTCATGGGACTTAAACATAACTGGTGAAATGTGGGTGATCTATGGGTAGGTACACCTCTGCCCAACTCTTCGGGAAAAAAGGTGTAATGTTATCCTAACTAATATCGTTATCCTTACTAATTCTTACTTCCTTACTCCTTACTAATATTATAAATGCGAAAAAAACTCTGTTCGTCCGTCTGTCTGTCGCGCTTTTACGCCAAAACTACTAAACCAATTTAAATGAAATATGGTACACAGATAGTCTAGAGCCTGAGAAAGGACATAGGCCTCTTTTTATCGACATACCACGCGGGCGAAGCAGCGGGTGGAAGCTAGTGTAGACATAAATATTTCACTAAAGCTGGGTTTAAGACTTTAAATGAGGTGAACCAAACAGTTTGATTCTAAGAAAATGAGTCCGTTACTCTCTGTAATTAAAATAACCGGTCAGTCAGGTTCATGCTGACAGTCAAATATTTCCATACTGAATCAAAGAGATTTAAAATTCGCTTCAGGCTACTTTTTGAAGAAGACGTCTAGACTTAAAAAGGTTTGTAAAAAAAAACCCGACTTCAAAAAACAGTTACGTGTTTTTGCAGTCGGGTTTTTGTTTTTTAGGGTTCCGTACCCAAAGGGTAAAACGGGACCCTATTACTAAGGCTCCGCTGTCTGTCTGTCCGTCTGTCACCAGGCTGTATCTCATGAACCGTGATAGTTAGACAGTTGAAATTTCCACAGATGATGTATTTCTGTTGCCGCTATAACAACAAATACTAAAAAAACAGCATAAAATAAATATTTAAGGGGGCTCCCATACAACAAACATGTTTTTTTTTGCCGTTTTTATAGATTATGGTACGGAACCCTTCGTGCGCGAGTCCGACTCGCACTTGGCCGGTTTTCTTGAAATATTTTGTTTTGTTTCAAGCTTCTTATTTTTAATAATAGACATTTTCGAATTGATTCATTGCTAGCTATATATATTACTAGCTGCGCCCCGCGGTGTCACCCGCGTAAGTCGCGATCCCATGGGAATATCGGGATAATAGTAGATGGGTTACCATCTTTACATACCGAGACTCCGCCGTGCCTCGGAAAGCACGTTAAACCGTTGGTCCCGGCCATCATTTGTGGATCTTTGACAGGGTTTACGGGTCATCAGAAGCCCGAAAATCTGACAACCAGTTGAACCAGTCTTGCCACGGGTATCGTATTACCCAGACTAGTTACTTGGTTGTGGAGGTCAGATAAGCAGTCGCTCCATGTAAAATGCTGCCATGGTATTCAGCTGCATCCGATTAGACTGGAAGCCGACCCATAGTTGGGAAAAGGCTAGGCAGATGATAAGTAGATAATATATTGTGTACCTACGACACGCAAGCGTAGCCATGGTGTACCTACTCAGGCGGCCAAAAATAATATTAACGCCATGAGACACCGGATATTCTATCTAAGTATTCCACAAGATTATTATGTGAAAATAATAAGCCTAATGTGTCACGTAGCATTTGAATTAGGGCAAAGCCAACAGTCCAATATTTGTGGAGATTAGAGCGCCTCTAATAGAAACAGTTTATTTCGTCCCAGTCAGGTGGGACGGTGTGGCCGAGTCACGTACACGATGGCCCACGTTATTTAGTTGCGTCTTGTCTAGTGATGAGGGATTTTATTAAAGTTGTTTTGTTCATTGATATCGGTTGTCGATAATTCTCATAGATAGATATTTAGTAGATCTTAGGTTAGGTTTTATTTAATTTAAGTAGTCCGTGTTAAATTAATCTCGTATTTTCTTTCTTTCTTCAGTTACCTACCTACTAAGATACCTAAGTATTGAAAATCTTTATAACATTTTAATTCGTCAAGCACTTGCTAGTTAGTGTGAAGTTTTGGAACGCGCACGGTCCGTCTGGTAGCTTAGTTCAGCGGCCGTATTACGAAGTACTAGCTTCCGCCCGCGGCTTCGCCCGCGTGGTATGTCGATAAAAAGTGTGTACCAAATTTCATTTAAATCGGTTCAGTAGTTTTGGGGTGAAAGCGACAGACCGGCAGACAGACAGAGTTACTTTCGCATTTATAATAGATTAATGCAATCATTATTCCACTGCGAAAAAAGGATGGTGCTATCGGCCTTCTATAGCTCCGTCTCTCACTCACGCTGGAAAAATGGTGGCATTAATCCGTCTTAATACGGCCCCTGCTTAGACAAGTTCAACTACGGCCTCTTCCTTACCCTTTGACCATTTCTATGTCGCGTGATATAGATGATAGGGATGCGCTAAGGTAGCCCGCGAAATTCATATTTTCTCACATTTTTTGCAATTTTCAGGTCAGTGTCAGGTTGTATGTTGATTAAAATATGATTCGCTACCGTAACAAACATGGATTTACAGAATTATAATCATTAAAATCAGAATTACAACTCCTTAAGTTGATGATATAAGTGCCAAATGTCATGATTTCATGCTACTACTTATCTATCGATAGAAATAATATAAACCTAGAGCAGCCCCATCATATTTACGGTGACGTCACGATCTAGTAAAAAATTGCTTAAAGTTATTTTCTAAGATAGATTTTTGAAAATATGTACATGCGTATTCAATAAATTGGCTGTTAACTTACTAAAACGATAGCGCAACGAATTTGGCGCGAAATAAAATTGGCGGAGTTATAGTTAAAACCCTATCTGTTAAATTACGGTCGTGTCGTGTACCTGTATGTCATTGTGACCACTCGTGACTAGCAATCTTCATTTCTTTGATTAAAAATACTTTTATTCCTCGTTATAAAAACGCACATCCTTAAAAATACGTAAGGTGGATTCGGAACAGTACGCCCCACGTCAGTGGTAATAAAACCTGTAGGTATTATTTTATTAAAAGGTATTTTTACATGCTGAAATGTATAAGACTAAGCAAAAAGCAAAATATGCAAAATCTAAGCAAAATATGTGGGACTTCATAACTTAAGACCTTATAAGTACCATATTTTAAGCAAAATAAAGCTGTTGAAACTCCGTGCTAGGCCGGAACAGCTCAAGGTCAAAGTGTTACCACCGACTTACGGTCTACCGTACGCCCTAGCTGGACTTCAACGTTTTGAATTTATCGCCCTTTCAGTTTGGGTACATACGATTGTACTTACTTTATTTATTAGGAAGTTTTTTTTAGGAGCACCATTTCCGTATTGCTTGCCCTTTGAGTAGCAGCAGCTACCTGTTTTTGGGATTGTACACAAAACTGTTAATCAGCGCGATGTGAATTCGCAACGCAGAAGCTTTCTTAGGAAAATATAAGAGGAACCGCTGCTGATGTGACGTGCTACGCAATTTTGTGTACAAGCCCTATACGCATTTTGGGTACAGGCCCTTAGCCATGTCAAAAATAGTCACTCGCAAGTGGTAAGTGCGTGCGTGCTGAGAGAACTCTATGGTGAATTGGTGACTAGAAACTCAGCACGCTCTTGCCAGTTGCCACTTGTACCGATAATTACTTTTTTATTACGATTTATGGATTGGCTCTATGAATATTAGTATGGCCATTAAAAAAACACTATTATCTCTGATTTACAATGGCGCACATCCGAACAAGTGCGACAACACTACGGACAAATCAGTTTTTGTCTCTGGTAATAGTTTATGGTTGAGATACTGAAATCCTATTGGTTACCAAATTGCTAGTTAAAAATGGCGCGCGTTTTGTCACATCCTGTTATGTGTTGGGAGAGTGCATGGCCTCGACGTTGATCCCGTTCTAAGATATTTTTCTGTAACGCCGCTGCTGTATATAAAAATATTGACGGTGTTAAATTTCGTGATGGTGTTCTTTAAAAGGCCATGGATTTGATGAAAACGGTAAGGATATCATATTTGCAGTACATTTACATAAACATTTGTTTGGCTTTTGTTTCTTGTTTTGGTGATATTGAAACTGGCCATTACATTAGAAAAAATATCTCTTTCCAGACATTGTATGCACGTGGGAGGTAAGTGCCAATAGTTTTTGATAAATAGATAGTGTCCAGTTTCGGGTTTACGCAATAAGAATCACCAATATGTTGATTTGTCAATACTCTGATGGCACCCGGCAACTGAGCGTTGTTACGCCATCTTATAGTCCTCCAAATGTTCCGCATATTTTGCAGCTTTGCGTTAGTGTAAGAGAAAATTAAGCGCTGAAAATTATGCTTTAGTCGAAAGGAATTCCAATGGAAGTCACTTCGACAATTATTGGTTCAGTAATCGGTATGTCATTTTCACTTTTACATTTCATGACTTGAAGAACCACATGTGCTATGGATTTGTTGTTGTTTAGTCGGTACGGAAGCTATTGCATATTATAATCTTTGCATGGCAGATAATTTTGTAGTATTTGATGTACTTATTGTTTGATATGATGAGCTTCTTTACATTTAACAAATGTAAAGTCCCGAATCATATAACCTATAAATTTGACAAGCCGTAGTGAAGTCCAACGTTCAAACGGGTTGTCATTTCTGTACATTCCGTAGCGAAACTCAAGGTTACCTTTTCTTTCAATAAAAATGTAGCCAGTCAAGTTGATGCAATGAGTTTCTTCAGAATGTAGCTTGACATAAATTGTACTTTCAGGTAAACTTTCTTGTCCAATGATTTACTTATTGTGAACTACCACTGACAGTTTAGAACTACTTGTATTAACAGTCAAGTAAAACCAATTAGGTTGATTCACACATATCAGCGAAGCCACAGTTCTGACACAGTACCAGCACAGTGCAAAATATTCTTTCATACATTCTCATGCTGGTGTCGGCACTGACAAGTGGAGATGTGTTCATAGAGAATGTATGAAAGAATATTTTGCACTGTGCTGGTACTGTGACTTCACTGATATGTGTGAATCGAACTTAAGAGGCAGAAACCTGTATTTGTCTGTGCAGTCAATAAACCTTATGTTTCATGATATTTTAATTAGCAAAAGTTATATAATTTATGAATAATGCATAAATGACTACAGTTCTTTTTTCTTCATGAAGTTCCAACCTGTCAAAATATTTATATTTCAGACAATTCAAAATCAAGTTGTAGCTTTATAATCATTAGTAGTGATTGTATATTGTGGTTGATTTATTATGTGAAATTTGTGAATATTATTCCCAATAGAAGTTCTGTAAAATGTTCACATGCTTAGTAATAGAATGTAGTGATTGAATTTCATTTCTCATTATAATAAAGATGCTATTTTGTGAGATATTAAATTATCATACTAGCCATGGCGGCCAATCTCCATGGAGACTAGCCTTCGGCTCAGGACAAGATAGATAGTGCACAAGTGTGTGCAGTGCAGACACAGGTGCACTCTTTCTTGCCTCGCTCTCATAGTCCGATGAGATGGCACGCAATTCAGACACAACCGGTTTGGTATTGTAATTAACTGTTGTCTTTTTTGTAACAAGTGGCCATTGTTAAATACTATGATATAGTGAACTTAGTGGATTAAATTATTTCTTTGGTTTTATGATGCTTTGCATTATTATCTTAGATGTTATGTTTGTATTTTAAACATGCATGTTCTAAGGAGGACATTTTATATATTATATTTATTCCTCTTTATAATTCAGGCCCTTTACTTCATCACGGTCCCATAAAAAAACCATCTAAATACAACTTGAAATACTTTTATATTGAAAACTGCACAAGGTGGTGCTTCCAGTTCTTATGCATCTACAGTTTGCAACATTCAGGAGAAAGTGATTCTTCCACCACTGAGGACAATTTTAAACTTCATGCTACAGATGAAGAGATAAAGAAAAAGTTAAAAACAAAATAACCTGAAAATAAATTACAATATTCAATATTATGTTCACTGAAAGAAGCAATATTTTTCGATTACTTGTTATATTTGTATGCTTGTTCTATTTTCTGTAATGAGACCAACTCATTTGCAGAATGTATGCTACTGTAGAATGGTTATTAGCGAGTTCAATGTAATCATGATTTATGAACTAATTTAGTAGCTAAACATGCACGACTTACTTTTGTAGTCTACCTATTCAATCATAGCTTCATCATGTTCATGTATTTTCTTTTCATTACTTTGATTTATTAAAATATTATGCAATTGCCTCCAACGACTTATTCAATACTTTCATGTAACTTAGTCCATTAAAAACTACATTAAAAAACAAAACATAGGTGATATAAATATTATTTTTTTATAAATACTTTGTTCTGATCTGTATTATTCATTTATACCATACCATAATTAAGTTGTAATGCCCATATTGCTAACTATACACTCTGATGACACTGACAAGCAGTTTTAAGCAAGTCTACCTACGAATTTATGAATTTAGTTAGTTAGTTTCTATATTATAAGCATGCCCTTTGACACTTTGCCTTGTCCATGGAAGAGTGTAGGTAGCAAATGACTATGTACTGATCCACTTGACGTACTTTCGCACTTTGCGCTGAGTTAACGGGTCGCCGTATTGCGGGATATGCACAGTCCGAATGTAGCTTTAAGCCTGGGTACAGGAATCCAATACAATATTGAAACAGCAAAGCTGGACATTTGAATAGAAGTTTGTTAGTTGTAGTGCAGACATGGCTTCATTAACCAAATGCCAGTAATTGTTTAGGAATAGAAACAACTAAATTCAACGCTTGCATCCACCAGTAAAGACCTCTAATCAAATCACATTATGGGTCAACCACATAGGATGATAAAACTTGTGGGATTTTATTTTACAATGATCTTTTCTTCTCCTTGAGAATAAAGATCTTGACCTGGTAGGTGCCTTGCCGTCGCGTCGCCATTGTTGATAATTGAATAATGGATATGAGAACTAAAATGTTGGAAATTGGAACCATTTGTGTTGAAGTGATCAAGCAACAATTCTTTATTTCAAGTAGTTCTTAGCACTTAATATATATTGGGAGTAAAATTATACTCTAGTATAGCTTGTTCACTCTAAGATGACACGCCCCACTACCGCATTACCGTGTGCGTAAATGACGGGCCCCACAACCGCATTACCGTGTGTGTAAATGCAGTAGTGCGGCGCGTCATTTCACACTGGACAAACTTTAGATTTGAATCAAACTGACTGACGCAATATGCAGAAATATCCATTGACTGATTGAAAGTGGTAATCCATGTAAAATTTTCTTAGGCTGACTGAAGTCAATTTTCCATAGATTGCCAGTTTTACTAAACACAAATTGTAATATTATATTACACATACAGCAGAGAGTAACAATCGCGCAAGCTTTTACCTTCACTCACGCTTCATTGACGACAGAACTGTCTGTTTCATCATGATTGTTAGATCTTTATTTCGGAACATATATACCTTTCCATATACATGGTATCCTTCTGTAAACACTAACTCGAAAGGGGGTCTCTATCCATACTATACTTGAATTCAGAATGTTAGATAGTTTAACATTCATTGCCATTCACTGACTCAACTATGTATGTATGTTAAGTATAACATACATACATAGTTGACTCAACTGAGTACAGTTGAGTAGTGTGAGTTAAAATTGATTTTTAAGTGACAACTTGTAATAAAAATGCGCATTTTATGTTTTATTACCTTGAAATATGAACTTTGTCTTGTATAATATGGTATTGAGTTGTGTGTACAAAGATTCTGAATTTAAGTTTTATTTTTGATGTTGCACTACTCACTACAAGTGCCCTTTTTCTTAAACTAAAATTAATTGAATAAAAAAAGTGACAGATTATCTTGGTTTTATCACATCACTCAATGCCTCTTTCTTTAAAAGGTTGGTTCCTGCAAGTTAAGTTGTATAATTACCATTAAATAATCAATATGCACACATTGTAAAACATCATGTTTTATAGTATTAATGTAAAACAACACTTCAAAATAAATTAACATGAAAAAGCACAATCAAATTCTGAATTTTCGTCAATTTGCTGAATGCTAATGAAGTGTAAAGTAATTTCAGATCTCCGGGATCTGGAATGGTTTGGTCATAATCCACAAAGAAATATGTAAACTGAGTTTTACTATATAGAATAAAATGGTGACATGGCGACGGAATAGAAGTTCTTCAGCACGGCCTACTTAGTATGGAAAGTGACCTACCTTTACTTTTTAATTTGTAGTTGTTAGTCTTGTATTTATTGTATGTAAGAAATGTTACAAATAACCATGGAATTGGATGAGATGTCACTGGAATGGTTCCAAGTTCTGTATTAATATCAATGGCGTGTTTCAGGACTATGAGTTCCTAGACTTATCTGATGTGAAGGAAGCGGAATTGAACAGACTGCAGTGCGCCCTGTACGATCGGATACCTGACATCTCGGCGAACGCACTCGCCGGTGACTGGAACGAACCTATTATAGGTAAAGACTGCACTCTAAATATTTATTTTACAACACTATTTGAAAAGACTGATTATTTAATGAAAGTAGAACAACACGGCTTTAATGTGTTCTGTGGCGGCCTCAGATCCGTCATCGTGTTCATCGGGCACTGCGGGCGCCGGGACCGTGTCGAGCAGCGTGGACAGCCTGTCGGGCGGCGAGTGCGACATGGCGCCCCACTCGCCCGCGCGCGCGCCGCCCGCGCCGCCGCCCTACGCGCAGCCGCCGCCCGCCTACCCGCCGCACCACCACCAGTGGCCCGTGGCGCCGCCCAACGTGTACGTGAGCCAGGTCACGGCCAACGTCAACGTGCACGGCTACATGGGGCAGTACTACCAGCCGCAGCCGCAGTACCCGCCCGCGCCGGCCGAGCGCGCGGCGCGCACGCAGCGGCGCGACCGGCGCGGCAAGCGGCCCGCCAGCCCGCCGCAGCCGCCGCCCTACTACCTGCAGTACCCGCAGTACTATCCGGCTGCGCAGGCGCAAGGCGCGCCGCTCTATCACCTGCCCGTGTACCAGCCGCTCGTGTACGGGCCCTACGCCTACCCTCCCTACTACCCCGACTACCCCATGCCCGTGGAGGGCGAGCCCGACAAGGGCCCCGATGACTACCCGCAGGAGGTCGTCATGGAGCAGGAGGCCGTGGACGCGTACTACGCCAGCGCGGCGCACTACGCCGCGCCGCCCTACGGACCGCCCGTGGAGGGCGGCGTGGAGTACATGCCGCCCATGTACCTGCCGCCCCCGCCGCACGCGCCGCCCCTGTCCATGCAACCCCAGCCGCCGCCGCAGACCACGCCGCACCAGTTCAACGTGCACGCCAAGAACTTCGTGCAGGGACAGAGTCAGAATAAAACCTATATGCCACAAGATAAGAGTCAGGAACAAAAACCCATGCCCCCGCCGCCGACCGCATCGGCGTCGGCGGGATCCGTGGAGTCGCTGCCTATCAAGGACCTAAAAATCGGAAAGGGTCCTGGCAGTCCAAAACAGGCAGACCGAATGCCCGATACCGCCCAAGCGAAGCTTTCCCCAGTCGATAAAGTTGCGACTACGCCGAAGACTGAAGTCACAAAGACGTCATGGAACACTACAGACTCGAAACCCGAAGCACCAGTTGCTGCGCAATCTCCAGCAAATAAATTCCCTACGTTGTCAGCACCCCCTATCAATCAGATTCCCACAAATAAGATTCAGCCCGCGGTAACAAAACCCACTAAGGGTCCCGCGGCGCCATTCTCGGGCGGTAAACAGCCGGCCAAGGCCGTCGTCCCCCAGACCGTGGTCCCCGTGCAGCAAGCCGCGTCCACACCTAAGGCGCCTTTCGGCAGTAGACAAAAGCGTGACGGACCTACTAACCGCTCCCCGTCCAACGAAAACAATGACAATTCCGATAGGAGCGCGCCCGCAGTCGAGCACGTTAAACGCGAACCTCCGCTGCCGCCCAGCAAGGCACCGATGCCGATCTCTATCACATTGCACGCGGCCGGCCCGCCGCTCATCGTGACGAACAAGGCGCCGTTCGGTCACTCGCGCAAAGGTGCCGCCGCGCCCGAGCCCCCCCCGGCCCCGCAGGCGCCCCCGCCCGCGCCCACCGCGTCAGACTTCCCCCCGCCGCCCACACCGCGCAACCGCGGCGAGCCCGCGCCGCCGCCCGTGGCGCCGCAGCCGCAGCCCGCGCCCGGCAAGTCGTGGGCCAGCCTGTTCGCCAGCAAGGCGAGCGGCGCCACGCCCGCGCCCGCGCCCACTCCGGCCGCGGCGCCCGAGGAGCCGCCCAGTCCCACGGTGATGGCGCCTCCCGTACCCCCCAATGTACAGAAGCCGGTCGCCAAAGTGCCGCCCTTCGACGCGTCGCCTCTGCAGTCGACGACCGTCGACAAGAGTTCCCCGACTACGCGCACCGCTGCGTCGACCGCAGTGTCATACTCTGAGAAGACGTCGGTGAACGCGACGGCGGGCGGCGCGCGCTCGGCGTCGGCGCCCGAGGCGCGCGACGCGCCCGCCAGCAAGGAGCCCGGCGGGGCCGCGCCCGTGCAGCCCTCGCCCTTCAGCGATGACCCCAACTCATACAGGATGGGAGGTGAGTTCCGCGACTGGTTTTGGTTCTCCAGATATAAGAAAAGTTCTTAATCGCATCTTAGTTAAGTCAAAAGTATTTTATTAACCATAAGTCACTTTCGAATCCGACAAGTCCGACCGAATTTTGTTTTCGGCAAATTCTAGCCGACATATCCATTTTCGGCATTAACCAAAAAAGATTCGAATCAATATTTTCTATTTATTTATTCAGAGTAAAAGATTTGGTAAAAGTAAAATTAATGCAGTGTTGCAAAACTATAAAAAAAAACTATTCCAGGCGAAAAAGGCACTATTTTGCAATAATAATAAAATGTAACAAAGAAATAAAACAATTATTTGGTCACAACCAAAAAATTTATTTTGTGAAATTCTTATCCAGAATTCCTGTCAAAGTACCAGCTGGACAACCGTCCAGTGTCCCTCCTGCCGCGCGGGCTCACCAACCGCTCCAACTACTGCTACGTGAACGCGATCCTGCAGGCGCTTATCGCCTGCCCGCCATTTTACAACATGCTGAAGGCGCTGCCGTATCAGACGCGTCGCGGCAAGTCTAGCACGCCTGTTATTGATTCCTTGTAAGGATTGTAAATTATTTAGTTAATTTTACAGTTTTAATTTAATATTTATCTACAGTTTTGGTCCTAGTTTTGCATGCATTTTATAACTTTTACTTGCACATGTTATGCACGTCTGGTATTGACGTAAATGTAAGTCCTAATCCTTCAAGTTCTACATGTCCTTGTATGTGTTTATGTTTGTGCCATTTAAATAAATAAATGTTCAATATAGTCGCTCGTTCTACTGCGCAGTTTCGTATGGAGGCATGACTAGTGCACGAGCAAGTTTAGAGGGCTATTCAATAAACGCATGCTACATTCAGGGTGGAGCTGTGCTACGAGTTCAGTCCGCTGGCGGCGGGCGCGCGGGCGGCGCGCGGGGCCAGCGCGGGCGGCGCGCCCGCCGTGCCGGCCGGCCCGCCGCTCGAGGGCGGCGCGGGCCAGCGCGTGCTGCGCGCGCTGCGGCCCTTCCCGGGCTCGCAGGAGGGCCGCCAGGAGGACGCTGAGGAGTTCCTCGGCTGTCTGCTCAACTCGCTCAACGATGAGATGCTCGAGGTGAGTCGAAGGACCCGCTGGTGAACTCTTTCTAGTGGATTACTGTTTGCAAAAATAACAATCCTAAGATTTTCACCAAAAAGTTTGCAGAAACCAAAAAAGCTAACCAACAAGTTGTATCGTCCGAATAGTATAACCGACACCACTGAATAACCTCTCAAAGAATACAGGCATAATGTGATGTGTGTTATTTCCAGCTGATAAAATTAGTGGAGCCCGAAGAGGCCCGCGCGGCCGCCGCGCCCACGCCGGCCGAGCTGGCGCTGGCCGAGCACGACGAGTGGAAGGTCATGGGCCCGCGCAACCGCGGCGCCGTGGAGCGTCGCTGGGCGGCGCGGCGCACGCCCGTGGCCGACGTGTTCCGCGGCCGCACGCGCCTGCGCCTGCACCGCGCGCCGCACCATGACGTCACCGACGCCGTGCAGCCCTTCTTCACGCTGCAGCTCGACATCGAGGTCGGTCTTCGCCTACGCTTTTAATGAATTGTAGTCTACCTTGACATTCATAGTTGTTAAAAAATATTTAGTGCAGACAAAAGTACACAATCATTTACAATAAATACATACATATATAACCCCCCCGCCTTGGTCCCGAGGAGGTAGCCAGAAACAATAATAACACACCAATAATAATTAAAAAAAACAATAATTGAGCATTACATATTTTCATTTTATTTTTGATCAATAAATTATTAACACTAAAATACAATTTTAATTCTAAAACAAATAATCAACATTAATTTGTTATTTTTACAATGATGGTACCTTATTTTTCGTCTCCGAGAGTGATAAAAATCACTTCAATGTTGACAGCATTGGCTGAGTAAATAACATAACAAATTCAACTACTCAGCATCGCCACAGTATATCACTAAAACTTTTTAACCCTATAATTTCAGCGTGCGAACAGTGTGAAAGATGCTTTAGAGCTGCTGGCTGGTAAGGATACTCTCGAAGGCGTGAGCGACGCGTGGCAGCAGCTGTCGCTGGAACAGTTGCCGGTCGTGTTACTGTTGCACCTCAAGTGCTTCCAGCTCGACGCCGACGGACACACCGCCAAGATCGTCAAGAATATTGACTTCCCGATTGATTTGAAAATTGATCCAAGTATGTAGTCTTTCATTGTTTTCGTCTTTGATAAATTAGGTTGTGGAGCAACATTTACAATGATGTACTTATTTTTCGTCTCTGAACGACATTATTATGTCTAATACTTGTGGTAAACATTAACTGAGTAAACTCAAAACAATTAATTGTACAAATGTGTGTATTATGTAAAAGCACTAAAAATTTCATTGCTATTCTTATTTCAGAAATAATGTCTTCCAAGCTTAAGTACACGTCGAAACAACGCGTTTACAAACTATTCGCTGTAGTGTACCACGAGGGCGTGGAGGCGGTAAAGGGACACTACCTCACCGACACGTTCCACGGACAAGTGGGCTGGATAAGGTGAGATACTTGCAAATTAAATTGTTATTATATTTTGTATCAATCCCACTATGATGTCATTATTTTTCGTCTCCAATCGTGATCAAAATCACGGCAAGTGTGGACAATCATTAACTGAGGAAATCGCGGACATCGTCGAAGACCGGAGGCACCACAGTAAAGTCGCTGACGTGTGTCGTTCTCGGCACAGGTACGACGACTCCACGGTGACGCAGGTGAGCGACGCGGCCGTGCTGAAGCCCAAGCCGCCGCGCATGCCCTACCTGCTCATGTACCGGCGCCACGACACGCTGCCGCCGCACCGCGCGCCCGGCAAGCCCGAGTGAGCCGCGCCGCGTGCTGGCGGCGCGCGCGCGTGCCCGATTGAGCCGCGCGCGTGGCCGGGAGGCGCGCGCGCGTGCCCGACTGAGCCGCGCGCGTGGCCGGGAGGCGAGCGCGCGTGCCGGACTAAGCCGCGCGCGTGGCCGGGAGGCGCGCGCGCGTGCTCGCCTGGCGCGGCACCGCCCGGGCTGCGCGTGTACTTGTGCCCCGTGCACTTCTCGCGGTGGATATTATCGACGCTCACGGGCCCCGGCTAGATCTGAGTGTGACTTATTTTTGTCGTTTAGAAGTACAAAATTGAGGTTCCGTTCGGCGGACCCGGTCCGGTGGTGGCGCCGTAATATAGTCGAGACTTCGAGCACGCGATTGAACGATTGTAAAATTAATTTAAATAGTTTACGAGCATGGTCGATGTAAATAGTATATTTAGTACGTCCAGAGAGGGGGAGGGCGGCGGCCGAGCGAGGTGTCAGCATGTTTGCGTTCGATCGGACTGGACGCTACTTACTTTCGCGGTATAAGATGTGCCTCCTCTTTTCTTAGTGTCGTATTTGTAATTTTTCTCCTCGACAATATGGAATTGTGGTGTTTATAAATTATAAAAAATGTAAAAAAAACATTATAGGATATCTAATACTATTCATGATACATATTATTTCTGTTCAGTTCGAGAATGTCGAACGCTAAATTGATGTAATCAGCTGTTAGATAGTACAAAGCCGTTAAAAGATGTGATATTAGTCCCAAGTATACCAGTATGCCTATTGAAAAAATACATAAGTATTTATAAGTGTAGATGCTGGTATTTTGCGACTGGTGAAAGTGTATGCGGAGGAAAAATATGTAACTTGAATGATTAAAGTTAGTTTAGCATTAAGTGATAAATTAAAGGGTCGTGTGGAGTATTAACGCTGGCAATGTTAATGGTATCGGTGCTTAGACGGACTGACTGCGGCAGTGAGTGATATGTGCCCTATGATTCTTGTGATAACGGAGTGCTTGAGGACGATTACAGCAGATTGTTTACTTGTACACACTATTGTATAGATATTGTTATAACAATATAAGTGTTAAATATAAATAGATTATATTATTATCTCGCCGTTGGTATGTTGTGGGGAATGTCTGTTTTTAATATTATTCAAATTCATTGAGGTCTATTTTTTTCTGTTTGAAATTTTTGGGAATAAGGATGGCATTCTTGATAACCGAATAAAATGGTTTAACTCTGTTATCTCAGGCGTGTTGTCCGAGTGCCACCCTTTTTTTACATCAAACTAGCCGACTGTTGAACACATTACAATTTACGTATTAGTTGTTTTATCAATAAATTAACATTCAAAATGTGACTCAATTGACTCGAAGTGTGTGAGATAGCACAAGTGCTATGATTATGTTAGTGTCCACTAGTATTTAATATCTGAATTGATTTTTGTATGTTAATAAAGTGAATTGCTTTAGAGTTGATTAGCTAGTTTGATATTACAATTTTATTAATAGCTACGCTATCCATTTATTAATGTAAATTGATAATGAACCATTTTGATCTCACTCATATTGTTGTTGTTTGGGAATTATTACGAGTTCAGATGTAAATTTCCTTAAAATGATGAAGGCAATACATCATGCCTTATTAGGTATTTGAATGCTAATATTACGAAATTGACCAAAAAGTATGGATATTATTTGAAATTGCTGCTATTCTAGCTTTTCTACTTAGTGTTATGAAAATCATAATAAAGAAGCCAACACTATTTAGGCGTTAAAATGATATCTTAAAATGCACTTCAGTTGTGTCCAAATTATAATGAAGGAGTATTTAATCTTATAATTAGTCAATTTAACTATTACTATAATGAAAACGAAATAGGTTTAGTTTTGTATGATAGTTTCTAAAACAGAGTTATATACTAACTTGCTAAGCTTTTTATATGTATAACTTGGTTGTTGTTAATTCTTTTATTTTGGATTGTGGGTAGGTATTAGTGTAGTTAGCGGTTACTGAAGGTAGTTAGTTGACGCGAATACCGCTGACGACGGAGTTACGTCGAGCGGTAAGCTATGTGCGGGACGGTCGTGAGAATGTTCTCGATGCAGGTCAGTCACGCCGACTAGCAGCAGCCGTAACGCAACGGACGAGTGAACTCAAATGTTCCTGTATTTAAACGCATCAGTTCCTATAACTTACTAAACGATATAATTATGATTCATTTACATTCAACTGTTCCTGAATAATCTCTTTTAGCAGATATTGGTATTTTATTCAATTATTTGTTTTTGAACAAGTCAAAATATCCTTTCGTCATTACGATAGGTAACGTTCAAAAAAAAAAAACTTGGATATTTTGCAAAAATATCAACAAATTGCTAAAAGCAAGATGTATTAAAAATGTTCATGACGATAAAACAAATATGCGTCAGTCACGCGACTTAGTTCATGTTGTCAAATGGCACAGTTAGCCTACATATTATCTTGCGCAACCCTCGAATCCACTCGCACGACTGTCCTTCTGTAATTTATCGCGTATTAGCACACAGCACGAATTATAAAATGATATTGATGCAGCTGCTTGCAATTGTACATAACAATTACATTAAATGTTCAATAAGAATAACACGAATTTATTCATCTATTTCTAATAGAATAATCAGTAGCCCATCTCTATGGACACTGCGGAGACACCGCTGGTCTACAAACCCACAGCATTTTTACTTGCACAAGTTAATATTATTTTCTATTAGGTTATAATAATCTGTTCCTCTCGTTTTAGCGATATTTATTTATCGAGTGTGAAGTATTGCTGAAGTTACTGCTTGTTACTGTGTTTGTATGCTTCATTTTTAGTTTTTACTCAATTAGGTGCGAAATAGTAATAATGTTACAACAGTACATTGACACTTTGAAAGTTTACATTGGAGGCATCATTGTAGTTTTTGTTAGATTATATTAATTTAGCCATTAGCTAGTGATACCTGTAACATACTAAAAGGCTTGTAATTAGACTTTGATGTATTATTACATAATAATAAGCCTTAACGTAATATGGTACGTACTAGCAATGTCCTCCAGTGAATGTGGTGGAATCTTTGATGCGTAAGACTGAGCGCAGGGTCCCCGAATGTCTGTTATTTATGTTTATTATGATGTGAACACGAGCACACATAGCTAGTAAGATTTTATAGTAACAAACGCTGCCTTTTAGTTAAGTTTCTGTGTTGCGTATTTATTGAATTATAACTAACTTATTGGAGTAAAACCTCGTGTAAGGGCTTGTAAACAAAACTGCGTTGCGACGTCGCATCGCAAAAATCAGTGACAGTACCCTAAGATTGTCTTAAGAAAGCTTCTGCGTTGCAAAGTAGCATCGCGCCGATTTGCAGTTTTGTGTACAAGCCCTAACGTCGCATCTCAGTTGAACACTAATGGATTCAGGTTTATTGCATAAACAATAGAAACATGTCTGACGCAAACGCAAAATATCGATATTGATACACGATCCTGACGTACGTAGCGCATGTACTGTAGGTAGTGGTTCTCAAGTTTCAGAACACGTAGTTGGCTGTGACATAGTTGTCGGTTAGAGTGCCAAACGCCAGTAGCCACATGTTCATTTTGTTTATGTAAATCTTGACATCAATCACACATCGCAAACTAAATACACCATTACTATGGTATACTAATTAGTATAGATGTAAAATTGATAGAATGTAAAATTGTTGCATTATGTATAATTATTAGTTTGAAGAGTTTAATCAATTAGTGAACGTTCCTGATGATAGTTTGTAATTTAATATCAGATCAAAATAGTTGTGAGTGAAATCGAACTACTTTTTAACTAGTTTTATTTACAGCAGAGAGCAGCTTATTTTATGTTTTTCTTTGTTCTCGAAATGCAATAAGCCAAAACATCAAAAACCATTCAAATAGTAGTATGGTTACATGAAACACTTCCACAGGCTAACATGGAGTAAACCAGTTTCATTGAGTACGTCACGACGATGCAATTATACTTTCATCTTTAATAATGTTTGACAGTAATAATAAATCTTTTCTCATAAGATGTAAGACTTCTGTACAGTTTCCTCAGTAATAAAACGCTGCAATGAATACATATACGAGAGCTTTTTAGTTTAGTGTCTAATTAAACATTTAAAGTTAAATTATAAATGTTTGTATGATATCTGCTCTGAATATGTGTTTTGGAATAGTCTGTTGGCCACCTTGACATTCTACTCACAGTTTTATGTTGCCGGGTGGCAGGCGCGCGGTTACCAATGTACTGGTAAACTGCAAAATTGTGAAAGCTTTCACGCTACTGCACACTTCCCAGCCGGCCCAGTGTCTGCTATCCGGCGGCCTAAACGTGTCAAAAGAGGGCTAACAGTCGTACCATACCATACTTGATGCAAATCGAATAGGTAGAGAAAGGTTCGCCTGTTCGTTTAAGCCACCACATGTGTGGTAGGCAGCCGAGTATTCTGCGTTTTCAATGACATCGAATACAAAAAGATTTATTATGTAACTGTCCAACTGAAAGTCTACAATCGATGTTCCGAGTTTTATAGCCGCCATGTAAACATCAACTCAGTTCTAATAAGAGCTTAACTGTTACTAACGAGACAATAGAATTTTTATTTTTAAGGCAAATCGACAATTGATCGGTTGACCTATTATTTTCTTCAAAAGATCTAATAAAACATGTTATTTATCAGGTACGTACGCAACAAAACGAAAATTTTAACATACTGAAGCTTATAATTCAATTTTATCATAAAATGATTTGTAAATAATTATGATGTATCTTTTTGTTTTTTAACGAGTAAAATTTTATACCCATAAAATGGATCCAACGTGTTTGTAACATTGAGAACGCGAATACTTTGACTTCCGTAATAACCACAAGGCCTAGAATTTCTAAGGTTATATCAAATTTCACGTGTATGCCGTCAAAAATAATCTACGAATCAAATTATTTGTAAAAATAGAATAAGTTATTTTAAAATAATAGATTGATGAAACAAGTCCACTACGGCAGGCCGAGGTCATTACAATTTATGATAAGTGATTCTGATTTTTGCATGTATATTTAAATTATTATATCACATACCAGTTGTTTTTCCTTTTGTGTTACTATTTTTTTTAGTCACATGTGCTTGATGGGTTGGATCCAGGCCAGACCAGCCTGCCCAGAGTTAGTAATTTCAAGTGATGAGTAAATTCGAGAAGTGATTCTAAATTGTATTAAAGCCAAATATTTTTTGTTATGATAAGTATGTCCTCGTATGTATTGTAAACAAGCGTTATTTTGTTTTCAAACTACTCATCTAGTCCCCATCAGGTTCTATACAATCATATTATATTTATCGAGGAATATAATATCGTTATCGTTGCTATAAATCATTTACTGCCGTAAATTCTTATGTTGAACACAAAACAATACTACTATAAAACACGAATATGATAGAAACAGTACTTTACAAAGAACACTGGCGGTCTATCTACTTAGATTGTAAACTTTTTTAAAGATGTATGTAGTAATGCTTATCATTATTATTTTTATATGAGAAGTTCATTATTTAAGTTACGGTAAATTTTAGAAATAAGATCCAAGGCTGTATTAATAGAAGGAGTGTTTTTTTCCCAATCAAGCGAAGCTGATTTAACGTTTTTATTTAACCAACAACTGAATTGAATATTGTGTAAAAAATACTCCTGTTGGTCATAATAGATAATGTTCACTTTAAAAAAAGACAAAAAAAAATGCCAATATTTAAACATCGTGCATTATTTATTATGATCAACTTTCTAAGTTGTTATGTGGATATGTGTGTATGACTAATTATAAAATAATCCTTTATTTTGGTAACAAATTGGTGTTATGAAAAATTTTGTGAATAAAATAAGATGTCATTCTGATTTCAATGTTTCATTTTATCATTTAAGTAACAACAAAAAATATAAACGATGATTTTTATTTTAAAAGAATTATTTTTCGTCTCGAACAATATTCTGAAAGAAAAACAAACATGATAATATTCGGAGCATTCAACTAAAAACAACATTGCATACTTTAGGGCGACCGCGCACTGCGACTGTTTATCGCGCGATCATTTTGTCGCATTAGTACCTAGTGCACACTCGCTCTTATTGTGCCAAACTTTTTGGCCCCTAGATGTATGCCACTCCATTCTGGCCTATTGAAGAGCTGCGCGCACACCGGCACACATGACTTACTCTGACTCTGCACTTGAAGATCCCGTACACGAACATAACGAGGGCGATGGGCAACACAACCATCCCCACCAATAGCCAGCCCGCTAGTGCGTCGTTCAGCAGCCACGTGTTGGGGGCGCCCCCCGCGAATATAGTCTGGAAACAAAATAAAGAATGGCAATTTGGTTCACTCCAGTCGAGTTCATAGTAACAAGACTAACCTTGTTTCATTTAATAAAGATTTCCTTTTGGATTACAAGCGCCTACACCTTATAGATCAAGGTTATGAGCTTAGAACATGCCGCTAGCCAAGTTAACTGTGTGACTGACACTTTTTTTTTTTTTTTTGTGGGTGGGAATTCATCCAATGACTTCTCCCGCTCTGGGCGGAGCGGAAGGGCGTGTCAGACTTTTACTGACTAAAACCCACCCGTGTTCCTTCATTTGCCTGTTGCCAAGGTCCCGGTATCCCTTTCGGACTTTCCCGCAACCCTGGCAGGCATCGGTCCTATTGGACCCCGTCAATTTTGCTGACATCTCTTTGAGGCGCGCGTGGAACACGACGCGCCATCGACCCGGGCCTGGTCCTTATCGGACGGCGAGCTGCCCGTTGCTCGCCGTCCGCAAGCCCGCGCCTATGGTGGCCGGGAATCCGCCTGGGATTCCCGACGCCCAGGGCGTCTCCAACGGCGGCGGTTAGGGGCGTGAGGGCGCAAACTTTGCCTTTCCCTCACGCGTTCCGCCTCCTCCTTCGCGAGCATTACTGCTTCGCAGAAGGAGGTGACGGCTTCCCATGCCCTCTCGCTCCGTTCCATGGCCTGGAGCAGGGCCGGACGCGAGAGGTCATTGCCGCCAATCGCCTCCGCGAGGACACGGCGGTGCTCCGCCCAAGCAGGGCATACCTCAACCGTATGCTCCACCGTGTCCTCCGGGCGATCCGCACAGTGGTGACACCCGGGCGTTTCCTCCCGCCTAATCCTACACAGGTACCTCCCGAAGCTGCCATGTCCGGTGAGGACCTGTGTCAGGCGGAAGATGAGGACGCCGTGGCGCCTCTCTAGCCACTCCTCAAAGAGGGGACTTATCGCCGCTATTGTGGCGTGCCCAGCACTGGGTTGCGACAATCGCACTCTCCATGCCGCCAGTGTGACTGACTCTGGCATGACTAACATCCGGGATAGTCGAAGAGATCTTAAAAATTGAACTCGTCTTCTAAACTAAGACCCGACTAAATGTGTGACTTGGCGAAAAATTGCGACTAACTACCGACAAAATTACGAGAAAACATCTTCGCTAGGTGCCCTAGCTATTGAGATTTAAATTGGGCCAAGCTGGGGAATGCTCCCAGGCTACAGAGCGAAACTCAAGACTAAGAGAGCCTGCGCCCACTGGCGGCACGCCACGGCAGGGGATCCTACGGCATCACTACATGCAAGGGCATACTGAAGGCAACGATGTCGCGATATCCTTAGGAATGTGCGGCGTCCTAGGGCATGCCGAAGCAGGGCTTGAAATGCCGTTAAAAATATGGTATCGTTACAGCCTTCTGATGCAGATATCATTAACTATTAAATAACGTTATAATATTTAACGTTATATCTGGCACATTTTACCGTTAAACATACGTAACGTTAAAATCTACGCTATCGAAAATTTTATCGTTATGATTTAGTTTTGTTACCGTCGCGTCGCTCTGGATATCGTTAAAAATTTCAGACTGCATCGATGCTAAGACTGTGCCGTACGACTATTTGCGTGTATAATAGGTATTCTCTTTGCTATTCTGTGTTGTGCTTGTTCTTATGAATATACTTGGTTGGTTTGTCCGCCGGCCGCCTTTGAGAAAACGGGCCGGCAACATCCCATAAAATAACAAAAATAATGCCGGTAATGTTTTACCGCTATTTTTACAATAACATTAAAAATACCGGTAATTTTTACCACAAATTTTAACGTTATTATTATGTTATGCTACTAAGTAACGCTACCAAATCGTACCGATATCCAGATATCTCTACGGAAATAGCGTTACTTAACGTTACTTTTAATGTGAATTGGTACCTACCTAACGTTTTCAAGCCCTGTGCCGAAGTGTACCAACGCCACATCGCGCTGGCGCGTTCTTTATACAACTAGAATTTGAGGTTTTGGATAATATTTACAAATATTTGCTTACAGACGTGGGGCCCCCGTATCCTTGATACGGCAGTAGCTACGCCCCTACTGCTTACCATCATGATAGCCGGCGAGATCGCCCAGCAGATCCTCATGAAGACGCTAGGGTACTCTCCGACCGCGAAGAACACGTCTTCACAGAACGTGGTCTGTCCATACACGTAAGTGATGATGGTAGCGGACAGCGCTGCTATCAACACGCGAGGCTTCGATACCGGCCAGTTCATGAGGAAGTTTAGTATATATAAACCACCCTGCAATGTTGAAAAGGTTGCTTTAGTTGTGCTACATAGATATTCGATTCGGTAGTACGTATTCGTTGAACAAAAAAACCGACCCGAAGAAATGAGTACTTATATATATTCGGTTCGTGCCAATCGGCAAACTTCTTTCGGTCGGCTCGACACAATTCAAGCTAAGCCGAGAGGCTTTTCCCGGACATAATATCTACATTTTTATTGGATTGTGCCGCCCAGCTGTGTATCCGTATCATGTCGACTCGAACATGTGTAGCTCTCCTTAGATTTAAATTTCATACATAAGTCGTAGCAGGACGAACCCCAGTCACGAATATTAATGACATAATTATGTCATTAATATTGTCAGCGTTGTTTATCGGTTGAAATTATTCTTTAATAACTTTTGCATAGGGCTGAAATTGGTATGGCATAACATAATAAAAGCACGATATCCCGAGACTCATCAATTTATTTCAATTGTTGTTGATTTATGCGGCCGATGTAGTATGGCGAGACGCGGGACTACATTCTTATTTTAGTCACCTACCTAACTGATTTAATTCTTGATATTGCTTGGTATTACGCGTATGAGTAGCATACAATGTTACCTGTGTGCAGAGAGTGAGAACTCCGATCAGACAGAAGAGTAAACATATTACTATAAGGAAGGCCCAACTGATTTTTCTGATCGTTCGCCCGGTGAATGACGACATTACTGTTTGAACTAATAGCCCCTGAAAAGAACACAAAAGTATATTAATTTCCGACGAAAGCTTTATAAACATTTATCTGCGTTCGCAGTTTAGTTTGCAACACTACACTTAAGTTCAGACTGGAGTCTGTACTGCAACATCATTTTTTTTTTTAATAGTAGGTGAATACTATTAATTAAAAACCAACTTAATTTACTGTAACATAAAGTTGATATTTGTGGAAATAACATCAATTGGAAACAAGAATTTGAATGAACTTAGAAGTAACCTCTGCACCTATCTACATCGTAGATTGTTTCGAAACGCAAATCTCACATACACAAATTGCCAGACCCGAAACAGAATTTTGAACGCTATTCAAAAAAAAATCGAGGGGAATCAATCCCACAAGACGTAACTAATCGCTCCACCACTGCGTCATCATTTCTCAAGCGTGTTGATGGTTTATATATTTTATTGGAAATCTTCTTCGCATATCATTTATCAGGCTTGTTTGGGATACTACACTCATGTTCGGGTCGGCACATTCAATCCAGCAAGCATCCTACAAAGCCGTCCCGAAGCAATTACAATACGGATCTGTGAACTTCGTTACGAATCTAACCTCGCGTAATCATGTTCGGGTCGGCTCGACACAACCCTGCGTTTACCCGAATGTAAGTATAAATCTACATAATGATATTCGATTTGCAGCTGTGCCGATTCTTGCCAACCCGATCATTGTGGGTATAGCATCCCTGAGACACAGTACAGACTTACCGCTGTAGTTAACGATAAGACGAACAGTGTGAAGAATATAAGAGCAGACCAGAACTGGCTGCCGGGTATCCGGGCCACGAAGTCAGACCATAGGATTACTGATGATGAAGCTCCTGGAATTAAATCGTGAGAAATCTTTTAACAACATGAACATTTTAATTGAAGCAGCAATCAATGTGGCCACCTAGATACTAGGCTCAAACAATATACAAAAGTCAAAAGAAAGTCATCATCATCTACCTAACCTGTTCCCAACTATGTTGGGGTCGGCTTCCAGTCTAACCGGATGCAGCTGAATACCAGTATTTTACATGGAGCGACTGCCTATCTGACCTCCACAACCCAGTAACAGGGTAATACGATACCCCTTAGTAAGAGTGGTTGTCAGACTTTCGGGCTTCTGACGACCCGTAACGACTGTCAAAGATCCACGAATGACAGCCGTGACCAACGGGTTCACGTGCTTTCCGAGGCACGGAGGAGTCTTGGTATGTAAAGATGGTCACCGATCCAAAGAAAGTATCGACACGAAAAGAAATAGAAGCCCTAGAAGCAATAAAGTAGGTAACTTGCGATGGATAGTGGAAGTCGTGAACTCGCGACTGTAAATTCTAACCGAAGAAAAAGGTAGAATCATGCACGTCGGAAACCTGAACTTATTCTGCTCTCGAATCGAAACACTCGGCACGAGCGATACGAGAATATCATAAGTACTTATACGATAAAAAATGCCATTTGGAGTACCAGTGGCGGACTAAACCTATTGGGGGCCCCGGGCCGGCAAAACTAAATAAACCTATGAATTAACGTCGAAATATTTAGTATGCTGCCTCGAAAAGGTTAGGTTTTCTTTTGACTATTGATACAGAAATAGGAGATATTTTGTCGACAGCAGAAAAGCTAGATCATCAGACGAATAGAGGATGGTAAAGCGAGATCTAAAATGTTTGCACACCGCATAGTTAAAATTTTTGTTTCGACAATTTTAACACCCATCCTTCATCGAGGTAACGTTTTCTTTCGAAATAAATAGGAATTGCTTTGTCGATTTACGCAGAAAAATTTGAGAAAAAAAGAGAATATGGGATGCGAGCTCGCAAATAGCACCCTACGTTTATAATAATATTTAACTACCATGCGTGGGACACCCATCCAAACTGACTTTCACTTAGGTACTGAAAATATTTTGGTCTTGGGATTTGATTAAAAAGTTTAGTGTTTCTTTGCCCCAGGACCGGGGCCCGCGGGTTTTAGTCTGTAAAAGTCTGACACGCCCTTCCGTTCCGCCCAGAGCGGGAGAAGTTATTTGATGACTTCCCAAAAACAAAAAAAAAAGGTGGATACTCGGAAATGTATGTCCGAGAATCCACCCTAGGCCTAGTTGGATAAACGGAATTTATAGGCTTAAGGTGATTTCTCGGACTTAGGTTTCCGTGGATAAATGGAATAACCCGCCAATTCTCGTACTTCGAAAACGTTCACATTCAAGTCGCAATCTGCCAAAAATGTTGGTAAATTGATTGTATTTTTGACAGATTGCGAAGGAGATGCGAATGCAAACGTTCTTAAAAATTACGGAAATTGTCCCTAAGGTCAATTTATTTTTGTGTCAGTTAAATAGTTTCAACCTTCCTGAAAAATTAATTTCCTTTTTTTTGAGAATTAGCAATTTACGAGATCAACTATACTTTTCATCACTCGTATTACGTCTTTTGATGGAACTGTGACAAGTCACAAACACTAAAAACCTCACCGACCTTGCCAAATATTAGTAGAGTTCTCATAGTCCTTATAGAGCGCTCCGTGTGTGGCCCCTAGCACTAACGCAGTGGTCATGCAGCTACTCTTAGAAACAGCGAAGGCAAGCATCGCAGTGGTGCCCAGCTGGTGCTGGGACTTCGGGCAGTAGGAGCCAAGCATAATAAGGGAACCTTGGGACACTGACATCTCGACCAAAGCGTATTCCAGGGCCTCACGCCACATCTAAAATTTAAAAAAAATTAACTGATTATATTTTTTAAGGATAATTAAACAGCTGTTTATTATGGAAAATGGATGGTCGTAAGGTAGACATTTGCTTGACATTAGAAATTCTTGTCTTTGCTTATCTATCTACTTTTACTTATTACCTACTCTGTACCTGTTCTGTACCCGAAGGGTGCCAAACGGAACCATTTACTAAGCCTTCGCTGTTCGTCCGTCAGTCTGTCTGTCAGCGGGCTGTATCTCATGAACCATAATAGGTAGACAGTTGAAATTTTCACAGATTATGTATTTCTCTTGCCGCTATAACAACAAATAATAAAAATTAAATAAAATTAATAGTAAAAGGGGGTCCCCATACAAGAAACGTGTTTTTTTCGATGTTTTTTACTCGATCCTAATACGGTACGGAACCCTTAGTGCCGGTTCGGTTCGGCCTGTTTTAAAAACATCCAAACATGTATCTTTAATGTCGCTCAAGAAATTGAGCTGTAATACCAAGAGTAGGTAGGTAGGAAGTATTCCGACTAGAGAAGAAATTTTGGTTCAGACCAGTAGTGTTTTTTTTATTGATTCACAAGTTTCGTTTACACTATTCACATATATTGGCTTCCCATAGATGTAATAATAACATGTTTTAGGCTCAATTCACACCGGAAAAGCAGCGGCTGGCAACGGCGTGGCGAGCACTTTCACTGGGAAATAATTTTAAACTTTATCTACATTAATAAAAGACCCAGTATCGCTTGAAAATCTCGAAAAGGTCGCGCGGCCGGACGCGGTGCCGCTCGCGTCTTATCAGTGCTACTGCCCCCGGCTGACCTCGTCGCATCGCAGCCGGCCGCTTCCGGCATCTGCCGTCCCATTGTGAATCGGCCCTAAAATGCAACAACTAACTTGTCTATGATGCACGTGTTTATCTATACTAATATTATAATCTATACTAATATTATAATCTATACTAATATTATAATCTATACTAATATTATAAAGCTGAAGAGTTTGTTTGTTTGTTTGTTTCTTTGAACGCGCTAATCTCAGGAACTACTGGTTGGAATTGAAAAATTCTTTTTGTATTGGATAGTCCATTTATCGAGGAAGGTTATATAACATCACGCTACGACCAATAGGAGCGAAGCATACATGAAAAATGTTGCAAAAACGGGAAAAAATATTTCTATTTGTTCCTTGCAGTATCTTTACCTGTAAACTCTCGAACAGCACGGTCCAATCACAGTTGTTGAACATACGACCCCCGCCCTTCAGCTGTAGCGAGCCGATCGCAACGCTTACCAACACGAAATACGCCAACACGTCTTTGAACATCACCAGCTAAACAAGAACACAATAACTTTAGCTGTATTTCATTTCATTTATTTCAATACAATTTTTTTATTGCATTGTTCATTCATTACGTCGCAATGTAAAAAAATAAAAACTAAAACAATTTAAAATTATGAAAAAAAAAAACATGGATTGATAGGTTTCAAAATCAACAAACACGTAATGCCGGGGCCACACATTGGACATAATTTAAGCCTTGGAGCATTGGCTCCAATGTGTGTTTCGAGATGGACAGGATTTTTAACCAACATCTAAAAGGAGGACACTTTTTTTGTGTGTTTGTGACGCGATTACTCCGCCAATTATGAGTTGATTTTGATGAATCTTTTTTGTTTGGTATGTCAGAGGTGGTCCCATATAAATTTTATCAACTTTGCTTGCGTAGTTTTTGAGTTGGCTTCAATATTACGCAAGTATTTGTCCCACTTAGTCTATATAGACGATGTTTTAAGTTACTCCGTCACTGTTATTTACATAGCAGGTAGTGGTATTCGAATTTGGGTGGGGTAGGTAGGTACCACAACTTACTAAAAAGTGAAAAATAAAAACCGACCGTTGTTTTTTTTTATAAAAAGTTTTTGTTGCTTAAACATTGGATTTGGTTCCAAGCCTGAACCAATGGCCAAGGCCAATGTGTGGCACCGGTCAAACAGCAGGCAAAACAATGTATCATGCATGGCGTAAAAAAACGAGCGCATGCGGGTGGGTGGCGCGTCGAGACGAGTGGTCGCCGCGATCTTTTTAAAAATGGAGGGTAGGTTATTATTTCAACAAATAGGTCGAAGTTTCCAATACTGTCAATATTTATACCGTGGTCCGTGCTAGAAGCATGAAATTTTGCACAACAGTTACTTATAACGAAGATGAGGATTTTTGAAAATTCATCCCTTTATGGAATGAATTAAATAGGGAGATGAAAGTGTATGGAAGCTCGTCATTTTTCCGGTTGGAAATCCCATCGAGGACACGGCTTGTACTTCTAGAATTAGCCATCAGCTGCCAATAATAACAACAATCAAGTACAAATGTACAAAGGCTTACTTTCGAGTAGCTGTATATCCGTTTGATGACGATGAAGTAGATGAGTATCCAGCATATAACGTAGTAAATCGTCAGCTCCCACACAACGTTGCCCAGCCCACCCTCCAGACCATCGCGTTTCAGATCCAACACGAAGTTACTGGAACATAATGCAAAAGTAAAAAAATACTGTACAAAGGCGGACTTAATGCCTAAGGCCAGTCCACCACCAGCGTTTCAACCACGCCCAATGATGGGTTCCGCAGTTGGCATGAATTTATCCCAAGAACAAACTTAACATTGTACTACTGCCGTTTCTTTTCACATATCCAAAACCAACCATCTAACACTTGACTCTAACAAAAATTATGGTTTAAGACATTTATTTCTCAAAAAGAATACAATTCACTTAATATGAGAAATACAAGGTATTCTTAAAACTAAATATAAGAATTACTTATTAAGAAGGTAGGTATTTGTTAATGAATAATTTAACTAGTAGACACAATTAATGCAGTGTTGTGGGTAAAAGGAAAAAGTCGGTGTACTATTACATATCGATTTTTAGAAGCAAGTCAATAGCAATTACACATTAAACTATTTATAATGTACTGTAATGTTTCGGAAATAAAAAGTAGGTATTCTAATTTTCTTTATACTTATCAAATTATAATAAATAATAGTAATTTATGAGGATATAAATTAGATTGGGGTGTAGTGTTACATTTAAAACCTAGAGAAATCTTTTAAGATGTGGTGCTTTATGGTTCGTTTGTATAAAGTAAAGGATTGTATCTCTTTAATGTCATTAGGTAAGTTATTATATAACTCTGCTCCTTCGTATAATATATTTTTCCTTCCGTAATCAGTTCGTGGTGGTCTTAAGCAAATGTTGTTTTTTCGCCTGGTACTACGTTTTTGTGTTTGCCCTTTTTTTGTAAATGTTATTTTTGAGTGTATATTTCTATTTAATAGCTTATGTACTAGTATGCATGTGTTATATTTATATATCTGTGATAGTGTCATCAATTTAGTTTCTTTATAATTTTTTTCTGTCGGAGTTAGGTAGTGGTAATGGAATAACAGTTTTATTATTTTGTTTTGACATGTTTCAATTTGTTTTAAATGTGTTTTAGCTGCCGTGCCCCACACTTCTATTAGGTATTCTAGGTGAGGTTTTATCATAGAGTTGTAAATGATATACCTAACAGATGTCGGCAGGCAGCGGACGATTCCTCGAAGCGCGCCCATCACAGAGGATAGTTTAGATCTTAATTTATCTAGATGTGTCTGCCACGTCAGATGTTTGTCTAGATGGAGACCAAGATACTTCTCTGAAGAAACTTGGGTTATAGGTTCGTTATTTACGTATAGATTTGAGTTGTTTTCGACTTTTTTGTTCCTAGCACTAAAAACAATATAGTTTGTTTTAGAGGTATTAACAGTAAGCAAATTGTCTTGAAACCATCTAGAGAGAGTGTCTAAATCTTGTTGCGCCTGCTCGATGACCTTTTCGATATTGTTTCCAAATAAAAATATGCTTGTGTCATCAGCATAAAGTATTATGTCACCTGCCAGATTTAGGTTATGTATGTCATTCACGTATAATATGAACAGCAGGGGACCAAGAATCGATCCCTGGGGTACGCCGTAGGTTAAAGTTTCGCAGTTACTTTGCATATCACCAATCCGAACAACTTGTTGTCTATTAGAGAGATAAGACCGGAATATGTCGTGGGCAGTATCCCTGATGCCGATTTCATGCAATTTTTGGAGAAGGAGACTGTGGCTAATTGTATCAAATGCCTTTTTCAGGTCAATAAATATACCGCATGCTGCAAATTTTTCATCGATATTGTTTTTTAGATTTGTCACAAGGTCAAGTGTTGCAGTTAGAGTGTTGGATTTTGCGCGGAAACCATATTGTTTTTTAGAAAAGAAGTTTGTAGTTTTGAGGTAATCATCTAGGCGTTTATATATAATTTTTTCGAATATTTTAGATATTATTGGGAGGACAGAGATAGGGCGATAATTACCTGGGTCAGTCTTTTTCCCTGACTTAAAGATAGGACTAACTTTCGCAATTTTCAAAGAATCCGGGAAGAGGCCTTTTTGTAAACAGTAGTTAATACTCATCGTGAGTTTAGTTAATATTAGATTTTTTATACTTTTTATGGTTTTGCAACTAATCCCATCTAAGCCCGCACTAGTGTTTGAATTGAGATTGTCTATGATTTTACTGACTTCTGCTTCAGTAGTTGGTGCTAAGTTTAGTAGTTCACTTGTACTAGATGCTGTTGTATGTGTTGTTGGCGTAGTATGTGTTTGTTCCCTAGGCCTTGCAATTTTATTAGCTAAAACAGATCCTATAGTAGCAAAAAAGGTGTTAAAATAATTACATATTTCTTTACTGTCTGTGATTTGACCGGTTGGTGTATCTAGCTTTGAAGGAGCGGAGCATGATTTAGACTTACTTCCAGCTAAGTTCCCGATCAGCTTCCACATCTTTAAAGGTTTTCTTTCACAGTTTTTGAACATTTTGTAGTAGTAACAACTTTTAGTATTCTGAATTTGCTCCAACACGCTGTTTCGTAGGGTTATGAAATTGTTTCTTATTAAGTCGTCATTGGGATTATCCTTATAAGCAGACCACAGCTGATTCCTTTTAGTTAGCATTCCAATTATTTCTTTATTGATCCAGTCTGATTTTAACGTATTTTGAATTTTGACTTTCGGTATTTTATTTTTATCAACTGCTTCCTTTATTGCGTGTTCTAAGCTTTTGTCAACTTTTGTAGTCACTCTCGGAGACATTCACAATTTTACTTTCTACTGTTTGGTAAAGCGCTGTGTAATCTAAAGCATGGTACTTTACTTTCTTTTTCATTACAGGTGCATATTTGTCAACTTCGAGATAGATTTGCTTGTGATCCGACATTGGAGACTCCACAATAGTTACATGAAATTTATGATTTTTGAGGTTGGATGAGACATGATCAAGGATCGATTTTTTTGTAGCAGTATCACGGGTACTAAATTTTTCGTCAGTGTTGTTTAGGATTAGGTGTCCATTTTCTAACAGCATTTTTGTATAATTATTAATCGGTCGGCTCGGAACAAGCAGATCGTAGTTGAAATCACCGAACACTAAAGCTCTTTTCCTCCTCGTCAACTGCTGTGAATATTCCTCCAAAAAATTATTATTGCTTGATTTTGGTGTTTTATATACAGCGCCTATATCCATTGAGTACTTATCTAAATGAACCCATAAGTAGTGATTGTCCTCTTTACAAAGATCCTCAATGTAATTGTGCTTTAAGCAGTCATGAACAAATATGGATACTCCACCGCCTCTTGCATTTTCCCTAATATTATAATAATGCGAGTAGTTTGGCAGTTTTAAAGTCTTAGCTTCAGATTCGGACTTGATCCAAGTTTCCGATAGTATAATCACATGCACAGGACTGGTTATGTTGTGTTGTATAATGCAGTTTAACTCATCTAGCTTTCCTGGCTTCACTATAATACGTGCGTTAGCGTAAAGAAATTTTAGGGATTTTGTGTTTTTTATTAAGTTGTTGTAAGAGTTGGTTACTTCGTATGTAGTGTTTGGAGTTGCATCATCTGAATCTTGTATCGCTAGTTTTTTGGCTGAGTTTTCGTAATTGTAGGTGTTCCTTTGACATATTTTATTGTTATATCCGTTTCGCCTCCATCTACTCGCCGTTTCAGTTCGTCTCTTAAATTTTGCCGATATTTTTGTTGGTAGGGGGTCTCATCAGAGTAGATCTTGATATTTTCATATTGTATATTCGATTTATGACGTAGAATGGATTTCTCTGGTTCAGATGTCGAGAATATGACCTTTATAGGTCTTGATGCATCAGGATTATATTTTCCTAGTCGAATGGTTTTTGTTGGTTCCGTGCAGTCCGAAACAGCAATTTTTATTACCTTCATTACTTCCTGGCTGTCATAAATTTGTCTCTCTTCAGAGTTTAAGGATCTTACTTCTTTTATCCCTCGTATGATAACATTTTTCTCCCTTTGAGATCGATCATAGGTCTCCGATATAATGTTTTCGTAATTAAGCAGAGATGTGGTATTCACCGAAGCGGACCCAGATTTTAGTGAAGCTATTTTATTTTCAATAGTGTCCACTTTTTCCTCAATGTTAGCTCGGAAGCTTGAGATATTAGCTAACTCCGATTTTATTTTGACCTGTTCGGAGGACAGGAGATCGGTTGTTAGCTTAATCTGACTTATTTCTTCCTTTATAGCCGAAACATCTTGGGATATTTTGTTAAGATTTTCAGCCTGTGTTTTACCCATATCCTTTATAAGCGATTCCATTTTTTCTTGGAATCTTTCGAATTGTGCACCAAAGTCGTCATGTGGTTGTTTCCTCTTGCTACGATAGGTTACCTGGTTGATGGAGTCAGATAAAGCAATTTTACGCAAATCTGGTTGCGATCCACCAGCCGTTTCAGATCTCCCAATACCACTTGCTATTGCTATGGGATCTCTATTGCCTTCGCTAAACGTATTAGGCGACTGTGGTGGCGATCTAGCGACATTCATCGTGTGTTATTGTTTTTTTTATAGATATGCAAAGATATTTACTTGGGATGTTCGGAGCGTGCCCGCGCAGCACCACGACGAGAGCGAGATGAATATTCGTAGCCCGTCTCTTTTCACCGGTAGGGGTCCGAGGGGAGAAAACTTGGCACAAACCGCTCGCTTGGATTTTGATGAGAAGCAACAACGACAGAAGTTTCGCAAATGAGTTAATGCTAATTGCGCTCTTGGTTGTATTGCACTTAGTTTCAGTTTTATTTGGAGATTATTATTTATTTAATTAAAATATTGTCGACACGTCCGTACCGTTCGCTTCCATAATTCTCTCACCTCAAATTAGCACTTTAAAGATTAATAATTCACAAACGAATCCCTAAATCCAAAAATGGTTTCCACGAACCCAATATTTTTGAACGACCTTTCCAACGACACTCCACGCCATGGGATAGACGAGAAAAAAAAAACATCCCCAACTTACGAGTTTTAGAAAAATAAATTTTTGGGTACCTCCTACCAAAAAAACATTATTTTTTTATGATTTTATTTTACCTAACCTATTTATACCCAAATCAAATGACAGCTTTCAAGTACTAAGAGTCTCTAAGCTAAGCCGCGGGCAGACAAACAGACAGACGGATATGGCGAAACTATAAGTTTCCTTGTTGACTACGGAACCCTAAAAAAGAGGCAAAAGTTAGTGCTATAATATTGTTACTAACAAAAAGAACGATTGCGGCGGTGTCTCACTCCCGAAAGGCAGGGGTCGATGTCTGGCTGCACAGGGCGGGCTGGCTGCCGCCGCACAGTGTAGCCACGGCAGGAACGTGTGCACGGAGTGCACCGTCATCGCCAGGCACCACGCGCCGACCGCGCCCGCCACTAGTGCACTGAACACGCTTGTTGATAGCATCGCGAAACCTATGCCTGAGAAGATTTAAGGTACAATGATAATGTGAGATAAGTACTGGAATTTGTAGGTACTAAGATCTTATCCAAGATGCCACAAGTACCTGGACTGCCGCGCATCTAGGTTACTGAAATGCGCGCAATATAATGAAATGTACTAGTCCTTGCCCCTGGTACCTATCCCAGTAAATCAGTTGTCTGTACGCACTAGTACTAGCGAATACAGCCTTTTCAGACAAGGTTCAAGACCTAAACACGCTAAAACGTTGGCAAAGTGGGGAAAATGACTTTTGCAGACAAAATGAGATAACTTATAGGTATACTTCGAGGAGCTTCAAAAACTTAGCAGTAGGTGGCAGCTAATCAATTTCGAAATCCTAATTTAACTATCCCATCTAATATTATAAACGCGAAAGTGAGTTTGCTTGTAACGTTTTCACGCTAAAACGCTAAACGGATTTGAATGAAATTTGGGACACAGGTAAACCAGGACCTGGAATAGGATATAGGATACTTTTTATCCCGATATTCCCACGGGATCGAGACTTACGCGGGTAAAACCGCTGGGCAATGCTAGTAAGTTATAAAAACTAACTTGTTCTCTCTACATACCTCTCGCCATAGGTGACAAATCCCAGCATTTGAGCACACTCTTCTTAGTGACCACTCCTAAAGCGAGCTCCAGATAAAACAGCGGATATCCGATCACTATGCTGAACACATTGTACAGAAACAGGAAGGGCAGTAGCTTCCGGAAGTCGTAGAGGTAGGGGTGCCACCATACTTGGAAGATTCCGATGCAGGAAGATGCCACTAGCTGGCAATAACTTATGTTGTTCGTCCATCGGTCGTGTACCTGGGGAAGTAGGGATAAATGGAAAGTAAGGCCAGTCGTTGGTCATTTGGAATATGGTGTCTACATTTAAACACCCAAACAAAGATAAAAGAACATTATTTTGCGTTGGTGGTAAAATGTTTCTCAATCAAAGTGTATGTTGCCAGCAACACGTTGCTTAAACAATGTTGTGCAACTTTTGTGTCCCATGCCAAAGGCTCATTTTAATTTTGGTAGTAGAAAGCCTCGACTGTGGCCAGCCTTGAGCTGAACGCTCGACCCGTAGGACCTACTCTTAGTAACACAAACCCTCCTTGTGTGCCATTCCTGATTTGCGCCAATATTTCCGACGAGTCATCATGTGGGTGTACTATAGGTACACCTCTGCCCAACCCTTCGGGGTATACAGGTGTGATGTTTTTATCAACGGATGCTGTCCATGGTTATCTATCCTTCTCTCATCGCAGATATTTGTACATACGACCAGTCAGTAACAGGAAAGTAGTGAAATCATGCTTTACCAGTGGACTTTCAGTAGATGCAGTGTCGATAGACTCGGTCAAAGTTTTATTGCGAGTACTCTGAAATAAACAGGTATAAAAATTATTGTTCATCAATCATTTCCGATTTACAAATACGTATTTAGATATATACTGACCACGCTTTCACTCATTTTCAAAAGGAAATTATATCTAAATAATTAATATTTTTCGAAAATGTTTCTGATGTAATGGATATAAACATGTGTCAAAATATACATCAAGCATCAAGTCATTGACAGTGACTGAAAGAGACTTTTTTGTAGTAATCAAAGAGTATGCATTTATGAAGAAATCCGTGGAGGTTTACAAAAAATTATCTGCATCATGCATTTTATTAGAAACATCCAAAATTATAGACCACGCCCATCAGAGTTGCCTTTCAATCTAAACAGGTTAAGGCTCAATTCACATTGAAATGGCAGCGGCCGGCAGCGACACGGCGAGCAGGCGGAGGCCAGTTAAAACTTCTCACCGCGTCGCTGATCGCTGTCATTTCAGTGTGAATTGAGCCTAGTAGTACGAAGGGTTTGAATCAATAAAAGATCAAAATTGTTAATATAACAAATTCTATAATTCATTTAAGTCTATAATATCTAGCTATACATAGTGGATTCGTGGTAGCTAAATAAATTAAATTATCGCACCAAATTACGCTATTATTTGGTTAACAAAGTGATTAAACCTTGAACATAGCCGAACTTGACGAAATAATCACATTTTTACGTGAAATTTAACAACAAAACGCAATCAATAATAAAAATAAACATCGTTTTGTACACAATGTGTGATACAGGGTTCTTTTTTCAGTGACCAGACAAAAGTTTTTTTCTAGAACCAAATGTAATCAAAAGTAGATTTGTTGTGTATGTAAACATTTACATAAATAATCTTTAGGCTAGTGATTGAAAATGTACATTGTGTACTCTGGATTTCAATCTCCAAGTAACTAAACAAACATTTTTCTAAGCAAATTATATTATCGCTAGTAATTTAATCAATTCATTGATACATGTGTATACCAAAATAATACATTAAATATTGATTACAATGCAGTGAAATCTTTAAACAATATTGGCGGATGACAGCGAAACCAGCGCGGACAGAGTATTCAAATAGAGTAAAATGTGCATATTAAGATTTATCCATCATAGACGAATATAAATAAAATAGACACTATCATGAATAAAGTATTCAATAAATAATATACAGACTGGTAATTAAGGGCAGTGCAATAAGGACAGATACTAGCTTCTCAAATTACCACCCTGTATAATAAACACGTTATTTTTGCACTGCATGGCAATCAGCAAGATTATGGGATAAAGAATGGAAATGTGAACTTAGGTTAAATCTTACGACTTCAAACATGACAATCGAATAAAACAACGCATTGGATACACTAAACGCTCAATTTATGGTTTGATGTTACTAAAATATTGCGAGTCCAAACATTTCAAGTCACAAAGTTTTAGTAACTAAAGTCTCACACTTTACTATGTTATGTTCTTTATACGATTATGCATGACACATGACAAATGTTTTAGAGCTGTGTCATTACATTACATACAAGTATCGAATCGTTTAAGATCGAATTATTTGCGATATCAATTTTACGAAGTTAGTAAAATTGTATCATAAAAATCATCACAAAATGAGCAGGGTAAACATTGGAGTGGAAAACAGATCCTAAGTTAGACAATTCAAATCATAATTAGAAAAACAAAATACACTACCCACTTTTCATACAAAAGAGATGCCTATAATCGATTTATTCGATACGAATAACATACCATTATGTTGTATGCGAATGATAAGGCGATTATTCGCTAAAATAAGGCAAACTTCGATTATAATTCAATTATAAGAAGTGTGTGATAATGCATTAAGTATTATTTATGTTGTTACATATACAATAATGTGTAATCAATGTCAATTTCGTCACGTACACACGGCTACACATCAAGCTATACATTTCTAGTATAAGCTGACCTTGCATTGTACGAAATCCTATACAATGCGAGACCAGTATAAACTGGAAATGTATAGCTTGATGTGTAGCCGTGTGTACAATACAATTCGGTATTTTACGCTAGAGAAAAAATATATTTCTGGTATTTTACCTATTCAAAATCAGTACATTCCCGATCTTAGTCTTTTTTTATAAATTATGTACCTCAAGGGATATTTCGTCAATCATATTGTCAAACATCAACAAATAATAGGAACGTTCCTTTCAGTTATTTTACCACTGATTTTGGATAACTCTCAAAATCACAGTGACCTTTATTCTCATTGGCGTAAAGTTGCAATTGGGTTACTGCCACTGACAAGTCTATCAAAATCACATGGATCTTTATTTCCATTACAATAAGGTTGTCGTTGGGTGCTGCTGTTCGAGGTCAAATAAATGTGAAAGGGCTGTGTATATAAGGTGTATATTTTCATACATGAAATCTCTTAAGGGGTCATTGTACTAATCATTATGAACAACTTTCACTATGGGACCAACGCGAAAATCGCGAAAAAAAAATCAGCTTTTCCCTACATTTTGACGAGCTATGCGAACATAAATGCAGGGAACAGCTGATTTTTCCCTTTATGAGATTTCGTGTATAAAAAGATACACCTTATATAATATATTATATTGTCCTGTCATTTCCGGGAAAAAAACATGACAATTCACTTCAGTGGTATTAGTGTATTTCACGAATGCGCGTCAACCACTGCAATTTGAACTTTATGTCAATGTCAAAAGTCACCATAAACGCGTTGGTGATTTGCAACGACTACATCTATGTTTCAGATTTGCTAATGTTGCAAAATAACAAGACAGTTGCATCAGCTACTCGGAATCCGAACTTAACGTAAAAGTTGTTTTGACTTTGAAATGCACTTACACGTTACCGTAAAAATGTGTTGAATTTCACACCGTGATATCGCGGGCTGTTTTTAGGAGAGAATACACTCGTTATAATAAAATACTTATGTGCTAGCTACAACTTTCCAATCAATCACATTAGCCTATTGCAGTTCACTGCAAGAAATAGGCCTCGCTCAAGTTACATCACATCATCCAATCCTCTGCCTTCAACAGTCTGTTCTGTCACCTTTCCAGCCCTTTGGTCCATTTTTTTTTCTACATACCTAATTAAATTTTCGATCCGTTGCTACAGATGATACAAGAACAAAATTATTTTTACAACACGAATATTCTTCCCTAAAAGATCTCTTACACTCCACTTCTAATCGACTGCTGTGGTGGTATTATGAAGTATTAATGCCATCATTATTCCGCTGCGAAAACGGGATGGTGCTAGCGGCCTTGTCTAGCTCCGTCTCTCTTTCACACTGGAAAAATGATGGCATTAATACTTCATAATACGGCACCAGATGAACCGTGTAATTCTATTATTTTAAAGCTAATCTCTTTATGGGGGTGTCAAACTTCACGCAATCAAGTGACCGAAGAATAAAATCATAGCTGAATGAAAATTTATCTTCAACTTCTTCCGTTACGTTTAGGACACACAATCGAGTATGAAGTAGTAAAAAAACATTTTGCAGTTTTTATACTTATACATAATTTACTAAGCAATGGTGAACTACGATGGACGACCAAACAAACATTTTTCCAAGTCCCACCATTTTTTTCTACCATTCATATCAACATTGAGATATTGAGCAATTCGATATTATTGCCTAATTAATACTTTACTGTAATTTACTGCCTCATACACAAGAGAGATTAAAAATGAAGCAGAGAACAGTGCAAAGGTCTGTTTTTCTTAGCTGTCGTAGGTTATTACTCCAAAAACTTCAGAAATTAAAAGGAACTTGAATTGCACTTCAGAAGGCATGAACCAATCGTTTACATCAATTTTCATCTGCATCAGAGTAATTAGTGACGACGTGAAACTAATTAGTCGGTCACAGATAAGGATTATACGGAGATTCTATAAGCGTTAATTAGTCCGCGCTTTAACTTAGACATGTTGCCATCTCTGTCTTGCACTTCCATGTACAGGAATAACGCTTAGCCAAAGAGCGTGATAAATAATGTTTGTACAGGGTAAAATGAAATTAGTTAGCGAAACTCCGCAGTGATGGGTATTAAATTACTTCACTACCAGCGGTAGTTGACGCTAAAAAAACATCAAATCTTTTTTATATGTAACATCTTTCTTCTCGCTCTCGCTTTCCTGCAAATCTTTCCTCTAGCTGTCCTGCAATCTGTGGGAGTGATTTCGACCAATGAGCGCGCGCGGTGCTAGTTGGCTGTCAGATGGTACCGAGACCCCACCCGTTTTCGGACCACTTGCGTTTAAACCCCGATTTCTCGCTATTTTACTATGAACCCCATATAAAACTGTCACTGTTACGTAATCTGTTTAATATTTCCTATTGGTTCTTATAAGAATTTAGTTTACACTTAAAACAAATTTTGTTATTTCCACCCATTTTTTCATTCAAGAACAAAAATATCTAAAATTCTTTACATTATAAAATCATTTATCTAAGAAGTTTATTAAGCTTGTTGCTTATTACGAAGGTGAGATGTCAGATGTTACATATCTTATGCAATTACTCTAAGGCTCGCTTGTTTTTTTTTATCTTGTTTACATGTCAATACTCATAACGTGTGGAGTTTCGCTAACTATTTTAATTTGACCTTAGACAGCCAAAGAAAAAGTATACCTGAGTAGATTATTAAAATTAAATACATGACAGTGTAAGTGCATTTCGTTGGTCGTGAGTCGTCTCTCCACATCCTCAGATGCTGAACAGGTCGCCAGCAGACGGCAACGGCGCGAGTCCGCCCGTCACATCCGGTAAACGGGACACGTCCGGTAAGTTCTCTATGTGGGACTTCACTTCCGCTTTCACCGCGTAAATCTTTTGCAATTTTATGTTGTATTCCTGGAATGGGAAAAAGGGTTTGTTTATAAATGGGTTTGTGTGTTGGTCTTTTAATATTTCAATGAAAACATTGCCTAATTATTGCAGTGATTCCTGACAAAGAATACGTTTTGTCCGACTCGTCTGTGGAGTTTTGCAAGCTAATTTAATAATGGTTACTAAACGCCATACCATTTTTTTGTTGCAAAATTTCTGAAAATAATAAGTTTTCAAAAGTAGTAGAAAGCATTAACAGAAATTAAGATTTTTTTTATTTTATTATTTATGTACACACAGTAAAATACATAGAGATAAAACATAATTATAATATGAGTAGGAGTATGAGTATGAGTTTTATTGAATTTTTTTGAGAATGTTTTATACATGACTGCAAATTAACGCGGCTGCCATGTAGTTGCGTTACCTCTAGTCTAGTCTCTGCTTGTTTAGCCAGGTCTCGCTGCGCCTGCGCGAAGTCCCGCAGCATGGCGGCTACTTTGCGCCTCTTCTCCAACTCCTCACTCAGCCTCAGGTTGTACTCCGCCAGCAGGTCCACTGCAGAGTTCACCACAGCACTCAGACTTAGCGCAGACTCTTTATCTAGAAAAAGAAGGTTCCATTACCTACTTGAAAAGAGTACTAGATATTTAAAAGCTACATAAAGGTGTAAAGTGTATTAAAATCCTTGTTTCCAATTGACTTTGATTTTAGAATGACTGGTATAGATAGTGCCATCCACGAAGACGCGCCTCACTCCGCTCCGCTCCGTACTTGTACAGCTTACAGTACAGTAACCGCGGAGTGGGGCGCGTGATCGTAAATGGCACTGGCTGTACTCATAGTTGAAAGTGTCGTACAAAATTAAGTTTTGTAGTGGAAACATAAATTGTGAACGCAGGGCAATCATTAAATACAATATGAATAAGGTGTTTAGGTTACATTTACTTTGTGAAATTAGTTTTTCTTATAAAACTTTGTGTAATTAAGAATGAATTAGTTTTCTGCATTGACTGTGTTTCCATACAAGCTATCTGTATTACACAGTGGTGAGTCTATTATGACCACAATATTCACTTTCATATAAAATAATAATTTGTTGAAGCAGAGTTTGGAACATTCTCCGAAAATCATGTAATGAAAATTCACAAGAAGTTAAACAATGACAAATCTTTTCACAAACTTAATTTGTTAGAAAGATCAGTTAATTTGTAAGTTATTAACCAATTTGGGCATATCAGTGAATAAGTGAAATACACAGGGCATATCATCAATATTCTTTATTAAAAGTCATAAATAATTTTACAATAATGTTTATCTACTAGAATTACATAAAAACAATTTCTGGGAAATATTTGAATTAACACAATCAATACTTAACTTATTCTTCGGTCAGTTTCTATTATAACACAGTCAATGCTTACAATTAATCTGATAAAAAATTAAATATCTTAAAGACACTCCAGAAACTAAAATAATCAAGCAACATAATTTCAATAACACAAACTATGAAAAACCAAAATTGAGTTACAAACAGAATGTCGACATTTACGTCGTCAATAAGAGAAATTAAACAAAAGCACAAAAAAATATTACAATTTATTTTCGTTTTCCACAGTTTTATTTCGATATCTCGAGAATATGGACGAGCGCGTCACCCCTTTTCACACGTATAAACTGTCGGCTAGCTGACGCCGGATGCCCTGCAGCAAATGTATTGCTAATCCAAGCTTGCATATTTTTCTATACTCTCAGCCACGCAGGCACGACTACGGCACGACTTCGGCACGCCACCAGCCCGGCGCCGGCTACCCGACAGCCAAAGCGTATGAAAAGAAGCTCAGTCTTGTTACAAGATTAATTACAAAGTTGATGCGGTGATAGGGTGTCGTTTTACCTTCTAACTTAGACAATAATTGCACTTCGGACACTTCCGGCGGGAGCGACGCGATCCTCTCCCGTACTGCCTCGTCGCTCGACGCACTGGCCTCTAATTCTAGCAGTGACTGCAAATAAAAATGACCTTGTTAATACTTCGTTTCCTGATAGCCATAAATTAAGCACTCCTATTTGTTATTAAAATTATTCGATTTTCAAATAAATTACTGTTAATTTAATTTAAATGCTATTAATGCCATAAAATTATTTCCCAATGAAGTTTATGGATGTTTAATCTTGTTAAAATACCAACTAGCGGCTCTGAACTTCTGTTACTATTTAAGCTAAGTAATTGAATTCTTTTAGAATTGGTTAGCAAAGTATACATTAGGCCCCACTTAGATACATGACTAAGCCCTCGTTCGCTACTTTAACGCGACGTTGTTATATACCGCGCACTGGTTTTCAACGCTCGGTTTATCGTCCAATAGTGCGCTTTTTCGACTCACTAGTTATGTGCTCTGTTGGATTGAGAATCCAATAGAGCGCATACCTAGTGCGCTTAGCTGGACGCCGAGAGTACAAAATCCAGTGGGCGGTAAAAAAAATCCTTCAGCATTTTGAGAGCAGTAGTGATGAAATCAAATACACAAAGTAAAGTGCCTGTCTGGGTTCGAACTCACGACCTACACCTCGTAAGTAGGGGCTGATACTACTGCGTCACCAGCACCACTGCTCTGTGTCTCACTGCTATTATATTTGCTATGGACTATAAATAAGTATCTGCATATTGTTTCTCCTCCGCTATGAAGTACATCGAAAGATTCACCATGAGATAAAAAACCTGGACCACAGATAATATATCTTTCTTTGGTTAAGGATTTTTACATACATATATATATACTCACGTCTTCTTAACATAGGGTTAGGCAGAAACTACAGAACGCCACCTGCTACGATCCTTACATAAGGTTGAGGTTTTTTATTGCCGTTTTATATTACCTTAATGAGTTCTTCAGGCTCAGGCGGGTCCCCGGGCGGCGTCTTGGGACTAAGCGTGGTGTGCGTCTCCAGATGTCCGTCCACCTCCTTGGTCTCGCTGCGGCGGCGCTCCTGTTTCGCGCGAGCCTCGATCTTCGCCTTCTTCTCTGGCTCTTTGCTCACCACCTCCACATCAGCTGACTTGCGTTTCTTGCTCACTTTCTTTGGAGGAATAGCGTCGTTTGGATCCACTGGAATGTGAAGCAAATTGTGAATTAGAACCTCCTAACATTGGTATTTTTTTATTGTAAGCTTTTACTGAAAATAATTATGTACACATTAACATTGACTAATTTGCCAGTATAACACCTAACTCCAAATCATGGGGTCTATTCCCAAAACATTACAAGAAAAACTAGTACCAAAAATATTTTAAATTATAGCTCGTCCACTTATTCAGTGAAATACAATTTGCCATGTTGATAAAATATTACTAGTTTAGCACCATAATGTTTAATAATCTGCAATAAAAAACAATAAGTGTTATGAAACATAACGGTTATTGTAAAGAAATTAAACACAACTGAAACATAAAAATGATTTTTAGATAAGCTTCCAGGCTAGGTAACGAAAGGTGGTGCAGTGTCTCAGGTTTATGGTCACACAGATTTTAAATTGCAAATTAAAATAATTAAGGTGGATATAAGGACTCTTTTTCCCCCATATGAGTCTAGGGATAAAAGATAACACTGAAAAAGGATTACCAACCAGCTAATAAACTTTATGTTTTAAAAGTTGTAATGTCCCTTTTTAAAAACTTTTTTTAGTGTTTGCATTATTACAAGATGAGCATCAACCGCACCCGCCTGCAAGTCATGCCTTTGCTTAATTTGGTTTTTGCGGTCTAGTCTACTTCACCAATCTTCCATCTTCTTTCTTTCTTCTTCTTTTTCATCTTTCATTTGACTTGGATAGCATCTTTATTTCAAAGTTTACGATGAGATTTACAAATAAACTCACCAGCCTCCTTGAAGTCTTGTATCTTCTGCGAGTCGTACACCCCCCTCTCCTCCCAGATGGTGAGTATTCTGTGCAGCGAGTGTTTAGTCTTAGTGTTTATTCCAGTCTTGGCCATGTGCTTGAAGGATTCCATCAGCACTTCTCCAAATTCCTTCCCGTACTCTGGACCTTTCTTTTTACTGTTTTGTATTACGTCATTAGCAAGGTACATGAATGTTAGCTGCTTGCTGTCTTTGGCTGTAAAGAAAAAACTCCATAAAGAATAGACAACAAAATAATAAGAGTTTGGACCCTACCCAGCAGTCCCGGCACCAGCAGACCACAATTTTTGTATATTTTTAAATGTTTCAATATTCAATGAATAAATTAAATAGATACAGAATAATAATATAATATACATATTTTATATATAGTTTAGAAAATCATAAAAATAACTTTTTAAATTATTTAAGAAAGATGTGATAAATCAAACAATGATAACAGTGGCTAGTCTTGTTATCCAGCTGCACCATTACCTTATGGGAAATAAAACTGAATAATGTGGAAAAATATATAAAAATGAGCTAGTTTTATTTTAAATTACAGGAGTAAAATTATTATATGTATTTTAGTGTTGTTCGTAGTTTCTTTAGTGTTCCACTTGGACTCACAGGTGCAGAATATTCACAAGTCGTTGTCTAAATATTGGCTGTAAAAATACCAATAAAACAGAATATCTAGCAGCATTCAGCAGCATTTCTTCACTGATCAACATATTTAGGATGAAGATCAATTTTAGTGACTTGTCAAGAATTAACAACCACAAATAAGTAAATGTTTGTGTGCAGCATTACACTTCGAAAACTTCCAATTTTATTTAGTAATTTGCATCAAGATAGTAACTCTGTATTATTGTAAACTCAAATGCGAAATGTACATTTTGTTATCAGTGTAATGCCCAGTGATAGGTGGGGGTATGTATTTTGTTACTTGTTGTAGGTATGGTCAACGTATATTGATTTACGTCATTTAAAAATTAAATGCAGAGTGTAGCACCCCAAACAGCATTCAAACGACTAGATTATTCTACTGTCGCAAAACAAACAAAAGTGAGACATTTTGTCGATGAAATAATATCCGCAGAAACCATTGTAGAAACAGAAGCATTTCTCCTCTTTCAAGAACTGTACGTTCAGTAAATGATGACCGTTGATTAATACATTAAACTGCACATAAAATAGAGTAAAATAATATTGTAGGTTACCTTTTAGAATTTCTTTGAACCAGGTTTTTACAACTACGGCATGGTGTTTTCTGTGATGGATCAGCCACAAGGAAAGTGTTTGAATGCTTTGCTGACTCGAATTCAATTCTTGGAGCTTACGAACTAACGCATTTTCCGTGAAACCAGCCATGGTTTAGGAGAATACTAAATAAACGCCACGGACCACAACACCACACTTTATTTGACGTTTACTAACGCCATATTGATTTGAGAAAAAAACCGCTTGTCTTTGACTGCGTTCCATTTCAAGTCCTTTATTCGAGTCAAAGAGTAGAATAAGTATTAATTCGAATGATTGATTTATATTGAATACTTATTGGTTCTTTGTTTATTCATATTTGAATTTGAATTAATAGGTAATTTTTTCGATGATTATTGTTGAAAACCATATGATTATCATGTTATCAAATTATCATTCATCATCCGCCGCCAAAAACCTTTCAAAATTATACCCGCACGCTGTTATTTATTAGGGATATTACCGTAGAAAAAAAGTAGCTTCCAACAAAGCTAAAATTATAAAAACAAGAAAAGATATTATCTGTCAAGTACTTACCTGTATATTTACCCGACTGCCCCAGAAGGAGGGTCATGTTTTTCGAGAGTATGTATGTATTTTGGTTTCTTTAACTAAAATAATTATTATGATTGAACTTAGAATAATGATAAAATCAATAGACAAATTATGTTTTCTTGGAATGATTTAACTGAAAAAGTGCCTTGTAATACCCCTTGCTTTAATACTAACCCAAGCTCTGGTAATGCTTACTCTTAATTCTAATTAAATCTGCCTTGAATGCAGAAAGTAGGTACATACATATATGATGAGAATGCAATACCTAGATAATTTTAGCTAATTATAGGAGAGTGGGGAACTAACTACTTATATGGGTACCTATCTGACCTAAAGCCCAATAGCTCTAAGTTATATATCAATTTATAGAGTTGTATTAGGGGAACCTTTGCTACTAACTTTTGCCAATTGTTAGTCAGTTGTAAAAAAAGTTTAAGAATTTTCTTGGCATCAAAGCCATACGGTATACACCAATGGAAAGAGCTTTTCAAGGAAAACCTTTGCTAGTAACACGACTTTTGCCAATTGTTAGTCAGTTCGGAGTTAATGACCTAGAGGTGACAATTTGGCTACCGAAATTTAGGAATTTTCTTGGCCCAATAGCCGTAGGATATACACCAATGGAAATAGCTTTTCGAGGAGAATCTTCCTACTTACACGACTTTTGCCAATTTATAGTTAGTTTGGAGTAAATGCCTAAATAAGTGTGACTAGTTAGTTGGGCACCGAAATACCAATCAAATATAATAATATCGATGAATAATGCTTATTATGGAGAACATTATTTTATTACTATGATGACTTGTGTCAATTGTTAGTCCGTTCGGAATTACATTACAAACCTGGACTGGCCCAAAGCCGGCGCCAGACACAGTCACATATTTGAACACTTGTTTAAACTTTGATCAAATACCCAAACACCCATGCCGAACATGTGTTCAAACAAGTATTCAAATGTGTTTGGCTGTGTCTGGCGCCGGTTTAAGGAGAAGAGTAAGCGATGTGAGGTTAGTGTACAATTTGTTGGGGTCTCGAAATTGTTAGAACACCGCTCTCCTCTACTTGTTTTTGCTTCCTACCTCGTTGGTCTGTCTTTTCATCGTACGTAAGTCATGAGTGCCCTGGACGTATGACCCCCAAGTCGGGCATAGCGTCTTACCGTAAGGTATTTCTCAGTAGCCGCCCGAGTTCTGGGTCCTTCTACGATTAATGAAAATAGGCTTGCCCCTATTACCTACATGAGACTTAGAAACAAAACTGGCAAAATAACACTATTACCTAGGTCCTAGTAGGTAGGTTGGAAGAATTCACCTCTGCTTACCCCTTCAGAAACCTACCATTTAACTACTTATTTAATGACATTCATCAGGCTATCCATATGCATGTGCATTTGTAGTCAAGAATTTTAAATAAGCAGGTCTATATGCAGATAAACGGGTAACAGAGATGAGCATTGATCCTATCATATTTTTTATGACATGACAACAATTTAAATAATTCGATTATGAATAAGTCTATCATATGTAAAGTCCTGCTCCCTACTGCTTTGGCACTTATTTTACGAGCAAATATCTATTTCTTACTCGCATCAAATATGTGTCAAAAATGTATAAACGCAAAAGCTTTCTGCTCGCGCGCTCCAATTTCTACAAGCTCTAGCGCGTCTATCTACCGCAAATACCTAAACGTTGGTAATCACTTGTTTATCGATAGCAGACAGCGGGCGGTCCCGTGCCATCGACCGGTCTGTCGCGTCGCTCTACGCTGGACATGCGTTCTTCTTTCCCTATACACCTGCGCCGGCGCAGCCTCCACTCAGTTTAGTTTCCAAAGGCTGAGCCGCACGCACTCCCACCTCCGCGCCAGACGAAACAAAATCCGCGCGAAAAAAATATCGAGTTCGTAAATTTTCAATTTGATAAGGTAATACCAAATTAAATTGTTTAAATTTAAATAAATATTGTAGTGTTTTCTGTTCATTTCCTTACATTAAAGTTTTTGTATAATTTGTTTTGGAACAATAAAATTAAACAATGAATTACTTTTTTGGTAATAACGTGCCTATCGTGCTACTGTTGTCTCTGGTGTTTCTGGCGAATGCACAAAGAAGAGATGTTGGTGAGTATTATCTTTCACTTAGAAATTAATAAAAGAAAGCTGTGTGTTCTTTACTATGTATACACTACTATATATAGTTACTATATTTACTATATATAGTTATGTAGTAGTAAGTAAGTAGTTATGATTACTATAGTTACTATATATAGTAATTATTTGAACTAAAAGTCGATAGGTAGTAAAAGTTGCGGTGAAATTGCTTATTACGTCTTATTATTTCTGTAAAAGTAGGTAAGCATATCATTATATTCAGAAGTAATTAAGTATATACCTATTTGTCATACATAATTTTGATATAGATACACACGTTACACGTTTTCTTTAATTTTTTGTATGTTTTAGCATTATTTAATCAAATAAGTCAGAGAATCATAATTTCCTTCCAAAAGTTGATCAAAACAAAGAGACATGGCCGGTAATATTAATCTGAAAACTCAAGAATGGGCGATGACCCAGCAACTGATCGTTTTAATGTTAAATAATTCAGTTAAAACATTGTTTAAAGAATTAGACATTTTTTATCTATAAAAGTTTTTGTTATCAAAGCTTACCTACAATCAATATTTTAATGTAACCTAATGATAATGAAGATGCCACTGGTGTATTTAAATTGTAGCATAACCTTGTTATGCCAATTTTGGTGCGCCTAAAGTATCGTGATGTTCTCGCTATTTGAATGAATTTATTTTATTGTGAATAAATTACTCAACTTTGATAGCACATGGTAGGTAATGATGCCTTAGCCAACACGGTTTATTTGCCATGACTGAAAATTACCAGGGGCCGTATTATGAAGTATGAATGCCATCATTATTCCACTGCGAAAAAAGGATGGTGCTATCGGCCTTGTATAGCTCCGTATCTCACTCACACTGGAAAAATGGTGACATTAATAGATCATAAATACGGCCCCAGATTCATCTCAGGTGCAACTGCATGTGAGACCCCCGGGAGTACCTAACGTAAAAATGAAACACAAATACCTAATTGATAAAATCTTGACTTTACCGATTAAAAAACTACTATTAATAATATTAGAGCCAGTAGTGTCCATAATATATTTTAAACGATGGATAAACATCTCGTTTTAAGTTTTTTTTTTATAAGTGATAGAGATAAACGAATAGAATTTATATGTAGATAATAAACACGGAATATCAGTTTAGTTATACATGACATTAAAACATGTTTCGTGTGACAAACCCAATTTACCTATTTGAAGAGGCGAGTATGGAAATGTGTTTTTCTTTACTGTAAAATCAACTTAGATACATCATAACCATTCTTAGGTTCAATAAAGAATGTCTAAGTACCTATTCTAACTTAAACATTCATGTTGCTAGAAAATGTTTTCAATCGTTCAGCCAATCAAAGTCAATTAGCCTAATAGGTACTAATATCAGAGACTTATTGAAACTAGACTACTAATTACCTACTTATTAGGCACAACACTTAAACGGTTGTAAATATAACTTAAAAGACCAAAAGTCCTTTAATTGTTTACTTTAAACAAAAAATTGAGAAACGACGCCCTACATAACACAAATAAAACGCTCATAAAATAAAAAAAGTAATTAAGCATTTTCAGTAAAACCTTGATGAGTTATTGGAACAAGTTATCAGTAGGTACTTGTTACGTAATGTAAGAATCTTGATTATACATAAGAATGTATAAATAAAGCATTTCGGATTGACAGTGCTCGGCATCGGCATGGCGGCACCACTTTTACTTTTCATGACACAACTGTGGGTGTGATTTCTCTTTCGGAAGCAAGCTATTGACTGTTTGACCACCTGATACGTAGCTATAATATGATTAGGTACGTCGCAGTTCCGATATTTGCATTATAAATTTGGCTATTATCAAAAGCTAAAGTCCTGGCGAGGCGGCGAAGATGGATTGTTAGACAAGAACAGGGGGCTTAAAACGGTCACTTTAGCAGAATCTTAATATGAAAATATTATGAATCATCGTAAAATATCACAAACTGACAATTCAAAATAGGCGTGTAATTCATATTACGAAATAATTCATCTGTTTGACAGTTTTCTATGGAGATTCGTAAAATGGTCCACAAATTATGAATTGCGTTTAGGTCAAATTACAGGAATTGCTAATGACACCTGGGATTCAGGAAATGAACTGCTTTTAGAGGAAGTGCTAATGCGGCTGGTTAGGCCCCCAAGTCGTATTGTAGGTTTCTATTAGGCATGTGAAAGAAGCAATAGAGATAAAAACATAGGTAGCTACATAACTAAATTAATAAAAAAATGAAACGCGATGTGCAAATTGCACAAAGAACCTAACAGTGCGTAATCAGAAGAGAGAGCGCGTTTGTGTCTTTTGGAGGAGAATTTTCAAAAACGAGCGAACCGTCTTTTGTTTTATTTATGATCGTAATTTTAAAGCCGAAGCCCGAACCAAATTGCCTACGTTTACATATACAATACATAATTATATAATATACAAAATTATTTTATTGATGCCAACAGAATCGCGTGAACATCGTAATTATTTTATAACTTTTGTAACAGCTACAGCTTAGCACTCTCAATCACGCTATTGCTCTACTAATAAAAACTTTTTACAAAAAAAAAAACAACCGACTTTAGAAAAAAAGCACAAAAAAGTGAAAAATAACTTAATTTCAGAATTTCGTCTTTACTTTTCAATTTTTGAAAGAATTGATAACCTCCTCCTTTTTTTGAAGTCGGTACTACCTATCAAAGCATAAATATATTATTACTAGCTGCGCCGCGCGGTTTCACCCGCGTAAGTCTCGATCCCGAGGGAATATCGGGATAAAAATTATCTTATTTCCTGTTCCAGGCCATAGTCTACCCATGTGCCAAATTTGATCCAAATCCGTTCAGCCGTTTTAGCGTGAAAGCGTAACAAACTCACTTTCGCATTTATAATATTAAGTTAGGATTAGGATTATTAGTTTAAATAAGAAATCTAGGTATGTTTTTACTCAAAAACTCTCATACTTATACACATTTCGAGAGTCAGAAGTCTCAAAGTATTGTCATTATTATTTAGTCTGTATATCTGTTTGGTCTTTCGAAGTAAAATAAATACAAAACAAGCACACTTTATTCAACCATAAAATGTGCATCTTCGCTTTATGTGGAGATGCCTGAAACTTCAACATTTTTGTGTAGCGATGCTAAAACTGCAAATATAATAAGTTTGCGTGGGGATCTGGTGTCATTAAAGTATAATTTATTTTTTTGTCTGTACCATAACGTATATCCAGTGCCTGCAATGTCATTTCAGTTTTTTTTTTGACAATACCTTCGTTTATGTTACATAAACTTAATGTCTGGAACTCTCGGTTTTGCGATATTTTTGCAACCGCTGAACAAAATACTATTTTATTTAGGAAGACTTTATTTTTTAAAGCTTGCTATGAAAACAATGGTCCTGGTTCACTTTAAAGTTATATTCAAGTACATTTCAATTGAAACAGAGCCTTCGCAATCATTTTAATCTGCATAAGTATGTGTAGGCCGATTGCAGTTCCTACTTGCTAACGAAATGCAAACTAGTTTGACACTTGCCTAATATTGGGTCTATTAATTATTACGCACTAATTTTATGTAAATACGTATGCGCGTAAGCAAGTGCTTGAGTCATCTGCTGCAGCTTTGGGTCAATTTTATGAGCTTCGAAGGAGTTTATAACATCCTTCGACTGCCCACTTATTTAAAATTAACATTTTCAAAGTTTGTTAATTTAGCCTAAATTCCATGCAATATTTTAATATGGAAAATAGACGTAACTATCGAAAATCTTAAGTCCTTAGAAATACAGTTATTACAAAACCTTAGTAAAAGTTTAGCGATGAAAAGGGAACTTACGTTACCTACTTCTATAAATAAAATCCGCGATACTGTATAAACTTTACAAAAAAAAATTACTGACATCACCGGGACATAACGGTTTTGTCACGGATGTGGTTAGTATAAGAGATTTGGTTACAAAGTCATGTTTGTAGTTTGAACCATCGTTATGACGAATACTTAAGTCGATTTGCGTCATTTATATACCTAGTTACTAGGTACATAAATACGTACTAATATGTACCTACTAGGTCCTAGTAGCTACGTCAGGTTCGTAAAACTGGCGCGATATGGCGGGCACGACAGGCAGCGCTACCCTTGTCGCGCCCGCGATATCGCGCCTGTTTGTGGGAGCCTTTGCAATTCTATTAAAATAAGTACCTAGTCGGAAAAATTCGCAAAAAAAAATAGCATCGACATCATATACGTCATTAGATAATTACCTAAATTGTTATAAATAAAAACCAAAAGGTTATAGAATTGCAAACTTGAAAATATTACGACGTTAAATAATTTTAGAGGTAAAAAACGGGAGTTATCATGAGCAGATCCTCCTTTTAAATATTTAAAGCTAAACTCGTGCAGTACGTCACTAACAACACAAAACTAATATAAACCAGTCTTGCACATATAACGCGACACAACTACTGTGTCACGTTTTTACCTGCTCATTGAGTCGGGCGGTACAGTCGAGGGCAAAAAAACATAAAAATAAAACAATTAGCTACTGGACTACACCTTAGATATGTATTTATTCGCTAAGTTAACAATGTATGTTCTTTTAGAATAAATAAAGAATCTTTAAACCCAAATATAAAAGTTCCATCTAATAATATTACTTTTAATTAAATTCAATTAAATATATTGTTTTATACCTATAGTTTTTGACGAAAATATCTATTCATAGTTCGTCGTATTACACAAAATATAGCTTAAACGACCATATCGACTGAATAATTATTAAACAAGTCACGAAATTGTCGATCACATAAGTACCATATCATATTATTTAGTAAACTAAATTGAAATCTAATTGGACATGTGAACTTTATTCTGACCACACAACACTGTGTTCATTGTACGCCTTTAATACTTAAAACCTCTATAAAATAGGTAAAATATAAATAGATGATGTTGTTTTGCTGTAGACAAGTCAAGAGGAGTTTATATTGTTTCTTCTATAAATATTCAATTAATAAATATAAAACAAAAATAAATATTCCTTGAATCTCAAAGTTAAGCAATAAATAATGTCAGCAAGTCAAGGATTCAAAAAATGGCTAATACGATATCTACGTCATTAATAAAAAAACAATCAACCATATACAACCGTATATCAATATAGTTTAAATATAATTTGTAATGGAGATGCTCAACATCACTAATGGCGGTCTCACGGCTGCGCAGGCGCCGCAAAATTGCTATCATTATTACTCGGATAATGAGTTTTAGTGAACTTATTACTATGTCATAAATCCACATCACAAAAGGCAGGACATGAGGACATTGCTTTGTTGATAAAAAGTATTATGTATGTTCTTCTGATTATCTTATATGTATAATTCTAGATAGTGTCATGCTGCAAAAAAACTAAAACCGTGAAAAGTCCGTGACAGCTACATCTTACACTCGCGCCACGTCATAGTGCTTGTCTAGTGTGCGTGCATTTAGCGGCTAACTGTGGACGCTATTTTTTCGAGGAGTACAGTCACGAGCACCAATATGTATACACTTAGCAACTTTTAAAAGTGATTTTCTCCTACTGTATTGATCGTAATTTTATGTTATAACGAACATGGTATTTTAGAACCCATATTATTATGAAATAGGTATCATCTCAAAGTTCCAATTGTAATTCCACGAAAGAATGGTTCTTGAATTTTGCTAAGTATCTACATATTTTTTCTCGTGACTGTACACAGCTTTGACTGTCTATCTAGAACAGGGATTCCCAAAGTGGTCGATATCGACCCCTTGGGGTCGATATATAACACTTTGTAGCAGCTGTTTAAGTTAGCGGACCATTATGAATAAGGGGGTTGATCTTAAAAGTAGGTAATTTGGCCATGGAGGTCTGAGGTAACAGTTCATTTTGGAAAAGGGGTCACTTGTCCAAAATATTTTGGGGATCCCTGATCTAGAATCTAGACACATCTTTGGTATGTACCTAATATTATGCAGCACGTATGTTATACAGGAAAAAGTTTCATAAAACAAAAACGTCACACCTGTTCCAATCGAAAGTGGCAACTTAACCTGATGCGTAGTCCCAAAGTTTGTTAGTGATAGACATGATATCTAATGAATAAGAGAAAGTCAGCACATTGTGATTAGACTGGAACCTAGGTAGTTGAGAACGAACATACTTTGAAAAAATACCGTTCGTATATTCTGCAATTGCACCCACAAATCAAAATGTGGGTGAACTTGGCAGATCATTTCCCAGCAGCGCATTAAAAAATGAGAGTTCTATTGGCATGCGGCTGAGTTCTAGATTTCCTTATACTTAAAAAAAATAGTTCTGGCTTTTTTGCCAGAGAAAAGTCGAATGAAAATATGCTCTGCTAACTTTTGGTAGCAGATAATTTTTTCCAAAATTAACATTTTAAAAAGGATTTAGGTGCACTGTGTCTATAGTTCCTAATAAATTTCCGAAAGAGTTCTGCCAACCTAAAAATTCATCTGCTAACGGAAATTAGCAGAGCATATTTTCATTCGACTTTTCTCAGGCAAAAAAGCCAGAACTACATACTGGCTTTTCTGCCTGAGAAAAGTTAAAAAAAAATTAAGTATAAGGAATTCTAGAACTCACCCGCATGCCAATAGAACTCAATTTTTTTTATGCTCTGCTGGAAAATGTTCTTCCAAGTTCACGCACATCAAATCAAATACAAAGAAATGTAGGACAGTAGGCTGTATGTCAGTGGTAACAAAGTCAGTGTAAGCTGACCTCTTAATTGTATTGAAACTTCGTACTTCGCTAGGTTAGCTCAAGGTCAAAGTGTTACCACCGACATGCGGCTTACTGTATGTATTGCTCGCTGCAATATTTTGTCTCCATGTCAATATATCTATGCTTAATAATTATCGGTACAAATGGTAGTAATTTCCCGTGGAACACCCTGCTTAACCTTTGATCACGGTACCTGATATTATGCGTAAGATACAGTAGGCATACATGATTAATTTAATCCTTGCTATTTCTAAGAGCTAGGAGTATTATTTGTCAAAAGACGAGCACAAGGGTAAGCGTATTTTTCGTAGCGTATTTGGCGTAGTCTCCGTAGCACTGATTTCGTAACCGATAGTTCGTAGCTTACTTTTCGTAGCGTAATATCTGTGGCGTAGTCTGCGTAGCGTAGAGTTCGTAGCTTACTTTTCGTAGGGTAATGTCTGTGGCGTAGTGTCCGTAGCACAGAGTCCGTAGCCGTGTTCGTAGTCGTCGTTTCCGTAGCGATGTATTCGTAGCTTAGTTTTTTTAGCGTAAAGTCTTGGCGCATTTTACGTAGCGTAGAATCCTTAGCGGAGTGTTCATAGCTTAGTTTTCGAATTGTTTATGACATAGGGTAGGTTGAGGTCCTTTAGTACTGTCGAGTGTGCACCAAAATATGTAAATTACCGTTGTATATTTTATACAATCGGAATGTACAACAATTTGTTAATTTTATTGAGACCGGTAAAACTAAAATAGCTGCAATCCATTTAGGATATTTTTTTTTTTCATTTACAATCCTTAGTGTGACATTTATGTACATCTAAAGTATATACGAGTAGGTACGTAATTGCAAGTAATAATTAACTTTGAAGATAAAAACTAGTTGCAGTAAACTGGACTGTCCAGTTTGTTCCGATGAGATGACCCGACGTCCTTCGATGCAGCTACAACTGACCTACCACATTCATTACCAGATGCATTATTTATTAGCTATTATAATAATGCAAGTTTTTGTGAAAAAAGTTGCGAATTTCGTCCTTGTTAATGTCATGCAATTCGACGCATGAGCAGTTTTGTCTTTCTTTGCTTATGTATTAAATGCCATAAAAATATAATTCTGGTGGTGATAAACATATTAGGTAGGTATATTGGGTGTTATTTATTCTTTAATTAAGTTTGTAAGTGATAAAAAATGATGGGTCCAATTTTCTTTTATCAATAATTATAATATAAAAATAAGTAGGTACGTATCTAAACTCTTTATTAAAATGTCAAGTTTCAAAATGGTTAACAATAACTTGTTTTAAGTAGTTTTAAGTTACATTGTCGCGACATCATTAAAATGGACTATATTGACTTCTTGACCTCTAAAAGAGATGTCCTTGTATTGAAATGAAAGTCATTAGTGACGTGGTGTGACTTAAATTTTTTGGCAATTGATTTTAAACTGGTTTGATTACCTACTCCCCTCATCTGTCCTGAAACCAGCAAGTGTAGGTACCTATATTAAATGCATAATGAGAACTACAGAGGCCATGGTCACATACATGGTGAAATTTTATTAGTTTTAATCCTCTTAAGGGACTCCTTACGACCTCCTGCTTACAATGTCTCTTATACTCATAATTATGAACAACTTTCACTATGGGACCAACACCGAAATCGCAAAAAATAAATCAACGGTTCTCTACATTTATGTTCGCATAGCTCGTCAAAATGCAGGGAACAGCTGATTTTTTTTGGCGGCCATGCTGGCTCTCTTACTAGGAGTTCCTGTATCATAAGAGCTATAATCGTAGGTATGAACGGTTGCTCACAGATGTGTATAATAAATACTATAAATAGTTACATAATTTGTGATAAATTGTATTTAAATAACCCAGTAATATTAAAAGACTGCCCATGGAGTTACTTTCTTCTTGTCTTCATAAAATACGTCACGTCAACTCAACAATTTCCACTTAATACTCCATAATGCCTCATAGTTCCCATGCACTTATATTACATTAGTGACGTCAGACGTAATCATTGATTAACATCGAATACAATGTGTGGTGTGTTGACGGTCGGTGTCACGGACTCCGAACTCAGCCTGCGATGAGTCCGTGACCGATCGAGTACAAACATCCGTAAAGTGACACTTTCCAAGGCGGGGGTCACGACGAAAATGTTTATAAAGTAAACATTTTAAGCAAGTATGACTCTATTTGGCAAATTATGTAAAAGTCACATATCATAATATTAGCCGATGCCCGCGGCTTCACCCGCGTGAAGGTCGGGTATTATATACTAAAACCTACTTCGAGAACCATTCTATCCATTGGTGACAACAGCATGAAAATAGGTGAAGAAGTTTTTGAGTTTATCGCGAACAGACAGACGCGGCGGATGACTTTGTTTTATATTGTGTAGTGATTATATCACGCCTGTATTTCCCGATGGGTTAGGCAAAGGTGTATATACTACACTCCCATTTTTCCAGTTATTGTCTGGGGCCCATTCATTAGGGGGCGAGCTTATTGCCATAGACTAGGCACAAATCCAGACTCCGGGCTGCTACTGAAATAATAGTCATCATCATCTGCCTAGCCTTTTCCCAACCATGTTGGGGTCGGCTTCCAGTCTAATCGGATGCAGCTGAATACAAGTATTTTACATGGAGCGACTGCCTATCTGACCTCCACAACCCAGTAACTGGGTAACACGACTTTCGGGCTTCTGACGACTCGTAACGACTGTCAAAGATCCACAAATAGCAGCCGGCACTAACGGCTTAACGTGCTTTCCGAGGCACGGAGGAGTCTCGATACGTAAAGATCCATCCACGGACCAACTCCGGCAAGCGTAGCTTAACCTGATGGATCGACCCGTGCCGCTGTTATGACTTAGCCACGAGCTCCTCCTGAAATAGTACTCATAATCATTAATCTCTATTCATGTCCACAACAATGATAGACACAATTTTAAACAGAGAAAGGTCACTGAGGTAGGATGTTCCTGAAATCACACTTCGACGGTCTGAATCTTACCCAGAACTGAGCTCTGACCGAGATAAAATAGTCAACATTAGATACCAGATTGATTAAATATACAGCCTGCGTTATGGACGAAATAAAGAGCAATATTTATGATCCTTCTTTTTCGAATAATTTATTGATTTTCATTGTTACTGTAAGCTTGAAGTTAAACATAGATACATACATAAGTAGTACTTATTGAGACGTTCTTTAATTTCACCGAATGGCTACAATTTACAACGTTCAATATTTCGTAAAATATGGGAGGCGACCATAAAGCAAAGATTATGTTGTTATAAATCGGTGAGATTAACGTTTATGTCCATGTGTATTCATGGTGAAATATTACGAGCTTCAGCGATTATAGCGAGTAAATAAAAGACAATACCTAGGTAATATAGATTTTAGGAGGCTTTAACATCTCATCTGCTATAAACCGATGGGATTCCCCATCGAAAAAAAAATTACAAACTTATATATTTTCATAGAGAGCTCAATTTCGTTATAATTTAAGGAACTCTTGCGCAAAATTTCAAGCTAGAACCCCAGTGGTTTAGGCTGTGAGTTGTCAGTCAGTGAAGTGAATTTAAGATTTTGATTAACAAGAAGACGATGCTTCTTCTCGCTCTTAAAATATTTGTCAGTCTGTAAGGTGACAGTGGAGCTAATTGCCCAGGGTGTATGTACTGGTTTGTACATAAGTATAACCACTCTTGGAGGCTAGTCATACCAACTGCACTTATTTCGGATTGAGATTAAGATTATAACATTTCTATGTAGCTGTCTATCTTTAAACGGCGGAATTTAGAACACTATATTTTAAAAAGCAGCAATGTAAAGAGCAATTAACGTAGGTACTTTTATCGTCTATAAAATAAAAGTTTATGTAAAACCTACCGAACAGATCTACCTGAGTAAAACTTTAGTTTAACAAACCGTGTTCGCAGAATTATCTACGAGAAAAGCTACTGTGTTATCTCACATCGCCGCGGGGTTAACTCGGGTTTCGCAATAAACTTGTTCCTGCCTTTTTTCCCTATTTCGGTGTTCCTACAAGCGAGGCTGTGTGGACAAAGGATAATGGAGGAATAAAAATTTCGACGCGAGTAATAAAAATGTGCAGCGCGGTTTAGAAGACTTTACAATTCATAAAATTACCATGACAGGCTGAAATTGTAGGGATTTTGCGTTGTTATAATAGAGTTCTATGTAGTTAGGCATTTATTTACTTATTATTATATTAGGTATTTTGTACCGACCTATTATTTTTCGTTTTTACCCGACTACGGCGAAGAAAAAAGGAGGGTTATGATTTTAACCTTTATGTATGTATGTAAGTATGTTCATCCGTTCCCTCCTATCTTCTAAACCACTCATCGCAATTTGACAAATGCGGTATCGTTGGAAGCGTCTTCATCGTCCGCTGGTTATAGGATATATGACGTCACATTAAATTAAAAATGGCACCCTCTAGATGACATAAACACAGGAACTAAAAAAAAAAAATGTTTAATCGTACCATGTTGGGTATCAAATGAAAGGGCTTAATGAGCACATTTCAAAAATATAATATATATTATAACCCCAAATTAATTTAAAAATAGTTGGGTTTTAGTTTTTATTACTTTAATTTTTTTAGATTGTTTAAGAAAACTGTAGAAGGTAGCTGTCAGTTTCCCGAATACAATAAAATAAAATACATAATTACGTCTTCTCTCGTATTCGCACGAGAACCTAACACGAGTACCTACGTAACTCTTATGAGTTTTCCTCGAAAGACTTGAAATCAGTCCCAATTGAATAATAATGTCGAGATAAACAGACTGTAACTTTCCTGAAGCATTAACTAATTATTATCTATTAACTAATTGTTACAAAAGAATGAAAAATATGGGTAAATAAAATAAGCTGCAATTAAAAAATACTTTTATCGTTTTACACTCTGTATACGTATAAATATTTCTGTTTAAAGATTCCGATCTCCTAACTGCATAATGATATTGCATACGAATAATTAAATTATTCGTACATCATGTATTCAGAGCATATAAATTTAAGGTGTTGATTACATTAAGTTTTTTACGCTTGTGAAAGTAAGCCAAGTTATATTAATCGCCCAAAGACTATAATTTGTTATTAGGCTAATAGCATAGATAATTTGCAGGCTTTAGGCAAATAGTAGAGAGAGATGGCCAGAATAGACTAAGTAGAGAGATTTTCTTGTTTTATTTTTAGGTTGATGGTCGGCTGTAACAGAGGCAATAATTCAAATAATTGCGCGTTGACGTTGGATTTGCCAACGCCCCGCAGAATCTGAAAATGAGTCTATCTATTGAAAATTCAGGCTAAAATGTTACGAATTCTGCGAATATGTGATATTTATAATAAATAATTTATATTCTTATAATTTTTATCCTTGTCATATCATTAGTGCCATGTGTGATAAAATATACTGTACAAAACGAGATTTACAAAATGCAGTTTTGTATGTTTTGTTCATAAAATATTCAAATTACTTCCATAAATTAGTTTATTGGAACAAGATGATATAAGTAATAACAAGATGAGATACGTATCCAAAGATGGATACTTATTAAAATTATTATTATTTAAATATTATTTAATTATTATTTAAATAATGTGATTGGCAGGTAGTGCACGAGTGCAAACTACACAGTTTCCATGAAGGCGAAATTATGAGTATAATAACCAGCGGACGATCAAGATGCTTCTAACGATACCTCATTTGTCAAATTGTGATGAGTGGTTTAGAAGATAGAAGGGAACAGATGAACATACTTACATACATACCGGTCAAAATCATAACCCTCCTTTTTTCTTCGCCGTAGACGGGTAAAAATAAATTTGGATCGTCGCCATCTCTAAATAAAATAGGACGACAATAAATCCATATTCAGTGCCTTCCACATCACAATCATAAATAACTCAGTTAAATTTAAAAAACCGCGAATCTCCAGAAACCAAATAACCACATTTTTCTAGTTTCCCGCTAGACTTAACAGATGTACATGAAAAACTAAAGTGCCCTCGGGAAATTAGAACAACTGGCAGCGACGCCGTTGTTGGCTAGTTATTAATATTTATTTTGACATTTCATAAAAGCAACTTCGCTGTGGTTCTGCCGTTTTCCGGCGTCGAATAAGTTAGTTTTCAGGTTTATTTTGTATGTTAGCATGGCATGTTGTTGTATTTCATTATGAATATTTTAATGTTTTCATTAGCAATGTGTATGGTACTGTAATTTCGTTTTAGAGTTTTAATTATCTTTCATTGTGTCATGTCACGTGTAATGACTAATTTGACGCCTACACTAGGTACTTGCTTTTCAAGGGCTTGATATAGAAGACATGCTTGAATATTTACATTAATCTGGAGTAATCGTGGCAAGTAGGTTTGGATGCGTACTGGATGCTTGGCAAGACATAGGCAAACCAACTTCCGAGGCATCCGGAGTCCAGAAAAGTTCTCCATGTCTACTCGAGTCCCCCCGTCCGTCTACCTACAAGTCGTACAACAGATCGCACTTTTTACAAATAACTTAGGTTCTGGGTTCGATTCCCAGATCGGCCAAAGTGTTATTGGGTTTTTTCCATCAGGCATTTCTCAATAGCAGCCCGGATTCTGGAATTATGTCCATTGTGTTGATGGTAATAGGCTTACCACCTATCACATGGGACTTAACCATAACTGGCGAAATGTGGTGATAATAAGGTCACCTCTGCCTCACTCTTCGGGGAAAACATGTGTGATCATCTGGTTTCCCCAAAGGGTTATGCAGAGGCAAACATCAGTTTCTTTAAGTTAGGTAGGCCAAGAAAATTACGACACTTGTGTCGACACTACTAACACTTATAATCGTAATTCGTATCGTCATCTAAGCGTGGGTTCGCGTGTTAACTTGTACTTATTTGTAATGGAGTTAATTGATGAGACTGGGATTTTGTGCTCACGGCTGTCGAAGTCCTGTGTAAAAAATCCCCTATATTGGTGCCTGTGCTTTCCATCAGGGCTTTGCCCATATTTGTCTATTTGACAAAGGGCGTCCTGAAATACTCTAACCTAATAGGAAAGCAGACTTATTCATTTTTCTCTTTCTACCTGTAATTTTCCACTGTTAGGCATTCTTAGGTCTCCTTCAGGGGTAGTATTATGAAATATTAGTGCCATCAATATTTCACTGCGAAAACGGGATGGTGCTAGCGGCCGTGTATAGCTCCGTCTCTCTCTCACACTGGAAAAATGGTGCAGTGGGTCATTTCTGGAGAATCTTTCATGGATGGAGAAGCGTAGAAACGGAATCGTTTACGTTTCATTCTAGGATTTTCTATAACTGTGATGAATTTGGAATATTGCAAATATGTTTAAGTTAATTCTCAATATGAGAAGAAACCGCAAGTAAATTGTTTTGCGTGCTGATACAATTTCGCAACGTCCGCACTCCGGCCCATTGCAAATTGCAGCCAACGGTTTTTGTAATAGCTGTGTTTGCGAGAATGAGGGTAGTAGTTAAAACTATCATTACTTCTGCTTCTGGTCGCAAATCCGCTCAAATAGTGTCACAACTCAAAACTTTTTTTATTGTACCTTTCGTTTCAGAAAACTTCAAAATCTTACCACAGATAGTGTCATACTTATAGTTTAAATATTTATCCCTAGATGGCACTAGTGTCATTATAATGTTAAATGAAAGTTTCTTTGGAAAGTTAAGTTTCAAACACCTTTTTCTCGAAAGTTTGATTTTTTGACTTACGACACTATTTGATCGGAGGTGCGACGTGTTGATTAGATACATTAATGATGTACGTGTCGATTTTTTTTTCTTTAATTCACAATTTTATGACTCATATTCAACGCCTTCACCAAAATAGGTACGTACCTACACTCAGTACGTTTATTACTTACATCATTGTGAGTAATAGTCAAATTAACGTAAAAAATTCAATTAAACTACTGTTAAAACGCATAAAAACTCTATAAACGGAAAGGACATCGACGCGCAAACTTTACCATGAATTAAGTAGGTGCAATCGTGATTCTATACCCACAAGCCTAAGTCTAGAATCATGTGCAGAATTCATGGTAACAGTTAGCGCGTCGATGGTACACCGTGTACACTTCTATTTTCCTGTTAGTAAAAAACCGGCGAAGTGCGAGTCGGACTCGCGCACGAAGGGTTCCGTACCATTATCTATCTATCTATCCATAATATTATAAAGCAAACTCCTCCACCGCGTCTGTCTGTCGTCCTGTACGCGATAAACTCAAAAACTACTGCACCGATTTTCACGCTGTTTCCACCAATGGATAGAGTGGTTCTCGAGTAAGATTTTAGTATATAATAACCTGTGATAATAACCGACATCCACGCGAGCGAAGTCGCGGGCATCAGCTAGTTATCTATAAAAACGGCAAAAACATCACGTTTGTTGGATGGGAGCCCCCTTAAATATTTATATTCTGTTTTTTTGTATTTGTTTTTGTTATAGCGGCAACAGAAATACATCACCTGTGAAAATTTCAACTGTCTAACTATCACGGTTCATGAGATACAGCCTGGTGACAGACGGTCAGAAAGAGAGACAGACGGACGGACAGCGGAGTCTTAGTAATAGGGTCCCGTTTTACCCGTTAGGTACGGAACCCTAAAACAGCAATACTTAGGTACAAAACAACCTGCACCGATGTACCTTTCTATTACTACAGAAACCACAACGCATCCTAACCTATTGTACAAACCATTTAATGGTCAACTTAACCACCGTCGACCTTCACCCGCTGACCTTCCACTCATTGAGAAACAGCTCCAGATCCTAATAACAGTCGTCAATCATACGATACAGCAGTTATACTGTAACATCTGTATCTAGATTACATCTAGAATGCTAAGGACACGTAATTATTCAATTTAATTTGACTTTTCACGCAAACAGTATAGGTTAATCGGCTGATCGTACCGAAGAGCGTCTTTTACTTCGGTGTTTTGAGTACCACCGCCCATTTTGTAATAGCAAGTATTTATTATTACACTATTATAGCCTCCACACAAGGATTCTCTGTATTAGAGAATAGTTTCCTTCGTCTTACAAGCTTAAGATACGAGTAGCATAGTGGGTAGGCATCCTTACTTAATATAAAACAAAGTCCTCCGCCGCGTCTGTCTGTCGTCCTGTACGCGATAAACTCAAAAACTACTGCACCGATTTTCATGCTGTTTTCACCAATGGATAGAGTGGTTCTCGAGTAAGGTTTTCGAAGGAAGTCGCGAGAATCAGCTAGTACAAAGATATAAATATGTCTAGTAGACAATCAAAGCTGTGAAACTCGTTGAAAATTTAAATGCACGCACACTAGAAAAGCACAATAACGTGGCGCGAGTGTAAGACGTAGCTGTCACGCACACCAGCGTATCAAAGTTGGCTTCTTTGTTTTAGTTCTTTTGCAGCGCGACAATCTATTTAGACATAAATAATCAAAGGGTACATACATAGCATCGGTCGATAAGATACTTCTAATCATACTCATAATAAACAGTTCCGAACTACAGTGCACAACTACTGCATACTTAGAAACGTTTATCGTATTTTTTTTGTTAGTATTTCCAAAATTTCTTTCAAACTCTTTACATTGTATATAAGGTGTACCTTTTGAAACACGTAATCTCTTAAGGGGTCATTGTACTCATCATTATGAACAACTTTTACTATCGGACCAAACCTGAAATCGCGAAAAAAAAAAACAGCTGTTCTCTACATTTATGTTCGCATAGCTCGTCAAAATGTAAGGAACAGCAGATTTTTTTGTTCACTGATGACCCGAACTCAGTCCATATAATATTTGATCAGTAAATACACATAACATGACCTAGCGCCTTACCCCGAAGGGTTAGGCAGAGCTGTACAGAGGCAGAGGAGACCTTAGTACACCCACATTTCGCCAGTTATCTTTAAGTCCCATGTAATAGGGGGCGAGCTTATTGCCATCAACCGGGCACATATCTAGACTCCGGACTGCTGATCAGTAAAGGTTGCAAGTAAATCTCAAAATACTGGACAAAAATAAATTCTGAATTCAACAATGTAAAATGAGAAAAACACAGCGTCATGACCCGTGAATTATGACCATTGTATACGGTTTTAAATCGACGGGAAAATAAAGTTCAAACAATGTTTCCAATTGTTCTCTTCAATGGCGTTCTGCGAATGAAAAAAAAATATGGAGTAGTTACAGCCGAGGTCCTTCGATACACGTAAATAATAAATGCTGGGTTACGAATAACTGGGTTACGACACTGTAACCCAGTTAAGAGGAAATAGGGTCGGTCTCTAATCCATACAAAAGTCATAATTCGAGGATCGGCTCTCGTCTATTTCCTCCTCCAATATTGGAATTTGAAAGATATTTTATGAATTGAATAATAAGGATATTTACTGTGGCCCTATTTTTTTTTTTTCATTAGGTAATAGAATTGTCAAATTTGTTCAATGGGATGACAGCGGTCTTAACAGACAATTTTGAGCATTTTCTGAAGGTTCTAGTGCTTCTACAGATAATGTATTATCAAAACGGAAAACATAGGGGCATACAACTAGTCGATAATTATTTTACTGTAAAAAATCATTGCTCTAAGGTCATAAACTACAGAGAAAACAGGCGAGAGCGTTTGTATAGAGAAGGGACCGACCCTATTTCCTCTTAAGTGCAGTTTCCAAGATCAAAATTAACTGTTGTCTATGGCAGGTAGGTACATGCTGGAGCATTTCCAACGTTTGGCTCCAAGGCTGGAACGGGCTGGGGCCGCCTTGAGGCGGCTCCTGCCCAATCTAGGGGGTCCAAACGCCTCCTGCCGGAGGCTCTACGCGGGGGTCGTGCGGTCCATGGCCCTTTACGGGGCACCGGTGTGGGCGCGTTCCCTTAGGCTGCGGCCAGCCCGCCGGTTGAACGCGTCCCAAAGGGTCATGGCCATTCGGCTGGCCCGGGGATACCGCACGGTCTCCCGTGAGGCGGCGAGCCTCCTTGCCGGATTACCGCCATGGGATCTGGAGGCGAAGGTCCTCGCGCACATCTGGGAGTGGCGCGAGGAGGTGAAGCGCCGGGGTGTATCTCCGCTGCCGCGAGAAATCGCGGCACAGCGGACAGAGCTCCGGCAAGATCTCATGGCGGCATGGAGAGTGCGATTGGCGCAACCCAGTGCTGGGCACGCCACAATAGCGGCGATAAGTCCCCTCTTTGAGGAGTGGCTAGAGAGGCTCCACGGCGTCCTCACCTCCCGCCTGACACAGGTCCTCACTGGACATGGCAGCTTCGGGAGGTTCCTGTGTAGGATTAGGCGGGAGGAAACGCCCGGGTGTCACCACTGTGCGGATCGCCCGGAGGACACGGTGGAGCATACGGTGGAGGTATGCCCTGCTTGGGCGGAGCACCGCCGTGTCCTCGCGGAGGCGATTGGCGGCAATGACCTCTCGCGTCCGGCCCTGGTCCAGGCCATGGTACGGAGCGAGAGGGCATGGGAAGCCGTCACCTCCTTCTGCGAAGCAGTAATGCTCGCGAAGGAGGAGGCGGAACGCGTGAGGGAAAGGCAAAGTTTGCGCCCTCACGCCCCTAACCGCCGCCGTTGGAGACGCCCTGGGCGTCGGGAATCCCAGGCGGATTTCCGGCCACCATAGGCGCGGGCTTGCGGACGGCGAGCAACGGGCAGCTCGCCGTCCGATAAGGACCAGGCCCGGGTCGATGGCGCGTCGTGTTCCACGCGCGCCTCAAAGAGATGTCAGCAAAATTGACGGGGTCCAATAGGACCGATGCCTGCCAGGGTTGCGGGAAAGTCCGAAAGGGATACCGGGACCTTGGCAACAGGCAAATGAAGGAACACGGGTTCTAATGTAATGTAATGTTATTGCAGTACCTACGTGTCCCATTCGGATCGGACAGGGTTTTTGTCATACGCTGTTTTTGTGCAGCGCTTTGCTGCAGTTTTCTGCAGTTGATCATGTTGATTGTAAAAAGAGTTCAGTTATATCTGGATATAAACAAACCTATATTTGCAATCAAACAAGTCTATCAGTACTTATTATTGGTCCATCATAATTTAAATCAACATGGTACCTTCCGCTCAAAGTTTATTTAAAATTGGTGTTAAACAATTAGTCTTGAACTCTTGACATATATTTTCAAAGTTAAATAATCTTTCATAATACTTTTTATCGGTTTCAAACCGCATTGTTTACACACATGGAATGTTTTTATGCAACAATGAACAGTTAAAACTATTTGCTAATAAACGAAAGGGCGGTAATTATTGAGATTTATTGCTTTTGTACTTTGACGTTTGCGATAATTTACCTTCTTAATAAATTTGGTAATTTGTTAGGTAAGTACTCAATATTAAACACGTTTCTTTATTTTCTCGCTTATAGGAGGGTCCTTATTGGCTCAGGATCGAGTACAGTGGAAAAAAACCGGCCAAGTGCGTGTCGAACCACGCACAGTGAAGGGTTCCGTAGTTGGGATGAATTTATCTCAAGCACAAACTTAACATTATAGTTGAAAAACTTTTTCTCCGATACGGAATGTATGGGAGAACATGTTTTTGTAACTGCAAATGTAAGTTGATCGATTATTACTCGGTAACTTGTAGAGTCTACTTAGCTGTGATAGTTTTGCTTTTAATTTTGTAATATAATACTACTGCCGTGATTTTTTTTTTCACATAACCCAGACCAACCGTTTGTTGGCGGGGGGGGAGGGGGGGACACTTGACTCTAACAAAAATTTGCACTTTAAAGTACATTTATACATGATTTGGAGATCACCTTTTAAGCAAGAATTGCTTGTGTTAGGAGCTCCGCTCTTCCACTTAGCATTATCCATTGATTTGCAATTGAAAGTAAAAAACGTAAAAATAAAAATAGGTTAGTTTTTATTAATTATTTTGACATTATTATTAATTATCATCGAAATTAGGCCAATATGACTTATTAACACAAATGTTTAAGATGTGTATGTAATTATTATTAACAAATTGGTTTGTATGATCTGTTAAATAAATGATTCAAGTAATTAATTTAAATTATAGAAAAAGCAAAATTATACAAGTTGCAATTTTAGTGTCAGTACGTCAGTTGCGCACGCGTTGTTCTCACTTAGAACGACATCAGTAAACGACGAAGATTAACGAACAAAAATGTAATTATATATGTACCTACTCAAAGGAATTAAATATTACCTACTCTATAATTATGAGGAATACTAAATCTTACCAAACGAATAATAAATGAAGTAATAGGTAGATATAAATAAATCTCGGAAACAGTGCGTTATAATTTAGAGATTACGTAAAACGTTTTACTTTTTTAAAGTGCAGGCTTATGAACTATATGCTTAGATTTGCGCATGCGACAGAACGTATATCGCATGCGCGTTTTTTTCTAAATGTCAGTTAAGTACGCAGCAAGACTGCAATACAAATATATTTTATTCTTAGATTTTAGTTAATGATCTAATAAGGCAAGTATACCGAATTGGTTGGGCTAAGAGCTTATAAAGAATTATGTATTAATTAAAATTTTGGTGAGACATGACTTGAAGTTATTATTAGCAGAGTAGGTCATTATAACATACGATAATAACTTCGTACGGGTTTATGCCCTGTTGACCACTATGATACCAATTGAAGTACCAATGACTTCGGCGTTTTATTTTTTTTCTTGTTAGTGTGACCTGCAGTCGGCTGCAGTACAATCCCTAGCGTCAAGTGGACTAAGCTGACAGCTCACTTCACCTGAGTTTTCACGTTGAGATTTTTACAGAATACCACTACTGTTGTGCTATTCTATAAAAATCCCACCGCGAAAACTTAGGTGAAGTGAGCTTGAAGTGGAACTGTCACTGCCTTAGCATCAGTAGGTATCGATGACAATTATAACTCACTCCATGCTCACTCACATAAGTTTTCACGGTGAGATGGTTACAGAATAGCAATGCAATACCTGCCTTTGCAACGGGCCAAACTTAAAAATGTGTATCCACATTTCTACATATTGATACCCATTTCATCAAATATAGCTGATATCACCAGGTTTGGGCAATCCACTGCTTTATAGGTACTTACGTTTGGTTTGAAAAATCTAACCATATTTGTACTTCGTACTAATCAGGGTTTCTGTTATGCGTCGCACGCGCAGCAAAAATATTAATTAAAAAAAACTAAATTTAGCTATAAAACAAGTTTTATATAGGTTATGCTCATCTAAAATCAATTTTTGGATGAGCATAATTAGGTATTTAAATGTTACACAACGTTTACAAATTAGCGGTAAGTACCTACCTGAATAAGAATTTTTCGATTTTTTAATCTTTAATTTTCGTTAGAATAAATTATACTACATGTTAATTACTTAATTTAAATTGAATTTCGAAACAGTGCAATCAACGTTACAGAATAATATGATTCCAGTGATTAAAAAAATATTAAAATCTGTTATAAATGCACTTTGATGAATAGATTTAGATCAATCGGATCTTAAGCCCATTATTCTAAAGTTCAATAGTATTGTAACATTTTATTGGGTCGTTAAAACAGATGAACATCTTTATCTAAGTACCTACCTACAATTAAAGATGCTCGTGCGATTTTGATTTCGCAATATTGAAGTTCATACTTCAAAGTCAGATGTTTGAGATTTTTGCGGGATGTTGATCATGAAATGGTTATGCTCTACGATGTTGTTAATGTTTGAGGTCATATTTTCGCACACTCAATATGCAAAAACAGTAAAAAAAAACCTAAATTAATTAATTCATTTCGACAATACAACAGCCTCTTTATCTAGCTAATTAGAAATCGTGGTTTTCCGGGACGTGTGCCTGTGGGCTGAGGGCTCCGATCCCACAGGCACACGTCCCGGAAAACCACGATTTCTAATTTCTAAATGGGACGAACCCATGTAAACAGCTGTGTCTAGAAGCATGCACTAGAGTTATTTTTATAACGAAGAAAGGATTTTTTTTAATTCATCCCGTGAATGCCGCGTTTCGACGATCCGCGATTTTGCGGATGTACACAGATGAGCCCGGACGACGGACCGTGGGAAGGTGCACGTGCGGGTTGCGGTGCGTTCGAGATTGGGTACATTCCCTTTGAAGTTACCGACTCGCCGCGGACGCACGCGGATCAGCCTGCACCGACACGCACCATGGGAATCGTATCGTGGGTGGTAGCGCAACGCGTGCGCCGCGGTCCGGCCGATCCGGAAGAGGTTAAATAGGACATAATAATTAACTTGAATCAATGGGGTAAATTACATGATGTTGGCAGGCGTATATCGTAACGATGAATGATATGAAATTAACCATTTGTTTACCTTTTTTTTCAGGTAAGTTCCAGATTTATAAAAAAAAACAAAGAGTTAACGGTAAGCCATGGAACCATCTTATAGTAATGTATTCATCTAAAGCAGTGCTTGATTCACAAATAGCATTCAACGTCAATGGAAAATCGGAAATAGTCCAATGGCTAAGGCGCCGAACTGACAAGCAAGAGGTCGGTGAGTTCGAACCCTGTCCATTTCGGAATTACACAGACATTACCTACCTGCTAAGTAGTATTAGATTAAAATATTTACCGGACTGTCAAATAAGACGGCATAACTCCCACTTTCAATTAATTGCTCCTGCCAATTAACAGAGCAAATATACATACTTAACTATTAATTGTTGCCGATACTGGAAACGATAAAGAGTTAATGACTCATAAAATGGACACTATAAACAATTCCACGAAAGCAATAGATGCAATTCGATGCACCAGGAAACGCTAATTACATTCCTAACAAAACCAGTTAAAATTAGAATTAGAATGATTTATTTGACTTAAAAGAGTACCTAAACAGATACAACGAAACATTTAATAAAGCGCGCAAATAGCTTAGCACGAAAAAAATATCAATCAATGATCCCCATCCTAGGATTTTTTTTTATTAGTGACGTTATTATAGTAACAATTTACTAATGTACTCCTTTGTAAAAAATAGACTAGTAGACAATTAAGTGGAACTATCTTACGCAAATATTCATAAACAAACTTTCCTAAACAATTAATCAATAGACTATTAACAGTAGTCTAAGCATATCTCAGTTTAGACTTACACCACTTTCACATCGAGTCTGCTACTACTAACAGGAGCAGCTCTAATGAATGTTTAGCTTACAAGCAGACTGTTGAGATCCAATCTCCTTGCGAGTTTCCTTGAAAAGATTAACGCAAGACACATAGGTATTATTTAGAAAGGAGATAGAATACACGTGGACCCTATTAATTGAATTATAGAACATGTACCCATAGGACGTATTATTGAATGATAACTATGTAGATAAACAATCTACAATATTAAATTGCGTTAATACAGACGTTCAAACAATAATATTACAAAATATACTGTACAATTCTATTTTATTTATTTATTTATTTAAACTTTTCGCACTCAAAAAAGAGGTACAAAGGCGGACTTAATGCCTTAGGCATTCTCTACCAGTCAACCAAGGGTGGTGAAGAGATTAGATGGCAGGTGCTCTGACTGTGACGAACAAAGAGAAAAAAAAAATTAATAATATAATATTATATCATAATGCATAGATAAGACAGGTTTTACAGAATAAGAAGCTATAAACTTATGATACATTCGAATATGAAATAAATTAAATCCACTCTCATAAATAATAATTAGTCATTTTATTAAAATCTGCACTAAAATGTTGCACACCTCTGGTTCCGTAATAGATTACAGTATTTATGCCACTTATGAATGCAATTCAGTAAGCAGACAAACAGACCTTAATCTTTTCTGATTTCCTGTAAAACTGGGCCTAAATCCATATTTTCCTCAATAAGTAAGTACTTTAATCCTAAACGGAAGACGGCCATAACATTAATTATCAACATATTTCTCAATAGTTAAGTACTTTTAAAGTGCTTAAGACCTGTTTTATCAATTTCGGTTAAGATGCGATTATATATTTGGCATAAAGGTACATCGTAGTTTAGGTTAGTGTTTAGTTAGTAGCTTCGTGGTTTAATTAGGTATTTTATTAATATAGTTATTAATTAATAGTTATATGTATAGTTATTTATTAATAACTAGTTATTAATAGTTAGTTATTCATGAAAAACTTTATTAGTATTAATTAATAAAAAAACATAAAAGACGCCGTATATAAAAATTTTACAGCACGCAATTTTTTCTTCCTCGTGGCAAGTTACTTCTTTTACACTTACGAGGTTTTCACTCTAAGGCGTCGATTTGTTATGGTCGCAAATCAAGATACAACCTGACATTGACCTCCAAATTACAAAAATCGTAAGAAAATTTGAATTTCGCGACTCGTAAGCTCATTTCAGTCTAGTTTCAATAAATCTTTTGATAGCAGCTTCTATTTAGACTCATGCATACAATTTACTGTTTCCTAGTTCACAAGTACGGACCTATATGCGATACATCCGAAGATAACAGTGTTGGTTACCTGTTCCCGATGACTGGACGATGACGTGGACCGGTGAAAATGGTTCCACCAACTATCTACCGTCACACAAACAAATTCAAACCCTAAAATCTAAGCCACAAGCTTCAATATAGCTTCTTGGCTAAAATTGTCGGTAAAATTATTATTCAGTTGCATGGAAACTACGGCTAAACGGTTTACGTTACAATTTCGTGCATCAATTTTCAATTTAATATCGATTCCGGTTTTATTTGTGTGTGCAACCTTTGTCATGCGGTTTTATTACGGTTGTTATGAGGTCTAGCCGTGTAGCTGTAAACAAACGAGAAATTGTCAGTTACGTAGTTAGGTGCTTTTCTTTTTGGCTGTAGTGTAAATGTGATTTTAAGGAAACTACTTTTTATCTTTGGGTACTCACTCGGGTTTTAGTTGAAAGGAATCGACAATGCAGCCGTCGAGCGAATGCAATCGTGACACCATTTTGTATTGTAATAATGATCAAATTCGCAAAACACATACTCGTAAGTAGGAAAGGACCGGTGTCAAAAACGCATTTTCTCATCGGACGGACTGTAATGAAATGAACGTTGGATGTCCATTCTTCAGACTGCAAAGATTATGTGAGTAATAAAAATTTAACTTGAATAATTAATTAGTGTTGCAGCACACTCTTAAGGTGAGTACAGACTGGTGAAACGTAGCATGAAATATATCATTCTGCCTTTCATTACATGTTCGCTGCAAGCGTAGACGCGTAGCGCGCTCTTACCGCGCATTCACTACGAACCTCTCTCTCTCTCACACTGCGTGCCCCTTTGTGTTCGTTCGAAAAACCCACAAATCACGGATCGCTCCGCGCGCGGCTCGTAATGCTCGTAGCGTGCGCGTAAAATGCACATTTTGCGCGAGCTAGTCGTCCAAACTATGAGAAATTGTTACAAAGTGTTACCTTTCAAGATACATAGCAGCAATGTGTACGGCAAAATCTTCATTTCATCTTACGTTTCACCAGTCTGTACGCACCATTAAACCTAGTATTTAGATACGAACTACATACCTAGTTGGTTAGTAGTTGCATAACTTTATTGTGTCACAAAATGATGTACATTCTGGTGATTGAGGAATTCACTGAAATTATTACCAACTAGCTACGCCCTCCGGTGTCACCCGCAAGTCTCGATCCCGTGGGAATATCGGGATAAAAGGTATCCTATTTCATCCAAATCCGTCCAGCCGTTTTAGCGTGAAAGCATAGCAAACAAACAAAATCACTTTCGCATTTTTAATAGGATTAGTTAGGATAAATATAAATACATATATATATGTAGTTAGGATATTATAGTCATGTAGGTTATCTTGGTTATGTGCAATTATGTCAGATCATCATAAGTAATCAATCACGTTTCGATGATTGATTTGTTAATTTCCACACACCATTACGATTTGCACAACAATTGATTTCAAAATAATAATAAGTATGTTATAGGAAGATGATGGACTTTGATTGAAATAAGACGAAGACATTCATAACGAAGCCACTTTCGGTTAACTAAACGAACCGTTCTCCATACGAGTTGTAACATTATTACTTAATACATACGTTTTGGTAAATTATAGGAATCGTCCACAGTTGTGCTATTCAGTAAAAATCTCACCGTGAAAACTTAGGTGAAGTGAGCTTGGAGTGAACTGTCACTGCCTTATCATCAATAGGTACCGATGACAATGACAGCTCACTCCACGCTCACTTCACCTAAGTTTTCACGGTGAGATGGCTACAGAATAGCACTCCTGATCCATTAGTTCTGCTAACGAAGTGGCACCCGATAGAGATCAAAAGTCGTTTCCCGCCTTCTATTCCAATAAACCAATCAGAATTAAAAGGGCATCCTCCAATCCCACAGTAAACAAATCTACTCATCACGAATGTAAAATAAACTACATTTAATTACGAGCATTTGCTGATATTGTATAGCACAAAATAAATAAAACTATATAGCTACACAGGACTCTCATAATCATTATTATCAGTAATAAACTGACAATCGTGCAAACTATTACGAATAACTAATGGAATCTATAGGATATCGTACATGGTCATAAAGTAAACCAAACCAATTGACTTTAATAGGAAGATATTCAGACGCACAGTTGTGCAAGGCTGTAACTGGAGCAAACACTTCGGAGTTCACAATCTTCGGAACATAAAGCCGAGGCATTCTCAAATTCTATAGGATATCTATTCTCAAATTCGATATTTTCTCACGGGCCGTACTGGCTCATGTCCTTTTAAACAATGACATAACTCACTTTGGTACAGAATTGAGGAAATAAAGTCCCGATATTCAAATTCGAGACACTGAAGTTTTTGCATTCACATATTTTTATTACCTATGTGTTGGAAAAACCGTGCTGACGGTCTATAGCGATTACAATACTTACAAAATAGTCAATTAATATATAAATAAAAAAGAAGAGGGGAAATAACCACTTTAGTGCATCAAAAAATGCGTCAATTAATTAAATGGATTACTAAGAAAAAACGGATTTTAATAAATACCTATTAAGAAAAGTATTGTAACTTTTACGATTCCGAATCCGGAAATGTTGTATGCCATAAAAGTTATTAACTACCTAATGTTATGAAAAATATGTTTGTCTTGGACCCACAGTGGATATACCTGCAGGAGAGAATCGTTCTTGACACCTGTCAGTATCATACTAATGAATATGTGTTTTGCGAATTTGATCCTTATTCTTACTACTAGAAATTGTGCAACTGACAGATGTCAGGAACGCATTCTCTCGAAGCCGCGACGGCCAGACTGATAAGCATGATATTTTTAACCAACTTCTTCAAAAAGGAGGAGGTTCTCAATTCATCTGTGTTTTTTTTTGTTGTTTTTTTGTGTCTTTGTTACGCGATTACTCCGCCAATTATGAATCAATTCTTTTTTTGTTTGGTAGGTCATGCTTCAGCGGTAGTCCCATATGAAATTTATTAAAATTGCTTTCGTAGTTTTTGAGTTAGCTTCAATAATTACGTATTTTTCCCACTTAGTCTATATAGACGACATCTTATTTGACTCCATCACTGTTATTTACATAGCAGGGAGTGGTATTCGCATTTGTGTGGGGTAGGTACCTCAACTAAAAAGTTTTAATAGAAGAGGACCTTCCTATTATTTTCATAAAACAGATAAACATAAGAGCTGAAAAGAATAGATCTGCCAAACTACAAAATTTTCTAAAACCAGGTACTTACTGTGCATGAAAACCAGTTTTATAATTTTCTATTTCCTAACAGAGAAATCACGTAATGCCAACTAACTTCAGTAATCTGTGGTAATACTTGCAACATAACGTGATATTACTTAACAGCGTGAAGTTTATAATACGGTCAAGTCCAGGTGCGTGTACTGTTAAAGCTCTGGCAGACAGGCGCGACGCAACAGCGCGACGGGACTATAATTAAACAATTTCTATGAAAACTTCATAGAAATTGTTCTACCAGAAATGCGTCGCACCGTCATGTTACGCCTGTCTCCGGGAGCCTTGAAAGTTATCGTAAAGAAAACGTACAAGAGGAGATGGTATTTTTATTGATAGATTTTTTTTTTTGTACCTGTTACCAGAAACCAATACGTGCTTTGCAACAGACAGATCCTGTTGTTAACAAAGCTATTAGAACTAATGTGTTAATTGTGTTAACAAAGTCACACACTAGCCCGTGACAATGCGTAATGCGCTGCAGACTCGAACTATAAAATATATTACACGAAATCAGTGCAAAGTTGTGAAGGAACAGATGTAGCCAGTCATCCATACTGTATTATTAATTGGTTGACGGACACTGAATGGATACAATGAGTTTTACGAAGCAATGCATTAATATTAAAAAGGGACTCTGTCTGCTACATTATTACTCCCTCGGATAGAACATACTTTTTATACTTACCGGTAGCACGTTTGCGTGGGATAATTTCCAACCTCCACGTGTGCAAAACCACGGGCAAAAGCTAATATGATATGTTATGGTATGGTATGATATGTTATGATCACAAACCCCGTGGATGTGAAAATTTTCACTTAGCCCGAGTGTGAAAATAGAAAGATTTCAGAAATTATGTCCAAAAAAAAAATATGATACGTAGGCAGGTTTTATTTATCTTAACTGGAAAAGAGAATAAGTCAGAGCAACCAGACAACTTTAGTTCGTCTAACATTTGTACTAGTTACGACTAGATTTCGATCCAGCTCGAGGCACAAACGTAATGACTTTCCAGCAAATCGGAACGTCTGAAGTCAGTTGAGTCAAATTGGCCAGCATTTAAACGAGAATAGATTACTCGGCATTGTGCGCTTGCGTGTTAGGTACCGGTACCGATACCGATACCGAATCACGGAGATTCATAATAGTGATGCTAATGATGGCGTTTCCCTGAAGTTGCTATTTTAAACCATGTCTTATTAATTACTATTTTTGGTTTGATATGGTAATATGAGCCGGATTTAAAGTATTGGTTTGACATTTTGGATAATCGCTGTGTTATGCAGTGATAATGAAAATGCTTTTTTTTCTCTCACCGTTAATGTGTGTGTTATTTAAATTAAGTATCAATAATTAAAACAAAAACTGCATAACAGATCGGTTATAAGTAAAAATAATTTTATTTATATACATAAAATTGTTACCTTTGAACTTTAACATTGATTTTTATAACGAATATTTTCGTAATAATCAAAACTAAAAACAGGTAAATGTAATTCAATAAAAACAAAAAATATACAGAATAAAATTAGAAATAAGTAATTTTAAATTAATAAAAATAATATTATTACTTTACATTAAACAGACTGTTACCTTTGAACTATAAAACGTTTTTTTATTGCGAATAATTTTATGACAACAGGTAATAATCAAAAAATTAAATAGGCAAAAGTAAGTAGTAGTCTAAACGACTTTAAAATTATTAATTTAATTTAAATATTTTGTATAATTAATTTGAGTTCAATGGTATTTTCGGATACTTTATCCAAATGTCAGGTCACACATACCTAATCACTGACTTTGACATTGACCTTTTAATGAAAGAATTATTATTCTTATGCCTACCTAAACTTAATTTTATATCTTAGTTTTAAGATCTAAAGAAAAGCTATTGGATGTTATTTTCCGAGACAACTTTAAATTACTACTGTACTAGTAGTACTATACAGGGTTACTGGTAACTCGACGTATTCCTTGCAGGACGTCATAGTAGGGTTAAAATGCAACAAATTAAGCCACCAAATGTTCTACCGAAATTCAGTAGTTTTTGAATTAGTTAAGTTTTAGTTTTTTAATGAAAAATCCCAGATTAAACCATTTGAAACCAATTTAAAAAAGATTTACGGCGCGACTGTACTGAAATTTAAGTTATTATCATAGTTGACGCCGTAGCAGACCTTTGTTAATAATTAAAAGTTCAATAATGCCTAAAACTTTGGCAAATATCACTAACAAAACATTTAATTTTTTGTAATTTTTAGCTCTAAAACTCTTAACTAATTCAAAAACTACTGAATTTCGGTAGAACATTTGGTGGCTTAATTTGTTGCATTATAACCCTACTATGACGTCCTGCAAGGAATACGTCGAGATACCAGTAACCCTGTAGATATAGGTACAACTCTGCCTAACCCTTCAGGGGATACAGGCGTGATGTTATGTTAACTTGAAAGTTTTATAATGCAGTCGGCAAGTTAGATGTAATTGATGGGATGTTATTCTATACAGTGTGTCCGGACATGGACTAGCGATATTCTAAATACTTAAATGTAAACTATATTAGAGTACAATTTTAATGACAATTTTTTTTAATGATTAATTTTTTTTAGGGTTCCGTACCCAAAAGTTAATACGGGACCCTATTACTAAGACTCCGCTGTCTGTCTGTCCTTTTGTCAGCAGGTATCTTATGAACCGTGATAGACAGTTGAAATTTTCACAGATGATGTATTTCTGTTGCCGCTATAACAACACATATTAAAAAACAGAATAAAATAAATATTTAAGGGGGCTCCCATACAACAAACGTTATTATTTTAGATAATGGTACGCAACCCTTCGTGCGCGATTCCGACTCGTACTTGGCCGGTTATTTTAAATGATTTTCTGTTTAGGGTTCCGACAATTTCCTTTTGTGCTTGCGCACTCGCTTTGTTCAAACAACAATAACTCTTAAAATAATAGACATAAAGTTGTGAATTTTATGTTGTCTTGTAGCTTAGCTCAAAATCTATCGATCTAGCGAACAAAAGTTATCGGGGTATTTCTGTAGTAATTAACAATTATTGGTTGAATTGCATAATTTTTCGATCGTTTTTTCGACTTACACATTTTTTTTCAAAAGTTTTGGAATTGTGAACACATTACTTTGTAATGCTGACGGTAGACAATATTTGTTGTATTGCCTTTCGTATAAGCCTATTTTTATCTCAGCATTACTAAAACTTTGAGAAATATGTTTTTTTTGTTCTCGCATAGAGAATATTTCAACAAAAAACAAAATAGCTGCCACTTATCGGGGAAGTGTATTGGACCCAAGCTTAAAGTGTAATTGTACTTTAAAATAGTTTATATTTATGTAATTAGAATATCGCTAGTCCATGGACACACTGTATATATAATAGCCAGAACTTAGCAGATAATCTCTAGCCAAGAAATAAGTTATATTAAATTAAATTAAATCAAATTACTTACTTATTAGCAGTGATCGGAGTAGGTAGATTGAACTGGGGCCATTGATCCGAAACGTATATATTAATATGGACATTCCTCCGGAATTGGTGGATTATTAAAAAAAAACCGGAACTTATGTAGGAATTGTATTCTGCCAGAGTGGAAGGAGTCATTTGATGATTTGCCATCCTCAAAATTAAAAGGTAGGAATTGTAATAAAATGAGCAAATAAATAAAATAGCAAATAAATAATGAATTAATTTAGTTTTGATACCTTCCTTTAAATTTTGAATTGAGTAGTAATAATATCACTACCAACATTAACAATATTTAATTGAATCCGGAAATACCGGAATTACTTTCCGGAAAAATGGCTTATCCATGTTATTCTTTCTGTGTGCATTTATGATACAAGTACCAAAAATCAATCTACCTACTCCGATCACTGCTTATTAGATATTTAAATAAAAGGAAATTATTTAGATAGTGGGTTGGATTTGATTAGGATATACATGAATTGAAATAGTATAATGAATATTGTGTAATATTGTGTAGTTTGTGTGGTGTGTTGTAGTATAGTGTAGTGTTACCTATACCTAATATATTGTATAGTGAATTTGACGAAATAACAATATAACGGCAGAAACCAAGCAAACACATTATCATACCTTAAAGCACTTTTTATGTCGGCAGTGCAAGTTGAAAATAATAGAAAAAATTGCAAAGAAAAAACGAAATCGTGGCCCTCCGGGACGAGTACAAACTCGTACCTACTATGGATATACCTCTGCCTTACCCTTTGGGGAAACAAGGCGTGATGTTATATTATGAATTCTCCAAAACCCCGACAGTTTGACACTCAGTCACGTCATAAAACATAAGTGTTCAATAGTACCTAACCTCTTATTTAGGAACGGGTTAACGGTTAGCCAATCACAGTAGGTACCTACGTTTGCTAACACCATAACGATCTATTTCCCGCATTGCAATGATTTGTTACTATGCACCTCACAATTTCCGCAGGATATAACCAATAGCTAATAAACAACTATTTTAAGATTTTCCAGTCCTGCACTCATGGACTAACATCCGTTTCAACAGCTGGAAGCTGTAACACTAAAATAATGACCAGTGGGCCAAACACGAACGCGGGGACTAAAATCGAAAATAAGTACTCGTTTCGCAGACAATAATGTAAGCTGGATTTTCCTACTGCAGGGCAAACTCCTCCCTAATCCTTCCACTTCTCTATATCTATGGCTATTTGTGTCAGTCTTGCCAGGTCCAGGTATCGTATTACCCAGTAACTGGGTTGTGGAGGTCAGATAAGCAGTCGTAAAATTCTGATATTCAACTGCATCCGGTTAGACTGGAAGCCGATCCCAACATAGTTGGAAAAAGGCTAGGCAGATGATGATTGGGGTCCAGTCTTTATGGAAGGAGTCCAGCTGATCCCGCCGTCTCCGCCTGGGACTGCCGTAATATCGCCTGCCATGTAAGGGTACCATTGGGTCGTGCGTCTGGCCTATTGGTATTCAATGATTACTGATATAATTATGAAATTATTATACTATGATTATTACCGTCTGCATCTTTAATAAAGATAAACTGCGGAGAAATCCATGTTTCGTAGTTAACTTGCTATTGTGTTAGATTTATGCACTGTATGGTCTAACGTTATCAAGTGTCAAAGGAGGCGACTAATTGACAATACCACGATAGGAATAGAATATTGTATGATATTTCTCAACTGTTTCACATTTTATGACAGCCCCATGATAAGGCTAAGCGTACGCTGAGACGCAGGTGACGCAGGTCCAAGCAGCGTAGGGCAGGGCAGATTTTGTAATGCAGGAACGTACTGACAGCTGGGTACGTTGCGGCGGCGGTGCAGGTACGTGGGACGCAAACATGTCTGCCCTGCTCTGTGTCTCGTTGTGGTGCCGGCACAGATTTCTGCGCGACGCGTGCAGATCGTCACTTGTTTTTGAGACGCTGTACGAAAATCTACTCTGCCTTGAGCTGCGTCGACCTGCGTCACCTGCGTCTCAGCATACGCTGATTCATAATTTAGTTGCAACCGTCTATTGTTTGTACTAGCTAGGACGCGAACGTGTCTGTGTAGCGTCGCAGCATGCGCTCGTGGTAAAACTAGGAAGATAATCTCTGCACCTAGCAGAAAATGATTATCCTTCGATAGTCCTTTGTCAAATTTTTGCTTTAGTCACAGCTTTCTAGGGATTCTTTCCGACAAATTTTTATTATAATAACGTAAAAGTACCTACCTAAGTACCTATAATTTGACTCCATTGTCTCATCCCCCGTTTGTTGTAATATAAAAACATTGTAACACTCCAAATAAATTAAATTAGCATTGTCAACGAACCATGTGTGGATAATTAAGCTAAGCATTACGTTTGCATAACGCGGTGTCGGCCATTTTATGTTAAAGCATTAAAATATAAAACATTAGCATAATTTCCTATTATCTACATGCTCTACTTTCCCCGTACAATGGAGAACTCAAAAACCGTATCGACAGAGCCCCGCGTTGCATAAGGGATGTTACACATTTACGTATTTGTATGTTTCGGCAACGACCGTGGTGGATGTCCGCTAAGGCACTGTCATCTGATACGAAATTCATGTTCATTGTTTCTCTGGTTTATAGTCTGTTTATCTGATATTTCGTAACGTTCCATATTATGTGGACAGCCTAAGCCGGTAACCCATATTTCGTTGAGACAAGCTTGTAACTTGCCGGTCCCCGGCAACGTAAGGCAACGTTACCAGGTAGGCACTAGGTACTTGATTTAGAACCTGTGATAGTGACTCAGTACGCTATAGCCAGTGATTTATGCGCTCACTATTAATTGCATACGAAATGATCGCAAGATTTTAACATTAACATTGAATGCAGTTAATACAATGATAATGACCCACAACGGGTTTGTAAACTTGCATGCATATGTGGGGCATTTTTAGGTTAAAATTAAACAATCTGAAATATGTTTCAAACATACCAAGGACAGTAAAAGTTGTGTCTTTTGACCTAGATTTTTATTCTGAGGGTGGTAAAAGGATTGCAGAACCAATCGGTTTAAGTAATACCTGTGATTGTGTCGGACGACGAGGTGTAAGCTCTACTGTTAATGGGATTTCTTTTATTTAAAACTAAAGTCAGTCGGATTCGAAGTCTGTATTTTGTGATAGAGAACTAGAGACTGAATGAGATATAGATTCTGGATTATTTTAGCTTATACAAATAAAAGAATGTGGTTACTAGCTCCTACCGAAAGCACTGACTCACAATGACAGAGGACAGACGTATGTGGAAAAGGGAGAGGGACGCTTTTGCTCAACTGTGGGACACTACAAGCTAAATTGATAGATAGATACAGGTTTTATTTATGGTATATACAATTGGCGTGCACATGGGACTTGAAATTATATTGAACTTACACGAAAAAGGGAGCAGTACGCATAGCAAGGCAACCATGGAAACGGGTTTTCTACGGGTTTTGTCTACGGAAGAATAGATAAAATGACAGATTGTGATTGTTTTCTGTCATTTTGTCTATTCTTCCGTCGACAAAACCCGTTTCTATTGTGGTCATGCTAAGCGTGCAGACTTATATTCAGCAGTAGGTGAAACCAGGCTGCCAGTGATGAAAGAATGATGATAATTATTTAATACTCTCAAAGGACTAATGTTTAAATTCATCAACGTTTCTATTTTTCCGTAAGTTAATACTGTAAGCCTATGTGGGCTTAGTAAGCGTAGTAGGTACATAGCCTGCATTAACAGAATATCAGTAACATATAGTTGTTTTACCTCGCACTGCAGAACTGAGTAGGCGCTTACAACTTGAGTTTACCTTAAACACACAAGAAACAAAATACGTTAATCGTAATATTTGTAATACTTTACAATGAGGTAACATAATGTTAGTAATACACTTGATGAAGTCGACACGGTCGTTTTGAGACGTTCAAGTGCGCAGACGACTTTCTCTGCCAAACCGGAATTCATTCACGCATTATTTGGAGGTGATGGCTAATATTATACTTGGTATTACGTCCGGTATCTCAATTATGACTTGTTTTACGATAAAGGGAAGGGACGAGACATCCTTGAAGCGTGACTAATGGTTTCAAACTAGTGGATAAGTTAAGCGTCTGTTAGTTCTTAAGCAGCTTCAAACAAAGTTACTGGAAGATCTTTTAGAGATTCCAGAAAAAGCTACGTAGTCGTTTTAGTTCTTTTTTCTTTTCTTTATTTTCATTGTTCTGTGTATTCAATATGTCATCTTCTATATTTTTTGGTTTGGTGTTGGGACACAAAATTTCGAAAAACTTGTGTAGGACTAAATTCCTAAGGGCCGATTTAACCAAAGGCAGATAACTTTTATTCGGGGAATAAAATTGACGTCTGACAGTTTTTGTATAGAAAATCTGTCAAAAATGTAATATTTACTCGCTGGATTAGACGTATACTAGGGATAAAAGTATGGTCAAATTCGCTCTAAATGTAATTTGTACAGCAATTAAATATCAACATACCATTAAAACAAAAAAAAAACGTAGTGTACTTACATTAATTTATTATTTGGTGAAATAGCCCATCGCCCGTCTCAGCGGCGTCTGCACATGCTTTCACTTGTCTCCACACGTCATTCAACTCGTCAATCTGACCGACATGATCTAATCTTAGCTCCGAAATGTGTGAACAAGACTATTCCACAAGTCAATTACATGAGAACACCTTATTTAATAATATAGCAGCAGCTTGAAATGCGAAAGAATTAAATTTAATTATATAGGTACACCTCGCACCACGCACCATGGTCCACCTTAAGGACTAAGTGCGGAAACCAAACCCATAACATAGAACATAGGTACACTTCTGCCTAAACCTTCTGGGATTACAGGCGAGATGTTATGTGTTTGTGTTACTATAGAGTGAAAATATAAAATACCGATATGCTAATCTTCAAGCCTTAATTTATGTAGAGTCAAATTTCGGGTAACTAAACCGAATAAGTTTCTACATCCATTTTCACAAGTAACAACTTACCTGTGAATTGCAAGTCCCCAGTAAGAGAACCATATGCAGTTTGTAAAATGAGTGGGAGTTAATGAAAGATTAGCATATTAAAGGCACAAAGTAACAAATGTTAACGTTTATTAAAGTTTACATAACACCATTAAATTTTTTAAATAATAAGATACAAGTTAACTATCATGTCACCAAACGATACATTATCTGTTTTTGGTAATTGTTTACAAATTACATGCTATTCATTTTTCATGAAGGCTTTTACTTGCTCTTGATACATTTTATGTTTCTCCTCCAATATTTTTAAGGCGCTCGTCTGTCGTACCCCTCCTACGTTCACCATGAAACTTATTTGTACTGGAGGTACCTCAGTCTCCGACTCAGTATTGATGCCTTTATTTTTAGAACTAGATTTTGTCCTCTCCTTAGGTTTCTTACTCTGCAACTTAACATCAGGTGTAGTTTCGACCTTTTGCTTAAGTTCTGTCTTCAGATTTAGATTATCGTTCTTCTTTGAGGCTGACTGCTGTTGTCGTTTTTCCTTCTCAACGTTTCTCTCTCTAGTTTTCTGCACATCAGCAGATTTTGATTTCAAATAAGGGCTGTTAGCTTTGGAGGTCTTTTCTTTAGTAGGTTTATTGACCAAATAAGATGGACGTTCTTCTACTTGGCGTTCTTTATTGGGCGTTTCATTCACAGGTTCTCTGCTTCGCTTGCCTGATGTCTCTCTTTCAACTTTTTTGTCGACTGTCTTTTGTAATGTATTTTTATAAATTTTAAGACGGTTTTCCATCCTTACTTTTTCCGAGTATCTTTGTAAACTCCTAGCTCTTTCAAGTCTTGGTTTGATCTGCTCCACATCTGGTCCTAAGCCACCTAGTCTGACAGTTTGTATAGGTTCTGCGGTTGCTCGTCTAGTATGGCGTCTGGAATTTGTTACCTCTGAAACACTTCTAAAATTTTCAGGACTTGGATCACGTACCTCCACTGATTTACTAGTCACACGTTCCGTAAATTCTAAATGCAATTCCTCTTCGCGGTCTTCTTCAAATGAGTTATCCAGATAGCGCTGTAAATCACGACATATAAGTTTTTCATAATACATTTCGTTGTAAGGTTCGGTATTGTAAAACTCTGGTATAGGATTGTTAGCGTCTTCGCCGATACTTTCCCTTTCAGTATCACCAAACTCTGGTGACATTGACCGTATTTCATACCTATCCTTCTTCTGCTCTACATTATTTGGTGTGAACTGCTTCCGGAACATCTCCAGGTATGATGTCTGTTTTGGTCTGCGCCTTCTATCTTTATTGACCAGATACCCATACCCGGTAGATTGAAACAGTTCTTTCTTCAATTTTTCATTTACTTTATATTTGTTACCTGAATTAATTTCCTTTCGTTTTTTGTCTTTTGGCACCTTTATAAGTACATCTTTTTCATAGAAAGGCACAAGTATTGTATCAACATTTTCATCCGAATTAACTTTTAAAGTTGATTTCCTTTGAATATTTGATTCCAAGCTATCTAGTGATAGGTTGCTGTCGGTGGAAGAGTTTTTATCCATTGCTCGGAATGAAAATTTTAGCCTTTTTCTTTTATTCATAAATAGATACGATGACTTGTCCATAATGTCAAAGTGACGGTGATTTTATCTTATTTTTATAAAATACTGCCAGTATCACTCACAAATAAAACAAACTTTTTCGAATGTAAAAAAGTAGATTTTGTGAAATTAAGAAGACATAAGACAGAGGTATTTATATAAACAACTTGCCTTTGCGTTATCCGCGAAACGGTACGTTAGCGATAAATAGTAGGATAGTCAAAAGTTGGGACACGTAGTGGGGTTGGCAGCGGGCCAGATTGGAATAATGCGCAAATTGCTTTACGCCCTCCTCGTCGGCAAGTCAGGGGGCGTGCGGCGCGGCGTGGCGTGCACGTTTGTCTGCCGTATCGCAACCTGTCAACACTATTTCTACTAGATTTAGCCTTTGGAGTTCCACAGTTTCAACCTGTGTGGAAATCCTCTTTGAATACAACTTTACGAGTACGGTAAAATAAAGAGAGAATTGTCATTCAGCTCCACACACAAATCTAATCTTGAAAATAGTATGTGGTAAACTGGAATGCTTTGCCAGACTTTTAAAGGATTAGAAATGTAGTAAAAAGGAATAGATATCTCTTGTCGCAATATCTGATATTACTTAAAATCCTCCTTTTGAAATTCTGCCAAAGATTCCAGACAAGATTTTACGTCTTGCTATTAAATTTTTTTATTCATTTGTGTCTTGTTCACATATTTTTGAGACTGGAGCCACTCCACATTAAGTTGATTAAAAGTATAATTTCGAACTTATTAGGCATAATAATCTCTCCTTAGGTTTTTCTGCTACCGTTATAATATCGGAAAATAGCTTAAATTTTCAGACTGGCCGACTCCGCGACGGTTTAAAGTGCCCGTTTATAAGTATGAGTTATTAATTGACCTAAATGCTTCAAGTTCGAGTTCTTTATTCTGTCCACTGCTATTGTTCTCATGGTGTAGAAGGAATAACAACGTATAGGTAATAATTACAGTGTAAACAATGGCAGCAGATTCCTGGTTGGCTCCGTGCCAATGTCCGACTGAGATAACAGATTGGGGGCACGCTACCCGCGACTCGGCCGGATTTCCACTCTTATTACTCGCATAATTCCTATTTTATGCATTTAGGTCCTTTTACAGGAATGTAGATTTGTTGACAATCTTCTATTTTGTTAAGTACCTGGCACTTGTTGAAAGGCCTGCATTGTCCTCCCATGCCTACTAATACTGTAATTTAAAAATATTGTAAAAGCCAACTGTTTTTAAAAGAGTAACCTTGGGGTTTTTTGCCGGCTCTTCTCCATAGGAAACGACCAATTGGCACCGTGCACCTAGCATCTGACGTTTCATAAGTCCCCAAGTAGGTTTATGTGAAATAAAATATTTTGATTTTGATTTTACAGTGTGGAGCTCGTAGTAAGTAATAACAGTCGCACGGGTCGATCCAGCTACGGTTACCGGGGTTGGTCCGTGGATACCCATCCACGGAGGAGTCTCAGTATGTAAAGATGGCCGGGTGGCCATCTTTACATACTGAGACTCCTCCGTGTCTCGGAAAGCACGTTAAGCCGTTGGTCCCGGCTGTCATTTGTGGATATTTCAGTCTTTACGTATCATCAGTAACCTGAAAGTCTGACAACCAGTCTTACGGGGTATCGTATTACCCAGTTACTGGGTTGTGGAGGTCAGATAGGCAGTCCCTCCATGTAAAATACTGGTATTCAGCTGCATCCGGTTACACTGGAAGCCGACCCCAACATAGTTGGGGAAAGGCTAGGCAGATTGATTGATTGAGGTCTTTTTACAGTTGCATTTCCGTTGTAAAGTGCTACTAAATTGTATATGGGGTAGTTATTTACCTAATTTGAATGTCCGTTTTGCGTAAAATCGTTGTGGGAATCACTAATACCAGGCTGTATGTATCAATGTAGCATATTGTTGTATTGATAATACCTACCCTAGTTTGTTTTAGTTTGACTGACACTTGACAGCACAGACTAGATCATGACTTAACACAACAAGACCTATGACATTCCACATGACTACAATCTATTATTAATCACGCTGTTCGTGTCTCTAGTTCATTATTACATACATTTCCTACTGTCACACAGTTACGCTTAGACAAAGAGGCTAATTTTGGTCAGAGGCTATTAAGCCTCGATTTATCCTCTAAAACCTTATAGACCTTCTAATGATGCACACTTTTTAAATAATTGAGACTTGTTTTTTTTTTTGCCTTTTTCACCGTTGCTTAGTTGCAGTAACTAAGCTAGGGTATGTGGCGGTACCTACATCGCCACATTCGAACTACGCATCAAAAGACCTGACGTCACACAAAAATCCTGACGTCACAAAAATCCTGCATCGCGCAATTAGAGCTTACCGTACAGTGAACATATACATATACAAAAATCCAATATCAATCATTGGGCAGTTGCCCGCCAGACACAACACCCGTCTGGTCTTAGGATCCTCCCTTTTCTATGGTGGATGAGTGAACTTTACACCCTGTTCCTCATACCCCTAAAGGTACCCCACCAAACGGGCTTACTTTTTCCAACAGCATCAGTGTAGCATATACCATGGATTTAATTGACGTCAGCATCAGTATCATCACTAATCAATGAACTGTAAAATAATTGTTTGATTAGTTCTCATAAACTCAAACTCTCATTTATTTCAATAAAACCATTTACAGGCACTTTTAAATTGTCAAGGAGTCGGTCAGTCAGAAATATGAAGCTAGTTGCCCATTCCAAAGTGTAGTAGGTATAGTCACGAGCACCAATATGTATACACTTAGCAACTATTCAACGTGATTTTCTCCTACTGTATTGATTGTAATTTTATGTTTTAAGGAACATAGTATTTTGGAACCTATATTATTATGAAATAGATATCATCTCAAAGTTGCAATCGTTATTCCACGACAAAATCTTTATTGAATTTTGCTGAGTGTATACATATTTTTGCTCGTTACTGTACCTACCTATGCAGAAGAACGGGCAAGAAACTTCACGGTAACACTTTTAAATCAAACGAGTCAGACTCGCGCACGAAGGGTTCCGTACCATTATCTATAAAAACGGCAAAAAACGTTTGTTGTATGGGAGCCCCTTAAATATTTATTTTACTCTATTTTTTTGTATTTGGTGTTATAGCGGCAACAGAAATACATCATCAGTGAAAATTTCAACTGTCTAACTATCACGGTTCATGAGATACAGCCTGGTGACAGACGGACAGACAGACAGACAGCGGAGTCTTAGTAATAGGGTCCCGTTTTATCCTTTGGGTACGGAACCCTAAAAATTATTACAAAAAGTAGGTTACATCATTAATTTCGAAATTATACTTGTGAAAACAATGTAGAAAGCACTTTAAAGCACAATATTAAGGACAGTATGGAAACTGGGCCTATTCATTTAACTACTTAATAACGATGAACTTCTATTCCTACATTTGAAAGAAAAAAAGAAAGAAAATACGTTTATTTGCGGTAAACATGACGCAAAAAAAAGAAAATAAACACAAAAAAATACAAAAGGTTGGGGAAAACATGCGTCACATTCACGCAAAACGGCTATCGCCCAGCATTATGCTGCGACCCTATGCAGGACAGAGCCCCAGCGCTGGTTTTCAGCGACAGCCGGCGCTGACGTAATGACGTCGACCAGTGCGGCACGGGTAAACCAATGAACTCAATGTAGACATATCTGTAACTAGCTTCCGCCCGCGGCTTAGCCCGCGTGGTATGTCGATAAAAAGTAGCCTATGTCCTTTCTCAGGCTCTAGACTATCTGTGTACCAAATGTCATTTAAATCGGCTCAGTAGTTTTTGCGTGAAAGCGCGACAGACAGAGTTACTTTCGCATTTATAATATTAGATTTTAGATTTTTTATTTTTTTTATTTTATTATATTCACAAAGGTAACATTGTTTGTATTGTGTTATGCTAATACATAATTAGTAGCATTAATTGTAATTGATAATTTACTCGTAACTAAAGACCACGCTACCGCATTAGGATTATTGCCTGTAATGATAGTTGTGTTTGTGATAGATAAATAAATAAATAAATAAATAAATAAATTAGTAAGGATTATCGTCATTTAAATCGGTAATAGATGAGATACTTACATTAATTATTATCTACTGTCTTCGTGTATCAGGTGTTAAGGTCATTGGTAACATATCATTGCCGTGTCTGAGTCAAGCATAACATGTTTCAAAGATACAAGCAATGAGTCTATTTGAACTTTATTCAATTGTAATAAAGGCCATAGAAAATTCTCCTTCGTCAATAGAGTAGTGACAGCTTATGACACCATGATAGCATCGATGGCATTTAAAATTGGAACCCGAAAGATAATCTGAGGACTGCGGACCGAAGTATGGCGTAATTCAAAAGGTGAACGAGTTTGTCTGAATACTCCTTCATAAACGGAACTTTCAAGGACTTTATTTGACATTGATTTTTTATTAGTTATTTATGCAACTGTTTTATAATAAGGGGTAATAGTATCACATGAGTGTTTTAATATCTAATTATTTACAGTTGCATACAAGACTTTATCTACACCCATGATATGAATCGTCTTTATAAGGTCTGCAATACTAATGTCGAACAAAAATGGAGGGATACGACGCACATGAATTCGAATTTTTCGGATTCGAATAACCTATCAGTTTTTTTTTTAATTACGGTGCTTTGTTAATGAGACGCGCCTGCATGACAGCGTTCTTTTTTTTAAATAAGTTGCGTTATGAAATTTAGTACACACGGCTACACATCAAGCTATACATTTCCAGTTTATGCTGATCTCACATTGTATTGGATTTCCGCACAATGCGAGGTCAGCATAAACTGGAAATGTATAGCTTGATGTGTACCCGTGTGTACAACATTATAAAACCCGTTTGGATGATATAACGGTTACTATGACACTGGTTGTTTTAATGTTGGCAATAAGCTAACTGTTTCAGAGTCTTTTATAGAGGATTTATAGCATGGGTGTAGATAAAATAATATAAAAACTGGATGTCATGTTACAGTTTAAAAATAAATCCTCTAATAATACAATTAAAATCTCCATTAACATTGAGGGCCCGCATGGGCCGATCGATCAGGTTAAGCTAGGCTTGTCGAAATCAGTCCGTGGATGGGTGACCATCTTTAAATACATATACCGAGGCCCGTCATACCAAACTGTATGAAATAAAGTATTATTATTATTATACCAAGGGGTATCGTGTTACCCAGTGACTGGGTCGTGTAGGTTAGATAGACATACTGTTACCTATTGAACTGATTCCGGTTCGATTGGAAGCTGACCCCAATATAGCTAGAAAAAGGCTGGATAGATGATGATTATATTATCGGGATTAGATATGTATAGTTACCTAAATGTAAATTTTTGGGAAAATATAGGTACAGAAGAACGCTTATAAATTCTTTGCGATCAAATTATTTAACTTAGGTGCTTTAAATTTTATATAGAACTAGCTGATTCCCGAGACCTCGCCCGCGTGGGTGTCCGTTATTATATACTAAAACATTACTCGAGAACCACTCTATCCATTGGTGAAAACAGCATGAAAATCGGTGCAGTCGTTTTTGAGTTTATCGCGTACAGGACGACAGACAGTCGCGGCCGAGGACTTTGTTTTATAATATTATGTAGGATTATTAATAAAGAAGTTTGCCTTCAACAATTTTCAACAATTTAATTTCACGCACGATGCCTAAAATTCCACTAAAACTATTAGCTAATGTTCTACAAATCGAAGACCTTGACATTTGCACCGTAGATGAACATATATTAAGCCGGAACGTGGTTCGTTTTTACTTTTTACCAAAAAACTAGCAAAAGTGTGCTATACCTAACTGATTTATCGATATTCTTATATGAGTGAATCATTGTCCATTTTCTGTTGATTTTATCCTATCCAGCATTCATCATCATTTCAGCCGAAAGATGTCCACTTCTGGATATTAGCCTGCCCCAAGCATCGCCACTGATCGGTATTGTGCTTCCCGCATCCTGCGGATTCCTGTGGCCTTCACAAGGTCAATCAAGTATTCAGTGAAATGAAATTGATTGACTTTCAATGGAATCCTAATTAATATTATATTAATGCGAAAGTGAGTTTCTTTGTTTGTTACGCTTACACGCTAGAACGGCTAAACAGATTTGGATCTTGGGTAGACCTAGACCTGGAGAAGGAAATAGGCTACCTTTTATCCTTCACCGATGTCAGAAATGTCCAAAATAAACTGATTCATTAAAATTCTACTTTATATGTATAATAAATCATAGCCACTGAAACAGCGTGACAGGCTTATAGCTGAACTAATGATTGTGTGCCTACATGTTAATTTAAATATTAATATAATTATTTATTGTTATTAAAATAAAATATATAAATTAGGTAAACTTCTTATACTAAAAAACTAAAAGGACTAACTAACTATAACAATAAATACAAAAACAAACATGTTTAGGTACTTGAAAACTATAAATCAATTTAGTAAAAAAATAAAACAAATTAATTTATTATCAATATTAATAAAATGGCAATTATTAACGTGGAGATCAATAACAATTAATGTAGAATAAATAAATAGTTTATCGAGTAGAAACATGTGATTTAGTTTATATGTGTTTCTTGCATTGTGTAGGTGCTTGTGAAATCTTTGAATACCTATAATTTAAGCTAGTTTTGATGGCAGATCTCTAGGTCGATTTTGATTAATAGCCAATAAACAGTCCTTGTCTTTTGAAATTGCTTATTAGGTAAAATATGTAATAATTAATTATTTTAATGTAAAAAGCCATCGGATATGTTTGACAGAATAAGCTTCGCATAATTGTACTTATTTGATAACTAGCTGTGCCCCGCATAGGTGTCGATCCCGTGGTAATATTGGGATAAAAAGTATCCTATGTCCTATTCCAGGTCATCGGTCTACCCATGAGCCAAATTTCATCTAAATCCGTTCAGCCGTTTTAGTGTGAAAGCATAACAAACAAACAAACTCACTTTCGTATTTTTATAAGGATAAAGGTCCTTTTTCATAAACTTGAATTGAAGTGTGATACATATTTTAGTTGGCCTTGAATAGTGTAATTGCTCTTACATACTGGCGCGACTTGTAGCGTGACGCGACGCCTCCGCGCGCCGGTATTGTTCTGCCGTGAAGTTTCTCAGAAATTGTTTTGTTAAAAGTCGCGTTGCGTGACAAGTCGCGCCAGTATGTAAAAGCCTTCATCTTACGCTGTGTATTGCATATGTACCTATACCTACCAACTGTTATCTGTAACTAACACAATAAGTTAGTGGTAAAAAATAAGAACATGCATCCCCGTTCACAATCTCTAATAAGCTTATCAACATTGGACATAAACCTCTAAATCCCGATAAAATCAAAACTATTAAACCACAAAAGAATGTCAAACGAATCCCTATAACAAACTAAACATCAAAGATATCGACAAGGTGACACAAATTAGGATGGGTTTACACCTCCGTTATGTGGGCCAAGGTGCAATGAAATTGATGTCAATTTAGATGACAATGGCGACGCGGCTTTACGTTCTCTGAGATGCTGTGTGCACGCATATATTATATGTGTTGATAAACTTCGACAACAATGAAGATGTCTTCCATGGCCATAAGTGTTGCATTGTGCTGAATTTTCCTAATCATGGCGCTTAACACCAACGCCGATTTAATACCGTTGAAAATTAAGTGCCAGTGCGACTAAGTAAGGTTTAAGTATTTCAGTTATTAGTCGGTGAGAACTTAATAATACTTTACTCATTTCAGAAATAGGTGATGTATTTGTATGCTCATGTGAACACGATTTACAAACTGAAAATAGATGCCTTTGGAATACGGAAAATCTATTTGTGCATTTAGAACAGTTTCTAGAAATGTTCGGTCTAAAAGCGATCCTACAATGAAAATAGCCCCATTTCCAAGACTGTTTCTCATTAAAAACAGTCTTGGGAATGGGTGAAATAGATCGCGGAGACTAACGCTTATAGGGTTTCAATGTAAAAGCAGCAAAAATAAAATAATAGATTGGTCACGTTAATTTGGCGCGCCCTGAGTCGTATAATCGTGTCAGTGACCTTACAGACCTATTAATTTGGTAAACATGGTGGAAAAATATTTTTATTAATAACATGTCGTTGAACATAAACTCAATAAAAACTCCATGAACTTGACAGTTTAGAATAGATTTAGGAAAACTTTTTTTTATATTTGGGCACAGATCGTGAAACACAAACAACAACAAAATAAAAAAGTGATAATATTGTTTTAACAACAACAGTGTGCTAACGGCTGCGCCAAAATGGTTAATTTCAGCATGAATGCCAGACAAATGCAGTGTATCCGACCCTGGTTTCCTAATGAACTTTTAGGAACAAGTGACGCTGAAGGAAATGATTTAATACTTACCTCTTAGGTTACTTTACTGACACTGGCTTGCATCACAAATCACAAAATGCATATTTAAAACATCGTTCCGTTTCTGTCAATCGTTTGAAAAAGACAGACAGGACGATATTTTACGTTTAGAGCATTTATTGTGCAAGCGGGTCTAAAAAATACCGCTATAAATATAAAAAAGATAAGTATTAAAGACATCAGAAATAAAATGAAAAACCTTTTGGTTTCACCGGAAACAACGTAATCAACCTCAAAATATTTAGCACTAGTAACCCTCTTTAATATTTTGTTTTTGTTCTGTACATTTCGATGCGGTTATTGCAAAGCTTTGGCGTGAATCGTGATGAATGCGATTATCCAATACTAACGATACGACTGATACGGCTCAAGTTCGACAGCTGCGATGACCGGTGAAGTACCTACGGTATTTTACGTAACCCATTGAGTAGTCCACTAAAAGTACCATCAAGTACCTACTTAGTAACTTTTACACCAAACGATAAAATACTGTCTAATAAAAGGAAGGGATAGTAAATTATATACTTACCTAAAATAATGTTCATATTTGAATAAGATTAAATTTATAATTTCATATTTTCATTGGCTTTTAAATCGTATTTTGTTGTCCATTGTTTCTTATTTGTATTCGGTATATGATTCCAATTTTTTTAATAAGTTTTTTTGTTAAGGTGCATTTTGGCAAATACCCTCAAACATTAGTATTATGTAGTTCAAATTATAGCAACATCAACCAACATCAAAACTGCAAAAATGAGCAACACCTCTTTGCCCATCGATCTTTTTATTTCGCTTAGTAAAAGCAAGCAGCAGTCCAGCAACCACAAGCCATATTTTCCGTGAAGCGTGCCAAACTTACGTAATAATTGATTGATTACGTGCTTGTCTGTGCAAAATCACGTTTAACGATAAGTTCCGGCAATTGAGCCCGATAAGACATTCAGTTCCGAGACAATAGGCCGATTAGCTAGGCTGAATGCACTTGACCTACATCCGGTTGCGATTGATACTAACGTTTAATCGGTACGGCAACACTGGCAGTAACTAAGTAGAACAGATAAAAAAATTGAAAAGCACGGGACAAAAGCTAATTCCAATTTTGATAGCTTGTCGATGATTAGATTAAGCGATGAACTTTAAAAGCCTTATGCTTTTAAATTACCTTTTTTTTCATTAGGCTGTAAGTCAGGGTCGCATGCCTGACATTGGTGTATAAAAAATACTAAACTGTTATGAGAAAACAAATAAAGGTCTTTGGCTTGGCGATAGTTGACTCCGGGGTTGTTAATCCTATTGAATTAATAATTTATGATTCTAAAAAACGATAAAATATCTAAAATCAGATAAATAGGCATCATAAATTTTTGTTAATTTTTTCTTGTTTCTGACATGGATTGTAATAAATTACCCATTTCTTTTGGCATAAATTACCTATCTTTGGTGTCAATGTACGGATCGCTGACCTAACTTTGTTAAGCCAACGACCCATCTATCACCAAACGGTATTCCCAAACAAGTTGTCAAATCCGGGACATTATAAAACATAATAATATGGTCTATTATGGTACTAAAAAACTATAGCTCGAATTAGTTGATGTCATTGTTACTGTAAAGCAAAACAAATAAGGTTTTTAACCTGGTAAATTGGTGTCAAAAAACAGATTAATGGTTTTATGCCTTTCAAATGTAGGATCAATGGTTTATTGACTACCTATACAAACATTTGCATATTTATTGAGTATAAATATAAATAACTATATTTTTATTGACAGCACCAGCGTATACACTTATTGATTTTAATTACCCATTTTATGACCGAAATAATAATAAGTATCTATTTCTAGAGCATCGACCTTCGCTATTAAAAACATTCGTCATAATAGTGACATCAAGTCTACGATCGGTCACTCTTCACGTGATAATCACCCTTATGTTATATCAATAAGGTGTGTTATCCCGTGAAGTTCTGGGTTAAGAAGGACTTGGTTTATAGGTTGTAGCTATATATGTTGGCCAACTGAAAAACAACCTTAATTACTGCGTGAGAGTGTCGAAGAGTATTAAGGCAACGAAATGGGCGCGAATGCGATCATTTACGATCAGTTGGCACGAAGAGACTGACAGCTGGACTTTTATGCTGCTATCGCACAGATAACGGGTCGTACAGAAGTAGTATAATTAGTTACATAAGTAGTTGCCTATTTCAGTTATGGACCCTTCCTTATTCGAAATTGAGGAGTCGCTAGTAGTAGCTAGTCGGCCATTCTTCCATACAAACGTAGTATAGTGATTACTCGTCTGTTTAACGGTGTAAGTTCAAAACTAAAAATTATATCAATTTATGTTGTCATTATCTAGCCCTCTATAATAAGCAGAATTGGTTTGGAAGTAATGAGTGTCGAAACTTCCGTGTTTCAACACTAATTTTAACTCATCTTTGGGCGTAAATAAATAACTTATGTAGTATGAAAATGGCAAGATAGTTAAGTATTTTATTCAAAGTCCAAATAATTTTATTTTGAGTAGATTCATCTAGTAGTTTTTTCATAATATCAATACGCCCAAAGGTCTGTTCATGAAATTTTACGCGTTCGTTTTCGTTGTAAATCATCGTATATGTCACTAAATAAATAAATAAATATACAAATAAATAAATAAAAACTAGATAAATAAATAAAAACTAGATAAATAAATAAAAACTAGATAAATAAATAAAAACTAGATAAATAAATAAAAACTAGATAAATAAATAAAAACTAGATAAATAAATAAAAACTAGATAAATAAATAAAAACTATATAAATAAATAAAAACTAGATAAATAAATAAAAACTAGATAAATAAATAAAAACTAGATAAATAAATTTTAAAACTAAATAAATTAAACAACTACACACCCTCGGCACTCCTCTCCTGTGCATGCATATTAGCCACGCGCATCAACGAGTTCGAGCCGTTGACTAGCGCAACCGTATGTGGTACCTCGTATTAAGAATTAGGTGCTTCGATGGTCTAGTGTTCGCAAGCGCAACTGCTGACCATGAGGTCCTGGGTTTCGAGTCCCGGGTCGGGCAAAGTGTTATTGGGTTTAACCACTTAGCTAGAATTTCTCAGTCGCAGCCCGGAGTCTGGATTTGTGCCCGGTTGATGGCAATAGGCTCGCTATTACATGACAAGTGGTTTATTAATCATAACAGGTGAAATTGGGGCTTACTATAAGTACACCTCTGTCCGACCCTTCGGTGAATACAGGCATGATGTTATGTTATGTACTCAAATGTTGGTATCGTATTATCCAGGCAAAGTCAAGCATTCCACGTGCAAATGCTTGCGGTGTGGTGTGGGCACACCTTTATAATGCAAATGTTTTTAACCAATAATAAATTATTACAACATAAAAGTGCTCATTAAATGCTTAATAATTAGTGAAGATGTAAAAAATGTAAATTAGGTACTCAATAAAAAATAATACTATGATCAAATTGATCATAAAAAAATAGTTTCTTATATCATTTTCATTGACATTCAGAAAATAATATTACATAAAAGCATTGATCTTCTGATGTTCCGCATTTAAAATAAGGTCGGCTGATTTTGGAATAAAAATATCGACACGATATTTTATTTGATTCAATAATCGAATGATGTCTCAATTCGGTATCGTTAAAATCCTTTTTGCGATGAAAATGCAATTTCCTTGTCGCTGGCAATACAATATTTTGTCTGTGTATTTTCATTAAAATCTCGATACTCCATCTTCACCTTATGAATAAAATTATCATGTATCCCTTTTACGCAATTTTTTATGTCCACAGCATAATATATATTTAGTAAGAATTCCCGCGCGTCATATTTTTGAATTTATCGTAAAGCCACATTTTGCCAAAAATGTCAACTACAAAAATATTTAGCTTTACATGACTTTGTAGTGGTTTTATTTATGATGCCGATGTCAGAAGATTAATAATTAATGTAAAATCGTGTTGAATATTCCTGAGATATGTATAATTTTTGTCAGGTGCCACGGCATAATAATTATGATATAAAAATGTTGAAGTGCCTACTTGTTATATATGTTAATAAATAAGAATTAATATTTAATGCACATTATATGCTATTTAAGTTGGATATGAATAACATAGGTATTAATACCTATAAATATTTACATAAAATATGACTTATTCGATATTTCCAGTAAAATTCGGTTAAATACCGACTTTTCAATTAGGAAAAACTTCCATCAATGCAAAGCTACTAATTTTTTTTACGGTAATTCAAATAAGTACCTATACAACAACAACTGTATATAGACATTCCATCACAAATGAAAGTCAAGGCTTATTGCAATAATTGACATTGAAGCAATTCTGTTCACCCCACAGGGGACTAGGCGTGAATGTAGTTAGTAGCAGGCTAGATAACACGTGGATCGAGGAGGTATCCCTTGAGATAGTGCGGAAGATGATGAATCACGAACCTTCTTTAATTAGCTACCTTGCTGGGGCTCGATACTTGGCCCTTTTTGGCCAAACCTTAAGATTAGAAAACTGCTACGGGAAAAAATAGCATAGTAATTATATTTCTATTTTTTTTTTTCCAACTGGAATTTCTCAGTGTAGCCCGGAGTCTGAATTTGTGTCCGTTTGAAGGCAATAGGCTCGCCCTCTATAACATGGGACTTGAACGTAACTAGCGAAATGTGTGTGTGATATAGGTGTAGGTAATAATATATTTCAGGCTATTTCTTACTTCATTATCCTAAATTATCCATTAAATTATACATACACATAATGCGATAAAGAGGAACTGATAAGACATCTCCAAAAAAAAAATTATAATGTTTGAACTTTTACAGAATCTGGAAAAACAACTGTTAAATAAATGTTACGTTATATAAGTCTTAAAAAATACTATTTTTGACTAGGCAGACAGATACGCCTGCCTAAATTAATAAATGATTAAATAACTGTTTTTTTTTAATCACAATTTAGAAATGTCACTTAATTTTTGCCATCGAGCTCTTTTATAATTTATTTTATGCCGTAAAGATAATATTTTAATTTATATACTCGTTAATTTTCGTAATACTTAAAAAATCAATATTTAAAATCGATGATTGAACTTTAGGTACTTAAGCAACGACATTTTGAGATTAAAGTAATCATAATTATCGAAAGCAGCCCGGAGTCTGGATTTGTGCCCGGTTGATGGCAATCTCGTCCCCTATTATGTACAAATATGGAACTTAAACATAACTGGCCAAATGTGGGTGTACTAAATATAGGTGCATCTCTGCTTAATCCTTCGGGGAATACAGGCGAGTTTTTATGTTATTACACGACTACGGCGAAGAAAAAAGGAGGGTTATGATTTTGACCAGTATGTGTGTAAGTATGTATGTATGTATTGTATGTATGTATGTATGTAAGTATGTTCATCTGTTCCTTTCTATCTTCTAAACCACTTATCACAATTTGACAAAATTGAGATATTGTTAGAAGCATCTTGATTGTCCGCTGGTTATAGGCAAAAAATGGCGCCCTCTAGAGGACATAAAGTCAGGAACTTAAAAAAAATATTGTATATTCGTACCATGTTGGGTATCAAATGAAAGAGCTTAATGAGCACATTTCAAAAATATATATATTATAAAAACAAAAGTATTTAAAAAAAATTAAGTAATAAAAACTATAACCCAACTACGACTAAAAAGGTATAAACAAGACACCACAGACAGACAAATTAAAAATCCGGAGTCACACGTTTTCTGTTCGATTTATGCCCTAACACGTTTGACTCCCGATTTTTAATTTGTCTCTCTGTGGTGTCTTGTTTATACCTTTTTATTATTATTTTATTATTTATTAATTCACAGCCAACACGGACCAATTATAAAATAAATTAAATACAAAGGCAATTAAATTAAATTAAATACAATAAAATACAATTCAAATACAAGTCAAATCCATTAAAACAATATTTCCACGTTAGCCCGCACATGTACCATGTCACAGTGATACATGTACTGGCAGTCGAATCGCTGGGCGAAGGCGCTCAGGATACTGTTCGGGCTGACCCGCACCCTGCGCACCAGGGATGTGCACCGCTTGCGCATGGTTGTATAAAAACAATCCACGCGCGCTTCGGCGAACATCCCCGAAGCGCTACAGAATCGAGGCAGCCCCAACAGCACCCTGAATGCATTATTGTATTGGACGCGTAGAGCGCTGTACTGCTTTTGCGTATAATTCACCCACAGACCGCTCGTGTAGAAGGACGTGCAAAATGCCCTGAACAGGGTGATCTTGACGTCTCTTGAACATCGAGCAAATCTGCGTGCTATCATATTCGCACGAACAGACAGCGCTCTACGCTCCCTTTCTATGTCATTATCGTCTTTCAGATCCGGGGTTAGCAAGTGCCCAAGGTATTTAAATTGTTCTACCCTACTAAGGGGGTAGCCATTCAATCTAACTTTAGGTGTTTGACTTAGGGACCTTCCCCGAGCCTGAAAGACCATCCACTCACTTTTATTTGTGTTGTACACCAACCCATGTTGTCCAGCATATTTTTCGCAAATGTCAAGCAGCTGCGACAGTCCACCCACAGACGCACTCAGCAGCACCATGTCGTCCGCGTAACTAATATTGTTAAGGCAGACTCCATCAATATGGCATCCGACATGTGTGCTGCTGAGCTCCTCCACAAGCGCGTTCACATACAGGTTAAACAGTTTCGGCGATGTCAGCCCCCCCTGTCTCACGCCGCACTCCAACCTATATGGCGTCGAATACGCCCCTGACCACCGAACAACGTTGATCTGGTTCCCATACCAATACTTAAAAGTACGGATTAGTACCTCGGGCATTGTTGTTTGATGTAATTTTTGCCATAGAATATCGTAAGAAACCAGATCAAACGCCTTCGATAAATCAAGAAAACACCCGAAAATGGGCGTATTTTTATCCGTGTAGTAGTAGTTTTTAGTCGTAGTTGGGTTATAGTTTTTATAACTTTTTTTTTTAAATCTAAACAAGACCAGATGAGTCCTGGAGAACGTATATCGGCAAACGTGGTGTGGGACGCACCCGCTAGATGAACCGACGACCTTTTAAAAAGGTGGCTGGGCAGACTGGATGCGGAAGGCGGAGAACAGGGTGTTGTGGCGCAGCCTAGGAAAGGCGTATGTCCAGCAGTGGACTGCGATACGCTAAGTTGAGTTATTTAAAAAAGATCATCTAATACAATTTAGCAAATGATACATTAATGCGAAGTTAGGTAATGAAAAATGTATCTAGGTGTGTTTAAATTAAGTCTGACTAGAATCAACATTCATACTAATATTATAAATGCGAAAGTAACTCTGTCTATCTGTCTGTTACCATTTCACCGCCTAGACCACTGAACAGATCTTTATAAAATTTGACCGATAGGTAGGTAGCCTGGGAAAAGGACATAGGCCATATGTGAAATACAAAATACATCCAGTCGAAGTCGCGGGCAACAGTTAATAATTACATTTATTTACTGCCTTTTTTTAAGGCAGTAAATAAATAAATTACTAGCTTTTATATTTAATAATGACTAACGGAACCAAAAAGTAAGTAGATATAATTTAAATGTCCGAAGTCAAAAGCTATAAATGTTGGTTTAAGGAAGTTTTAAATGAACAAAATGTTATTTTGCTATTTACGTAGAATGTAGTTGATTACTGAAAGTGCCTAGTAATCACGACAGATTATTAAAACCTATGTCATAATCAGAGAGAAACATTACCTAAGTACTTAATCAGGAACTCTTTGTTATAATTATTTTATTTTATCTGAACAAATATAAAGTAGGTAATAAGTGATTGAAAGTAAGTTGCAGCAATTTGCTTGGCCATTATTAACAGATGAATGTTATTATAATGAGGCTTTATTAATGATTGAAGAATTTTATATTCATAATTATTAGTTTTTTCATCGGAAATTACTAAGTGCAAAATTATAAACATTATAAGAATATAATATATCATTGCATACATTAATACCAATTGAACCACCATCAGATGAACACAGATGCATCATAATAATTATTTGACTACTTATGGACCACCTTATGTTAATAATTAATTAAAATACGTATAAATAATTAAAATACCTATTACAAATATACAAACGTACCTACTTCTGTTTTTATTGTGATTTTGCGACCAAAAATGAAAGTAACAAGTAGACAGGTAGATGCCTACTGTAGTTTTCTATGAACAGGTATTTATTTATTTATTTTATTTAATACTTTAAGCACATAAATGTACAGAGGCGGACTTAATGCCATAGGCATTTTCTACCAGTCAACCTTTGGGTGATGCAGAGACAAACAGTGGTAGGTGCAATAGCGAAAATTGTTGAATAAATATAATTTAAATAAGTTAACCTATTAAAAAAAAAAATATATATATATATATATATAAATATAAGCCTAAATACCTAAATACATATAAATATAAGAACAAATAAATACACATAACTACACGAATATACTAAAACAAATAAGACAAACAATGGGAAAACATTACCGTTGTGATGATACTGCCAGCTTCTTGCGAATGTGCTCTCGAACTTTAACTTTAAAGGATAATCGGTTGGTTGCCATCCTGATTTCCACAGGGAGCGCATTCCACAGAGAGATAGATTGAACGAAGAAGGAAGAGTGAATGAAGTCAGTACGGTGAGTGGGACAATGAAGAAGACGATTACTTGATGAACGTAGATTTCTACTGTGGTTGGCGCAAATGTACTGAAAGTGGGGAGCTAGATAAGTTGTTATTAGCTTCTGTACCAGTAGGTACAAAAGAAAAGTAAGCATCAAAGATTCGTTTTGAATTTCTTTAGGTTATTATTATAAGTGTTCCAGAAATGTGTACCCACCAACACCTATCGATTTTATTTTTGTAAATAAACTAGAACAGCTAAAAGTAAAAAGACGTAAAAAAAAACAATTAAATGTTTGAAATAATTATTTTATACAAATTATAAAACAATTATTAATAGATCACCTCTGTCGTAACCTCTAACTTTCTTGTTTCCCCATCTACCTACACTTATCGGTTTTGTTTTAGTAAATAAACTAGAACAGTAAAAATCTGCAAAAGTAGCATCATTTATATGATAATTATTTTATCTTAATTATATATTTCTAATAATAATTATTATTATCGGTCACCTTTGTCGCGACCTCAAACTTTCTTGTCTCTGTTCACTAAAACTATGTAGTAGGTAGGTATCTACATTTGGATGCTTTTAGGTATTAGTTTTCAAACATGGTTTTTCTGAAATAATTTCTATGCTCCGTTTTCATTAAAAAACTAAGACAAGGTTACTTAAAAGATTCTAATCAGATTTCCCGCTATATTTCCTTCAACAAACACATTAAGAAACCATCATTGCCCGACCTTTACAGATGTAGAACATATTCAAAACAATAGACCATTAAAAAACCTTTGTACCTTGAACCATTAAAAAAAACAATTGATGGTGCACCATTTTTAATAACATCATCTTCATCGATTAGCAATGTCCTTAGTACATACCTACTTCCGCGCCCTATAATCAAATGTGCTAAGACAGCTTCCGTACATTGTAGACAATTGGCAAAACAATTGGCAGGCCAATGTACCCATTGTCCTAAGAGTGGATGCTCTAACAATGAAACTGTTCTATTTACTCTTAAGCTGTTAACAGACGCTTCACCGTTGCTCATTTATGTCTTTCATTTTGCATCTTTCAGCCGCACGGTTCGATCGAAGTAACGCTTGCCGCGGTCTGTTTGTGGATGACTGACTACCCTTTATTAATCGAGACCCCCCCCACGCCTCGGAAAGCACGTTATGCCGTTGGTCCTGGCTGTCATTCATAGATCATTGACAGTCGTTACGGCCATAACGGGTTGTCAGAAGCCCAAAAAATCTGACAACCAGTCTTACCAAGGGGTATCGTGTTACCCAGTAACTGAGTTGTGGAGGTCAGCAGATAAGCAGTGGTTTGATGTAATTATAATACCAGTAGTATTCAGCTGCATTTGATTAGACTCTAAGCCCACCCGACCCCAACATAATTGGGAAAAGGCTAGACAGATTTGATTCGGCATCTTTCACTCCAAGTTAAACGTCTGGAACACAAAATGACATTCGGTATCTTTCACACACGTTCCGAATTATCGAAAAATTACATTGAATGAACAGAATATGAACGTTAATTTGTATCTAATTTTTTCGGCGTAGTGTGAACGTGGATAGAAACAAAAATGCAAATTCACTCGATAGAAGCGTCTGGTATCAGCTTTACTATGTTACCTATTAGCCACTTTGTTTCTGATCTTGCATTGTTATCCGATGCTATCGGAGAGTATTGAAATGTTGAGAGAAAGCAAAAAGAAATCACTTTTAATGGTAATAAAGATTGATATCGGGAGAACAATACATTTTTTATAAACTTTGATAGGTATCTGTGTTCAATGGACATTCCTATCAATTATTTATTTAATTTTTACTTACGTACTTAATAGAAAGGTGAAAGAAGCTTTATAAATATTTGTTACCTTGTCAACACCCAACAACTTTTGTTTTTTTTTTAAGTTAATTTAGTTTTGATGTTTTAGTCGTGAATAAAAATTATGAATACAATAATCCACTTAAATGAGAATATTATTAACTGTGTTTTACGAAAATAATTAGACATTTGTACAACAATTACTTTGTGGATAGATAGAATAAAAACCACTCATTGTTCGCTTGATGAACATTTTGTTCTGCAGAAGTTTTTGATACTATCAGATTTTATTAAGACATTTCACTTCTCATATTATATTTTATCCACCTGTTTATCTCTTTCAGGTTGTTTTATAATTATAAGTACTAAGTTTATGTATTGCTATCCCATTTTTCGGTCCCCGAGAAGGGAGAACCAGATAAAAATGACGTCGGTATTTAAAATCCTGATCCCCAACTAATTCTGTTGTCAGGCACAAATTGACTAAAGAATAATGAACATTCGCGCAAAAAACAGTCATTTTTATCTGCATTCTCGTTTCTCCGCAGAACTGGAGAGACAGAACCAGATCACCCAGAAGATCCTGGAGGCGTTTATCCAGAAGAAATTGGGGTTAAGTAGTAGCATGCCCAGAGCGCCTTCGATCCTGGATATCCTGCCGGTGAAGATGCTAACGCCGCAGACGACGAGGCAGCCAGAGATAGTGGAAGATATGGAAGAGGAAGACATGGAACAAGACAACCAGGATAACATGGACCGCCAGGAGTTAACAGAGGACCATGAGTTGAAGGAAGACGACAGCCTACAAAGCGTAGAGAGCGAGCAGATCGACTCCATTTACAATACTCAAGGCAGGTATCACGATTCACGATTGTATTTGGAAATTCTTCATGTTACCGACGATTCACAGTTTATGAATGAATTACATTATGCAAGTAGCACACTTTGTTTAAGCTATGTGTAGTTTTTAGCACCAACTCGTTACTAGGTATTGATGGTAATTTTATAAACAAATTGACGTTAAGTTGTTATTTTCGCGTTAATTTCATGTTAATATAGATTATTTGATACGTGTTTAACTCAATGTTACTTTTAATTGACAGATTCACAACCAATTTCCAAGTATTTATTTTGTCTATATCTTCAGAAAATAGACATGAATGTCATCAAGATGAAGACTATGAATTCAGTATTTTAGATTTCAAGACACCGCCTGTTTGTCGAATCCTAGAAAACCAATTGAATTCTTATTAATATGACCTGAGAATTTACACAGTATGTATTCATTCAATGTCATCACAACACTGTCAATGCTACCCAAACAACAAACTAATATCGCCACTAGCCCAAACTCTGAGCCAACAAATATACGTAGTACTAACTTCAGTTAGATTCATCAAACATTTGTCAATACAGCAAACAATACGCAACGCGTGCACAAATATGTTAAAGACACCGCGACCCAAATCCTAAACCACGTTAGGACAAATATTATGTCAAAGTTTGATCAAATATTTGCGATGCGCTCGTGAGACTATTGCAAACCTACGCGTGAGTTAATTAATTGTGAAAAGTCAACATAGCATGACTAGTTTCCTAAGAGCAAATAATCAACCTCTAATTTTCGCTAGAACGTGTTAATTTTTATAGTAGCCAATTATTTTTCCTTTCATGACATTCACTCATTGAAGGATAAACGTATGTTGAAATTATTGTAATCTAGAGCCAACAGAGAGAAACTAGCCAAGTAAAATTTTCACCTTCAATTCATCCTAATTGCTTTGTGTAAATAATTCGACTATTCAATGAAGTTATATTTTTAAAAAGCTAACATTGTTATAACAGAAAAAACAATAAATTTTGTTTATAATTTATTTTAGAATGTTGTAGGTATGTTCTTTATACATTTCAGGATTATGTATAGAACTTGGCACCCATTTAGATCTCAATTTTTTTGTCGGCGAAGTCGACAACCACAATATTGAATTTGGCTCCTATTTCACATTTATGTTTTTGATTGGATATCATTACTTTTTGTAAATAAATTATTATTTTTAAATATAAGTAGCAAGATTATGTAAGAATATATTTCTTTCGTAGCACAATTAGACTTTGAAAATGACACCCATGATAAAAAAATTGAAATTCTTCGCAGCCGCTATTTTGGATTTACATTTTGAACTCACTATCGGCTTTGACACATTCGAAAACAATACGTAACGCATCGGCACAAGTACAATTTTTTTAAATTTTTATGTGGGCTATTAGCTTTAACCCGCGGCTTCGCCCCAGTGGAATTTTTTCCACGGGAACGTACTGCGTCACGATCCTGTGGAAAATCTTAACACCGCGATTCAGAAAATCGCGTCATTAGCATACGTTGTCGAATGAGTACAATGGTAAACTCAAACTCTCCGTTCCAAACCAAGTAGTACCTAATTAGTTTTGATCGAGTGGACAGATCTTAATGAATGAAATAACTACTAAGATTTCGTATCCACAACGCTGCAGTCGCACTGGCGCGCGGTGCCAGACCGCATGCCTGTATATACGAATGAATATTGCCCATGGCGCAAGGGCGATATGCACTGGCACCGCAACGGTGCGGGAGGCGCGGCATGAAACCAATTCTCCTGCGAAAGAAAAAGTTTTTGCTATGATAATTTCGTAAGGCGCTAGGTATGAATAAAAATCAATTATTCGAAAAATATTTCAAATCGTAAAAAAAAACTATTTTCTGATTTTTTCCTTTGTATACAAGTACCAGGCTGGATACCAAATTTCAACTTTCTAGGTCATCTGAAAGTGGGTTAGGTTTTTGATCTTATACTAGGTAAGTCAGTCAATGATAAAAATGCTGATTTTTAGACGTTGATATCTCAACAACCGTTTGAGCTGTATTTATGAAATTTGGGGGTTTAGTTAATGTAAGGGGTTATAATAAATAAACCAAATTTCATGTGTATAAGTTAAATAGATTTTGAGATATTGAGGGGTTAAAAGTGGCTCCAAATGGTTCGTGTAATACACACGGCTGCTGTCTTTTTTTGAACTTTGGCTTGACACGCTGCCGCGTGTCTAGACACCTTAGATGATTACAGCCTTCTAGCACTAAGAGTCTCTGAGCTAAACCGCGGACAGACAGACGGCCAGACAGACAGACAGACGGACATGGCGAAACTATAAGGGTTCCTTGTTGACTACGGAACCCTAAAAACACACAGCAGTTTTATACAGCGTGATTCAAAAACATTTTACAAGTGTACAGTCTAACAGATAATTAAATGATTATAGTGCACAAATTACCATATTTATTGTCAGTTAATTCTGTAGTTCAAGGCGCAATCAGTTAATAAGCGGTGGCGGGTCGTGAGCCGACTACGCCTGGCCTTTGAACCACGGTGCTCTGAAACAGCGCGAATCGATTTCGACCATTCGGAGTTCACATAGGCGAGTTTAATGTAGGTACAGTATAATTATATGAAAACGAACGTGCTATAAAGTCTTCCGACTATTGCCGACAGCTTCTTCGTTTTTTGGTTTTCGGGAATATTAAGTTCTTATTTAAAAATCCTGAAGATGATTTTAGACTACGCTGTAATATATAGTTCATAGCACAAAAATATCGCTCGCCATACATTTCCACTAATATTTATAGTATAGCAAAGTGTGAACGTGTTCTAAATAAATATATGGCGAGCTATATTGTTTTGCTATGAACTATATGCTTTATGCTATTATAACAAAGCATAGTCTGAACTCAGCTTAACTAAATGCGAAAATGAGTTTGTTTGTTTGTTATGCTTTCACGCTAAAACAGCTGAACGGATTTGCATGAAATATGGCATAGGGTAGACCATGACCTGGATTAGGACATAGGATACTCGTACTTTTTATTCCAATATTCCCACGGGATCGTGACTTACGCGAGTGAAACCACGGGGCGCAGCTAGCGAACTATAAAAGTATAAGTACTTACATGGATATAATTGCATCCATTTCTAGCACTAAAAAACATAATGGTAGTTATAAATACCGAATATGTTAAAGGTCGACTTTAAATTCATTTTATAGATTAATCTAAACTACTTAAATATTAATAGCAAATAAGTAAAGCACCATCTTTAAAAAAATATCCTGAAGTTTGACATTTTAAAATCGAGTTAGTAACAATAAAACTTATACGACAAAAACCGTACAAATCAATTGAGATGCCTAATCTATTATATATTTCTTTTTACACACGGATTATCAGAAAGTTCATGGTTATAGTTCGCGATCTGACATTTGCCACAAATTAGATGTTAAATAAAACGAACTCACACGTACACGCACCTCCCTCTAATTCTACATAATCAAACCAGTTTACACTCTTGAAAATGTATTTCATATTGACGCAGTAATCTACAAAATTAGAATGCTTACAGAATGTTGAGTTTCATAAGATAAGTATTCATGTATGAAAAAGTTTATACTTTCTGACAATGTATTTGACATCGATGTTTATGTAGGTACATACCTACCTATAGTTACTGTTGCCCACATCAAACTTCTATCTCATTAAAATTGCAATTACAACTATTTTTCGAATTTATTGTTTGTTTTAGAAAACTTCCAGCACAAGCAAACGCTTTTCAATATATATTAAATGGTTAGTTGACTGAAGACCGTATCAGCGAATCAATGTAGCTTGCTGGAAATATTTCTGCGATAAAAAAGAGCAATTCATCAAATAGGAAGTTAAAAATAAAAATAATCCCACTCCTATAGAGTCCCGAATATACCTACATAAATAAGTTGCCTACCAACGCGAACAGTCCGATCATGTTCGGGCTGGTATTTCACCCCACAAGTTCTCCTTGAAGAGTTCAGTGTTGCGGCCACATGACCGGTCCAGCAGGGCCAAACGTCTCCGATCTCAAAATAAAAATAACAAAAAACGCAAATTAACGACGCGTAAAAGCTATAAAAACAAAATAGTATCACTTTAATTGCTTTATTTCTAGCGGTAAAAAGAAAATATGATACATTTATAATAAGGCATTAGTATGAAAATGAGAGTGGAAATATATTTGATATTTCACCGGTCACCTTGGCGGGTCATTAATACCATTTAATGGTAATTTGGTATTTATTAAAATGCAAAAACAAAAAAAAACTGAAGATGATACACGGTTACACTAAATACTTTAACCATTTTTATTTTAATATGTAAATTGAAATTAATATTCACATTAATTATGTAGTTATTTTACAAAATCAAAATAAATTTTGCCATATCCCTGTCTTCTATACTTTAAAAAAAAATATCTTACGTATGCAATTTTTTTTTCCTATTTTAAGCTTGACATTTTATTAGTTCAACTTGATTTCAAAAAAACTTATAATAGAGAAATCAAAACATATTGAAACTAATAATATGGGTCATAAAAGTGTTAGTTTTATTGTATGATTCCACTTAAGTATTAACTTAATTCGATTATCACTTTATGGCAGTCGTTAAAAATGTTATAAGTTTGGCATAACAGAAGAATAATATGATTTATAACCTTATATGCGACACAAAAGGAAGGGTTTTTTTATGAGTTTCCCGCCCTACGATTAGAGATAAAACTATAAAATAAAATATTTTTATATAGAAATATTTGTATCTGCGATTTATGATTGAGCAATTCATGAAAATGTAAGCTTTCTTTTCTCTGGATATCCAAATACAGTTTATATATATTTTTAGTTTATTAGTTGTCACATATCTTGTAGCTGTTCGATATTTTCAGCGTCCTTCATTGAGAACGTTTCATGAGTTATTTATTTATACTAAGAGTCAGAGTTTAAGGAGGAGCTCGTGGCTAAGTAATAACAGCCGCACCGAGTCGACCCATCAGGTTAAGCTACGCTTTCCGGGGTTGGTCGGTGGATGGGTGACCATCTTTACATACCGAGACTTCTCCGTGCCTCGGAAAACACGTTAAGCCGTTGGTCCCGGCTGTCATTCGTGGATCTTTGACAGCCATTACGGGTCGTCAGAAGCCCGAAAGTCTGACAACCAGTCTTACCAAGGGGTATCGTATTACCCACTTACTGGGTTGTGGAGGTCAGATAGGCAGTCGCTCCATGTAAAATACTGGTATTCAGCTGCATCCGGTTAGACTGGAAGCCGACCCCAACATAGTTGGGAAAAGGCTAGGCAGATAGATATAGTGAGAGTTTAATACCGCACTGTAAATTAAGTAATGATATTGGCAAGTTGTATCATACAGTAGGCCAAACAGAACCATTTGTTATAGACGACACTACCAGCCGCACTACTGGTAGTATCGTAGACAATGAACGACAGTCTGAAATTTAAGATTTAAGTTAAAAATGTATGTATGACATACAGCATTCTGTATTCTGGTACCAACACTCCCCTTCTGTATATCTTCGTGTGTTAGTAAACATGACATCCATCTTGAAGCCAGTAGGCACTGCAATTTTAATGAAACACGTACTGACGCGGGACTCATTTGAAAAATGTATCCTAGTCACAGCTACATAGGCATGGTAGACGCAGTACACATGATTATGTAGCTAGTCACTTGGTAAAACTTTAAATAATTTATGAGATGATTTCTCACTCTCCAGAAAAATAACTGGAATACCTATTTATAGTTGTGTTCGAAGCAGATTTAAAATTTGCACATTTAGGGCAGATATTTCCGATGTTTTTTGTTTCTGGAATGAGTATGGCAATTTTAGTACAGATGAAAGATATCTGTTATAAAATCAGCCTTTGAGTCCAGTTACATTCATTATTATTATGTAACCTAACATTCACAATACACAACATAAAAAATAAACATTAAATTCGTTTGCATCAGCAAATAATAAATTGTAGCTCATCTCTGGCTACCTGAAACTTTATTTTCATGATGGCTGGGCATAGCGTCAGTGGATAACGCAATCATGTGATAATCTCAACTGGATTTACAGGTACCTCGCAGTTTATGCTGTTAACTGACGGCCACTTAACAAAATATATATAATTTTAAACACATTTAAAGCTATTTTGATATCCAACGCTTTCATGAGCACGGTTTAACATATTTCATTTTGTTTACATTAGCTGTATTTCAGTAAATGTCGTTTTGTGGTTTTGTATTATTGATTTTTTGCCTGACCTAAGCTTACGTTGTTCCTTTCGCCGATAGATATTATAAAACAAACAACTTCTACACTTTGAAAAATAACCTAATTTAAGTGCCTTCGCAGAGTTCTGACAAAAAAAAAACGATAATTAAAACCTGTAGGTAGTCGAAGACAAATTGCAAACTCATTAAAAACCAGGTGTTAAATCGGTAAGAAATTCCGCGTCTATAAATCCAGGTGGCAATAGAGTAAGCTTGATAAACAAGCCTTTGGGATGTGGGTGCACCGTGGTGGAAGGCGTTGCGGAGAGATTCCTGCAGGCGGCTCTCGGGTCTGTGATCTTGTCATAATCTGCGAGACCGCGCGAATCTTGCTATTACTGACAGCCATGCGGTTACAGATGTATGAAATAAATGTCTGGATATCTCCAGATATTTGTGTTTTGTAGCTTTTCAGTTCTATGTGGTAGTTTTAGTACTAAGACGAATTTTAAATTATTTATTTGTTTTACTTACCGAAAAGTGAAAATAAAAGTAGCAGTAAAGTATTTAGCTTAATAATAAACATATTTGTATTGGAAAAATTGGCTCAACTGAGAATAAACAGAAATGCTCGTCCCCCTTTTTTCCATTTGATTGAAAAAGGGGGAAAGCCCTATTTTCTATCGAAAATGAAATGGCTCGATATTTGGAACCCTAATTGCTCACCAGAAATTTTAAATTAAATTCAGTGTTAATACTACGATTTCATTTAGTGATGTATTGATTTGTCCTTATATGGGAACGTTGTAAGTAATTGAAAAGTTTTAAAATCGTTTTATGCGAAACATCAATTTATCATTTCTGCACGTTTATGACCGGATTATACTTAATAACAGCATATCCATTCATTTATATTTTTGAGTTAGATACTTAACCTTCACGTAAACTATATTTATGTGACGTGAGACTGTTGTTTATTAATTTTATGACCTGTGTTGAAACTAATCTTTTTCCCTCAGAAAATTTTATTGAAAATTTTAATTAGATTTGTAGCTAATAGTTGTAATAACTGCAGTCTTATTTAAGAATAGGTAGAAATTAAATAAAAACGAAATTATGTGTTCTTTTACTAGATTTCTGTTAATTATTTACAGGGAATCTTTGTCATGCATGTAACTGGTAACAGTTACATGTTTCCGTGTTGTTATTAGTTAGAATGACTTCATAATACCTCTTTCAACAAAAAGGGTCATAATCACAATACTTGAAAGCAGTTTCTTGACTTGACCAGATAACTGCTTTTTTTCAGTAAATAATCACGCTGTGTTGCATTCGAATTAGAATTAGACACTTTTATAGTCATATGTAAAAAGAAAAAAATTGAGAAGCTCGTTTCAGTGTTTTCTTCAGTCTTCATTATGTTTAGAACATAAACGTCCTTAAATGTACTAGATAGGTACAGTAACTTTTTATCTCTTACTTTTACTCGAAAGTATATTTATGTATATACTTATAATAAAGAGCGAATTTTGTGACTTTGTGTGTAATGTCCGGAACTACTGATCCGATTCCAAAAAAATTCACTAAACTCGCGACAATCTAAGAAATCCGTTTTGACAGGTATAAAAATCCATTGTGTAGCGAGAAAAAAAAAAAATATTTGTTTCTTACAAACTGATTCTCGAGACATATCGATTGAACATACTTAGAGAGTTTGTAATCGACGACTTATCTACATTGATTAAAACTGATTCTCAAGGCATAACGTTTTATTACACGTACGAGAACGAAACGTCAAAACGGACTTCTTAGATTGTCGCGAGTTTAATGGGAAGCTACAGTATTGCCAAGTGTCACAGGATTGTAGGATAGGTTAAAATCAGGCGGACGAAATTGATACACTTCAAATAAAAATACTTCTGAACTATCTTACTGTGCCTATACATCCTTTTAAACAGTCAGTCTCCAAGCTAAGAAATTTTAGGAAATGAGTCCGTGGGATTGGGAGCAAATGATGTATCATCCGGCAACGGTCACGAGTTGACCATCGCTCGCCATATACAGCAAAAGATATCAAGTTTTTTATTTGGAATCGTTAACGCGCATCAATCACATTTTGTCTGACGTAAATGGCCGTTGACGGCTTTTTCTGCTTTAATTCTAGGAAGGTACAAATTTTTTGAAGTTTGTTTGATAAAATACCCATGTTACCTACATGGGAATAAATAGCGATATATAAATATGTTGTAGGTACATTTAGGGTCAAATTCCTTCATCAGACTTCTGTTTTAGGTATAAAAAGTTTCTCCATTTCTCAAAAAAATGAGCATACTTACAAAATAACCATTTTTATCTACGGTCCTCAAGATTTTTTAAACTATTACCACCGTTTTTTATTGCACCTGTGCTTTTGATTTATAGAACGTGCCCATTTACCTTTTAATCTTTTCACAACATCACAAATTATTATGAGCTTCTTCTACGTGCAAGATTACGCAGCATCTCAAATTGTTATGAGCCTCTACTTGTAACGGTTATCTCAAATGACCTATAACCACAAATAAACTTGAACTCACGGCATCGGCACTGACTTTCAGTGCCCTTGCCACGCTTGTTATTAATTACTGACTTACCTTCACGTCTGTCTTAGTACGAAAAATAACAATCACGTACTATTAGTTAATAGCTACCGAAAACAATTGCATGCATGTGTGTTACGTACCTATTTGAATACCAGTTGCTAGGTTAAAGTTTATGTTAAGTTTCTGTTACACATAACTGGCTTTTAAAATGTAGGTGTACTATAAGTACACACAGTTGTGTAAGTGCCTGTTTAAGTTATAATTAAGTTGAATCACTTATATTATTGTAGCATCAACAACATTAGGGTCGCAAATGCACGGTATAGGTTCTCTGAACGAGGCTTCCATAATTCCATTGACAGGGGCCGTATTATGAAGTATTAATGCCATGATTATTCCACTGCGAAAAAAGGATGGTGCTATCGGCCTTGTATAGCTCCGTCCCTCACTCACACTGGAAAAATGCTGGAATTAACACGTCATAATACGGCCCCAGGCTGATTTGTTAACCCTTTTTTTAGCTATGATTTTTATAGCACTTTGTTACTTTGTCTGTCTTTGTCGTAGACAAAATTCTGACTAGGTATAGTCGAAAACGCTCCAAAAATTGAACCTCTATAATTAATCTTCCCCTCAATAGTACTTAATGACTGTTTATGAAAAGCTACATACATAATATTACACTAGATGCTGAATTTTGACGCACGCATTAGCATTTTATTTCCAGAAGCCATTCTTAAAGAATTAATTTTTTTCAGTCACGTTTTTGGTCTATAAAAACTGATGAGAAGCGGTCTAGGTCACAGCACGCATTCATTTAATCTCATTGAATTAAATATTGCAATTAACACCTGTTCCTATTATTACAAAGATGAATATAAGATGCTTTCAGTCAATGAATAGAGACATGGCGGAGTAATTGCATAACACACATTAAATGACAATTGATCGCAATGGGTTTCAATTTTGACAGTTCAGCCACGTTCATTGCATTATTTATGTTGTTGAGCAGACAAATTTTTCAAACTTATGAAGCAATGGATTAGCAATATCCTTCAAAACACTCGGATTGTGTTTAAAAGTGTGTTAAGCAATTAGGGTGCAGCATACAACTTAAAATTAAACTCTTTGTTCCTCTTAAAAATAATCGACTAGTCTTCTGCAGCACCGACTTAATTTCATAGAAAAATCCAGTCACGCAACGTTCGCCCTCTTTTCAGTAATGCAACTAAACTATCGGCAGCAGTTTGCACTTTAAACTTTGTGATTACCCAGCCATTCTCATATCCTACATTTCTTAAAGATACTGTATCGACGTGCCAAGTTTTCTACACCCATGAACATTGAAAGAAGACGGTAGCGAAAAAGTGCAAAAAGGGGCATCGTTAGTACTCACTGACCCATTTCTGTAGTGTCCCGTAGTCCGTACTGCCCTGTTTCCTGAGCGGAGCGAGAAATGAGCGCTCATTACTAGCTCAGCTGACGAAATTATCACTCACAGTATAATAAGCGTTCTATTCTTCAGTCAACGATCGGTCTTTTTTTAGTAAAAGGAAATGGCAAAGGTTGTGACTTTTGCGGTCTGAAAATGTCGAAGTATTGAGGACGGTTAGTTTACAAACTCTTGTTGTTAGGGTTTTTCCACCTTTCCGGTTTCTTTTGAGGATTGTTGCAATAAATTAAGAAGATTTTTGCTCTGGTTCTTTTAAATGGGGACCGAAATTATTATAAGTATCAAAGTTATTCTTTGATATAACCACTCGGTTTCATTGCAAAACTATCAAACACCGTCAAGTGCGGTAAACTGTCAGACTATAATCAGTATACAGTAGGTATGTAAAAAAAAACCTTTCAGAATCAGAAAATAAAAATAGAAAAAAAAAAGTTATTGCTATTTGAAATTCACATTTTTAGTACCAAAATTACCCCAATTTCATTATAAATTAGCAAATTTTCTACGGAGGCCATAAGTTATGACTTATAGACACCACGCTAGACGACGGCCGCCCACGCCCCATGCAACCCGGTAAAATTCCTTTTTTCCAAAAAAATACCATATAAATAGACTCTCAGTATGATTCTTAACACCCTCCCGGATCGGACAGGGTTTTTTTTTACACGCTGTATATAGGCCAATAGCCGATGGCCACTTCGACGGACTAAGATGCATAGATACAATACCGGAATGAAATGGAGCAGAAATAACATTGCAACATTATGTACCTTGTTACACTTAGCACTTAGAAAGCCGATGACTGCCGCGTACGAACACTAGGAACTGTTGTTATATAAAAGGGACATTCGTCCTATGTTCGCTTTGTCAAACTAGCTAAAACTATTATCTTGTAAGGCCTATATTTCCAAAGATAAATCCTAGAGGGAAAAATGGTATTTATGACTAAAACTTACTTATTTAGAATGGAGATGGAGGGACAGGTACCCAGAATCTATATCAACCCGTAACGGATCTACTCTGATAGTTTTTCACTAAGTCTTTCTCTGGACTCTTCAGAAAAGCACCTATGAGGTATACTATATACCCTATTTTTAACTCTGAACAGTTCCTATAAAAGGGGGAAAAAGACGCTTAACGAAGACGAAAGTCACTTGTAGCCTTCATAGTTCTGGACCATCCCTGGGAACCTTCTGGTTGCAAAGATATTGAAGGTTAAAGTTTCAACTTTTTCGGTCGTTTTTTTAAAGAAAGCATATTTTATATGTTATAACTTAATTTTAAATACCCCCACGATCCCTGAACGCAATGTTTTGTTAATGAGTGCAAGCAACGGAGATACGTAGCGATTTTTCACACAAAAAATAAAAGTCGTTTCCCAGCAATTATTTTTGTGCAATATTACTTAATTTGATTTACAGAATGCTTAGTTGACGGCTATATGATGGGTCTTTTTACACCCTGTATTAAATAAGCCATCTTCAAGATCATAATAATTACGTTAACGAGTATCCTTGAGAACCTTTTATAAACTTTAAATTGGAGCACGAACTATGAAGGTTACCACCGAACGTGAGACTCCCATTATGTGTTCGAACAATCAGATCCGACACATGAAAAGTAAAGTCAAAGTTCAAGCTAAGTGGAGGAAAAAGTGCACTAGGGCTATTTTTGCACAAAAAAATAACCAGACCGGGTTATTTTTTTGTGCAAAAATAGCATTATAATTTATGCTAATACTAGTTATGTATGGTACTTTCCATTTTCATTGCCAGATTGGAAAAGAGATGCATTTCTGTTTTCCTCAATATTTTATCTTAATTTATTTACATACATAATTATTTCCTTTTTGTTTATTTTTAAAATCTTGTTTCAGGTAGGAGCAAAAAGTACGCGACCCCACCATTTGAGGGGGACGTGGAACCGAGTGGTTACAATCGTAAGCTATGCAATTTAGTTTTCACCGTTATTTCATTTCCTATTGGCTGACATTTCTCTCTCTAATCAATAATTATTGTGCTTGTATAGCTTTTGTTCCACTCGATTTTAACACTTATCTGTACCTATCAATATTTGTCTTTCAGCCATTAATTTTGCATTTCCAGCCTTCTTAACCATACACACTTGCATTGACTATCTAACATATGCTGTCAATGAATAAACAACGCCTTTCCAATTCTTGATTGAAAGTATCCAAAATATTATTACGAGTAATATTTTGCCAGTACTTATTGGTCTTATTACACAATTCGACAATCCTTGCATCTCTAAGACCGAGATCTTTAAACGTTACTTAGCCCGAATTTTGACTTAGTTATGTCCCCGTCTCTACAATGCACTTATAGTTTGACGGTGACAGGAATAATGCTTAGCCGAAGTACATACTAAGTAACGTTTATAGATCTCGACCTTAGTAACGTAGCAACATTCTCTGCATGAGCCTTTCGCCAAACAATACCACTTTCGCATATTAAAACAACTGCATTTCCTCTTGGCTTATTGAAAGTGACTATTTATATGATTGTGCTTGGAGCAACAATGACGCGGCTGCTCTGAATCTTTCATTGTACTGTCAATGTTGTTATTTATGGATACATGTACCCGCCCTGTTTCCACTCAACATGCAAGGTTTTTTTTTTTTTTTGAGGTTGGGAAATCATCCCATGACTTCTCCCGCTCTGGGCGGAGCGGAAGGGCGTGTCAGACTTTTACTGACTAAAACCCACCCGTTTTCCTTCAGTTGCCTGTTGCCAAGGTCCCGGTATCCCTTTCGGACTTGCCAGACTGTGTTTTTTTCTGAATGAATATGATTAAATAATGCGGCATTGCAATATTAATCCACGAAAATTTTCATCAAGTTTGCCTTCATTTTAATGGAATTCGATATTAAAACGTTTATAAATGAACATCTTCATCAATAACGTTCTAGTAATGAGACGCATATTGAAATCCGACCATTCCTATGCATTGCTTCCGATAGAGGCTCGGGTTATAAAATATTCATGAAGCATACAACAAAATTGGTAATGCGAGTTTTGAATAGAGCTTCACATGTCTAGATAGGTTCGGTCTTAATAACTAAAAGAAAGCTTTTTATTTACCAGTCTGCCTAGTGCAAAAATACCAGCCCAGTTACTGGCTTGTGGAGGTCAGATAGGCAGTCGCATGGCTAGGCAGATTGATTGCCTATTGCAAAAATGTCCAAGTTTAATGACATTAATCATTTTTAATTAAAGCGTCCTAAAAACCGCATCTAAAGATATTTAAAAAAAAAAAAACTCTGATGGTCAATGATGATGATATCAGAGGTAACAGTGTTCTTGTAGGTCATTCGGCTGACCAGGCCGTATCTGCTCACATTTTAAAATCCCCATTTACAAGTCTGACTAATCCAAATCGAATTTGAATTTGTTAAAATGACATCAACACTGAATATTCAGATTCTTTGAACTATACATCATTATAAGTTGTAGCTATTTACATTTACTGTTGCTCCATCCGGACCGGCCAATCTGCATGACATTTGAACTAGCCGGTATCCTGCGAAGGCCGATCCCAGCTTCATGCATTCTGCACACAATATCAGGTGGCCTATTCAACCACCCGGGACCAAATACTTTTTGTGCCACGACTGACGCATACAAAATTAAAGAGCTTTGCGAAACGACACAGGCTCTTTTGAAAAATTATGAATAATGAACGAAATTTTCTGGCACGTTTCCAAATGCTCGCGAATTATCCTTAGAGGGTGCGGATTTATTAAAATGTGTTTGCCTTTTAGCACATCACTGGTAGGATGGTTTCTCAAAGTACCTACATGTTAGGATCTTGTTAATTCTTATCTTGCGATTAAAAACCGAAAATTATTGATTTGCAAACAAACCTACATATTGTGCCGAATTTACTTAACAGTATTACTACCAAATAACAATAAAAGATTCCACGCGAGTCCGAAATTTCAAACAAATCTTACACAACAACGCAATTCGCGTGATAATTATATGTGGTTGCTTGTAAAAGTCAAGGGCGCGAAGATCGCCGGGCACTCGAAACGTTGCTATTCGATCGAAATCCACAACCTGACAATCCACCGCTCACTATACGACTCGGTTGGCTTTTTACCTTTTATTTTTCATTTACATACAGGTTCCTAAAGTTTCGTACATTGCTGGTATTCGGATGTGTGTGGGAAACTTCAGCTGCATACACCCCATGAAACCATAGTAACGCCCTCGTTCGACATATTTCATTTTTACATTATCATTCGCAAAAGGTTTTTAAAGCGTTATTGTTTTCATTAAATTATCCATTTCACGTTTATCTATGTATCATCGTATCTTTGTATGTGGTATTCTTTTTTACTCTATAGTCAGTGTTCTTTTGCTCATAAAAAGTTAGTAAAAGATAGATTAGTGCCCAGGCCCTGAACTCTAACTTTCATCATTAGGACAACTATAAGCAATAAAAGTAGCCATAGACGCGCCAATCCAGGACATATAGCCACTAATATCAGGCATGAAATAAGTCGCCCTCTCCCCTTCTTGTGCACGTCCAGCACGGTAATGGTTCCACAAGGATCCTCTTTACAACGAAATAACTTTTTGCGATCACTAATCCATTTGCTGCCACCATTTTGAATTCTATAATCTTATCGTATACTTAATCCAAACTGTTATGAAATGTTGCGCAGGCTCTACGATAGGTACTTCCCTAAATACAAAAATTTGCACAGTGTATGCTCCAACTTTTTTTAACTTGAGGAGTGATGATGATCACAACCAGTAGATAATTGAATGAATGAATGAATGAATGATGATAGAACACTTTTGACACGACACGCGTCACGCGAAAGTGTCGTTCAGAATATGATTAGAATATCTAACGCGTAGCGTGACACGGCACGGTGTCGTGCTACTTTCCGTGACACCGTATCTCCGTGACGTCTCCACATGTTGTCAATCGTGATTTTTTACGGAAACACTCCGTTTATGAAAGTAGTTTAAAAGTGCGGTTTTAATTCTCATTTTGATATGGTTTTTTTTCTCTTTTATTTCATCGACGCGGCGCGTCGTCTTGAACCATTTGTAAATGAACATTTTGAATGTTTTTTGAGCTAGTTTAAAACGTCACCTTCGCGCATATTACAAAACTGTATAAGCGTTCAAAGAATGCAGACTCTTACAACATTTAAACTATGAACAGTTTTTTCTAAGTTTTGAATCTAGCTCAATGAAAACTTGAACACAATTACCTAACATGTAGGTACCAACCCGAAAAGTGCACACGTCATTGACAAAATAACATGTTCAATTCGATGAGCCCCCTATACTAAACATTGCAGGTATTGTATCTTCCAGTAGTTACGGTGTTTCTCAGTTCAGTGTGACTCTTGGCAAAGCTCCTCTAACAACTTCCACAGTTTCTTATCTCTGACAACTCTTCTCCAAATATACCTACTCGCTGATGTTTAATTGGGGGAGCTCGTAGCTAAGTAATAACTGCCGCACGGGTCGATTTATCAGGATAAGGTATGCTTGCCGGAGTTTTTCAGTGGATGGGCGACCATCTTAACATACCGAGACACCTCCATGCCTCAGAAAGCACGTCAACACGTTGGTCCCGGCTGTTATTCGTGGATGTTTGACATATGTTACGGGTCGTCAGAAGCCCGAAAGTCTGACAACCAGTCTTACCATGGGGCATCATATTACCCAGTACCTGGGTTGTGGAGGTCGAATAGGCAGTCGCTCCATGTAAAATACTGGTAGATTTTCCCCTGTTCCTTTTTCTTTATCATGCATCAAGCCGACGATATATTTCACAATCACGCCCCGTACCTTCAAAAAAGACAGATACAACATTGAATGCCTCTTACCAGCTCGAACATAATGTAGTTTATTCAACCGTCTGTAAAAGGCTCAGTGTTCGCTATCCGAACAATGAATAATTGGCTCAATACATACAATAAGTAACAAAAAGCCGTGGGATAAGCCCCATCGTCCACGACGCTATTCAAAATAACCAAAAAGTCAAATCACTAATGAGTAGCTAGAATGTCACAGCACTAGTATATCAGTGACGGTCCGTACATGATGTAACGAACTACAATCTAATTATTAAAATGTCATCAAAAGAAGAGACAGAAAAATTGCTTATTCAGCACAATTAAAAACAATAAACAATTCAATTTTATTAATAACTAGATGATGCCCGCGGCTTCGCCCGCTTGACAAATATATATGAAAACCTTCCTCGAGAACCACTCTATCCGTTGGTGAAAACGGCATGAAAATCGGTGCAGTAGTTTTTGAGTTTATCGCTAAACGACAGACAGGCAGGCGCGGCGGAGGACTTTGTTTTATAATATGTAGTGATACTAAAGCCAAGCCCCAAGTGGCGTTGTGTACGGACCACTATTGAAATACCTAGTGCTGTGACATTCTGATTACTCATAGGTGATGTTTTTTCTGTCCATTTTTCCTACCCATCATGAACAACATTCCGTCGGGATTTGAACGAGGCAAATAACAGAGCTGTATTCTTACTAGTCCCAAAAACACGTTACTTTTGAGTAGCGTTTGTGGACGATGGGCTTAAAAGATCTCAGGTAGACGCACCGAATCCTAGGTCTTTAATTCTTTAGTCTAGACCTTGCCCTTTGTCGGATAATGACACCGAAATGCAGGTTTCTTTGGACGGATTTTTAATGGTGACCAAAGTTTGTGCTGTCATTTTTTGTAGAACAACTATCGAAGGAAGGAACGGGATGTCATGTGCCTTACCTGGGTCAAATTTAATTTTATTTCTTTCTTTCATGCTCATTTTGGGCCCTGTCTTATGGTCTGCTGAATTTATATTTCCACTTTATTGTAGATAGACCAAAGAGGCATCATGTAACAGATCTAGATCCGTAAAGCCAGGAAGTAGAGTCACAAACTCACAATTCTAAAAATAAACCTCCACCCACACCAGTTTCAAATACTGAAAATAATATCTCTGACAATAAATACTCTTAAAAGGCTCAATTACAATACAATCTAGCTACCTACATCCGTTTCGGGAGTCATTTATCTGTATGTATTTGAAAATAAACCTCAAAAAGTAACTCAAATTACATCTGTAAATAAAGCAAAATTAAAAAGCTTTTTCGGCTCTACAAAAGGGCTTTGAAAAACTTATTTGTATTTATTAAATCACATCTTCTGGAAATTCTAATTTAATAAATGTGACAGGTGCGACCCTATACCTACTTAGCATCACGACAAAAACAATGCTCTAACAGGTCACACATATTTCCAAATAAAACAACCTTAACCGACCGCCCGCGCCACTTCAGAGAGGGTTACATAAGCATTAAAAAACACAAACCTTCAAAAGGTCATTCGGAATGTAGCTTCACGGCTCTCGGGTGGATCGGTTGATCGTTTGCGCCATCTTCGTTAGATCGGGCTTGACCACAAAAATGCGGCTTTCAATCCGAAGGTTGCATAAAGGCTTTGCGTTTATCATTGTTGGCTGCTTTAGTAGAACCGGCACGACCGCGCAGAGCGCATGCGTCGAAGCGCCCGCGCATTTTCCCACTTCGTTCGTAACTTTTAGTCTCCGCTTGCCAATGAGGTGTCAGTGTGTGCAAAAACGTGATTATTTTCTTCGTGTAAGCATTAGATAAAATTTAATGGGAATTACGTCTCGTTAGCATATTTTTTATCTTATTTTCTCATAAAATATTTATTGCGTACGCTAAAAGTAGATTTGCGGGTATTTAACGTTAATTATTTTAAGTTTGACCTTGACATTAAGTGGTGACATATTTTTATGGTTTTTATTAATTTATTAATTTTATAATCGAATAATCTTAATTGGCGGAATACAAATTAAATCGCCAATTTAGAGAGGTTACATTTTTGCTGAATACGTTTTACTTCGGAATAAATAAATGTTGTAATAAATCAGTGTCTGCATAGTTTCTCCTCGGTTGCGGACGAGCTGGGGGAAATTCTGATATCCTATGAAATCTAGCCGGACATCGGCGCCTGCTCCGCGTGATAAATGACCATTTCGCAATTTCATTCCAAACACCTTGGAACGGAAATTTAATCAATATTGCACCGGTATCGATGGACAGGCTTCATTTAATTAAGCGAAATATTAATGAAAAGTGAGACTGTCGTGAACAGGAACCCGGTACCTCGAAACTTTCGTTCCGTTTGGCGGTCCCAGAATTATTTTAGCAATCTTAATCGTAATGTTCTCAATGTTAAATGTTAAATGGAAGATCATTTCAATGTCAGTAAAACGGATACATAGATACATTTCTTTTGTTTTGCGAGTTGTTTAGTGTTGTGTTCCAGACGTAGATTATGGCAGTAGATCATTAATTACTTTACCTGTAAATTGAACAGACGTCAAGCAAGGTCTTGTAACCTATGAGATGTATTTCCACGTACTAAAACTATTTAGTAATCCATGCTATACCTACCAACATCCATGTCCCTATCTACCATTTGACATTTACGCGAATAACCATTAATATGAAACGCACCGTGGTCTGTAAAAGTTGTTTTAATTCAATAAAGACACGTATTCTCCTAATATCACTTTTGATATCAGTGGCATATGTATATTAACCGGTTATTGACAAGAATGGCCAACACAAAAAAAAAATTACGACAATTTATTATCGACTTTATATACTTGCATGACATAATGATATTGTAATTTAATACTCTTAAGATCGAAGAACATAGGTAATATATAATATAGGACACTGTATATGGCCGACTAGTTTTTTCTTTATATTTTAATATGTACATAATTATATACCTACTTAAGATTATGTAGGCGCACCATAATCCTTGTATCCAAATTAATTCAAAATTCGAACTTAAAAAAAAAAGAATGTGAGCTTTTATAGTCCAATCAACCTTTGGAAATGTGACATTTCTACATCCGTGTTGCCATTGTTTTTTTTTGCACGCTCTTGTCTCTTGTGCAAGTGATATTCGCATGCACTTTTGACTTGCTAAGGTCACACCTTTTACATTCTATAGGGTGATTGTACCACGTGCTTATTGTCAACAGCCAACGTTTACGAACATTACATGTTGTTGGTACTTTCATCATTACAAGGCATATTATAAGCATTATAACACACAGACAGACGAAAAGATGCTTATGTACCAACATAAGTTATGTAAAACTTAAGGAAACCAAATTAAAATATATACAGCTCGTCTACACATAATGTTGCGTGACATTTAAACAAACACCGACTTAGCAATAAAACTAATTAATATTACTTGTGTTACTGGTATTAAAATTAAACATATCGTTTGAGTCTTCAAAAGTATTAAATCAATTTATTTATAGATGATGAGCAATCATTATAAAAGTTGGTTTAATATAACTGCATGCTTAATGGGTCAAAGAAAATTAATTACGCTAAGGTAAGGTAATTACGCTAAACAGCGTAATTACCTATTTACAAAAACATTTGTATAATAGGTATATATGTGTATAAACCTATATGAATAGAAATCCTAGGTGCATTAAATAGAAGATTCATGAAAAGATCCAAGATTTTACCAAATCAGCAACTAAAAAGTACATTAAGTAACTGGGTCTACAATACCTTGAGATGATTACACTAAAGACCTTGTATTACAACAAATAACTTTACAAATTTTATTTTAAATACATAATACCTATAATTGTGTTATAACATAAACAACTTGCAATGTTTTCGACTTGCACAATGCTATGAAAATATCGTGAACGGGCACACGCGAGAATGTGTTAGATTACCCTGATTTAATGTTGCATCCAACGGATTTGAGTCATTTATCATCTTAGCTGGCAATCTGAGGCGTCGTAATGTAGCACGCAATCCCAAATAAATCAGGCCCTGAAATGAATTTGCACGATGTCAGTAAATAAATGAAAATGTAGATACTGAAACAGAAGAAGTGTGAAATGTAACGCAAGAATTAAGTAAATGTCGATACTGTTAAGTGATAACATACATACTACATACATAATTATAACTTTTCGGTAAAGCTAATGAAGCAATTTTGATTTAGATATTTACCAACATGCAACAAAAGCATTTAGGATGTGAAATATATTGCAATTTGTTAACAGCTCCTAAATAAAAACCACAAATTCACTGACAGACAATGCAAAAGTCTAAACCAGTCTAGAAGTAGGATATTCTGCACTCCTTAATAATGAAAATGAGCACCAAGGAAGAATGTTTTAAAATTCGTCCCCATAAATTACTATGAGATGAAACTTTGTATGGAAGTTGATCATTTTTGCCGATGGATAATCGGGCGCACGGCTTGTTACCATAATAATTTCACAACTATACATTTCAAGTTATACGCCTCATGTATAAACAAGGTGGCATTCTAATAAAAATACACTCCATGCCATTAATATGGATCATCTTGCAATGGAAAAGATACGAATATGGAAATCATCTTCCGCATAAGAAATGATCTAATCTAATGCAGCATCATGCGTGTATCCTTCAAACTGTATAAAATAATATAAACATTAAGTCTTCCATAACGAATGAAGGAAGACCCAAATAACTCCACGGCCTACCGGAAACTGTTTCATAAATACATAATTAATACTTGATCATTAATTAGATACGAGAATTACGTACCGGCAAGAATTCCAAGACCATATTATTTTTGTAGCAACTTATAATATACCTTAGTAATCTGTAATAGAATTTTTAGCCGAGTTGGGCATTCCGGGTTTAATACTAGTTTTTAATATATAAGCAGTCATTAAAGATCTACGTCACCTCATTAAGGCAAGCGAGTCTGACGGACGGAGCTAGTATAACAAGTAGTCACCAAAGCCACGCATTAGTGTGCAAACGTATACGTTACTGACGAAGTGTAGGACTAAAGTGATCAAAAAAGATGTGGCAAAGGAAAGTTTTGTGCGGCCTGGTCTTGGTGATGACCTGGGTAGGAGACACGGCGACCGTCAGCTACTCGAATCAGCTCAACCAGCTCGGGAACGGCTTGAACAAACCAGGTAACATTGAGTTTAAGAAAACCTCTTTATCGAAATGTTTTTCGTTTTCAGAAGAAATCAGTGCGCGTAGCAAATTCATTGATGAAGTTTCCATTCGATCTTATCTCACCAATACCTAATTCATGTTTTTGCAAAAACAATTTTTCTTTTCTTGATCTTGGCCTTATTTTAAACTGGCAAATGTAAATAGTATAAAGAGTGTATCTAATTTTACAAAATCAAATGAGGAGTGAACATAAAATGTTGTTATCGTAATATTCGAATATTTTGATCTCCATGAAGTCTTTACATTCGATTTCGGCATCTATCGAAATGCCAACACGTGCGTGTGAGAACAATGTAAGATATTTATCATTGGAGACATCGCAGTATTGTTTTTATGAATCAATAAAGAATTTGAGATGGGGCTCCTTCACAAGCCATAAATCAAGAGTCGAAGAAGAATTTTAAGTTTCATTCTTATAAAAACAATTGGAAGTAAAAAATGTAAGTACCGTGCAATATTGCGCTTATCTTTTTTGAAATTCAAAATAATGACTTTTGAATTCAAAATGAAAGTCTAACCTCAGTTAAGACTACTTATAATTCATCGCGCACTGATTTTGACATTGACAAAATAACAACTAGGTGTAGTAGGTAGGTATTATTGGTTGCTTCTATCTCAAATTCTCAAACAACATAATTACTGTGAAGACGTCATATGTAGTACCATGGGGCCGTTTCATATGGTATCATGTTGTATGTTGACTTGAAAGAGCCTGGCAGATAAGAGTATGTCATACTCACTTAAATGTCTCGCTGATGGTGGCGCGTGTGTTGGATCATTCGGTTCCCTACAAAATGGTTGAGCTGGATGGTGCTGATCCACGTGTCATGTTCGTGAACGGGCGCCGTCAGTTGAGACTGGTCATCTCTTATCTGCCAGGGCTTATTTTTAATCTTTTTATTTTTAATCTTATATTTTGAATTATTTTTCGTTTGACATTGTTCTCACATATAGAAGCACGAAGAATACTGTACCCAGGATTTTGTAATATCTATATACATTTTTAAAAGAGTGTCCTTGGAGTTTCTTGCCCGTTCTTCTCCATAGAGATCTATGAATTTGAATGGGCAACTAGCTTCAACTTTTTGACTAACTGACCGACTCTTTGACAATTCAAAAGTGCCTGTAAATGGTTTAATTGAAATAAATGCTTTGAGTTTGAGTAGGAACAGTACTCTTAAGAAACCGCGTACCGATTTTGATATTGACAAAATCTAGCTTTGTCAACTTGCATCTCTAGATACTTGTACGAAAAAGTTGCCCCATAATTTTGTCACTAATTTCATAATGTAATTTTGGCTTAAGCAACAATAAAAGTTGCACTTTCTTAACAGTGTTTAGAAGATGCAAGTCATTTGTCGCTTCAGTTTTATTGTATCAGGCATCATTGCCACAGGCAAGAAACTTGCATCGTGTAAATGAGGCGTGAATTAATTGAATACCATGTCAATTAAAATCGAAATAGATGTAGGTACAAGTTCGAACACAAATATTGACTGACAGGCTTGTATCACTTGACAACGGCCTACGCATAATTTAACACTAACGCTGAAGTCTCTGAAACTGACCCCATGGATTTTTTGCGCTTAGCAAGTACCACCTTAACTATCCGAATGTTTATCACTACATCACTATCAATACAAATTATAAACAAACTCCCCGCGTCTGTCTGTCTGAACGCGATAAACTCAAAAACTATCGAACGGATTTTCATTCGGTTTTCACCAATCGACGGAGTGATTCATGAGAACGGTTTAAGTGTATAATTCATTCAGGTTTTGTGTATCATGTTTTAACCAGCTCTAAAACCGTGCAAAGCAGAGGCGGGTCCCTAGTCTTAAATATTTTGTAACTAGAATTGGTTACATCGCTGACCTTTGTAATGCGCACACGCAGTTTCTTCATACAAACATATTGATGGATCTATTAAATGTCAAGCAGGAACACAGCAGTAATGCTTACTATGCAAGGCTGTGTATGTCCAACAAAAAGAGATGAGAGGTCAAAAGTGAAGTAAAGTTAACCTCGTAATTACTTTCCCACTTTTGAAAAACAATTCCCAGTATCTAAATTTAACTTCACCAAGACAAAACTATCTAACTGTCACATAGACAAACAGACCTTGTCGTTTTATGTCGTTCAGGTGCGTTCAACCTAAGGGTGATAAAGCAATTACGAGGTCTTCTATACATAATTATGTAGCTACGCCGATAACACCGATAAGTACAAATACCTACCTTTTAACCCCATGTTGTGTGTGTTCTGAAAAGACAAGTCAAGTCTTCACAGAGTGTCTTTTGTTTTAAAAGTTATGACGCACGCAAAAACAATGATTGCCGCCTACGTAGACCAAAAATATGTCTTTCTTGCGTGCATAGCACATTCTTTTGTCGAGTGTACCTACGCACATGTGCGTAAAAGTTGCGCCTTAGGTCGGGTATAGATAGGTGAACTGTAACTTGAAATGTAACACAAATGAGCTGTCAAAACCTATGCAACTAGATGATTTTTGATGTGTTATATCATTTCTCCCGCTTTCCTGCAATTTGTGGGAGTGAGGAAAGGGACGGAAGTGTGTAACAACAAGCCGGGGAAGCGCGCGCTATTTGATTTGACCAATGAGCGCGCGCCCGCCTGATGGTACCAATCAATTTTCCGAAAGGTTTCAAACAGAATTATGACCCTAAAAGTAAAGTATAATGTGGAAAACTGCTAAGATTTAAACAAGGTTCACAACTTCACGAAAAGGTTAGTTGCATTTTGTATTTAACAGTAACGCAAGATGGTACTGCATTCCCACATATTTTAACCCTAAATGGTTTTTATGAATGATTTAACGAATTCTTTAATTACAAAACATGGGGCTTAAAACAGTCACTTTGGCAGAATCATAATAAGAAAATATTATTAATCATCGTAAAATGTCACAAACTGACAATTCTTCTGCGTGCGATTCTTATTACGAAATAGTTCATCTGTTTGACAGTTTTCTATGGAGATTCGCAAAATGGTCCACACATTATGAATTGCTTTTATGTCAAATTATAGGAATTGCTAATGACAGCTGGAAATTCAGGAAATGAATCGCTTTTAGAGGAAATGCTAATGTGGCGGTTTTAGGCCCACAGATAGGTAATATAATAGTAAAATGTGCCATGACATTTTATTTACAGTTTTGATGTGTAACGTCTTTCCTCTCGCTTTCCTGCAATCTGTGGGAGGGATATCGTGAAAAGGGACGGAAGTGTGTAACAGGAAGCCGGGGAAGCGCGCGCTATTTGATTTGATAAAATAGCGCGCTCGGTGCTTGCCAGGGTTGCGGGAAAGTCCGACAGCGATACCGGGACCTTGGCAACAGGCAACTGAAGGAACACGGTTAGTCAGTAAAAGTCTGACACGCCCTTCCGCTCCGCCCAGAGCGGGAGAAGTCTTTGGAAGATTTCCCAAGCTCAAAAAAAAAAAAACCACCTATTTTATGAGAGGTTGGTAAGTTACTGTCAGCCAACAGTGTGTACGTGTGAAAATGTCAGATGAGATTTTTTAACGTATGACAATATTCGTTTCACAATTCTATACGTATTTAAATATTATTTTATGTTTAAAATAGCAATTCGTTAGCTTTGACCTAGTATCCAAATTAAGATATCAGTTTATTCATTGGTTACGCAAAAGAAATATGTATCAAACTTAAACTTAGTATCAAATAAAAACGAATAAATGGGCTGAATTCTAGACTTAGATTCTCTTAGTTTTGAAATAATATCATCATCACCACCAGCTGTTTATGTCCCACTGTAGGGCAAAGGCCTCCCTTCCCTACTTTCACTTATCCCCATCTACTGCTGAAATAATGTCTGCCTGCCTAGCCTTTTCCCAACTGTGTTGGAGTCGGCTTCCAGTCTAACTGAATCCAGCTGAATTCCAGTATTTTTCTCTGAGCGAATATATTATTTCAGCAGAGTAGGTCAGATAGGCATATCTGACCTACTGCGCTCAAATAATATATTCAACACAATATTTTTAAGAATACATTGGCTTTGGATAGGCTGATAATGATATAATAAACCTTCATACAATAGCTAGATCCTGAAAGCGTTACACTGAACTCAGTTTGAAAATAGTTTTTGCTCGAGTTTCTCTAAATCGTCGACTCTTTTGTGTGAAAACATAACGAGCGCAGTATCACTAACAGAGCAGTCGAAAAAACTAGAGCAAAAACTAGCTCCCAACCACCGGTGAGCGAGGCAATTTATTGCAAGTTAAAAACATTATAAGCATCTTATTTGGGGTTATCAAAACGAGCTTTATCAGGTACGTAATGCTCGTTTCGAGCCAATTCCGGCAAAGTCCATGCATGTAGTTTGCGTGTTACACATCACCGAGCCATGTGATTACACTCATCGTAACCATACTTCCATGGAAACTCAATCATTACGTTACACAACACACGAAAGATCCGCCTTCAACCACCTTCAACAAACAAAATCGTAACAGAATAATAACACAAATAACTCTCTTGCGAACGGCTTTCTACCTTATTAGTCTTACGTTGTATGTGTGTATCATCATGTAACTCTCGAATCTCACTTGCCGTTACTTTATTATTATAACAAGTTTCCATAAACATTCCCCATTAACGTTCCATTACATTGGGACTCGCGCAGTTTCGGACGAGCTAAACGCATTAGGTATTTTATTACACACGGCTTATTCGAGAAGGTCGGATTGTGAAATAAAAAAACGCATCACTTTGCGAAATTGATTTTTTGAACTGAATGAGTAGTCGAATCAACTTTGGGCCTTCATCTTTGGGTATTCGAATAAAATTTGGATTATTAATGTTAATTGGCAATCTATTAAATCACGGTTATTAGGGACGCGTCAGGAAACGGTCACCAGAAAATATTTACAAACTTGACCTTATTGATATTTTCAAACTAAGTCTATCAATCAAAATGGCAAAATGTGTTCCGGATGGGGCCTTTAATTAAGGACCATTATGATCTAATATCAAAAAATTTGGACATCATTTAAAGTTGAGCATTTATTTTAACAAAAAATAACTCACCATCCAATTTGTATGGCTGACCTCTTTAAGTTTGAATTTACAAAAACGTTAAAATTTTGGTAACCCAATTTGATTTGGCATAATTACCCATGTTGATAGCATCTGTCGCGAAACAGATTAGACTGATTAGATTCTAAATTAATCTTTTAATCCATTTGATTGGATTTGGCTCATTTTGGCAGGCAAGGATGCAAATCGCAAATTGCAATAAAATAAAATAAATGTGTTTATACTTAATATTTTTTTATTTTAATAATGGTATTCATTCAATTTTTAATTTTTAGATGTCAACTTTGACGAACACATTCTTTTTTAGAATGAAATATGCTATTCGCATCCTGGACTTAATTAATTATTAATTAAGTTATCCATTCAGTTTTAATTGAGTTTCACCTTTTAATTTTTTGGATGTCAATTTTAATGAGCATTGCCTTTGACCTTTGCCTTGCTTTGTGAGTCATGTTCTAAACAATTTTTTTCTTCTTGTTCACAGAATGTTCGAGCTGTATCGATGATGAGCTAGGAGTAACGCGGTGGACGATGCCTCTACTCAAATCTGGAGAGAAGAAATACTATCTTGGAATTTTCTTTAAGGTAAGACAAGCATCCTTCTCATTTCATCGTAAGATAGTTACGAAGGTTATACAATAACGTTCTATCCTTGAGTAAATACCAGAAGTTACATAATACATTACATCAATATAAAAAACAAATAGCTCTTAAACTAATAATACAACATTATCCCAGCTCGTGGTATGTATAGCCGAGGAACTATGCCACTTGGTTCTAAGCTATGAGTCTACGACCTTAGCACAAAGCCTTCATGCTTGGTATCAGGTACGCATTATCAGTACATTCGCGCAGACTAACATAACCGCATTGTTTAGATATCATTAGATTTGATTAAACGTTGTAAATCAATAATAATCAGTTGGATTGTGCGGCGAAACTACAATGTTCTTGTGTTGTTACACGAAAATACATAAAAAGCCCTAAACATTTTTCATTCTGTTTCACTTCGTGAAGGAAGGTCCCATACAAAGCTTCAATATCCAGGGACAGCTAATTATTGTTTCGCGATAACGATGTTGGTCCCATGGAGAAAGTTTTTCAGTTTGATAGTAAAATTAAATTTGACCACACCTCTCTGATACATGCTCTGTACTCAACAAAAGTATTTTCCATCAGAATAATTAGCTACAGGAGTTTCCCTTTAGGTCATTCAATAAAAATGAGGTCAAACGTTTCCATAAAAGACGATACCCAGAACCTCAAATACGAATCATCTTTACAGATAAAATACCCAACTTTTTAATTTCACAATCAGTCATTCGTTAACTCGGACTCGTAAATCTCAGCAGATTTCTTAAGGCACGGAAGTACATTGTTTACAACTACTGTTTGCTATTATGTCACTGTTTTGTTTAGAGAAAGAGGAAACTGGACATTATAAGCAGATTTAGACAGTGGTCTGTATAATTTGACTTGTATTATACCGTTAATGTCCCATAATCAATGGCCTACATAATATATCAATGTTGAATATTGATGTGTTCTGATACTTTGATGAATGGATTCATGAATGGAAAGATGAGTGTGCGCAAATAGTAGGTTAATATCGTACAATTAGAATATTCTAGGTAGAGAGTTGTTAATACTCTTTTAATACAATGTAATTTATTTAAAAATGGGAGGAAATTGTTTAAGGAAATTTGTTTTACAGCTCTATAGTTTACACAGAAATCAAAACAAAATAACATTAAAGTACTTAGTTCTGAGTTTAAATTATTATACACGATAAATCTAATAATTGATGGACACGGAAATTAGCATTTCTATTTTATTCGGAAATGCGATGATTCCCGAGGGACATTAAGAAAATAGTTGAAGTGTACATAAAATGTCAATTAACCTAATTCACGCTTAATCTTTAGTTTTACTTTCATTCATTCAGTATTTAGGGATTTCCTAAAGATAATTACGATCACGTTCTCAAACAAATTAACCGAATCGATTTGTCATTTGATGTGGATACTCGGAGCCTGCGCGTACGCAGGTTTGTGATGACGATGATGACGCAACACCGCGTGGCGCGTTGATAGATCGCCCAGCTTTCTCTTTCGCCAGGTGATACACAAGTATTTGCTATGGCTATTATAACTAAGTATTAAATATTATTTAATTGAAATACGCACAGTCAAAAGTTATTTTATTTTGATTAAATTCGGTCACTTAATTAAAAGTAGATTTGAAAAAAAAAACATCTGCGTTTAGAAAATTATTCATTAGTATACCTCTAATCTAACAGTAACAATATCTTTGATAGACGACCTCTAAAGAGAAAACTCGGCCAATGCATACAAATACAGACAGCCAACATGCAAATGTCCAGTTTTGTGTGTTAGTAGAAAACACATTTATACATAACCGCAGATTCCAGTGGGTCACTCGCGTTACTGTGATATAACTGACCAGTTTTGTCAGAATAACTAGTTAACAACACGCCAGTCTACAGACTCACTGTGTCAATATCGTAGTTTTTTTGTAGGAAAGGAGAAAAAGTCGTCGAGCGATTTATGGATCTATGAAGCAATGGTTGTGGAATAGTTAATCTAAAGTATTAGATTTAGTCATTAAGAGCGCTATAACTCTGACGATTTACCAGCGTGTTTCCAGCGAAGCGATTTGTGAACATGCTCTCCGCGGGTGCGAAGCGAAGTAGCCGCGATCACGCGACGTGTTTCCTGCGTTTTCACAATATTGTACACTCGCTTGTCTCGCTCTTTCTTGTGCACTCAGGTCAATCGCTCTCGTTCCGCAAACGCGGCGAACTCGTTGCGCACACGTGGCGCGCTAGCTACGCGCACTCTAACGATCTGGAAACACGCTCGCAAATCGCCGATAAAAGTGTGATATGCCCTAAGTCCTAAAATCAGTATGAGCTCACGATAAAGTACGACAAATAAATGAAACTCCACACCTTGAAAAAAGTACTAATGAATCTAAGCAAAGACGAACTTTCCCGAAAAGTTTGTAGATTTCGCACATAAGTTGGAGTTTTGTTACGAACATTGTCACGTAGGTATAATGTGGGCCTTCTTACGTGGGTATAGTGTTACCCAGTAGCTGGGTTGTAAATTTCAAAGAGGCAGTCGCTCCATGAAAATTCTGGTATTCAGCTGCATCCGGTTCGACTGGAAGCCTTGGGGTCGGCTTCCATTCGAACAGGATGCAGCTAAATACTAGAATTTTCATGGAGCGACTGCCTCTTTGACATCCACAACCCAGTTACTGGAATAGTAGGGAAACAGTTGTACGGCAGATGTGAATATGGGCCTTTCAATAAAATGACATCATTCTTTATTATTTCATTGTATTTATGTTATTGTCTCGCAATAGTAAACCGCTAGTCTCTATCAGTCGTAGTAATATAATGTAACAGTTGCTAATTTCCCGGCGGTACTCACTAACTAACGGTAGACCAGGCGAAAGTTACGTAGTCTTCTCAGAACTTAGGACACTTGACATGTAATACTTACTTGAATTTGACATAAGCTTTGTGTACACCGTAGGAAACATGACGTAGGTGCTTCAAGTTAGTTTTCCTTGTAGTAGGTAATTGACGGCCATTAAAATTGATTTGTGTTTGTTAGGACACGTCAAACGATGAATTGAGGAATATTATTGATTGGCATGCATTATAAAAGCATAGGCCACCATTTACAAACACAAACGCACATAAATTAAATTGTAGACAGTACATTTTCTGCCCGCCAGATAGTTTGTCAATAAATATTTCAGACAGTGCACAAATGTTCATTCAAAATCCTCGAACAAAATATTGCAATAAGAAGCTCAATTAAACCACAAGCTGAAAAAAAAATACGTGGCCTCAATGACTCTGTTTTCCTTTTCCAACTTGAACATAATGGGAAAAACCTGACACACTTTTTTCTACTTCCCCCGATCGATACAGAAATGGGAATAAAAATAGAGTCCCCACAGACTATCGGGCTATATCGGGCTATATCTCATTCCGAGAGACTCAGGTTGTTTAAAAAAGGGGGAAAGAAATATCAGGTGGCGCGATACTCATAAAAGTGGGATTATTACTGCAAACACGAACATTTTATTGTGAGTGATAGATGGTATGAGACTATTTTCAGTGTCGTTGAAAACAGGTGTGCTATTATTATTGTTGTTTGTTGTTATAGACGTCTAAAGTGCGGTGCATGATGTCCTGGGTTCAATTCCCGTGACGGGCAAAGTGTTATTGAGTTTTTCCATCAGGAACTTTTCTGTAGTAGCCCGGACTCTGGATTTGTTCCCGGTTGATGGGCTCGCCCCCTGTTATATGAGACTTAAACATAACTGGCGAAATGTGGGGATACTATAGGTACACCTCTGCCTAATCCTTCGGGGAATACTGGCGTGATGTTGTGTTATGCGTGTGTCATCAGTGCGTTTATTATTATTGTAAGTAGGTATATTGCTTATTTCGGACAAACTTATTGAATAATTTCTAGTAAGTAGACTGCGTTTCCTCGGCAAAAGAAATACACTAGGGCTTTTGGAAAATTCTGAATGAAAGTGCAAAATATGACTGGGATTTACCTACAATACATACATAGGTAACTAATTATACGTTCCGTAAACCGGTTCAACGACCATTAGCTTTGGCCCAGTCGTAAACTGGCAGGCAGACCAATAATAGTAAGAATAACTCATGTACAACATGTTCTGCTGTCCTATAAATACCCCAGTGTTAGACTACTTCGTAATTATAAATGCAGCAATTTAAAACAGGCTATCCTATACTATTAAATATATTCTGTATATCTCTCTATTCTCTATAAATATATGAAGTATATTCTCTAAAACGGCTCTAACGATTTCGATAAAAATCTATCTACCTGGGTCTCGTATCTGGGAAAATCTATCTACCTGGGTCTTGTATCTGGGAAAATCTGTCTACCTGGGTCTTGTATCTGGGAAAATCTATCTATCTGGGTCTTGTATCTGGGAAAATCTATCTACCTGGGTCTCATATCTGGGGGAAAATCTATCTACCTGGGTCTCATATCTGGGAAAATCTATCTACCTGGGTCTCATATCTGGGAAAATCTATCTACCTGGGTCTCACATCTGGGAAAATCTATCTACCTGGGTCTCACATCTGGGAAAATCTATCTATTACACATGATACAACGTTGGTATATACATCTGGATGATATATGTTCATCTATTTTCACCCCACAAGAGCTCGGTCGGCTAAATTAATAAGGTTTATCTTTGGAAACTTGTAAGTTTTTAAAACAATAACACTGTTACGGTAATACGTTTTTATTACATAACAATATAGGTAAGTAATTACGTTAACATTTTATCTTTATTACGTATCGTTAACAAATATAACCAATTATTAATTTAGCAAGTAGGTAATCTAATAACTTTTACTGCGTATCAATTAATTCAATTAACTTAATGTATTTTTATTTATTGTACCTCGTTACATACGGACTCATTAGTTGAGTAGTCACTAATTAATTAAAGAGCTCTTATTAAAACATTGCGAAGTAACAGTTACTTCCAATAATACCTTTTTAACGTCAATGCCTGAAACATCAAATAACTTCGAGGGTATCCCCAAAAGATTAGGGTAAACCAAAAATCGAGTTCGGATTTTGAATGTTCAGGCAACTTGTCGGTTTCCAGGGTAATGGGCCAATGGAGCGCACGTAACGTGGCCCACTGCAAAATGTAGTGGAAACGCTGACTGACCACATCGTCTAGCCTAGATTGCAAGCTGGACCAAAGATTATAAGATTTTGTGCTGTACTAGGTTGAATTAGCATGTAACCTTTGCCTAGCTTTCGTAGGCTGAATGAAATTATGTCTTTGCTGGCTTGTATGTACCATATTGGATATTATAACCTTTTGTGAACTGGCAATAAAAATAGTAAATCACAATTAAAAACGGGGTTGGCCTACGTGAAGTAGTTACCTTTGTTTTGATAATATTATAGAGGCACAAATACCTACCGTGGAAGGTAGGTATGTCTGGGTGTCAAAGGTCTGAGAAAGGTAGAAGCGACTTGGGAAATGGCTTTTCTCGTGGGCGATGCGTGTTGGTACTAAAACGTGCATTTTCAATCACTATAAAGCTACTTTATTATGGCCATTGATAGTTTAGTGCCGTAATAATGTCTATGGAATTTAGCTTAGAGTTCATTCAAAATAATAAAGGTACAATTCCGTAGCCGACCGCAGGCGGTTAACTGCAGGCGAAGTGTCGCCGCGACACGACTGGTTTCTGTGTATTTCTATGAAACCGATGTGTCGCTAGCTACGGAAGGTATTTCATAGAAATTATAGGAACCAGTCGTGTCGCGGCGACATGTCGCCTACAGTTGCCGCCTGCGGTCGGCTACGGAATTGTACCTATGGGAATGACGTATCTTAGCACAGGTGAGAATTTCTACAAACGGAAATTGTCAGCATTACGACAAATAAAACAAATGTAAACATTTTTGTGTTATGAAACAATCTCTATTATGTTTGATTGCATCAGCACAACCACGAAGTAAATTGGAATCAATTTGGTAAACCTGACTCTCTGTTTTCCTCAACAACGGTTTCATTTGGTAAACCAAAAAATTACGCATACATTTGCATGATTTAGTCACACTACGAAATTCTTTACGATGTGAATAAACTGTTCTGTACGTAATAATACATTAACTTTATGCAATAACAATTAGTGATGAAGTACAAAATAATTGTCTGATTACGATATCAAAAAAACCGAACTTATAAACAATAAAAAGTTGAGTGACATCCTTAGGTTAATAAACGTCGGTGCAAAAAAATCAGAGATTGAAAACGAAAAACCAGTGTTGCACGTTTAAATTGCAAATGAGACGTGATTGCATAAGCGGGACGGTGAGAAGAGTAAAGAATTCGACGAGATTACTACGTCACACGACGTTTCTTATTAGCTGCATGGTTGCAGACGTCGCCTACGCCCATAACGGTGTAATTTGCACCGTCCCTGCAGGGTTAGCACACATTCGCCGATCATCAGCACAAGGCATTTCAATAAAACATCTATTGAATTGACTTGTTGAGAACCTTTAAAATAGCTATTTATGGTTTTTAGATGTTAGTATTTACATACCTATATAATTTTGCCTTGTAACTTTAAGCACAGTTTCTTGAATATTATAAGCTGTATAATAATAATAACTGATAGAATTAAAACTAAGTGAAAACATATCAGAGCTATTTGAACATCCAAAAAAGGTGAACATAATTATAACATTTTGTATAATGTTTTCCACCCCTAATCACCACTCGGCAAGCTTTACCGGAATACACCGGAATATACCGGTGTATTCCGACTTTCTCCCGAACGACCGACCAACGACAATCGTACAATTAAACATTTACAATTCATAATTTCGTAAACATTACAGAATTAAATAACGCAATAAGAGACAGTATTTAATTAATAATTCCGCCTTGACTCTCTTTGGAATGACAGACTGAATAAGAAAAAGATTTCACAACTCACTTAGTGACTTAAGCAGAGCTCAATAGAAATTCCAAACAACGTAACATAAAACCTAGATTCCTAAAAGTTCCAAAATATTACTTTTGTTATGAAAGGATTTACAAAATGACTTAGTCTCGTAGATTCGTCGATTATTTTATAGTATAAGTAACTTTGTTTAAATTACCGATAAATTCTTTTAAAATCAGCTTTCCATTAAGTCATTTTCTTCTACAATGTCCTACAAAGCTAGAATGATTGTTTTCTACAGATTTAAATTACTTTTTACAATGTCGGAAACCAAAGGCAAAAGTTATTAACGTGTAAAGATCTATGTAACCTCGCCCACATAACATGACGGGAAAATTGTCATAATGTAAACGCTGCAATTTCACCCAGAGCTTTTGAGAGACTTTACTGCATAAAATTCAAAATGTGCCAATATATATTTCTGGAGTTGTCAATTCGCCCACTAATAAATTAAGTTCGTGCGAATCGCCTCAAGAAAAAATAAACCTTACTAATATTATAAATGCGAAAGTAACTCTGTCTGTCTGTCTGTCGCGCTTTCACGCCAAAACTACTGAACCGATTTAAATGAAATTTGGTACAAAGATAGTCTAGAGCCTGAGAAAGGACATAGGCTACTTTTTATCGACATACCATGCAGGCGAAGCCGCGGGCGGAAGCTAATATATTATTATTTATAAGCGTCGGCGAGTAAATTCGTGCGAATCAACCTTTATGCCATTTCCGTAAGTAGGTTGGTTGTTTAGTTTCCTTTATCGCTCTGAAACTAGTGCTGATAAAATAAATATGTAGGTACGCATGAGACTGTTAATGAGTGGAGATATATTACATATGGTAATTATCGTTAGTTCTTCATTACAAAATCGTAATCGTAAAATCGTCAATGTACTAAGTAATGTTAATGGCTTGTGAAATCTTAATTGTAGGTACTTAAGATAATTGATTCTAATGTGAAACTATAATTAGGTACCTAGGTGTACTCGTAGGTATTCAAAATTAAATTCATAGTTTAGAACCACTTTTACGTGAATCCACCCAGTTATTTATGGGTAGTCTGATTGGCAATATTTGCGTCATTGCTTCATAATTATGGCCCTGCGTAACTCGGAATAGTAGGTAGATATTTATTATTAACTAGCTGCGCCCCGCGGTTTCACTCGCATAAGTCTCCATCCCGTGGAAATATCGGGATAAAAAGTATCCTATGTCCTATTCCAGGTCATGGTCTACCTTTATGCCAAATTTCATCCAAATCCGTTCAGCTGTTTTAGCGTGAAAGCTTAAAAAAACAAACATACTCACTATCGCATTTATATTATCAGTTAGGATTTTTCAGTTTACCATGGATGGATGTGCAGGTACTAAGAAACAGCTGCAAAACTGTATATTTTCACTGCATATACTTATATACAATATAACATAACATCATGCCTATGCACCCCGAAGGGTTAGGCAGAGGTGACCTATATTTCGCCAGTTATGTTAAAGTCCCATGTAATAGGGGGCGAGCCTATTGCCATCAACCGGGTACAAATCCAGACTCCGGTCTACTACTGAGAAATTCCAGACGGAAAAAACTCAATAACACTTTGCCCGACCTGGGAATCGAACCTCATGCTCAGCAGTATCCCTTGCGGCTACTTGACCAACGAGGCAGTCAACTTATATAGGTACTGTCCTCGTAAATAGAAATAAAATAAATAAATAAAGTAATATGCATATTTTAGCCCATGGCTAAATGGAGGAGCTCGTGGCTAAGTAATAATAGCCGCACGGGTCGATTCATCGGGTTAAGCTACGCTTGCCGGGGTTGGTCCGTGGATGGGTGACCATCTTTACATATCGAGACTCCTCCGTGCCTCGGAAAGCACGTTAAACCGTTGGTCCCGGCTGTCATTTGTGGATCTTTGACAGTCGTTACGGGTCGTCAGAAGCCCGAAAGTCTGACCACCAGTCTTGCCAAGGGGTATCGTATTACCCAGTTACAGGGTTGAATAATAGCCGCACGGGTCGATTCATCGGGTTAAGCTACGCTTGCCGGGGTTGGTCCGTGGATGGGTGACCATCTTTACATATCGAGACTCCTCCGTGCCTCGGAAAGCACGTTAAACCGTTGGTCCCGGCTGTCATTTGTGGATCTTTGACAGTCGTTACGGGTCGTCAGAAGCCCGAAAGTCTGACCACCAGTCTTGCCAAGGGGTATCGTATTACCCAGTTACAGGGTTGAATAATAGCCGCACGGGTCGATTCATCGGGTTAAGCTACGCTTGCCGGGGTTGGTCCGTGGATGGGTGACCATCTTTACATATCGAGACTCCTCCGTGCCTCGGAAAGCACGTTAAACCGTTGGTCCCGGCTGTCATTTGTGGATCTTTGACAGTCGTTACGGGTCGTCAGAATCCCGAAAGTCTGACAACCAGTCTTGCCAAGGGGTATCGTATTACCCAGTTACTGGGTTGTGGAGGTCAGATAGGCAGTCGCTCCATGTAAAATACTGGTATTCAGCTGCATCCGGTTAGACTGGAAGCCGACCCCAACATGGTTGGGAAAAGGCTAGGGAGATGATGATGCATATTTTAGCCCATACACTAATGAATCTACCAAAGGTTGGCTGTCAAAACCACGCAAAATTAACTTTATGTACGTAGATACACCCACGTATTCGTAATACTGATGCAGCTGAACATTTTCCGCAAATATGTAGTGAATAGGTTTCTGGCGTCCGCCACACAATTACTGAGGGATATACCGATGATAACTTATGTTGGAGTCGCTGCTGACTTAACTTAATGACAGTCACAGGCATTCTGCGTGTAGCAGCTAATAATTTCGCAGTTTAGTTGTACGTAGGTACATTGCAGACCTAATTATGAAATAAAAAGCAATAACATTAATAAAAAAGTTATTGCAATTTGCAATTTACATTTTTAGTACCTACCTAAATTACCCCAATTTCATAATAAATTAGCAAATTTTCTGCAGAGGTCATAAATGTTATGACTTGTAGACACCCACTAGACGACGGCCACCCGCGCCCCATGTAATAAGCCCGGTAAAACTCCCCATTGAAAAAAAAAGTGGCGATATTTTTCAAACAATCTTTAACTCGTAATAAACATCTGTTTAAATCTCAAGAATATTATCTAAAACTTATCGTATTGTACTTATGCGTGTTACGGTAACATTTGGAATTCTCAAACGCCCAGATTATGTCGGCTAATTCCGGTTTCTTAACAATTGGTTGTTAACATTATCTTCCGCGATTATTAAGTACAATTTTGTAAGATTAGACCTGGGAACTAATTTAATAATTATTCTGGTAATTGTGATAATTTAGGTTTGTGATGAAATCAAGGAATGTTACGGCATTAAGAACAGATACTTCATGTTATGTCATTAAATAAAATCTTGTTGCAATATACAAGGCAACGTTTCTAGGCTCTCAGCAAACAGGCGCGACGCGACACCTTGTAGAAATTGTAGTCAGAAATTGTTCCACCAGTCGCGTCGCGCCGTCGCCGTTTCGCGTCTGTCTGCGGGGGCCTTACCTACATCTGTGCTAACTGTTAAGATATTTCTATAGGTTCTTAATTAGTAGTTTATGATCAAGCATTCACACTTTTCACACAAGGAAATCTTCTGTAATTTATCTCATCATAACATTTTGTAATATCTTTACAAGAAAACATACTCGTACTTAACCATCCTTAGTCGATGAATATTTCCCAAGTAAACTAACAAAGGTTTCAAAACTAGCTTTTTATTACTAGGTATTTTACAAAATATACATAATTATGTCAATCATCCAAACTACGTTCACACAAGTTCAAAGAACAGAATCGAATGCTACAAAAATATTCTATTTACTAAATAACATACATAACATCACGCCTGTAACCCCCGAAGGGTTAGGCAGATGTATATTTATAGTACACCCACATTTCGCCAGGGGGCGAGCCTATTAAATAAAAAATAAAAAAAAATTTCTTTATTTCAGACCTAAGCAGTCCATACGTAGTTAGTGGTTAGTAACAAACTGTGCTTACATGCTATGTTATTGTTGTTAGTACTTACGATTAATTATATTTAACATAAACCTATACCTAATTCTACCCAGTGCCTTTGGATGGGGCAGTCCACTCTGCTAACAATCATTTTCAGGACGCTGTTCTGAGTGCTACACAAACGTTGCAGTAGGGAAGCCGCTTTCTTACGCATGATGGCGTGAAAGCCATCCGTACGTGCTTCAGCAAACATTCCCGACGCACTGCAAAAAACTATTGCCATCAACCGAGCACAAATCCAGACTCCGACCTGGGAATTGAACCCGGGACCTCATGCTCAGCAGTAGCACTTGTGACCAGTAGACCAACGCGGCAGTTCATTCTATTTACTATTATTATTTACTATTATTTATTTATTCAAATGAAGGCTTACGAACTAAACACATACACAGCATTAACCCAAAGTTTTTGTCATAATTAATGATCTCGTTTGTATCTAAACTATAAGAAAGCACGGCACTATCAATTAGCAAACATTGAACATTATACAAAAAAAAAATATCATCATCTGCCTAGCCTTTTCCCAAGTATGTTGGGATCGGCTTCCTATCTGACCTCCACAACCCAGTAACTGGGTAATACGATACACCTTGGCAAGACTGGTTCTCAGACTCGACCTGACCAACTGACGATCCGTAACAACTGTCAAAGATCCACAAATGACAGCCGGGACCAAAGGCTTTCTGAGGCACGGAAGAGTCTCGGTTTGTAATGATGGTCACCCATCCACGGACCAACTCCGGCAAGCGTAGCTGAACCTGACGGATCGACCCGCGCGGCTGTGATTAATTACACACGAGCTCCAAAAAAAAAAACACTATTCATAAAACACTTGCTGCCTACAAACAAACATTGCTTCACAAGATGTAGGTACATGATGTTAAGTGCTGCATCATCTCCCTGCCAACAGATGGGCTGCATCACTCAACAACTACTAAAGTAACTGCTAATCCCCAATGCCAGAGAAAGTGGGTCTTGTTTCATAAGATCATTGACTTTGTATACAAATACATAATACACACACATACAGACGAACAAAGTATTTTGTATACAGGCAAAAATATTCATCTTCCCACTACACTGCTAATATGCATTTTACTCTGTGCGTTACCTACAACTTTTTAAGCTTATGGCATACTTAATTAAGAGAGTGATATTAAATTAAAGAATTGACTACCTACTTGGAATGAAATGAAATGATGTTTATTTCTGTAAGTAGATCTTTTTACATGTCAATGTTTTGGTAAATATTGTAAAACTAGATAGTACCAGCATTTCTTAGCCGACTGATTCCTGAGAAGAAATGCCGAAACAAACTCAGAGGTCATTGTCTCTTTTAAAGCCGAAACATTAGAAGTATTATTAAGATTTTATGTGAGTCTAACAGTGCAGGGCCATGTCTGGAAGAGCCTTTTGAGGAAAGATCCATTGCAGCTCAGTAGGTACACTCACAGCACTTTTTTAAGTAGTTGCAAGTTAGCTGCCAGTATACTTATTTATTTGTTTGTCTGTACTTGTTATAAAACATTAGTAAATACGCACCTGTGTTCATTGTTTTAGCTCTCATATTAATTAATCTTGCTGATGCATTTCGTTGGCATGACTGTTGATAGCTATGAATCAGAGAAGTTCTAATGTTAATAATTATTAATTAATTAATATGTATTGTGATTTTGAACCGGATTTTATAATGACTTGGAAGAGTAGGGTAATAATTTAATATAATGTATTTCTGGTAACGAAAACAGTTGCCTAATATGATGTGTAATCACGATTTTTGAAACAATATTGGATTAACTAGAACAGAAAACCAGTGTTGTGCAATCCACATTTCAGTCATCTTAGCCGTAACATTTCAAGGCCCGGGTTGCGGGAAAGTCCGAAAGGGATACCGGGACCCTTGGCAACAGGCAACTGAAAAAACACGGATGGGTTTACAAATCTGAACCGCCCTCCCGCTCCGCCCAGAGCGGGAGAAGTCATTTGATGATTTCACACCCTCAAAAAAAAAAAAGCCGTAACATTTTATAACACCATCCCATCTTATTCGAAAGAAGTCCATTGCTGGACATGGGTTGTGACCAGCTCTCAAAATTTTATGAACCTACTCTAGGCTAATTCATAAAATGTTACCAGTCGAACTTAACTATACCGGTACAAAAATCAAAAATGTTCTCAATGACACGAACATTATTGAAAATTGTTAACACCTCATCCGCTTGTAAGTTGTAAACTAATTTGAATCGTAAGTATAAATGGACAATAATAATACTACAAAATGATGTATTACAAAGTAACTACAAGATACTTTTTCTTTCAACTGTACTTACCTACAACTTTCGCCAATCAACTTTTTTCTGAACGTAATTTATCGAGACGGTCCAAACATGTGAGTTTTACGTTATAACTTCTTACGACATAGCACCATGGTAATTAGCTATTAAAAGCTGTCGCCTGAGGCGCCAACAAATATATTTTTTTAAATAAATATTGACTGTGATAATTAAAATAAATTGCTAATTTCCTCATGCTGTGGAGGCGAATAAACGAATGAAGATCTAGGCTACATTTTGAATACTAAATAAGCGTTGCCGAAGAGTCGGCACTTGTTAATGGCACCTGTCCAGTCCAAAACGTGGTTCCTATTTCTATACGTGACTTCGAGCACAGCCAATTTAAAGCTTCGATATAAAGTAGGTTCAAAACCGTCAACTGAATAAAAGCAAAAAGCTTTGCGGACGTTTTTGGCTTAACGAGAGTCTTTTTCGAAAGAGTTGTTTTCGTTTTCTTCATAATTTTGCCGTATTGAAAACCCTATCACCCCTGACCCTGCCCTGCCTTCTTTTCTCGTTTCGATATGAACTAGACTCGATACGAACTATACGAGAATACCTTATATTGACTGCCTGACTGCTATATCTCATCTGTACATCTCCAATATTTCATCTTTTTAATGAATATCAATTTACCTTTCCACCCTGTTAGCGTAAGAAGCACCAGAAGGCCTGCTCACACCATTAAATATAACGATCGTTAAATACAATCCCTAACGACGTCCAGTTACACCGAACATCTCATTCTCATTAAAACAGACATAAAGTTGAGAACACACTAAACTTCCCAAGTATCACTGGACTATATGTCGTTTTGTGTCGTCTCAATCTAATTGATTTATGTTCAGACATGACGTGTTGTCTGAAACCGCACAAACCTGCGTGTCGCCGGTCGGTTAACCGCAGTTTTACCTTTTGTGCCGCTAACCTAGTTAGTATGCGGCTTCCGTACTGCGCATGCGATTAGTTTCAATGATTTCGGTGTAACATTGCCTCGAAATTTACAAGTTCAACGTTTCCATTAAAATTCTTGCATACATTCTTTAATGTAGATGTACTTGATTAGGAACCCAAACGCAACTTGGGTTTCTAAAAGCTAGCAGCACTAAAATCTCAAAGTGACGAGTATTTTAGTAGAATAATAATAAAAACTTCAGTTTTTTAATGACACTTAATTACCTATCTTCTTGAGTTACTCGCGATAAACGCTAGCGCAGTTCAAAGAAAATTATTTGTCATGTACTTATGGAAAAATGTGCCTACATAGTTTTCGTGACTGCATAAAAGACATTCCTCAAAACTTTTCCAAATATAAACACCAAATTATGAATCCAGTATACGTTTCCCACATTACAAACTGAAACCCATAAAGAAAGCTCATCTAGTTCTACAGCGTTTTTTACAGCGTTTTTTATGAGGGTTAATTAACATAATCAAATTCTAGTCTATCTCTCCAAACAGAAACAAAAACGTGCTAAGTAATTGTCTCTAATGACACCTCATCTGTTGTTTCAGGCGAACTGGTTCAAAGCGCAGCAGTACTGCAGGTTCCACGGCATGCACCTGGCTTCCATCTCATCGCAGCAGGAGAACGACAAACTGGAGCAGTATGTTAAGGACTCAGGTAAAGACTATGAAAACTATCAAACAGTCACTTGGCCCATCGCAGTCTCCACTAGCTGAGATGAACATGAACCTTTATAAAATACTAGCTTCCGCCCGCGGCTTCGCCCGCGTGGTATGTCGCTAAAAAGTAGCCTATGTCCTTTCTCAGGCTCTGGACTATCTGTGTACCAAATTTCATTTAAATCGGTTCAGTAGTTTTGGCGTGAAAGTGCGACAGACAGACAGAGTTACTTTCGCATTTATAATATTAGTAAGAATAGTAAGGATATGGTAGACAGTGGACACTCTGGTCAAGATGTGATCACAGAGAAATTTTCTCACCATCTATATCCACTCGTCCAGTGACAGGCAGGTGGTCTGTCCACCGGAACCGTCAACAGGAACCCAACGAGAACGAGATGACGGCCGGTGCCAAGTAGCGATACAAAAATTTACTATGCCCACTTGTCCACCACACACCACCGCATCTGACGTCACGTTCGATTCGAATAATCTCGTTTCTCGTAGAAGTCCCGTTGACGGCGGCGGTGGACAAACAATGATAGGATTTTGAATTAAAAGTTTTCTTTTCATTCAAGCCCTTTTTGAGTTTTGCATGAAGCCATTCAAGCCTTCCCTGTTTCTAACGATTGCAGAAACTTTGACATTCTTTGTAAAGTGGATGTGGATGTAGCAATAATAACCTCTGATTATAGACGGATTTTACATCTAATTATTTCCAGTGAATGTATTAGAGGAAATACCAGTTTCTAATTAAACTACATACCACCACGCTATGCTCTAGAGTTATAACCGTTCACAAACAAGGCAAAATCATTTCCCAACTAACATGTCTATTATTATTATTTTCAGGTTTCGGCCGTGAGCACTTCTGGACATCAGGCACTGACTTGGCTGAAGAGGGCAGCTTCTTCTGGATGGCCAACGGCAGACCACTTACCTTCGTGAACTGGAACGCAGGAGAACCCAACAACTTCCGCTACGAGAATGGAGAAGAAGAGAACTGCTTGGAGCTCTGGAACAGAGACGACAAAGGTCTTAAGTGGAACGATTCTCCCTGCTCCTTCGAAACCTTCTTCATCTGCGAAGTGAGATCCGATTGATGACCTCCGCTGCCAGATGTCGTTAGTTGTTGTGTGATTGTAAAGTAGTGTGCTAGATGTCGCCATTTGTTACATTACTGCCCGCAGCTGCGTCTGCGCTGATTCTTTTCGAAACTATTTTGATAGTTTCTTGAAAACTGGACCCTGACCAACTGTTTACTTTGGGGAATTTAATTTTGCTACTAACTGAGAATCAACTGATCTCTAATTTCTAACTTGCCTCTTTCATAGTACTGAAAAAAACCTAGGAAAAGTTCAATTAATGTTGTAATGAACAAACCAAATGAAGTAGCGATGCATGAGTATGTTCGTATGTTGAAACCACTTTCTGTTTGTTATTTTTTTTATTCTTACTTAAAACTCAAGACGATTGGTAGATAAAGATGCAAGACTTAACGGTCAAAATTACTTTGAAATATCAAGAAAAACGTTCGGTCAGTATAGATAGGATAACGATAAGTTAATATTTGATTATTTATTGTTTTATATACGACTTCAATTGGGTTGTATTCGGTAAGGGTTAAAACTAAAGGAATTGCAATAGATCTGGATACTTTAACTGCTTTTATTTTAAATGAGACGATCACTGCCTAATGATCTTATGATGAACCTCCGAGCAACCGCTCAAAGGGACACGTCGTGTCCATAGTCAAACATAGTGGGTAAATAAACTATAGTTACCGTAGGTATAAATGTATAAAATAGTCATAAGTACAGATAATAAAACTGTTTAAGTAAATCTCAAGTTTTTTATTACACCTACCTTACTACAAGACTTATAGCACATGGTTTGCACACGCAATAAGCCGCGCAATATACTGTTGTTGCGACATGCCAGAACATCGAGATTTTTGTGCTATATCTAAGTTAAAGCAAATTTTATAAATGTGTCACAATAATATGTCATATCATACATTTTTATATGTAGGACGCCCCAGCGCAACCGCTCCGGCGCCGCCACCGCATCGTGTGGCATGGCTCTAACATGTTCGACAGCCGGTTCACGCGGCTAAAATCTCTATTTCGTCTACTGAATAAGGGTTAATATCGTCTATGGGCAGTTTCACTGGCTCTAAACTACCAACATCAGACGCTCGTCAAATAAATCATTCAAAACCATAAATCGTTAGGTCACACAGAAAAAAAAGTCGAAAGTGATGTGGAGCGGGCGTGAATGTCACGCCGCGGGGCCCGCCGTAGGTGAATGTTCCTTGGGCTTGACAGATGAACGTCTCATTTTTTCACCCCCAGAGAGACTTTTAAACGACAAAAATGTATGTTTTTACAGTCGCTATCATTACCTAATTTTAAGCAACGTTTATAAATAAAGAAGAAACCTTTCAGAATATATGCCCTAAATGGTCAACAAATCACATTTAAATACATGGGTTTTTTTTTTTATAACAATAGGTGCACAAAACTGTGAAAATAACTGAATTGAGAAAACAAAAGCATCAGTACCTAGGTACCTATAGTTAGTTTGATAAAGTAAACAGGAAAAAAAAATCAAACAGGTTTCGCCTTTACAAAAATATAAGTGAGTATTGATTCTGCAAAGATTTAAATCGTTAGATTTGCTCTCACCCTATGACGCGCGAGAAGTGCCAATACCTGCTGGGTTGTGTGAGCTAACACATCCCGAATCATCAGCTTACTCTATAAGCTAATGATTCGGGACAGAGTAGAGCGTAACACACGCCATAGCCAGAGAAACTTCATTGTTTTTGGCACAACACAGCTGTTAAAAAGCTCTCTTGTGCCTTCAAGAATGGTTCTAACAACTCAATAAATTCAATGAAAACTAAATGAGTTACATTTAATTTGAGTTATTATTTTTTTTATTTATGTACTATTTAAAATTATAATGACGTTAACAAACGCCATTTTTTTATTCTCATTTCAAATAAAACTTGCGTTTCCATGACAGTCAAATCAAGTCACAACTCACAAGTCACGTGTGCCATTGTGTGACAAAATAAAATAGAAACGTAACCATTTTTTGTTGCGATAAGGGTCAGTACAGACCGTGAAGCGACACCGACACGACGCTGCGCGCACTTTTAACAATTATCGAACTTATTTTCTTCACGAAAAGGTATAATTTCAGTGCGAGGGTTGACAAGTGTCAACGTGTGTACGCTGAGATGCGCGGGGCTGCGCAGCGCGTGTACCTAAAGAAGTAAATAAATTCGATACCTATTGTATCGGATCATAAAAAAGTGCGCGGCGCTTCGCGTCTCGGTGTGAATTGACCCTTACGATTTAAATCTTTGGGTTCAGTTTTTAATCAGATACTAACTACTTGATACTATAAGATAATATAGAATTTTCTGATACAGCAATGTAATTTAGGGGTATGAGGAACAGGGTGTAAAGTTCACTCATCCACCATAGAAAAGGGAAGATCCTCCGACCAGACGGGTGTTGTGTCTGGCGGGCAACTGCCCAACGATTGATGTCGGGTTCTTGTATATATGTCCATTGCACGGTAAACTTTAATTGCGCGATGCAAGATTTATGTGACGTCAGGATTTTTGTGTAACGTCAAGTTTTTGATGCGTAGTTCGAATGTGGCGATGTAGGTACCGCCACAGTAACAACAAATGGCTAAAGATCTTCATCATGAACAAAATCAAGTGAAATGACTGCAACAAATGACTAATGTAAAGGATGGTGGGCGATAGTGGTCCCAGCACGGCCAGCCACTAAGTGAGAATTACTTAAAAGCGCAAATAACACTGAATCTTCTGAATCTATCCGACAGGAACCCTACGTGCATCTAAAGTATTTTTCTCTGTCCGTGGCTTAGCTCAGAGACTGTTAGTAGATACTAGAAAGCTGTTATTTGGCATAGATACACAATACACAATTACACATATTAATCACGCCGACAAAGGGGCAAAATAAAATCAAGAAAATAATCGTTTTTTAGGGTACCTCCCCTACTAGTAAAGTGGGGATGTTGTTTTTTTTTCTCGTCTATCCTCGATGTCGTTGGAATGATCGTTTAAAAATATAAGAAATATGAGTTTGTACAAACCATTTTTGGATTCAGGGTTCCGTTTGCGAAATATTAAGCTTATAAGTTCTATTTCAGTGGGCGATAATGGACCCAGCACCGCCAGCCATGGCGTGGGCGTGGTGGATGGAGAACGTGTTTTTCAACTAACATTTTAAGCTTCTACCTGGGATAAATTCATCTGAACTACCTACTCAATATTGCGCGTGGTGCGAAACGCGCTTGGCCGTTTTTAATCGAACGATTTAACCATTTTTCATTTTCATTCTTTGTTCACAAATTCCCTTGAACATGAGCTGGCGTCGCGTTGGTCCGGCTCGGCGCAGTCCTTCGGCTTCTTGTGTATGGTACTATAGAGGCACCTGACATACTATTGACATACTATTAGCATACAACCTCTTCGAGTTTGAGTTGATGGCATGAATATGTCAAACATTTTATATTTAGAATAGAAGAAAAGATCTGGCAATCAGCTTCAGTCAGCTTACCGAGCTGACGATAACAGGTTACGATTTCAATTAACTCGGCCAATCGCAGTCCACTGCTGGACATAGGGCTCTCCCAAGCTGTGCCAGAACACCCCATGTTCCGCCTTCCGCATCCAGTCTGTCCCAGCCACTTTCTTGAGGTCGTCGGTTCATATCGATTTGTTTTTTTTTATTGTGTTTCCCACAATGTCTCGCCACAGTCATTTATATGTATAATGTGCAATTGTTCCAAGCTACGAAAAAGAAGATTCACATTATCAAATCGACTCGTTGAAGGGAATCCAATTGCTGAAAGACATTTTATATCCAATGTGATCCCATAACAAGTAAGTAATAACCATTATTGTTTGATGTGTGTATATGATGTGCTAAAGTTGCGTAGTTTGGATTATCGTCTATCTGTCACAGCCCGCCATTGCGCGGCGGCAGCGGTCGGACTGCGAACGGATGGGTGGCAGCTTCTTGAATACTGTCTTACCATACTGCGATCACCAATCCGCCTGCGAGTGATTATGGCAATTCCCCCACTACCCGTAACTGATTTTATTGAGGAGACCCGTGCCCAATAGTGGGATATTAAATGGATTGTCCAAGTAAGTAATGTTTATTACAGTTTCAATGCAATCGGACTGCATACAGAATGAAAGAATGCAAAAATAACACATTTTTATTTATTCATTACAGATATTATTTAACAACGCCGAGTATGTTTGCTTTGTTATCGAAGAGCGTCAAAATAAACAAAATCTGGTAAACATTAGACGGCTACCAGCACAAGATGCACATGTTCGAGAAAATAAGCCAGTCCAAGAAGATGCTGCAGCCTAAGATGATTCGCCAGTCCAAGATCATGCGCCGCCGCAGGTCCAAGATGATGCGCTAGCTCAAAATCCGCCTACTGTTGTTGATACCACAGAGTTGGTGCTACCTGGGTTTTCTAGACCACCAAATACAAGAAACGTGGTTTTTTTTAAATAAAGTATTTATAAAAATATGTAGTCTTAAATTGTACGGTGATACGGAACCCTTCGTGAGCGAGTCCGAAACGCACTTAGCCGCTTTTTCACATTTTCCACTCGACTGCAAACAACGACAAACTTACATTCGCTACCTACATGTTATTTCCTGAAAGTTTCATGCGTCCGCCGCCTTGCGGGTGGCGTATGCAAATGAAAGGCCGAAGCTGGGGGTAGTTGGAGGTGCCAGGGGGTGTTGGAGGTGCCAGGGGGTGCTGGGGGTGAGTGAAGCACGTGCTCCCGGACTTGTTAATAACCAAGTCACGTGTCTTGCGGAGCCTTCGCGCCTACAGTTCATGGCGGCGCTTCGGAAATCACTGATATTGTTATTTGTTGAAACAAGGGTAGGTATGTATTGAGTTTGTGATAGCGTTTTAAATTAAAATGTTGTCTGTTATTGATGATGAATAAAGATACTAAAAATATATACGCCCAGACGTTACTGACATAAGCCCGATATGGCAAAAATAAATGCAGTATCGGCCGTTGTCTGTCGCAATACCTCTAAAAGCAATTCATTTCCTGAATTTCCAGCTGTCATTAGCAATTCCTCTAATTTGACAAAAAGCTATTCATAATGTGTGGACCATTTTACGAATGTCCATAGAAAACTGTCAAATAGATGAATTATTTCGTAATATGAATCGCACGCAGATCATAGTGTGAATATTGTCAGTTTGAGACATTTTACGATGATTCAAAATATTTTCATATTATGTATCTGCCAAAGTGGCTGTTTTAAGCCCCCTGTTCGGGTGAAAATGCGAAAACGATTTTTCTAGACATGCGACCTAGCTAGATCGATTTTACGCCACCCCTTTATTGCAACTTTCATTGAAATCGTTATAGAGCCTTTTTCGAGAACGTCATTACAAATATATAAAAATTGATTATACAAATATTACTTGGTACTTTCCTATGGGATAATTTTCGACCTCCACGCGGGCGAAACCGCGGGCAAAATAAAATCAAATATGGATCAAAGCCCTCTATCAATAATATACATATTATACCCACCTATGCACATAGGTGTTTATAACACCGCCGCCGCGCCGGTCTTAGCGGAAGCCGCCCGCCCAGCCGCATCCGCCCGCCCCCGCCCTTGCAGTTTCTAAGTAAATAACACGTGGTTATGCAACCCACCTTTTTATATAGTTATGACGCTCTGTTTATTAATAGAAGTTTTTTGAGGGGTAATTTAAAAGTTCCCTGCATTTTTTTATTAAAGGATTTTTATGTCAACCTGAAAATTGCATATTTATTTTATTTTAAGGAAGTTCATGATCTGGGGCTACAGGCGAAATAGTAACAAGATCTAAATTAATATTGATTAAATATATTTATAAGAATAACAAAATCCCTGCCTCACTAATTAAATATTTTAAATTATTTTTTACCGCAAATAACATAAATCTGAAAAAATTGGCTTGGTTTTATTAAAAGTTGAACCTGCAATTTGGACAGCTTTATTTTTGAAAAGCCCCCTTAGCAGCTCTCGATTGGTCTTAGAGCTTCTCTACACAATTTCATGTTTTCAGTGATTAAAGGTCTAATTCAGTGAAAAAGCGAACTGTTTCATTTGATAGGCACGTTATTTCAACAACACAAGAAACTTCCTTTCTTTTAGAAAGGCATTTATACTTTACGACAAGCCCAGCATCCAGAGAGCATCTAATCCTCTAAATTCACGTTAGGTACCTTCCCTGGACTATCATTGCAGCCCATCGCGGTTCCTACTTATTTCCGCTGGCCGGCGGCAACTGGCCCCATAAGCTCCTGACTCTGCACCTCCCTAATTGAAATCCTAACACCTTTGAACAAGGTAGCTTTTTTGTTGTGTTTTGAGGCCCTGGAGTTGCCGTTGCTGTCAGCACATGATGTCTTTACCGCCACGCCAATTTCAACCTCAACGCGATGTCATAAAGTAGTGTATTCCTCGTGTATGCAGGCCCTGAAGTGGCTGTTTCTACAAGCACGCAAATGAAAACCTTGCTCCGTTGCAATAAGGTTGTATTTTTGAGATGTGTAAAGCGAAGTTTATTGCAGCGTAAGGCTGGATACCTCTGGGGCATATAGTTAGATTGAAGATATAAGTGTGGATATTTATGTGTTTAGCCGTTTGTTATCATTCTTGAATGTCTGTTTGTTTATTTTTTGGTTTACCTTTTAGGGGTTCTTCGACATCACAACTGTTCATAAATATGTCTGTAGGCAATTTTTATGAGGACACTTGACTTTCTCATATATTAACTGCAGGGCAGCATTCCCCTCTGAACAAATAACAATCAGCCAGATCTCGCTTTATGTGCATTTGGAAATCTTGCCTATACAAACACTCAAAGTATTAATTTCAATGATATGTTTTTCCTGTCCTCTACCATTTTATACACAACGCGTAACGTTAAATGCGCAAAACCTCAGACACCCCAACTGATTTTTAATTCAATTGACCTATTTCAGAGAGAAAAAAAATTGTAAAGGTTTTATGTGCTGTTTTAGTTTTGGAAGATTTGTATTTGTATTGAAATAAAAGCTATTATTATCCCGCGTATGAGAAAAAAATTGGTTGAGAATAATTTGTGTTTTTTTACCTATTTTAGAGGGTTTGCGCATGCGATGGCTTAACCAAGTAATAAATAGACACTGCAACGTTTTTTAATGAAGATTTTACAAAATGTGACTTATATTAAAAAGTGATTTAATTGATTCTGCTCGTTATTCTGATCAAACTAAATGCTTCTTCTCACACAGAAGGCACGAGCATTGACCACCACGCTTGCTCAAGATGGGTTGGCGATTTGAGACTTATATTAACTACTAGCTTCGCCCCGCAGTTTCACCCGCGTAAGTTTTGATCCTGTGGGAATATCGGGATTTAAGTATCCTATGTGTTAATCCAGGTTATAAACTATCTGTTTGCCAAATTTCATCCAAATCTCTTCAGCCGTTTTTGCGTGATTGAATAACAAACATACAAATACACAAACACACAAACTTTCACATTTATAATATTAGTAGGATTTGAAGTTCAGGTTTTCTCACGATTTTTTCCCTCCCCGATGCCAACCGTTTTACACATGAATTTTCTTGTAATTCTATAAGATACTTCACCTCCCCCAAGAGGACAGGTAAACTCAAGTCCACACCGCCGAAAATACTTTAACGTTCACGAGGGAAATCAGAAAAACCATGGCGTGATTGGCATGTTTATGTTACCCTTAAATATAAAATGCGCCTTTTGACCTAATAACATACCTATGGGACGCATAAGGAACTAAGCTCACGTAGGTACCCCCTGAGATACAGGTTACCACCTAGTTAGTTCAGGGGATAGCGTCAAAACCTCTTGGCAAACGTCACAGCCACCACAATTTTATTTATACTTATATATATAAAATATTGCTTGGTATTATGTCGAAATTAGGTTCCTAAAAATTGTAATTTTCCTTAGTGGAGAGAAATAAACAATTTTGATATTTCTTTTCTGTAATCCTTGCCAAGTCGCACGGACCGGACGCCAGAGTTAATTGGTCACCCCCCTTTGTTAAACTATTTGTATGCGGAAAGAGTAACCCAATAATGAAGATGTTTGAGCACCGCCTTGTATAAATGTTTTTTTATTGGCGGTAAATGGTTCAGTTAGGAAATTCTCTGTGTCATCATTTGTTGGTACCAACTGTGTTGCCCTGAATTGTGATTTGTTCAGTGCGTTTGATTAGCATACACGAGTACGTATACAAGGTGGCTCATGAAAATCATGAAATGACGTCCAATAGATTTTTTTTATTCCTCTCTCCAAGGGCTATGTTCGGCGATTATTTATAGCTTAGCGCTAGAGCTAGGGAAAGTTTTAAATTACTAATACTTTTCATTTTTCGAGTTACTGAAATTATGAAACGAATTATGCCGAATAAATATTTTCTCTTTGAACGAATTTTTAGTCTTATTGGGTGATGATTCGATAGACAGTGTTTGTATCGATCGTAGACCATATTTTAAGGATTCGACAGAAATATTTTCAAAAAGTGTGACACAGGAAGAGAAAAAAAAAAGTTTGAGGTCAGGTGAACTAATTTCCCAAAAAATCAAGTCTAGCTCCTAAGCTCTAAATAATCGCTGAACTGAAAATGAGGGCGTTTAGGGAAGCCCTTGAATAGAGAAATCTACATTTTTCTTTTGGACACAATATGGCCCAGAACATGACCATTTTTCTTATGTACCTACTTTCTTAGCAAATAAACGATAATTAATTTATTTATTGTATATTCGGCGCACCATAAACAGTCAGCCCTACTATCTACTATCACAATGCTTACCATAACTAATATTTTTACTACGGCATGAGATATTCCCAAATAGTTCGTGCCGAAGTAAAATAAGAAGAACCAAGTGACCAGTGTCTTGATCTTTTTCAATCTACCTGAAAAAAGCTGATGCGTCATTTCTTGCAACACATGTCTTCCTATTGTACATGCACTGGAGTATAGGTGAGTTCCTCTGTAGATAACCGTCCACTGATACGTTTGTAAGCATGTTAATCAATATGTTTAAAGAAACACGCGATAGAATCGTTAAGAAATTTGATTATTAACTACATATGGTAATAGGAGTAGGTTATTAACTACATATTGTAATAATTAATAGGTCACGCGTTTGATTGACAGGCACATGTAATCAATCTGTCTCCAATCATACGGTCACGGACTTTAATTGATGAGCCACTTGGCACTGTTCGTATTTTAGCCGTGTAATGCAAAATGGGCTTATTCGGTTATACTCGTACATCCACGGAAATTCATGTCTTCGTAATAAAGAAGAAGAAAATTATATTTATTATCTTTACCGGTTGGCTAACCTGAGAGCCAGAACTACAAACTTGACAGCAGAGTGACTACCCAAAGTCAACCAAATGCAGGTCTAGCAACCGTAACCTAGCGACGATTTTTTTAGCGTAGCCATAGTAACGTTAGCGTACGGAGAAATATTAATTAGTAATTTCGACAAATTCGAAAATCACATCGAAATTTCAACTGTTACGATCTTCGGATAGATTTTCAGAATTATCGAGTTAATGAGCTCTGATTCAAAGGAGGTCAGTATCAAATAGATTGGATAAACATTGTATTTATTTATCATTGAGAACTTATTAGTCAACCTCTATGGATAAGACTATTTCCGATTACTAGCAATATGTCATCTTGTTTACGAGCATGCGATTTGAGTTCGTGTTTATTCGTGTAATCTCGTGAATGTATGAAACTGCAAAATTTTAAAGTTTGTAAGTGGCTCATCAATTAAAGTCCGTGACTGTGCATATGTAATTGATGTCAGTGATTTCGAATTGTGTATTATTAATTTATTATGGGTCAATGTGTTGCACATAATGTTATCATAAACGTAAAATGTTAAACTATTTCATATGATAATTATTTGCCTATTTTTGTGGTATTGCACATTCATATCTGAAACTTAAAGATACTTTTAAAGGTCTAGCACAGCAAAATGGGAGAAATTATTGCAGTTCAATTTTTTAAAGACCATGATAGGTACTTACTATGAAGAAAAATAGTTGTAAATTATAAAACTAACAAAAAACGTAATAAAGAAAATCCAGAGTTGAAAAATGCTGTCGTGGAGAACTCAAAGAGGAAATAGGGTCGATCCCCTCTCCATACAAACGCTCTCGCCTGTTTTCTCTCTGGTTTATGACCTTAGAACAATGATTTTTTACAGTAAAATAAATATCAACTAGTTCTATGCCCCTATGTTTTCTGTTTTGATAATACATCATCTAAAGAAGCACTAGAAGCCTCAGAAAATGCTCAAAATTGCCTGTTTAGACCGCTGTCATCAGAGGCCTGTTGTAGGCCTCTGATGACAGCGGTCTAAACAGGCAATTTTGAGCATTTTCTTCATTTGTCTTTGTACAACACAAAGATAACTATTAATGATGATAAAATATTAATGAAAAAATAAAAACATAAGGGCACAGTAAATATCCTTCATATTCAATTTATAAAATATCTTTCAAATTGGTTCAATATTGGAGGAGGAAATAGACGAGAGCCGAACCTCGAATTGTGACTTTTTGTATGGAGAAAAGACCGAACAATCAACTTTCTAGCTTCCACAAAATTTTGAGAAAAAGAACTTTCCGTGGGCTTAAAACTGTCACTTTAGCAGAACCATAATACGAAAATATTATGATTCATCGTAAAATGTCACAAACTGACAATTCATAATATGATCTGCGTGTAATTCATCTGTTTCACACCTTATTTCCTAGTTAGCCATTCCCTGAAATTATTCTCTTAATAATAAGTACAATAGCCCACTACATATATATTTTGCCAAGAAAATACTCACCAAACCAAATAGCTCCAATCACATGCATCGCACCGAAACATCACGAGTCACGGCACAAAATTCAAATCAAAACCTGCAGAGTGCAGGCCGATCGATCGCTCATACAGAGACTATCGTTATACGTTTACTAACCACCTCTGCGGCATGGTGACAGGAATGACCCGGCTCTTCAGTCCGGCCACACTAATCCATCAAAGGATGCAAAATGTGGATAAAGTTCGCCTTTGTGTGGTGAGCTCATTGCAGTGTGTGGCAACTTGCAGATTAGTTGATTTGCTTTTAGTTATAAGTGGTTTTAACTGCCATTCTTAAATAAGTGTATTGCACCAGAAATCACTAAATAGGTACATCTTAAAACATCGTTATTTGATGTGTAACATCTTTCTTGTCGCTTTCCTGCAATCTGTGGGAGTGATATCGTGAAAAGGGACGGAAGTGTGTAACAGGAAGCGGGGAAAGCGCGCGCTATTTGATTTGACCAACGAGCGTGCGCGGTGCTAGAGTTTGCTGTCTGATGGTACCATTTACCAACCCATTTTCCGAGAGGTTGTAAACGGGATGATGATGATAATGGTGATGACGATGATGACGATGATAATGTTGATGATGACGATGACGATGACGATGATGTTGATGATGACGATGACGATGATGTTGATGATGACGACGATGATGACGATGATAATGATTATGATGACAATGACGTTGATGATGACGACAATGATGACGATGATAATGTTGATGATGACGATGATGTTGATAATGACGACGATGATGATGTTGATGATGACGATGATGATGACGATGATGATGACGATGATAATGATGATGATGACGATGACGATGTCGATGATGATATCGGCCTTCTAAAGGCTTAAGTGGACTTTCCTTCTGATTTATTGATTGTGTTGAATTCTAATCTAACTTGATGAGGCCAAATGTGTATAAGTTTTTTATTTACGGAGTTGTCACCTTCTGAGCAGCATCCATAATGAAGGAGTATCCTTTAATGTCTTACGGCAGATCTGCCAGACTTTTTATAACACTTGACTGTCCAAAGCAGAAACTCGGTCGGTGGCTTATTATGCTCCCAAGGAAAAACATTTATCTGAGGTAAGTACCACGAAAAACATCTACCTAGATATACAAACATACATCAAACATCCAAACACAACTACGGCAAGAGGAAACAGAAAATAAAATTGGCAATATAAATAGATGTTACAAATTAATTGGCGTTTTCCGCCAGCGTGGACGTTCGGCGCTCGTTAAAAATCTCATCAGCCGCGGGACGAGTCATTTCACTCTCACACCGATGGTTCGCCCCTACATTCCAACCTTAAACACTCTTGTTCAACCAATACTATTTTTTTTTTTTGACGTAATTGATAATTTATGAACATCTAAAAATAGCTCTAAAACCATTCGCTTACAAAACAAGCAAATAGGAAATAAATAAATCTTAAAGAAATACAGTATTTTTACTAACAAAGGGCGTTCCAATTAACCCGCAATAGAATAGGGTGCGCAAAAAAAAAATTAACACTCAATTTTTTTTTTTATATATATTTGTTTATTATTCACACAACTATTGAATTGATACGTAAAAGAAACATTCTGTACACGCACACTTCTATTTCAACATAGAAAGACAAGTGTGACAAGTGTGCGTGTACAGAGTGTTTCTTTTCCGTATCAGATTAATATTTTTTGTGAATATACTACTATAAAAAATAAAATAAAACTTTTTTTTTATGGTAATCTGGCTATACAATTGCAGGTTAACAAGAACGCCCTTCGTTAGATAACATACTGTATACGCTAAACGCTGTATTTAAATAATATTCTTCGTTAGCGGTTAGAATGAATGGAATAATTACGTTCTCCATTCACCGCTCCCAGTCTTCAGAGCTCGTGAATTAACCCGCGCGTTCCACGTATGAAATCATTTATAATCTATGCATTCACAAAAGAGCCACTGTCAAGTACAAAAGTGGCTAACGACAGAGAAATGAGCCTGCTCTATGAAAGGCTATAATTAGGAGCCCCGCATTTACCGGCTTTTTTTAGTTTTCCTTCATTTATATCTGCATCTGAACAATGTCTGGTAGGTGTAATTTGCTAGAGCTGCCAACTTCAAAAGGAACAGTGCAACTTTGACATTTTACAGTCTATTATAAAATCGTGGCTGAGATTCAGAAAGGATTTAATAAATCTTCTCGAACGAAAACCGACCATGAAATTAAAAAATGCTGTTACTTTGACTAGAGATTTTCATTTTTTTCGTAATTTATACCTATGCAACTACTTTTGAGCAAGGGCATCCTTTTTTAACAAAAAAAATCCTATTTATTATTCAAAGAAAAGGATGCCTTCGGTCAAAAAGTCCTATTATACAAATAATGTTTTTTTTGTTTGCCAAAAAATGCAATCTCTCTCTCAAAAGGCAATCTTAATTTCTATTAATTTATTGACTTATGAAAAAGTTGAAGAAACATTCAGCATCGCCGCAGGATACACATTAAACAAAACTGAATAAAACAATGCAAGGCAAAATAAATTTCGATCAGATATAACCGACTTCAGAGAGGAAGTAACGCCTTCCTTGTGAAGACTGATTGCGATTTATGTTGACTAATGTAAGCACCTACTCGTACTTTAAAATAATGTACAGGGAAATACAGCACCTTGCTAAGATCAATCAATATGTCAAAATACCTATTTATGTGTAGTAGCTTTAAACACCAATTTTCCTTCAAAAAATATCGTAGGTATTTTAGGGACAAGATGGAATTTGTATGTATGTATAAAGTCAAAGTCAAATTATTTATCTCAAATAGGCACATAAAAGGCACTTTTGAACGTCAAGATTTAAAGAAAAATAGAATTAATTTAAAAAAAAAGGTAGTTTCGAATAGAAGAATGGGCAAGAAACTTTACCGATTTTAAAAATGTTTTACAATATTTTGTACACACTATGTATCTATTATATACCTATGTGAAAACGACTCGACCGATTTTTTTTTTGTTTTGCTCGCCTGGATCCTTCTGTGGTTTAGGAAAGAAGACAATTAGTAAAAATCCAAAGGTTTTTGTATCGATCTCACGTGGTACCAAGAACACCAGCACCCTAATTGCGTTATGCACGATTGGTTAAAATTGGAATCGGTTTGAAACAAATGTCTTATCCATTGCTTCATAAGTTCGAAAAAAGATTATGCTCAACATCGTAACTTACGAACTTATGAAGCAATGGATTAGACATTTGTTTCGAACCGATTCCAATTCTGATTGATCGCTTATTACGCAATTAGGGTGCGAGTCATCAGTTAATTATATAAAAGCATAATATACAAGAACACAAATTCGTTACTGACAGAATCAAAATGCATTATTTCATAGTAGGTAGGTATGTGTAGCCCTCAAACCAAAGAAAAATCAAACCATAATTAATAATTATGATAATATCGCGACCCAAAAGTAAATAAAATAAAATCACATCTCCAGAGCATAAGAGAAAATTAATGAAATCCTGACAAAAAAAAGATCAGTTTTAGCCTACTTTTCTAGGAAAGTTTTAAAAGGAAAATTGCATGGCTGTAAGGGAAATTCACAATCCTTTCTGTTGCCTTTGCCACAGTGAGCTAAAGGGAGTGGGTGCTAGGTGTCGTTAGTGCAACACAGAACGATACCTGCGGCAGTATTCTGGTAGGCGTTTCAAACAATTTTATTGTTCCATTCAATTTCTTTTACAGCTCTGCTGGAAGACGTTTCTTTGAGAAATATTAATTCTTTGCTCTTACAACATTTCTTTGTGAATTGATAAATAAACATTTAAATTAAATTTTTAAATTAATTGACAGCATTTTTTTCTTTTATGCTGCTAATTTGAACATTTAATTTTCAATGATAATAACTAACTATTACTTAACTAATGAAATCCTAACTAATATTAATTGATAGTTTAAGTGGACCTATTGGTAGACGGGTGTCCTCCAAGTTATTCTACTAATTTCTCATTACCATTACTTATATTTGCCTTTTTCCTTTAATTCAGTTCGAATAATTACGTCTCCAGTTCGGCTCGACCGAAGAGTGCAGAACCTTTAACGACTTACATGACAACATACTTTTCAGATTGTTTTCCCAAACTCAGTAAATTTTTTCAGTAAGTACTATAAGCAGTAAAGGAATACGGCAGCCATTGCTCCCGTTCCATTTGTTCGGCATATTGTGCTACATTTGGCACTCGCACGCTTTGTGCCCTTCAGCGGTAGAAGCTGAAAACCGAAAGTCGACGCCTACTGCCGATAGACGAGTGCCGAGAGCCGATGTAATGAGTGATGTGAAACGTACAGCTGTAAAGCTCGGCGTAAAGTGCAGTGGAAAAGAACTACATCTTCGGTGAAGGCATATCAGGGTTATTCTGCTGTTGATCTTCAAGAATTTAGAATACGCAAGATCTTGCTGCCTTTCTGTTAGTGCGCTACCTACTTTGAAAAGCACTTATATTTTTTTTTGTAATTTCTGTGTCTTATATTCTGTGATTTTATATGTATAAGGAGTACGTAGTGACCCATATATAGTAAATCATGTCGGAAAAACATGTTCCAACCACTGTTGTTACTGTTAGTAATACTTATGTAGCTCAGACCAAATAAAAAACCAAGACAGAGTGCTGTCAACAGTGACGTGAGGCAGGTTTCGTAAACATGTGTGCACTTAGTTTGTGTAGTTTGATTGTAGTGTCATTATAAATAGTTGTAAATGTGTGTGTGTGAGCGTGTATGCACAGAGCGTTGGTGTAGTTTTAGCATGATCCACTGTATGGTTCGCAGAGCTCCGTCTTTTTTTTTTTTTTTTGGTCTGAGGTATGTGGGTATGTTTGTTCAAACATTTGGATAAGTAGGTACAAGTTGCGAAGTAATGCCGTAAGCTTTAAAATTGTCTGATATAGGCACTGAATTAATTGTACTTTTGTAGTTCGTGTAAATAAGGTAGGGTACGTAGTGACTAGTCGTAATCAAGACGCGTAATACTTGTTCTATAAATAGGTATATTAAATAAACATGTATACCTTACATGTGTACCTATATGAAGAGATGCAAGAATGTGGAAGTGAAAAAGTAAAATGTGTTTCTGAATATTAGGATAGGGAAACAGTTTTCCAATCATGTTTAGCTTAAATTATCTACTGTTTACTTTACGTATTTTTATTTATTTTGTCCAAATTCCCATAAAACAAAACAACTTTCCTAATGCATTTTTAAACACAGGAAAAGGAAACAAAAAAATTCTCCGATTACAACATTTATCTTGCGATTCATTTCTTTCCTTCACACATTTTTGATTTATGAACGACGGCGCGGCGTGGTGGAGAAACTCGTCACGCCCATTCCTCGGGCTCCATTGGGCCCCAGAGCCTTTATATATAAATGTTGTTTTTTCGCAAACACAAGCAACTTCTCAAATATGTAAGTATTCCCGCGAGTGGGTTTATATTTCATGTCGAGTACCATCTCTACCGTCGACTATAATATGTATATCTGACTGGCTGCATAGTACTGGTACTTTCCTTAACAGTACTCCTTCAGATTGGCCGGACTGGTACGGGAGGTGGAGGTGAATACTGACGGGAAGTAGAGCAAGTCGTGAAGGTCTGGGCAGCGGCTGTCATGGCTTGTGGAGCATCGAGATCGTGTTTGCGCGGCCGCAGTGAAACTGATCTTACAATTTATTATTGTACGTATATCAATTATTATGCAAATACGTAACTTACTTCCTCTAATTAGGTTTTGCTAATATGGCACTGATTGGATATCAAAATTTTTAGATATCTACAAACTCATCAGGCCGTGAGATGGGCGAAGGTGAGAGACAATTGATGGGAATTTTTCACACCCAAAAAGCTGGGAATAGATACAGTGGATGCACCTACTTACGGTACGGATAGCTGGTAAGTAGACAAGGTACTTAATCATTATTTATTTTTATGTAGAACGCGGCTTCGCCCGCCTATTTATATACTTAAACCTTCCTCGAGAACAACTCTATACATTAGTGAAAACAGCATGAAAATCGGTGCAGTAGTTTTTGAGTTTATCGCGAACAGGACGACAGACAGACGCGGCGGAGGACTTTGTTTTGTAATATGTAAGGATGATCAATATTTTTTATTAAATTATCTGCCGTTTTTGCTGAACTTCTAACGTTATAACACAAGAACACAAACGGATCCTCCAGATTAGCAAAATACAATTACAAAGGATTTCATCAAAGGATATCGTGTTACAATAAGACCCAGGTAAATCCGTGTCTCAGATACTTGAGTAAGTACCTCACGCAACACTTCCAAAACCAGAGACAAGAGATTACTTTCTTAATTTCGTCAAAACATCCTCTGTGAGAAGTCCAAGGGTTAACGCGGCCTTCAGATGTATTTTATATTTATACAATAAGGAGCCTACACTTTCGGCCTTTAGAAACTGTTCAAAGTCAAAGTCAAAGCCAAATAATTTATTTCAAATAGGCACATAAATGGCACTTTTGAACGTCAATGAAAAACAAAGAAATAGAATTGATTCTAGTTGCCCATTCCAAAAGGTAGCTTTCGTATGGAGAAGAATAGGCAAGAAACTCCACCGTTACTCTTTTCAAAAATGGTTTTACAATATTTTGTGTACATGAATTGTTGTGTGGGACGCCTTAAATATTATCTTCCACTTTTGGTAAAGGTACAATTCCGTACCGTATTTAGATGAAACCGTTGTGTCGTTAGCTACGGATGGTATTTCGTAGAAATTCATATAGAAACCAGTCGTGTCGCGGCGATTTGTCGCCTGCAGTTGCCGCCTGCGGTCGGCTACGGAATGATACCTTAACTGTTTTGACGGCAGTGGTGTAATTTACTTATACTCGATTTGAAATAAGATTAGACATTTAAATAAACCTTTTTTACAGTCCGTTCAACCAATTTTGACTTCTATTGCGATGGTGGTATGGCAAATGGCAGCTGCAGTAGACAGTTGGTTTTGTGTAACTTTTTTGCTTTTAATGCCATCTTTATGCTTACGTTATAGAAGCCAAAATCGGTTCAATGGACTGTATAAAGGTTTGTTTAAATGTCTAATCTTATTTAAAATGGAGTATATCAATCATTTTTTATACAGAGAGACTCGTGGCGAGGTGCGTAGTTATTAATGAAACTCGGTCCTCCTCAGATACCATAAACAATATTTTGTAGTAACGAGCACTTTTGTATGAGCGAACCTTATCCAATGTGCTAATTAAAATTAAAGAATTAACATTAACACCTACAATTGTATGTTCAATGTAGCATGTCCGATTCGATTTATATTTTATGTTACGTAATGTAAATGATTTTGCATACTTTTGTATAGAATCAATTGTTTCTAACTGAACAGACAGCTGTGCTGCTGCCGCTGCTGGGGAGTTTGTTGTGGTTGCGCCACTTCTTCTTCCCAGCTAAAGCACTAGGAAGTGGTGAAAGGTGGGCGTTTTGGGGGACTGTCTTATGTAATTTTGACGTTCGAAAAGTGCTGATTCTCAGCCTAGTTTGAATAAATGACTTTTGATTTTGATTTTATCCAAAAAAATTTTTAAACAATGTTTCCCAAAAAACTTACGTAGGTATTAGTTTCTAAACAAAATCCTTTTTATTTTTAAATTAAAATATATTTTTTAAGATGTATCCTTGACAGTCGTTACGGGTCGTCAGAAGCCCGAAAGTCTGACAACCAGTCTTGCCAAGGGGTATCGTATTACCCAGTTACTGGGTTGTGGAGGTCAGATACGCAGTCGCTCCATGTAAAATACTGGTATACAGCTGCATCCGGTCAGACTGGAAGCCGACCACAACATGGTTGGGAAAAGGCTAGGCAGGTGTTGATGTTTTAAGGTGTAGGTGTACGGACCTCACACGTAAATAAATAACTAAGGGCTCGAAACTGGAGCATCCTATTCCATCGGTTGTAACTGAAATACGGAAATAGTGAGAAAACTCGTAAAACCAGTAAAATGTTACGTTAAGTTTGCTGATATAGCTATATGGAGCACGTGATTTGCATTTAGATTGCACGTTTTGGAAATACTGTGTGATGCCGTGCAGCAGTAGTAAATTGTGAAGGAAGACTAATTCGAAGCTCTGAATCGTATTGAGATTGAGTTGTGGTGCGATTTCATAAGTACTGCAGGTATACCTACTAAGAATACGTATAGCTATTTAGACAATGAACACGTAGACGAATTATATTCCTACTATCCTACTTAATATATATCCTACTAATATTATAAATGTGAAAGTTTGTGTGTTTGTGTGTTTATGTGTTTGTGTGTTTGGATGTTTGTTACTCAATCACTCAATAACGGCTGAATGGATTTAGATGAAATTTGGCATACGGATAGTTTATAACCTGGATTAACATATAGGATACTTTTTGTCCAGATATTCTCAGGGGATCGAGACTTACGCGGGTAAAACCGGGGGCGCAGCTAGTAATATTATAAAAGAAAAGCGGTACGAGGAAAAGCAGTGGTGGGCCAGTGGTAGGTCGTGAGTTCAAACCCAGAGAGGCACTTTACTTTGTGTATTTAATTTCATCACCATGGCTCTTAAAACGGTGAAGGAAAACATCATAAGGAAACCGGCATATCCTAGAATCAAAAATACTAAGGCATAACTGCCAATTGCCACTGGGCCCGCGTGGTGGATTACTGCCTACACCCTCTCACCGAGAGGATGCCCCAGCACTGGGAACATCAATTCATGTCTAGACCTCACTCCGCGGTAATCGACAGACAACCAAGCCATTTAGCCACTAGCCCTGGCTAAATGGCTAAACCTATCGATCCACAAACCAACCAGCCTTTATACAGACATAAATATTCATACCCTAGAAGAGTAAAGGGCGTTGCGGTGTAAATCCGTAGTTTGTTCTTTTGCGACGCTGCGGCGCGACTTGCAATATGCTGAGTGGGTAGTGACGTCACGTATTGTGAGGGTAGACGCCTCTTGTATTGACACCGACGAGCTTTCTTGTTTTTCGTTCTATGTGGTACGTTATTAGGTCACAATGTGAATGTACTTGGCGGTTCGATAGTGGTTTCGATTTTGATAAGTATCTTACTTTTTTGAGACGCGCATCTTCATAAAAAATAAATGTGCCTAGCTTTTTCCAAGGTCGGCGTCCGGTCTAACCGGATACAGCTGAATACCATTTTATCTTCATAATATTAGTCTAAAGTCTCCAACTACTGGACATAGGCATCCTTCTTCTAAGCGTGGCCAATCATCATCTGTCACGCAGACCAAGTCGAGAATAAGAATCTTAATATTTATAAAATCTTCAAAAATCGTTTCCACTAATTCTGGCATGGTAAAAAAGGCTTTGTTATTAATACAGACTGAAATATCCTAACAACATCATCCTGTTCATCTACTCCGCTATCAAATTAGACCCGTGGTAATAAACTACTGCAGTGCAGCAAGGAAGCGATGCACAGGCATACCCCTGGGATATCCTCGCACTGCGCTGTGATCGACGTAGATATTAAAGTATGTATCGGTAGGTAATAATTGGCAACTTCAGACCAGTATCTCAAGGGATATCGTTAGGTACTATGCCTAAGATGATATGGATCTTGGGTTTGAAATAAAGTTTTTTTAAATTAAATGTGTAGGTACTATGCCTAAGATCAAATTAAAAACCGGCCAAGTGCATGTCGAACCACGCACAATGAAGGGTTCCGTAGTTGGGATGAATTTATCCAACAAACTTAACATTGTAGTTGAAAAACTTGTTCTCCCATACAAAATGTATGGGAGAACATGTTTTTGCAACTGCAAATTAAAGTTGGTCGATTATTACTCGGTAACTGGTGGAGCCTTCGTAGCGGTGGTAGTTTTCCTTTTAATTTCGTTATATATACTACTGCCGTGAATTTTTTCACATTTCCAAACCCAACCATTTAGCTGGCAGGGGGGGGGGACACTTGACTTTAACAAAAATTTGCACTTTAAAGCTTAATATTCCGCAAACGGATCCCTGAATCCAAAAATGGTTCTCACAAACTCCCATTATTTTTAAACGACCTTTCCAGCGATACCCCACACCATAGGATTGACGAGAAAAAAAAAAACAATCCCCACTTTAAATGTAGGAGAGGTACAACAAAAATATTTTTAACAATTTTTTTTTTACCACTTTGTCGGCGTGGTTTATATGTATATCCATACCAAATTACAGCTTTCTAGTACCAACGGTCTTTGAGCTAAGCGGCGGACAGACGGACAGACGGACGGACAGACAGACGAACATGGCGAAACTATAAGGGTTCCTTGTTGACTACGGAACCCTAAAAAGAAGTTAGGCTGCTTGACTGCATCGAATGGAAATATTTCTAGAGTTTTTTTCAGTCCCAGATTTCCTTGAAAGTAAACATGAAAAGCAAATCGTTTATCTAGTAGGTACCGATTGCCGAAGTCCGTGAAGAAGTAAGTGACAATAATAATATGTAGGACACAATAATAATACGTACTTAGTTATTATCATTTAGTAAACTACAGAAATGTGTATGATCTAGGGATTCCTGCAGGTAATCTGCCATTGAAACACGGCGGGCATCGTAATCTCATTGACATTTAATACCCCACTGGACAGCTGGCCTACGTTTCAGATATCAACTGATACTTATCTGAATGTACCTACAACTGTAAAGGTTAACATTATACATATTATATAGGCACATAGGTACGCGCAATACTAAAGTAAGGAATTCGTCAATTCAATATCACTTCACGGGGATCCTGAAAAAGGTCCCGATTTCCCGAATAAAGACGCGCAATCAATGTTATTGAAAGGACCCTCTGCTGTCTGATCCGCTGTAGGCGGCACTATACTGCAAACCTTTCGCGAACCGCCAACCAATCATTGTCGACCTCCCCAATCTTGAACTGTGACCTTTTGCAACAATCCTCCAATTAAATTTCCATTCGTTCTCCGAATGTAATTTGCTGTTATTTCGAAATATTCAGAATCTCATGTTGGCATACATTGATGTGTAGGCGGATTATTTTTAGACACGCATTCAGGAACGCTAATTATTATGCTGAAGGTGTAATTTATACAGCACGCAATGAATGTTAACTAAATGTGTGAGCCATAATCAAGATCGATAGTCTCACATTTCTTCACTACATATTATAAAACAAAGTCCTCCGCCGCGTCTGTCTGTCTATCTGTTCGCGATAAACTCAAAAATACTACACCGATTTTCATGCTGTTTGCACCAATAGATATAATGGTTCTAGAGGAAGGTTGTTGTATATAATAACCAACATCCACGCGGGCGAAGCCGCGGGCTTCAGCTAGTTTAATATATTGCCTTTAATTTGTCAAATAGCTAATAACAGGTTCTAAATATAACCGGGCTTATAACAAACTTGTCCAAAAATACTACGACACGTGGAGCTAAGCTTAAAATAATTGTGACCCGACGTCGGCGTCTTAGCGAGCGATACCCGCTATCACAACTGTCTATAACATCGGCTTAGCCGGCGTCGTCGTAAAATACCGAATCTCACTCAAATAAAGGTCGCCCCAAATCGCACCCCTGCAGGTATTATAAAATGGCGTCATCGGTATAGAATTAAAGTCTTGTGATCGGCAGGTACGGGAAAGGTTAGGTCGGCGACGGCGCGGGGGTCGGCAGTCGCCTCCCCACTCCCCCTGACCTTTACATAGTCGCCCAGTCCCGCGGGAGAGTGATCGCGCCGCATTACCACGGACCACGCGGCGACATATCTGAAACGGCTCATAACATGGACGGGCCAGTGCGGGCGAGCCGGGTGTATGCCGGGTGTCAGCCGGCCGGCGGCTGTGAGCCGGGCCGAGCCGGGCGCACCTGTGTAGGTGGGCTCCGGCCGTGGCAGTCACTGCAGGCCGGGAGCCGGCGACGCGGCGCGACGGCGCGTCTCGCGCTCAACATGGCAGACACGCACCTCTAGTCACGTGCTGCTTCAATATCCGAAAATATCCCTAACGATGAATTTGGCTCGAATTAAGTTTACTGTTATAACTATTTCCACCCAAGCTTTTCAGTGTCATGATCAGCAGTACCTAGCAAGCCGAAGATTTTAGATTATGTGTTGACAATGTTGTATTATCGTGAATAGGTATCTACCTAAGTATGATGTCAGAAATATATACTGGAATACCGCTAACTTTGTAGACGAGACTGAATAAGTGAACAGCATGTCTGAAAATATTCAACCAGATGAATTCGGAGAAATACTAAAATATACCACTGAGGCTAGGGTACACACTGACGCATTTGGATATAAATATGAACATTCAAACGCTTTTTTTAACTGGAATACTACCGCTCTGAAAAAAATATATTATAGAGAAATGCAGATATCCACTCCACACATAGCCCGTTATCCGCCGCGGTGCCATCGTCCCTGCCCTAGTGGTAACGTTCAGGACGGCGCATGCGCGCTGCCCGCTATTAAAAAATGAATTCCTGGTTCCCGCACTGTGAGCCGTACGTCGGTGTCAGCGGCTGCGTTAGGTCGGCGCGCGCCAGACGGACCCGCCCGACGGTCGCCGAGCCCGCATCGCGCAGCGCCGCGCGTGGTGTGCGGGTGTGGTCGCCAGTGCAGTGCAGTGCGTGCAGCGGTCCCATGCGGTGAGGCCGGCCATGCGCCGTGCGGGCTGGTAGCGGCCGCGGCATGGCGCGCCGCGCCGCCCGCGCCCGCGCCTGCTCCTCACACAAACCATGAGCGACCTGCAGGCCACCTTCGAGTTCTCCGTGGAACTCTACAAGTTCTACAATGTCGACCTCTTTCAGAGAGGGTGAGAGCACTCGATATTAATTACGTAGTGGTATATGAACCTTCGTGATAACGCCGATGACAACTGATAAGATGTGAAGTGCACGTCAAATTAGAACGGAATAAGCTCATAGTAATAGATAACATCACAATGACCTGGATAGAGTCGGAACTTTAGATGCGCAAATACTGAATTCATAGTGTCGTTCGTGAATTTCATGATCTCGCATTCATACGTATCATCAATCATCGTCTTGAGGTCCTATCTCCCCATACCATCAGGCTGATAGCGATCACTATCTCATTGACATTCGCGAGAGAGATGCCCTCTGATTGAGACGTACGCAGACAGAGATTATTGGTACATTTTCTTTCACCGCATTACCCCAACTTTAGAGCGGGATAGTGCTATAAAGATATATCGACGAAACTCAGAAAATTATGAAGACGGTCGGCGTAGCTTCGACTAATCTAAGAAATTCGTTGCTTGTCACGGTATTAGTGAAGAATTTTTTTTAAATTACCATACATTATCTTAACCATAAAAAACTGTTACAGGTTACCGAAGTACCGACGGCTTTCCGATGGTTTATCGGAAAGCGGTCGGTACTTCTGTAGTCTAATCTCTCCCTCGAAACTAATCAAAAGAAGCAAGGAACTATGCAAAAATTGCTATAGCTACATGTATGTTTACCCAATTTTCTGGCTTAACGAGGAATTCTATTAACTGGTAACAATAGAAGAGCTCTCTGGTGTCAGATCTCGTTACATTCCGACATGTTACGTTACTGTAACATCAAACTGTCACGTTACTCTCTCAACAGAGCCTATGGAGATGGACCATATGGGAATATATATGGCGAGTATATTCTATGGTCGGCTTCTTTGACGTCCTTTTTTCTGAATGTAGCATTAAAATTGTAAAATTATAAAGAGCTAAAACACCGTGTAGGTATTTGACATTAAAGAAGAAGAATACATGATGAATATTGAAATCGTTCTAGCAGTGTCATCGATTTAAGTATATTGACATTGTTCGACAACCCACCAACGAAAATGTTGAATATATGTAATTACATATCTATAAGTAACTTTAGACAAACCCACTGAATTAAAATGGAACACAAAATTAAAATCAGAACAGTTCAAGCCTGTAAATTTAATGGAGATACGTATAGATTTCGTATAAATTATGACAAAAAGGAGAACATGTAGGAGTGGTAAATGAAATATAAACAGCATCTAAAGCTCTCATTAACCGAGTACTAGAAAATGAAGTTGATATATTACGCTATTAATTAAAATGATACCGTATTTACCATGGCGTCCAAGCATAAAATCAATCTTACCTTTTATTAATGGTCAATGACGGTCGACATCAATTTCAGTGCGAAATATGAAAGGGTTTTTTAAAAATGTATTCGCAGGCGTGTCTCGGGGCTGTCGCGCGCAATTATTATGATTGAGGAATGCTAACTGCACGGCATCGTTGAAAACCCTTCAATTAATTTCGCCAGACTGAAGAGGAGAACTGACTCATGCCTTTTAATTGGTAATCACTGCTTTTAGTGTGCTTTCCCTAATTATTGGATTTGAACAGAATTTCTGATGACTGCCTGCCTTGCTTTGATATTATTTAAATGGATTCAAAACTTTTTTCGCTAATAATTAGCTTTTGTATAACTTACCTATTATATCATTATTGATTTTGATTAATACTCGCATATTTAAAACAGTCCTTAATATTTCATATGCTTTTATAGAAATTTTCCAAGTATGTTAGAATCAAGTAAAAACCAAATGTTTCTGAAATTCTACTTTATCTTATATGACATGGTTTTCTTTATCATCATCATTTTAGTATTCAAGTTTTCGTTGCTGCAATAGCTGAATCCCTTATCACCCTGTCAAAGCAATTAATTCTTCAATGACCTCAGTGAAGACTTTTTAAATACGATAGCTTCATGAAAGCTCGCTCGCGTGTTAACAGCAGCCATTTCTAAATTGTATCATTGCGTGTTCGAGCTTTGCAAAGCTCGAAATATTTTTATAAGTCTCGAGCATTAAATACTAGTGTATTTAATGCTCGAGACTTATAATTTATAATTCATACTTTAGAAATGTCTGCAATTCAGACTTAAAGCCAAAAGTTTTAACTACCGATCTAAGTTTGACTAGCTAATATACTGTGGTTTGTGGATTTCAAATTAAATCTAGATTAATCGCTACGACGACTTAAATATAAATATTGATAATTATAATAGCAGCTTCTAGTCAGACATGGTTTCGCTATACGTGGGATAAAACTAGACTGGCAATGATCTTTGCCAATAATGAAAACAATTTTAATACAGGTCAATGGATTGCATACGTAGGAGGAAATACACGAAAAGTAGAGTTTGTTAAACCCCGTCAGAACGCGTTTGGCAACGAGTATGGAATGAAAATGTTATTTACGATCCGAATGTAACTGTATTCGTAAAGCTAAACAAACTCGATCATGCAACTGAAAAATTAACGCCTACGACTATAAACCTGAGTGCATTTTATGAATTTATACCACATGTTGATCTATGGGGATTACATTTTATTTCTGGATATTGGTGTTCGTTTTTATTACAAGCTTTTTTTAAATTTTATCGGCAACTACAGTGTATTGGAAATTCTGAATACGGGCAAGGGCCTGTGGTCACTGGCGGTACGGCACGGCAAGGGATTTTTATAGGTAGTATGACAATAAAATTGAAAAAAGACATCGCCGTATGCGTAAGGATCGGCATCGTTGCCTTTAGAATGCGCTTGCATGTTGTGATGACGAAGGATGCCGTGCCGTGACGCCAATGGGCGCAGGCCCTAAAGTATCTATCTCAAGCTAAAACGGCAGAACACCTGACAATTCGTTTTGCAAGCTGGTTGGACTTTTTATACTTAGCAGGAAGGGTGCTAAGATTTGCTGAGAATCAAAACTCGAGACATATTGTGAGAAGTGTGGAAACAACTCTAAATTAGGACAAGGACTAATAGAAATCTTAAACTTAAGAATTTATTGAATTTAATAGTTGCGCAAACAAACTTTTTATATGTTTAGTGTAGTGTGGTGTTAAAAATAATAAAAAAGCCATTAAAATAATTCGAAAAGAAAACAATCGTGCTTCTTACAAGATATTCCAACTCACACGTCACAGCGGCCACAAGGTCGTTGTCTAAAATTAAATGTTTTTAACCAGCTTTTACCAACAATGTTTACTCCCGTAGACCAATGTTTTACTACAAACACGTTGCACACACGTTACATAAACAGTTGTAAAAAACGCAGTATATTAAGCTTTGTGTTGTATGGTGAATCGATAGATAAATAAACTAAGTACTCCAATTCTAAAAAAGGGTACTTACCTGCCCGATGAATCGGCAAGGGTAATTACGTAACACACTCACAGTAGCAATGGCTTTCATTTTGACAGTTCAACAACATTCATTGCGTTATTTACGTTGTTGAGCAGACAACGCAGACAACATTTTCGAACATATGAAGCAATGGATTAGCAATATTCTTCAATCAGGGTGCAGATCATATCGTTGAACTTTTAGATGTTTTGGGCAGTCAATCATTCTTGCCAATGTGACGGGATGCTCCGATGCTTTATCAAACAAACCGGCGTGCCATGTGAGATCTAAAGAGAACAGAAGAGCAAATGCCAGGTGCCAAAGAACTCTAAACTATGTTCATTAATTCACCACAAAGAACTTCAAATGTGCTTACAAGCGGTTTAATGTTCAACGTTAAGAAATGAACTCTAGACACAAATTACTTTCCATTGATGAATAACTTCATCCATTGACAAAAGGTATTTGATGCGAAGGAAGCAATGTATGCTCCTCTGAGTCATCTTTGATATATCAAGATGTTATTTCAACAATGACAAACAACACTTAAACAAATTAAGGACGAAAATTACGATATTTAAAATAAAAAAAATGTATTTAATAACATGCAAAACACTTTACGACAAGCACATAAAACAACACTATTTTATCTTTTAAATTGCAAACGACAAGACTCCTACGCATCCCGGACGGTTTGTGACCCAGTTCTATATTTGTGGCGCATGTCTTTCCAAGTATGTCTGCCACAGAATAAATAATATTACGACTATTAGCAAGTTTACACATTTTACATGGCTTCAAAACTACAGCATCTTTTTCCGATGATTGTGTAGTTACTCTCGACTTATCACAAGCGTGTGCCTTACTTTAATGTGCACTGCTCTCATCATCAACATAATCTAATTAATTAGCAATTATCAGCTACGTAGTATTCATAACTGTCGTCTGGGGGCCTAGACAAAGTGACATTCTATCAGCGATCGGATTGACATAAGCTATCGAAAAGCATATGTCAATTCTGTTGAAAGTCTTTGTAGAAATGCGAATCGCTTTGGTAGCGATTGTCACTTGCCTATGCCCTCTGATTCTTTTATGTCGTCTTTTGCTCTATGAAGCTGTTTAGAACTTGTGCTGTAACAAGACTAATGCCGATAACTTTTCTTTATAAATGTATATGTTTTGTGTTTTTCCTTTCCTATTTCTGCTCTTCAATTTCGTTCTTCGCTTTTCTCTGTTTTCCTTTAAATAACCTCTCGGCATCTCAGGGTACTCGTACATTATCCCGAATTCCTAAAGTTACCAACTCAGAGGTTTTTGCTCCTACAATTTCGAAGCTCGCAGCTACCGGTGTTAGAGGACCAATAGCTAGTTTCCCCCAAACTCTAAAACTTGCATTAATCAAATTTTAGTTGAATCATTTTCACTTTGCCTTTCAGAACTAACAACGAACAAAACGAGTCTACCCAACTAACAGAGAAACTTTTGAATTGCAAAATTAGTATTTAAATGGTTCCATTAACGCCTAAACAATTAGCGAACTACTGGAAACTGAACGTGTCGACACTATGTAATAAATGTCAGAATCGGCTGGCTGAAGCGCGCTTAGACTCATATTTGATGCTACAAAGTGCATAACCTAATAAACTCAATTTTCTCTCCTACACCTAATTACTGTGCAACGTGCTTTGAATGTTGTATTAACATCACCACTATTTTAATAAACGTATGACATTTTGATGGTTAATCATTAAAGAGATAAAATACTTTCAAAAATTGCGTTCCTTTTTGATAACTTTCAAATGAATCGTTTAGTTGTATTCTTTTATGTGTTTGTGTTTTTTCTTTGACTCGTGTTTTTCATTGTCTTTCTTTCTTTAAATAGCGGAAAATCTTTAGTACCCGACATTTTAAAGTAAATTTTGAGAATTGTTATGTTACATTTACAACAGTTATTTTACCCTTGCATTTTCGTTGCCTCTTCGCAATAGAGGATTAACGATTATGAGCGAGCCTCGAGTTTCAGAAAACATCATTCTACGTAACTACTTAGTTAAGTAGTTAGGCATCAATCATTCGTTCTGAAGTTGGTCAACTGCAATTATCGATGAATATTTTATTCGATTTCTCCGTATTGCTTAGTTGTTTGCCTTCGTAATACCTAAACTTATAATGGTCTGAAATTGTCAACACGGAGTGGTGATGGTGATTAATATATTAGCCCTTCAATGGAGTCTTTGCCTTCTATTAGGACAATTTTAGGCTGCTACAGCAAAGTAATTGCTTTTCTTAATTTAATTCGTTAATTTCTGCCATCTTTATCTTGAATTTGTTCGAAGTATTCATTTGCAAAACTGAAAATAATTGGCGGTCCATTAGTTATACGAGCCATTTTATTTAGGTATGCTAAAAGTTCGCAAATACATACAACAATTTATTCCCCCTTCTAACTGTCGTAGGGGGAGGGGAAGTGACGACATAGCTACCACACTGCGGCGTAAATTGATTCGGGTCGAGACCAACGCGACAGGTGTAAATGAATTGGGGTGTAAAAAGTACCCGACTTTATGGAACAGCATGTGTAGGAAAAAGTTAGAGGCGACTAGACGGATTGGTTCTTGCGTGTACGAAAAAAAAGTCAACAATTTGACAACAAAGTCATGAGAGTTATTAATAAGCTCGGTTCATATATAATCGTTAATCCGTTTGCTATTGGAAGTTTCAATTCTTACTAACCTTACATAATGATAAAGGGTAACACCAAACTGCTCCTATAAAGAAACCAACTAATGCAATAATAATAGATACAATTGTAAAAAGTAAAACCCAATTACAACAAAAATGACAACTAAAAAGGTACAAACAAGACATCATAGACAGACAGCCAAATTAAAAATCCGGAGTCACACATAAATCGTCAGATTCCGTAAGTTAGTTTTCAGTATACATAACAGTCGGTAGAACATACGGTGAAGTTTACTGTGTAGTCACTAGTCAGAACTACTTAGGCAGATTGCAGCCTCGCAGAGTTAGTAACCACTCTTCTCTTTGTTTTCCTATTCACATTTTCTGACATGATACCCGTATTGTGTATGAGCAAAATACTTCGGTGCAACTGTAGTTAGTAGCGAGTGTGTATAAGCAACCTTTGTTAAAGCTGAATTCAGTGCTGGAAAGTTTAACTGTTGGGGTGAGAAATAAGCTCATTATGCAATAGAATTTGTAGTTTTCTCTAACTAACAAGGCTCTAGGCTGCTTTCCCCTCCTACTGACAGGTATCGGTTTCTTACTATTCTTACTTACTATTCTGGCAGATCCATTTATACAAATCCCATAATTTAAACTATACTTACACATTATAAAACAAAGTCCTCCGCCGCGTCTGTCTGTCGTCCTGTACCTACGCGATAAACTCAAAAACTACTGCACCGATTTTCATGCTGTTTTCACCAATGGATAGAGTATTTCTCGAGTAAGGTTTTAGTGGTTTTAGTATATATAATAACCGACATCCACGCGGGCGACGTCGCGGGCATCAACTAGTTATATTATAAATGTGAAATAATTTAAATAATAATTTAAAATATTATATTACAAAGTTACTCAATCACGCAAAAACGGCTGAACGTATTTGGATGAGTTTATAACCTGGATTAACATAAGTATAGGATACTTTTTATCCGGTAGTAGGTACCTACGTCGTTCCCGTGGGATAATTTCCGGCCTCCACGCGGGCAATGCCGCGGGCGAAAGCTAGTTCGTTTATATTTTAATTTTATCCGGTAGACTGGAACTGGCCCAAAATCAAGCATACCTAGCATACACATCGCGCCTGTAATTCCTGAAGGGTTAGGCAGAAGTAGCATACCTAACCCTCTTCAATACTCATTTTACTTATGAAAGCTTAAAAAATCCAATTAAAAGCTAAATACTTGATACAAATTCTTAGGCAAAAACTTCAGAACGAGGTTAAACTCATGCATATTAAAGGTCAAGCCATAAGTCAAGCTACTAAAAGCGCCGTAAAGTTAACTGCTACCTTTCCATGAAATGACCGTAATGAAGCGAGATGACCCCAATGAACTTAACATAATAAGCTTGGCTACCTTTAGAAGCCTGCGGAGGAAAACCTCGGGAAAAAATAAGGACGGCATTATGTTTTATGTAATACAGAGACAGTCTCCCAAAGTGGTATCTGGCTGTAATTCCGTGAGCCAAGAGTTACAAATCGTTGCAGAAGACAGACACTCATGCTTGTAATTTTTGACGCAGTGAAAAAATGTAGTGGAATCCGAGCTTCTCTGTGTTATTAGGGGTCTTTGTCGTCTAATGGGACATTTTATATCCTTTAAACTGGAACACAACTGTCAGTTATTACCCGACTACGGCGAAGTAAAAAGGAGGGTTGTGATTTTGACTGGTATGTATGTATGTATGTTTATACGTTCATGTGTCCCTCATATCTTCTAAACTGCTCATCACAATTTGACAAATAAGGTAGGTATCGTTGGAAGCGTCTTGATGGTCCGCTGGTTATAGGCTATTGCTGCCCTCACTTTAAATTGAATATGGCGCCCTGTAGAGGACATTAAGTAAATTTTTAAGAGGCCATGTTGGTTATCAAATGTAAGGACTTAATTAGCACATTTCAAAAATATATTATATATTGTAACCCCAAAAAAGTAAAAATAAAAATTAAGTAATAAAAACTAAAACCCAACTACGACGAAAAAAATAATCAACTAAAAAGGTATAAACAAGAATCACAGACGGACAAATAAAAAATCCGGAGTCACACGTATCTGTTTGATTTAAACCCTAACACGTGTAACTCCTGACTTTTTTAAATACGATATCTACTAAGATGGTGATTCTGACGAGGATATGAGACGAGAATTATTATTACTTGCTCTACTCACTCTTTACTTGCTCTGCCTAGCCTTTTCCCAAGTTTGTTGAGGTCGGCTACCAGTCTAGCCGAATGCAGCTGAATACCAGTATTTTACATGGAGCGACTGCCCATCGGACCTCCACAACCTAGTTACTGGGCTACTCTTACTTGCTCTACTAATACATAATATATGTACACTTTTAAATTAATATTCCTTGGAGGGTGTAGAAGTCTACAAAGTCCAAAACCCCAAACCTGAAGTCCTTAGGTAAGTACTTACTTAGTACTATTCCACGTAGGAAGGACTTTTCGGACCGTAACCCCTGTGGATATTTCACGGGGGGATAAAGGCTCTTTGCAATTAAACTCGCCTGCAACTACCGATGTCGCGGTCGGTCTGCTGGAAACGACGTCTTATTGACCAGTGTTTCTTTCATTTCTCCACAGACTTTACCAAGTGCGCGTGGGCCTCCGTGTGTCGCCGAAGGTCCCGGTGCACATCGAGGCCTCCGTGTCGAGCGGCAACGGGGCTGCGCGCACAGGCCGCCCGGCCGCCAACGCGTCGCTCATCGGAGGCCTGGCCGCTTCCCGGGCCTTCCAGATCATGTACCGTAACGAGGAGGTCACGTTACGAGATATCGTGCATTTTAGAGCTCATCTCTTAGGTAAGAAAGTTTTTTTTAAAGCCGCCACTTTTGTTTTTATGTCTTGTTTCATCGACGGTATCGATCCAGCCCCGGTCTTTCAAATGATTGAGGTCACTTTATGGTACATTGTGTATTTCAGGCCTCATCTCTGAGGCCTAGATTTGTTTGGTGGCCAATTTCTACCATAATTAATGGCTTTGCCTCGTCAAGACCCAAAGGTCAAGGGTCAAGACCCTCCCAGGTCACAATACATAGCGAAGATCATAAGCTCCCAATGACTTTGTGAATCCTTTCCTTTCCGCATCAACGGATGTTAATAAGGAAGAAGATACCTACGGCACCATGTTGTCTAAAATAGGCTACAATAATCGTATTAAGATTCGAAAGCAATTACTAATTAAAAACACATTAATTCGTTTTGGGAGGGCAATTGAATTGTTCCACATTTTGCAATGACAAGCATTTGGAACTCGTTACTTTCTTTTAATAGAAGTTCGCTCTGAAACTCTGAACTGATTGTTTGCCAAGCCTGTTTATAAAGCTGGGTATCCACACGCGCAGAAAATGTGCTCCGCGCATTCTGCTCTAAGGTGCTCTTCCGAAGATGATCGCAACTGCAAACCGCAAGCAAAAACGACGCCCAATCGCAATGACAAACCGCAGCGACACGACAGGTTTCTGTCTCCATGAGTGTGTGCGCACAACCATAATGAATCACCGACTTAACCTGCTCCTATTTGTTTAGTGGACAGCCGAAATCTCAAGGAGTCCCTGGAACGAGCAGAGTGGAGCCTCGGCGTGGAGCTGTGGTGCAGTGAGGGTGCACAGTCTAGTACCCTCGCCCCGATGTCCTGTCGGGTCCTGAAGCTGCACTTCCAGCCTGCCCAAGGCCTCCACTACCACCTGCCGGTTCTATTCGACTACTTCCATCTGTCATCAGTCTCAATCACCATACATGCAAGCCTAGTTGCTTTACATCAGCCTTATATCAAGTAAGTTTGAGGAGTTTTTGAAAGTATGTTGCAACTGGCGAATTGTAGTGTTTTTAGACGCCTCTGCCTACCCTCCGGGTAATACAAGCATGATGTTTAATACGTACAGTTTTGCTGTTTTGTTTTGTTCCGTGGTTAGCTTGCATGAGGGGCACCATTCAAAATTATTTCTAAAACTGTTCCATTGGCGTTATGGCAAATTGAACAAATCTATATACACCGCTCTGTGATTGTATTCAGTCAGCCTTTTTTGACGTATTTTGTAATTGAAAATATCGGTATTTTGGGACATTTCCTGTAATAGCAAAAAATTTATAAACCCACGCGAGTCGTGAATCTGGATTCACATGTTTCCGATCATTATCTTACATTAATTAATGCCACGAACTACATCTTAAATCATCAATTACTAGTGTTTTATTGAAACTTAACCAAGGGCTATAAATTGTGATTGTCTTGATAACATCAGTGTGAACAACATTAAACTTCTTCGACGGTAAAATATTGTACTGACTCTTATATCGAAGTTAACACCTTTTAAAGTTTTAACTTTGTTGGACTTAATTTTTTTAAACCACCGTACTTAATATCTTTCCCGTAACTTGGATCACTTAGTATTGGATTTATCAAGCTGATGGTAATTTTACAAGTCATCATCATTCGTCATCATTCTCCTGCCCTGATCCCAATTTATTTATGGTCCGCGCAACATGTATTTTTCTTCCATAATCCTCTATTAGTCGTCATCTCGGTAGTCACCCCCATCCTGGCCAAACATGAAAACTTTGCAATTATAAGTAAGAGTAGAGTTATAAAATTAATTGATATGTTCTAATGACATGGTCTGTTTACGTACATTTCTTTAGTCTTTACTACATTGATTTGAAGAGTAGAAGTTACTTGCATAGTAATTACAAAAGTTACAATATTTTACGCGAGAATGAAATGAGTTTTCATTGGCTAAATACATAGATAATAAGACGATTGAACTCTTACATGTCTGTCCGTCACTCAAGGAAAAGTATCATGCATTATGTGCAAAGCTGGTGAGTAACTTCCTTGAATCTTTCTTCTTTCTTTTTTCTTTTTTTTCTTTCCTTGACTTTTAATAAAGGCGTCCAGCACCATTGGTGGGTACTTTGGTACGTCTTGGTGTCACAAAATCTAGAGTTACAGACGGTACATAGAATAGAGTGCTCTTTAAATACACCATATAAATTGCAGATATAAATTTTATATAGGGTAACACAATGGGCAGTCTTTTCGCTTGAAAAATTATCTTTGAAAGACCCCTTTGGATGGATTAATGGGAGGAGAGACAAGACAATAGGTAGTCTGTAGTGGCCCATTCACATATACATAAACTTGTATACTTTTATAGAAGTGAATTATTTCTTGACCCACATTTTCCACAAAACGAGCAAGTTACATAAGAATTACCTAGCAGTAGTAGACGACTATACCTTAGCGGGCATACCTACTAATTGACCCTGAAAACATACATCTATCTCAAGGTGTTATTTTATTATGTATTTCAGTACTCCACGCTCAAGTAAACAATGGGGCAAATTGATGAAGAGCGCTGGTTCGTTCAATACCTCGGGAAGCTTCGAGAATGTACTCTTCGGATCTACCGGCAAATGCTCTGGTGGAAACTCTAGCAAGATTGCGCATGCTAGGTAAGTAACATAACAATATGAAACTGAACTAAACGACATACCGTTTAGTTTAGTTTAAAAAAATATAAAAAATAGCTAGCTATTTGTTATATTTTTTTAAACTAAATTTTGGAATCCCTGTTTTACTTATATTGTGGACAAATCCGTTAGTTATTTTCATTCCATTTTAGTGCAGTAAAAACAGATAATACCTTGAAATTTACTCGTTTTTTTTAAACTGGCCCGTATATTTGTAAAAATGTCTGCCGCTCACTGAAACTGAAATTAAAGCTTGTAGGTAAATAAGATAAACAAAATGATGACAATGCTTTCCAGGCAAGTCCACGCTGAAGTGTGCGGAATCCTGCTAGGGTCACTGGAGGGGCTACAGAGTGCGCTGGCAATGTGTGGCTCCCCCGGTGTTCTGCTTACTCCTGAGGAGTCCTCGTCGAATTCTGTAGTTGGAGAAGTCGCACAGAGAATAAAGGATCTTAGCGACTTCGGCAAGGTGAGTCAAGATTACTAAAATTAAAAAAAAAATATGCTACCGTTAGAAATCTTGTAAGCGACAACAATTTTGTTTGGCAGGGAAGACAATCTCACAAGAACAGAATCGAATTATCAATTATTCAAATTGTGTAGCTTTCTTTCACGTAACCTTTTTTTTTCATGTCTTAACATCTCATTAATCCATATTTATTCACTGATTTCTGCTTAGCCTACTTCCAATCGATTTCTGAGTCCATCACTATGAAAAGTATCTGATCCCCAAATTCTTTTCTTTTTGGTTCCTTATTATTTATCCCCTTTATTCATAAACGTTGCTTAAAGTTTAGTAATGATTAGCGACTGTTTAACCATACATTTTTGACATTTGAACGTCACTTAACTTTAATCATCGTTTATGAATAAACCCCTTTATACCTAAGCAAGTATTTTCTCAGAACTTCCAGAAGTCCGAATGCGGTGAGGAGGAGGAATGGGCTATGAGTGCAGCTCACGACATCGCGCGACTGTGTGCCGAAGTGACGCTGCGGTGGCGAGCGTTTCTTCATCACACATCAGACCGGCCTCATGTGCATCATGCGCTTGCGGCCAGGCATCACGCGCTCCGGTAATCAATACTTTAAAGCCGTTGTCTTTTAATTCGTGGCCACTGTGATGATGTTTGCGTTTGTGGGCCTTCTTGCAGCGCAAAGTCTACCTCATGTGCGTTACGAGGTGCATGAATATATTTTAGTGTTAGCTTGTATAATTTATTAAAGTTCCGCGCTGCAATATAATACCCTTTCGCAATCGTATCAATTAAATGATTAACTTTTAGATCTTCCCAAATAGGAAGTACTTAGCGATTACCACGATCTGGCCAATACATCAACTAGTTAGGGAAACGCTAATGGTAAAAGTGCTATTCTCAAAAAATCCGATACATGATTCGTTAATCAGCTCTATTATTACAAGCACAAGTTCAGTTCAGCAAGTATCATTATCCCTACTAACTTATTCACCAATTTCTTTTCCAGCATAAAGCGCTTCGCCGAATGCTTCTTTGTGCTGGACAACCCGCGGCACTCGCTGGCGGGTTGCTACGACAGCAACTACCAGTCGTACCAGAGTGTGGGCGAGGTGGCGCGGCGCTCGCGGTACCTCGCGCTGCTGCCGCCGCTGCCGGTGCACTGCATAGCCCTGGATGGAGACCCGCATATCATGCCGATCATATTTGAAGACAGGTGATTGAAATATTCCTCAATTTATAACTTTCACCGAATTCTTTGTGAAAAGTTTAAATAAGCAACAAAACTTGAACTTGCTTCTTAACCTGTAAACAATTGCGGCAACCTTACAAAACTTCCGCAAGTTTATAAAGTATGATAATGATTACTTACTATCCTGCAAAACCTTTGTGAGAGGTGAGTAACCTAAGACTCATATGTGAAATTAAAATACTACGACACAAAGTCTTTCTGAATTCTTTCAGGTATCAAGACACGGCAGAATTTGCACGACGTCGGTCATTTTTGAATTCCAGTGCAAGCAAATCTGGAAGCGGTAAGTTTGGTTACTATTTACAAATACTACAATTTCGTGCACAAAAATCTTTTACTAATCTGGGTGTGTCTTGATGCAGATCCCTTCCTATGTTCGGAGCCCCTTGGAGATGACTGTGCTTGTAGTATTAGTTCACTCATGGACTCTAGAAGACCGTCATCCGAAGCCTCCAGAGTTACCCTCACACTGCCCAGAACAATCATGGATGTTCTTGAACCACAATTGAATGCACCTAAATCCAGCTCTAGTGTCGTTCAAGCAACTCTGACTTTAGCTCCCCAAAAATCTGCCCGCGGATCCCCCAAACGAGCTTTAGTGAAACAAAATGTAGTAGAACTACCGAAGGCACACAACAAACAACTCGAGCTTACGGGAAGAAATAGATACATCGTACAAAACAATCTAATTAGCGAGATTCAGCTACCACCAAACAACGCATTCGCTTCTTGCCCGATACAACAAGGACAACCAATGTCTCGATACTCCGCATCCACTTTGCTTGATATCAGTACAGCAAAAAGTGCTTCGAACGTTTCGCGTCTAGGCAAGGAGAAATCTGAACCAGGACTTGAAGTTTTTCGACAAAAACATGAAATCACGAGTGGTGTGAGCACCCTGCCGGCTAGGCACAGCAAGTCTTTGGATCAATTAAGAGTGTCTCAGTTAACACCGCTAAATACTGCGCAAACATTAACAAAGAATGTGAGAAATGGTTCCATTTCTTCTGTTACCTATCCAAAACCATATCTACCGCCGCATCAAATTAAGCCTACAACATTGCCTAGAAGCGTCACAACTACTGCTTATCCGACGAATACAACGACTCGATGCGGTTCCAAAGGGTCTGACGACTACAGGAGGAATATAAGCGAGTTTAGAGAAAAATACAAAAATCCTTGTATTAAGAAAGTTGGACATGGAGTGAACAATGAAGTGTTCCATAGTGTAGGGTATAAGTACGATGGAATGATGCAACCTAATCCTAACCAAGTGTACGGCTATACTTTCGGTAATCAGGGTAATCTGCAAGTAAACAATGTTATTCGTAATCCGTTAGAGTTTCAAAGAGGCTACAGTGTAAATTTACCCCGTCCTATGTTGCCTCCACGTAATTCTTACCCACCGGTTAGTGGTAAAACTCAAGTGACTGATCAAAATAACTTAGTTTCTAATAAACACGTACATAGATCTAATTCTACGCATGTGTTTCACCAAAAAGTGGAAAATCAACAAATTGACATAGAAGCTGCTCGAAATCAGCTCAGACATGAGCTGAATTACTACCTGCAGAAAGGTGATTGGAGTTACGATTTTAATACAGGAAGTTTAATACAAAACTATCAAAAGAAATCTAGTAAGAGTAGTGATGACAGCGGGTTTGTGATGACTTTAGACAGAAGCAGTGATGGAACATCCAAATCAACTTATTCCAAAACACCACCATCTACTCCACATTCGACGATGCCATCTGTAAGGCACAAGAAAAGCCGATCTAAAGAGTCGAAACTAAATAATGGAGGCAAGGAAAATACTAAAATGAATTCGAGTAGGGATTCATTAAGCAGTCATCATTCTATTAAATCCCGAGATAGTAAATCAGACCGCCATACATCAAAATCTGAACGCAGCACTCCAAAATCTGACCGCGGGACACCGCGATCTGGTAAATCTACGCCCAAGTCCGGTGGGTTCACTCCAAAATCAGGTCTAGCGACACCTAAATCCGGCAGAGCTACACCAAAATCAGGTGCTACGACACCGAAAAGCGGCAGGTCGAGTGGAAAACCAGAAAAGCGTTCGAAACACAAACCATCTGAAAAGATGACTCAGTTAATGTCAGAAGCCGCATCGTCATCCAGCAACGAAAGTATACCTTTTGAACTGAGAAGATTAGAGTCTTCAACGAGTGTTCCTTACAGTCTCGACCACGGGCCAGAGTTGTTACGACATTGTAGAAGTGCTGCGTCAGTTTTAGATGAACCTAACTTAAATAATACTTTCGGCTCAGAATCACTTCCTAATTTAGCCCCACCACCTGCATTTGAATCGCCACCTCTTGATATAGCAGATAAAGATTTCAAAATTTTGCCTCCTAAAAACTTTTCGAACAAGGAAGAGAAACGCCGTAGAAGCACTTCTACGTCTAGTCTAAGTGAACAAAGTGGATGGGTATCTAGCGGACGTAGTTCAGGCCCGTCCTCTCCAGATAATGCAAGTTGTCAATTAAACCAGAATTTCGTTGCTGGAAAAACAGCCATGTCTAAACCAACTAGTAAAAACTACGAAGATACAACTGATCCTCGAAAAACTGAAGGTGAAACTATAAGTGACTTTAAAAGAACCATCCTTAACGGAGATCAGTTACGAGAGCGGCTCTTAAAATTAGCTGTCAAAGTAGCTCAAAATACTTCAAACGAGAAAATAGAATGCTGTGATAAGGAAGTGTGCGAGGAATGCACTATATGTAGCGACTCTATATGCACCGATAGCCAGTGCGAATACAATAAACTGGTGCACAGTAATGGTATAGACGCTGAATGCAATTCAGATACTTGTACAGCAAGTTGTTTTCAACAAATCGCAGAAGCTAATGCAGTGAAAGGTAATCAAAGACATAATTCATTTAGTGCTGTGCAAGGGAAGACTTATAGTTCTTCTTCTAAAAGCCTGAATGAGGGTACGGTGAAAAAATCACAAACAATTAGTGACAATCTGCATCCCTACATAAGAAAAGAAATTCCTCAGAAGGCGCAGCCGACACCCGCCAAATCTCAATCGCTAGACAAAACGAAATTGAAGGATAGAATACAATATACGGAAAAATTAATCGCGGCTGAGATAAGAAGTTTGACGGTGGATCGCTCCTGCGTAAAACCAAGCAGCCACAAGAAAGATCGTACATCCAGCGCAGCGCAAAAATACTCGAATAAAGCTAAATCTGAAATTGATTTAGCGCACTTTGACAATGACTATGAGCATTTACCTCCGCCGCAGCAGTTTAGAGACGCTCCACCTCCTCCAGATGAATTTAAGGTAAACACGTAACATCCATCGATGAAAAGAAATATCAAGTGATTGTTAAAATATCATATTAATGGACTTGTATGTTATAGGATCCTCCAACAAAATCTCCAAAGTTGAGTAGACAGAGTAGCAAATCGTCTACTCCGTCGAAAACGCCGAGAAAACAGCCGCCACAGCCGTCCTCACTTCAGTTAGACAATCCATTGTATCATGTGTGTGAAGGTAGGTAACACTGTAAACTTCTGTGTATTTCAATAATGCTTCTGCTACTAACACCATCGCTTGGCTTACAACAGGTATAATGGAGAGGCGAAAGCTGAGGCCACATCAGTCAGTCAATTCTAGCAGTGCGCCCACCGGTTGTACCCTTAATAAAAGTCAGAGCACCGGAGAGCTGGCCAGCAGAAATGATACTGGTAATGAAGTTATTTTACTACAACCCATCTTGCTCATATATACTCAGCAAAAATCAATTGCATAATTTCATGTCTCATCTTCTTTTCCCACATACCTACTATTGCCATTTTTACTACTCATAAAACTATTGTATTTTTCTTCACAATTTATATAAGTAATAATTTATATTGGGGGAGGCCTTTGCTCAGCAGAGGAACAGCGTAGGATAACATTATTATTTTTTTACAAAAACAAAGCTTTAGAGCAATCAAGCCTGTAAAGCCGTAGGTGTAAGAACTGTTCCTACAATTCCATAAGCAATTTTCTATATTTTCAGAACAACGAGAAAGCAATCTCATCAGCATATTCGGCCTGGCCGAGTCTGAGAGGTTATTCGTCAAATGTAGAGAAGAGTTCAGACAGAGTGTGAAATACCCGGGTGCTATCTACTCCGACTTCCCGCCCGTTGAGAACTCACTGCCCTACTTCCATATCAGCGATGAGTACAGAATGTTTAATCCAGAAGGTGAGAAACTGACTGAAACTCAATGTAATAGTAAAGTGCACAAAACAAAAAATATCCCGTAAGCTATGTGCCAAAATATCAACTTTCACGCACACTCTGGTTCATTTCACAGGCTAAAGATTCATGGAATTCGTTCTTTAGACAAAAAAATAATGAATAAATGAATGAATAATTTATTAATGAAATAATGATTCTTGAGCTTCGATTCTTAACTGTTATCTGGTCATTCTTGGAATGTTGTGTTCTTTATCTCAGACCAATAATTCAATCAAACGGACATAAACACGTCTTGCATGTGAGGTATCGAGTGAGTAATGACTGACCAAATGAGTGAGTAATGACTAGCCAAAGGGTTACTACCAAGTGTTATTCTTATTACCAACCGTGTGAGTAATGACTAACCAAAGAGTTACTCACAAGTTTATATATGAATACACTGTATCCCTTTATTAGCGTTCTAAAACCACTTCCACCAAGTTATTACCCGAGTTGTCATAATGTTCCAGGGCTCCACCTCATAATCTGCGTACACGGCTTAGACGGTAACGCGGCTGACCTCCGCCTCGTCAAGACATACCTGGAACTAGGACTACCTGGGGCCAGGCTAGACTTCCTCATGTCTGAGAGAAACCAAGGCGACACTTTCTCTGACTTTGACACGATGACAGATAGGTGAGCGGTAATTATAACTCCAAAAATATGATTTGTTACAACATCCTCATCAGAATCATGTTATTGATTTTTTTCTCAATCGGCTTCAACCAGTTTCTAACCTAAATTAAATTACATGGATAGTTAGAGAGACCGCTTTACGACTTAATTTATTACAGATGGCAAATCTCAATTACGTAATTACTTAATATTCGTAAATCAATTTTTATTACCATGTTTGTTTTTTATGTTGCCAAACTGCCCGCCACTATATCGAGCATATGCAAAACTAAAGTTTTAAATTCTATATGTTTACAAACCTTTTTCATCGTCAGGAATCACAGTCATAATTTAATACTATGTTACAATGTTTCCAGACTTGTGCAAGAGATCCTGACCCACATTCAGAGCTCAAGTGACCCAGCTCGGATTAGTTTCGTGGGCCATTCCCTGGGCACGATCATCATCCGCTCGGCGTTAGCGAGGCCTCAGATGAAGCCATACCTGGCGAAACTCCACACGTTCCTCTCGCTAAGTGGACCTCATCTTGGGACTCTGTATAACTCTAGCGGATTAGTTAATGCTGGTAAGCAGCATGACATATTTTGTACACACTTTGTATTACGTACTGAACTTTAATATGCCAGAACTGCCGCGGTTTAGTGAAAGCATTTAAATAAACCATCTGCCCATACGTCTATCAACAGTAAAGAAACCATATTCTATGTACAAAACCTATCGTATTATTACCATTCCGATGATGATCTTGAAGAAAGAAGAATAGCATATAAGTACCTTCAGGATAAACCTTTTTATGAGAATTGCACCTACCACTTACCACTTACCTTTGGAGTTTCTTACATACCACTGCGAAAACCACGTTTCACCCACTGACAAGAACCCCATTTAATTTCCAGGCATGTGGTTCATGCAGAAATGGAAGAAGTCAGGTTCTTTGCTGCAGCTCTCTCTCCGCGATGCGTCCGACCCTCGTCGCTCCTTCCTTTATCGCCTGAGTGAACGGAGTCAGCTGCACCAGTTCAAACATATCCTGCTCTGTGGCTCGGGACAGGACCGCTATGTCCCACTGCATTCTGCTAGGCTGGAGTTGTGCAAGGCCGCTGCTAAAGATACGTCGCTCTTGGGACAGGCTTACAGAGAAATGGTTGGTATTTGGTACTTCTATAGAAATGTAATTGAAAAGCATACAATATTAATTGGTGAGTATGGTAATCATATAGTTCCCGGTGGCCTGGCCGGATTCCTTATCTTATGTGTCATAAATATCGTTGAGGTTGAAAGAGCTGACCTAAGTTTCCGTCTGTAATACGTAATGACGGACAATTAGGTCAAAAACCGATAACTTCTCGTCGAGGACCACAGGATCTTACAAAAAATAACAAGTTTTTTTTTTTCATAATTGATGCACAATGAAGTAACAGCAACAGACACCGCCAATCCTGTCCTTTGCTCCCCAAATCCTTCGACCCGTGTGCGGCCACTGACAACGCTGTAGAAATAGCAATGTTTAGGGTCCATACAATTTCAAATTCAAGTCAGGCTATCCGACACACGAAGAAGAATAAAACAAAAACAGTAGGTAATCAATGTATGACTCCAGGTCCACAACATGGTGTCACCACTGGCGGCGCGCGCGTCCAGCGTGTCGGTGGTGCGCTACGACGTGCAGCACGCGCTGCCGCACACCGCCAGCGCGCTGGTGGGCCGCGCCGCACACATTGCGGCCCTCGACTCCGACCTCTTCATCGAGAAGTTCCTGCTCGTCTCCGCGCTCAAATATTTCCGATAAAACTTACAATCCTAAAGGCAGGTTCGTACGGCGACTGTATCCGGCGCGGCGCCTGTGACTAGCGACAGAAACGACGAAAAGGCTAATTGTCTCTGGCGCTATCAGCAGTCCATATAAACCTGCCTTGAATCTATCCAAACCAAATGGATGCATAGTAGGATAAACTACGGCTGCATAGCGCCATGTTCAGTTATATGACTTCCAACCCAATCATTCTTCCTGATACTTTTAACAGTCATATCTATTACAACTCAAGTAATTCACGTAACCACGACATATTTACACGTTGAAAATGGACGAACGACAGTATACCGTCAACCTATTCGATAGCAATATGGCCGTTAAAGCTATGTAAAACAGCGTGCATTCATGGACATACACAAGTGCTCTAGAAGTTTAGACAAAATAAAAGTCAATTAGTTAAAAGAGGCTATTCTACTTGACTAACAACTGCTAATAGAATTTGCTGAAGAAAGTTCATTAATGTCAGTGGTTACCGTACTGGCAACCACTGACATCAATAACACTTCATGATAGCATGCTCGGAAATCTTTCCAAAAATTATAAAAAAATGTCTGGAGAAGAAATTGATTGACCTAAGATCCTAAGGTTAACACGTATCTTTGTATAAATTGAGGCACTTTCATCGTATAAATAACTTTATTGTCTGGATGAGCGTAAATGCCCGGTGAAGAATGAAAATTTTGATGCATGAGATGAGATACCTACAATACTTATTATGTATTTTAATGCTTGATCTTCATTTGATTGCAAGTTCAACCGTAACCAACCTAACGAAGGTATTTATTTTCTGCCCTAGGACCTACTAATTATTTTTTTCCCATTAAAATCTTTGTGATTGCATTTTCTATTTTATCGCATTTGGTTGGCAAAAAAAAACAGCTAGTTACTATGTACTTAAATGATCGTACCCAAACACCTGTTTCTACCATTGATTTTTATGCCTATCAATTGACATGAATATAAATTATACTACAGATCTATGCATTTCGCCATTCTTTGCATTTTCTTCCACAGAGTTGTGTCAAACAATTTTGAGGTGGCGGGAACGTTACGTTACTGAAATATTACTGAAAAATAACGTCTAAATCCAATGCTAGCCAAGCCAAAATGTTTTGTAGCAACTCTGCTACTCAAATATTGTGTACTTCCCTGGTATCTACACTACAGGATTATCGAAATTATAAATAGACTTGGTGGCAGCGTGATAATTCGACTAGATCCTAATTGTAGAGTGATTTATGAACTATGTTGAGGGTAACTGCAATCAACAATTTTAATTACTTAAGTAGGATTTAAGACGGATCTTTACACCAATTAATTAAGACTATAATTTTAGCGACTGTAGATAATTTAAGTAGATGTTATTTATACCTATTATTGTTGTCTATGAACTGTATCATTCTCGAACACCATTGTTTGCTGTGTAAGTACCTACTCATAGGACTTTTTATATTTCATTGCATTTGTGACGAGTTGGCTTGGCATATCAATTGCCATTATGTTCTATGACATCTAAGAGTAGTGGAATATGAAAACGTGATCGTACGTACATCCATAGTACACAACAGTTTAATTAAAAAATCCTTGTTTTTCCTCCATTTCTTGAAGACCCGTTGTAACAAACCGAAACACTTTATTAATAAATCTATCTGGTATTGTAATTAAGGGTCTGATCGTGTGTATGTTACCAAATAATTTATTATCCTTAATGACATAAATAAATGAAATCAATTATTGCTGCACAAAGGGATATAAGGATAAATTATAAGTAAGATAAATACAGAGATATATCGGTCATCATTGTCGTGTTTATGTTTGTGGTGCAGGACGAATCAGCCAGCCCGTAGCCTTATCGTAAACATTAAAAAAAGATATAAACTAAACGTTAGATGGAAGTTGTAAATTTTTAACGAATGTTAGACTGATCTTTAAAAATATACGGACTCATGCATAATTAATAAGTTTCATAGATTATCTTTTCATATTGGTAGTGAAAATAATTTGGTAAAAAAAAACAGTAAGTACCTAAGTAATTTAATCTCGCTCTGTCCACTTCTCTGAATTAATCGGTAGGTAATGTTTTATACAGGGCTTGGATTAATTGATTTATTATTAAAATTATTCGATATATTGTGTACCTACACTACTGAAGTATAGTAATAGTCTTAACCTCATTGCTCATGGGCATGCTTGGAGATCAGGACAAAGTATCAGTTTCTATGGAACTGGCTATTTAGTTACTTTGGTCTAGCAAAAAAATCTATTAGGTCGCTTTTAACAGTCCCTTGATTTTTGGCTAATTAGGCACCTTCCTCTTCTACCTACTTCCCTTGAAGTTGACTCAAGCATGAGCTACCTAGAGTCTTGATTGGTTGAAATAAGTTTTATGTAATGCGTAAAACGAATTTCAACCAATGATAGACCGGCCTCGGGCTTACACGACGATAGTTCCCATTACTGCCCATAGGTACCTACACACGTACGGCACGCGTCAACGGCATCGATAGGCACTTGCCGCTAGTGTGTATAAGCATTTACATGTGTAGGGTAGACTTACCTATACAGTTAAGTACCTAGGTATAGCTGACCTCGTTATTACTTTACTAATTTTGGCAACAATTCCCAGTAAATTGAAACTAGAATCGGCGCCGTCATCTCGTTCTTATTGACGTCCCGTTGACGTAGCGGTGGACAAACGGCCTTAGGATGCAAAGCAATTACGAGGTTCACTATTGCAAGGTACCTACTTTATGTACCTATTGGTTTCATTTATCATCCACATAAATTTTAAACAAATGTTCCATTGAAACTGCCGTCTTTGTTAAAAGCCCTTCATTAAATCTTATTTAAAATAGGTGTGTATCAAAAGATGGGAGGAATTTTGTAAATATTATAGAAAAGAATTTTATTTGTAAATCGTATGTTTAATGGCAACGTGTCGATGTTATACACTTATGATAATAAATAAATAATGCCTGAAATCTTATCAGATTTTTTTTTACACAATATTTCCCGCTTTCTATGCAGGTCTTCTTCTAAAAAAAATATAAATGTGCAATGTACTTACTTATTAATTAACTAGCTTCTGTCTGTCACTTGTCTAGGATACTTTTTGTAACCACATCAATATACTTTCAGATTTCAGAGGATAATTCCTCAGCCAAAATTTGGTCTGAAGAAGTGAGTTTAACTCTTACAACTAACCATTTTACCTTTTATTTTATTTTTAGCTTAATATACTGCGGTTTGCGCGCTTCATATTATAGGAGATGGTTTAAGGCTCGTGCAGACTGGCGCGACTGGCAGAGCGACTAGGGTTGCCTCCTCTCCCGGAATTCCGGGGGTCTCCCGAAAGGAATTTCAAATAAACCTAATTCTCCCGGAATTTAACATTCACGTGCACTGGTGGAATAATAAAACAGTGGCAAAAATCATAAGACCGTGCGCGGCAACGCAGTGCGCTACCGGCTAATGCAGTTGCAAACTCGCGACCCTCGAAACTACGTTTTGTCCATACCTGCGTCAAACGCCGCCTGCGCTGCGAGCGTGTTTTAGTATAGTATTCGATATATGAACAAAATAAAACATACCGCTTAAATGAAAACAAGGCAGAAATCCAAACGTTTTTAAAGCGAGTTTTTCATATTTGTCTGTCCATGGTGTCTTGTTTATACCTTTTTAGGCGTAGTTGGGTTTTAGTTTTTATTACTTTAATTTTTCTAATTCAGATTGTACTGTTAGCTTTTTAGCCATATTGATTACTTTCCTGTACAGAGTGATATATTTTTGCCTGTAATCTATCACAGTATCCTTTTGTCTATTGCCTTTGCCAGCACAGAGAAATCGTTTCATTTTACTAGAAACCTTCAATCCCTTTGTAACCCAGCGCAGCTGCGTATTACGCGTTAAGTGTACCTGCAGTTTCCTTTTTCTAAAACAGCGTGGGAACATTTCTTCGAATTTCTTTAAAAATGAGTTTATTCCGAAATCACTCCAGTCTTGAGTTAATAGCAAAGGTCATGGCCCATCAAAGTATGAAAACCATACCTACGGCGTACAGAAATGAAAAAGGGCTGGATGTACAGAGAAATATGTATAGTTTGCAATGGTATGTGTCGCATTACTGTGGGGATTGTACATCATGATAAAAAAAGAAAAACAAAAAAAAGTGAATACATTTGTATCATATTTTATGGGTGATTATTAGCTACAAAGTGAAGTATAAAAACCATAGCCACGGCGTACAGAAATGACATAGGGTTCTATTTATACAGAGTTTATAGTTCACCTAGAGGACGATTTTGCTATTTTAGAATTATTGTCATTAAGGTAGCTTGTAAAACTAGGGAATTAGGGAACTAGGGAATTAATTATAAAAAAAACAAAATTCATTATTATTATTTTAGTTTTATTAAACATGATCTAAATCTAAGGGTATGGTCACATGGTTCAAAAAGGCAGCACGTGCATTTATGTTGTGTTGATGTACAGCACGATGGCTCGTGGCTAAGTAGCAGCTGCACGGGTCAATCCATCAGGTTAAACTACGCTTGCCGAGGTTGGTCCGTGGATGGGTGACCATCTTTACATACCGAGACTCCTCCGTGTCTCGGAAAGTACGTTAAGCCGTTGGTCCCGGCTGTCATTCATGGATCTTTGGCTGTCGTTACGGGTCGTCAGAAGCCCGAAAGTCTGACAACCAGCCTTACCAAGGGGTATCGTATTATCCAGTTACTGGGTTGTGAAGGTCAGATAGGCAGTCGCTCTATGTAAAATACTGGTATTCAGCTGCATCCGGTTAGACTGAAAGCCGACCCCAACATAATTGGGAAAGGGCTAGGCAGATTGATTGATTCTACAGCACGATCCAGGCTTGCCCCAGTATGCATGGCAAATTGATCTTGACCCATTAAATGGAATCTGATATAATAATTACAAAATAATTAAAGTACTAGCTATGTCAGCGGCTACGCTCGCGTAGCTTAAAGCTGAATTGCGTGGGCACATATTTTTTTAAGTCTTTACGTTTAAGCTAAGTTCATAATATTTAAAAAATGTTTGGAGCAGACATAAAACACATTAAAATCGTTGTGATGTCTCTGTTAGTTGTTGATATTGTGTAGAGTGCCACCAACTTATCTGTTCAGTAGAAAACAGCGTCCACTAAACTTAAAGTTTAAATAAAACAATCGTAACTTATCTCACGGGGCATTATTTCTTGTAGTAATAATCCAGCGTGATCCCAATAACTTTTGAGAAAAGCTTCAGTTGGACTGTATTTTCTGCGACGCAACACAGATCGGCCACACGCTACAGTTTTTCCATTTTAACAAGATCCTTATCCAAAAGCAAACAAAGTCCAATAAGCACGCCAAAGTAGTAAAAAAAACAAATAGTAAAAACTCAGTAAACGCAAAGATCGCAACGAAAAAATTATAGAGGACTGCGAGAGGCGAGTTGTGTACTGCACTTTTTGTTTTGGAAATTGTATCTCTTGACCTCTGAGGTGCACTGAAGTCGTGACTACTTATACCGGGCTATCCTGTGGCTGCCTTAACTAGGACTTCTCGCTAAGGACACCCCCTGTGGGGTGCGAACCTCGGCTTAGGGCACCGCTGGCGAGAGGGGGTAAAGCAAGATGGGACAGGCTGGATTATGACTGGTGAATACTGCGCGAACACAACAATACTATTCTATAGCTGTGCCATCCACGAAGACGCGCCTCTCCGCGATTGCTGTACTTTAGTACGGAGCAGAGCAGAGTGGGGCGCATCTTCGTGGGTGGCACTATCTACAATATCTGACTGCGCAGAGTTTCTGGACGAGTGTTACGATATTTATTTGACTTTAAGTCAACTACAATAAAGTAAAAAATGCGGTTTTAGTACATTAAAAAATATGCTGGTTATATCAAATCTTTTCTATTTTTTTTACGTGTTCTCCCAGGGCTTTTCAATAATTTTTTTATATAAAATAAAAAGTGGGATAGAGGGCTATAATTTAAAACTGATTTGGTTTTGTACGGCAACTTTTACCAACCGGGTCAGATATGGGCCATGACCTTTACGACTATTAGGCGAGCGAGTGTTCATTAATTATTTATGAACTAGATGGCTCTGTTTTAAAGTTTTAAATGACAAGATGTTTATTTTCTTTTGGTAATACACATTAAATGCTGGTAACACAGTTCGGTAGTATTAAGTTCAACACTAGATGGCGCAATTTTAACATTTAAATGTTCATATTACAATTTTTATGGTCACACTGGTTGAAGATTGTCTATTGTTGGTGTCAAAAATTTGAATGGAATGTAGGTCATAGAGTATAGTAACTATTGAAAAGGAAATGTAGGTAAACAAAAACGGCTAAATTACCTACTGTTTTTGTATTTTTTTTTCCCGTGTAGTGTCAAATTCAACTGGCTTAGGTATACAGGGTGTGGCGTAAGTAGTGGTCCACCGTTCAGGATTCGATGAACCAGATAATTAACTATAACAATTAAAAATTTTAACCATTTTTACCCAAAGCGTTTTTTTTACAAAAATCGCCCTTGAACTTGGATGGTATGTTAAAAATTCGGGTTAAAATTAGAGAAGAACTAACTTTTTCTTCAAAAGAGGTGAATTTACATAAAAAAACATAATTTATCATGATAGCTCTAGTATTCAGCAGTAATTAACAGAAATCAAAATGAAAAAATAATGGTTTTTGTTGAAACTACAAACAAATTTGTAATAAAAGGTAGAAATTTCGTAAATAAAAAACAAAAAGGAAATATTTTCGGAACCCTTGGGTAAAAATGGTTAAAATTTTTAATTGTTATAGTTAATTATCTGGTTCATCGAATCCTGAATGGTGGGACCACTACTTACGCCACACCCTGTATATTAATCACACATTCTTGTTAAGACGATTTTGTTTTAATGTTTACCAAGTTTTACCACACTTCGTTTTGAAAGTTCACCGGTAACTTATTTGTTTTCCACTTATCTCAGTAACTCACTCGGTAATGTCTTATTTTTAACGCACACAAACATTAGTCACTGAACTCGACGCTAGTGTCTTTATGTTAAAGTTATCACAACACTGATCATAACTTCTTTTGTATTTTTAACAATAATTTTAGACAGAGCTAGATGTTAACATGACGTTAATTCCACGAATATGCTACTTGTTTCTTTGCAGATTGGTGCTTCGGACTCCTAAGCAATCATCAGAACTAGGGACTACAAGCTATGGACAAGCCTATGCGGTATTATGCGTTATTTATTGTATCGCGATCATGCATCGAGTGTTAGGTTTATTATCTCATCTTCTGAAATTTCGCGAGACAGTATATATGCTGAGTGCATAACTGGGTCAAAGTTGGCGCAATTGACCCCGTTCGCGATTGTATTTAAGAATAGCATGAAGTATGGAGTCAATGGTATTGATAAGTCGGTTAAAGCCACTCGGAATTCGTTCACGTAAGAAGTATAGTTGTAAGTGAGCTTTCTTAAACCAACCGAGGGGCCATTTAGGCCAAAGAACTCGATGTTGTATACCCCTACAATGGTTCTTATAGTATGGAGGACTTCTCCGTTTAGCTTGAAGAAATCACCTTCTGCGATGATCATATCATTCCCACCCACCGTTGGGCGTATATCTGATTTCGCCTATGTCCGCCGACATCTCAAGGCGATATGACCCAAAGCGCCACGGAAGCCTTGTTGATCCTCGCGTTCCTGTGGAACGTCGCCTTCATTATTAATGAACATGGTTACCGTTCGCATGAAAGCGGACCCCACAGTGCCGGGTTCGAAGACTAGCAGGGAGCCAGGCGCGGTTTGTCGGATGCAAACTCGCACTACGTTCGAGAAAGCCTGATACTCCAAGTAAGGCATTCGCTCATTCTCGCGTCCTGGAATCGGGGGATCTACTGGCGCAGTTGGGCCAACGTAGGGCAACCCAAAGCCACTCGTCCCCTTCAAATTCAAGACTTGATAGCTGCGATAATATGAATCTTCGTCCAGCCGCGGAACAATCTCGCTCTCGAAAGTTTTTAACATTCTTGTGAACGCGGAGATATATCTAATTGGTAGGTCCCAATCACTGCCAAAGATTGGAGACAATTACGCCGTTTAGATAGGCGCAGAAGAGCTTTACTAGTCCTTCAGTCGCGATCGAATTTCGCAGACTGTGCATTTTAAGCTTTCGGCTATAAACACATTGTACTCTCTATCGTCTGAAACAACTCTACCGTCGCCTCTGTGTGATGAGTAACTCACGTTCAGAAGGTGCAGAATTTTGCGTCGGAAATCCATCTTTAAAGAATTCAACTTAGTTTTTAATGTGGTGAGTCCACTATTACATACGTGTTATTTGTGCCAAGCATTGACAATGAATCTTTGGGTTAAACTTAGTTTTAGTTATCTCTCAGTTATAACTTGGTTATAACGAGAATGTATTTTTTGTGATATTATTCTATTAGATATTGGTGTCAGTTAACTCGGGTCACCTACTTTATGATTATACAGGGTTACTGGTAACTCGACGTATTCCTTGCAGGACGTCATAGTAGGGTTAAAATGCAACAAATTAAGCCACCAAATGTTCTACCGAAATTCCGTAGTTTTTGAATTAGTTAAGAGTTTTAGAGCTAAAAATTACAAAAAATTAAATGTTTTGTTAGTGATATTTGCCAAAGTTTTAGGCATTATTGAACTTTTAATTATTAACAAAGGTCTGCTACGGCGTCAACTATGATAATAACTTAAATTTCAGTACAGTCGCGCCGTAAATCATTTTTAAATTGGTTTCAAATGGTTTAATCTGGGATTTTTCATTAAAAAACTAAAACTTAACTAATTCAAAAACTACTGAATTTCGGTAGAACATTTGGTGGCTTAATTTGTTGCATTTTAACCCTACTATGACGTCCTGCAAGGAATACGTCGAGTTACCAGTAACCCTGTATAAGAGGAAGGTGCCAATTTTTTATATTAGCATTATATAGTATGATTCTAAAATACAAGACTGTATAATAAAGTGACTGTTTTATGTGTTATATGCTTGTGCAAACTTTCTTCTCACATTGATTATGTTGTACAGTCAGCAACTAAAGTCGATATACACTCAAGTTTTTTATCTCAGAATTATTAAAAACATTATTTAAAAAATTCAAGACGTGAATTTATATTAATACAAGCTCTTTACAATTCCATGAAAAACTGTGTCATTCATTTTGATAACCCAAGTAACACTGTATGACTTTTGATGCTGACTATACATATTATGGGGTTGTGGTTTACCGCTGCACAAGTGCTGCCACAATGTTCTTATTAATTAATAATTTTAAGTTAATGTAAAGAATATCTTGCTACCTCAACATTCCTTAATTTATAATACTTATGGCTTTCAGACTTATTTATGACTGTCTGTGTTAAGTAAATTCTTTAATTAGCACTATTAAAAATATTACATAAAAGTTATGAGGTATACTTGAGTGTACAATTTGATTAAAACTGTTGTACACACGGTTACACAACAAGCTATACATTTCCAGTATAAGCTGACCTCGCATTGTACGGAAATCCTATACAATGGAAATGTATAGCTTGATGTGTAGTCGTGTGTGTACCTAGTTTCTTCAGAATTTTACTTCAGAATAGTTATACCTAGCATAACCACTCAGTATTCTTTAGCCATAGTCTGGGAACTCAATGGTTCATTCACAGATTAATTTTGTTTAATTTTATAGTGATTCTGAAGTGAATAAATAATTCATAAATTATTTACAATTCCTGCTTTCTTTATTTATTACTTATCCATCAAATAACTCCATTATGGGATTTAAAAAAAAACTCGTCCGGGCCGGTATAACTTGGCAGGTCGGAATATAGCAAAGGTGATATATTCCGACCTGCCAAGTTTATTTATTTGGGACAAACAAACAGTAACACATTATATCTGCGCAAATAATATAAACAAAGATATTATATAAATGTGAAACTCACACCGTTATCCACAGCATATACCGGCCTGGCCGTATTATTATGTTACTGGTCACGATTTGAATTTGGCGGGTTGTAGACGTATGTAAAGGCAACCTACCTCGTAACAAAAGGATAAATATATTCAAAATGTACCTATTTAGTTTTAATGATTTTTGGATTCATTCATATTCCCATTCGATTTATAAAAATAGTATGTTTGTACATACTGTAATGCTAGGTACACACAGCGCCTGCCAGGGTTGCGGGATAGTCCGAAAGGGATACCGGGACCTTGGCAACAGGCAAATGAAGGAACACGGGTAAGTTTTAGTCAGTAAAAGTCTGACACGCCCTTCCGCTCCGCCCAGAGCGGGAGAAGTCATTGGATGATTTACCAACCTTTAAAAAAAAAAAAAGAGGTACACAGTGACTCGCTGGCGATTTCAATACTTGTCCACATAGAAATGTTGACAGCAGATTTGTCTCTAGCGATTTCACTGTGTGAACGTGAGATTTTGAAGTCTCTGCCGCTGCTTGTGTACTTAGCATTTCTTTTTATATTTATACGTCTTACGTCCCAAATTAGGCGAATTATTCCTGTTTTGAAGTTACAGACGACAAGACTGATTTTTTAAGCTGCTGACATCCGCCAGCGAGTCAACAAGACTGCGGTAAAGATAACCGCCGTGGTTGAGGCTCGCGGCGCTGACTTATCTTTAGTGATGAACGAGCGAGCCAAACACTTCTTCATAGTTTGTGTGCTAAGAGACATTTCAAATAACGCAGACGAGTCACGAGGTTGGCACCTGACTCAAAAACTCATATCACAGCAGTCTTGCGATGTTAAAGGGGTGATAGACGTGCGAGCAAGTACGCGTACTTATGGCTCGGCGAGCTTACTCGCCCGTCTATCATCGCCGCGAGCCGCGAGTCAATTTGACAATGAAATTTTGAGCAAGCTTCACGTGTGTCACCGACGGCGACCCGAGTAAGGTCGTGAACTCAAGACCGCGTACTTTAAGTACGCACGTCTGTCACCCACTTTATACTGATGGGCCAAAAAAATCGTAGTGAAGGTCCCTATCGGATACGATACGCCAGACTTATGGACTTATGGATGGAAATCGACTTAAACCAGCATGTCTATCGCTGTCAAACACTGTGAAGTAGTGTGGCATCATTGGTAGTATTCCAATACGTGTGAATATTTTCATGGCAACTATTGACTAATTTGACTATTGGCAACACATATTTTAATGCCAGTTGATACGTAGTATCTCTAAGTAGTCTGTGGCCAGTTGTTCCGCCGCGGTCATAGATTAGCCGCGGTCGTCGGTCTCGTGTGTAGCTTCGTTGGTTAATTTTACTAATATTTATATCAATTTGGGCGTATTTTATTAATAAAAGTGAGAAAAACGATTTAATATTTTCAAAAAATCCTATTTATAAGTACAAAGTCAGTGATTTAAGTGACATTTTTGAAACTGTTCATGAAATAGGCAATGCAGTGTTCGCTTTCGAGTAGAATTTTGTAATAAATTGTGATTTATTTATTTAACGATGGGGAAATTGTTGAGTCTTTTGTCTCGGGACGATTCTAATTGTTGTTCGTCGCCGCGTTACGATATCTTTTTGGATTTCGAGAACGCCGCGCCCACCGATACGGAGCGCGCCGTTTACGAGGAGGTTCAGAGGGTGTTGTTAGATTCGGAGAAGATACTTGAAGAGATACAGTGTTATAAAGGTGCGGGGAAGGAGATACGAGAGGCTATAGCGGACCCCTCGAGGATATCGCAGGAGAGAGCGTGGCGCGCCGTGCGCCCGCTCGTCGACAAACTCCTGCGCTGCTACAACCACTCCCTCCAGCTGCAGCGGGTGAGTCCATAAATCACTACATTTCGTCAACAAAGACCCACTCACTAAGATTTTATCTCTATCTGATTCAGAGATAGGTATTTAGGTCCTCAATCAGAACTGTCAAAATGATTTTATTTCAACATTTTGGGGGTAGCAATTAAAGCTAGTATAAGATTTTTCAAGTATCTAGTTAAGTGAGTATTTAAAATTATCAGTAATTCAAACTTATCAATAAATAGGTATTTTTACCTCCTACAGTCACATTTATTTACCTTATATAATATAGTGTTCAGTGTTTCTGTTTTTTCTTTACTGACATTCTATCTAGTATATTAATCAGATACATAAATAACCTCCAAGCCAAGCCAGGCTGTGGACAATGCAGTATTTAAAGTTATAGCAATTACCGACAGGTACACTCAACCACACAGTATATGCTGACATTGTCATGTATTAATGTGCAATAATGTATTACCTTATAAAGTTATTCATAGTCATTTTTTGTGATTTATAAATATAAATCATAGTATAGAGTTATTTATTTACTTTGTTTTGTATGTTTAATATGCATTTTTAAAATTATATGATTTTATAAATGTATATTTTATGTTTTATTTTTATTTTTATTTGTTATTTCCTTGGCTGAAATACCCAGCCAGCTATTCCTTTCTATAAGTTACAAAAACTGAAAGAGTATAAAATAAAAGTATCTATTATAATATGGTAAATTTAATCCACTACGTCTGTACATTATGTACAAGTGTTCTAAGATATTTAGTAATAAATTGACAATAAATGCTTTGTTTGAAGCAAAACTGTGTTTTTTACAAGTGGGGCAATCTCTTTCGTTTATCCCTGTTTAGGCTTGTTATAAAAGAAGTCAAGAAGTTGCCATAGGACATCTGTCAGGTTTTTACTCAGGGCTACAACCAAAACCTCCGTCACAAAGCATGACCTGTTAATCAATCTGGAAGCTTCATCCACTCTAAACTTGCAAGTCTTTCTGACTACTATTACAGCAATGCAACAATATTCCCCACTATTTTTATCATCATTTTCCTGCCCTTGTCCCATGTTTCTTGGGGTCGGCGCAACACATTGTCTTTTTCCACTCTCCCCTGTCAGACATCACGCTATCTTATACTCCCTTCTCTTTCATATCATTCCTCACCCAATCTATCCATCTTTTCTTTGGCCTTCCTCTGCCGCTCCATCCGTCAACTACATCAATATTCCCCATTACTATATATATTTATGAAGGAAACATAAAAAAAAATACCAAGAGTGTGATATATTGTCATTTAGCATCCTGTATAGTACTCTGATAAGTTTGATAAGATTACATGATGTCATATTGATAAGTTCTCACACTGATAACACTGTCAGTAAATACAATAAAATGTTTGTCAAGTGTTTATGGAAATATTCACAGTATTCATTTCATTTAAAAGTAATAAAATAATAAAATATAGTAATAGAAAGGAAAGCCTGTTAGTAAAAATGACAATCTCTGTTTTATAAAATCTATTAATCTACTTACCTTTTTTTGGCAATTTTTGGCTCAATGTGGTACTTGTTACACCAATATATGTCAAAACAGAATAGTTTAGCACCTAATAATAATTAAGTAATAAAAAATGGCTCGAAGTTAAGCAGCGGTTGCCGAGGACCCCAAGGATCAGTGGCCGCGCTTTACTTCGAAACCTACAAAATAGGAAAACATCTTGAGAAAACGGGTATCTACTAAAAGCAAAAATTCGAAGACATGTGACATCTACCATCCCGCACAGGGCCCGCGTGGTGGATTACGGCCCACTCCCCTCGAGGCCTGTGTCCAGTGGAAACATTATAGGCTGATTATGCTTATGCTACGAAATAACCCTCCGTACTGTTCTATTCGCGACAGAACTGATGTAATTACTACGACATTTCATCCACAGATGAAACTGGAATTCAACCCCTAGTTAGTAAAAAATAAAAAGGCTACCCTTAGATATAACAATTATGATAATGAATTAAAATGTCTCCCTAATGAGTTTCATGTGGCCGAGAACACATGATATTTATGAAAGTATAAATAGCTATAAATAATAAGACGAGGGTGTCCATTCCCCCGTAAACGTTTCACGCTGAACACGCGTGCTGAAAGGTTACCGCCCACCGCCACATTTGCATGCATTGTGCATTAGTTTGATTGAATACAGAATTAGGTACAGAAAGAACACATGATACACTTACTCAAGGTCTACCTAAGTTGCGTGATTTTTGTCAATTGATAAAAATCGAGGAAATTTTTGTCAAAGTAAACTTTGGCTCATAAAAAATGTTCGGTCGTCAGTAAGTAACGATCCGCCGAAACTGTGCCCTGTTCTTCCACGTTCTGACTTCATCAAAATCATTATTGTGTTTGTAATATACAACATCACAACATTCGACCAGCGGCATTACGGAAGGAGTTATTAAAAATGAGCCTCTGCCTTCTTCCTCCTTAGAATGTCGCGTATTTGGTGCATTCGTGTCTGTCTTTGTTTGGTATGAGTTAAAGCCCCCACTGCAATGGTCTAATAATTTACGTCATGACACACTTGTTTCTTTTAATGCTTCATTATTATTTAACTCAGTAACTCAGTAAGTATGTAATAAGAATTTATTATTTAACTTGTTACTTGTAGGTAAAAATAATAATTTTATCCTTATCGTCATTTAAATCGACGTAACTAGAAGTAATTTATTGTAGCTTGTACAACACGCTGACGTGCTGGAAATCTTAAGAGCTGATATTAGTTAGTCATACTAGGTAGGTGCCTACCGCAAATACAGATCCAATCGATTGATTCAAATAATAGGGGAAACCCTATGGAACGAATTACTTGCGATTTGCGGAAGAAATACTCAATACAAGACCTGCATGTCTTACTCTAAAGAACATTTAGCCTTGAAGATCAATAAATAAATGCCTAGGAAATATTTAGATGGTTTTATTACCGGCCGGACATACACGTCCGTTTAGTTGGGACTGTTGGGAAGGCTACACAATCGGTAGCAAACAGCTCCCAACAGGCCTAACCGACCGGTTAGTATCTTTTCGGCTCCGATTGTACGTGTTTCCGGTACGTAGCAAAACGTACAATAACATTCGCTCCTTATTAGGTATGTTACTCCTACTCCTACCTATCAATAATGTGAAATTTTGGAGCTCCACTTGTCATGCTACTGACACGCACAAAGCAAATAGTTTGCGATTGAAATTGTTTCGCGTTCACACGAGAAAATGTGGAAGATATTTCAAAACAAAATGTTATGGGACAGTTTCGCCGTGCTGACAAAAATGATGCTTTACAGTACAGCAAGCCTGAATGCGCACACTCGTATTGAATTACCGACGAAAAAATACTAAGTATGCCTTTAGATCTTTCGAGTTGGGAAAAAGAGAAAAAAGTACTGAAAAAAAATACGGTTCGTAAAAATCTGTAGATCAGATATTGCAGTTTTCCAACGCATAACAAACTTGCGTAGTCCCTATGCAATTGGTCTCATTTCAGGAAATACTTTCGCACTGCTTCTTATAACAAGCATAATCAATGTGTAAATACTTACCGTTACTGTGTTCTATGTTTAAACATGAAGCTACCCAGAGAAGCCAGATAATGAGATAAATACCAGCTACGTAATAAACATATCAACGGGCAGAGTCTGGTACAAAACAGCACCAAATACGTTCTATACCTATATAGCTTCGACAATCCAGTATTAAACTTCTGAATTAGACTTGAAATCAGGAAGTAAGGGGCGATAGAACAAATCTGATTCAGATCGGCCTGTTTGAATTTGCACCTATGCACGGTCGGCACACGTGGTATAGGTAAATGTTGCCATTCTTCTGGTGCTTTTGCCTCCCCAACTAACAAAACGCTGGATTCTGCTCTGCATAATGCTATATTTGGTCCTTTTCGAGACGTGAAAGAAGCAAGCTGATATTACTAAAAACAATAAATGTTACTTAAACTAAAACACTTACTTTCTTTTTGAGTTAGCCAACATTTTCCCACTTCTGGGCAAGACCTCCCCCAAATTCTTCCAGGCATCCTTTTCTTGAGCCTCAAACCAGCCCTAAAATACTATATTAATAATAGCACCCAATAATAATATAATGGACAATCAAATTATTGTTTTACCTACTTCACGATACTTATGGATTTTGCGGTTGGGAAGTGTGGTAGGACGGAACTAGCATAACTACCGCGTCATACTCATGCAGCATAATGTTACATCAATATTTTAATATGAAATGAAAGTAGGTATTTAACCAGTGAAAACTTTAAAAAATCACGTTACACAATTAGGTTTGCCTTTTTTGAACGCGGTATGTTCAAAAAAGGCAAAACCTGTCTGGGCTAAGTTAGCTACTGCCAAAAGCTATCTGCGCAAGTACGCAATGTCTTCATAAATGATAAAGTTTTGATAGACATGACGATTTTTGTAAAAAAACACCGACTTAAAATATATTTAAAACAAAACAAACATTGCTAGGTAATGAACGCTTTTGCAAGTTCATTGCTGAACATGGCATGTTTTAATAGATGATGAGCATCAGGACACTCAAGGATATTGATAAATTTCATCTAAAAATGTTACGTAAACCAGCTGAAACTTACAAGGAAAATTGCGAAATAACCTACTTTTCAAATTAATTACACGGTCTGTATATTTTTCGAAACTTATTATAATTATGAAATCTGCTTATAAAATCTAGGTCAAACTGAAAATAAACGATATTTTTGCAAGTACACATAATCAAAGATAACAATAGCTTCCCGTAGAATATTAAATGGAGCAAGTACTCGCTGTTCATTATCCAATTTACGTAATGATAATGACCTCTTCACTCCACTTTCTAGTGAAGTCTTTGTCTAAGTGCAGTTGAACTGAATTGAAGATCTATCTTTCATGCTAAAACCTCTACAAAATTTGATAGATTTTTGGCTGTGTAATGGTGTCGGACAACTTATTGAAGGCATGGAGACATCATTTACCATTAGTTTTGCAAAGCGTAGTTCTTTGAGAGCAATAATTATATTAGAATATCCGTCAGCCCGTAATGTGGGTAGATCGACAAAACAAAATAACAGTAATAATCGACTACCGTCACACCCAAGTTCACAAAAAAACATTTGAAAAAATTGAGAAATAGATCAGCCTCCCCACACGTCCATTACGTGTGTCAATCATCCAATCAGAACGGTCACAACTCGCACGAGTCGCGTGAGAATGCGCAGCTCACGATAACGCATGCTGCATCCTCTGAGGGCAATGGAACCATCAATTTATTTGCCTTATTAGATCTCCTGATTTATAATACATAAATTAATAAGAACATTGTTGTGCCTCGAACTTTGGAGCAACTGATTCCAATTTATGTTAGTGTATAAATTGGTCCTCTACGTTGTGTAAACCATGTTTTAGTATTATGAAAATATAATGTATTTGTTTATACCTAATGGTATCCGAATAAAACAATGGGTCGTGTAATTAGCGTTTATAATATGTTATCAGTTCAGTGTTGGTTATGGGTCTTCCTACCTACTGGTTAACAACAACACTTAAACATTTTTGTCGGTTCGCCTTTATTTTAAATCACTGAGTTTCTCTATGGTTGCAAGTCTCTGAACTTTCGTTGTCCAGGTTCCTGAAATCACTTCATGCCCTGTACGCCCACTCAAAAAGGACTGCATTATTTTTTGCTGGGAACAAACGAAAGTATACCTCTCGCCTGGGCTGGTCTGGTGGCAATTATAAAAAAAGCGAAGTAAGCATTGACTACAAATCTGAATGATATGCCTACAATAAAACTGAATTATATATAAATTACTCGCACCTCTATAATTACCCCAGTTAACAACATGATCGATACAGTTTAGTTTATGTATATATGAAACAAATACATGTGTATATAATGGTTTTCCTTCCTCTTGGCAAAAGTTTCATATGTACGTATTGTTGCATACTGGATTGAATCAATCGAGTACTTAAGTGTTTAATTAATTAACTGGAGTCAAGTGATGATAACCTAGCCTCTTTAAGAGATTGATAAGGCTATAACTCAATTCATAATTATTATCGTTTGAATGCAAAGTTTATACAACTTTTATTCTCGGAAAGACTACCACAATTCTATCTGAGAAAAGCAGATAATGCGAGATTGCTTCGTTCAATGTCAGGCTCGGACAAGGCAACATTGTCCTTCCAGAGGCACCCAGTGGTCCATACAAAGCTTATTCTAAGAAGAACTCTAATAGATATTGCAAAATGTAATTCTCCAGATTGTCATTTCAAACCGCAATGCGCGGTCCATTTTAGTCAGAACAATGACAACAAACGTCAAGGATACGTGAGTAATAACAGAGGTAGGTAGGTACTATCAACTTTTGGATGCACAGCCATATTCCTTCTCCCCGTTTATCGTACAGTTAGAAGGAGACAAAACAACGTTTTGTAGCTTGCATGACGTGGTATATTGTTGAATAGGGATCCTTATTAGGCGAGCTGCGGCGGCATTTCGCAACGTGATATCTCGTACGGTACGGAACGTAAATGTTCTGGGACCAAGCCTCTTGTTGATATACTTACGTATCGTTTAAATACTTGGAAAGGCTTTCTTTATTAAGTATGGTACAATTAACAGTTTTAAACGCATTTAGAATCAGGATTGCGACGACGCTAGACAGCTAGCTAGCTCAGTTTCGCAACAGCGGACCATCTGGCGGGGTACTGCCATAATTACGTTGAGCAGGTGGGTTCGGGATCACAATATATTATTAGTACATCCAAGGACTCTGCTTACAGCCTTCCTTTAGAAACCCTTTCCTTCCGAGGCCATGGTGTGGACTATTTATAGCCAAGGCAAGGCCATAAGGCGAAAGGACCGATGCGAATGGATTATCTCTCACGATGGCTTTTTAACACGCGTTTCTAGTTTATAGTTTTTGAGATTGTTTCCGTCCCTATAATATTATCTTTTTCTGAGAATTTCTTAACCGTAAGGTGTTTTTTTACTTTTAAGGGCCTCTTATGAAATCGATTCGGTTTTGCATCATTTACTTTCAATACGTAAATACGTAATAGAAATGTAAAAAAAGTCATTTGAATCAATACTCAGCAGAATCCACTTTCTGACTTTCTGTTCTTTTGAAATCATCTTCTTCCTGCCGTTATTCCAATTATTTATTTGGGGTTGGTCCCCACGTCTTTAACCTTCTGTTCTTTCTACAGAATAGTACCTACTTTGATATACATTAAGAAAGATAAGTCCTTTACCTTTAAAAGGATCTCAAGTATGCAAAGTTATAGGTCTTACTAAAACCATTTTGTTAAGTAGCATACGTTTAAGTAACTTGGTTAAGTAAGGAGTTTTGACGAGCTTTAGCAAGAATTTACTGTAACAATGGCAATTTGTCGTTTCCTCTTGACGACGACGACGGAACGATCATTATACTTACAACGACAAGTTTTGCTGGTTGTTTATAAATATATGAGTATAATTATATCTAAATAATGACCGGTCCGTTTCCTTTTTAAATACATATTTACTGGTACACGTTTCTGTTTCGTCGGTTGCCAGCTGCTCTCACGCCTCCTGTAGGCACTTCACTTATGTTTACTTACGTACAAACTACATCGAAATGGACAGGTGCGACACGTCCTCAAATAGTTTGGCGCATTTAATTGTACGTCCAGCAGCTACCAACCTTTATGAAGGCATATATAAAAAGTTCCTGTATGCACTGACATTTATGCAAGCGCTTCAATTATCCTCAGTCATTCATAAGTGAATAAGACGGGGGGTATTTGATGTAAATGTATAAATACCTGTTACAGATTGCACCTGCGCTCTTTTGCTATTGTGTTTCATAGCAAAAATATATCAGCCATTACATTTCATACAAATCGTTTCCAGAAATGTCTGCTCGGGAAAGCTGCAAATAGATAACATTTTCCAACTTCAAGAATTTAGGAGAGGAATTCTTCATAATTTTCTTTTGAGCTTGTCTTGATTTTATGCTTACACAAAGAATACCAACAAGATTTTGTACTGATAAACTTTTTTTAAATTAGTAAGCGACTCATTTCAAGCATTGGTGGTGGAAAAAGGGGTCGGAATAAAAATAAAAAAAATGAATGAGAATGTATATAAATCTATACAACATATAAAAATTAAATTATGGTCGTTGGTAAGCGCACCACTTGAGCACCGCTAGACCGATTTGGCAATATGTTTGTTTTAAAATATTTGTTATAGACCGAATGAGGTTTTTATGGAAAGAAAAATTGGAAAAGTTTACCAGAAAATAAGAAAACGTCCTTTTTCTATGGGATTTTTGTATGATTTATTGAGAATTTGACAGAACAACGTCTGTCGGGTCAGCTAGTTCCATATAAAAATTGCTCACATTTCAGTATCGTGTTATGAAAACAACATCAAAGTCTCGATTTCGACCATAATTTATGCAGCACCCTGAAAGCACGTCCAACTTTGCACACAACTAGTGTTTTGCACGCAAAGTACCGCACTGAACAAAGTTTGGTGCAAGTATTGGCACGTAAAGTGCAACCATGTCGTGAATGTCGTATTGTTTGAGTATAATGCTGACTGTGGGTGCAATGCCTTTATTTATCGGCGCTTATGTGGGTGTTACAGAATGGCATTTCATTAACTTTATTATGTTATGTATTCGATGTAGTGTACGAGTAGGTCGGTGCCCACCTTAATGGCTATTACGATAATACTTTAATAAGGATTGAGTAATTATAATTACGCATACATAACTCAATTAAAAAGTTGTAAAAAAGGAAATGGCTATGATACTCAGTCAACGGTTGAAGTAGCGTGTTACATTATGAATTCTATCGGAGGAAAAACTTGCAGGCGCGTTTTATGAATTCCAAGGTGTCCTAATAAACGTTATAAATGCTAATTGGACAGTAGCATGACGAACTAGGCATACATTCATCAGGTCTAACAGGAGCTGTCTACGACCACGAGACAGATGATCGTGATGTGGAACCAAAGTTAATGGTGCATGGAGTACGTTGCACTCGGGATATAAAGAATGCACACTTTCTGTTTACAGTGTGTAATTTAACTAAGATTTTTCTTGTAATAAACACATAAAAAACTGAGAAAATTACATTGATATGCAGAAAGCATGAAATAGCGGAATGTTAGTGCTATCGGTGAGAATCAAAACAATAACAATGAAATTGGATGCGCAAATAAAAAATAATACTAATGAAAACAAGCACTTAAGTTTGCAAGCTATTCATATATGACAATGGTTTAAATGTTAGTAGGTGAATAGTTCGAATACGTAGTAAACAATAAGGAACATTCGTATTCCATAACTAAGGAAATGACACCCGCTGCGCACTCGCTCTCGGTTTAATTTCTGACCATCTGGCTGAATTTATTGCTCAAATCTCGCAATTGGTCGGTAAATGGTGTTAATTTAATTACTGCCCCTGATCTCGTGTGAGCACTTAATTGTACATCGCGCGTTTGTATCGCGATGTGAACAGTTAATATAAACAGTAAACCATCTTACTTAACACTATTACTGTATAGTAATGTAACTAGGCGTTGCATCTTAAACGCCACATTACCTGCGAACGGGTCATTTGTTATTCTATGCCTACGTAGGCTCTTAGTAACCCTAGAAATCACAAAGCTGTTACATCAACGTGTTTATTCTATAAATAGAATGTGTCCCTTTGACCAAACACTTCCAGGAATATGAAATTTTAAGTAAGAATACAAAGTTCAAGAAAATCTCGTCAATCACTGTATAAAAACCTTGTTTACAGTTTAAACAAGTGCAATTAAGGTGAAACGGGTAGAATTATTGAAAAGAAACCTTGTAATTATGTCTTATCTTGATTTATTCTCAGCAGAACTTAAGTATGATGATTTTCTGTGCGATATTTCTTTTTTTTAAACCTCTTCTCGGGTCTCTTAATACATACATAATGTTGGCAATCAATTTTGGGTGTCAGCTGCCATTACTCTGTGGAACACTGAATGAGCATAGCATTTTCTTCACATTTCTCAAATGTGATTATGATTTTATTTGGAGTATTTTCTAGATTGAAACAGGCGCCGCTCGCGGTTTTTCTCAGATCTCACTATCGTTTACATAAAGTAATAATATGCGAGTCCTTCAACATGTTATGCAATATATTCTGGTTCGATATTCATCTAAACAATATGTAAAAACCATTCCAAATGAATCAATAAGTCTCTAGTTAGTTTCCCTATAGACAGATAACAGACGTTGAATTCAATCAAGATATATGTAGATGACATTCTTAGGCCCTAAATCCATATAACGTTAAAGTCATCTTATCTTTATTATATGTCACCGTATCTATGCCAATGACCAATTTGCTTGTCAGTTACAATAATTTTGCAGTGGGTCTAACCTTGGCGGATATAAAGGATCATTTATGCTTCCCGCGACCGTGCCGATCTCCTTGGGACGCGCGCGCAACTTTAAAATATCCATTTACAGTATTACATCATCTTCAACGAATCCCAGAATTATCCCGTCTGGTGGGATAATAAAAAAAACTTGCCATCCTCTCCACACGTGATTCACCACGTTTTAATTTGTATGAATCACCAATTAATATATGCGCACCTACTTGTGAAGTTCGTTCGGGAAGTCATTTTATTTACCAAGTTATTTATGTGGAGACACGCCCTTTAGCGATAAACATGTTTTTGACTGAATTAAATCTTATGTAGAGTAGGCGTCTGCAATTATCGAAACGCTATTCCTCATTATCTTGAACCTTTGTAAACAGATAGCAAATCTCATCTTTGTTGAATATCCGTTTAGTCGTATCGCTGGTCGATGACCTGGTGTACCTACGCATAATCACATCCCTTTGCCATTATCACTGAAGTGGGCGCTTAAATATTCATCACTCTTTTGTAGCGCAAAGCCGTAAAAGTATCAGTAAGCTCTGTAATGTAAAAATTATTAAAGCAAAATAATGTAGGCTCTATGAAAAGGTTGAGGTCAGTCTATTTTTCAGTGTTAATCTAAAAACATATGGCTTTATCTCTGAAATAAATCCTCAAGTTATGCTTTATTCGCGTGACCGAAGGCTGAAAGTAAAGTTCGCGGTCCTACCTCTACTCTCATTTTCCTAATACACGTTTTCTCTGCTTTATTAACAACGGTGATTTATATGTTTTAGACGTAATATAACAGGGTAGGACACCAGCCTTTTAATTAATCAAGTGTCCGCTTGTCATTCATAGCGTGATGTACGAGAATAAAATTTAATTACACATCAAAGTATCGGTCGGTGAGTTTATTATTCCCGACACATTATGCACCATATTGAACTAAATGTACGCACTACGAAGTGTTAACAGACGGGAAACAATAAATCACTTCGCAGCTGTAGACAATTTTAATTATACTTGATTATAAAAACAATAAAGATGTCTAGAGAAAAATGGAAAACCTAACATCTAAAGAAAACATTATTTATGGTCATAAACTACAAACATGAACCAAAGTTCAAACATGTAACATGTGAAATGCAGATAAGCTACTAGAGTAGGTCGCTTAGGAAACAGGAACAGAGGGCAAACGATAAAATAATCGGTTACATTGGTTCCCTTACCAATAAACGTCTGATGCAGACTAATCGACTGAATTACGATCGCTTCCTCACATTGTTTAAAAACCGTTCACAAAGGCTCCGGTTTCGCTACCCATGTCACACGAGGCCAAAACGACTAGCTCTGCAATTTAACACAAATATTTTGATAGCACTTAGATACCTACGTTTATTAGCAGCCGGTAAACTAACCGAATTATATTAAACGTGACCTGAGAAATCTATTCATCGGAGCGGGCTTGCCTCCAGAAACAGTAGTGATTTGGGTGTAACACAACAGCATTATCTCGATACGGAGTTCTAGTATCTGCTGTCATTCCCGAAATCGGATAAAACCATCTGTAACCAAGTTAATCTTAAGATTGGTCTGAATATTACATTAATCTTAAGAAGTTACAAGGGGATCTTTGGTTCTTCGCAAGAATACAGAAACAGTACATTTGTGGGCTCCCAAGGGATCTAACTTGGCACGAACATCGTGTAGTAGCTGAATTATAACATAGACTTCTTGGCTTTCGTGTTTACTTTACGAAGTAAAGCACGGATGTTTTCATCATTGTGCTTGTTTTCTAGCTAGTAGCTATCAGAACAATAGTCCCAGTCAATAAAAGCAGTCTTCGTATTTTTTTCACTTTTATGGCATGCTTATTTCGAAGTGAAAACAGCGCGCCGTTCAACTTAGCTTTTCTGCGGCTGTGTTTACGGGAAAAATACAAGACCTTTTCTTTTGATTTAAATGTCAACGCCTTAGTTCAGCGTAGAATTCTAATTAAGAATTGTTTAATTGATATTCTTGTTACTCCATTTGTGTTTAGTGCAGGTATTGGTCTGTAGTTACTATTATCTTTATAAAAAAATTGTGTATTTCTACAGAATTAACGAATTTTATTTTGTTGACAGGTCGTCCCACGGTTGCTGGGTTCACTAGTCGGTGGTGCGATGAGCCCCACGCAACATCTTGAACAACAACAAGCTCTCGTCAAGCAGTTCGCAGAAATATTAGAATTCGTTCTCAAATTCGATGAATACAAAGTAAGTACTTACCACCTTTAACGACTGGCGAAAATAGGTATTCCAACCTATGATTTTGTAGTGGACAACGAACTATCTTGTAGGAAAGATCAAGGCTATTGTTTTAACAATTACCTACGTTTGTTAAACCCGCACCCTAATTTTGGAACACACTTTCAATCATAATCGGAATGATTTTTAAGGATAATTGCTAATCCATTGGTTCTGCAAAACAACGCAATGAATTCTGTTGAACTGTCAAAATGAAACCCATTGCTACTGTTAGTGTGTTATACAATTACCCAGCCGTTGATGATTTTAGTATATTATCAGCCATCTCGGCGCATAGGATCAAGTTCCTGACTATCATAATTCATACTATTGGTGTTTACAACACCCACAAGAAGATGGGTTGCCTATTCTTTGTTTCGAAACACCTTGCTAATATTCACACCGGGCTTTAGTATGTCGCATCAATTATGCATGTTAGCTGTAATCCACGCTTCGCTCGCTGCTATTACTATTATATGATAAACCCTAGTTTCTGGGTTAATTTAAGTCATAATTTTGTACTCTAACCCGTTACATGAACACTACGTAATTTGGTTTACAGTTGCCTCGTTTCAGTCATTAGGTAATGCAATCCGCCTTTATGTCCGTTAGGGTGGTAAATGTATTGTAGATTATCTAATGCAAAGCGATCGTTAACTGTACCAAATAGATTATGCATAATTGGGGCTGCTAATGTTATGCAGAACTGCAAAATAGGTCGGCAATCTCGAATGTCGAGACGCTTCAATGAGATAGAACTCAGCTTCGGATTCACAAACTTCGTTCAAGTTTGTTTAATACAGCTTCAGTGGAATCCATGTTTTACTTATGTAAACTCGTTTTTTTCTGTGTCGGATTAAAGTTGTACGTATCTAAAGGCAAAGCTTTGAAAACTTTTCAAGTATTTCTTCAGCATGGATGTGGTTCTAGTTTAAGTTTTGTCTGGCAGATCGGCTCTTTAGACTGGCTCGATAGCTTTGCCGATAATGCTTTGTTTTGGCTAAAGCCTTGTGCAAACTGGCGCGATATCGCGGGCGCGACAGGCAACGCAACCCTTGTCGCGCCCGCGATATCTCGTTTGTTTGTGTGAGCCTCAAATCAGGCTGATTAAAAAGTTTAGATTTAAAGCGCAGTTAGAATTTTCGTTTAATAACTCTAGAGCATTGACAATTGCATACAATCTCCTCGCTTTCAGAACTATTTTAGATCAAATCTGTAATGGAGAACTTTATTTAGCCACCAAGTCTTTATTGTTACACTGTATTATGTTTCAAAACAGGAAGTTAATAACAATAAATACTGATTCCTTTCATTATGCAGATGATTAGGAACCATTGTTTCGGCTTTTGCTGTCGCATTCAGGGCTGATAAAGTCAGATATATTTTATCCGTGAAATAAAATTGTCGTCTGATAGTTTTTGTATGGAAAAACTGTTAAAAAATCAAAATTTATTCGCAGGATAAGATTTCTGCTCGGTATAAAAGTTTAGTAAAGTTCGCCCTCAATAAGCTAAGCAGTGATACCGCTTAGCTTATTGAGGGCTTATTGATTATAGGATATAACTGTGTAATTGATTAATATGAAACAAGTTCATGCAGTCAACAACATTTTAGTTTGTTTTGTTGCCTAGTGGGCAGTCGACCAGTAAAAGTCATCAGTGTCAAAGGCTAACTGAAAAAAAAAAGCTTGCACTACATATGCACACAGTAAATCAATTTCAGATTCTCATTTTTTTGTTGTGTTCCAAAATTATGTGTTATTTTGCAGGGAGCCTTCTTACACATGCGGAACCATATTATGTTCATTTGAAACAGATGATACATAAATGACGTTACATGTGTGTTAGACGAAGTTGCAGTACAATGTGAACAATCAAAAGTGATCTAATGTTTGCTCCCAGCATTGTAACCAGCCAATAATAAACAATAAGCCACAATGATATAAACAAAGTGACCAATCGTTCCCAGCGTATCTGATGCAGCATAAGTAATTCAATTGCTGGGCCCCTTTGACCCCGACCTTGCAGTGTCGTTGCTCCTAGTTTACTTACTGCTATCTGCTCGCGAAATAATTGTTCTGTGTCTACTTGACTAGAATCAGAGTTCATATTAGCTATTTTGTTAACTAATGTAATGTAAAATATTGTCAGTAAAAACTTTTAATTGGCCTTCTTTCACTAACTGTCAATTATCTGTATCCTAGCTGTAAGTTTTCTCAAGAAATAAAATAAATAATAATGAATGCTTTTGTGTAGATTTGCAGTAATTGAAAAGCCCGAAACAAAGGGCCGCGAAAGCCATAGATGTCCTCATTGTGAAAGGACATATTTTCCGGTAGCTTGATTTTTAGCTTTCCATCAAAATTTTGTGTTTGCAATATTAGATAGTTATTTACTGCGGAGTATTATTGCAAAAGGGAATAGTGAAGCTTAAAAACTTACGAAAACATTATTAATGTTTGATTAGAATTTACCTCTTATCCAAAATGTCACCACCATCATCAGAATAAGCGACTTTACAATTTAGAGGGAATTATATAACCTGGTGGTCTTCATGTTGATTCTTGCGCAAAAGTGGAAGCAAGTGCCCTTCCTTCTGTTATGATACCCTTATCTTTCACAGCACCCCTAGAAAAAGACGCACCACTTCAAACTTGAAAATTGTGCCTTTTCCAACAAATATTTCAGTGCATGACTACGTTAGCCTGCCAAGCCTGCCAAGTACCAATATCCTTATCTACAAGTAGTTTATAATAACTAGTATGGATTGTTCAACTATCGCCATAATGAATCTAAAGCGAAGCTATCTAAATGTTAGTCATCGGCTCGAAAAGGTAACAATTTGCAAAGGCATTGTGTAGAAAGTAAGGTGAGGCTTGGCTCGAGTCGCGACCTCGTCGGTGACTCACGGGCTTGCATCCGATTTATTTACGTTTATTTCTGTGTCATTCGAAACAGATGAGGTACAAGTAATTATTAAATCAAATCGTTTATTTATACTGATTTAGGCTTGTTGGTCTTCTCGTGTTACGATTGCGAATCCGTAATCCCAAACGAGGACTCCGAAAAATTGTTTTTGCTTCATGTAAATGTAATAATATTTCAGAATCGTATTTTGTTATTGGGTTGGTTTGATCTGGCCGAGATCTCTGCTTGTTCTTCATGATTTTTGAGGCCTGTTTTCGGTCTATCCAGTCACGGTTTGACCATTAACAATTATGAGGACGACAGTGCCTAAATAGCTCTGGCAAAATCTGCTTTTCAGTTTTTGAGATGCGATCCTCTATAAACATATTCAAACACTGAAACCATCTTTGGCTACACCCTCTGTAAAATATACAAGAAAAACAATGTTATTATTTTTTGGTTTTATACGCTAATGATATTCTATGCCTATCATTTCGTTTATCTTTCCAATAAACTGGAACGGCCTTGTCTCTACTAGTAACAGAAATAGATTAAACTTTTGCTCTTTTAGAATTACAAGTATTTCAATCATCACTTCAGAAAATTGTTTCTGTATTACCAAGAACAAAATACATTTAAAAGTGTATTTGGATTCAGCTTCTTGATGCCTTCTGCAGGTGATCTAAATTTGGCTAGGACAATCACGAATCAATGTATTCTTCCTTGAGCTACATTCAAAATTAATATTTTTCCATACAAATTATTTAGGCCAGTTTTGTATTCTCAAATCGAAGGTACTCGTTACTCGTGCGTGCATCGTGTTAAATAGTACTGTTCAAACACTAACCCTTTCTGAGGCCATCGCCCTTCAGACGTCTTTACGTAAGTCCTGTGCATAATTAACGTCCTTAGGTAAAGCGATCGCCTTTGGAACACTGATCGATTGGTATCTAATGGTACCAACAGTAATGATCTTCTTGGAGTGTTTCAGAATGTAATAGCAAATCGATAAGTATTATACAAAGATGACCAATGGATGGGAAATGTAAAACAGGGTTTCAATGGATAGATTTACGTAAATATCAGAAAATGTTATTAAACACTTTTACATCGTTTCTTGGATATTTAATTTTCACTTCTGTGTGCCAGGTCGTCGAGTTCTCCTTAGGAAGAAAGGAATTAATTAAGGTTGTACGCTCTTCCTATTACTTGAAAGAAATTGTTCAGTGGTCGATACGATTTAAAAACAAAATGTTATTAATCTGTGATCTCAGCAAAGTCGTAATATTTAATTGGAGTCAGAAGGCCCAACCCAAAGGGCCATTTAGATTTTAGTCTATTTCATTCTACCCAACGTGTAAAAAATAAAATGCTCTCATTAGTAAGCCATGTATAAAAAGGTTTTTCATAAAATTTCATTTTGTGTTGGTATCCAACGCCTTATATTAACATAATTACTGTGCAAAAATTAATGAAGAGTTGGTTTAGCTGGTAGGCTTAATACTGCCAGTTGCTAAAGCTAATTGGATTACGAGGCAGCCTTGTATTAACGGAAATAGAAGTATTGATTAGCCATGCTTAATTCTTTTTAACCGACTTCATTGTTTACTGAGCATAAATCTACAGTAGCGTAGCGAGTTGAAATACTTAGAACACAGCTTTGCATAACTTGATCAATCATTTCCTAGAAAGGGTAGATTAGCGAAGCAGTGATATGATAGGCTCTTTAATAAAAAAACATTATTCAGTACATAACTTCACAGAGAATAATGGATACACCAAGAAAAAAATATTTGCAAAATAATGAACTACTCGAATCAACTAAAACTTATTAATGAACTAGCTGCGCCCCGCGGTTTCACCCGCGTAAGTCTTGATCCCGTAGGAATATCGGGATAAAATGTATCCTATGTGTTAATCCAGGTTATAAACTATGTGTTTGCCAAATTTCATCCGAATCCATTCAGCCGTTTTTGCGTGATTGAGTAACAAACATCGAAATTAGTAGGATTTATGAGATGCTCTTCGCAAAAACAATTTTCTGGAAAATGTGACTAAAATATGGATAAGTTATGCTCCTCTGACGAAATAAATCCGATCTCTTTGAGGTATATTTTCTCTTATCTTATTCTTCGAAAAGGCATGCTTCCATCCGAGCATCACTTTATTAGCATAGCCTCTCAAGCAATCAGATTTCTAACATATTATATTAGGCTTATAAAAACTTTCAATACAAGTGCTGACGAACAATGTATCGTTATAAAAGATAATCTTGCGACGAATAAATCGCATGCGCACGAATCTCCTTTGCGTGTGGTCTACTATAAATAGTCCACAATATGAACGCGTAAAATTACTAGTTTCGAGTTGTAGCGAGGCTGATTGAGTGCCCCGATGTTGAATGGGCGGCAATCCTAATTCATCTCCGCCCGTCATATCCAGAAAGTATTATTTCGCGTGTCCATTGTGTGCAAAAAGTACCCATGCTGAGTTTAATCATAATTATGTCAGCAGGTAGACATTTTTATTATTAAATATGGGTATCCCTATAGACTCCTATAAAGCCCATAATATTTGGGGTGCAGTTGCAAAGCTTTGGGATGTCACGTTAATTTATTAATTGGAAGGTCCTTGCTAGCATGTACGGTTTACGTGACACAGTTTCACGACTAAATTATGCATTATGGAACTGGAACTTGCCCCGTTGGTCTCGTGGTCGCAAACGCGACTGCTGAGCGTGGGGTCCTGGGTTCGATTCCCAGGTCGAGCAAAGTGTTATTGGACTTATAGGATTTTCCATTAGGATTTTCTTAGTAACAGCCCGGAGTTTGAAAGTTGGCGGTGTGATACCCCCGTGCCTTGAAAAGCACGTTAAGCCGTTGGTCCAGCGCCCACACCCTTACAGCGTAACACACGATCAATCATAATCTGTTTCATTTTGACAGTTCAACAACATTCATTGCGTTATTTACGTTGTTGAGCAGACAACTTCTTCTAACATAATACTCGTATGAAGCAATGGATACACGACAATGATATATACACGATCAATCATAATCTGTTTCATTTTGATAGTTCAACAACATTCATTGCGTTATTCACGTTGTTGAGCAGACAACTTCTTCTCACATAATATGAAGCAATGGATTAGCAATTTCCTTCAAAATGATTCAGATGAGGATTGATCGTGTATTACGCAATTAGGGTGCTGATCTCTCTCCGGTCGTGTCGGATTACGTGGCTTCCCATCCGACTATGAGAGTGAGGGAAGAGAGAGCGCATCTGTGTCTGCGCACACACTTGTGCACTAAAATATCTCCCGCGCCGAAGGCTAATCTCAGTTGGGATTGGTCGCCATGGCCGAAATACGGTCATAAGGACTATAATTATGCATTGTAGAAAATACGCAGTCGTATTTCGCATGAGCCTACTTGCTACTGGAACTATCTCAAAGATAAACGCTATTTAATGCTAATACTTTCCTTTTATTCCCGCAGATGAAGACACCAGCGATACAAAACGATTTTAGTTACTACAGACGAAGTGTGTCGAGAGGGGGGCTGATAAACGCAGAACTTCCGCCGGGAGAGGAACCCCACATAACGGCAGAAGTCGCCAACAGAATGTCCCTCTTCTATGCACAAGCCACGCCGATGCTAAAGGTCCTGTCAGAAGCCACGAGCCAGTTCGTCAATGATAACCAACAAGACTTAGAAAATACGACGGAAACGCTGAGCACTATGGCTAAAGTTTGTCTCAGGATGTTGGAGAATCCGTGAGTATCTTTCAGTTTTTTCAAAACGTCCCCAAAAGTAAGCGACTAAAGGAAAAATCAAACCATACAATCATGTAAAAACATGGAAAAGTGATCTCATTGCTATCAATATCACACACATTATACTTAGCATGCTGCATGCATGTTACTGCCCAGACATTAGACCTCAGTTATCTTTTTCGTTATCCACTTAAAGTGAACGTGACCTAATCTCGCTGGGTTCTAACCACGCGGTCGAATAACTCGTGAAAACGTTTCAATCCCGAACGGCTGTTTTCATAAACGATCATTTTCGCCTCGGTAAACTCCAAAAGTAAGCTTATGTTCCAATTCCTAGATAACGGCTCAATAAAATCGGTCATAAATATATACCTTCCGAAACCATGAAAGTAGAGGAACGGAATGGTGTCAACAAGATGTAAGTACAGACTACAACATGTTTACATTGAACCTGTATCCAGCACAATACATCCGCGCTGTGATGATCAAAAGCGTCCGTAATACTGCACTCGTTCCAGGCGTTTCCAAACTAGACCGTTGTAAACCTACTTAGCCAGAGCGAATCTCAGGTTTCACATGCGAACATGATTTTGAAACAAGGCCCTTGTTCCTACGGAATACGGTGCACCTGTAAAACCGCTTTTAACTTCAAAATCTATTTATGTCAGCCGCTCTGTATCTGCGATAGGTTCAGACTTTATCGAAGTTAGTTCAGTAGATCAAAGTTGAACAAAGAAGTCTTCTTAACTTATTTTCTGACATCTGTCCGAGTTTCTTTTGCTGGGGCAACAGCTGTGTCGTCAGATTAATGGATTTCAAAAACTTCTAACATCTTCTCGATAGTTATTTCAAACAATGAGATTTATTGTGCCTATTTTCTGGACTGTTCCGGCACGGTGACATATAGTTATCTAAAACCTTCATTAAACAGTTTTCCATTATTTATTTAAACAAATATTAATGTACCTATACACGACACTCTTAATAGAGAAAGAAACATACATTAAGAAAGTAAAGAACAGAAGTACTGGACTGATTGTACTTTGGAATGAACAGTAGCCATTGAGAGGTGGATAATATAAACAGTAGGAACGAATCAAGTCACCGCAGTCGGTCCTGGCCGAGTTATCCTTGCAACAATAAGAGCGTATTCATTACAAGGCGGGATCGAGTGTCGAGCCACGACATTGATACACTCGAGCCACCGTCAGAACACAAGAACGGAGGAACATTATAAATAAAGATAAATCAGCTGTCACTTGTCCCAACACGTGCCTTCAAGTGTGTTTGTACCATCGCCTCGCCGCACACGTCATACTATCTATAACACTTTAAGCGCCATTCTCAATGTTTACCACACTTGATTCAGAACTTATCACGGTACTTATTAACGCAAACTACCGTCCTCACCTTGACCAATTTGTAAGTCTGCGAACGTCCAAATTCAGCTGAAAAGTTTCAGTTGTAATAACGTTTAAAGTCTACAGTTGCAAAGCTTTTGTTTTGCTTTCACCGAAATTAGGTTCATCCTTATAAATTGAGATAATTCTGATACTCTTCGAGTTTGATAAACGGCTGAATTGTTTATACAAACTACAAATATCTTATCTCCCCCGAGAGCTACTGATTGGACAGATATTACTGAGGAACTAAATTAGTTTCCTTCCCCTCGTCTATTTAGGGTAGAAATCGGAAATGTGCTTGCAAGTTCCACGCAAAAGCAATTCCCTAGATTGCTTTCTACTTCAGAAGATTTTCTTGCAAGTTATCAGCGAAGTGCTCCAAAATTAGTTAAACAATAAATCAATTGCGGGCCGCGGCAGTCATATCCACCACATGTTACTTGATAACTAAAACATGTGTCTTGTTTATCATATCGTATCACTGGATTAATTGCACATGCCGTTGTAGGTTGTAGCCATAATAATGTTGTTACATCATTATAAAACGAGGCGCCATTGAATGTCATGTTTTATTTCCCAATTACTTTCTCGAGGCCTCTGTCGCCGTGAGTGCGGTTTGTCCATAACGACCTCCTACGCTTTTTATTCTCCTTTGTTACTGTTTCCTAACTCCACAGATATTTTTTTTATCTTGTTTAGGTTCCGTAGTGACTTGTTTACGTAGTTCTAACACTTCAGATTAAACATTCATAGAGGTTATTCCGTATGTTGTAGCATTTCAGGTATTTTTAGGTATGATTTTGTTATAAACTGTTTCTTTTAAATTTGAACGCATAATTTCTACGGGAAAAGCACAAGTTTAATTAATACACAGATAACGGTTTCCTGTCTTGCACTTCCTTATCAATACCATACTGCGTTCGCTCCGGTCCGAGTCATTTCGTCCACTACCTCGCATCGATTGGCCCCAAGTGACCGTTTCCGTGCTCCATGTAGATATTATGAAGCTACTATATTACCAACATAATTGACAACTCTATTACCTACTGGGATATACTTCATTTAGCACCTTTAGTAATAAATCTTTTGTTCCTCACGTGTCATTCATTACTAATCTAGGTATAGGAAAAAAAGAACGCGAATGTTTTTCAGACTTAGGTCATACTAAACCTTACGGAAAGATAAAATGCACTACTACATATGATGCCTCAAGAATACGAATGTATATCTACTACCAAACATAACGGAAATAATGACAACACAATTGCATAAACTGAAACTTAAAAATATATCCAAATACAATGACGCATTCAACAAGACTGTCGTAGTAACAATTAAAAGTACATCTTGATGTTAATATTAAATTGGTTGTTTAAAAATACAGGAATGATTGGCTAGTACCATAAGAACAGAATTAGCAGTTCCTTCATTGAAAGTGACAATACAAACGTGATGAGAATTAAAATTAATAATCGTCGACACTTTTTGCGGTGACCGATTTGTCACCAATGCTTCAAATACAACAGCGTGACTTGAAATTGATTGGTGCTAAAATTCTAACCTTATAATTAAAACTTGACTGATTCGAGGCCTTTGCGTGGGTACTTCTTGAGGTTTTTCCAAACATTTGAAGGAGCTGCCTTTACTTTGATTGATTTTTGTAAATTGTTGTTCACGTCGTGTGAGTGCTGATGATTATAAAAAAATTGTTAGTCTCATGGTGGTTATACAACTACATGTTCCTAAACTTCACGAGGAGACAGACATCGAAAGCACTACTTAATATTTTACATATTATGCACTAATTGCTGCAATTCAGATCCATTCCAGCTAAACATTTCATACGGGACATATTTAGCTGATCCTCTAAAAGCTTATTGACTTTTTAATGATATAAGTATGCTTTTATAAATTAATGGACCTTTAAAAACTTTTTGGGCTTCTAATCATGCACAGTTTTTTATAATAGCTCGTGGTAACTAATTTATGGCACCGTAACCAAAATCTTTGACCATTTTTGTTGAGCGCTAAACCAAGGTGGTCGCGATGAGGAATTATTTGCGCACAATCATTATATTAGAGTGTTCAATAATATTTTTAGGAAAGCAAAGTCTGAAATATTTGAGATATTTACATGTCATTTGATCTGGGGGCACGGCGCGGCAGTACCCCGCCAAAGTCGAGCAATACAAACAAACAAAGGCACAGCCGTACCATTTTTCTCGAAGCCATTCAGGATATTTTCGACCCTCTGTAACTTCGTTGTGAAAAACTAGAAGACAACATTTTCAGTGACCATACCACTGGGTCAGTCATAATATTATTTGTTATCAAGCATACAAAATATTTCTCTTAGACATTTTTATAGCTATATATTTCAATGATAATGTTGTATGTACATAATTGATTACTGCTGAAGACATTCAGTTTGAATGAATGCGATATCACAACATTGCTCGACAGCGCTAGTGCCTAGATTTATAGAGGGCTGCGATAAAACCACCTCTGTTAGTCAAGTAACTTTAACTAACCGTTAATATTCAACTGAATATTCAACAAGAAATTCGAGTTGATTTATGTGTTAATATTTAGAACTGCCTGACTCACGCCCGCATTAAATTCGAGGACGGGAACTAGATACAAAGTTGATTATTGTAGATATTATTTCGGTTATTAGATCGTAAATTGCAGAGCATTAAATTGCTCGTTAGCAAAACGTATGTCATGCTCATGAATCGCATTTAAAAAAATATTATCAGACGTAGTACTTCCGTCGTCGACAAATAAAGGTACAAGTAACTTAAATACAGTTTGGTGAACATACCTGTCTGTGCGGTGCATACGGGATCCGTCGGGCCGTGGGCGGCGAGTCGGCGACCCAAATCCGAGCCCCGAGCCCCGCCAGTCGTACGTAGCTTTTATTGTGTCGTAAATTCAGTTTCTTCACTGTAAACACAACACACGCGACCCAAAGCAAACATGTACAGAACTTATTTATTTACTTGTTGTAACCATATCAAAGCGCACATAAAAATATTATTTCACAAATTAGGACACGTTAAAATATTCTAACATAAATCTGGGTTTCTAGTTTGAAGTCATTTACATGAGACGAGGTCACTGTATTAATTACACCAAATTCTCTGAAGTTTTATTAATAGATTGATCTAACATAAATCTCGTTAATTTTTCAGAAAACTCGTCGCCCAGTTCAGTCGCGAGGAGACATCGCTGCTGGTCCTGCGCGTCATGGTCGGCCTGATCATCCTGTACGACTGGGTCCACCCGTCCGGTGCCTTCTGCCGCTCCTCGTCTGTCGACGTGAAGGGCTGCGTCAAGTTCCTCCAACAACAGCCACCGACGAAGGCTGAACCACTCCTCAACGCCCTTAGGTATACGACGAAGCATTTAAACCATCAAACGACGCCGAAGAATATCAGAACACTGCTGGCCGCGTGAGGACAGCACTCGAGCCTTGCATGTTGCTGTGGGGAATGATGCGACAATAATTACCTGTGGGGATACCTCGTTGGCACGTCTTTTTTTGCTCCTTAGCGATACCTATACATTGTAGTACTCTAACACCTATCTCTCATCGCTACATTATTCGAAATTTGAATGACCATGGACCATTAACGAAGCTATAATAGTGTTAAATAAGGTTTCCATTATATAGATAAGGGTAACTATAATAGGTACATACAATAAATTTGACGAGGCAGTCGCTAAAATAATTCCTGAAAAAATAGAATATCATATCACAATGAGATATGGTTGTGTACCCTGCGTCATTTGGATGAGAGAATATTACGTGTCGTCTTAATATTTTTATTAATTTTTAATTCCTACAGGTGAACGAAATTTATAAAAAAAAACCTGTATTTATTGTTACTCAATTAACACTTTTACTCTTCACGAGTGAATTTCGGGAAAGTATGTGTATAATGTATGAAGAAAGGAATTTATTCTACTATAAATTATATTATTCTTACTTTTCATAGTTAGCATGCTTTAAAAGCAGAATTTTTAGAAGAAATTAATATAGAGAAGCTATCCCTACACTCCCACATTCGTGCAAGGTTTCATTGGACCCTCTTCGTCTCAACACAAGTATAGCTATATAGCTGTCAGTCGCAACTCGTAAGTTAGCTTTTATAAACTATCATAGGAAGGCTTAGACACCTCTAATGTGTAACGTTATTGAAAAAGAAGTATTATTTACATTTATTCTACGATATAAAACTGCCTTGGATCATATTGATTGGTTGCCACACAGTTTATTGTGCAATTTATTCAAGAGTATGAATTGTTATTGTTTAGAGGAGCGTAAAGTGATGTATCCGTTGTAATACTGCACCTAAGTATCTCAGTAAGCTGAATTCTTTCTTAATTTAAATTAATGTTTATATCATTATATTTTGAAGTTGTATAAAAATATTAGGTAAATAGTTACATAATTATTTTAATTGATACTTAGGTGAAAAGGATAGTATGATTACATAGATTTACTGAACAAACGTTTGATCCCAGTGTTTTATGGTATTAAATAGATATTGTAAATTTTTATATACTTAGCACACATTTTATTGTTACGCTTGTCCTCTTACTGCGAGGGCAATATGCGTAGGTATTCGGTTCCAAAGATTTATTCAAAACATTAATTACTATTTATTTCGCTCACTACATGATTCGTGCGTCGTATGTTATTTTATTTAAAGACTGAGATAGACTCGCGAATATTTTATTGCATTTCTCGTTAATACAGTTCCATTTCTTTTAATTAAGAAACCAGAAATGTATAAGTCACGAAACTATGCCTTATTGAATTAAAGAAAAAGGCGTACTTACATAAAGCGAATATGAGTAATTTCAATGCCTTTTCTAAAATTATTATAAAATGTTAAGTATGTCGTGTTAACAATGTTGAATTTATGCATGTACCACTGCCTTGATGTTAACTAACATAATAATTTTAAATTGAATTTATAGTTATAATGTAATATGTTTTACTATTGATGTATAAACTCCTATATAAGTATAACGATTAAGCATCTACGGTTTATTTACAATTAATACAAGTTTATAAGTATTTACATCATTCTCCCAGTTTCGTGTACCTAACTGTGGCTACACGGTGCACTTGAATGAGATATAGTATATTTTTTTATTATATTTAAAGCCGCTGATTACGCTCAATATCAATTTGCATGTTGATTTATTTCTACTTCGTAAATAGGATCTCAATTTTATCGATCAGATTGAAATTCGTGTTTCAATCGACTCTGGGATATTATCATGGCGCAGAAAAAAAATAATAGAATTTACTTTTGGTACGACCTACTACGAACAGTTTGACGGTGATTATAAGCAGTGTATTATTTACCTTACGTGTTTTCTGGTCTTAAGTGGGCCATACACCTTAAAATTTATCGTCAGATAAATTACAGTAAACACTAACAATCGGACCGAATCATTCGATTGTGTTTAAAATAAGCAAAAAGCAAAGAATGAATTTCGCTAAACTGACACTCGAGTCTGACGGTAGATAGCCTGGTGTATGGCAGGCCTTAGTGTTAAGTTTGCAAATAATAATAATTTTGTTAACCCTTTCACTATTTATATGTATTGGTAACATAGCTGTTGGTATATCACTAAGCACAAACACTTGTCTTATGTGTATAGTATCTTAGAATTAAATAAAATTATTAACTTAGGATGGTTAGTTACATTACATGCACAGTCAGCACAATACTTTATGATAGTTATTATATTTAATAAAGTACCCTTGTTGAATATTATCTTGTAATTGCGACTGTTGCTTGCAAGGAATAGGATCCACTCAGGTGTGCACTCCGAATTGCATTTACTGTGAGGAATTGAAGGATTGAATAAATAATATCGTTCCCTAAATTAACACTGCCCAAATAAGTAAATTTTATACAATATTTTTTTAATAATTGATAAGTTTTCTAAAATTATTCCAAGATATAATAATTCCAATCACTCCATGTTGAGTCTAAGCATACTTTGAGCAAAGTTAGTAGTGTCTTGTTGGGGCAAAACTAAAAGTATTGAATGCTTATGATTGTAGAAGATTAAAATTATAGAAAGGGCCTTCCTAGGTCGCTATGGATGTTTGTGAGTAGAAAAAAGAAGCTGTAATAGTACTATTTACGTTGAAACAATTATTTACTTGCTTTATTTACTCAGAATTTATTATAGCACAGGCATTTGTTAATACTTTAGTAAATTCTTCTAGAAAAAGTTAATAAAATGCAATACATAATATGTAATGTACTAGTTATGAAGATTGTTGTATGTATTATTTGAACTGCAACATTTTGTTATTGTTTAAGGTGGTTTTGTATGATAGACCTATTTTTCTTAGTTATCATTTATTTATTGTATATAATAAACACACCAAAGTTATAAGTAATAAATAAACTTGGATAGATTCTTGTAGACTGTTGTTTTATTATAAAGTAAAAGTCTTATGAACAAAGAAACAATTTATTCTTAACTTATAAAATATGTACAATAATGTGTTAGGTGTTGGCGGGGCGAGGCTTGAGGATAAGCTTGCCTGTATCGTCGCAGGACATGTTGAAGTCGTTGAGCACGGAACGCGTGCGAGCTGTGATGATGCTCGGCGCCACCACCTTTCTGTGCACTCCCATCATGAAAAGCAACACTGAAGAGAAAGAAATTTGTTAGTCTTCCACAGAAGAATCAAAGATTTTATTAATTACTAAATCGTGATGTGTTGCTAGGGAGTTTGTTGTGCCACTTGTTCCCAACATACCAACTCAAACACTCGGAAGTGGTTATTGTCTGTGTTTTGTAACTGATTGAGTTCAAATAGTGCTACTTCACAGCCAAAATGAATTTTTAATATAAACTAAACTGTTGTTTATCAACCATATGATGTGACTTCTACTTGAGTTATACATTTAATACTCAATAGATTCAGGAAAATTAAATTATTAATAGCTTACCTAAAAAAGTTGAGGTAAAGGCAAAGAAGGGATGATTCCAGAGAGACTGTGTTAGCGAGACGACTGGTGTGAGTGGGTCCATCAACCAATGATAAGCAGCTATTGCCGTGCATACTGATACCACTGTCAGCAGAACTGAAACAGAAAGAAAACTTGATCAATAGTTGCACATAAAAATATCCAAACTTGAAATCAAACCATTTATTTCAGTTAAATCATTTACAGGCACTGGAGCTGTAAAGGAGTCAGTCAATCATAAAGACGAAAGTAGTTGCCCAATTGGATATTATGAAGTTGTGTCTACATCATGGTACTTCTGTTCATTGGAGCAGCCCTCTATTAGGACTAACGAGCTATAATAAGTTCATGTAAGTGAGGCTGACACTGCTCTCACAAACAATAATAATGGCCATGATTGAGCAAAAAGATGATCACTATGTTATGAGTGTGTGAAAAATAGAGTGTCTATTCTCACACAACAAAATAATCACATCTGTTAGAATACCATAAATACCAGCATCTAGTTGGATTGGGTTCCAACCTAGCTAGTACTTAGTTTTAAATGTAGAGGATTACAATATAACTTGACATTTATAACAAACAATAAAAACCTTATTTATTTAAAATATTTAAATGCTCAGGACATTCCAAATGAGTTTGGCTGCACTTGCTTGCATCGTAGGTTATTATTGTTATGTAATGTAATGTAGATACATACTTCTCCATCTCATAGTAGCTGGCTGCAGACATCCTATGACTTCTGTGAGGCGTCGCTCAAACGCCTTCAAGTCTGAAATCAACATGAAACCGTGTTTAAAGCCGAAATACAGATTTTAATTACTGTTACATGTTGTGTTAATTTTTAAGCAAATCTTTATCTAGATAAAGGGCGCTCCGTACTTGCAACCATCGGCTGGCGAGGGCGACTGCAACATCTCTTGTTATTATTAAAGTTTGGTTATAACAACTCGGCTCATATATAATAAGCTTAGAGCAATTATCGAGGAATTCTATAATCGAATAAACATCCAAATACCAGGAAAGGCGCCTAAAAAATAGGATCAAGAATGCAACAGCGATTATTTACCATCGCAAGCCGTTTGTTCCAACGACATCTTGTTTTCACTCGTAAAAACAATGAACAAGAATCTTGCTAATTTCTTTCTACATATTGAGCCTAGCGTTATTCATCGATGATCGATTATTCTATTAATTTTATAAATCTAGAAATCAGTAAATTACTGTTGTTGACGGAAAAGCTGACAGTGACACTAGCAAGAGTCAAACGAGATGAATCAACTCAGATGATTGACCACAGACTATGTACAACTGAGATGACTGACAATCTGACAATGACAAGCGTAAAAAAATTAACTATAAAGCAGAATAAACAGCAGTCCTTTTATTCTCATGGATCTTATTATGTTTTAGTGCCTGAGCCGCATTAAGAGCGCTACTACAAAATCGAAGTACACAGTTTTAGGTAAATTTGACGACGCGTGGTAGCGGATATGCGCTCGTGTGCGTCTAGTGAAGTACGCTACACACATGTAAATCGCAATGCGTCGGACGCGAGGAACAAACAAACTTGATCCTTTCCACTTTACTTTCGAAATAAATTAAATTACTGATATTATATTTTTTGAAATATTATTTGAATCGATGAATGTTATCACCTAGAACGGCTTATCTATTGAGTTACGATAGGTTCATCAAAATTTGCTTGAATTTTTATTTATATTTTATACAACTAAAGCGGCAAAGTAGCATGCATCTGCTACTGATAGCGTGTAACTACAAATTTTCTTTACTTATATGTAATTTATTCAGCAGGTAAGTACACATTTTAGTATGTACTTATATGATGTTGTTTCTACAGTTTGAATAATTTTATAATAATGTTTGGATAGTAGTATAAAATGCATACGAAGGTAGGTTAGTAGGTAGTTATATATAATATGCATATTAAAGATTTCATCACTATTTATAGTGATGTATCGTTCAAGATAACTTATTATTTAATTTTTATGTACATTTTTATGTAGATAGGAAATAAAAAGCAGACTGATTAAAAAAGTACCTACAATTGTAAAAATTAATTAAAATAATATTTTGCAAAGGGTCATAGACCGTGCTTTCCCCGAAATTTGCTTTCATTATCCTTTAAGAAATAAAGAAGTCCATTAATTATGCGGTAGCTCATAGAGGATTTAAATCTGCAGAAAAGAATATAGCTATTCAAAATAATTAAATATATTACATGATATGAAAATGTACCGTACCTTATTTATAATATTAGTTAGGATAGGATAGTTAAGATAATTTACCAAGTTGTTTGTATTTCTGTCAGAATGCACTGTAAAAATTGTCGTTGGGTCAAGTGTGCTTTCATTGTTCTGTAAAAGTAAAATAGTTCGATAAATGTAGGTACATAAATATTATATGGTAGCAGTAATATAATTAAATAGCTCATGAAATAAATGATGAGGGTAAGGTGGGGCAAAATTTACCTTTTTTTAATTAGAATCAATATTTTCATTTGGCAAATTTACTTGCCTCTGCTTGCTTTTTAGCTTTTTTCAAGAGTATTTGCTTATGAATAGGAAACATGTTTTTTGGATGAAATGGAATAAAAACCGTACGTACAAATATAAACATGCATACAAGTACTTACCTAAGAAACATAACAGACCTTTTTTGAGCTGTCGTATAAAAATACAACAAAAAAAAAAAAAGTTATAAAACTAAAACCCAACTACGACGGGTTTTAATGGTGCCGATTCTCTTGTACTAGGTATCACTAAAGTTCCTTAATTTTTGCTAAAAGAATCTTGGAGCTATTCCCAAACAAATTTCCCAAAAGTTATTTTGACACAACTAAAATCGAATTTGACAATCGCGCCTCCACTTTTTACTTGCTTTCCCTACCCCATGAATTTTGTTTAGAGCCAGAGGCGCGCAATTACTGCAGCCTCGACGTGTTTTTTATGGAATTTTTCACTTTTTGTATGAAAAATAAGGAAAAAACAAAAAAGAAATATCAACATGTTGAGAAGTAGGGGTTTATAGGTTTTCTTTTAGGGGTCTAAATTTTCATTATTTTTGCGATAGGACGCACCAATTTAAAGACATGTTGAGAAGTAGGGGTTTATAGGTTTTCTTTTAGGGGTCTAAATTTTCATTATTTTTGCGATAGGACGCACCAATTTAAAGATATAAGCAAAAGAAAATAAAAAAACATCCAGTATTGTGTTGGTTTGAATTTTAGTTCATGACATGTAATTTTATTCCACACGATTAAAAATAGTCAGATTTAGTTAGAGGATTTTAGTTATAGGTCAAAATTTTAAGTTATATCGTCAAATTTAGAATAACATTTTCACTAAATTAATAACTCCGTGCTATCTTAGTGCTGTCAAACTAAAATATATTTAAGTTGTGGCACTATAGTCTATTTCAGAATAGGAAAACGTTTGAAGAATAAATTAAATTTTAGTGATTTATAATCTAGTTTAGAGAACTTTGTGACAAGAGAACCGGCACCAATATCTATATTATTGAAATGTGCTAATCAAGCCCTTTCATTTGATACCCAACATGGTTAAAAACATTATTTTTTTAGTTCATGACTTTATGTCGTCTGCAGGGCGCCATTTTAAATTTAATATGACGTCACATAAATCATCTTATAACCAGCGGACGATCAAGACGCTTCCAACGATACCTTTTTTGTCAAATTGTGTTGAGTCATTTAGAAGATATGAACAGATGAACATACATACGTACCGGTCAAAATCATAACCCTCCTTTTTGCTTCGCTGTTGTCAGATAACTCCTCGACATCGAAAAGTTTGTACCGAGAAATTGTGAAAAGAGTATAAGGACGGTGTGTGTTGTAATGTAAATATTTGTTACCTGTAATATTACAGAGTAAATGTAAAGTAAACATTTCAAATATTTAAAACAAGGTTCTTACCGATAAGCTTCTCTTGCGCGTTTCAAATTATCGGCCAACCTTTATTTTTTTATTTTGATGGCATTTCTTTCTCTTTTGCCCATTATTATGAACTATGTCTGAAAATAATTAATTGAATTTAAGTTGGAGATTACATTAAATAAATAATTAAAAAAAAATACAACTATATTTACGTATGTTCATTTTCTTTCACATTAGAGTACTTATCAGAAGAAAATACTTACTTACATATTTAAATAAATTGCAATCATATCATAATTTTTTTTTAAACTCACTTGTCAAAATGTGTTAGTTGCACTTAGTTCTCTAAGTAGTCTGTGGTTGCACTTTATTTTTGGCGAGATTACGCGACGCACACAGGCGCACGACGCGATGTCAGCGAGTTAACGTAGTAACCTATGTTATTAAATATTTTTTGTTTAAATTTTGAATGTATATTCATAGATAAAAACTATAGTTTCGGACGAAAAATTGTCAATATCTATCTGTTATACGGAATTATTTTTGGTTTATTACTGAATGAAACATAAAAAATTGACTTATGCACTCCAAAGTTCAAGATACAGTTATACCATGGACATTTTTATAAATGATTAAATTACTGCATCTTCGATGTAACAAAGCATCAAAAGACGCCCAAAAGTTAAATTTTATAAAACATCATTTGCAAAGACAAGTTTTTACTGATTTGGGTAAACAAATTGAAATATTTATTTAAAACTTTCTCGGGCATATTTTTTTTTAAGTTTGAGGCCATTATCACACATCAAAACTCGCGTCAAACGCTCAAATTCAAGAAAAATTGTAATAGCCCTCTTAAATCAGCTAATCCTGTGGGGAAAGACTTTACCAGTATTACTTAGTCTGTGACCTCACCCAATCGTCGTTAACTAACTAGTCTGTGGTCGTTATCGTTACCGTGCGTTTGCACTAGCGAAACTTTTTTACTAGCGAAACATGTTAAATCTCTAGTTCCTGTCAAAAATTGTATGGAACATTAACAGAAAATAGAGATTTCAACATGTTTTGTCGTAATGTTTCGCCAGTGCAAACGCACGGTTACATCGACAGGTCCCGTGCTTCGGTATCCAGTGGATACTGAAGCACGGGACCTGTCCGATATCCAACAGATATCCTATGAATGGATTTGGCCTTTGTAAAAATCAGTGGTGGACTAAACCTTTCGAGGGTGAGGGCCTGGGGTGGCAAAACAAATTGCCCCGTTAATTTTATTACGAATATTGACAATAAACAAACGCTTATTGATTTTACAATAAAGGCTTTGTACAGCCATTGGCAAAAATATCATAGGCATACACAAAATTCATTCTCCTTGAGAATCTCAATCAATTCGAATGCATTCGAATCGATTTCAAGATTGTCAATGAACGCGAATGTACTTTTGCAATTGACATCTTGACATTTGCACATATGTTTCTGCAAATGATTGTACAACATAAAAAACTCGGAGGGTACTGAACTCTCAGACGAGGGTACAAAGTTCAAGTAAGTTCAGTTTTATAAATTATTATCTTTTGTACTTTGGAACTAAACATAGATTGCCGGGTCCAAGGTTTGTATAGCCAAACAACAGTGATCATTAATTTACGTCTATTTTTTATAAACGTAGGTTACTTATTTCTTTATAAACTCCTATTTTTAGTTTCTTACATAAATAAATTATTAAAGTAATTCCTTCTTTTTATGCGTCATGATAAATTAACTTTGCTTTCGCGGTTATTTAATATTTTAGAAGTTTATAAGTTCAATAATCAGAGCTAAAAGTCCAGTTAGTAACTAAAGTATAAAATATTGTGTTTTCAGGATGTTTCCTCTCAGGCAATTAGTAGGCAATGCCACCAGAAGAGTTGTGCCCAGCATTAGGGCCATGTCAAGTAAAGGTCCTCTGGTCGATACAGCAGTAGACAATGAAGGAATAGCGACTGTAACTATGCAAAGGCTACCAGTGAACAGCCTCAACTTGGAACTCCTTCAAGCAATGGACAAAGCACTGGATGAAGTAGTCGCAAAGAAATGCAAGGGAATGATCTTGACATCTGTAATTTGCAATTTACTTACTATGATAGAAACTATTTAGTAATTCAAAATACTGAAGCAATTAAAGAAAATGGAAAAGACAGTATTTTCACAAGATATTTCAAGAATCTGTATCTATGGATCAGTTTTCATGTTAAGTTTTTAAACATATTCTTAAATTTTAGGCATCACCAACAGTTTTTTCTGCTGGTTTAGATATCATGGAGATGTATAAGCCTGATATGAAGAGAGTGGAAACATTCTGGACGACCCTGCAAGAAGTGTGGATCAAACTCTTTGGAGCCAACTTCATCACTGCTGCAGCCATCAATGTATGTTTAAGCATGACATATAATAACACATTCATAATTCTAACCACATTAATTTATGAATAACATAAGGACCAAAATATTATTTTCTAAATTGCAAAATAACACCCTAAAGCTTTTATTATTATGTCCACTTATCATGAATGAATGATCTACAATGAGTCTAATTAAAGGTATTTGGCTACCTATAATACACATACAAGATTTTGTATGCAAGGTTGTTTAAAATGATACTTTTAGTTACGGCACACAATTTTTTGGATGTTTTACATTATTTTACTTTTTATAGCTAAGATAATCTGGCACTTACTAATTAATAACAAAATGACAATACATAACTGTCTTTACTGTAATAAATGCTTGTCAATAGTTTATTAAATTTGAAACTTAGATTTTATTTGCATAGTGATGTGATGGTTAAACAGGGCTCAGGACAGAGGAGCTCGTGGCTACGTAATAACAGCCGCACGGGTCGATCCATCAGGTTAAGCTACGCTTGCCGAGGTTGGTCCGTGGATGGGTGACCATCTTTACATACCGAGACTCCTCCGTGCCTCGGAAAGCACGTTAAGCCGTTCGTTGGTCCCGGCTGTCATTTGTGGATCTTTGACAGTCGTTACGGGTCGTCAGAAGCCCGAAAGTCTGACAACCAGTCTTACCAAGGGGTATCGTATTACCCAGTTACTGGGTTGTGGAGGTCAGATAGGCAGTCGCTCCATGTAAAATACTGGTATTCAGCTGCATCCGGTTAGACTGGAAGCCGACCCCAATATAGTTGGGAAAAGGCTAGGCAGATGATGATACAAAAAACATCAATGTATGTTTGTAGGTACCTATGTTTGCAAATCAATAAATGATTACTGATTACTGATAGATGTAGCTACTTATGCTAAGTGTACTGCTGATAGCAACTAAATTAAAATTTAGTTTATGTAGTACTCACTCAATTTCAACAAGTGTTTAATTATGTAATGCATAAATTAATTAAATTCAAGGTGCACATACATACACATACCTAAATAAAGTCACGCCTTCTTCCCATGGGGGGTAGGCAGAAACTACAGAACGCCACCTGCTACAATCCATATTAGTAGCATTCAAGGTGCAATTGATTAATAATTGACTCATCCACTATTTATTTATTTGATTGATTGTTGATTGCTCCATATTGCCTGTTAAAACATGTTACTTTAATGTTTACATGCTGTTATAGGATTAAGAAAAGAAGGTAAGTACTTAGATGATAAATTATTCAAATTTATTTTTGGTTCATTTTCATTCATTTAAATATACTTAACCATGAAGATTCCAGTTAACCTCACCTCGAATAATTGAACTAACCTATTATTTTTCATTCTTTCCAGGGTCACGCTCCAGCTGGTGGATGTCTCCTTGCCATGTCATGCGAATACCGCGTGATGATGAGCGGCAAGTACAGCATCGGACTGAATGAGACAGCTTTGGGCATCGTAGCCCCTAACTGGTTCATGCAGACCATGACCAACACCATACCACAGAGGCAGGCTGAACTTGCCCTAACCACCGCTAGGATGTTCTCTGTTGATGAAGCCTTGAAGGTAGGGTTTTCTCTCTGTGAATTATGAAAAAACATTGTGTCATTGATGGAAACCAAACAATTGAGATAAAATGATTAGTTACAAAAATATAACGCCTGTATTCCTCGAAGAGTTAAGCAGAGGGTGTACCAGTGTCCTTAAAGTACACCGACATTTCGCTATTTAAACAACACAGCCAGTTACTTACAATAATTTCCTCAAATTATAGGTTGGTCTCATTGACGAAACTGCATCAGACAAAGCGGACGCCGTTGCCAAATGCAAGCAGTTCATGAAGAAGTTTGATAGAATCCCAGCGCTAGCGCGTTCTATGACCAAACAGAAGATAAGGGACGGACCCTTGACATGGATGTCGGACAACCGTAAGCAGGACACACAAGAGTTCCTCATGTTTGTGGGCAATCCTAAAGTACAGAAGTCATTAGAAATGTACATTCAAGCTTTAAAACAGAAGGCTGCCAAGTGAATGTAATTGTAAGATTTATTATAGTATTTTGATAAATTATTGTGTTCTATATTGTCTTGTAAATATGTAGCAGCTATGAGCTAAGCTTAATCCGCTCCTATGCAACTAGGCTAGAAATTTTACTACGATCATGATGAAATTATGTTATATTATACCTGTGCAATGTGTTTACCTGTGTAGTGTATATTATATGTTTATACAAATTATTTCTTTTATTTATATATAGCTTTTTTTTCAGAGCGTCATTTGAATTACAAAAACGTTTAATTTCAGTTCTGAGTCTCTGTGTGCCCTTTGACAAAGGCCTCCTCCAACCACTTCCAATTCAAAATCAAAATCAAACCAAAAGTCATTTATTCAAACTAGGCTGAGATCAGAGCTGAATTCTGTAGATCCAGGAATTGATTTAAAAAAAGGTTTTATTGTAAAAAAATTACATAAAAATATTAATAAATTAAATTATTTTTTAATTAAATGTAGTCATCATCTTCTTAGCCTTTTCTCAACTATGTTGGGGTCGGCTTCCAGTCTAATCGGATGCAGCTGAATACCAGTATTTTATTATTAATAGCTGTGCCCCGTAGGTCTCGATCTCGTGGGAATATAGGGATAAAACGTATCCTATGTCCTATTCCAGGTCATGGTCTACCCGTGTCCACATCCTCTCCTCTCTAGAGTAGGGAACGTCGCGGCGGCGCGGCGCCGGCGTCGAACGGTTCGCGTATTGCATTTCGTGATAACTTCGAAATTGAATGTCCGATTCGAATGAATTAAAAAGTATTTTACTGGTACATAGATTACCCTTGATGTTAAAACTATTTATTTTAATAAGAATTAATACTATGTTGATAAAACTCCTACGCAAATAATGCATTAATTTCGAACAAATTTGATTACCATAAAAAAAGGTTATAGTGAGTCAATCTTAAAAGATAGACATGCTGTCGCGGACTTTTTTTTAGAACCGTTAAAGAGGAACAATTCCGTCATACATGATGTTTGCGTAACTTAAACCGTTTACGCAGCGCACGCAAGCTCTCAAAAAGGAATATTTCTTCCCGTTTTTTCAATTTTTTTCATTTATGCTCCACTCCTATTGGTCGTAGCTTGATGTTATATGGCCTATAACCATCCTTGATAAATGGACTATCCAACACACAAAGAATTTTTCAATTCCAGCCAGTAGTTCCTGAGATTAGCGCGTTCAAACAAACAAACAAACAAATTCTTTATATATATACTAGCTGCACCCCGCGGTTTCACCCGCGTTAGTCTCGATCCCGTGGGAATATCGGGATAAAATTATCCTATGTGTTAATCCAGGTTATAAACTATCTGTTTGCCAAATTTCATCCAAATCCATTCAGCCGTTTTTGCGTGATTGAGTAACAAACATCCAAACACACAAACTTTCACATTTATAATATTAGTAGGATAAAAGGCTGGGGTGACTGAGATATCAACGCACAGCCTAAATCGCTGGTCCTATAGACATGAAATTTGTAGGGTGTGTTCTTTATGAAGAGCAAGTTTCCACTAAGAAACGATATTTCGAAATTCCACCCCTAAGAGGGTAAAATAGGGGTATTTCGTTTGTATGAAAAATCTTAGTCCTTGGTTTTTCAAAAACCTACCTCTAACGGGGTGAAAACGGGTAGTCTACGTCACAGCTCAAACCACTGAACGGATTGGGCTGAAATTTGGCACACAGATAGTTATTAGGACCTAGGCGTGCACTAAGAAAGGGTTTTTTGGAAAATGCGACCTTAAAAGGGGTGAGAAGGGGGGATTTATTTTGTATGAAAAATCTTATTCCTTGAGTTAATGGACTTGAAATTTGGCACTTATACTTGTCTAAGTAAATTATAAAGTTTGTCATTTTTAGTTTTTATAAACTACCTCCTAAACGAATATTGGGGGGTGTCAAAGTTTGTATAGAAGAATTTTAACGTACTGTCCGATTAACTCTAAACTCAGTATTTATACTTAAAACCAAAAATAAGGAATAATGTGCATTAGGGTTTTTCAAAAACCTACCCCTAACGGGTTGAAAATGGGTAGTCTACGTCACAGCTCAAACCGCTGAACGGTTTGAGCTGAAATTTGGCACATGCATAGTTATTAGGACCTAGGCGTGCACTAAGAAGGGTTTTTGGAAATTCGACCTTTAAAGGGGGGATTTCGTTTGTGTGATAAATCTTATTCCTTGAGTTAATATACTTGAAACTTGGCACGAATTCTTATCGAAGTAAATTATAAAGTTTGTCATTTTTAGTTTTTCTAAACTACCCCCTAAACGGGGATTAGGGGCTGCCAAATTTTGTATAGAAGAATTTTAACGCACTGTCCGAATAACTCGAAACTCAGTATTTATACTTAAAATCAAAAATAAAGAAAGATGGGTATTCGGGTTTTTCAAAAATCTACCATTAACGGGGTGAAAATGGGTAGTCTACGTCACAGCTCAAACCACTGAACGGATTGGGCTGAAATTTGGCACACAGATAGTTATTAGGACGTAGGAATCCACTAAGAAAGGGTTTTTGGAAATTCGCCCTAATTCGTTTAGTTATTAAACTTGAAACTTGGCAATACTTGCCATAGTAAATAATAAAGATTGTCACTTTTAGTTTTTTAAGCAATCCGTCACATAGACGAATAACGGGGTGGCAAAGTAAGTAAGTTAAAATTTAACGCGCTGTCGAATTAACTCAAAACTCGGTACGGTAGGTACTAATACTTAAAACAAAAAAAATGTAAAGTACATGTTTCAGGGTTTTATAAGTTAATAACTGACTTATCTTGAATAATACCTTCATTATGTAATGATACAATAATATTTAAACCATCGACTACATAATTATTATCATTATGTTGTTGCAGCCCGCAGATATGATTTTCATCAATAAAAAAAGGAAATATTGTCCGTGTTGCGGAAAAAGGGATACATAATAAAATAGTACCTAACTTAGTCAAAACTGTACATTGAATACTTTGAAAATAAGTAATTGCTACGAGGTGTGGGAATGAGTCTGATGCCGAAAATATATTTTTAAGTATTTTTGTCCGTTTGTCTGTTTATTTGGATGTTTGTTCCGGATTGGCGCAAAAACGGCCCAACGAATATGGATGAAAGGCACACAGATAGTTTATAACCTGCTCCCTAATTGTGTAATACACGATCCACAATCTGAATCAGTTTGAAACAAATTTCAAATCCATTGCTTCATAACTTGAAAAAAAAATCTGCTCCACAACGTAAATAACGCAATGAATGTTGTTGAACTGTCAAAATGAAAGATAAGTCTTAATCGGTTACGAAAATAAGTTACGCAATTAGATAACTGGATTAAAACATAGGGTGCTTTCAATCCCGGGCGGTAGTAAGTTCCCGTGGGATTTTTTCCGACATCCACGCGGGCGAAGCCGCGGGCAAAGCTAGTATTAGTATAGAAGTATACATAGATTAAATGTAGTACTTAATGATTTTTAGCAACTACCTACTGGTCAATTTCTAGATAAAAAAATCGTTTTATTTAAAGCTGTTTCTTTAATGTCGACGTCATTTGACGTCATTTTGCCATTATTATGTACTTATAGTCGTTCTTTGAGAACTCATAGGTTGCTATAAAAATTGTGTTTTTAATTCGGACAGGTGTGCTTCTCAGGTTATTTATTTTCGACTTTGTTTTGAGAATTGCAAGGTTGATATTTCTTTGAATACAAAAAAAAAACAACCGAATTCCAAAAAAAGCACTAAAAAAGTGAAAAATAACTTTAATTTCGGAAGTCGGTGTCTTTGCTTTTCAATTTTCGTTTTTTGCCACCGACTTCCGAAATTAAAGTTATTTTTCACTTTTTTTTTGAAAAGTTTTTTTTTTCACTTTCAAGTTGTGGTACCTGCCCCACACAAATTCGAATACCACTACCTGCTATGTAAATAACAGAGACGCAATCAAATAAGATAATTATCGTCTACATAGCCTAAGTGGGAAAAATATGTAAGTATTACTGAAAAACTACACAACCAAAGTTAATAAAATTTATATGGGACTACCTCTGAAGCATGACCTACCAAACAAAAAAAGAATCATCAAAATCGATACATAATTGGTGGAGTAATCGCAGAAACATACAGACGAATTGAGAACCTCCTCCTTTTTGAAGAAGTCGGTTAGAAACTGCACTGCACCGTGCTTCACGAGATGTGCGCACATCTCGTGAGTTTGGGTAGGTACGAGGCGCATTAACCCATCCCTCTTCCTAGTGCAGTGTGTGTTGGAACCTTTAGCTCCCTTCAAAATGGTTGAGCTGAATGGTGCTGATCCATGCGTCATGTTCGTGAACGCGCACTGTCAGTTGTGACTGGTCATTTCTTAGCTGCCATGGCTTATTTTAATTTTTGAATTGTTTTATGTTATAATTGCGGACGCTTTTAACGTGCTTTCTACATTGTTCTCACACGTGTAATTTCAACATGAATGATGTAACCCATATATTGTAACAATATTTTGATTTAAAAGAGTCCGTGGAGTTTCTTGCCCGTTCTTCTCCATAGGTACCTACTACGCTTTGGAATGGGCAACTAGCTTCATATTTCTGACTGACCGACTCCTTGACAATTCAAAAGTGCCTGTAAATGGTTTAATTGAAATAAATGCTTTGAGTTTTGAGTGATCCTTCCTTATTTGTCTGGCACCAACTTATGTTCCGTGTGAAACACGACTGACATGAACATGAACATGAGTGTTTCCCATGAAACGTTAAATAAGTTATACTCTAAACGTTTTTTCCGCAAGCAATTAATTAAGAATATGTACGGTCGGAAATCAAATGCACACGTAGTAAGAAAAGTGTCAATAAGGATAACACGATGCTATAAAAGCACCGTCTCACCTTCATTTTAAAACATTTTGAAATCAGGCTCTGAACGCAAGTCATGTAAAAAGCGCAATATTTGTTACATAACTTATATTTTGTTGAGTATAAAATATTATCTGTTATCATAATATTTATTACCCAACTTAACTGTGTATTTTTAAACAGTATCAGAATTTAACGAGAAACAAGTGTGCTGAAACCCGAAAGTGTTTAAAAAATGTTTCATCTGAAGAAAATACCAAAAACATTGGCAGTGGGTTGTAGGCTACTGTCTTCTTCACAAGCGAAGCCTCTGGTAGGTGTATCAGTGGATAATGAAGGGATAGCGACACTGCAGCTGCAAAAGGCGCCAGTTAACAGCATCAGCCTCGAATTATTGCAAACCATACATGAGTCGATTTGTGAAGTAGAGAAAAATAAATGCAAAGGCATAGTTCTGACTTCGGTAAGTCTAATTTGTTTGATACTATCACATCTATACTGTGGATGCTTACCACTTGCTTAATAATTTTAATATTTTCAGGAATCTCCTAAAATTTTCTCAGCTGGTATGGATCTAAGTGAGTTTCACAAACCAGATCAACAAAGGTTAACGCTATTGAAGAAGAGTCTGTTTGATGTTGTGGCAAAAATATATGGAACAGATATAATCACCACTGTTGCTATCAATGTAAGTTTTAAAAATTATTATTACTTCTGCGAATGAATATCAAAATATTCATGATAAGTAGTGATAAGTAGTTTATTATCATAATTTGACGGTTAATGTTACACGAGGAGAGAGTCGCACTCAAATAATAAAACTTTAAAAAAAAAAATTGACCGACTTCAAAAAAAAACAAAACAAAAAAGGACTACTGTACTAAAACCAAACGACAAAAGTACTTCTTTAATAATAAGAGAAAAATAAAAAAATTACTTTAATTTCGGAATTCGGTGTCTTTGCTTTTAATTTTAGTTTTTGGCCACCGACTTCCGAAATTAAAGTTATTTTTTTATTTTTCTCTTATTATTAAAGAAGTACTTTTGTCGTTTGGTTTTAGTACAGTAGTCCTTTTTTGTTTTGTTTTTTTTTGAAGTCGGTCAATTTTTTTTTTTTAAGTTTTATTATTTTTCCATTTTTTGTGTAATTTGATTTTTGTAATCACCATGGGTAGACCAACTAAAGGAGCCCCCGCATGAAGAAAAACAGAATTAAACAGACTAATACTGCTGAAAAAGAACGCCTATCTAAGAATCGCAAACGGAGTGCTATGTCCGGTTCCCAAGATTAGCTCTTCATGCTAGGTTATCTCAGATGAGAAATTACATGCATTCTCATTTGTCGCAGGAGTCGCCAAATGATAAGATCTGCCGACTCAATCTTATTCAAAAACGATTAAGTGGCGAGTCGTCTGAACAGCGCAAGTATCGTTTAGATGTTATACGAAACCGGCTGGCTAATGAGACTCTCGTGCCTTGTCAAGAATATAAGGGTGAACACTATACATTTGCTTACACTGTATAGTTCCCCTCATCATCATATTATAAGGTGACCATAATCAGATCTGTAATGTCACTTACAACCTATATGGTTGCAAAGTTCTTATCAATATAAATGAATTAAGTCCAAACACAAGGTAATTACTGTGAACCGTTGAGGAGTTCCGTTAATCGTCCTTCGTCTTCATCATCAGACTCTTAACGACAGTCACAACCCATCCAAGTGTAAGGTTCTTATCAATACAAATTAATCAAGCCCAAACACAAGATATCTGCTGTAAACCACTGAGGAGTTCCCTCGACTGTCTTTCGTCTTCATCATCAGACCCCTAACGACAGTCACAACCCATCAAAGTGTAAAGTTTTTATCAATACAAATTAATCAAGCCCAAACACGAGGTATCTGCTGTAAACCATTGAGGAGTTCCCTTGACTGTCTTTCGGCTCCATCATCAGATCGACTCCAGACCTTCATAAAATTGTAGTGCTGTAAAATACTTAATGAATAAATTGAGGAATGCACTAGTTGCCCTTACGATTTTTGAAAGTTCCCCTCGATTTCTCTAGGATCCCATCATCAGATCCTGACTTGGTGACAATGGGACCACCTCAGAAGTATAAGCTTTTGAACAAAAAAAGAATTTTTGAAATCGGTTCACAAACGGCGGAGTAATCGGTGAACATACATAAAAAAAAAAAAAAAAAAAACAAAAAAAAAACAATCATCCGAACATAGTACCTCCTCCTTTTTTGAAGTCGGTAAAAATACAGATAGCGAGTTGCAGAATTGAATTTTCAAACGATTACTCTTAAATTGAAACAAGTGAAAACTTACCCTCATATTGCCTCCTAAAACAAATCATTTTCTTGATTCAGGGTTACACAGGAGCCGGAGCCTGTACCTTGACCCTCGCGTTCGACTATCGCACGATGACTACTGGTCCGGCGACCATCGGGCTGAACGACACAGCCGTCGGCATCCCGCCATCGATGTGGATATTTGACCTCATGTCCCGAGTCATGGGCTCCAAGCATACAGAATATCCCTCACAGCCCTCACAAGTTCCATCATGTACTCAGCAGAACGAGCTTTGCAGGTTCATGTTTAAAATATGCTTGTATGTATGGTCAGCGATATAAAATTGGATACCTACGAGTAAGTCAGTTTATCCCACAATAAGTATGAATGAATGAATGAATGAAATGCGCCGACCCCAGCGTGGCTTAACCAGACTCGATAAATCGAATGAACCCCAGGATTTGCACTAGCCCCTGGAGCCTCATGGTTCATGGGGTTACAGAAGCCATTGCATATCAAAGAGTAGACCGGGGGGCGCGGGTAATGGTAGGGAATAGACCGTGCCCGTCGGGATATGGAAGGATTTGCGAGCCTACCGGATATGCATCCTTGAGTAAGCAATGGACTAGTGGAGAGACGGGTAATATTTATCTAAGGATGGGCATCTTTTTACGACGTCCATTGGTCATTGAATCCATTGGCGGAGATATGCTTCGTTCTCGGCTCTTTTCTATCTCCCTGCTGTGCTGTGTTACACTTTGCTGTTTTCTGAGTCTTTGTCCAAGGACTCGCTGCTGTCCGTTTCAGGTTTCTTGTATATCTCGCTGGCTGCTTTCGTTATCTTGTATCGGTCTTCAGCCATGTCCATCCAGAAGTTGATTTCCTTGTTGAAGCACGCCATGTCTTGTCTTAGGTTGTCGTTCCATGCGTAAATCAGTCAGCCTACTCTCTTGGATTTGGCCTAGTACTGCATTGCTGCATATAAAAGGTGTGGTTTGCCGCGTCTGTCAACATGTGCGAGATAGCACGTCCTGTGTTTCTTGATGTGTTTCGTAACAGTTTTTACTTCTAAGATTTCGTGCATTTACTTTAGTCTTGCTTTATTCCTAGCGTGGTTACTCAAGTCTCTCATGATGACTCTCTCTGTCAGGATGGTTCAAGTCCAGCTTCACCGGTGAATCTTTTGGCGAGGTTAAACTGCTTTCTCGATTCTTTTCTTCTTAGTTCTGATGCGTTTTCAGCAGCACTGTTCAGATCGCAATCGGCCCTATCCTCGTTGTATATGTCCAGCTCCGTCGCCGTACAAGTTCAATCTGTAGCTCGCCGCTGCTCACCTTGGGTTGATGCAATTGCAAATAATATAGTTCGGAGTTAAAAGCGCACTATTCGGCTCAAGTAATTAATAAGACCCCGACAAAAATCCCGACCCGCGTCACCCGAATTCTTCTTTTCTGTTCATAATTACATCGCCGACACTCATAACCAACTACTTTTAAAACAAAATCCCGCGCACAAGATGACCACCTCTGTTTCCGCCAAGGTTCTATAATAGCGTCCATGCGCCTTTGCTGGCTTTCCGCGATAGTACTATGGCGGGCGGGCGCGCACCGCAAGGTCTATTCCCGCCTGCAGCGTTCGGCCACTATGTAACGCTCACCCATGCTGATCAACCAATAACATTGCAGCATCAGCTTTTTGTTGCGACCCCTTTCTTGTAAATGAAAATAGCGCCCAGGATAGAGTAAATTTAAAAAGCGTTAAAACTTGATAGCCATCCGTCATATTTGTTTTAAATTAGCTCGAGTATTAAGCCCTTTTCAAGGATTGCACCTGCAGACAGCAGTTTGAGTGAATGAAAATCAAAGTAGGTATGTCATATTCTACACAATCTACAGTTTACACTTTCACTGTCAGCTTTGTTGAGATGCCCCGTTGTGGCATTCTATATTATACCCAAATAGTGAGTATCTTAAAAGTTTAAATACCAATTGCTATGCGGCCAAGAGTCGGCGCGGGCACCCACATCTGGCGAGGCATATAGGGGCTGCGCAATTTTGTTTCCAAAGCCGTTAGGTATGCGTGCCCAAGACAATAAAAGCATCACTGACCACTCACAAAAAAAAGGTTACTTGAACTCAATAACGATTTTGGAACACAATCGTTATTGAGTTATATCTTAAAGTTGGGTACATTATTTAGCCAATTAAACCTGTAGTGACTTAAAATGACGGAATTATGGCGTGGATCTTGCAGAGAGGAGCAAGTCACTGTAATATGGAAAGATCTCACCAGATTAGCCTGCAGGTACACTTGGCGACCACCACCACCACCAAAAGAAAACACCACCATTACTTTAAAAACTCACTATCATTAAAAATAATCCATGAAACTACACATTACACAACACGCACCACCCGATAAAATACCGATTTTGCAGAGTTCGATTTCGCTGGCAAGCGAGGCTTGCCACATGCCACTATCATAAAAAATTAACAAAGAGCATCCCCGACACAACCGTCTTCGTTGACGGCCAAAGACCCAATCCAGTTTATCCCACAATAAGTAATTAATAAATTCTTTAAAAAAAACCAGACAAGTGCGTGTCGAACCACGCACAATGAAGGGTTCCATAGTTGGGATGAATTTATCCCAAGAACAAACTTAACATTGTAGTTTAAACAATGTTTTTGCAACTGGAAATGTAAGTTGGTCGATTATTACTCGGTAACTTATAGAGCCTACTTAGGTGTGATAATTTACCTTTTATTTCGTTATACATATAAACTACTGCCGTTAATTATTTCACATATCCAAAACCAACCATTTCGCTAGCTGGGGGGAGGGACACTTGACTCTAACAAAAATTTGCACTTAACTTAATATTTCGCAAACGGATCCCTATCCCTGAATCCAAATTAGTTTTCAAAAACTCTCAATATTTTTGAATGACACCCTAAACTATACCTAGGCAAGACATTAAAAAAAGTTCCCACTTTAAGTGAATGGAACTTACCCTAAAAAAATTTTTTTTCATGATTTTTTTACCACTTTCTCGGCGTGAGTTATATCTATACTCATATCAAATGACAGCTTTCTATTACCAACAGTCTCTGAGCTAAGCCGTGGACAGACGGACAGACAGACGGACGGACATGGCGAAATTATAGGGGTACCTTGTTGACTACGGAACCCTAAAAATCATCATCCAAAATTGAATCAGTCGCATCTTGGTGTGTAATGTGAGAACATTTTGGATGAACAATTACAATGGTTTTATGACGCACAGAAAATCTATTTTAGACAACCTTCAGCATTTTTATACTAATCTAAATAACCGTTAAATAATAAAATAACTTTGTTTGTCTGTGTGTTACCTTTTCACGCCGTAACGGCTGAACAGATTTAATTAGATGAAACATGGATGAAACATTTGGCACACGGATAGACCATGACATACATAGGATACATCTCATCCCGATAGTACGTTCCCGAGGGATGTTTTCTGACCTCCACACGGGCGAAGCCTTGGCTAAAAGTCAGTCTGTCCTAGTCTGACATAAATCTTATTAATTATAAAACTTTGTGGGTAGTATCGAGAAACCTTGACTGTTTTTTAAGTGACTACACAAGTTTAGTTTCCAATAAAATGTATGAACAAATGAATTACTAAAATAATAGTTATTTGTTATGCAAGGCTGCAAATTAGTTTTTTAGCGCGAGTACTTGTATTGAAACCTGAGTAAGCGAAGGATTCTGGGATTGAACTATGAGCGAAGCGAGTGGTTTAAATATAGAATCCTGATCGTTGCGAGGGTTTCAAAGGTACGAGACGCAGAATAACTTTGTTGCCGAGCGAAACACACAACTTTTCAGCGAGGAAAATGCTAGGTGTCTCCATGTATTGAACAAATATTGCACGCTTTTATGCATTTTTCGCCCAATTTTCCGGAAGAAAGCTCAATTCGGCATTATGTACCGCTTCCACTAACTCTGCACTGCTAAACAAACTAAAATGATGGAGAGTAAATTAAATTTACAGAAGAAAATTATATAAAATTTTTTGAAGTGAAAACTTCTTTAGGTGCGTTGAGCTAATTTTTCGTGCTGGCTAGTGCGATTATTCTAAAAATGAGGTTGGTGCACTGACATGGAATAAGTATTAATGCATTATCAGTGGACCTCGGACGTATAGAAAATTATTGAATAAAAAGGTTCGAATTTTAAAAACTCTTTTCACGCTAGCGGATAAAATGCACTCTTGCACTCTGATTTCGAAGTGAGCGTCAAAATGACGGGATCAAGCCCCCAATTTAAAATGTATCACATTAAAGTTTTTGTACTAAACTTATGAATAGTTTTTCAACTTTTCAGGTGGGTCTCATTGATGACGTAGCGGCTGACAAAACGGATGCAGTAGAAAAATGCAAGGCCTTCATAAGAACGTACGACCACATATCTCCGGCCATCCGAGCAACCACCAAACGAGCAATAAGACAAGAATTTCTCACAAAATTGGAAAAGGAGCATCCAAAATATATAACTGACTTCTTGAATCTGGTCAATAGTCCCGAATTCCAGGAGATGATTGATCGCTACATTCAACGTATCAAAAAAAGAAAAGTCGCCAAAGCTTTAAATAATTAGGTAATGCTACTAAAGTACTTAGCTATGGAAACTGTTTTAGCTTTAATCCACATTACTAAAGGGAAGGTCAAAAGTGCGCGTCAGATCGCGTTGTCGTGGGAACCAAGCAGAAACTAGATCTAATCTAGTCAATTTGCTCTTTATTACAAAATCATTTTTAGGGTTCTTAGTCGACCAACAGTTGGATTGTATGGGAGAATCTGTTTTTCTAACTACAATGTTTGTTCTTGGGATAAATTCATCCCAACTACGGAACCTTTCATTGTACGCTTCCGACACGCACTTGGTCGGTTTCTATTAAATATTAAACTAGCTTCCGCAAGCAGCCTCGCCCGCGTGATATCTTTAACAATTAAAGCCTTTTTTACTCAGTGATTAATACAAATCTTTTCTCTTTATAATATTATTAGTGTAGAATTTTATTGAAGATAGTTTAACAAATTTTAATTCAGTCGCTTGCTTACTCTGGCTTACTAAGTGTGTATGTGTGATTAGGGAAGGGATCACAGTTTTGTTAGAAACACCGGAAGAATAAAACCTAAAATGTTCCAATAGCTAATTATAATACTACTGTTAACATTGAAAATCATCTCCCAACAAAGCCACTGCATCAGGGTCAACGGTATCAGTAAGTTCCATGTGCATGTCTGCCCATTCATCCCGCTGGTTGTCTATAAAGTAGTTGATCTCCAGAACTCTGTCCCTGTTGCGTTTCACTTCATTGCTGCGGAAGAAAATTTGGTTTTAGTACGGTCAGCAACGAGAGTAGTCTTCTTTTATTTTACTTTCTTGTAACGGTCGAAGTTACGTGTCATCTTTATGTTCAATGTGTGTCTTTCTAGGGTTCTGTACCAAAGGGTAAAACGCGACCCTATTACTAAGACTTCGCTGTCTGTCTGTCCGTCTGTCACCAAGCTGTATCTCATGAACCGTGATAGTTAGACAGTTGAAATTGTCACAGATGATGTATTTCTGTTGCCGCTTTATCAGAAATACTAAAAAACTGAATAAAATAAATATTTAAGGGGGCTCCCATACAACATACGTGACTTTTTTTGCTCGTTTTTGCTCGATATTGATAACGGCAACAGGTAGACGCTTGAAATATTTACAGAATATTTAGTTATATATCACTTTAAAAATAAATAATTTAATTAAAATAAAACAAATATTTATGGGGGGCTTCCATACAATAAACGTGATTTTTTTGCCGTTTATATAGTACCTCATCATCTCCCTAGCCTCTTCCCAACCATGTTGGGGTTGGCTTCCAGCCTAACCGGATGCAGCTGAATACCAGTATTTTACATGAAGTTAATGCCTATCTAACCTCCACAACCCAGTAACTAGGTAATACACCCCCCCCCTCCTCCCCCTTGATTGGTTGCCAGACTTTCGGACTTCTGACGACCTGTAACGACCTGTTAAAGATCCATGTTTACTTTGTAAAGTATTATATTATTTTAATTATTGTGAATGTGAAGACTATGTGGATCTTTGTTTCTTTTCTTTTTTAGTATTAATTTTTCCTTAGTTTTAATTAATCATGGTCTGGCAGTTTGAGCAATTTATGCGGCCTAACCAAATGTCCTTTCTTTGGTACTGATCGTCAAATCGTTGAGCTCCTTAAAATTGGAGTTGAGCTGCACGATTATTGACAAATGCTTGCACTGACTGGACAGGTCCACTCAATCTGTGTGGTTCTTTCCTCAAAAGTCCATTTCAGACACCAATCTACATGGTCTTCACATGATCTGACCAAGATTATGTCTGGACTTTAAAAGAGACTGTGACCTCTGAGTTTGTTTCGGCCTTTCTTCTCAGAGTAGTCAGATAGGAAAAGCCGACCTCATCTAGTTTTAAAAATGTGATTGACGTGTAAAAGTGTTTGTACAAACATACTTACAGAAATAAAAATCATTTCCTATCATCATTTATCATGAATGACAGCCGGGACCGACGGCTTAACGTGCTCTCACTCAGAGACACGCGGAGGGGTCTTATAAAATTAAAAATGATTTTATTGCCGTAAGTAGGTTTGTACCATCTCTTTTACTAGTCAATCATACTCAAACAATAAATATGGGTTCCTTGTTGACTACGGAACCCTAAAAAACTAGGTCAGGTCGGCATTTCCTATCTGACTACTCTGAGAGAAAATGCCGGAACAGACTCAGAGGTCACAGTCTCTTTTAAAGTAAGTAAGGTACAGAAATAATCTTAGTCAGATCATGTGAAGACCATAGTCCTAGATTGGTGCCTGAAATGGTCTTTTGAAGAAAGAACCTCACAGATTGTCAGTTTTCACGCATTTGTCAGAAATCGTGCAGCTTTACACAGAACTCAAAGAGTTCAACGATTCGACGAACAATACCAAAGAAAGGATATTTTGGCCGCATAAATTACTCAAATTGCCAGACCAGAATTAAAACTAACTGAGAAAAAAAAACAATGACCCACGAGTCTTCACATTCACAATAATTTGAAGTACTTAATACATAAAATACTTTACTTACAAACTAAATATTCAATGTCAATGTGTAAGTATGTATAAAAATCCGGTAATATAATAAAAATCTTGGCCAGATCATTTGAGGACAATGTAGATTGGTGTCTGAAACGGTCTTTTGAGGAAAGAACCATACAGTCTGAACCGTACTGTCCAGTCAGTGCAAGCATTTGTCACTGATCGTGATCTCGGTATGTTATGATGGTTACCCATCCACGGACCAACTGTGGCAACTTAACGAAGAAAATGGGACCATTTTACTCATCATTATGAAAAACTTTCAGAATGGGAGCAAACCCGAAATCGCGAAAAAAAATCAGCTGTTCCAGACATTTATGTTCGCATAACTCGTCAAAATGTATGGAACAGCTGATTTTTTTCGTGACTACGGAATTATGGCCGAACATACATAAAAATATATAGGTATACAGATATAAACATCCGAAAAAATTAGAAGGGTAAAGTTAAAGGACATACTCATTCGTTCCCTGTACCAAATCATCACGCCAGTCGTTAACGCGCGTCGTGAGCTGGTCTTCGCGCCCGTCTATAAACCGCATGTGGTTATCTGCTGATGCAGCCACCAGGTTCATTAACATGTCTCGGTCCATCATTGCCTGCAACCATTGGAAACAACATGGATATTGGTGCCGATTCTCTTGTCACAAATGCCTCTAAACTAGACTAAAAGTCACCAAAATTTAGTTTAATCTTGTCAAACGACGTTGCTCTGAATTTGACGATTAAAAAGGTGTGGAATAAAATTATTTGTCATGTATAACTAATATTATACATACGAAAGTTACTGGCTATCTCATGTCTGTTACTTTTACGCCGTAACGCCTAGGTTGCCTACAGGACACGTGGGTTGTGGGACATAGGTTACATTTATCCCAGTAGTGCGTTCCCGTGGGATAATTTCCGACCTCCACGCGAGCGAAGCCGCGGGTGAAACCTAGTTAGTAAATAAGAAACTTAGCCAGGCCATAAACTGGAATATGGATCCAACAATGGTTTTAAACTCATTACTTCATTAGCTAACCCTAGCCATTATAGCGTCTAAAGTTATAAAAGATAAATCCAACTACGACAAAAAAGTCAACTAAAAAGGTAGGTACCTATAAACACGAAATCCATCACAGACAGTCAAATAAAAAATCCGGCGTCTCACGTGTTAGCATAGCGTGTGGGCATAAATCGAACAGATTACGTGTGACTGGATTTTTGGTCAGATTATGATGAGCAGTTTAGAAGTAATGAGGCAACAGATGAACATACATACATACTGGTCAAAATCATAACCTTCCTTTTTGCTTCGCCGTAGTCGGGTAAAAAATTAAATAAAGGCCAAAAAAAAAAAAATTCTCACGTTGTAGAGTTCGGGTGAAGCGTCCCCCAGCATGATCTTGTTGCCGAGGTGCTTAGACAGTACCTCGTACTGTCGCATCGACCAAACGCCTTCGAACTCACGCCACGCACCGAATGAGTTACGCGACACTTCCAGCAATTGTGTTACCTTCTCTGTCATATTCACTGAGAATTGGACGCGAGAGTCCTGCGTTCAAAATACGGAACAAAATTTTATTTTATTTTCGCAATATTTTATTAAGACAATAATGCCGATTCTGTTATTCACAAACAAAACTAAATTTAAGTTCAGTGCATCTTTTTCTTTCTCAATCATTAAGAAAAGGACAGAAGATAAATTTTAGTTAAGTCCTGTCAAATTAATCAGCGCCTGTCACTACTAGACGTGATTATAAACTTGCCTACTAAAATTAGTTACGTCTATTTACGTCAGGCGCTGATTAATTTGACAAGACTAAACGAAATTTATCTTTTGTCCTTTTCATAATGAAATAGAAAGAAAAGGATGCACTGAACTTAAATTTAGTTTTGTTTGTGAATAACAGAATCGACACCAATCTATGATTATAAGCGGTATAAAAACTACGATGTCGACTATACCTATGATGATATTAACAATTTGTTACTTATGATTAGTATCTATTTTATACTAAGTAACATTTACTATATATTTCATAGGAAGTGATAGCCTAGTGTTGTGACCCTCGGACTGATGACTTGGCAATCCGACGGTCACACCACTACTATCTAGGCTATCACAAGGTCTCGAGTTCGTACCAAAGCACTCGTCTCTGACTTTCAGATTCATGTGCGTATTGTGTAATTATCACTTAGTACAAAACGCTGAGAGATATTTCTCGATGGCATGTGTAGCCAAGTGCATGGGCGGCATAAAAAATACTCTGACACCAGTTTATTATATTCACTAACCATAGATACTTAAATTAAAAAAGAAGATTTACTTATTTACTATCGTGGACTCAAATGGCTCGGTGAAAGAAACCCATACAAAATTTGCTATCTCACATAACCAACGTCATGTGACCATCCTCGTTTCTTCTTTTTACTAACAGAATCACGGGTATACAAGGACGGAGAGATCTACATACCTCGCATTGTTCAAACAGATGCATCTCCAGAGTCATGAGACTCTTCCACAGGTCGTACAGCATCTCATGGTACGTTTCGCCCACCTCCACCAACATCTGTTCCATATCTTCGAGAGATATCTGCTTCGCCGTGAACTGGTTGCTTATCTCGTTCACTTGCTCCATTATCGGCTTCTTTTTGAGTTCGAATTCTTCGAGCACTCTATTTTTTACATTTTGCGAGATTTAGAAGTAATTATTCAATTAAAAAAATCGCTTTGCTTCCATTTACTTATTTGTTTTGCAAAACTGGGATCGAAAGGAAAACTAAAACCCTAAAAAGTGTTATTGCACCCTGGACGTCTGCCCTGAGAAGTGACTTAGTAATTTATTTAATGGGATAAAAGATATACAACAAGTAATTAGAACTAAGGCCCTTTTCCTACGTCTTTGTAAAATTTACCACGGACCACCCACCCTACCACCTAAGTAATGTAATAAATAAAATTGAGTAGTAATTATTCAACAGAGACCACGATCCATACAAATCATATCGATAACACTCGTAACTCGTTGCTTTTGCGTTCAGTTTAGCGATTGTGTGTGCTTGGCCTCTATACGATGCGGATGGTGTAATATTGTGTAAGTTTAACCCCAGGTTTAACTAGGTATACTTAAAATACATACGTTTTGCTTTTCGCGACACTATCGGCCAAAGCGTTGTCCACAAGATCTTTGAACAATTTAATTTCATTCTGTCTGTCGTTATACGCTTCTTGGGCGAACTCGACTAGATGAGCCATCGTTTCTACGTAGTTTTCCTTGTACCTATGAATCAATTTATTCTTTTGCAATTAAATAGCCATTCATTACCTTTAAGCAGATGTAGGTAGGCAACAAAACTTCCCGGGAACCAATTAAAATGCCAAGATCGCAAATGATGACGACTGCAAGGGCCAACTGCCTGGGTCATTGATTGTTGATTTTCTGCATTCACCATTAGATACAGAACAACTGTTAGGAAAGGTCGATGTGGAATGTAGATAGCATCAATAACTACACTTACTCATCTAAAAACCCATTAAGTTCTCCTCCAAAACTGAGCAGGATCAAACCATCAGGATCCTTCTCAAACATGCTGTCCAAAAGTTCAGGTCCGCTGAGATATTCCACGAACGACATCGCGTAGAACGTCACCTTCGCATCATAATCCTCTTTCGCTAATCTTTCACGTTCCTTTTTCTCGTCCGCTTCATCCATTACTCGTATAAGACCTCTGGAATTAGTTAGTATTTATTACGGCTAGCCCAATGAGGCTATGCTCCCTATGGATATTGGTGACATTTACCAGTTCTCTACCTACGTCATCTACTTAAAAATTACCTACCTTCCATAGTCTATACCCACCTGAACATAGCTAGCCCCTTCTCTCTCTCATCTTCAGTCACAATCTTATAGTCGAGGTAGGTGACCCTGGTAAGAGCTCCCCTGAGGAATTGGTAGGACATGGAATCGTCGCAGCATGGGTTGCCTTTGAAGCTTACTGCGCGCAGCTTTCGAAATTTACGGAGGTACGCCATCTGGGGAGAGGTGAACTGGTGATAAGACTCCATTACTTCTTTACAGTGAATTTTTAACCGGCTTCTAAAAGGAGGAGGTTATTCGGATGTTTTTTTTACCCGACTGCCGCCGGAGGATACCTAATGATTTTCGAGAGTATGTATGTTTGTACGTTTGTATGTATGTATGTGAGGTAGGTAGGTAGGTACTGTGATAATAGTTGAACTTTAGTGAGGTAGGTAGGTACTGTGATAATAGTTGAACCATACAAGTTACCAACCTCCTTGTAATCTTCTATCAAATTATCCCCAATGCTAAATACAAGAAGTTTTTCCAACATTTCCAGGTTTTCTAATTTCCGTATTTTATTATGAAATAACGTCAAAATCTCTATATTTACTAACTCTTCCAAATTTTCTATTTTCTCGATTTTATTAAACGACAAGTCGAGTTCATTGAGCCCTGTCAACAGTTCCAAGTTTTCAATTTTCTCGATTAAATTGTGCGCTAAAGTCAGCTTAGTTAAAGATGTTAACATCCAAAGGTGGTCTATGCGCAGAATCTTTTGGAACTCCAGTCTAACTTCTACCGCCTCGTCTAGATGTACACCTTCTTCGGCGAAAAGCCTTCCAGCCTCTTCAGTTGGACCTGAGTTCAAGAGTTAAAACTTGTTTTAATTACTTACCTTTCCTACAAGAAGTTTGCTGTTTCCGCAGCAGCAAACTTCTCGAATCAAGGAAGCAATAGGTAAGATTAAGAAGGTTAAGTAGGTATTTGCTTTCCTTATTAAAAGTTCTAACTTACCGCATTCCAAAATACATCGTATGAGCATAGCATTATCTATGACACCCGGTTCTATATCGGGGTGAATGATGAGGCTATTTAGATTTTGCTTCTGTGTGACCTCTGCTTGTGACATTGTAAATTATTAAAATATTTTATTAGAGAGATAAACTGCAGTAAAACACTACAATTATTTTTGTTTATGACGTTGCTATGGTTACAATAAAATTCCGTTATTCCATAGAGTCGCGTAGCTACCAAAGAACATAATTATACTCACCTACGGCGAGGTAGCTACCTAATCCTTACTTCCTTACTAATATTATAAATGCGAAAGTAACTCCGTCTGTCTGTCGCGCTTTCACGCCAAAACTACTGAACCGATTTGGTACACAGATAGTCTAGAGCCTGAGAAAGGACATAGGCTACTTTTTATCGACATACCACGCGGGCGAAGCCGCAGGGGGAAGCTAGTCTATTATATGAGCTTCATCAAATAGAACAGTTCCTATGCCGTATAGGAACTCGTATTGGTTCGTATTAGACCTACAATAGTGCAATGTTGTTGCTACGCCCGCCGGCGCCGCGCCGCATTTTGCTTATTTTGGTTTGCCAAGTGTGCCAGGTGCCAGCTAAATGGTTGTTTTTGAATATGTGAAAAAAATCACGGCCGTAGTAAGTTAAGTACTAAGTATATCACAGCTAAGTAGGTACTTAACATATGCTTCGCAAGTTAACGAGTAATAATCGACCAACCTACATTTGCAGTTGGAATGTATGGAGAACATGTTTTTCAACTAAAATGTTAAATTTGTTCTTGGGATAAATTCATTCTAACTACGGAACCCTTCCCTGTGTGTAGTCCGACTTTTATATGTATGTAATTTTGTCTTTTTGTGCAAACATACATTAGGTAAGGTACAGTCACGGACTTTAATTGATGAGCCACTTTCAAACTTTTCAATTTTGCTGTTTTATTGATGATCGTAAACAAGATGACAAATTGCTAGGAATCGGAAATAGTCTTATCCATAGAGGTTGATTAATAAGTTCTCAATGATCAATAAATACAATGTTTATCCTATCTATTTGATACTGACCTCCTTTGAATCAGAGCTCATTAACTCGATAATTCTGAAAACCTATCCGAAGACAGTGACAGTTGAAATGTCGATGTCAGAGACGTTATTTTCGAATTTGTCGAAATGAGTAATTATTTCTCCGTACGCTAACGTTACAATGGCTACGCTAAAACAATCGTCGCTAGGTTACGGTTGCTAGACCTGCAATTAGTTGACTTTGGGTAGTCACTCTGCTGTCTTGTTTGTAGTTCTGACTTTCAGGGTTAGCCAACCGGTAAAGATACTAAATATAATTTTGCAAAGACATGACTTTCCGTGTGCGAGTATGTACGAGTATAACCGACTAAGCCCGATTTGCATTACACGGCTAAAATACGAACAGTGTCAAGTAGCTTATCAATTAAAGTCCGTGACTGTACAAACATAAAACTCATGTCTTCTTCCCATGGGCATAGGCAGCAGAAACTATAGAACGCAATGATATTATATAGAACGCCACCTGCTTTGATGATTACATACTCCTTTGCTTCGTTTACGTTCATAATTAATCTGCTGCACCCTTTTTTGTTGGTCTGAGGCTGCACCATACGTAACATTCGATCAAACACAATTTGTTTTATTTTGACAGTTCAACAATATTCATTGCGTTACCTACTTTGTTGAGAAGAAAAATTCGATAAAGATCATGCTTCAAAATGATTCAGATTAGAAATGATCCTGTGTTACGCAATTAGAGTGCTGGTCATACACGCACGCCGGTTGCCAGTAGCACCTGACCTTTCTGTCTTTTTGTAAGTAATATAGTCCTCTAAATAATTTGGTAGATTATCTACTGAAACGGTTAACAGTATTTTCTTTTAGTTAATACCAAAAAAAAAAACCTAGGTACTGTTCTATTATATTACATTGACATAAATGAAAACGGCAATTAAAAAAACTGTTTGTTGTAGGAGTTTGCGTAAACCACTCTCTTGTAAAGAGTAACAAAATTACTGTTGACTAGTAGGTATTATGGATTCATTTGTATCTGGAACTCAACTTGTTGAATTGATATTCAATGAATATTACTTATTTCACGAATACTGCAAAGTTGCAAAGCAAGCAAAAGCTAGGATTTAAAAAATGCTAACCTTTGCCGCCATTACCGATTTGCTTTGAGTTAAAAAAATATTGTTTCTTGTCCGTTTTGATTACTGTGCGTTTGCACTGGCGTAACATTTACAACAAAACATGTTGAAATCTCTATTTTCTGTTAATGTTCCTTACAATTTTTGACAGAAACTAGAGATTTCAACATGTTTTGTTGTGAATGTTTCGGCAGTGCAAACGCACGGTATTCTAATAATCAAATCTACAAGAGAAAATTCTGAAAAATGAAGTAGTCGTTTTGAGAGACACATTTTTTTAATTCCTGAACGAAATAATGAATGTTTGTTAAACTTGGTTGACAGCTGCGCGTATTTTTTATCTGTGAATTGCGTTTTTGGTGACAAGTGAAATCGGTGAAATCATTTTGATAGTACACTTGATAAATTTCCAAAGATGTCTTTCTTTGGTGTAGGAAATCCTTTTTCTACGCCAGTGGGTCAAAAAATAGGTGAGAATGCAATGGATATGTTTCTTGTGAATCAACACTCCAAAATAACTAGATACCGTACCCTATGTTCCATTTCTTTTTGTTGCGCACTATAAGATCTTAATTTCTCTTTGTTGTGGTGTCACGGTAACTAAATATTAGGCAATTTTATTGATAGTACCTTGTGTGTATTGCCTTGGTAATATTATTTTTGTGCGCTGTATATTTTAAAGTAGGTGTTAATTACTTTGACCCTTTTAATGTGCGATTTGTGTAAGTACTGAAATATTATTCCAGAACAAGCTACAGATGGATCCTTACCGTCAGAGAACTGGGCTCTTAATATGGAAATATGTGATATTGTGAACAGCAGCACGGACGGGCCCAAAGATGCCATAAAGGCTATTAGAAAGAGGTTGACACAGAGTGCTGGAAAGAACTACACAGTTGTCATGTATACTCTTACTGTTCTTGAAACCTGTGTGAAAAACTGTGGAAAGTCTTTTCATATTCTAGCTTGCAACAAGGAATTCATATCTGAATTGGTAAGCAATTTGATTATGTCTTTGCCTAATGAACCATGATAAAAGTAGCATCAATTTTTATCATTTTTATAATCAGTAGTAGCCACATCAAAACAAGACATACAAAATATAATGCCTTATATCCGTTAGTGCCAATTTATACACCTGATAAGTATTACAAAGAATCTCAAAGGCCAGTAACATTATTACAACTTGATAGGGAGAAAATATTTTGGCAAGTGTAACTATGAAACATACAATATCAGGATTATTGTATGTTTCATAGTTATGGCTTGCTCCCAGGGGTTTTAGGCAGGGGATATGGTACACACGACTGCACATCAAGCTATACATTTCCAGTATAAACTGACCTCGCATTGTACGGGAATCCTATACAATGCGAGATCAGAATAAACTGGAATTGTATAGCTTGATGTGTAGCCCTGTGTATACCCACAATTCACCAGTTCTTTTTTTAAATTAACATTTAGGGGTATGAGGAACAGGGTGTAAAGTTCACTCATCCACCATAGAAAAGGGAGGATCCTCCTACCAGACGGGTGTTGTGTCTGGCGGGCAACTGCCCAATGATTGATATTGGATTTTTGTATATATGTTCACTGCACGGTAAACTCTAATTGCGCGATGCAGGATTTTTGTGACGTCAGGATTTTTGTGTGACGTCAGGTCTTTGATGCGTAGTTCGAATGTGGCGATGTAGGTTCCGCCACATCACTCCCCTCCGGAGACCGAAGGTCGATAGTGGGCTGAGTCTTGTATCTTGCGATGCTTGCCAGTGCCAGTTGTGGTTCCAGTGAGTCGGAACCGGGTGCCGCATTGTTCGCAGTGGGTCGGAACTGTTTGCGGCGATTGTGGTGATTGAGTTGATTGAGGTGATTCCCCAGTGGGTCGGGGTGATGAGGCTGCGGGTTATGACCAGGAATGCGCGTTCGCTGCATGCTGGTGGCCAGGATACCCGTTGACGCCTCGGGTGTTGGCTTGGCTGTGTGACTCGCCTCACTGAAAGCTTGCGGGAGTGATGATGATGACGTCACGCTGGAGTAGTTGCACGAAGGCTGCGTTGACGTTCATATTCGGGGTCACCAATTTAGGGGTATGAGGAACAGGGTGTAAAGTTCACTCATCCACCATAGAAAAGGGAGGATCCTCCTACCAGACGGGTGTTGTGTCTGGCGGGCAACTGCCCAATGATTGATATTGGATTTTTGTATATATGTTCACTGCACGGTAAACTCTAATTGCGCGATGCAGGATTTTTGTGACGTCAGGATTTTTGTGTGACGTCAGGTCTTTGATGCGTAGTTCGAATGTGGCGATGTAGGTTCCGCCACAAACATAAAAAGATTGAAAGTTCTGAATATATCTCACATCTTTATCTTTCATCCAAATGCTAAATAGTTGTTATCACAATATTGTGGAACTGACAATTTACCAAATTTTAATGGAAACATCTTATAAATAGGTCCATAGCAACTTATATAGCTTAGCAGGTAAACATCGCTAACTCTTAAACCAATGATTATAATGAATGTGTCTGTTCCTATGATTCACTTATTGATTTGACATCTCAGTTTTATAGTTCAACTGATAATAATTTTGAAGGTTAATACTTGAAGGTTAATCAGCAGTGTATCCAAGACTTAATAGAAAATAATAGTTAAAATATACACATAGACAAATGCCTATAGGCATCTAATTCTGGCCAGCAACTTTTCATAATCAAGAAGTAGAAGTCAATCATGTAGGACATGTAATAACAACAAACATTAAATATTTACCTACTGAGGATAAGTTAGTGTTATGCATGTCTGCCGCATTTCCTGTTCTGAATATCCTGTCTGTCTGTCAATAAATTAGATAGTTTAAGAGTTTAATATATTTAAAAAAAAAACCGGCCACGTGCGAGTCGGACTCCCGCACGAAGGGTGCCGTACCATTAGCTATAAAAATGCCAAAAAAATCACATTTGTTGATAGGAGCCCCCTTATAGTACATTACTGTCGCGGCCTGCAATAAGGGAATTTATGAACGATCGTGTAAATGAAGGCCGAGGCGAAGCCGAGGCACTCATGCGTGAGTCCATCAATTCCTGATTGCGGCCAAGGCTTGTATAGTACTTTTCTCAAACAACGCGCGGAAATTCAAACTGAGTAAATTAAATAGAAATTCCAGAATCAATGACGAATAACTATCATTTTACATGCGCCAATATGTTAATTTGTTTCTTCTTTGTTCTATTTGCAAACAAATTCGAAATTTAAATAAATTCTTTGATAAGTTACCTCCTTGGTTGCCGTGTGTTGAAGTAAAAAGTTCGTTCCATTTTTAAATAACACGACAGATGTGAGTTTTCATAGTAATTTATTTGGCCGCTAAACACGCCAGAATTGGATTTTCATAGTAACTTTGCTGGCCGCATCGTCACTTGTTTTTTACCAGTACAGCAATTTTGATTTATCTCAAAGAAGGTTGTCAAAATAATGCTCGAATTTCCAAACATGTTTGAGAAAAATATTTATTTTATTCTGTTTTTTAGTATTTGTTGCTATAGCGGCAACAGAAGTACATCTGTGAAAATTTCAACTGTCTAACTATCACAGTTCATGAGATACAGCCAGGTGACAGACAGACAGCGGAGTCTTAGTAATAGGGTCCCGCTATACCCTTTGGGAACGGAAGCCTAAAAAAAATGTTTCCTGATTAAATGGAAATGTTTACAGATATAATATATGAAAAACCAAAGTCATGTGACATGTAATAACATAAGTATATGTATAAACAGATTAAAGTTAGTATGCTCATTATATTCTTCTGTTTCCTTTTCATTAGTCATTTGGTTATTATGATTCATTGGCCCTAACACACCTGTCTAGCATGCGTTATGGTTGCAGTGTTATGCAATACTAGCTGCCGCCCACGGCTTCGCCCGCGTGGTATGTCGATAAAAAGTAGCCTATGTCCTTTCCGATCGGTTTAAAATTGACAAAGTTTCATCCCCTATTTTATCCCCTTGGGGGTAGAATTAATCAAAATCCTTTCTTAGCAGATGCCTACGTCTACCTACATGCCAAATTTCAGCCCGATCCGTCCAGTGGTTTGGGCTGTGCGTTGATAGATCACTATGTCAGTCAGTCAGTCACCTTTGAGTTATATATATTTAGATGAGACTGCATTCATTAGTACTTATCATGGTATATGTTGTACTAGCTTTGCCCTTTGCTTCGCCTGCGTGGATGTTGGATATCGTCACACGGGAATGTACTATCGGGTTACTTAAGAATTGCTGGGTTTCCTATTCAAACTTTAATTCCCTATATCACCCCCTATAGGATTATTTTTGAAATAAAAAAGTAGCCTATGTCATGCCAAAATCCGTTCAGTGGTTTAGGCATGAAAAGGTACACGGAGAGTTAATTTCGAATTTATAATATTAGTATGGATAGAGTGGATTGTTATAAATGTTTTAGTTTACTGTCATATTTGAAAAGCAAAAATAATCATGCCAATATAGTTAGTGTTGATGATTTTTATTGAAACTGTTTTTTATTCTAATTGCTAGAGTAATTAATAATGTTCTTGTTTAATTTAAAATAGATTCTAAAACCTGTTTGGTGATCATTACTTCTAATCTCTCGTGCCCTTAAGAATTTATTGAAAAATAATATATATTGCACAATAATATATATTATTGTATTCGTTTTCAAAGAGAAAGTTTTTTTGAGGAGCTCGTGGCTAAATAATATCAGCCGCACGGGTCGACCCAATAGGTTAAGCTACGCTTACCGGGGTTGGTCAGTGGATGGATGATCATCTTTACATATCGAGATTTCTCCGTGCCTCAAGCCGTTGGTCCCTTGCGGGAAAGTCCAAAAGGGATACCGGGACGTTGGCAACAGGCAACTGAAGGAACACGGGTGGGTTTTTGTCAGTAAAAGTCTGACACGCCCTTCCGCTCCGCCCAGAGCGGGAGAAGTCATTTGACGATTTCCCAACGGTGGTCCCGGCTGTCATTCGTGGATCTTTGCCAGTCGTTACGAGTCGTCAGAACCCCGAAAGTCGGACAACCAGTCTTCCCGTATTACCCAATATTACCCAGTACTGGGTTGTGGAGGTCAGATAGGCAGTCGCTCCATGCAAAATATTGGTATTCAGCTGCATCCGGTTAGACTGGAAGCTGACCTCAACATGGTTGCGAAAAGGATAGGCAGATTGATTGATTAGTTTTTTAAGACATTTAAAACAAAGCATTGGTTTAGTGGTTGCTTATGTGATAAATGTACCTGTAATGGAAGATGGGCTTGCTCCGTATTACATGGGACTAACAACATATCTGGCGCACTATGGGTGAACTTACAGTACAACTAATTTCTTAATGTCCCTCGGGAATCATCGGATTTTCGAAAGTAAACGAATTCTAATTTCCATGTCCATCAATTATTAGATTTATCGTGTATAATAATTTGAATTCAGAACTAAATACTATGTTGTTGTTTTGTTTTGATTTCCGTGTTAACTCCCTCAAACTTTTTCCTCCCATTTTTTAAATAAACTTAAAAGATTCTTAACAACTCTATATAATTCCAAGTCGATCGAGAGAATAGAAATCCGACGACTGACGAAGCACAAAGTTTGCCGAGGGACATAAAAATAGTTGTACTGTACACCCTTTGAGGTATACAGAAGTGATACTTTCTTGAGTAGAATAATTTTTCGTGGAGTTTTGTGAGCACCACAACTGGATAATTTCACATACAAATAAACTTGTTTTTTTTTCTTTTGCCTCAGAGCCGAATGTGACACATTATAAATGTGCATATTTATCATCAAAACTAGTTTAATTAACACAGGTCGATGTGAGTATTCTAGCTATAACTTTCCTACAAGTTGACAAATAACAACGAAAAATACAGTTGCACAGGTAAATTATTTTAGGGTTTATCAATCTTTTTCGGGAAATCAGGTCCTGATAAGCAAAATTTGTATTTTCCTTCATCTATTCATACACGAAATATTTTAAGAGGTCATTGATTTCTTCTTTCGCAATTTCAGGTTTAGCCCCATAGTAGTTCTACATAATGATGTGTACAATGACCTCTTAAAATATTTCGTGTATAAATAGATACACCTTAAATAAATAAAAATCAATGTTAGTTTATTTGTCCTCTATGAACTCCGATAGAGCTGAATTTAAACTTTTGATGAAACTTTGGTAGGGTGTTCTGACGACCGATATGGTTTCTGGCCCAAAAAATCTATATTAATAAATAGAAAAGTGGCATTGTAACGCATGCCATGCAGCTAGTCAAAGCATCAACAGGTTTTTTGTCATTTGTATTATTTTATTTATTTTTTTGTTCAGGTAAAACTTATTGGTCCCAAGAATGATCCTCCAACAGTGGTGCAAGAGAAAGTTCTCAGCCTCATCCAGTGTTGGGCTGATGCTTTCCAGAATCAACCTGATTTACAGGTAACAAAATAAAAATATATTTGCTAAGTAAACTAAGGACTTTCGACGTAGAATTATCTACGTTATGTCACGAAAGTCCTTAGTTTACCATGAAAAAATGAAAGAATACCATTTCAATTGCTGCAGACTAAAATCTCTTCCAATTAGACGCGTCTTGACGTCGAACACATAGATACGTTACTAGTTCAGTATATTGAGAAGGTCATAACTTTCAATTGCTTCGCCAATTCAGCTTCAATTGTATAGTTCATCAGTTGTGTATGTACATAACAATTGAATAGGAAATCATGTTGCTGGGGAGATTGTCATGCCTATTTCTTTTTTCGAAAGTATTGGTAGTCATTGGTTAGGTACCTAGTTTTCTAGGTATTGTAATACGTGAGGAGTAAATAATTAATGCCGGTGAGTGAACATGACTACAAAACTGTATGTTATGTTGCCGTTTTTGAACAAACTCATTTCAACCTCAGTTATTGGGATGAAGATATTTATTCTGTGAACAAATTGCGCCTTTAAAACACGTATTTCGATCAATTTATTATTGCCAACTTGTGTAGGCCCCAATTTGTATCGCCTCATCAGAAATAGCATTTCAGCTAATTAAATTGTCCTCATACACACACTACTCACTGGCACAGCTTATTGTTTTTATAAAATGTTTCCTTTCCGTCTTTTATTGAATAGGAATCGGGGAGCTGTCAATGCACGAAGCAAGCCCGATTCCTAACGAGAAACTCCCATCCATTTGATGTATTGAAAGAAAAACTGCAAAAAAGATTCCTTATCTTTAAGATAGTGCTGTTTTAATCAATGTGACACATTGACTTATTAGGTACCAATGATAATTCATTGTGTAGAAGTAAAAAGCTATAGGTAACAAATAATGATGTCTGGGATGCTCATGCCGTCGTCGCTGCAACACAGTGCAAGTCCTTGGACACGTGTCCGGTGTCAATAGACTTTCTAAAAGTTGCGAGACCAGTCGAAGGTAGACGAAGTCGATTGACCTTTCTGATTTCCGTTAAGCGTCAGTTAAACTGTGGATTAGTGAGTACAAGGCTTAAAAGCTTCTTTAAACGGTTCCTCAGTTCAATGTCCCAAACAACCGATATTATTACACTATCTACTGAAACAGCATAAGCCATAATCCAATTAATGGTTCTGACTGACTCAACACATGCATTTAAAGATAGTATACGAGTAGGTACTTCGATCATTTGAAAAGCGAATTACCTTATAGTAATACTAGCCTGTGCCCCGCGGTTTCACCCGCGTATGTCTCGATCTCGTGAGAATATCGGGGTAAAAGTCTCCTACGTTCTATTCCAGGTTATGGTCTACCCATGTGCTGTTTTAGCGTGAAAGCGTAACAAACAAACTCACTTTCGCATTTATAATATTAGTTGGGATTGATGGCGTATAGTCGTCGAAATTTTAATCTAGTTTGGTATCCGAGATATTTTATGACATCGCGTGAATTAATCTGATTAAGTACTGGATACGATACAATAGGTAATTTGAATAGTAACTGTCATGAAACATTGCATTATTTGTATTAGTTGTCTCATATATTGTGCACGTTATGACTGTAGCGAATAATGAGGACAGTTGCTCTATGTAAAATGCATAAACAATTAGCTGCATTGTTCCCTAGCTAAGGTAGTATTGACGACTGCATATATAAAACCATGACAACGATCTAGTCTGTCAATGAGTACGACTAATGGTTTGAAATTCAGGATCGCGTTAGTGGATAAACCCTTAGGAAATAGCGTTCATCGACCTACAAAGTAATGGAGTCTAAAGGATTAGACTAATCCTGACTAATATTATAAATGCGAAAGTGAGTTTGTTTGTTTATTTGGTACGCTAAAACGGCTGAACGGATTTAGATGAAATTGACCATGACCTGGAATAGGACATAGGATACTTTTTATCCCGATATTCCCACGGGATCCAGACTTACGCGGGTGAAACTGTAGGGCGCAGCTAGTCATTAATATGCTAAATGAAGAATCCATGATAAGATACAAGAAATAATTGTTTCAGGGTGTTGTGCAAATCTACACTGAGCTGAGAACCAAAGGTGTGGAGTTTCCCATGACGGATTTAGATGCAATGGCGCCAATATTCACACCGCAAAGGGTATGTATTGTTCGAGGATGATAAAAACCGAAATATTATCCTATATCTGTCTCTTATCGGGCTTTATACTCATCGTCACTCGCTGAATTCGTGATCCAACCGATAACGAAACTGAAATGTGTCGGTCGGAAACAATGAAAGCATAAATCGTGTATAAACTTTAATCGTTGATCTGAGAATTATTTCCAAATATTATCAGTAGTTAGTGATTGTAAAGTGCAAAAGTAATCTATAGGAATTTTGAGATAATAAATATTTGCCGGCCTTATTCATAAGGTAATAGGTAAAATACTAGTTGACTCTTTATCCTATGTTAATTATGTGGGGACATAAAATTATAATCATTTAACAAACCGTTTGCCGCGTTTATGAGCATAGTATTACATTACCTATGTAGTATGTATGTATAAATATATAAAGCTTATCGCTCATTGCATTTATTTACCAACTACTGAACTATAAATTAAAGATAGTGTTGCCTTTACCTTACCTGATAGACATCGGAATGATTTTCATGATAAAAGTGGTGGGCTACTGTCAACTGTCACTTAAATCGCAATAACTCTAATAATAAAAACGTCCCTATTGGATCCAAATCCGGTAACGTTAAAAAGGGTTTTGAATCTCCAAGTTTTTCCAATCAGTCGCAGAATGCTTTTGTTTTCCCATGCAATAATCGATCTTTTAATTTCATATTACGTTTGATTAAAGGTAAAGAAGGTAAAGTGGCTAAATCAACATCCTAATTTTTACCAAACATAATGGTAGCCACACACGTTACGATATACTTGCGTTTAGACTTGCACAAGTCTGCGTGACACCGATTGGCTTGGATACTTGTGCTAATTCATCCCACATACGTTAATGTAATACTTGTGCAAGTCCAATTTGACGCAAGTATATCGTAACGTGAGTTTCCTGCATAAGTGCCACATAATCTAATAGGAATGTTATTGATAAGGATCTAGAAAAAGTGATAATAATCTAGCTAAACTAGGAGTGCTCAAACCAGTTCGGTTTTAGAGTTTCGTTCAGTTTAAAAGCATAGATCAGAGAGAGATAGTAATGAGTTATATTGTGCAGAGTGTGCCAGACGGTGGTGATACGATGATTGGCTCGCCTCAACGATCAGCTATGCCGCAAACTTCGCCCAGCCGTCCTACCCAGGAACAAATCCTTGGCACCGTAAGTTTATTTATAATTATCCAGGTTATACACAAGCAGGTATAGGTACAACTATTTTCTTAATGTCTCCCGGCAAACTTTGTGTTTGTCGTCAGCCGTCGGATTTCTATAGGTCGACTTGGAACTTAGTGCAGACCGGACGCTCTCAATCGACTTCCAAGTCGACCGATAGAAATCCGACGACTGACGAAACACGAAGTTTGCCGAGGGATATTAAGAAAATAGTTGTACTGTACATAGGTTAATCACGAATTGAGATGTCTTATATAGGTGGCTTCAAATATTACCTACACTTAGGTTACTGTAGTGTGAACCCCAAACTAGACAGTTAGTCTGTATCTTAAATAATATTGATATTTATTCGGTAAGGATTGTAACATCCACGAGTCATAATAATACATAACCATTTTCAGAACTGGGTAGTCGTTCCAACTACCAACCGAACTAATTACTAAACCAGCGGCACTTTTTGATGGCGCATACGACTGCTTACAAATTGTAAATATTTTACAATTTTTATTTTATATTTTTATATACCTTATGGTTCTATAAATACCCTTCCAGCGGTACGTTATAATTGCGAACCGTACAATAATGTAATGTGTTTCCTTGAATTTACCAGTCAATATTAACGGGAGTTCATAAAAATCGTACAAATTTTACAAGCCATCAGTGCCGCCATATAATATCATCTGCAAACGCATCAGTGCATTGCGGCCATCACTCAAACATAAAGTAGGAAAGTAATAAAAATAAAATAATAAAATAAAATAGTTTTATTGTGACAAAATTAATGTGCCTATATTTTACGACTCTCATATCTTTTGGACCGAAACACAGCAATGCTGCTACGAATAAATTGGAATGGTAGTATTACTACACCTGGAATCAATTGTTATTAATTTTTTTTCCTGAAATCGTATCTGCGGGGTAATTGCGTAAGGGGCAATGTAGACGGCACCCCGCAGCCGCGTCGACACCGCTTCGCGTAACCATGTAGACTGAACGCTGAAGCGTCGCCGCCGAACGCTCGCGCGAGACCGAGCCGTCTCCGCTTGATTTTGCCATATCACTCTACAATCCGCGGCGGCGGTGCGGCAACATTACTTAAACACAGCTTAGAGGCGCGGGTGCGACGACGGCGTCGTCGCCCTGAGCACTTACACACTGACGGTAGCAATTGCTTGAATTTTGACAGTACAATAACATTCATTGCGTTATTTACGTTGCTGACCAGATACATTTTTCGAACAAATGTAGCAATAGAATAGAAATATCCTTCAAAATCATTCAGATTATGATTGAAAGTGTGATACGCAATTAGGGTCCTGTTCTGTGATATTGAAAATGACTGATGCCTATACGTAAGATTGGTAACAAGGCTGACTGCTAAGAGGCGCCGAACGTAGGTACTTAAATATCATTACCCGTGGAACCTCTTCAATCCATAATTAATTAATGTAAAGCGCAATTATTGCTATCATACTCGATTGTCAATTTGTCTGACCGCCATTTTTTTTAAATAATTATCATTAATTTAAATATAATCTATCATATCATCACTACATATTATAAAACAAAGTCCTCCGCCGCGTCTGTCTGTCGGTCTGTTCGCGATAAACTCGAAAATTCCTTTACCGATTGTCATGCTGTTTTCACCAATGGATAGAGTGGTTCTCGAGGAAGGTTTTAGTATATAATTTGTCAAGCGGGCGAAGCCGTGGGCATCAGCTAGTTCAATAGAAGTGTCGGTTATTGACTTTGTTATAATCAGTCAAGTCTTTTGTCTTCAATGTTATTTTGATATCGTGGTCATGACTTCGGAACAATTTATTACGGCTATTCCATTTTGTGGTGAAAGTTTTAAAGCTGATAAACATTATAATATTTTCTCAGTATTTGGTTTCTTATGAATACGATTCCGTCATAGGCCAGAAATTATCCTTAAAATATAGTTTACTTTATACCCGACTACGAAGCAAAAAGGAGGGTTATGATTTTGACTGGTATGTTCTGTTCATGTGTTCCCTCATATCTTCTAAACTCTTCATCACAATTTGACAAATGAGGTATCGTTGGAAGCGTCTTGATCGTCAGCTGGTTGTAGGCTAAGGCTAAATATAGAGCCCCCTACAGGACATAATGTCATGAACTAATAGAAAAAACGAAAGTATATATTAAACCCCAAATAATAATTAATAAAAATAAAAGTTACAAAACTAAAACCCAACTCCGACAAAAACACAGACAGGCATAAAAATTCCGGACTCACGCGAAATCTGTTTGATTTACACGTGTGACTCCGGATTTTTCATGTCTGTCTGTGATGTCTTGTTTATACCTTTTTATTGACTTTTTGTCGTAGTTGGGTTTTACTTTTATAAATTTTTTTCTTACTGCAATCTGAAATGAAATGAAATGACCCCTTTGTCAATAAACCTTAGCTTAAAGCTAAGCTTGATTGGATCGGCAGTGGTGGTGTTTTCACGAAATCTTTCTTTTTTATGGTTCTTATTCTTACCTATCTTATTAATTGCAGGTGACGTTATCAGAAAGTCAGACCAACAAGTTACGTGCCGACCTGGCGGTGGTAGATGGCAACATGAACGTTATGAATGACATGCTCAACGAGCTCACTACCCAGCCGCATACTGCACACCACGACAGTGACATTGAACTACTTAATGTAAGGAGTATTTAGTCTACCAGTCTGATATTGGATTCTCTAAGTAACCAGTTCAGATTAAGGCGAAAGCTTCAGGGTAGCCCCCAAATTCAAATTTTCTTAAGTTTTTTGCAACATGCAGGTCAGTATCAAGTATGTTGATTGAAATATGATTTGTGACCGTAACAAATATGGATTTACAGAATTGAGGATTTTTTGTGGATTGAGGATTATTCTAACGTAAGTTGTTGTATTGCTGATTCTAATGATAATAATTCTGAAAACCATATTTGCTACGGTCGCGAATCATATTTTAATCAACATATAATCTGGCACTGACCTGCAAATTGCAAAAAATCTAAGAAAATTCGAATTTGGCGGAATACCTTGGCGCATCCCACTTAAATAGTATGGTTCTTGTTTCGTAAGTATACTTAGATATATCTCTGAAAGACACGCCCAAAAATTAATATAGCCAGAAAACTTGGAGATAGATCTCGTAGTTTTATCCACGTGGCCAAAGTGGACTGCTCTAAGAGAGCCACTTTCCTTATTACTTGAAAGGAAATGGCCGAAAATGTATGGACTAAAAACCCAGAATCGATTAGAACAAACTATGTACCGATAGGTTTCGTATAATAAGCATTTGACTTCACCAAAAGGGCAACCCAGAAATCCATAGGGTGGACTTGTCACGTGTGGACGAGAATCGAGTTGGTTTAGAGGCACTTTATCATGCAAGAAGATGTTAATAGAGAAGTCATTATTTGGTAACTATAGGAGAGTAACTGTAGTGACATCTTCCTTGTCAAGCAAGGTTTCGTGTATAGAGCCTCATTACTACTGACATACCATGTGAAGAAGATTAATGTTATTATTAATTAACTTTTTATTTATTTTACTTCGATGGTCCTAGTTTATCATTTATAACTTCCAGTTACAGCTATAAATAGCTGTATGTATGTGTGGGCATGCCCTTTGTGCCCGGAGGCTTTTATTTAGTTAATTTATTTTTACTTTTTATTTCTGCTTGACTACATAAATAGTCCTCGTTTTATTATTATTATTTTTTGGTTGGTATATTGGCGTGTGCTAGCTGACATATGGCTAATAATTAGATTTATGTTTTATGTTGCGTAATGTAAATGATTTTGCATACTTTTGTATAGAATCAATTTTTTCTAACTGAACAGACAGCTGTGCTGCTGGGAAGTTTATTGCGCCACTTCTTCTTCCCAGCTAAACCACTAGGAAGTGGTGAAGGGTGGGCGTTTTGGGGGACTGTCTTATGTAATTTTGACGTTCGAAAAGTGCTGATTATTTGTTTGAATAAATGACTTTTGATTTTTGATTTTGAAGGCAATTTCGAGAAATTGTAAACATATTTAAAACCTTGTCATTCAAGTTTTACAATTAAAATTCCGTACAAGGAAACCTTGTCTGTTTTTATGTAAATAACATGCCAATGACAGATAAAAGTTATCAACCGTTTATTGGTGTCAAGGTTTAAAAAAAGGAGTTTGTAACAGTAGTGTATTGAGTTTAAAGACTGCACTTTTTAAATAATTGAATTTTATTGATTTCTCATTATCAGACCAACGAAAACGCAAAAAAAACAATATTGCTAATATATAGACTGCTTAAGCGTGGCGTCCTGGGGTTTGATCCTTGGTTTGTGTTGTGATATTGTGATTTTCCTAGAGAAAATTCTCAGTAGCTGTGGAGTCAGAATTTGTGCCAGGTTATTTGACTCGGGCCAGGTTATTTGACTCGGCCTTAATAAGATGGGACTTACATTCCTTTCCCATTGGAGAAAAAGTAGGCGTGATTTTATGTCAACAATCCGATGCCTTAACGTTTTTTGTTGTTGATTTTTTAGCATTTATATCAATTAAACCATTAACAGGCAGTTTTGAATTGTTAATATGTTTTAACATGTTTTTCACCCTGTATATCTGTCTCACAGGAGCTCGCAGACACACTCCGCGCCATGCAGAGCCGCGTGGCCGAGCTGATCGGGCGCCTGGCCGGCGAGTCGCCCCTCACCGTCGAACTGCTGCACGCCAACGACCGGCTCAACAACCTGCTCCTGAGACACGGCCGGTTCGTTAACAACAGGTAGGAGATAGTGGAATGATCTTGCTTGTGTACAGGCTCTTATCAAATAAAACAAGGAAGTTAAAAACTAAAAAGGTATAAAACAAAAAACGCTGACTAAAAAGGAGACATAGACATCATCATCTGCCTCATCTGCCTAGCCTTTTCCCAACCATGTTGGGGTCGGCTTCCAGTCTAACCGGATGCTGCTGAATACCAGTATTTTAGATGGAGCGACTGCCTATCTGACCTTCACAACCCGAGACATAGACATCGATTTGTTATAATTAAAAGTAAAATCTGTTTTCACATAACCGGAGTCATACGTCATCTCTAAATATGTCGTGTGTTCCAACGATACCTCGTTTGTCAAAATACAATGAGAAATTTAGGAGTTATGAAGAAAAAAATGAACACACATAGTCTGTTAAAATCATAACCCACTTTTAGCTCGGCCGTAGTCGGGTAATAAGAAGCATGTCATGAACTGCAGATGACCAAAATTCGAAGTCGAGTATAGGCCAAATAAACATGATAACCTGCAGTAGCCTGACGGCTAAGAGTTGACTAATAAGCGAGTGATTGTGAGTTCCATCAACACTTGTGGGGCATGGCTTATCGTTTGGCAACAGAAGCGGCCATTTTGAGCCAGAGGCCAGCAGAAAAGGCTCCAAGATGCGTTAAAAAATCCTATTCTAAGTCGCTAAATCTCGCACCATCCTAAAACTTGTCTTGAGCTGATAATGTACACCATTTTTCTTTATCTTGATTGTATTGACAACATTTTTTTATGCTTTTCAGGAATGCCGCAACTGGCGTGGCCACTCCATCCGCCATTCTGGGCGCCGCCATGGGAATACCTGGATCCAATGCTCCTGCCTCACGTAAGTCCAATAATACTTATTCGTTATTATTTTTCTGTTCCTGCTAATTGTTGTGTTGTTTGATTGTTCAGATATCAAGTGTAAGTCTTGATTCTCTATGGTAAAATGTCTATAATATAGGACATCTATTATTTAGGATATGTATGTGTATTCATTTTCGTATATTGTATACTAGCTGCGCCCCGCGGTTTCACCCGCGTAAGTCTCGTTCCCGTGGGATTATCGGGATAAAAAGTATCCTATGTGTTAATCCAGGTTATAAACTATCTATTATCCAAATCCATTCAGCCGTTTTTGCGTGATTGAGTAACAAACATCCAAACACACAAACTTTCACATTTATGATATTAGTAAGATTTATTATTTGTACCTAAGACAGCCCCATTGTCCATCCATTCCAAGGTTGCCTGGAAGAGATCGCGGAAAGCGATAAGTTCGTCCATTGTATATTTTGTAGTGTTTGTTTTTTTTTTAAATATATTTTTGTGGTGTACAATAAAGTATATATAAATGAATAAATAATAATTTCCTGTTTATTTTATTTCAGCAAAGAAGTCTGAAGACGATGCCTTGATTGATCTCAGCGATGATGTACCTGATATAGCTAAATTGAGTAAGTAAATATTAAAACTGACTGACTGCCTCGTTAGTATAGTGGTCGCAAGTCGCTACTGCTGAGCATGAGGTCCTGGGTTCGATTCCCAGCTCGGGGAAAGTGTTATTGTGTTTTTCCATCTGGAATTGCTCAGGAGCAGACCGGAGTCTGGATTTATGCCCGGTTGATGGCAATAGGCTCGCCCCCTATTACTATGACTTGAACATAACTTGCGAAATGTGGGTGTACTATAGCTACACCGCTGCCTAATCCTTCGAGGAATACAGGCTTGAAGTTATGTATACTATGCATTATAGAAGTTACTTTGCTTGTCTTTTTTCACGCCTTGGAGCCGTAATCAGTCGGCATAAAATTATGATGAAATATACTAAAGTTACACCAACAATACCGCTTTCATAAGTAACATAAGTTAGCCATAATAATGTCATCGTGAACTAATCATTCCAGCCGTGAAGGACGCTCAGCCGGACAAGTCTCCAGGAAGCTCTAAGGACGAGTTCGACATGTTCGCGCAGTCGCGCAATCTTACCTACGAGAACTCCAAGACTGGGTGAGTGGCTAACTGATTAATATCTTGTTTATCATTCTGAATTCAAGAAGAAACTTCGACCAGAATACTTTACAATTTATTTTTTTCTTAATTTTTTTGGGTACTTTTATAACCGGTATGCGTTTGACAGTTCCATCATACCCTAAAACCTGAACGGACGCTTCACATCATCACTATTTGGTTGAGACAGAATTTTATGGAAAATGCCAAAATCAAGATGGTTCAATGTCAAGACCCCAAACAGATCATTTCTATCAGACTCATATCAAACACAGTCCATCAATAAGTGATGTAAGTCTTCAACAACTCAGTTCAAATGAAGTGGTTTGTAATTGGCTTTTCTATGAATTTGCCATATTGTTGAAGCTGCCTTAAGTCGCGTCCTATTAAAAAGCGATCGTCACGCGAATACGCGACCGGTCGCGTGCATATGTCACTTTTTGTTCTGAGAATCGGAAAGCGCCCTTTGTCGGCGTGACCACGTCTTCGGGTCTTCGTCACTGAACAAAAAGTTCGAACGATCGTGTATTCGCCCCACGATCACTTTTAGACAGATAGGACGCGGGGTTCTTCAATTCCTAACAAAGTAACAGGAAACGTTAAATTTTTGTGTTCGCAATATATCTCCAGAAATATTTGATGCTCTGGAATTTTCCTACCGAACCGAAATCGTTTATAGATGCAAGTTTTAAGAATATCTTTCAGAGATAGCCGACTATGAAACTTCACAAATTTTTAATGAACTTCCAAATCCTAAAGTTTTAAATGAAAGTCAACATCTTCAATTACAGCGGAAGCAGTTACGCAGACAACTTGGAGGAACAGTCATCGACCGGACTTGCTTCAGCTGCCAGCCAGCGAGCCACACAAGGACAACCTCTGGTACGTACATCATTCATATACCAAGCTATGACACAGAAAGAGAACCATAGGCGTGGGACTATGGGCCACTTTCTCGAACGAAAATAAATAACGATAATTTTCGTTCGAGAACTGGCCCTGCCCCGTGTCCTATTGAAAGCGATCGTCGCGCGAATACGCGTTCATCGGTGTCATAATGTCACTTTTTGTTCGGAAAACTGGAATGCGCCCTGTCGGCGCGACCACACGTCCAGATTCACCGAAGAGAAAGTGACATATGAACGCGAGACGATCGATTTTAAATAGGACGTGGGGACGAGCCAGTCATCGATACCGATCACGTCTGAAGAGTTTCGCTAGTAATTTAATTTGACCCTGTATAAGCAGAACTTTTTCTATAACTCGTTGTGCCATATTTACTGTAAGCTTTTGAGTTTTTATACCGTTCCGTGTTATGTCGATGTGATGTTAAGTGTGGTTGATTTTTTTTTTGTGTACTAACTAACCGATTTTGTGTGTGTTAGGCTGCTCGCACGAAAGCAGTGGCGAGGTGCGGTGGCCGAGCGGGCCGACGGACATGGCACCAAATTGTTCCGTCGCCAGCGCCCGCTTGGCTACCGCTCCTTGTCACTGGCTTCATGTCCGCAGCCTTAAAGTGAGGCTATTTAAATACTTCAGCTCCCTCACTCCTGGTTGCGTTTATTTACACATTTACTTATTATAACAAATGATGAGGATGTTATTCAAATGTTTGGTCCAAAATAAATGATTTATTTACCTTTTTACCTTTCATAAAAACATAAGTGGTTGAAGTAAGCGTTTCAAGCAGTAAAATGTTATTATGAATATCGCTGTGAATGTTCTTCGTCAGAAAAATTCTGACTAACGACAGAACTTTTGATACAATATTTTTTATCCACACACATTCAAATAGGATTCATAGTAGAAAGTATTAGTAAAGTCTTCCTGAAAATGAGACGTTATACCAAAATAATGTCACCTCGACACAATACGATACAGTATTACTCCGACATAACAGTTTTTAGTTTTATTTTTTAGTAGTTCCAAGTTGAGTTATACCTATTATTTACCTAAAACTATTTTCTCTTTATTAATTTTATTTTCCATATAATTTTATCGTTTGTTTTGTCTTTTGTATATAACAATTATTTTATGTTAATGTTTCTGGAACATTCGACAGCCATCGGGCATGGATCAGAGGGAGATCGATGAAATAGCCGCTTGGTTAGCTCAGGAGAAGGTGTGTTTTATGTTTATTTATCATTTCCTTTTTTTATTTTACGTAAGTATGGTAATAAATATGACTCATTTTCATGTTAACGGGATTTTTATATAATTCTTCCATTAGCAGCTAAAACGGTACACTCACGCCTTTATCATAAGTATAATAAAGCAAAATTATATTTTTTATCATATTTAGAAAATAGTTATACAATAAATTCTATGCACTGCAAAATGAGGTGATACAGTGGGAATCTTAACACTAGCTTAAATGGTCAAGTTGCAGCACATAAACGACATAAGCACGGTGAAAGAGACATCATAACGAAAACTTTTACCCTGGATTACTTACCAGACCACCAGGCGTCGAAAACTTACCATGGATTCAGACCACCAAGCGTTGAAGTTATTAGTAAGTTACGACGAAAAATTTCAGCACTGGGTTTTCGAAAATTATTTAGGTGCTGAATTAATGGTAAAAGTTTTTGCTATGTTGTTCTTTCCACCGCGTATTTAAGACAAGTTTTTCATAATAAGCCTGGTGATCCGCAGGCGGCGTCTGATGCGAACGGCGCGCAGGAGAGTGTCACCAGCAGTGACTTCGACAAGTTCCTGGCCGAGCGCGCCGCCGCCGCCGACAGTCTGCCCACCGCGCCCGGGCCCCTGGCGGGCCCCCCGCTGGGCCCCGCGGCCGGGGGCCAGGCGGGCCCCCCGACGGGCCCCAGCACGGCGGGCACGCCAGCGCCCCCAATGCCCGCGGCTCTGACCCCACGCCACCGTCAGATCAACAAAGACAACGACCACGACTCCATGTTTGCGCTCTGATTCACTCACACACAGTATAGACCCGTCTGGTTTATCGCCGCTCTAGATTTCTAGAACAATAGCTATTACAGTAACCGTTGCTGATACTGACCGATTCAGCTAATCAATTTTGGGCCAGTTTCACTATTGTTAGTTCTGAAATTTACAAGCTGTGCAGCTTTCCAAAGAAAAGTATGCGCTTCGGTAATCTTCGTATTTCCGAATAAGCACAAACGTTGTGCCACAGAGTAACACCCTCCACAGGGGCATTGCTTCTAAGTTTTCTACTACCACACTTTGTACCAATTATCTTTGCGCGTTTGCATGAAGTTTTCTCTCTGTTGGGATACCTACTCCGACCTCAGTCAGATCGTCATTTATCACTGAAAAGTTTTTGGAATAGTATAGAGTTCTTAATCTATAATTTTGTAAATATGATAATACCAAACAAAATAGGCAAGCACTTCCTCAGTTGTAACAGCTCTTTATTAAGGTAAGTGCATTGAATGACTATTTCATGAAATCATGACTTTGGCACTTATATGAACTTAAGGAGTTGTATTGCTGATTCTAATAATTATAATTCTGTAAATCCATATTTCTTACGGCCGCGAATCATATTTAGATCAACATACAACCTGAAACTGACCTGCAAATTGCAAAACACGTAAGAAAATTTGAATTTCACGGGCTACCTTAGCGCATCCCCCTTAAATCTCATAATCGCGCATTCGTATTCCCGAAGTTAGACGATGATTCCCGAAGCGCATACTTTTATTTGGAAAGCCGTACGTACTATACAAAACAGTCAGCTAAAATGCTTAACATGGCGTTGAACCGAGTTGAATTGGTGAAATTGACCTTTAGCGTTAGCGCACACCAAGAGCAGAGCATTTTCTGAGACTACTAAAAAATGAATCTTATGACAATTCCATACATAGCAAAATTAAATACACGTTGAACGTCCAACTTGATGCTCGACCACGCTAGAGCTTGCGTGTTCGTGTATTTAATTTTGGAATGTATGAGATTGTCATAAGATTCATTTTTCAGCAGTCTCAGAAAATGCTCTGCTCTGCTCTTGGTTTGCGCTGACCCTAAGTCTGACGCGGTCGTAGAATAGATCCGAGAATAGGCATCAAGTGTTTAGTAATATGTATAGCCTGAATGTTACCATTAAAAAAACCTTTGTATTCATTGAAGCATTCAGGTAATTCATATTATTATACTAAATACATGTAAAAATACCTACAACATACATTATGATGCTGGGTTTGAATCATACCCTTTGCATAAGGCTTTGTGAAAGGCCGTATCCCGTATAACCAAACAAATCAATATTCTAAATTAAAATAGATCCTATTTTAAGAAGCATTGCGATGATTAAAATGGATTTCTCGACACATCGCTATTTTGGCACACCTCAAGGCGTTATTTTTTCACACGATATTGTATGACGTGTGACGATACATCGCTAAGTGTATGCTCGCGCCTGACTTCCACTGTACGTAGCCATTAGACCTTCAGTCAGTGTTGTTGTTCTTGCATCGAATCGTATTTATAAACCGCGACGATTTCGTAATATCGCTAATAATTCACATGTATTCGATATGCCGTTTGGTGCCTGGCTTATATAGTTGTAATTGAAATATTTTAAGCTGACTAATCGATTTCATCTACTTACTAATTCTAAGTGTAAGAAAATATCTTAATATATTCGTTATTGTTCGGGCGAGATTACTAACTCCTAGGGGATCGTAGAAATTCGTTTTCTTCAACTTAAAATACTTCAATATGTAATGATTTTGTAACAGCGTGGTATATACAATGATAAGTACATAACTACGGCGCGTCATTGACTATGTATTACTCTAGACTAAGGTTACATTTAGGTAGATTTCTTTAATATATAACTTTGTAGACTTCACTAGACCACGGGAGCATTTAATACAAGACCACTGGCGTTCGAAATTATTAATTACGTGCTTGTGATTATTTATTACGAATTTACGATTTTATAGTATCAAAGTTTTGAAGAGTGATCGTCGAAGGGTCGAGATTGTGATATATAATATTGTTTTATATAGTATATTGTGGTACTTTGTATTTACTAGATTTAGTGATTACTGAGAGTAAATCAAGAGCATATTTGTATATTAATTTAGTACCTGTCGTACGGCATTTTGATTTGTTTTTGTTGTTTATTGAAATTATAAGGAGTAGAAGATAAAAATGGATTTAATGAAATCGAGTATTTTATGTATTATTATATAACTATTCCTCTATCTATTGATATTGACGAAAATGGATTCCGCACAGATTAAAAAAGGCGACGTGTTATAAGTTTTTACTTATTTATGTTTATAATCATGTATGAACATGAATTCAGCTGTGTTCTTATATCTTATGAATTTGCGAAGACACCTATGATATAAATAACTATAGCAGCAGTTTGAAGAAATATTTATGCAATATCAAAAGCACTGTGTATTAAACCTGTAGTCTCGAGCTCAGATTGTTTTATCCCCATTGTAAGATATTTTTTATTCGTAATGGTTCTGTATAAAGTGTAGAATATATGTCTTCGTAATTATGAACACAAGTTACCCCTATATATAACCCTTATGTACCAAAGTGCTACCCGTTCACTAATGTTTAAAACACTATGCCATTCCACATTTGTCTCAATTAAATGTTCTTTTGGTGTTAATGTGATAATTTAAAAGAACAAGCTTAATGTTAATTATTTAAAAGAGTTATTTTATGTTGTAATCGTTGTATTTAAGATAATAAAATAATTACCATCATATGGTGTTTAATGTTATATAGATCCGACCTCGATGTGGCCATCCTCTTCTCCCTAATAAGTGGACAAACATTATTATAACACAACATTAACATTATTACTATTTATTGTGGTGGACAAGCATTATTTACGCTAAGGACTGATTTTTCTATCAGCAGATTTTGTATGAAAAATCTGTCAAAAATTCAAAATTGTTCGTTAAGGCGTTCGCTACGTTAAGCTTGCGCACACGGCGGGTGCCGACTCGCGTTTGTATCGAAAGATATTCATTCGGTGTGGTGTGTATTCAGGTGTGGTATGGGCGATATTCATTCGTATACACATGCGTTCGTCGCGTACATAATGGTTCTTTTTTATCATTTTGGTACGAAACCAGATGCGCCAGTCGGACTCGACTCGGTCCATGCGGTAGCGGTGGCATAGTTTTCCACCAGAGCGAGTCAACGGCGCTTTATCAGAATTTAGGCAGTAATATCCTACTAATATTAAAGGCTGTATGTTTGGCCACGACTTAAATGAAAATCAAGAATAAGTTTTAATTTTGTTTATTTATCAATTTCTGTATCCACAACAGATACACATTGCAGATTTGGCAAATACAATTATGAATATTTACATGTATAGACAGAATTACCAAATATCCGTAGAAAATTACATTTTCATGATTTTACTAATTATGATTATGAAAATAGCACTAAATACATTTGAGAATGCAAGTACTTACGTTTGAACAATTCAACGTCACAATTTTAATTAAAAAAAACGCTACAAAAATACAACATAACCGTTAAAGCCCGATTTAAGTAATTCTATTTTGTTGTGATGAATAAAAGTACAAGTAAAATATAAAAATAACGCCAATGCTTCCTTAACAACATACTTGTTCGTAACTAAAACTTGTACTAAGGAATGTGAAAACATCATACCATTATGATACAGAAATTATAAATACATTAGTTATTATACATAAACTAAGTTATGCTGCTGTTTATGCAAAATAAATTATGCTTTTAGAAAATAAATTAAATTTTACTGGGCACTTGCACGAGATCCGGTCGCTCTGACACTACGTAACGAACAGAGTATTACATTATACAATATCAAACAATGCGTTCTACTAAATTAATTCGTTCAAGTACAACCCTTAACATAATTTAGAGAACAAGTCAACAGTCGAGCAAAAGAAATGCGAACGTGTTAGTTTAAGTATAAAAGTAAATAATTATAATCTATACAGTACTATACTATGGAAGTCTCATGAGAGTGTACTGGCCGCGAGCGTTTATAACTCGTCTCTGGATGGCAGCTCGTCTTCCTCGTCGTCATCGCTCTGCAAATAAGAAGATAACTTCATTAATATATAATTAACTAACGTTTCTTATTCCCATCTTGTCTAAATTAGTATTTCTAATATGGAAACCATTCATCTTTACGTGATTCTAATTAGTGATCTTATCCTCCTTAGCCAGAAGCTAAATATACAGAATCTCCCTTTTTTGAAGTCGGTTAAAAAGTTACTTAGTTTGGGGACAAACTAAATAACAACTATACATTAGGCAACAGTTCCAATCATTTCCACAATATGTAATACTTTAATTCCTTATAATAAAAGTAATGTTTTAGTGATAGCTATTATTTCAGATGACTTCCAAGAGATAAACTATACAGGCCTGCACATAAGGTTTAAGTTAAAACGACATGGCTCAAAACCACGTGGTAAAGACACGTCAAACAAATTAATAATACAATATTATTATGTATGAAACGAATGAAATAAGTTAATTAGAAACTGTATCGAATCAGAAACAACTTGACTTCATTAAAAATTGTTTTAGTTTTCGTACTTAAAAATTGTTCAAGGACGACTGCTATGGCGATGGCGATAAGCCCATATCGGAATATTGATTAAGATTTCTTCGAAAAATAAAACGTTACTTAACATTGCAAAGGTCTTGATTGAATTATCTAATTACTAAAATTCCTGAGAGAAACTAGAGCTCTAACTAAACTCGCTCGAGTAACTAATCTGTAAACTTTACAGTAATCAAATGTGTAATTTACTAGTCAAACATTAATAAATATTAGTCTTATTGGTGGCATCCCTACATAATTTTACTCAACCTGCACGACTCTACACTTATGGGAAAAGACATTGCTTGACTCTCTCACCATAAGATAATCTTTTTCATTTTTAAAATACTTGGTCATGGCCCAGAATAGTATAGCAGGCGCACTCCGCATGTTAGGTATGGAGCTACAAGTACGCGGCGGGATTGTCTTGTCGGGTCAATTCAGTGAGCGTAGTCAGAAGATTTAAGAGTTCCGCGATAGAAAGAGAGGCAACTTCTAGGTGAATATAACAGTAGATAATTAGCGCTGTGCGACCTGAATTGCACTTCATGGTGTCGTAGCAAGAGTAGCTTTTTATTTAAATGATTTTGCGGAGTGAACCGTCTGTATTAATCTGTGGTCATGGTAAGATAAACCCCATGCAGCCTGACTGCTCAAAGATACGCAGATTGAAGATATAAATTAAAGAAATATTGATAACTTACCACGCTTGGTGTGGGCTCAGCACCTTCACCGTCGGTTTCTACGAACTTGGTCATGGCTGCCAGCGTCCTTTCGCCGTTGTAGTCTTTCACCTGCACGATAGAAAATAATCGTTAGAAATTATAGGGACATGACAGTGACAAAAGATTTCATAAGTGGTCACAGATATGGGAGGGTAACGGGTCAGTCTCACATTAATATGTTTTTAGCTACGTCTTCAAAACTATGAAGGCATCATTAAAAACTACAAATTTTATTGCTTGGAAACTAGTAATATGACATTTGTTTATCATAAAGAACTTCGATTTATTGCATTTAAAGGCAAAGTTAGCTTCGTTAGTAGTTAGTCTATCAGAGGTTTCATGGGAACAATAATATGTACAGTCTAGTTTGATTTCCTTTGTTTGTTTCATCTCGGGCAACAATATTCTCGACAGTCATATAGTCTTTAGTCCTTTTAATACACAAATGAGATGTGACAGAACATTTTACTCTCTATAGGAACAAAAAACACACCTTTTGATAAGAATAATGGATCCAGCAACAAAGGCCTAATAAAGAATAAGTAATTGTGGCGTATTAATGACCAAGTCACGCTAGAAACACATCAAAGAAAGCAAGTTGTTGTATTATCAACTTTGCTTAGTTTGGCGTGAACACATTGTTATAAAACGGGGCCGTTAAATACGTATAAACCACGACTGAATTCACTAAGATTAATAATATCCTAACTAATATTATAAATGCGAAAGTGAGTTTGTTAGTTACGTTTTCACGATAAAACGGCTGAACGGATTTGGATGAAATTTGGCACAGGGGTAGACCATGACCTGGAATGGGACATAGGATACTTCCTGATATTTATCCCGATATTCCCACGGGATCGAGACTCACGCGGGTGAAACCGCGGGGCGCAGCCAGTCGACTATAGTACCAAAATGATGCTACACAGAGTTATACTATTCGATAATGCTTTGATTCGTTCGCTTTCCATACTTAGTATAAGTATACGTCTGACTGCCGGGATAACTCCTCTATAAAACTCCTATTACATATCGTAACATAACGATACCTCTGGGCTCAATGCCAAGAATGTGCTATACGACCTTTGAGCCCAGAGGTATCGATAATATTACGTCTGTACTCGTATTCCCCAAAGGCAGAAAAAGTATACGGTAATATACATGAATAGTAAAGTAGGTACACACGGATACACAATCAAGCTATACATTTTTAGTATAAGCTGACCTCGCATTCTACGGAAATCCTATACAATGCGAGATCAGCTTATACTAAAAATGTATAGCTTGGAAATGTATATTGCAAGTTACGTTTTACATCAAGTCCAATGTAATAAAGGGCGGGGGACCAACCGGGACCATTAACCTTAAATACCTAATACTATTACATCTCTTTGTAAACTGTTTCGTATTTCTGTACTGACCTGGTTATCCTTAGTGTACAGTTTGATGGTGGGGAAGGAGGTAATCTTGGTGTGTTCGAGCTCGTTGGCGGTGGCGTCCATCTTAGCGATGACGATATCATCATCCTTCTCGAAGTGCTCTCCCAGCTTGTCGTAGATAGGGACCAGCTGCTTGCAGTGGCCGCACCTGTTGGTGGACAATTATGTTGAGATTTCTAAGTGATGCCTAACACTTTGTTATGGATAGTTTTGTTGTAGGATGAAGGATTGAAACAGTATGGCAGACATTTAGTTACTAACGGCCAGTTTCTTAATTAAAACTAACAGTTAACTGTCCTTTTGCACTGTTCTATTTTCAATCCTCGGCGCTGAGGCGAGGGTTGTAAATCCAACAGCGCGGAAGAACAGTTGACTGTTACTTTGGCTGTTACTTTTGATGCAGAAACTGGCCGTTAGTGAATTACTTTAAGGCTATATTTTGAAACCAAATAAACTTGTGATGTTTCGACTGGTAAAACACATTAGAAGTTGTAAGCTTAATATCATAACATCACGCCTGTAATTCTCGAAGGGTGAGGTAGAGGTGTACCTATTACATGGAACTTAAACATAACTGGCGAAATGGCGGTGCATTTCGCTAGTTATGTTATGTATGTTTAAGTCCATGTAATAAGGGACGAGCCTATTACCATCAATCGGGGGCACAAAGCCAGCCTCCAGGCTGCTACTGAGACATAAACTTAAATATTTTTGAGAATAGTGTTTTCTATAAAAGCTGCTATTGCCTCAAGCTGGTCTTTAAAATTAATCCTTACTTATATTTATAAATGCGAAAATAACTCTGTATGTCTGTCTGTCGCGCTTTCACGCCAAAACTACTGAACCGATTTAAATGAAATTTGGTACACAGATAGTCTTAGAAAAGACATAGGCTACTTTTTATGGACATACCACGCGGGCGGAAGCTAGTTTTGATATAAAAGCATTCAACTCTGCGGTTTAACAATTTTCTTAATTTCAATAAACACAATAAACAGCAGGTTAGCAACATCCGAACCTCTGAGAAAATTTACATAATGGAGCAAATGATCAATTTCAAAGTCGTTGAGCAGCAAACAATGACGTTTGACACAAGCGAATTAATTACGACCCACTGAATGCGAACTAACGAGTCACAAACACTTGCGCAAATTATACGATATTGCGACAAAAATGAGGCAATGTCGCCGCGACAAATAATACAGTGTCTGGACTTGAACTCGACCTAAAAACAGGGCGAACAAGCAACCTAATGGTTATGATGTAGTTAAAGATAAATTATATTTGTATTGCACATTGGGTAACACTTGATAAAACAAAGGAGTATGTTTACTGGAACGATATATTATGTATGTACGTACATACATTAACATGATTGCGGCCATATTAGGTATAGTTTTTTTTACATAATCCTCCAAGAAGATGCATGCAATAACTTTTGTATTAATATTATGATTTCTTCAGTCCAGTCCAGTCTTGCCAAGGGGTATCGTATTACCCAGTAACTGGGTTGTGAATGTCAGATAGGCAGATGGCAGTCGCTCCATGTAAAATACTGATATTCTGCATCCGGTTAGACTGGAAGCCGACCCCAACATAGTTGGGAAAAGGCTAAGCAGAGGATGATGATTATGGTTTCTTTTAAATATTCTTTTAATTATGCACAATTGAACAAACAATCTTTGTGTTTTATGTACTCTTAAATATTTGCACAGATACTTCAATTTAAACTGATGAGTCATACAATTTTGAAGGTAACCTGATCAAGTTATATTATATATACTAGCTGATGCCCGCGGCTTCGCCCGCGTGGATGTTTATTATATACTAAAACCTTCCTCGAGAATCACTCTATCTATTGGTGAAAACAGCATTAAATTCGGTGCAATAGTTTTTGAGTTTATCGCGAACAGACAGACAGACGCGGTGGAGGACTTCGTTTTATATTTTATATGTAGTGATCAAGTAAAGAACCTCCTCCTTGGAAGTCGGTTAAAAAGGCGTAACAAATGGGACACACATTAGGAAAGGGAACAGCCAAATCGTAATCAATCGCGACTGTCAGGATTGTCTTGATATCTATCTACGTGCAAATCTTATCTGCATCGACATGCGAAAAAAGAAACACTTTCGATAATAAGTATTAAAAAGGCAAGTACCTGAAGTGTACACGACAATTTCCAACCACGTATAATAGACAACGATTTAAAATCACTAATATTGGTTTTCTATGTTGCCTTACTGGGTGAATTTCTATACACAGTGGGAACTGAAACAATCCTGAAACTGGGAGAAAATAGAGAATTTCACCTGCTTTAATACTTGGCCAACCCTTCCCCCCGGTGGGGAAATCTATGACCCATGAGGAAAATAAGAAAACATGCCAATACAGACATGCAAGATCGGGTGCAGTGAAAAAATTAAGGCAACCACACCCGTTAGAACTATGAACAGGCATCTCCTGGGCACGTTCTTTCCGCATCCATCGCTTTCCATCGCGAGATTGTAGTCAAGAGCAGGCTCATCTACAAATATATTATAAATTGGTCGCTTTTCGTGTTTGTCCGTGTGATCACGTTGTTCTTCCAAACTACGCAACTGATTTTAATGGGGTTTTCTACACCATTTAGAGAATTTATTCCGGAATGTTTATGTGTATAATAAATGAATATTTAACTTAGATATAATAATGAAATCTTCATGTTTTGTTAAGTCGTAAAAACCGTGCCAAGCGGGTCGCTAGTTACGTATTGTACTTTCATGGTCACTTACCATGGGGCATAGAACTCGACGAGCACGCTCTTGGTCGTGTCGAACACGACCTCGTCGAAGTTGGTGGCGACCAGAGTCTTAACGGGCTTGGCGGCCCAGTCGGAAGGCAGGTCCTCGCTCAACAGGTGCTGTTTCAAGGTGCCGGCGAAGAATGACTGCACGAATTCCTGGGAAGAACGGGAAGGTTAATATAATGTTGTAAGGAAACAAATACATGGTATCTTTCTGAACAGTGGATACTGGATGGGGCTGTTGATGCATGATTTTACAATCTTTGATAACAGTTGCAAGATTATGTGAGATGTGTAAGTTTCTTGCTCTGTTTAGAGCTAGAGAAATGACCAATTGTATACAATCAATTTTTTCTAAGTGTACAGACACCTGTGCTGCTGGGGAGTTTCTTGCGCTACTTCTTCTGCCCAGCTAAAGCACTAGGAAGTGGTGAAGGGTGGGCGTTTTGGGGGATTGTCTTATGTAATTTTGACGTTCGAAAAGTGCTGATTCTCAGCCTAGTTTGAATAAATGACTTTTGATTTTTTTGACCATGAATCTACTTTAAGACTAAAATAGGCTGTAGTTTTATCTTAGCTAGACTAATATCGTTCTGCGGATATGAGGCGTGAGGTAGACTAAGAAAGCTTTTCTACATGAAATGAGTCTCTGACAAAAACCTTTTGTAATGATTTAGATACGTGTATGTTCTCGCTCAAACTTTAAGTATTGGTTAGCGGTATAAATAACGGTTTCTTAGTTCTAATAATATCGAAACTGTTATAATTGATGTTATGGACTTTTTACGTATGTAGCGAAACACATTTTATGATTAATAGCATCGGTTTTTATGCATTGTTTAGTTCGTAACAAGAAATTTACAATATTACTTTGAAACTAATTCAATGCATCTGTGAATTAGTAAACAACATGATTGAATATTAATTTATTAAGTAAAAACGCCTACAACAAGTCAAGAGTCCCACCTACACTGAGGAAGTATTGGAAATGCATATTGTGTTGTAATATAATCACATATTGCTTATTACGCCTTGCCACGTCTCGTCTGTACCTACTATGCGCGTATGTATTTGTATGACTGTGTACAATTTTCAATGACATAAATGACAATCTGTAAATAGCGTGGTCGCGGACATGATTTTCATGACTGTGGTATTTATTACTTATGTTAAAGTTCTGAAATTCATGGTGTATTGTGGCCATGATATGACAATAAACCGCCATGCCGTATTATCCTTGTGCAAGATAGAGAAAACAAACTTTAGAGAAGCATGTACAAGTTTTTAAATATTATAATTTATTTCAGACTAGGTTGTCCAAAGAGTTAGTAATACACTGAAACTTAAGAACTATGTTAATAATACACCCATGAATATTTATGACAACGAGAATGATTTCAAATCCTGTTACCACAAGGGTTCACACGGCGTTGATTACTACAATATTTTACTGTTAATTTGGGATCACATTGCAGTTTCATATTACATTTGTTTTTAACCGTATTATTAGTGGAATGTTGACATGTGATTCGCAATTTAGAACGAGTCACCTCGAATGTAGCCGTTCTTAAATGTTATATTTTCACTGTTGAACATCATACTTCTAAATTGAATTAACATGCAAGAGAATAATGTGTGTGAATGTGGCATACGTTATGGCTCATTAAATGCTAAGAGTCGTGTAATATCTTTCCCATACCACGATTAATGACATAAATTGATTACCGAATCGTTAACACACTGACCGACAAATCAACGGTGGTTAATAGCCATTATTATGTAACTATAGTACTTGCGTATCGATAAGGTTGATTAAATAGCAATTTGAATATTACGTATCGGCCATAATAGTGAGTATTACTAGTATGATAAACTTTCGTGAAATATACCGATAACACAGATGTATCAAATGACCATTACTGATCATGTGTCATTAATTGAGATGGCTGGATGGATGAATGAGATGGTTACAGGATTAAGATAAGAGTATTAAGTACTTAAAGACAGACTAGGGCAGATGTTACGTGTTACAATTACAATGATTGATTGACTATCAAAAAACCAAATAATGAGAAACGCCTTTCATTAATCATAATATTATTACTTGACACGCAATTATTAAAATATAGCAAGAACGTGCTGGTATTAAAAGTTGGTAAAATGTGATAGACTTACTTCAATGGCGTTGGCGGAGAGTTCGTCGGTGGCGGGCTTGTACTTAGCCATGTCTTGTTCCAGGGCAATCAAACGGGCAGAGGGGATCTCTTCCTTCTTCATACCAAAGAACTCCAGGATTCTAGAGGAAAAAAAAACACGTTTAATCATTTAGTTACGGAATTCTTTATGGCTCGTTATCTATTCCTAGGGGTGCATGAAAAAGCCTTCGCGAGTGAATTGTCAGCTTCGCTAGAAAAAAGAGGGATACGTCATTACGTATATATCTGCATCTGCACTTCGAGGGATACGTATTATTTACATGAATTGAGGCCATGAGAATCAAAGTGGCCTAATCGAATGCACAAGCCTTTTGAAAACAAAAACACAAAACAGTATTTTTTTAATCAACTAGCACTCTTCAGATATATACTTTTTATTACTTTTATATTTTAATTAACTTAACTGGAAAAATCATAGAATTAATATTGTGAAAATTGGTTAGGCCACTATGGTTCTCATGGCCTCAATTAGTGTCGCCTTTTTTAAGGAATTTCGATAAGTGACTGGTACCCAATAAACACAAGCATCTGTACCCCATATTGGCTAGTAATTACATTTTTCCCACAACTTTACAAAGTAGAAAGAAATATCCTTGGCCGTCGCCCGTCTGTGACATTTAAAACCACTGAACGAAACACGTTTGCCGGTGGGTGGCGCGTGGGGTTGGCTTCTTTCGACATATTTTAATTTAAATCAAATCAAAGTTACAATAAATTTTCCCGTGGTTGATGCCAATGGGGTCAATAATTGAAAGGAAATATGGGGCTTGGTAGTACAAAAAATATTTATTGGGAAAGTCGGTCGGATAGAAAACTCTATTAGACAGTTTTCTATCACTCTGTATGTACCATTTTAATAAATTACACATAACGTAACATCAAGCCATTTTCGCCGAAGGGTTAGGCAGAGGTGTACCTATAGTAGGTACACCCACATTTCACCAGTTAAGGCTCTTACATACTGGGGCGATTCTCGCGTGACGCGACCGCGCCGCCGAATTGTTCGCCGTGAGAAATTGTTTTGTTAAAATTCGCGTCGCGCGATAAATCGCCCCAGTATGTAAGAAGAGCCTTTATGTTTAAGTCACATGGAACAGAGGGCGAGCCTATTGGGCCTCATCCGCCGCTGCCAATATATCATTCTATCTCAATAGTTTATAGGGAACCGCAGATTTTTATAGTTTATAAAAATCTGCTGTTCCCTATATTCTATGTTCGCATAGCTCGTCAAAATGTAGGAAACAGCTGATTTTTTTTTCGCGATTTCGGTGTTGGTCCCGTAGTGAATATTGTCCATAATGATGAGTACAATGACCCCTTAAGAATTTTCGTGTAAGAAAAGATACACCTTATCATTATTATCATTTAAGAAGCAATACCGTACAAACAAACTTAGCGGAGTTTAAAATTGAAACATACAAGTCGTGCTCGTTTGGTTACCTTCACCTTGAGAGCTGAACAAGTACATAACGGTTTTATTATATTTGTAAGCGTTATAATGTCGTTGAACTATTAATTAATCCTAACAGTTTAGACGTTTGACCACTCAATAGTTTAGCCAAAGCCGTTAAACTGTTATTTTAAGACCAGAAAATATGTGTAAAGAGAATTTACAAATGCGTACACAATGTTTACTATTAAGCATGAGAATTAGATGCATTGTGTTTAAGTGAAGTTTGTCTAACTAAACTAATAAGGATTATATTGAGAAAAGATTAATTTTTGTATGTTCGTATGTTACACTTTCACGCTAAAACGGCTGAACGGATTTGGATGAAATTTGGCACTTGGGTAAACCATGATGTGGGTTAGGAAATAGGATACTTTTAATCCCGAAATTCCCAGGAGAGAGAGACTTATGCGGGTGAAACAGCGGGGTGCAGCTAGTTTAGTATACTAGTAATTAATATGTTTATAACGACAAATACCACTGGTTTATAATTATATTACCATGGTTCAGGTGGCGTTCTGTAACTTCCACCTACCCCCATGGGAAAAAGGAGTGAGTTTTTGTATGTATGGAATATGGTTTTTAAATTACGAAGTAAATCAATTTAACATCTATGGGACAGCCGGAGTGGGTGAACTGATCCTCGACTTTAGTTGCATACTGCTCTGAAACTGCCCTAGTAATTAAGCTTGATTCGAACTACTTTGGATGTTATTAATTTTGCAACTTTCTATTAAGTTTAATAAAATCTATACATTTCTAAGATTTCGCCCGCATCTTCCTTCGCTTCACGTGGGCGCAATAACGTGAAGTAAATTTTAATTAGCTACTAAGTGCAAAAAAAACATATTCATATCGGACCAAGAAACGTCCACTGCTCACTGCTAGACATAGACCCTTAGAATCACTACAACGACCGGTCCTGAACAGACCGAATCATAAAGAAACCAGATACCTAAAAAAAAAAAAAACATAGAAGCCATAAATACTGTACCTCTGGTGTTCATCCTCATCGGCGTCAATGGCAACGGACATGACACGGTCGCGGTAGTTCTTAGCAACGGGCTTGAGTTCCTCAGTGTACTTGTCAAAGTCGCCATTTTTCTACAAACAAAATACTCATCAGAATCTGTAGAAAAAGTCCACGCAATCACAAGCAAAGGTCATTGACCACGAGGTCGTTGCGCTTTAGTGTTTGTCGATGTGTCGTCGTATGTATTTAGCTATTAGCATAGCCTTTAACTATCGTCTCGTTTTACTCCATGATTTTAGCATTAATATAAGGAGCCGATTCCGTTAACAGGATACTTGAAAAACAGACATTATTTTATTAATAACTCGAATTTAAGTGCATTTCAGCAAACCGTAAAACTTGTCTATTAAATATCACTTTTTCTTTTATTCGTTTCAATATCATACAGATATTTAGTGGTAAAATATGTAAAAAGGTTCATTAGCCGATGCGCATGACCGATTGTCTAGTAATGAACGGTGAAAGTTCACGCCGGCGGGCGGCGGGTCGCCGGCTCAAATCTCTTCACTATACTTAGGTACATTCACGTTCGTGAAAGTACATCTCGCCAATTTCTCGTCTAACCACTTTCGAGATCAAGGCATACGCAGTTGCATCGCAAAAACTGACAATAATTTAATTCTTGGAACTATATACCAATGCCGCTACATATGAATCAACAATGTTTGCCTCTTACGTGTGGGGTCTACTTCAGTAACTCGTTAAAAAACAGGTTCTGCTGAGTAATAATAGCCGTCTACGATATCTCGTTTTCCTACGAATTTTAATGTCAGGAGATTCACATGAGTCTAGTGTTAAATACGTTGGTATGTTCCTTGTTTATTTACCATGGAATTAAGTGACTATAGATATCTAAACAATGTGGATTAACCGTAGAACAGTTTGCACAGAAAATTAACAATAAAATTAGCATATACTGTTATCTCTGCACATCTTGCTTAAAATTGACAAGGATTACTCAAAATTTAATTCAGTAAAACTTTTTGCTATGAAAAAAAAAGAAACCACAAAAAGCCATTCACCATTTTATGAAAAATAAATGTTCCAGTTACTTTCTTACCTTGGATAGGAACAAGAGAAGGTGGTATTTGATCTGTCCGCCGAAGATTTTGGAGGCAGTCTCGTGAGAGAACTCAACGATGGTGGGCATGCTCTGGACGAACACCCAGGTCTTGAAAATATCCTCGTCGAATTTCTCGCCTTCGAACTTGACGCGGGGCTCCTCGAACTGATGGCAAAATTAAGGAATAAGTGATAAGGAAAAAAAGTATATAGTAATTTTTCATCTACAAGTGATAGTAATACCAGATAAAATCTTAAGTTAGTTTATGTGTTTGTAAAAGGTAATCTCTGAAAGTCATAAGATATATTTTACATTAACTAGATATTTCATGTGGACAAAGTCGCCAGCAGAAGCAAGTTATCAAATATATTTGAAGCTGATGGGAGTGTAACACAAATTACAATTTTCCTAATAAAAAAATGGCTCTCAAAACAATGATCTTTGTGTTTGGAGTTTGTACTTGTTATATTGAGAGCCAAAGCCTTTATGAGGAAACTGACATTACAATAAATAAGGAAAAAAAAAATGTTTTTCAGAATTAAGCAATTTTATAATGAGGTAACTATAAAAACAGTTTTGAGCATTGTGTTATTAGTGCCATGTAATTATTATAATCAACTAACTAAAAAAATAAGGCAATTGTAATGACTATGGATAGGAAAAATATTAAAATTATAAGAAAATATAAAAATAGAGATAACACAAATAAATTGTACTTATTATTATCAAGTTAAAAACATTTTTAGCTATATCAGAAACAATTATGTTCTTAGACTATCCTATCTCTAAAAATATAGATTCTAATCATTTGAAATCAAGCAATTAAAATCAAAGAAGATAAATGCTGTGATAATTGAGATATGTGTGTCACTCTAACAGTTTTAAAATACAAGAGTGGACAAATAGATGCAGCTTCATTTTATTTATCTGCCTCCTTTGAGGCCAACATAGTTATTATCTGGTAACCCAAATGGAGGACAATATCAATGATACAAATGTGTACATACGTTTTATCAGGTACATATTACGTCAGATATTATGTGGCTTAAATGTAGAAAAGGATTTCATAATGTGCATTCTTAACGTAGAACTAAAGATATTTTATTTTATTTAAATATTATGTTAATGATATGCACAAAAAATGTGATAAGATTGTTAAATAGGTACATGTAATTGTGTTCTCTACATATTTTGTACCTATAGTGTATAATCTTAGACTGTGTAGTAACACCCAAAAAAACGTAGGCAACTAGTTTTATAAAAACAACTGCTTATTTTAAAAGATAAAATAATTCATCTGTAAATCAATACTGTAAATTCTGTATTTTAATTTTCTGTGACTTAAAAAGGAAAACATAAGTAAATGATAGTTAATGTGTACTTACGTCCTTGAAGAGAACAACATCCTCATCTTCAGCATCCAACTCAGCAATGACTTTCTCGTCAGAGACAACGGCGAAGACCTGGTCGTCAACACTGCTGGCAACTCCAAGGAATGCCTTAGCCTTAGTAGAGCTCTGGTCAGAGAAGAAACCAAAGGTGATGACATTGGTGGCGGCAATGAGTTCCTTGGCTTGCTCAGCAGAGGAGACCTCAAGGGCTGGGGGACCAGTCTTCTTCTTCAGCCAGTTGATGATATCATCAGCTTGACGACCACCTGAGAGAAAGTAAAGAAATATGTGATTAGCTTATTGCCACTCAATTATACTTTTATGTATGTAATAAAAATGATGTAAGTACACTGAAATTACACTAATTGGAACTGAATGAGGCATTTCTAATTCAAATCGAAAAATATTTAACTTTTATGAATGAACCATGAAATGTTTATAAAACATTAGTTATAAAAGCACAACTGCTTGCAATCTATAAATAAACATACCGGAGTAATCGATAGGGCTGCCGTTCTTGAAGAATTTGAGTGTGGGGTATCCCCTGACGCCATAGCTTTCGGCCAGCTCTTGTTCTTGCGTGGCATCAACCTTGGCCAGTTTGATGGGAGACTCTTCCTCGGCCAGCTTGGTGGCGGCCTTAGCGTACTCCGGAGCGAGGGACTTGCAGTGACCGCACCATGGCGCATCTGTAAATAGTAGGTATGATTCACAAAGGCATGTAATAGGTACGTGCCGGCACGCGCGCAACCATGCCGACTGACGTGTCATTCACATTTCAATGCAATAATGAATAAAAAACAGTAAAATATTGAAATCCACAGTGAAGAAAAGACAACAGAATAATAGTTAACAATAAAAACTTACAGAATTCCACTAAAAGGAAGTTATTTGATGAAACAACACCGTCAAAGTTGGATTTGCTCAGTACAAGAACGTTTTCTTCCGAGGGTACTTCATCAGCCAAAGCGGCGCCCAAAAGGGCTATCGCCGTAAATAGGATTCCTCTCATGTTGAAAAATACGGCACTTCACAAGCCTTCTCCGAAGACGAAACTCTACAACAAAATGCCGAAAAAATAGTGCCACTTCATTCACTCCCGTCTCACTTGACGTGGCAGCGTCGAACGTGTGTAGAGCTGTGATTGGTTGGATCGAGATGATATTTTTTTAGTGAGACTGGCAAAGAACAATGTATATACGCATCCTCTTGAGTAAACAAAAAATCTTTATTTTTGCAAAAATAAAATGTTTTAGATAAGGGAAATGGAGAAGAAAATTTGATTGTGAACTTGAAAAATTTACACAAATTATTTCATAAATGCATTTCGTGGGGGTTTATCATTTATACGTATCAAAATGCCTTGTTTGTTTCCATCAAAATAAAAATGTACTCTGTGATCACTGCATCACTGGTTTCCTTTGTTTGAAGATTCTTTCCCAAGCAGCTGATTATGGCATTTATCTCCTGTCAAGTGTCAATTTGTCAGTGTCAATTGTTGTGAGGCAAAGCACGGTGCACGGCGTAAATAGTCGTGAAATGAAAACAAGAGTTCATTAAAATAAAATGAATTACGATATAAAACTAGCCAGCAATACAAATTTTTGTAAAGCAAAAACGTAGACCATATGCGAGTGATGTTTATGGAATAGTTAATATTATCGTAGTCCAGGTAATTTCTATATTTTTATGAACTTCGCTATCGAAACATGAAGCTTTTTACAAGATTTTTTATTTGTATTTTAACAATAAAAAGAGATCCGATGCCTGGCATTTGCTGAAAATTTAAGACCTATGAATTAGAGTAGTTTCCAGTCAATCATAATAACCTTAAAACCTTCATGACTTTCATTAACAATTTGTACTTAAGTAAATAGGAAATACGATTTATACTTATTTTATAGTTATCATGTTATCTCTTATTGCCAACATATAACATATGATGGTCCTACATCATCATACCCCAATACAAACTAACTACAACAAATGACTTAACCACATACAAATTCCATTCAGGAATAACATAAATATTTCACTATAATAATATTGAAACTCCCACGTGACCAGCATAAATAACAAACACGCCTAAAGCATAGTAAATTACAAAAGCTGGCACGCATACCACGCTATTACAGATTTATTTTAGAAGTTTTAATATTGGACCGTTTCCAATTTTTGTGCTATAGTATAGTGTCCTTCCTCATTAACAGTGGTAAAAAGTATTCTTATTGTCTTTGGTAATTAATAGGGTGTTTGAGACATTAAGGTATGATAAAATAATAAAAAATATATATTTAAATATAATTTGATGAATAATTATCAGATTTCATTAAACAGTGTTAAAAATTATGTAATGTTCATATATGTATATATATAAAATATGTGGATTAGAAACTTGAGATTAATACTGTGGCAAACAGTGAGATTGTGTTTTTTTACCAAATTAATGGGGGTGGTTGAATAGTAGCCTGTATTTATTGTTATTATTAAATTTTTATCATTATTCTCATACATAATAATGAGCTAAACTAAGAAATGTGCTGTGAATATTTAACAATGCGACAATCTTTATCTCACGTTTTAACAATACTTTTCCAATTATATATTTAATATATTCAAAATGAATAATAATTACACTTTTATTGTTTTGCTAATTCTGTGTAAATAACTATAATAAGTGTGAAAAAAGCTTAATATTTAAAATAAAACATGACCAACCCTACTGGAAAATCTAAACACAGTTTTAAAAGCTTATCTAAATCCAAGATTTCATCACACTGCAACATGCATTACAAATTATTTCAAAAATATTTACACTTCCATTCATATTTCACCTCATACTTTATGTGTGAGTAATAAAAATGTTATTAACATAGAGCAAAGTGCCACATTTAAATGAAACAACCATACATTTTATTTAAAATTCATGAAGTGTTTTATTAATCTGAATCCTGTTATGATTTCAGATGCCAGAACTGACTGTGACATCTGAAATATATGAGGAATATGATTATAAAACTAAAATATCACCAAGCACTGAAGGAAGTAAGTATTGAAATTAGCATTTTATGAGCTTTATGAATTAAAAGTGAAATCTTCCATTTTGTTTGTTTTTGGAATTGCCCAATAATGTCTTACAGTATTATAATAATTCTTATACCGAGATGTTTACATAGGTACTCTTTTCACTTACAGATGTGATATCAGAATTCCCATTTCTACTGCCCCAAAATGGAGGCAGTGCCAGTTTTGATGAGGACAATGACTTGGACATATTGAGGCCACAGAAAGAAGTTATTAAAATAGGTAAGATATCAACTTGCTCCAGTCCACTGTTGAACACAGCCTGTAATATCCTCACTAGCTAGACCTATCTTTGATATGATAAGGGTAGCGGTTAAATTCAATATTTTTCATAAGTATTATATTTCCAGAGCACAGTTCTAAAACTAAAATCGCACTCGTCGGACTTCAAGTATGGCGGGGCGCGTTCCTCCTCGGCGATTGGCTGATACACCTCGGTTTGAAGGGAGAGCTGACCAATAGGAGCGTGCTAGAGCTCGGCGCTGGCACTGGACTCACCAGCTTTGTGGCTGCTCTCTATGCTAAGAAGGTTGTGTGCACAGGTAACATTCATAATATTTTTTTTTGTCTATGGCTTTATTTTAAATTAGGTATAGGTATTCTGCCTACTCATTTGGATTTCGTGTGAAAACTCGTGGGATATAATCGCGCATCCAAGGCAACGCTTGCAGATCTTGTCCCGCCTTTTTCTTGGCTCTGTGGAATAGCTGTAAAACTAAAGAACTACTCATTGACATGCTACTACTTACATTTGGTTAAAAGCATAGGGTAGAATTATAACCGTTTTTAATTAATCCATAATTCGAAAGTAACTGTCTGTCTGTTACTTTTTCACGCCTAAACCACCGATAAAATTTGGCAAGGAGATAGATGGCATCCCGGGGAAGGACATAGGCTACTTTTCTTCGAAATACCACGCGGGCGGAAGCTAGTGTAAAATAAATTAATACATACCACCTAATTAAAGTTCGCCACCCACAGGACAGTTGGCTCTTGCTAATTATGTAATAGATTTTTCTTTCTTTCAGACATCGATATCGGCGGTATCTTAGAACTAATCAAGTTAAACACCAAATACAATAAGAAACTAGTGAAGTCTCAGTTCAAAGTGATGCCGCTAGATTTCACCGACACTGCTTGGAGTCCACCATTGTTGAACGAAATAAAGCAAGCCAGCATTGTCATAGCTGCTGATGGTACGTATTGCTTATTTATATATTGAACTGTCCACCTAACCCACTAATTCATCACAATGTACACACGGCTACAATGGAAACATACTACGGAAATTCTATACAATGTGAGATCAGCATAAACTGGAAATGTATAGCTTGATGTGTGGCCGTGTGTACCACCTACTATCACAATATACACCACACACTCCACTTTTTCCCGGAGGAGCCCGTGGCTGAGTAATAACAGCCGCACGGGTCGATCCATCAGGTTAAGCTACGCTTCCCGGGGTTGGTCCGAGGATGGGTGACCATCTATACATACCGAGACGCCTCCGTGTATCGGAAAGCACGTTAAGCCGTTGATCCCGGCTGTCATTTGTGGATCTTTGACAGTCGTTACGGGTCGTCAGAAGCCCGAAAGTCTGACAACCAGTCCTGCCAAGGGGTATCGTATTACCCAGTTACTGGGTTGTGGAGGTCAGATAGGCAGTCGCTCCATGTAAAATAGGTTAGATTGGAAGCCGACCTCAACATAGTTGGGAAAAGGCTAGGCAGATGATAACTCAACTTTTTCACTTTCATAATTTTCCTAAACCCAGCACGATTCTTAAATCAGAGATCCAGTTAAGTCGAAAAATTACCTTATTTGTATGCAAGGAACATATATTACGGCGAGTTTGTAAGTAAAGACCTGGGATTGTAATCGTGTCCGATAAGGATAAACACTAAACAGTAATCAATGAAGCACCCTCGCCACTGTCCCCAAGGGTTCATAGTTCATATACCTACCATCATTCACCTTTCAAAGACTCTAAAACAAAAGCCAAATTTATTCCAATGCAGCTTTTATGTTCTTTCAGTGATTTACGACGATGACCTCACAGCAGCTTTCGTTTCAACTATACAGAAGATACTAAACACACAGTCACCCAAAACGCTATACATGGTGTTAGAAAAGCGCTACGTGTTCACGATAGAGCACCTCGACTCGGTCGCGCCCTGCTACGAGACATTCCTCACTCTGCTAGACAAAGTCAAGACAGAAAACGCACATTCCACCTGGAACATAGAACAACTACCTCTAGATTTCCCTAAATATTTCACTTACGATCGCGTCAAAGATCTAGTTCTATGGAAAATCTCTTCTACACCAAATTAAATTAAAAGACAAACTAGGAAAATTAAATCTTATTTTTGATGGAATACCAAGTCTTTTATTAAAACACCCTTGAAATTATTATAACCTTTATTTCAATTTGGTTTCCCGAATATCACACAATTCAGAGCTACGGAGGTAGCAAACGAATCGATCAGATTTTTTTTATAAATAAACATCGGACAAAACGCTGTCATAAATTTTAACATCGTACAAATATTGTGTATAAATATAATAATGTTTTCAATAACTTATTTAAGTATATCATATTTTTGTTCGAACTGTCCTAATGATAATAATCTCACTAATAAACGCAATTCTGAAATTAAATCTAAACTTAAAATTATTTCTGTGAGGGCCAAAATTCGTTGTATTTCGTGAGGAAAGTTTTCCTAAGTTCGGAGTTTCTGGCTTGTTGGTCTTTTTCCTTGCTAAGGGTCTCGACGCTTTGACCCACGCACAGGTCGCCCGTGAAATGGATGATCACCACTTGAGTGTTAAAAGTCACGTTTTTGTCCGGGCTCTGCTTACTGTAGTTTGTTTGAGGAACAAAGTCCATTGGGAAGGGTACTGTTACATTTTCTGTGGACAAATATACCTGTTACTTTCACAAGAAACACCAAATGAAAGATGTTGACAACCCTAAATTTTCTCCCAAGTAAACACGGTTACCTTAGTCAATACCACCCAGCTAAAATAAGGCACGCTTGGCACGTTAGTTTCAGAAAATTTGACTTTTTGACTGTTTAGAGCGTTGTTCCTGTCCCTCATGACCAACGATTGATGTCGGGATCTTGTTTAAATGTCGATCGCGCGGTAAACTCTAATTGCGCGATGCAGGATGTTGTGACGTCAGGTCTGTGATGCGTAGTTCGCAAGTGGCGATGTAGATGCCGCCACACCTGTCTGTCAGTTCCTAAAGTTCGACTAATGTAGGTATCTACTGTACCTTACCATTGTATTCCTCGGCGCCCTGCACGGAGGAGTCCCCGGTGCACTCGGGCCCGCAGCGCCCGTCCTTGAGGATGCCGCGCATGGTGGTCAGCTTACTGATGGCCTTCTCACTGCTCTTGTTGTTCTGTTCGTTCTTGTGCTTGTCTATGTTGCGGAGGAACTTCTTCATCTAGAAAGGTGTAAGTGTTAGAGTAAAGTGGGACAAACAAAGCTTTACTTCCAAGCGATGCGGTGAGGTTTTTGCGACTACTAGGAAACCACATTTTAAAAACTACACTCTGATCATTTGATAGTCATTTTATTGGGCGCTAGAAAATTAGCTCTGGTGAAGTTAGTACCGGATGTTGGTAGGTAGGTATGTTACTACGTGACTTGCTATTTGCAAATCATTCCTGCAGTGCAGGGCAAGGGCGTCTTCTTTTAAATGGAATCACTACCTACTTTTGCTCACTGAAGATAACACAGCTAAAATGAATTGATATTACTTAGGCAGGTACCGTCTTTGATATTTTCTTTGGCGGATCGGGATACGACATTTTCGGTTCCCCAGGGTTGCTGCCGACCACGTGCAATGTATTTTTTGGGATATCGAAGTCGGAATACACTGAAGGTTGGCCGTCAACGGGATCCTTCTGTCGTGCGCCTGTCGAGGACTTGCTGTTTGTCGGCATGTAAGCAGACTTCTCCGCGCTTTCCGACTGACACTTTTGTATGGCTGCTTTATTCTTGTTTTTTTTATTCCCCTGAACAGGCGTATCATCTTCGTTCGACAGACTTTCTTCCGACGTCGAAGGGAACACTTCGTTGAGGCTCAGAACTTCCAAGTTGCACTCCTCGAGGCTCGTGGGGTTGTTCACGTCGGCCACTTGACACAGCTGGTCAGTTGAGTGTATACTTATGAACGACTTTTGTCCAGTGCACAAGGCACCGTCCTCGCTCGAGGCAGATGGTTTCTTTGAAACAGTCACTGCAATTGAAATTGAGATGTTCAGGGGTTCAGTAATATTTCATAGTTGGACGCAGTTTAAACGGAAGTTATCGAGGGAAGACGTAGGCCAGATGCGAGGCCTTTGTGTTATACTACCTACCTACCTAAATCAATGCCGAGGTATAATGGGGCGAGCCGTTTACACTCTTTTGCTTCTCTGGTATTAGCCTCGCATGTCACGTTTCTGTCCAAAGCTTATTGTTTTGCATAAATAACGTTGAAGACATACATACCAGCGTACGTGCAGCTATCGGTGGGGTTAACACTTATAACATGTCCTACAAAATAAACATTACGGTCAATAATCTGACAGATAGATGAACACGTACAACACTCGGGAACTCCTCCCCACGATGCTTACCTTCCTCCTCATGTCTGTCGGTTGCCTGAATGTCTGTTCTACTTTTATCAGATAATTTGTGTGCATTCCTCGAATGTGACATATTTAACAACAAATTTCAGTTTGTGAACTTTGTCAAATGGCTTTCCATTTTCTCTTTATTTGGTTACCCTTGACAGTTCTAATTTTAATATTTTTTTCAGCTATAAATTGGTTCGTGGGTCACAACCTATTTTTTGTGAACTTTTTAAAACTTTCTTTTGAATAGAGGTTGAATATCGATAGGAAAGTCATGTTTTCTACATGGAGGAGGCAATAAAACAGAAGTATTGAAAATAATTGTTATATTTCATTTCATAATAAGTACATTTTACTGAACATATACTCAAAATGGAACAATATAAAAATAACAAAATAGTGTCATTAGAATCAGCATTGCAAATTGGAATTATGATAACATAACTAAATGTAAAAATATTGAGTGTCTATTGTATATAATTATTACTATAGTTGTAACAGTCTAGTACAGAACTATGATTAATATTATGAGTTCATAAAACACGGACTTATTAAATTGATTTCACTTAAGATACTTGTGAACACTTTGATGATATACCTAAGATCGTTTGTGTGAGAACCACGTCAGGAGTCGATTGAGTTGAGAGTAAGGCAGTGCAACCCTGCAGTCTTTTGTAGAAATTCATGTCAAAACAAACACTTCACACAATATTCTTTCATTACTAATTTCATTATTTGAACACCCAATTTTAATTTTATCCTAATTAAATAATTAAGCTAGTCACTTTCAAAAAATTATTGTGATTTTGTATTGATTGATCAGTCGGTGATTATCCAGTTAGGCTTACGTAGAATTGTTTTTGTAAGTATATAAATTAGATCTAAAGCCTATTTTGAAGACGAAGGCACTTCTTCAAATTAGAATCAGCTTGTAAATTATTTTTTGGTCTAGAATTAGTGGATTGTTTTTTTTAGGAATGGGATGAACTGAAGCTCTTAACGTTATCTCGAATTACGAATTAATAGCATTAGGTACATATTATTCTAAGTCAAAATGCGATTGACTACAATATTTATCTAGATAATGTTATAAGAACTAAAATACTGTGGCAAGGTTCTCATAGCGTGCTTTCAGTCTAAGAAAAAGTTTATAAAATAACTGTCGTAGTGCGAGTGTGCAGTGATACGTCACTGAGAGAATGCGACGTGCTATCAGTGCGCCAGCACAGTGCGCGGCGTGACCTCGTGAGATCAAACATCAGAACAACAGGAAAAGGATCATACGTCATAATTTAGTAACTTAACTATTGTCATCCATTTCATGGACATCAACTTACAACTAAAACACCATAACTGGGCAGTAACGAAATCCTAATCATCTAATCACAAGAGATTTTTTTTTATTAAGATGACGGTTTTTGCTTGATATGGCGTCAACGTCAACGTTAAAATTATAAATCAGGGAAATTAATTGATAAGGAAATTGACTACCAACTTAAATTGTCCGTACATCGTAGACCGATTATAGAACAGTATATAACAATGACACACTTATTAGATCCAGTATTAAGAGTAAGCGAGACAGGAGTATATTTTCTCTAGCTCGTTCGCGTATGCAAACTTTTTGTCTGACCCCAGTTAGCTTACTGGAGCCCAACGGAACGGCTGTCACTGTACGATTACGTAAGAAAGTATTACCCATTAGATAGTACCAATCTCTTACGGTGTTAGCTGCTAGTCAGTCAGTCTCTATTTACGCGGCAAATCGGCACGGTAAATCGACGCAGGGTTTCAATTTGCTTAACAATGAATTACTCTGATTGTACATAAAACGTGAAAGACCAAAAAATTTGTTCTACCAATTTGTATCTACTGAGGCAGCCGCGCCGGATTGCCACATGTTTAAAAATGACGGTGGTTGTACTTGTGGCGAGCCTCGAGCGTAGAAAGCAGTCCATAGCTAAGGACTGAGTGTTCGCTATACGGAGCTTTTTCTCTCGGATATGGAGGATCGCTTGCGGCTCTGGATGCTGCCCGAGGACATCTTGCGCTTGGTGTCCGAGTGGCCGTGGGAGGGCCCGGGACTCCCCGCCTTGAAAGAAACAAATTATGTTCATTTAACTAACTCAGACATGGCAACATTATGATTATTCAAAATTGAATAAATACACGGGAAAATAAAATTAACTGGCGAAACTTCACAGACGTGATAGCTATCGATATTTAAGCGATAAAATAATAAATTCATTACATTTTTGTTTTATAATGTTTTTAATATATAGACAGCCATCTCGTCTGTGAAGTAACTTTAAGTTGGCCTTGTATTCTTTTTTAAATTATATTTTGTAATTTTGCATGAGCTATGGTAAAATACACACCACTGGGTATCGATGTGAATCTTCAGATGTGATGGCTATCGACATCGATAAAATAAATGAAAAATGAAATGAGTTCATGTTTTGTTATTGGGGGCAACGACCGCTCGCGTTGGTAATTTTGTTTCTTGAAGTTTGAGTTGGGAAAATATGCTTTTTTTATCGTGTTAAGATACCGAAACCAATTACGTCTGAGATTACACAAAAAAAAAAACTTATATTTCAAGTGATCAGTCAGCACAGGTTCGCTAGCTAAATTAATTTGACCCTGTATATTTACCTTGCTGAAGTTGTTGCTGGCCATGCGGTTAGCATTAGTGAGGTTGGATGTCTTGCGCCTGACGGAGGGCGAGGCCTCGACGCTGAGCTTGGCGCCGGGCGGCGGCTTGGTCTCGGGCGGCTGCTGGTACTTGCCCACAGCATGCCAGTGCTCCCGCGCAGCCCTCAAAGACTCACGCATCTTCTCTTTGGCTTCAGTACTATCCGCTAACATTTGGTTCAACATCTGCACCGTCTGATATAACGCCACAGGACTCAACATCCCAAAATCATGCAGTGAACACATGTGTAAAACAAAATTCCTGTACAAATTCTTCTCTAGTAACTCCTTTCCTCGCATTTGCAAGAACATTTGACAGGCGATGGGTATCTGACAGTCGCCTACATAGTTGTACTTCATTACGTGGAGGTTCCACATCTTCATTAGTTCCTTCTCGCCTTCGTTTACGTCTGTGAACTCGTCTATCATCATCATCGTCTTCTGTTGCAGCCATAACGGGTCCGTCTCGCTCTCTGAGTCGATGTCCAGCTCGTTCGGGTATACGGGTAAGCAGGTGATTGTGTGGTGGTACAGTCTGGAAGGTTGTCAAGTAAAAAGCAAAGGAAATTACGTGATATCCGACTTTTTAATCATCATCTAGCAGTTAACGAGCTGAATATGCTCATACGACGGATAACGGTGCGGGAAAGAAGGCTTTGCGGTCATCAATCTATTTGCGACTATGAGATTTATTTATTTTAACTTTATGCACAAAAAACCGTACAGGGGCGCCATTAGCGCCAATCCTTTCAAACTTGAACAAAACAACACCAACCTATTATGTCCAGTGAGATACGGTCTTTGAGCATCAACGATATCAGCATCATCCAGTTCCAAGAACTCAGCGAGACTGTGCCTGGTGGGCCGGCGGCGGGGCCGCGCGCGCCACACGAGCACGTGCGTCAGCGACGTGCGGCGCGTGGGCCCCGCGCGCGGGCCCCCGGCCGCGGCCCCGCCGGCGCGGCCCTGCGCCGCGATCAGGTCGTGCGGGGACCCGGTGTAGGAGCCGTCGTATAGCTCGTTTATTGAAACGTCGATGCGTGCGCCGCCGGGGATAGGCTGAAAGATGGAGGATGGTGAGTGTTTCAGCTTTGGGTAAATCTAGAGAACATACAGTAGACTAGAGGTAAGACTGGATTTTTTTAGGTTAACTTTATTATGTTTGTGACATAGAAAGATCGTCGATTGTCGTTCGAGTAGAAGAAAGGTCGAAATATAAAAGCACTGATTGTGTATTTTAGCAGGTGCACGGTCGGCTTTAACAACTAACATATTATTGTATCCTATCAAATTATTAGAGAATAGGTAAAATATTTTAAAATAGACGCCCGTAAATAATAATAACAATACTTACGAAGTAAGTGAAGTTGAACCGCGAGTGGCACAACTTGAGGTGTTTGAGCAACGAGTACAGTGTGCCACAGTCTAGAGAGCACCACGGACAGTGCAGGTCGTCGCAGGCCTCCGTCTGTTGCCGAGAGTTGTTGTTGTACAGGAACTGGTATATTATCTGTTGGCGCTTCGACTCCCCGTCGTGGCCATCCGATTTTGATTTGTCTCCTGAAATGAGGAATATATGTGTACTGTAGATTTATGGGTAAGTTGTTACAGTCAATCAACGAAGCGGATGGACGATTTAGGACATTACAAACATCACAACAAAACAAATATTGTTACTTACATAATATGAAAATAACTACGTGAATGTGACAAATACATGCTAAGCTAAAAAAATGCTGGAGAATGTGAAAGCTTTGATTGGGGTAAAAAGTAACTCGCCAGAAAATAACAATGCAACTCAATTTTACTTATCAACAAGTATCTAAATTCTAAACTACTGATTTAAATAAACAAAGCCCATACTGATTTCAGGGGCAAGATCACTACAAATAATACAAGCCATTTTTATGTAATGTGTACTGATTTTTTTTTTCATAGTTGCAATATTATAGCTTTACTTTTTAGTATATGAGTAATTGTTTCCAGGGTCTTCCATAAATTATATTTGGTCACCCCAAGATGTTGTTAGGGTGAAGGATGAAAGATGTACTAAGTGTCACAATACAATACCATTTTTAACATCATTATTACTAGATTTTGAAGTGCTCTGTCTGTCCTTGCTGGAGCTTGAATCCTTCTTTCCATTCTCCATTTGTTGGTACAACTTGGGTCTGTTCACCAGCCCATTGGTGGGTTCCTGACTCCAACTCAGCTTTAATTTGAGGAGGGGCCTCACTTTGAATATGTCAAATGGGTTCCCTTCAGTTTGGAGATCATTTTCCTGTAAGAAATTAAGTGAGAGTTAGGTGAACGGTAAGTTTTTGAACTACTTTGGGGTCATGGCTAGTGCATGGACTAGAGTGAAGTTGCTCAATGTCTTTGGTCATACTAACTAATGCATTGGCGAATTCGGGATGTGAATGTCTGGGCACGTTTTTTGTTCAATGATTAAGAGTCACGCGGCTATTCACGCCAGTTTGAACACTGCAAAATTAATCAACACAATCGACGCAAGCGAATTTCATTCTGCATCCCGAGTGGGATTCGCCTCAGTTTAGCCAAAACTTTGGTCATGACAAAATCCTGTAACTTACATTAGGTATAGTTTCCCACTGCGCCATAAGTGCCTTGTGCGGCGACCGGGCGATAGTACCGCTCCTGCCGCCAGGAGTCGCGTCGTGCAGCACCAGATCATACTCCCCATTGGTGAGGAGACACCGGTTATGTTTGTCATACACTATTAGCTCACTCCCATAGAACTTAGTCCATTTCCCATCACTAGATGAGTTGAGATCTGATGATGATTTCAGTCGTTTTGTCACTGGTTCTAGAAGTCAATATTAATTTGGTGGTTGGTTGAACATGATTTGAACAATAGGTTAACATGCGGACTATGTACCAGAAAACTTTCAATCAATCAATTGACATGCTAACTACGCCACATTTACACAGAAAATGGGTGGGGAATACATTCAGGACCAAAACCAATAAAACATGGAAAAAAACAAAACACAAAAAGCATTACCATCACAGTCACCATTTGTAATTTCACTAGAACTAGCCCCACCATTAGACGTACTGGACCCTGAAGCCCTGGTGACGGTTACTCGTAACATGAGCATGTAGGACTTTACGTTGGGGCCCTGGGATGGGCTGAATGTTTCGCTGGAGATGCTGACTGCGGAGGCCATGGCTGGTGGCTCAGACGTTGACGGGTTGAGTGGTACAGAGCAACTGCCAACCTGTGAATTTTATAGGTTATGAGAAGGTGAAACAGATTTTAAGGTTTCATGGCTAATGGCTAGGCAGGCTTTTTTAGACAAGTTTTTTCACCATATTTTCTTAAGTAGCCATTAGAAAATAAAATAACCCCTGAAAATAAAATAAATATATGTATAGGTAAATGAATTATTAATAGATTATACAAGTTTCAATGCACTTAGTGCAGATATATCGCAAACTCCAAGGATTACACTAGGACACTATTAAAACCTGAGCTATAGCACCACACATACATTATAATAATAACAGGGTACACATGGTTATAGGGTTCCCCATTTTGGGAGGTGGAACACCACACCAACGTCCACAGCAATATTACTAAGGCCCAAAGTATAATTTTACAGTTATTGGTATTGCATGCTTGTATGTAAATAAACTCTTTTCCTTATACTTATGGCATTACTGTGATGTTGACAACAGTACAATCTAATTAATATTATGCAGCTAAAATAAGGCCAGTGCCAGGTTAATAAAATGTTATTTTATTTTATCAGTGTGCCAGTAACCTCATGTCAAAGATGATGATAATAATTACAATACTGTCTTTGTCATTAATTTCTTGTTGCTATTTGGTAACACAACAAGGAAAAAAAATAAGCTAATTATATCTAGATAAGTTTTGAAAGGAAATAAATAGACTCAATCACATGTTTTGCACACTCATGTGACCATAGCTTGCCATAATTAAATACTCAAGCAGCAGTTGCAGCACTGAGGCTATTTTGACTAATAAAAGGCCAGTCTGGTAAATATACAGCAAATGTATACTCACAGAAACTTCTACAATAGCAGAAGAACTTTCTTTCCTCTTTTTATGGCATATCTTAAGCAGCAATGTTTCAACTTTGACCTGGTAGTCTCTGGGGTCATCCAGGCTTTTGTCATAGAAACCCAAAAAGGTCAGTGTCATGTAACCTCCCAAACTATTTGGCTGTAGCTCTGTACTCTTCTTCAGTGTTATTTTTTCTAGTAAGCTGTCCACCTTGAAGCCTATACGGCTTTTGTTACTTCGCGACATCCTTCTTTTCATATACGACAGTGTTCTATTTAGGAATATTGGCTAAAAAAGAGAATGGTTCCAATAGTATTTGTTTTTATAACACAAGTTCACTAATTTTGTGTCATTATACATACCGAAAGCATATTACGAGTCCGTAGAAATCTGTATATTTGAGTAGGTTCTGCAAAATGTTTATGAATAAAAATTATTACCAAATTATTCACAGGAAACGCTTACTTACTTATCATCGGATTTCTAACTTACTTTCAAATGCTTGTAAAAACAACTCATGGTCCGCTTGTAAGTGATCAATTTTGGAGTTTTTATGAGCTTCATTGTCTTTATCTCGCTTCTTGGGAGGCATTTTTAGGGTTTTTATCTAAACTAATAGGTGAAACCGCCAAGTTCATCGGTTCGTTGACTTGACAGCGTCAGGTTATAGGGTTACAACCTCAAAGAAATTTACACTAAGTAATGGTAATCCAGTAAAAAAAATGCAATCCCAGGAAAATGACTGAATCGTGATATTGATTGATATTTTGAAATCTCTTAATTATTTACTTCAAACGAGTTCCTTTCCAACTTTAGTAAGGAAGTTCTGAATGGGCATGAGACTATAGTAGGTATTTTAGAAAGTGAATTGCCATTTACTTGTTTCCAACATTTGGTTATGACCATGATTGATTTAAGCAGGAATCATTATTACTATTATACTATTGTATTCACCATATCGAAGCTGAAACAGTTTGTTGATTTACTTTCTGTTATTTAGAATTTCGGGGAAAATAAAATTATGACTATGCTAACACTAACTCATAGACAAAGGCATTTTGTTTTACACGCCGCGAATTATTTAGACTATGGTGCCTGGCATTACAGATTACGAGAATATCTACTGTATGATCTTTCGTACGAGTCTAGAAATGAGAATTTGTATTATTGTTTGTGGTTTCTGGACGGTGAATCTAGTTTCAAGATGACGTTTATTTATTTATTATTGTGGGTTTGGTTTTTTTCAAAAAAGCCAAAAACACCAGATATTTGTCTTATAGTTATTAATTGAATATGTTTTTAAATATAAGTATTAAACAATGCGTAAATTTAACAATGAAAACAGAGTGATAAAGAAGCGACTACGAACTGTGCAAAGGCAAGCGATCGAAAGGGGCTTAGATGGGGTACTATTGAAGCAATACGATTTTATTTGTAATTATAATGAAGAAGTCGAAACTAAGAGGACCAATAAGAAGCTCATTGCCGGGATTTTATCGGCGTTCATAATATTAGTGCTAAGCGTTAGCTTTGTGAACAGTATTTTAAGCGCAAGATGTCTATTACCTAGTAATTACTTAGTGTGGGAGGCGACGCGGCCACTCGCCGATTGTAGCTATTGTGAGAATGTTACGAAACCAATTATATTGTGGAACGTCACGCGACAGGAATTTGCTGTAAGAAGTTTCGCTATAAATATAGAGACAATTTTTTGGTACAGGATTCAGTAGCAAAATCATTTTACTTTTTCAGAGTTATGCTTACACACCAAGGCCTATAATAGTTAAGAATGCGATCAAAAACTGGAGAGCAACCAAAGAGTTTAGTTTTAATATGTTTAAAAGGCTGTATGAACAAACTGCAGGCAGCTATGAGAGCCTGGAAGAAGGTTGTCAATTCCTTAATTTTAAGACAGATCTTTTTAGTCTTCGGGAGGTGTTTAGTATGCCTGAAGCTAGAATAAGGAATGAGGAGGGCCAAAAGCCTTGGTATGTTGGATGGTGAGTGTAAAAAAAATCCTAAACATATATGGAAAATAGGCCTCATGCTTTGACTCATAACATAAGTCTAGTGTTGAAATGTTGGTATACTAATACTCTGCCTACCCACCACCCCTTCAGAGATTAGAGGTGTGATGCCATGTTATTCATAAAGATATTAAATTTAATTCAAGAATATTCAGAATATTTCTGAATTTAATTAGCTTGAAACAAAAATGCATACCTTTGACTGTTCTTTTAATTTTTGCAGGGGTAACTGCCATCCAGACATATTGGCTAAAGTCAGACAGTATTACAATATTCCAGATTTTTTACCTGAAGATGCTGAGTTTCCAGCCACGGAAAATATATTTTTTGGATTTGAGATTGGAGCTGTTATGCATGTATGTTGGAAATGTAAAATAAGACATTGCTCTATGGAAGCATTACTTCACCAGACACCAGTCAACTTTCATTGTTATTATTATAAGTCTACATAGTTCTGAATAGCATTTTGCACTCAATTTTAGGCCAGGAAAAACATGGTGATCTAGCTAGATATCAATCTGCCTCTTATTTTTAATCAAATTTTACTAAGATGTTTTTTGTATTTCAGTTTGAATCATTCATTACATCAGTAAACAGGCATTAACAGCAATAAATTCTTTCCAGCTGGATTATATTCCAAGACTGATGTGGCAGGGCCAGGTGCAAGGCAACAAGACCTGGTCAGTAGCTCCTGTGCCTGAGTGTGATCATGTGTGTCACAAGCTTCAGTACTATGTGGAGCCAGGAGATGTTGGTAGGTACAGTTTCTTTCAACTTATGAAAGTATAATTAAAAACATAAATGTTGTTTGATTCTTTTATGATGATGTTCTCTGAGATATAGCTTTTCTTATTTATTTATGGCCTATCTACAATTGTTACACTGTTCAACCAATTTGAAAACACAAGTCAACATACAAGCCAAGTGCACAATATTAAGCGATAGACACAGCATGCAAAAAGTATAGAAAACAGAAAAAAAAAACAATAAGTAAGTACAGAAATGACACAATATTTTTACATAATTTTTTAACAAAATAGTCATTTCAGTAGCTGGTGTAATTATGTTAACCTTTAGGCTTTCATCTTATAATTCTATCACATTGGTCCAGTGCGGGTTGGCGGATGTTTAAGACCATTAACCAAAATACGAAACAATTCTAGCCAAATGGTTTTGTTGTTGTATTCAAAACCTTCAGTCATAAACAAAGATAGTAATAATATTTTGCTAGTTTTCTCGAGTTGCATAGCATCAGCATAATACTTACATTTAAATGTGTATTTGAATTCATATCCAATTAGATTTATTTAGTTCACTGAGCATGACATGACAGGCATGTCCAATCTGGTTACAATGCCCGTGTTTAATCTGGTTCAGTGGTGGATGACGCAAGATTAATATCTAATAAGGGTGCTATTACACCCACACGATTGACGTCTATGTGGTATGGAAACCCCTTTACAGTGTCCCCAGGGATATGCACAGAGGGTTTTCGGTTCGGTCTTTTAATAATAATAGTATAGAAGAATCCTCGTTGATGAATACCATTGATCTGAAGATCGTGTGGGTGTAAAAAAACCCTTATTTTTCTCGAATGTCGAATAATGTCAGTATCGATTGCGGATTTTACAAAGTACGTACCTACGTCTCTTTTTTGGGTTTTTTTTTTGTAATATGGTTCTTTTTGGCACCCTTTGGGTACGGTCCCCTATAACTAAGCCTCCGCTGTCCGTCTGTCTGTCATCGGGCTGTATCTCGTGAACCGTAACAGGTAGACAGACAGTTGAAATTTGCACAGATTGTGTATTTCTATTACTGCTATAACGTTTGTTGCTCGATTTTAATACGATACGGAACCCTTCATGTGCGAGTTTGCAATTGGCCGTTTTTTTTTGTCTTATTGCGGTTACATTGTTTCAGTTTTGCTGGACACTCGCATTTGGTACCACGCCACAAGCATTAATAAAGGGCAGTTCTCCCTTACGGTACAATCAGAGTATGGATGAAACATTGCTGCAAAACTTAGACATAGTACAAAAGAAGTGTTCTTTTAACATATCGAGATGCCAAATTATACATTCATTATTTATACAAGCTATTTTATAGCCTTTGATGTAATATACCTAATGCATTTGAGTGCCATTTTGTAAGTAGTGTAGTGCAACTATATCTAGAGTTAAGTTTTCGCAATATTTTGTTTTTTTATAATTGTGACTATTTATTTTCTACACATATATTATACCTAATAATAAATAAACATGTTCATGTTTCGCAGTTGTTTTTATACCTTTAGGGTAAGTACGTAATTTCCTTTCGAATAATGGTGTAGATTCTCGTCTTGCTATACCACATACTTATGACCTCTAGAAAAGTGTAGTCACAAGCATAATACTCACTTACACAAGATTCAAAAGAGATTTTCTCGTAAAGTACTGATAGATATTTTATGGTGTTAGGTGTTATGAACATAGTATTGTCGAAATCGAAACCATACTATTATGAAACACGTCTTTTCTCAAATTTCCATGTTTTATTTCACGTAAAAAATGCTTTAGGGCAATTAGGGAATTTCACTAAACTTTTATACGGATTTAAATTATAACAAAATATATTATGCTAAAACTTTGAAATTGTTTGTCATTTTAAAACTGTTTGCAAAGTTTAAATTATGATTGCAAGTTTCTAGAACTTAAATTTTAATCTCAGAAGCAACCCCGATGAAATTCGTATACCTACGTGATAAGTCTTATCCTGCAAATAAATTTTGAATTTCCATCAAAAAACTGCCAGCCGACTATTTTATTCCACGGATAAAAGAAATCTGACTGATAAAATCAGCCCATAAGCGTAAATGTAAGGTAAGTATTTATGCTCGTGACTGTACCTATACCTATAGAAGTTATACGAAATAGCGAAACTACTCCACTGAATTTGTGACCAGAAGTATGGCTGCCAAATGAAGGGTCCTAGGTTCGATTCCAGCGAAAAAAAAAACTGTAAATGAAGATTTTTCTTCACGTTCATTTGTTTAGTTTTCACCCTTGCGCCTGGCTTAATACAAAAGAGCAAACACCTTTGCCCAATCATTTGCAGAACACAAGTGTGCGTGCATACGCACAGAATGGAACAGCACCTACTACGTGACGATTCTAGCCCCACCAGTCCCCCATACATCCTACATACGTATGGCATATCCTGGAGCATATTATCTTGTAATTCGGCAGTAGTCGTTGCAAAGATCATATCATCAGCGAAACGAAGGTAACAAACATAGACCAGAATAAATATTCAAAACGTTTTATTCGTCGAATTCTATGATCAAAAGTTTTAAGTGAAAAATTGGCTTGAGTATCAACTTCGACATAAAATACATAATTTTAAAAACCACACATCATGATTACACTAAAAGTGATAGGAAAATTGTTAATACAGTTGTTGACTCAGTCCAATCTCTCACTCAACGTTACATTGTAAAGTTCACATAAAGAGATCAGGTTTGAAACTCGAGGGACAATAAGCTCACGGCGGCTGCGCGGACGCATATCTCTATAACTATTACAATAGCAGTATTGTATGTACAGCTCACTGAACCCAAATGCACGAAATGCAAACTTACAATAACAATAAATAATTTCTCAATTTTTTGACCAGATAGATGCCAGTGTGAATGGACAATTTTAATTGACATGGCATTAAGTATTTTATCACAAAAAAAAAAATGGTACCATTACATTGTACCGATTGAAATGGACACATTACATTAAAATTTTATATTGCAACTACCCAATCGGCTGACAGGAAGGTAGACAGCAATGGACAGAGAAGATTCACGAGTATTAGATGATTAGAATAACTGCCAGACGCCGAGCACTGCATCCTTTATGGCTTCAATGTATTGTGCTGGCACCCAGTACACCCAATACCGGGATGCTTCTGTGGGGCCTAACTGTAGACCCTGTGCAACACATAAATAGTTTGATTAGTTCCTGAGAAACCTGCACGACAGCAAGCACAGGGTTGTTTTCACGCGTTTACCTACACTCATTTGTAAAAAAAAATGGAGTAATAATGTTTGTTTAAATAAACAAACCTTTTTACAGTCCGTTCAACCGATTTTGACTTCTATACCGTAGGCATAAAGATGGCTTTAAAAGCAAAAAAGGTTACACAATAGCAACTGTCTACTGCAGCTGCCATTTGTCATGCCACGAACGCAATAGAAGTCTAAATCGGTTGAACGGACTGTAAAGAAGGTTTATTTAAATGTCTAATCTTATTTCAAATGGAGTATAGGTAGGTTCTAGGGTTATGTTTTTCACGTGTGTAAGTAGATACTTTGTCTGTGGGATTCTTTATACAAAAAACCCAACTGGAGCTAGAAAGTTCAAAACAAGCTCACTTTTCAAGCAGTCTGATGCAGTTGATGGCATTGAATCTCAGAGTGAACTAAAATAACTGCCACCAGCTGCATCAGACTTTTCGACTTTTCAGAGCTCGTGGCTGAGTAATAACAGTCGCACCGAGTCGATCCATCAGGTTAAGCTACGCTTGCCGGGGTTGGTCGGTGGATGGGTGACCATCTTTACATACCGAGACTTCTCCGTGCCTCGGAAAGCACGTTAAGCCGTTGGTCCCGGCTGTCATTCGTGGATCTTTGACAGCCGTTACGGGTCGTCAGAAACCCGAAAGTCTGACAACCAGTCTTACCAAGGAGTATCGTATTACCCACTTACTGGGTTGTGGAGGTCAGATAGGCAGTCGCTCCATGTAAAATACTGGTATTCAGCTGCATCCGGTTAGACTGGAAGCCGACCCCAACATAGTTGGGAAAAGGCTAGGCAGATAGATAGATAGCTGCATCAGACTTCTTCAAAAGTGAGCTTGTTTTTAACTTTTTAGTTGTAATTGGGTTTCTTGATTTTTTTAATTCCTTCAGTCAAATCGAAAATAATAAATAACTTCATATTGTCAAACAAACATACCATGATATGATACTCTTCATGTTCTTTGATTGGTTCAGATGTGATGCCTGGAAAACAAATGAACAAATAAACATCTCATCTCTTATTGCCAAAAGTCACACAAGGTATGTCAGAACTTAAAATCCTACTAGTTTCTTAGTGGAATTGTTGTATTTTGACTATTGAAAATCGTCGATCATGATTTGAGTTATAATTTGACCGAGACTGCTGTACCGCCTTACCCCTTCGCCACTACATTTATCCGCTCACGCGACCTGCGTCTTGCAACCACGGTGAGAAAAAAATTTAGAAGTTATTTAGAGCGTGGCATGAGTCGCCGCAGTGCGACTTGTAGTGCGTCTTGCGGCGCGAGAACATTCGATCGCCGCGCCGCAAGACGCACCACCCTGTGTCGTGGCCCTGGCCTAAGGAATGCGCGGTGAGGCGGGGGGCAGCGATGACGAATGAGCGGCCTGCACTGGCCCCGTCTCGCCGGGCACATACATAAGGCGATTTTTCAGTCAAACTATTGGACCTACAAAATTTTGCCAAGTTATGGACTAGAATCTAGATAGAACATAAAAAAAAACCAGATATTTTATGGTTGTTACATGTACAAGTAAATATCTCAGAATGAATAAGGAAATTCAAAGATAGCAACTTACTTTTAATAGAAGCCATGGCAAGTTTTTCTGTCCGCTCCTTGGTGCCGATCCAGAGTTGGTCCTGCTCATGTTTGAATGTGAGCCGCACTTTGCCTCCATGTTTATTGAGCATCCCGCTTAGAGGAACTGGTGGCAAGGGCTCCTAGAAACAACACAATTTATTAGTTCTGCCAGTGGCTTCGCCCATGTGTTATCTTTATAAATTACTAGCTGCGCCCCGCGGTTTCACCCGCGTAAGTCTCGATGCCACGGGAATATCGAGATAAAATGTATCCTATGTCCTATTCCAGGTCATGGACCCCTGTGCCAAATTTCATCCCAATCCGTTCAGCAGTTTTAGCGTGAAAGCGAAACAAACAAACTCACTTTCACATTTATAATATTAATTAGGATAGCCTATGTTACTCAGTGATAATATAGCAAGCAACTGGTTAAAGAATTTTTAAAATTGGTCCAATAATTTTTGAGTTTATTAATTACAAACAAAATTACGAACATACAAAAATTTTCTCTTTATAATTATTCGTGTAGAAAAAGCCATGTGCCTGATGGTTTTTCCTATTGGCAAAAATTACATGCTAATAGACCCGGCAGTTTAGGGTTTATTGCTTTATCTGTCAGTGAATGAATAAATTTAAGATTTTTATTGATGTAGGTCTTTATTGTAGAGAAGAACTGTTTATAAATATACTAGCTGCACCCTACAGTGTCACCCGAAAGAGTCTCGATTCTGTGGGAATACCAGGATAAAAAGTATCCTATGTCCCAACCATGTGCCGTTATTAATAAAAATCTATTCAGCCATTTTAAAAAGTGAAGTGATAGCATAACAAACCAGAAAACTCTCTTTTGCATTTATAATATTAGTTATGATTATAATATTTTGTACTGGTTAAGTGATGGTAGTCAATAAATTCTACTCATTTTTAAGATGGTTTAGCATGTTTTGATATACTTGTTTAGACAAATTTATTACTAAACTGTAAATTTCTTATCAGATTTCTATTTTAATATATTATATGAATGAAGTAATGAATTATAGTAATCTAAAAGTAAAAAGCTATCTACCATTTGTTTTGGATTATGTAGATATTTGATACCAAGATTATTTTTCATATTTGCATGCATAAATTTGTAATAACTGGCAATTTTTACCTTCACTCCCTTGATCCCGGGCATCGCATCGGGAGGGATGCCCTTGTCCAGAACTTTCCTGTGGATCTTCTGTACACATAGCGGCTCTTTACTTGACTGACTTCCGGCTTTTTCCTCTGCTGATTCCTACAAAAATATTTAAGATTATGGTGATGATTATGTTAGTGTTGTAGTCAATTCAATGTTGTTTTTGTAAATATAAATAAATACATGAGTAAGTCTTAACACTTTCGTTTTTATAAACAAAATGTTTTGGCAGCTTTTATTGTATGCTATTATTATACTAAAATACACCTTTTGGGCACTCTTCACAGCTAAGATGTCATCCATTTTGGATCCCACCAGCATCACCTTGCCGCCCTTCATAATGCCTGATTGTCGCAGCGTCATGTTGTCCTTGGCCATGCCCTTAATTATTAATTTCTGCGCTGATTGCGGGACGCCGCATATTCGCTCCAAGTGCGCTTTTAAATCTAACACAGTTGCATCGTACGCAAACGTTATGTCATGTTTTGCTTTATTAAAAACTACTGTAAATTCGATCTGTTCCGGAATCTCACAAAATTCAGGTTCTGAGTCTTCAGTGGTCTCTGATGTGCATGCCGCCGCCGCCTCACTCTCCGCGGGAGCGGGAGCTTCTATGTGTGCGCTCTCTAAAATACTCTTGTTTTCAGCATTTGACTTCGATGTGCCGTTGGCTATTGAATTTGGATCCCGATTCTCTGTTGAATCTCCCTTCTCTGAAGCTAGAAAATAACACCAAAACGTGAGTTAGCAAAATTTCTAGAACAAAAGGTGTCGGTGTGTTGCTCCACAAAGACTGTCAAATTGTATTTTTATGCCAAAATTGAACGAACGTGTATGAATACTTACCAATATATTCCATAGTTATAAATTAATTGTCAGATATAGGAATTAAAATAACAAAAAACGCTATTGTATCGTAGTTGTTTTGAAAAAATAATTAAAATACAGCCGACTGGCTGACGTGAAGCAACAAATTTTTTGCACAGATTATAATTTTTTTATGTTTTGTTACGTTTGGAAACGTATCGATCGCAAGTGTGGGACATTCACGCTATTCCTACAGATAAACAAGGTTTAGGTTTTCATTCGTATTTCTTGGCAGTTTTTCTTTCAAAAATCTTTCTGAAGTATGGTAAAAGTCTGCCAGTTTTGCTCAGAAGATGAAAGATAGCTGAAATTTTCACAGAAACCGAATTGAAAAAGCATAAATTGATTTTGGCCACGCATCAAAAGATCCATGTACAGATAAAAGTGACGATGAAAGAATCTGTCCGACAAACATCTTTTTTTTGTGCTTTTTTTCAGTTTTAGGAACATCTTCACCCATCTTCGACCATTTAACCATAAACTCACAAACATCGTAGCATTCTCTAATCACACAAACATCTTAAAAACATTCAATCGTTACTCTATGAATAAAGTTTTCCGTTTCCATGGCGGCCAGTTTGTAAACAATGATTAAAGTGCGCTCAATAATTTATCCCACCTAAATTTATCATATCAGTTTGCGAAGTTATGTGAAAAAAATGAGTTTTAACATTGACGATCCTCTAGCTGGAATTCTCAGTGACGGTAGTGATGATAGTTTTTTTGATGACGATGTATTAGGAAAGAAAAAACCTGCTAAGAAGAAAAGCACGCCAACTTTAGAAAAGAAAAATGCCATTTTTGATTTAAGGGATGCTGATAAGCCAAAACCTGTTGCTAGCACACTAGATAAACAAGAGTCGTTGTTTGACATAGATTCAAAGAAATCCCCTACGCCTTTTAAGCGGACCGTATCAAAAGAGTCTATCAAATTTTCTCAATCAGAGCCTAAGGTAAAGGTAGGACTTGATAAATTAGAGCTTGGTAAGTCACCCGGAAAGTCTAAAGTGAGTTCGAGTGCAGACAAACTCGACATACTTAATGAATTGGGTGGAACAAAAAAAGACACAACTAAACCAATAGAAAAGGGGAAGAGTTCACAGTCGTTGCTTGATGACATTTTAGGTGGCTCTTCAACGAAATCAGTCGGTGGTTCCAGTCAAGCGACAAGACCAGTGACTGCTGCAAAAAGTCAAGAATTTGATTTTGATGCTATTTTGGGAAGAAGTGAAACTAAAATTTCCAGTTCTATCAAAAGTCAGCCACCAAAAAAAAATATAAAAGAAAATATTAAAGACGAAAAAGAGGCTCCCGCAAAGAAAACTAAGTCTACTGAGGACTGGCTTGGTATATTTCAAGATAAAGATGACGAAAACGATGATTTGGAAGATGATGTCAGAATGCCATCATGGTTGGCCGGGGGTGACGCTAAGAAGAAAAAGGCTGAAGCAAAGACGGCAGTTAGTAAATCAGAACCTGCTAAAGAAAAATCAAAACCGATTCCTCAAACAGAAGAACAAACTGAAGTTGAAGTATCCACAGTGGAAGTAAAGAGAGACATGGAAACTATGGAGCAGATGGCTAGATTGATTCAGCCTTCTAATGTGCTGCACGGAAGTAATGAAAATATAGCGGCAGAAGGGGCCGCCCTATATATGCAGCAACAAGAGTCTCAGCTAATGGTGGCGTTACAGTTAAAGGCACAGGAAGAGAAACTGGCTGCTATGCAAAGTGAGTCATTAGTCACTACATAACAGTTTTTTTAATCTATACTGTTCCTCTGTTAGGTCCCCAAGTCCTTCTTAGTAAACCTTTTTCACACCATCGTTAACCAGCACTCGCGGTACTCGTCCTCTTACATCTCGCCACCTCTTTCTGGGCCGGTCTCCACGTCGGGGCCTTCCCTATTCAGGCAGTTCATTGTTTGAATGTAGGACTTTTAATTATTGTAAGTATTATATACGTTAATCTTGTTTGACGTTTATATGTAGTGCGGCAGAAAGAGAGCCAGCGCGTTCAACGAGAGGCTGCGCTGGCGCAACACACCCAGTTGGACGCCATGTTGCGGCATCAGGCGGAGAACAGGCAACAGATGCAGTCTATCATAGCTACTCACCAGGAGAGGATCACGCAGAGAATAAAGGTAGTACCGAAATAAAATTTGGGCAGACATTGAGAGAACCATCCAAATTTTTACTCAACTACTCAGATAGGTATCGAAGTTAAAGGCCCTCTTTATACGATCACTTTATCTCTAATAAAAACTCTCGTCTCTTCTTGTCTTTCAGGTTAGTTTTGTCTCATCTCTTACGAACTGCTGATTCTTAATTTTGGCGTTAAATTATACTAGACAACTTTTAACTTTCTCCTCAGGCATTATTAGGTACAGACAATGAAGAAATCCCGAATTATCCTGAAGAAATTGAAACTTTTGAAGATCACAAAGACCCACCACATACGCGCGAAAAGAAACAATTGCTGCAATTGGTGCAATCGTTGCAGGAGAACCATGACAAGGAAATAGATCTAATGGAAACATCCTATAGGTGAAAAAGCTGTATTAAAAATGAATTATTGGTAATGAACGCTTCAGCCATGACAATCAACAATCTGTTTTTTATATCGGAAAGTGTATCGAAGATTGACAATCATAAAGTAATAATAATATTCTATTTTCCTAACATTTTACGAATTTTCAGGAGACAACTAGCTTTCCTAGAAGTTTCTTTGAACCAAGGCGAAGAAAGAATGAAAGAAGAAAGTGACAAACTAGTGAAATTTTACTCAGAGAAGATACACTGGTTGGAGGAGCATCACCATCTATACAAGAAGTTGACGGAAGACAACTTGACGGCTTTAACTGATCGGCATAAAACTGAGAATGAAATGCTAAGACAGCAGCATTTGGAGAATGTTAAGATATTACAGGAACATCATGCGGCGCTCATGGAGAATATCAAGTAAGTGATTGATTTAAACTAGACTAAAAACAGTTAGTGCTTGAGATCCTCATGTATTTTTAAAACAGCTATCATCGATAGAAAATAAAATTATCGTGCTCTTTCTCGATGTAAGCCAAGCAATAACTAGGATTGAAAAAGACCCTTGGCCCGGTGGGAAAAATGGTATAATAAATGGAAGGAATTTGATGAAGTTAATATAATGGTTTTTTTAGGAAGGCAGTTACCCAAGAGCAGGTCCTCATTCAGGATTCAGCTAGCTTCTCGTCGGATCTAAAAGAGTTGGTCACAGACGTTAGGGAGAACAAAGTTAATTGTAAAGAACTTCTGGAGAAGGTTCAATCGTTGGCGGAAAACACTGAAAGTAGGAATGATAACAGTTTGCACGTCAGGGAAACGCAGATCAATGGTACGTTATTACGTAAGCCATCCTGTCATATGAATGCTGAATGCAGTAAATTTTATGTTTTAGAGATCATATTGCTAGTATTACAGATATGTTATGTTTTAGAGTGCTAGTAATTTTACTACAAAAACGAAGTAAAATTTGCAATCATCAATTCTGTAGCACATAGTAAAAAAAAATACGTTAAACTTCGCCATAATGGTTTGGAAATAAGTGCAATAATTTAAATGAGCAACCGCGTTATACTTTTCATCAAAGTACCTACTTATAATTTAACTGTTTCAGATTTGATACTACAGTTGAAGAAGGATCGTGAAAATTTGGAAAACGAAAAAACTGAAAATAGAGAAACAATCAAAATGCTAGAGGCAAGACTAAAGCAAATGACTTCGGTAATATTTATTGCACATATATTCATAAGAATAACTTAGAAATAGCGTAACAATATGTTTGATTTTTGTGAACAGATGATCGAGGAAGAGTCTTCTTCTCTCAAACAGAAGAGAATGGAGTTCGAATTCGAAAAAGCAACGTTCAGCAAGCAGACTGAATTTGCCAAGAACATACTCAAGAAGCAAGACGACGAAATGAAGGTAAAGGACTCTTTTGTCTTTTTGTGTAAAACAGTATGCGTTTTTCTATTCCTATTTACGTAATAATAAAATAATTGTTAAGATACTGAGAGAAGACATACAGAAAGAATTTCAAGAAAAAATATCGAAAATAGACGAAGAAAAGGCTAAAGCTGTAAAGGAAAGCGCCGCACTTGCTAGAGAGAAGTCTACAGTACAGAATTTGAAACAGGAACTTGAAGTAAGTACCTACAGAGATACCCAAGACTAGGTATCATAGGCCAACTGTCGAGTTGTCTAATCGTTTGGAAAGATCAACATATGGCGAAAAATATAGTATACGTACGAGTATATGTATATGTTTTAGAAAATGAAGGCAGAGCTTCAGGCCCAGCTAGAAGAAGTGTCTGATGACAGATCTAAATTGAATGTGGAGAAACAGCAGATTCATATGGAGGAACAAAGAATTATGGCTAAGTATGTCATCCGTTATATCCATGTATATCAACTGTACTGAATTAATTTGATAAGGGCAGATGTCTGTCTGCCTTACACCCTCCATAATTGTATATGTCTTCTATTCCAAATTTTCAGGAGTCGTGACTTAGACCTCCTTGCGAAGACAGCAATAGAAAAGCAATCGCATGCCGATAAAAAATACTCCGAAGCAGAATTTATCCAACGCAAGTACGAAGAACGAATCCGGAGAATTCAAGAACACGTGGTTTCGCTAAACGCTAGAGAAAAAAATGTTGCTAGAGAAAAGGTTGCTTTGTCGAGGGAGAGACTGCATCTTCACAACGAGAGGAAACAAATTACGAATAAACAGCAGTGTTCCTTATGCAGGTCTTCACAATTGCCACCGTATTTAGAACCAAATTATACTTTACCAGATTCATTCATGAACGTTCCAGTCTCTAGAGATTTTAGGAGTTCTAATGTGACCAGTGCAATGAATGCTATAGAAGATGAAATGGCACATTTATTTGGGAAAAACTTGAATTTGCGACATTGTCCTGGAATAGGAGACCTAAGAAGCCATGAAGACTCATATCAGAATGAGGAGGGGCGGCCGAGGCAGTTGCCGTGTGAGCCTATGCAAGTAGAGTCGGGACCGTTTAAGGTAAGTTTTTATATAATAATACTAGCTGTTGCCATCCAGGATGAAAAGTAGTCTATGTGCGAAATTTAATCCAAATCCGTTCAGCTGTTTTAGCGTGAAAGCATAACAAACAAACAAACTCACTGTCACATTTGTGGATTTCGTACTTTCCTCTAAAACTTCAACAACCCCTTGAAAGATAGTTTTCGAAAATTAATATCTCCGTTTAGGGGGTTTAGTTTAGAAAAACAAAAAGTTCTGAGGTAACAAACATTAAAAAAAAAACCCTCTTCACCCCTGTATAGGTCGAATTTCCAAAAACTCTTTCTTAGTGGATGCCTAAGTCCTAATAAGTATCTGTGTGCCAAATTTCAACCCGATTCGTTCAGTGGTTTGAGCTGTGATATAGACTACTCCTTTTCACCCCGTTAGGGGTAGATTTTTTAAATCCCTATTACACACTATTTTTTATTTTTGGTTTTAATTATAAATACTGAGTTTCGAGTTAATCGGACCGCGCGTTAAAATTCTTCTATACAAACTTTTACACCCCCCAATCCCCATTTAGGGGGTAGTGTAGAAAAACGAATAATGAAAAACTTTCTAATTTCCTTAGATACGTATTCGTGCCAAGTTTCAAGTCTATTAACTCAAGGAAAAAGATTTTTCATACAAACTTTGCCCCCGTTTTTCATCCCCTTAGGTGTAGACTTTCGGAAAAGCCTTTCTTATCAGATGCCTACGTTATACAAAGAATACACCCTCCAAGTTTCAGGTCTCTACGATCGGCGGCTTGGGCTGTGCGTTGATCCGTCAGTCAGTCATTCAGGACAAAGCATTTTTATATGATATAGAATAATATAGATGATAAACTTCATCTGTAAATTTGGGTGGTCGGAGGTTATGAGAATTAAGACATGATGTAGCGGATCACGTTTTCATGAAAAAATATCTCGTGAGCATGACTATTAAATGACTAAAAATTCCGGACAAAGGTCTTCAGATGCTGCCCTGTCGGACCCCGCATGAATTAATTAAACTTTGGGTGTTCCCATTGTTTTACTTCCTTATTTTGTAAGATTGCGAACGCTTGAAATAGTTTAATGAAAGAATTACGTATTGATGTTTTGTTGGACTATGTTTTTTTGCATTCTAGGATTATTTGGATCCAAAATTCATGATGTTACGCCTCGATGTACAAAAGGTGTTAAGTAATTTGGATCAAACTAAAAAAGAAGAGACCGATATGGCAGCCGAGGATGATAATGAAGAAGATTGAGTGAATGTAGAAATTAAAAGTAAGTGATGTCAAAATAAATAAAAGACTGAACCTATATTAATTGGTTTAATTTACTTTGATGACTGTTATAGTACATCTTTTGTTGTTAGATTTATGAACAGTGTTATCAAAATGTACACAAATGCCTATATAGCTATAAGCTAACTTATCTATAAATATTTCATTGTAAAAATATAGGTACATGATCTTTTCTTATTACATAATTATTGTTTTAGGTACTAGGGTATGCAGTTAGACGTAATTTACATTATGAATACACTCTTCGTATAAATGGCTCCAATTATTATTATACATTACCGCTTCAAAGTTACTTCCAATGAGAACATGACTGATTTTTATTATGTTTGCATTCACACACACAATTTTCAATTGAAAGTCAAAGCAGTTGTAAATATATCGCAAAGTTTACATTTCTTATTCTTAAACAAAAATAGATATATACTACGCACCCAAGTTTTTCATTCGCACAGTCTTTCACAAAAATTGCTTTAAGTAGTTACAAATAATATCTTTATGGACGGCCTGGCCTTGTCGTTTAAAGTATAATTCAATTAAATTCACCTATTTTGCACAGATCTACAGTATAACCCAAATAAATTATATATTACTTATTATTAACTGACAACTGCATACATAAGCATACGTCTGAGATAATAACAGGGAACAATTCTTTTTCTTAACCTTTAAAAATGCTTAATATATTTTATTATACACAATATTTACAACACATCTTATGATAACTATAATATCGACACCGTCTAACCGTCTTAGGTGTCAAAAGCATTTTCACATACGAATTCCTTTTTATAAAAGTAATAAATCTATTTTTCAAGTACAGAAGACTTTGCAAACAGGAAAGCCACTTATGATAATTTTGTTGATTACCTTTCTTATCACAGTAATAATATCATTCTACATCAAAGAAAATAATATAATTTTATATGTTGATAATAATAGAAATTAATTGTTAAAACATGTCCAAATAAATTGATAACCGATTCAAAAATAACGAAGAATATAAAATGAAAATGAATCAAAGATAGGGGATTTCGTACAGTTATATGTTATGACCTGTTCTCGCCCGGCGCTTTCTGGTATTTTACTTCAAGTAGCTGAGGATAGTTCTCTACGATGGACAAGAGGATCCCGTCGATGTAGTTCCTCAGTTGAACATTCACGTCTTGTTGTTCTTTTAAAGCTTTCTGCAACTGTAAGAAATAAATCTTGATTATTATTGCTATTCGGACTTCACCTAGTGTCTGTTGATATTTGAATAACACACAAGCATTGTGTAAGGACAGTGTGGTGTTCATGCCTTGCTATAGTTTGTTTAATTGGGTGACATTATTGGATAGTATGAAGGCAAGCAATCCATTAATAAAGAATGAAAAAGGTACATAAATTCAGTCCCAAAAGTATGTTCAAGTCATTTTGGTTAAAAAGCATGCAAGTTAGCGGTATTCTATAGGTACAGACATGCACAGTTAGTAAAAATTTCGTACCTTTTCCATCTCTATGCTGAGATCAGATTGTGTATCATCGAGCTGCAAAAATGCATACATGACAAATATAGGCAATTGTTCTGCAAACGAGTCGGTCAGGCTTCATAAAAAGCAAAGCAACGCAACAATAATGTTGACTGTGAATGTTATGAGGCCATATTGTATGAATGTAATACTTCTAATTTGTGGACGATATATATAACTAAAACATATAATAATAATTCAAGCCGAAAGCACAAAGTTATAGGTTCACATCTAACCGATTAATCAGTTGTCAGTTGATAAGCAATATGTGAAATTTCCTCGTTTATGTACCTAAACGATTAGGCATACCGATATAACTAATGAGGATAGTTGGATCAACAACCCAATAAGCTGACAGTATTAACTGAATTACTGTTGAATTCTAAGAATTTAATTCAGTCTGAAAAGAGTTTTAAAAGGCTAAAAGCATGCCATGAATGTTTCGTATGAAATCGAAAAATGTAGCGCTATAATTAGTGGAATTTAAGCATACATACTGCTGGGTACCGGCCGGGCAAACGAAGGCCGACGAATATGACGTAGCCAATGCCAAATCTTGTTCGATGACCTTCGTTTTTTAAATTTCGGTCAAGGTCCACACCAGGCATAGCCCTTGAAGCTTCGCCAATTTCGTTGTTTTGGGGATGGTGCTGCTAATAGTTCTTTATAGCTTTATTTCTGACACGTTATAATACGGTGCCTGGTACCCAATTTTACGTTTTATCAAGACAATGCATGTAGTGAATGATATTGTAATTATTTGTGATGCATTACCTCATCATCGCTCATTTGCGACAGTTCGTGTGCGAGTGAATTGGTTCCGACCAGGGGGCCGGCTACTCCGTCCAGCAGGCTTCGACCCTCCTCTACGCCGCGCGTTAGAATCTGTGCTTGTAATTCCTCTTGAGCTTCTGATAGAGCTGGAAGGAAAACATACTATAGAAACAGCTAGCAGTATTGCTTGCAGATTCAGTAAGGTCAAATTTGAAGTGTAGTGGGTTGGTTTTTAACTATTTGAAAAGTATTCTTTGGAATCTGAAAATGTAGCTAAGAACCAGATAGGTTAACGGACTGAAGACGACAGCCAATGAGAGTTTATTGCGGACATTGCTGTAGCGTAAGTTAAGGGAAGCTACCCAAAATAGGCCCAAATCGTTTTCATTTCTTTTCGCCGTAGAGCAAGATGGACAACAATTACTATAGATTATGGCAGCAGCCCCCCCAAGATACAAACACACATGTGCTGTAGTTAAATAGAGGACATTTGCATGGGATAATATGAGTCATTACTACCGATTAAAATTGAATTAAAATTAGCATCAAAGATGTCGCCAGTGCAAGATAGGTCAATTATTAATTGCGTGTTAATTAACATAACATAACTGTATCGATCACGTGTATATGCACGATATTTCCAATTTTGGCACTTAAAACTGATACAAGTAATATGTATGTCGCATTATTTGAAGTGATTATTGATTACCTATATCATAATCTAATTGATGTATCAGGTTTTGATCATTGTTTGTTTCACAAGTTGCTTCAAATATCGCCAAGTGTCGTTTTTAGGGTTCCGTACCCAAAGGGTAAAACGGGACCCTATTACTAAGACTCCGCTGTCTGTCTGTCCGTCTGTCATCAGACTGTATCTCATGAACTATGATAGTTAGACAGTTATAATTTTCACAGATGATGTATTTCTGTTGCCGCTATAACAAGACATACTAAAAAACAGAATAAAATAATTATTTAAGGGGGCTCCCATACAACAAACGTGATTTTTTTCCTCGTTTTTATATATAATGGTATGGAACCCTTCGTGCGCGAGTCCGACTCGCACTTGGCCGGTTTTTATATTTTATTTAGTTCCTTGCCAGCAAGTATTCATTCATTGTCCGAATCCGATCCGCATGTGGTTGAGTTCAACGTTCTTGCCAGGTGCAGCGATGAGTCTAATTAGTACTGCACTATTGTGACTGTGCCACGTAAAACTTCCTAATGTTTTATTATCATTTGTTATAAAAAAAACTATTAAAGCAATTTAGCTTCACAGAGTCCATTACTTGAAGTGTCTCTTCGAAAGAGTTCACAACGTAAGCGGTCGTTAGACTTCTTGATATCAGTAATTCAGTAACTCCAGTATTGAGACTGGAGAATTGAACAGTTTTGATGCATAGAGGACAGAATGTTGTGGCGCAGCATGAGTGGTGTGTCCAGAAGTGGATTGCTATAGGCTGAGTTGATGCACAAAGGGAAGGTCTTGAAATTGAGAAAGTACTAGGCCAAACTAACAAGGGGACTTACATTTGTTCTGCGTCCGAAGTAGGGTGAGTTCCTTCCTGAGTTCATCGAGGCGTGGGTCGGGCGGCGGGGGCGGCACATCTCTCAATCTCTGCAGCTCTTGCCTCGCAGTCGCCAGCAGGCCGTTGGCCGCGACAGCTGCATCTCTCTCCCTTCGCTCCGCTTCACGTGCGTTGTTTAGAGCAGCGGATAGTTCAGCTACTTGCTCTTGAGCTTCGCGGTGCGCCCGCGCTGCCGCTTCTGCGTTTGCTCTGAGCGTTTCTGCTACGCCACGGAGTCGACCCACCTAGGTTAAAATGAATTCAGTTTTAGCTTTTTATGACGATCTATAGCAGTAGCTATATAAAATCAAAGAGAGAACAAAACTCATGACAGAGTTAATGCGATAATGAAAGCTGCGGGATAGATAATTGCGTAACAAAAATAAAATGGCAATTCGATCGCAATGCCTTTCATTGTGACAGCTCAGCCACGTTCATTGCGTTATTTACGTAGTTGAGTAGACGAATTATTCAAATCTATGAAGCAATGAATTATGAATGTCCTTCAAAAAACTAGGATTGTGATTGAAAGTGTGTTACGCAATTAGGGTGCTGGTAGTAGATTGAATGTCGCAAAAGGGATCAAAATTCATAAATCGCAATAAACGGTTGGGAACATACTTAATAAAAAAGTGAAAGTAAAACCTTATCAGTCTATCAATCTGACCTTTGATATACTTGGTGCAATATTAATAAATGGGCCGTAGATATGAAAGATTGGCTTATCTTTGCATAAATCATAAATATCGAAAATGAGAAAAAAGTTTATTGTGCGCAGTCCATATGAATGATAACTTTGATAAGCATTCCATTCACAAGTTACACTGTAAACAACATCTAGGAATTTCTAGGAACTCTTTTATTATGGAAAGTGAAATACTGTTGCGCCTAAAAAATCCTGAAGCGGTGTCAAGTAGTATTGTATGTGCCAACCATATCACAAGATAGTACCATAAAGCTATAAGTAGTCTTTGTTGAACGTACTCACATGTTTCTAGGTAAGTAGCGTATTGATGACAAAGCCTTGACGTTCCTGTGGTAAGTGAGACTCTCCGAAAAGATTTGGCATAGCCTTATCATGATGAAAATTTATATATTCTCTTACCTCTTGTTTAAGTTCTGATGCCTCAGCTTCCGCGGCGCCAAGCCTGTCAGTGATCGTGGAAAGTTGCGTGTCGCGATCTCTTTCGACGCGCGATATCGCCTCGCGGCTGCGTCGCTTCTCCTCAGCCACGCTCTCCTCACAGCGGCACTCGATCTGCACGTTATCGACATTTTTATTATACATCACGTTGGTTAGAAGATAATTAACGGAATTGAAACGGATAATGACGTCTAATTGGGCAATTAAAATTATTGAGAACTTTCTTTACTAAGTGGTTGATCTGATTCTTGGCGATCCGTTTGCTTCATTGGGAGGATTAACATTGAGTTGAAGTTTTGTTCAGAGTAGCAGTTTACGGTGTTTTTTTACTTAAATACTGATAACCTTAGGGGCAAATAAGCTTTAGAAAGAAGTGTAAGAATCTGCAACGATATCATTGAGGATGACTGATTTTAGAGACGAAAAGTTATGGCGCAACTTGTAGAACTACCAAATAGCAGAAAATGATAGTGTGGATTATGCTGATGCTTCTCAAACTATGCGTAAGATTTTTACAAATCCTGACTAGTCATTTTGAAGGCAAAATAATGCATGTAAATACTGCCTACACTGATGAAGTTGTGTATTTGTACTGACCTCTCGTATCTGCTCGTCGAGCATGTGTACTCTTGCCTGTAGCACCGCGTTGTCGGACTTCGCCCTCGCGTAGCGCTCGTCCGCCGTGCTCTGAGTATCAGCCAGTGACGTCACCTGCTGCTGAAGTAGCTGCACCTGCCAAAGAGCAACGACATTGTTATATTGAAAGAGCATCAGCATAGAAAGCATAAAATTGATCAATGATGTCACATAGAGGAATGGTTCCCCAATGGCCGCAGTTATAAACAATTTTATTTGTGGCTTGTGTAAGATTTATGACTGGTTTATGATTATTGCTAAGACTCAATTGCCTAAGATTGAAATTGCTATTTATGAACCTGAAATGAAGAACGTAGCCTGTAACGAAAAATTCTATCTTCATTAGAAAAAAAATCCGGGTGATAGAATTCTACGAGATGCCAAGGATACAGAAGAAATCATAGAATCAAGAAATGGAATCACGCATCACATTCCATACAAAATTATCAACAGATGATGATAATGACCTTTTCCAAAATGTAGATAAACTACTGAGTAAATAAGATAACGCTATTAAAGCTACAAAATATCTACATTTCGTCCATCGTCAAATATTCTAATTTAACTCTAATGTTACTGTAGAGTTAGACAAATATGTAGGTTTATCCATATCAATATAAACATCGAATGGGCTCGATATTGAGCGATAACGATGTCAGTAAGCGTTTACCTTGCCACGCACTAGTGCTCACTAATGGTACCATTACTGGCTAGAGACGTATTTGAAATTGCGACTTTTGAATACAAATCGATTAGGATCTCCAGAGATTCATTGTGGTTCACAATGGTTATGTAAGGCAGGTCTGGTATTCGTATGGTATGCTGTGCTATAATCACGTGTTGTTAACCGCGTTCGAAATAACTGGAATGACGCTCTAAACTCGCTGTTTCAGTAAAATCAAAACTTTCGCGTGACCTCCGAATAGTCTTTGATAACGATTAGCTTTTTTATTGACATAATTAGGTGCATGTTTATACTCATAAACGATGCGTGAATTAATATACATCTGCTAACTATTTTGCTCAAATTCATTAACATTAAAGTTGTGATCAAACGTGTTCTCATTTTGTTCGAACAAATCGTTACCTCTCCTCTGTTGATTGACTAGTCTCATGGCTGCCAACTAGTACCAGGTGCTTGTTTTCTATAAATATTATGATGCACGGACCAGAATACGTTACGTCCCTACGTAGGTCTAGGTTGAGGTGAGTAACGAATATAATCAAATAGATGAGCACTCGCCTCACGTACTCTGAATGCTGAATGAGATCATGGTGCGGAAAGACATTTCCTAAAGGGTAGCGGTCAATCGGTACTTATATTGCATTCATGATGCTAATGAAGAGACTTTGAAATAATTTCTAAAAGAGATTAAATCACGGAGCTAGACTAGGTTTAGATTAGGTAGACTTCAGATTGTAGATAGAGAAAAAACAAAAATAGTAATGTAAATTTCGATTAGGTGTTCATCGTCAAAGCAAATCGTCCCTGAGACATTTTCCGAGTAGGTACTCGACTGAAACTGTGTCTAATTATAGATAGTTAGTAAGATCAACTGCCGCCGCTTGTAATTATAAAATTACGAGTTAATTGATTTCTACATCGAGTTCTTCGTAACCATATTATAGCATAAGTACCTCGCCCTAAACGATGTTTTACTATTCACGCAGAAAATCGATTTCATTTTGCATCAAAATTAGGGCAACAGGAAAATTTGATCGGATCAAAGAAAGTATTATGTAAGCTGATTTATAAAATCACGAAATCAAATAACATTTGAGTATGTCAAGGATTCGCTTATCTTAAAGATAAGCGTATTGTATCTTGTTGTAATTATTTTTGCTACAATAAATACGCCAATGCCTTTGATATTTCTAAGACCTTAATTAGAGAATATTTTTAGCGTCTCCGCACAAATCTTTCTCTTTCTTTCTTTTTCTGCAACTGATGGTGAATCAACGAATAAATATAGACAAATGATCATTGAAGCGTTATTTAGGAGAGCAAATTGTAATCGTTTCGTTGAGCTCCACTGAGCCCCAGTCAGTCACGGAGGAATTTTTGATTCTATGTATGTATTCACATTCCTACCCACTTGCAGTGTTTTATGCATGGACGAGTTCAATGTATCCGTAATTAACCTATAGATTTCAAACAGGTTCTGCAGGAATGGCACTCGTTATGAAAACTGTGCACAAGATTTGTAATTATATTTCTTCGACAGTAAACTTTCAAGAAAACGTGTCTCTTGTGTAACCATCACCCATTAGTATGAGGATAATTTGTAAGACAAAGAGAAATTATAAGTTACAAAATGTAATGAATTCTGGAGCAGACAGCTTTCTATCTGGAAAACTCGTTAAATGTTTGGGAAAGTAAAAGGTCCAAAAGAAGATATGATAGAGATGAGATTGACACGAAAGAGAAGTTTTAAGAATGACTACATACTTCCAGCCTGGATATTGTTAGTAGCTTACCTACATATATGAGCTACGTGTCATGTCTCTCTTGATTGAATTAGGTATATTATAATGAGAAGTTACATAAAATTAATAACAATTTCGTGCAAGAGGCAGGAAGATGCACATCAGGAAGAGATTGATTCAAACGTGTCAAGTAGTCGCATGAGCGACGATGTTGCTTGACGTAAGATATTGCATGACCAATAAGTTGCTTTTAATCATAGTAAACTATTGAAACAATCAATATTACAGGTACATAATATCATTAACAGTAACGATTTAATACCAGGCATAAATTCAGCAAGCAGGAATTCAACTCTACATTCTCTTTATGAAATTCGAGAACAAAATGAACTGTGTACAATTTTGTTTTCCTCTTCAAATTGGATAACTACGCAGAATTTGAAGTGATTTTCCTCGTTGTCGAATAACCATAGTGTCGTTATAGGATAGTGCCATCCACGAAGATGCGCCCACTCCACGACTAGGTACTGTACTGTAAGCTATATTAGTATGGATTGGAGCGGAGTGGGGCGCGTCTTCGTGGATGGCACTATCTAGGTATACCTAGCAGGAATGTAGGTTTAAAAAAATTAACCTGTTTATTACAATATTTATCGGTTCTCTTAACGTAGGGAAGCGGACACGATCGGCAGGACTGGCTAGGCTGGCTTCTTTATTGAGTGACTCATGAAGACACGACTTTTACAGAGCGACTCATTGATACAATTGAATGGACAGCGTCCGTGAAGAACAAGAATTTATTATTTGTAGACTGAACATCTGACTCCACTGAGAATAATTTTCAGTGACTTATTTCATGAGTATTAATGTTATTTCTGTCTTAATTTTCAAGATTATGAAGTTTTTAATAACTGCGACGGTGCATCATTTATTTATAATATTTGTAATAAGCTTTAGAATACAAAAAAATAATCTTAATCTTTGCTTATAAGCTTGGCTTTTATTATGACTTCTTTCTGATAAAAATATGTGAAATAATATGAGCTACTAAGTACCTGGAGGCTTAAAACGGTCACTTCAGCAGAATCATAATATGAAAATATTATGAACGATGCATCATCTGTTCCAAAACGCTTCACGGTTATTTAAAATACAGTCAGATAAACGATATATGTATCGAGTTTAAAATGTAAAAACTATTGTATGTTTAGTCTTCGCGGCCAGATTAATCAAAGATTACTTTCCGTTAACTTTTTTTAAAAACCTTTTTTAAACCATTTGTTAAGTAACGTATATATATATATACGTTACTTAACAAAAGTTTGAATTGTATGTTTATTTATATATACTTACAATCGGAATAAGTGGAATAAGTAAGTACATACAAACGAAAAAAGAATTTCAGCGATATCGTCCACGATGACGCATTGATCGCTCCATCAATCACATATTTATCATCGTAGATAATTTATCTTATATCTTGGATTCTGTTAATGCGTGTTCTCGGATTCGAAGATAATCTTTACAGGTGTGCCTAAAACTTGAATGATGTTTTACTGCAGTTTGAGATAACAAACCTATTACGTAACGTGTATGACGACAATAAATCAACTATGTTGCATTTATCATCATTATCCACTGGATATGAATCGCATGTACTTGAATGAAATCTCGATTTTTACAGAAATAAATAAAAACATTGTAGAAAATGATTTGTTTTCGATAATGTTTAAAATGACTTATAAAAACATTGTAGAAAATGATTTGTTTTCGATAATGTTTAAAATGACTTATAACAAAATCCCGAAAGCTTAGCAAGACAAATGTAAATTGTATCGCTTAGCAGCTAAACATATCCCTTTACTGGAAACAGGAGAAACAGGAAACGTCGTCTTGCAACAGTTGTGATCTTTTACTTAATGGTTTAGGTCTCTGGAATTAGCAAGTACATGTTATGAGTACTTATGAGAATTATGAAAGTACAAGAAACTGGTAAGATACAGGAATACGGATTGTAGAAGTAGAAAATGTTAGTGCAAGATTCATTGAAAGAAAAGTTGAAGGACGTTGATCCATAACTATTTTCTCCCTAGCAGAGGCAAGCAAAAGAAAATGTGAGGATAATAATTAGCGTCACGCAAAGTGAGGTGAGATTTATGTAATCGATTAACGAGTGTTATGTAAAGCTAGAGCCAATAGTTCAGACTATCAGTCAAATTGGAAGATCATCAACAGCTGATGAATTTGATAACATTATTTCACCAAATCTGCCTGGAAGTAATTTACGAAACTATGTTAGTCTGCAAAGTATTTTTAATGAAAAAGAAGCAGATGAGAAGTTTCCACGCGAAGTAAATTATCTAGACAATATAAACATATCATTAGTGCGATGTAATTCTGTACAGCGTGATGTAATTCATCATACCATGGGAATCTTGTGATGATAGCAGCTTAGTTCCGATGTAATTAAATTGTGGTTTTTTGTGGATTAATGTATTTTGTATAAGAAATTAAACGTCATGATGGATGGATTCGTAATTTTGATGATTGTGTGAGAAAATATATAAAGATTTGAAGATGAAAATACGCAAAGAACAACACTATGAAGGTCTGTGGTTAGTAGCATTGGTGATGTACCTACATAATATATTCTGGTATATCTGGGACGTCGTAAATGTAGTGATTCACAATTGTTGCAAATAAAGTAGAGTATGTAAATGGTGCCAGATGATGACTCGCATCCTCACGCTCCAGAGCTCAGCGCCAACTGATTTAGAATTGTAGAGTTTTAAAATATCCAACCATTGCATAGGAACAATGTTGATTAGAATCTTTGAAAAGGGTTTGCTTACAAATTTCAGTTAAGTAATTTCAATTCAATTTGTCTTTGCCAATAACAAACTCAAACTAACCAAAACTTCGAAAAAAAAAACAATACCGAACTTAATTTATAATTTTCAGTGACATAACTATATTTAGCAACGCTCTCATGGGAAAAGTGAAATGAATCGTCTTTAAAATGTAAAGCTGCATCGGAATATATCGGACTTTCGATCGGAGTCAAGGTACGAGTACTCTTAGTTTTACTTTTGTTGAACCACGCCTGCGCAGACTGGTTTCACTTCGCTGATGTGCCCGAGTTTAAAACTAGCGTAGATCAATTGTCTTGTGATTTGTAAGAAAGCAATTTATTGTGCATTTATTCAGAACTGATTGTGTTTTTTCGTCTTTCTTGTAAATGGCTTAAATCGAAAGTGTTGGCTATTTATCATTATCAACTCACGTGTCTTGAATATTATCTAATCATTCGGGGATTCTTGTGAGTCATAAGTTTGTTTACCTAACCCTTCATAACACAAATAATTATGATTTGCTGTAGAGCTGAAATCTACAAAAACACTAGATTTTTATTTAGAGAGTTTGGGAAAAGACCCAAATCGTGAGTCGTGGAGTAATTAAAACACGGATCGGATACTCTTAAACCAAACAAAAAATATAACAGACACAAGTAATTCGTGACACGTATCCGTGGTAGAAAACTTGATAATTACTCAAGTCTATTTATATAGAAGCAAAAAGAAAGACTTGTAAATAGATTTCATATATTCTACTCCTAAAAATGTTTGTAGACTAAAATTGGAAAGCAAGGAATGACGATAATGAGAGATCTCATAAACCTAGTTAAAGGGTTCATTTGTAGTCGTAATAACGGACAGAATACAATAAGATGACTTAACCCAAAAGACAAAAGCAAGTCACTCGAGTAGCATTCACAAGATAAGTGGACGATGAATGAGTTCAAACACAGTGAATGATCTTAACAATTAACCAAAACTAAATAATGAGATAAAACCAGAAAAAAATGGATGGGATTGTGCGTTGCTACTAAAATAACTTGGACGTACTTTGTTTAGATTTCCTAATGTTTTGTATGCTTTTATGCTAAGGCTAGTTTAAAACTAGTTTTGTCTGTTTAATCTAGGTCTTGACGCATGTGCACCTTTTGTATAATGTCGATTGTTAATCATACTGGTCTAGCAACATATTATTTAATATCGGAACCTACGGTTATTAGTAACCAGAAGCTGCAGCTAAGTTCCGCATGCTACTTTAACAAAATGCAGCAAAGCCATTACATTCCAACCTGACAATAAGAAGATGAGTTACAAGTGAGAATAGGTATAAATTAAAGAGTCAACGAAAAAATAAACAATCCGAGGTCATTACCGATAATGTTAGCAATGATGCCCATGATGAACAGATTATTATCTAAAAATTGTTTACTAAGGCACTGAGATCATCACTCATTTGCACTGTCAAGTCAACAAAGTTTTAGTTTAAAGCAAATATTTCGTAACAATTACCTACTCGTCCAACTACTTTGTTTTTGGACACAGACAGTAAAAAAACTGTGGGAATGATTCCGAATGACTCTGTCATACCGCAAAACCTATTGAGAAGTAACAGATTGGTTAGTAAAACCATGATTATTATCGGTAAGTACAATCAATAGGCACTTTAGTTGAATAGCAGGCGGAGTGACTGCTCGTGACTTCCTCGAGTGAACATATTTTCTTTGCTGTAGTGTGTTGTCGAGTGGTCTCGCAACTTTCCACCGTTTGTTAACAGCGACGGCTTCGCCTCGGATGGATATTTGCGAGTTGACGGTCGGTTTCGTTCAATTACCATCGCCCGGTGAACGGTTTCAGATGTCATGTGTCTTTCCGTAATAGGCGCTAGATGAAGGAAGCGTGTATAGTAAGATTGACACTTGATACTGCTTCCGATTGCGTGGCGTAAACTGTTGCATATTCGTAAGAGCCAGAAGATGTTGAAGATGACTTTTAGAGATGTTTAATGACCGTCGGAAAAACAACTCTCTAGTACTACACTTGTTGGAGCACGAAACGGTCAAATCATTTGCTGTTATCGCTCTAATGGTTGTGTTTACTACTATTGGCTGTACAATTAATTTATTGCAGATATAAAGGTCAACGTTCGTGGCGTCGGGCGGCGCCCCAGTTAAATAATGACAAAGTATTAGGTCGTGCGGTAGGTAACGTATTGTCCAACCATACCGGTGTTACCGGGGAATCGATATGCACTCACTATGACACGATATCGGTAACGGTCAACTGTAACCGTTGGGTCCATTGATTGTTCTAATTGTTTGATAATTAGCTCCAACCTGGCAATCATAACAGATTCTAGTACAACTGCATAAAAACTTTGTTACAACGGTAATGGTTTTGGAATGTAAAAATATATGAAAATATCAGTGTAAAGACTCTGGAATTTGTGGACTTCACACCGATTACATTCAAAACATAGGTAAAAAGAGAACAGCTGTTAAAGGTGCAGCAGACTGCAGATAATGTCTTCAAAGCTAAACTAACTGATGATAGACTTTGGAATGAATGAAACCATGTAAATGTAGCCATATATGCTACTGCATAAATGTTTACATGGCTAACAAGATGATAACCATAATTTCTTAAACGTATTACCGAAACATGTTAGATTACTGAAATACTATTAAATGCAAACGAATACCAAATTAAAGTTGATTAAAGCATTTTAGGTTAAATATCGTTAAACGTAATGCAGATAAATAGTTAATGCGAAAACTGTTTGAAACTGGTCCGCTCATTTACCGCATTCTAACTAAAGTTTTACGATATGAAATGGTAGGCGAAAGGGAATGCGACTAAGTAAGTAGTTTATGGTAGGTTAACGTAGCGTTTCCAGAAATTAAGCTCGACTCTCGCAAATTTAGAATACTTATCATTCGCGAGTGTACCAGAGTCAGGAGTACTGCTGAGCTGTTCCACCTCGCAACAGACAATATTCGGAGTTAATGCCAACCTTCAGTAATAATAGAGACACCAGAAGATGAACAATATCATACCAATGTACCTTTTCTCATTTGTCAAAAAAAATTAGGTGAGAGAATGAGTACCTATGTCATCCACGTGGGATTTTCTTCATTCAGTCAAGAATACTTTATACTTTGGCATGAACAATTTTAGTTTTCTTCCAGAATCTGTATATGTATGATGAGTTTAGCTTTAGCTTAGTGAGCGTGCAAATGATTAAATGCTGCTGTAGGTCCGTGCTTTCTCGGACTATTGGCATTTTTATTAATAGCCAAGTTAAGTGCATGGAATCTACTATCGTGTTTTTCAAATGTAGGTATAGGAAGATTTGTGTAAGGAAGTAAATATAAATATTCGCACGCAATGCTAGCCTAACTATCATTTGCACATAATGTATTCTGGACGTGCATTGTCCGTGACACAGATTTCAACAAAAATGGTGTTATATCAGTCGGTAGAAGAATCCCGGGCAGGGCTATACAACCAGATCCTTAGTTGTAAAAGCCCTTTCGAAATTTAGAAGGGATCGACATTAGTACTCTCAATAAAAGGAATGATTTGCATTAGTTTTAGTCAAGTCTATTTCAAGTCCTCATTATTTATTACCTGTTTTCATTACGGAAATTCAAATATTATGGAATATCAAATGCACCAAATGACTGTTAATTAAAAACAGTATTGTTTTAGTAACATCATTGTTCTGTAATTACCTACACGTAATAGAACACATTATGCAAATTGTAGCTAAACATGGTGACTTCGTAACATACCAGGATGCCTTTCTCAACAGCTACGAGGAATAAATTAAATATTAGTATTGTTTTGATGCCAGCTTCTCTTTTGCTTAGATTTTTTTGTGAATGTTGTTTGCAAACACCTTTTATCTGATTTCAATAGTGGAATATTCAATTTTACCAGGTGTTTTAAATTAATTTGCTAATGCTTGTGTTATTCTTTTCTTAGGTAGGAATTTTCAGGATTATATTTAAGCAAAGCTATATAGTTTTCATTCGAAACAACTTCCAATATTTCAATTTTAGGAATCAATTTATAGATATCAAAACACTCAAAAGATATGCTATTGATAAAGCTACAATCTAAAGTAATCTTAACTATTGCCATCATCGATAAAGTTTTTTTCCGCAGGGCAATCGAAGGTACTGTCGCGTAACGTACCAGGCCACCAGCAGTAATACACAGTTTGGTCGATGAACATAATGTTCAGACAGAAATGATCGCGTGACACTTGTGAACAAATCAAAGGCCGCGATGGCACGAGCAGGTCGAGAAACTTCAAATGTTGAAGAAATAAATATTTTTGTTTTCTATTGAATGATCATTGCAAACCAGACGCATCGGCTACGGAAGATACCGGAGTTTTTGTAACACCCGGCCATTTTTTTGGCACTCCCAAAATGCCAATAAAATCTGTTGAATGCAATGCTATGAAAAATGTATGTTTCAGTCTACCAATATTTGTTACTGGCTTTTAATAAGACGTGAAGCTTTCCATTGTTATAATAATTTGAAGCTATTTTTTATCATTTTAATTTAGTTAGTTCGTGGCCAACTTCACTGGATTACCTTATCAGGCTTGAGCCATATTTTATTTATTTATACAATTTCGTTTCCCAAATGCTTACTTAGTTGGATGAACTTTAGCCAACCTTATTCTTTGTAACTGCCCTTTACGGGAAAATTCAGGAGTAACGTGACATTTACGCATTTGGAATAGGAATGAGTAATTCCTTTGTGAATCAATTGCCAGGAAAAACATGATGTTAAATGATGCTGTACGCTTGACGTCATTAGTATTGACGATTGACGATGTCCAATAAATAAAATTAAATGAGACAAATACTTCTAACCAATTCAATTAATTAACAATGTTAGAATTGCCTATTATGGTTCCTTAAAAACGTGTCTTCTATAGCAAATGTAATTAAAGATATAGAAAAAGAGAGATCTAAGCAATGCTCACTTGATCAGATAAGTTATCGCACCACTGATGCGCAGCAGTCTTCTTTCCACCGTTCTGGCCGTTGGCCAGGTGAGGGGTCAGAGGTCCTCCAGTAAACAAGTCCTCTGTGAGACTCGCGTCAGAGGTGATTCTTCCTCTGACCTCGGGGGGCGGACCTTGCGGGCCCACGAAGTCAAACTGACCGTCCCACATATCATACTCCAGCTCCAGACTGTCTTCTACCTCAACTTGTTCACCCATCGTGCCTCTGGACCGATTGAACAGTCCCGATTTAAACATTTAAGATCCGGTACTCTTATCTTTGGATATATTCCAATATTGCACTGAACTAACTTAACTTACACTCAAACTTAACACTATTTCGTAACTTTTTAGTTTGACTTTTGTAGATTAGATTATTTTCGTTCGAAATAAAGCTAGAATTCTAATGGCACACTAGATTAGTGATAGTTCTTACGGCTCTCCTGTTCTAATACAATTATGAAACTTTACATTCACGTAACACCACTTACAGGCAGTTAATCACACTGTGTCACATCTTTCACATAAATGGCTCCACTATGATTCCAACATATGATCACCCTGATCAGTGTCACCACAGAAATCTTTTAATTGTCGTCGTAAACAAGTATCAAAATATCAGGCAACAAGAGACTTCTCCGAAGTCGATTCAAAATTTTCGACGGTTGCACTGACATCCTTTTCGAAACGTCAAATTGTGAGTAAACACGGTTAAAATATTTGGATTTCTCTAAGAATGTTAATTTGTGTGTTATCGTTATCGAAGTATAACAATCAAAACTTTAAAAATGTCACGCTGGTACGTGGTGTTGGCACAGTATCGCGTTGGGCACTAACCGGCGCGCGGCGGCGTTGGGCCGGTGCGCCCCACCCATTGACACGACATGATTATCAGCCGGCCGAGCCACCGCGCCATACAAATAAACTTTATTCGCTCCCTGCACATATGCATAGCCGTCTGATAGATAGTTCCGAGGCAATAACCCCTTTCATAAGCTCCCCCAGTTTGGGTGCATCTCGTAATTTTACGGGCGAGGGGGCATCATGATTGCGTCCGTCTATGCCAGATGGAGAACGATTGAATTCAACGAACAATCTTTCAAGACTTTGTTTTATTGCTATATTATTCACAAAGTCATTTCAAGTCTCATTGTACATAACTGTAATAAAAAGTGATGAACATGGAAATATAGTCGTTATTGTGAGATTTTTCGTAAAAATATAATAACAGAATTAAATGACCTGGCAACTAAACCTAATAATGACAATTCTAAAGCAGAGAAATTGAAGAAAGTTTATATTGAAAGTGAGAAGCAATATGATAGAAAAAAAACGTGAAATCATTAAGTGGACTCCATAGATGTTACCGCTCTTGCAAGTCGCAATCATGAAATGGCGGCGCATTTGTATTTTACTTGATGCCTATTTGATTACTTGAGCGGTCAAGATAATGTAAAACCAGTAGATATTCAAAATAAAACATATAAACAAACACAAAACCTACGCATGCATGACATTCAATTTACAGCTGCTTGTTCAATTTTGAAAATAATTGACCTGGAGTGTGAAACTGTTAAAAAAGCTGGTAGTGTTTATAGAGATAGATTACAAAATCTCGATCTACTTTTAGTGGAAAGTAACAAAAGTAATTTACAAAAATAATAACAAAATAAAGAGTTATTTAATAGAATAGATAGAGAATTGAAATTGAGGCTATTGTTCACACCGTGTGAAATTCGTGCTCAGAAGTTTGAATTGGATACCATTGCCGGCTCTATTTAACGGATAACAGAAAGAAGTAATCATTAAATTTACGCAGAAATTGATACCCATTTATGAATTTCTTGATTCTTAATCTTTTTGTTCGATGTAGAACCGTTATTATGAAAGTATCAACTTCTTAGTCTTTGGATAAGTTGCTACTGATATGCGTGAAAGAAAAAGATGAACATAATATGGGTCAATTCAATCGGATGTAGAGGATACATGTGTTGTCTGTTGTCAACTTGTGCGTTGTCTGTTCGTTTTGATTGTATTCGATCGAAACAGGTTGAGCAGTAGTGAAAATAGAACAATGCGAATGGTTGCCTTCATGCCTTTACATGGCGACGAGGCTCTGGGTTTCATAAATAAGATTGTGACCAAATTAGTTTTATGCCCTACATGCCCTTTATCATTTATACAAAAGTATGCTTTGTAATTTCACATAATTTGTCGGTTATTTTAATAATAGATTATAAAAATAATTAAACTTGACGCAACACGCACTATTAGGCACGCCGTTGTAGGCTTTCAAATGCCAAACAAAGGGTTAAAATATTCTCATAATGAAAGAAATAAAAATTCAAGTGTTTTATTCCACATAGTTAACAATTGACGGAACAATGTGATCTCATACATTTTAATACAGTTCATACAAGCGTGGCAAATAGTAGCGAATGAACGTTACTCATGAATAGAATCCGCATAAAAAGTTAATAATTCTAAAGCAGGGTTGTACAGAAATAGCTCAGGGATATATCTGTCACTTTCTCTAAAAGGCACATTATGATTACTAACGGCAATGCTAAAATGTACTGAAAAAGCGAAAGTGTGAAGTGTTTATTGATCATTAAAAGTTTACTGATAGAAATAATTCATAATACCGACGAGACTGATGACATCCTAATGGTTGTTGATGTTATTACAGGCGACAGACATGATTCAATTTGTTGGATTTTCTACGCAACTTGTAACATCAATACTTAATGTTTTTATGTAAGTAATACGATTTATTATATAGGATAAAAAAATCTGCCTAGCCTTTTCCCAACTATATTGGGGTCGGCTTCCAGTCTAACCGGATGCAGCTGAATACTAGTATTTTACATGGAGCGACTGCCTATCTGACCTCCACAACCCAGTAACTGGGTAATACGATACCCTTTGGTAAGACTGGTTATCAGACTTTCGGGCTTCTGACGACCCGTAACGACTGTCAAAGATCAACGAATGACAGCCGGGACCAACGGCTTAACGTGCTTTCCGAGGCACGGAGGAGTCTCGATATGTAAAGATGGTCACCCATCCACGGACCAACCCCGGCAAGCGTAGCTTAACCTGACAGATCGACTCGTGCGTCTGTTATTACTTAGCCACGAGCTCCTCCTTATTATATAGGATAATAGTAAGTAATATCAGAAAATTATGGGTCTGCACTCTGATGTCATATATAGATAGGTACGTAGAAGTTTACCCAATTAATTCCATCAAGCACAGGTATTTTTCTTACGCACACTTCAAGCCTTATGATAAATGTATAAACAATTTTTGCAATCATAGTTTTCCGGATAACTAGTTAAAATATGAACCGAGATTTTCCCATTATAGATAAGTCATGAACTCATGATACATCACGGTATTCAGCTTCCACAGCCTTGATGAAAAGTATAAGTAAAAGTCTAATTAAAATGATTTCAGTGATTTATGAAATATATGCAATCTCTAAATGACATTGTCTTCATACTAAGCTACTCATTAGTATTTGTATGTGTCGGATCGTGTTCATTCATTGGTTTAGTCATTGACAAAAATTATAAAATGAAGTATTTTTGTCGATGATGAAGATCTTGAATCTTGTGTAACAGAAAGTTGACAACGTCTGGTCTGGTCGGGTCTAGTAGCAGGGGGATGAAAAATTTTCAAAAGAAGAAAATTTTATTTTCTTTCCCAATTCCAATAAATACATTGATTATGGATACAGTTTAATTTGCCTAGCCAGTGAACAGGCAAGTAATCTTTGTCATGTTCTAATTACGGTTTTTGCCCCATTGCTGCAATTTGTGCATGGAAAACTTAATGTGTGCATAGATTGAATTTATCATTATCAGCTTTGTCAAGCTTGGTTTTACTTTATGGCTCTACCTACGAGTATGCCATGTACTCTATGAGTGAAAAGTTCCCTTAGGTACCCATCATCTACCTAGCCTTTTCCCAACTGTCTCCAGTCTAACCAGATGCATATTTATGACGAGTATTTGGTTTACTATCGTTTCTTAATTGCTATTATTCATCTAAACGTACGTTTTCTATTATATCTTATAATATTAAGCTGAATAAACGTTGTTTTTCAGTTTTACCTTTAGCGTGTCAATCAAAAATGTATTTATTACTTACTCTTACACAAAAAAGGTGTCATTGTTTAATATTATTCACGGTTCCCTTTGTAGGAACCCATTTAATATAGATATAACAGTATTAACTTAATATTCTCGTAAGTTCGGCTATCGTTGTTTCTCATGCAACATTTAAGTTTCATTCGGAATTCCCCGTTACTCATTTATTAAAAGATTAGTAAGGAACGGAGGGGAAAAGTCGGAGGGTGGTCAAATAATAATGGGAAACGCGAATATTTGGAACACAATAGTAACTGCCTTGTTGAATACATGTTAGAACATTTGATGTTAGATCAATGTAAAGTACCTGAGTTTCATATAACAATTACAGAAACCGCGCTATTGCTAAAAGAGTCACCTACAGTAAAGTTCTTGTAAACTAAAATAACTAATAATACAGAGCAGTACTTAAAATAAGACACACAATCCAACAATGTGTTATCTAAACATAACACTATTAATACTCAGGACAAACATGCAGATGCTAATGACAGTATAATGGTATAGAATAGTTCTTGCTTCGTTTCCGCACTCGGTGCCGCTTGGTCGGCAGCAGACGACCTCGGGCAGGTTCAAGGTTGAACTCCACCACAAATAAAAGACACTGACCGTGTTGATGAACAACATAACGACAATTTATTATAATTTACTGTAGAAAACTAGAGCAAAGGTAAATATGATAATTTTATGTATCGAAAGAAAACATGAACTTTAATTAAGTCGTAGATGAAGACCAAGACCAAAAGTTTGATAATATTAAAATGAAGATAAAATTGAATACGTGAAACATGAGATCCATTCCACTAATTTACGACAAGGAAGCATTCTTCTAAATTACTATTACTAATAAAATACTCATGGAACTGGCAATAACTGTCTGTGTATTGGTGGCACTCTATTTTAAGTAATCACATCATCCAAACACGGGACCGTTCTCACCATGACAAGTATCTAAATGTGTGGGCTTTGGTCGTAGAATGTCTGAGAAATAGCAAGTCTGTCTTGAAAATTACATTTGAAACGAATTGTTTCATTGGTGGCAATAAAGACATATAAATTACTAACAATCAACGTAAGATACTCGATTTGGTTAGGAGCGAAGATGCATTCTTTTAATTTGCTGCGAAATATTTCATCGTTGATTTCGGCAATAGATGGCTTTATATTTCTGTTCTATCTTCCTCACTTGCTTGAATTGACTTTGACTCATTTCGTAATTGATGTTAATTTATAGACGCACTACAGCTAAGTAATAGTGGTTCATAAAACAGCTCCTTTAAAAATGCAGTTAACTGCAATAACAAAACATCACGCCTGTATTCCCCGAAGAGGTAGGTAGTGGTGTACCTACCTATAGTACACCCCCGCGCCCTATACACCCTATATACCCTTATTACTCGTGACTGAAACATAACTGGCGAAAGGTGGGTGTTTACTGCAATTTCCGGGCAAAAACTGCAAACATTGTTTTGGTGGAAGCTGCGCGGAACTAAATGTTTTGCTACTAAGAGACGATTGTCTGCGAGGCACAGTTCGTGTGCAGATAGCTAAATACGGCAAGTTCCCGGATTCACTACACAAGTGTCATCTCACGGTATAATTACGACGGTAATAATGATCGTTACTAGATATCTCATCGTCTAGATCTCTACTGTACCGTATATAACACGTTCACACCGTAAGCTGATCTTTGCGCCCTAAAAACTAAATCAATTGCTTTCCTCAACGTGTGCCCCAAATGAGTGACGGTGCCCCCTATACAGAGTTTTGTTTAGTTTTCCGCGAATTTCTACAATAGAAATATATGTTTAAAACTTTTCTGGAATACAGTGTCTGTACAAAAGGCAGGAATGTTTGACGTTTACTCGACTAGATGAATGTTTAGTGATCGCAAACCTTTGATTATAATTAAATATCGTGTTTCAAATGTGGTGTTCCCTGAGGTGGAACATAAATTTCAATTAAGTTAAATTGGGATCTCCTCGATACTCACGTAAGATGGATTTATGTTCGTAAAGTATTTGTCTGCATAATGGCTCCAATTTTGACGTTTTCTATCTTTAAATTATACAGCAGCGATAGAAAACGAAGGAAATGAGCGAAGGACACCAGATAAGAAAAAGAAGTTACACGAAAACGAACGGAAACAGGAATCCATAATGTTTTTACTTGATGCTGAAAACGAGTGCGCGAATACTTAACGAAGTTTTTTGATAAGTAGTCATGAAAATAATTAGAATAAACGATGTCATGTAGCAATACGTTACACGTAATTACGATATATCTGGATATATGTGTAAGAATCTCGTCATCTGCACACAATATGTTTGTATTTCACACGCGTTCATTCGCACCACTTTCCGTTTCACACTACTATGTTTTTGTAAGGCGTAATGTTAGGGTTAGATAATAAGACGTTTTACTGACATACACCTCTTGTTTCTGTAACCGATGCTCATGATAAGTTTGGTAGATTGCCGAGATTACATCGACATGCTTTGGGAATTCGGTTGGACTTATGCAATAGAGTGTTTAAGAATCCCAATTAAAAGCTGAACTAAGATTAACATCTAACTAGCTGATGCCCGCGGCTTTGCCCGTGTGGATGTCAGTTATTATATACTAAAACCTTCCTCGAGAACCACTCTATCCATTGGTGAAAACGGCATGAAAATCGATATAATAGTTTTTGAGTTTAACGCAAACAGACAGACAGACAGACGCGGAGGAGGACTTTGTTTTTTAATATGTAAGGATTATGTTATGAACTGCGTTAGTTCATGATGGGAATACTTTTTATGAAGCGGAAATTAACTTTTATTGCTTTTCGTGAAGACACCTGTTTAGTAGATAAGTTTTCGTTTTCCTCTCTTACAGAATCGGAGAGTAAAGTTGTGCAAGTGCACATGAGAAGTTGATTTTCATATCATCCGATTCCCATATTTAATGAGTAGGAAACGACTGCGTCGACTGATAATAAAAATGCAGTGGTGGTGTCAAAATTATTTCACTTCGGGCATTGTTCCAGTAGCTACTTTCAATATTAGAGTTTGGCAATTTATTAATAGGTGAAGTTGCTTAATTAACCAAAGATTTATCAAGGTTTTCTGTAATTGACATTTGCAGTTAAGAATTAGTATCAATAATATATTTCCTTGAGCTTTACGAGCTTACGACACGAGCGTACAATCAGAAACCTAGTCATGAAAAATATGAAAAGCCTACAATGTTTGCAGCATCTATAAGGACGAATAGTAAACCCATGTCAACACAATAAATAATCACGCGAGATATTTCGCTAGGTTCCCGATATCCTTGGCACAGTTCTGGACCACCCACGTTGCCTCCCACTGCACGCGAGAATACTGACTCGCAACTATTGTGTATAGTCGAATACTAAGCAAATTTAGTCCATCTAGCTAACCTAATGTTACTATAACTGCAGTACTTGCGAAGCAGGCTTTGTGTAATCGGAATTCAAATTGTGATCGAAAATATTCTGCTAATCAAGCATAAAAAACCTTTGAATTGATATTTATGGAAGCGATCACGGGTTAAATCGGGTTACATAAAAAGGCATTGTCTGAACACGTTGATTCAGATTGATCTGATACATGAACTGCGTGTTTAACATGCTTTATCCACGCTTGTTTTGTAAATATAGCTTAATTAGTGGTAGCGATATCATTCGAAGAAATATAACAGATGTTTTGAGGAACTTAGAACTTTTTAGGGATTTCTGAGACATAATGTTAGTAGCAAAGCCATAAATTTGGACAAGATGAAACAGTACCGGTGGAGGAAGACAAAGTTTGTAAAAAAAAAACATTATGACGCAACGAGTCCAAGCGGAAGAGAGCAGATAACAGCTTCCATCGAAACATTTCCATAATATTTAAAGAGTCAAGGCTCAGATAGGCTCAGATTTATCTGTAGCTCGCCTTTACCAAAATAGCGTATGTTATCATGAAGCCTGCGCGTGAGTTTGGCGTGCGTGATCACACTCGATCACTTTCAACCATACAAACAAAAGATTAACGGAACACTTTGTCCGAAACAAATCTTTTCAAAGTTAACTTACAATGTTTCGTGTTATTTGCTACGGTTTGGCTACCTACGTATTTTGGAAACTGTAGCAATTTGAAACGGCTTTATTTACGTAGACTTGTCAAAACTACATTTTGGAGGTATCGTTGGTCCCAAACTAGGCACAACCTGTATCTTGGGCACGATTAAATAGGTAATTTTCATTTTTTCATTTGGTAATTTTTAAATAAAATGAAAGTTGAAATTGGCTGTTACGCTAGTTAGACTCATCGAGATTAAAAAACTTAATAAACAAACAAATTAAAATGCTGTAGTACAGTGGTTTTATTATAAGAATACAGAATTGGCTTTCACTTATACAACTGGATTTGGCAGACGGGTATGGGCAGAGACAGGCCTGCCCATGTTTCGATTAGATCGAGTCGTTCTGGTAATAAACGAAATATGTCCCTAAAATATATCCGCATAGCAATCTACGGGGTCGTTTAAAGTTAAATAGCAACGTAGGCGCAAACAGAATTAATAATAGTCCCCTCGCTAGTACAAGACTAGTACCTAGATGATATTATGCAAAATTCAATGGCACGCGTTTCTCTAGGACGTATTGTCTAGTGGATTACGCGACATGGCATGAAAACATGTTATTCAATATAGGCATAGGACCTTACTAGTGTAGGTTTGGGTCTAAAATTGCTTGGCAATCAGAGTGGCTTGTTTAGGCTCGAAATTGAATGGTACATTCGCCTACGTCGTTCGGGCCTATTTTCCCAAGTCCCTTTTGTCTATAGGAGCTTTTGTTAATTAACATCAGGGGAGTTACAAGCACTTCGGTTAGAGTGATACATTTTAATAATAAAATGTATCACTTTAACCGAAGTGCTTAAAGTTAACCTGAACGTAATACTAATAATAATATAAGTATTACGTTCAGGTTAACTTTAAAGAAAATGAAACTAGTTTTGTGTTGCCAATCGATGAGTGACAACAGGTTTGGTATGCTATGGTTATCAGACATAGTTAACTAGATAACGCATACAATTTGTAAAAACGCCTAAGGCAAAGTAACTTCGTGACAAATAATTTAATTTAATCATTTGTTTGAGATTAGGCATGCTATATGTATGAAAATTTTTCTTTGTGGAAACCCTTGCTTGAGTTGTAACATCTTATAACTCATTTTAGTGATGAGCGATACAGCGAAGAAAATTGACTCATTCTCCATTTCCTTTCTAGGGTTTGTTTATACAAGCGATGGCTCCATGTTTGGCTGCAAAAGCTCATATCTGTTTAATATTTACATAAGGATTCTAATTTTAAATTAATCATATATCGCTGCGGCTGGGCACGCATCTGACCGGAAGTGGCGTATGCGCAGCTGAGGGACCGTTTCCGGCGGCCATTACTGTCGCACTAGGTAAGACTATTAAATGAAGCGGCACGAGCATTGTTTAAACCCCTTCCTTGCTTTGGTAATATACAATGCTTCTTTAATGGGGTCATTGAACAGAGATTACGGACGGTAATATAATCAAAAGGTTAATGGAGAAAATAAAATACTATGGAACGTTCAACGATCCGTGTTAGAGTTGCCAAAAAAATATAACTAAAGAAGAATATTTTGGTATGACATGGTGTCGACCTCAACACTGGCGCTATTGCTGTTAAAACAGATGGTGAATTAGTTTTCGGTAAGAGATAGATCTGAAAGATTGTACTTTAGACCGACTGCTCCAAAAAATCAGGCAAGGAAACTCGACCAAGAAAAAAAACAAATATTTTTCTCTAATCGTCGTGTATTTTTATTTTTAGGAATTAACACAAGTACTTAGTTATTACCGCATAAAAAATATAAACACTGGATTATGTGAAAGTGGTCAGCGTTAAATATTGCAAGTGAACAAAATTTATATTTGGGACTGGCTGAATGCCAGCACGACCTTGCACTGATGAGAATAGATCATGATCAAACAAACTTTAGTGCAAATAAAGTTAACACTTTTTTATACAATTAGGACATTTTTTTATAAATCTTACCTTCTCAATTTTCTTTTTACTTAAATGTTTATTTCATTATCGTCACTATCGACGAGGTTAGATGTGAATCACTTGCGAGAAAGAATTCTTATAACTGCTTTATGTCTCATGCCTTTAGTTTTCCCAATTTTGACACTTAATTGCAAAAGTAATTAATTGAAAATACATGCGCTAAGTGAATCATCTTCGATAAGTATGTTATCCATATTGTGGTATACTGACGTCTACGTCAGTATACCACAATATGGATACTTACTTCTTACGTAAGTAATGACCACAATAATGAGTTACAAACAAAAACACTTAATTTTTCTGAAACATGGTTGAATGTTGGCGCTTGCCTAAGCAATGTTTTGTTTAAGTAAAATTTTGATAACACTGTAAAGTAGGTAAAAACATTACGTAACAGGAATCATTGATTAAATAAGTATATTGTACAATGTACATATTGTACATACAT